>OZ022512.1:65807095-67250867 GCA_963989385.1 Ctena decussata
AAATATTGTCTTGGTAAAATATAACTTTCATTTTCAACATCCTTATCATCTGACAATAATTTCGATACTAAACACATGCTGGTTCCAAAACTTAATATTTAAATGTTTATTTTATCTTTATAAATTCTGAAATATTATATCACCTTAATTATTTTGTTTCCGAAGTTGTTTTCTCTTTTTCCTTTTGAATGGATAAATAAATGAATAAAGAACGATTTATTGAATTCGCATCATTATAACTCCCCTTGCCTTCAAAAACTTTGGTCCCCAAAGTTGCTTTTATTTTCTGAAAAAGACATACAGGTACGGAAAAAAGGCCAAACAACAGCAAAAATAAACAAATTAACAATCATACACTTTCAGTCTCACTTACAATTACCTTACTATGTACAAAGTGCGCACAAAGAAACTTTAGTTGAGTTATCCTTTCTGACAACAGTGTCTAAATAACTGAAATATTCGGACTCTGAATGCCGGTGCACACAGCCTTTAGCAATAATGTCCATATCAAACACATGTTTTTATTCTGTTCTAAACTTCTTTCAGAATAGTTCGTACAGGCACATCACAGTGCCGAGGAGGACCTTTCATATCCTTTTATGTCCAGCTAAAAATCAACCCGCACACTGAACGGGTGTCAGCATTGTAGCATGCTGTGAATGTAAATAAACAAAGAAAAGTCGCTTGATAACCGATCGTAATTTCCTTGCTGCAAACAAGTTCAGGCGCTGTATACTTGGTACTTCAGTTACCCGGTGCGTCATGTTATCTGTAATTCTGCACCCATCCCAATGTATTTTCAATTTAGGTACTAGACAGGAGCTCTCTACATCAATTTCCGTAATTGAAGTAGGGGCCTCCACAGTGCAATGTGAAGGACACAAGGGCAACTTAGCAGTGTCAATAAATATTCATTGGTGCGTATTTGTTACTTCCAGGCAAAGTGTAGGTGCGTTTGCTTTATGCTTCCGAATATATATCAACAAAATAACTAGAGCCAGGGTTATAAATGCAAGGGTAAATATGGCATGTTCCCAAGTTATCTCTAATGCTTTGAGTATATTAGTGTCCTGTATAACCTGCACTTCTTTAGACTTATAAACGAATGATGTTAAATACCAGAAATAAGACAAAACACAGGTTTTAACGATCGGACTTTCGTCTTCTTCAGAAATTAGACCGTATTTGAAAAACAAGTAACGTCACGTCCGTTAGTGAAACGAAACGCGACGTAGAGCGGCAAATAACATGCGCAACGCCACTTTACCTCGAAATGTAAACCCGAGTGTCTGTAAAGCAAAATGGATCAATACCTACAAGAACAAACGAATGATGACAAAGTCGAAGGTAAAAAGTTAATTGCCTTACATTGTTGAAGAACTAAAATTTCCTAATTTCAAACAAGTCCATGTCATTATACATGTAATAATTGAAGCAACAATAGTGCCCATTGAAACAAATATTAAAATGGCATTTAAGTGCGGCCAATCAGTCTGTATAGCAATTTCGCCGTCAAGCATTTTTTCAGCCAGGGATTGAAATATGGTTTCATTTTTCTTCGCACTGTCAGCCATTTTAGCCAAACTAAGATGTGACATCTGATCATCTGCCAGAATATAACTCATTTCATGTTTGTACAGTTTCAATTTTGGAACTTTTATATTAATAGGATTTGAAAATGACGTGTCAGCAAACACATTGTCTATTTTCAAAGAAGTGCTGTAAAGAACAAGGTTTACCAGGTGCAGCATTGAGATGTCCTTTGAATGGTTATGACACGATGCAAGATGTGGTGCTAAGTAAAATTAAGTCGTGATGATCATACATTGGCAGGGCAGATTAACAATGGAAAAGTCATATCTCTTGATCCTTTTTATCCCCCGACCGAAAGGTTCGGGGGATATAGCGATGAGCCTGGCGTCCGTCCGTCCGTCCGTCCGTAAACACTTTCTTGTCCGCTCTGTATCTTGAATACCCTTTGGAATATTTTCATGATACTTCACAGTTATGTAGAACAGGTCATGGCGATGTGTCGCGTACAAGAATGGTAACTCTTGCTATTGTGCTTTTTTAATTATCTACCCTTTGGTGATTTTTTGGCAGATTCGTGTCCGCTCTGTAACTTGAATACCCTTTGGAATATTTTCATGATACTTCACAGATATGTAGAACAGGTCATGACGATGTGTCGCGAACAAGAATGACAACTCTTGCTTTCTTACTTTTTGAGTTATTTCCCCTTGATAGTTTTAGGTGTGATTTTTTGGCAGATTCGTGTCCGCTCTATAACTAGAATACCCTTTGGAATATTCTCATGATACTTCACAGATATGTAGAACAGGTCATGACGGTGTGTCGCGAACAAGAATGACAACTCTTGCTTTCTTACTTTTTGAGTTATTTCCCCTTGATCATTTTAGGTATGATTTCGTGTCCGCTCTATAACTTGAATACCTTTTGGAATATTTTCATGATACTTCACAGATATGTAGAACAGGTCATGACGATATGTCGCGAACAAGAAAGACAACTCCTGCTTTCTTACTTTTTGAGTTATTACCCCTTGATGGTTTTAGGTGTGATTTCGTGTCCGCTCTATAACTTGAATACCTTTTGGAATATTTTCATGATACTTCACAGATATGTAGAACAAGTCATGTTGATGTGTCACGAACAAGAATGACAACTCTTGCTTTCTTACTTTTGGAGTTATTTCCCTTTGATGATTTTAAGTGTCCGCTCCATAGCTTGAATACCTTTTGAAATATTTTCATGATACTTCACAGATATGCAGAACAGGTCATGACAATTTGTCTCATACATGAATGATAACTCTTGCTTTTAGACCTAGTGAATTATTTCCCTTTGGCAGTTTGAGCTGCTGTTTGAGTCTCTGCTCCATAACTGTATAACCCTGGCCAGCTCCAGAATTTGAATAACCGTGAACCTTTTAGAATATTGATCATCATGCTGTGATATCTTATCAGTGTTCCTAACTCTCTCTTACCCTTCCACATTCCCGTGCCCCCTCCCGCACCCCCCCCCCCCCCCAAAAAAAAAAAAAAAAATTTTTTTTTCCAGATTTGGATTCTTTGTCCAAATTCACTTACTAGAGAGCTCAAAATTAGGTTTGTAGAGCTTGTACTTTAGAAGTTATTCACACATTTTGAAAGTTGAATGTATTGTATGCTATACAATTGTGTATATGGTGGCTGTGTACAATTGTGTATATGGTACCTCTTTTTAGCAGTCAAGCATACTGTTTTAGTCTGAGTGTTAGATAATCATGTATCTGTTAACAGTTAATGTCAATCAGAAGCATAAAAGAACGATAATATATTACTAATATGTGTTTTGAAGTGCACCCTTTTTACCAAGGCCCATGGGGGTCTTCGGTCGGGGGATTTGCCATCTCCTCTGATGGCTATTTTTATGTTCTTTACCGTATTCCAGCGAAATCAACGGTGTATGATACAGAATGAGAAATTTGGGTGTGGGTTCAATTATTTTTGAATGCAAAACGTTATGTACGAATCTAAAATCACACAGGGACTGCACTTTAGATTGGCTGTATGCTAAGATACAAAATTTAGTAGCTACAGTGGTGGGAGCTAAATTAAAGGAACATTGTTTAACTGATTTGCCCTTACATTTGTTCAACTGTAAGTCTGATATTGTTGTGTAGAATTGCTGGTTTGTTTCTAGGTAGCGTTTACTGGCACAGGCAGTGACAAGGCATTAAACACGTGCAATGGCTCTTGAAAATGTGATATGGGTATTTTAATAGTAATGTAGACGCAAGTGTTATTTCTGGAATAAAGAAAGTTAGAATCTGCGTGAATACTTGCCGGAGAAGCTTGATTTAAGTAAAAATCAGGATATTTGCTGTTGAGAATACTTTGTATGTCATTTATGGTTGAGCTTAATATAGGTTGAGGTAAAAGCAGGGGTGATAATTTACCGTTTACCAAGTCTGTAATTCCTATTTTTAGTTCTTCTAGTTCATGATTGATGTGACTTAATGATTTTATTTGTCGACTGAGCAATGAAATCATAGACTGAAAGTGTTCTTCTCGTTTTCTTGTTGTGTCTTTTATTTGCGATTGTATGTAATTCAGTGCCATGTAATTGTCTTTTATGCCTTTCATTAAAGTGTCCATTCTATGATTAGCTATTGTACTGTATGAACTCAGACCATCTTCATGTTGTGCAAGTACAGTTGCCATTGCCCTTGTCCTTTTTGTTAGTGCATTTATGTGTCGTGCTAATACACTGGCGTCATCAACAGCCACAGTGCCAAACAGGCTTTTTGAAAGATCCCCAAGAATAGGAAGGCAGGAACGGCGACTGCGTTATCGTTTAACTTCGGCCTCAAGTATTAGTTTCTGTATTGTTTCAACCGTGTTGTTCAGCCTAGCTGATGTTTCAGACCTAACTGCGTTAATACATGCAAGTAAGTGCGCTATCAAAAGACGTAGAATTGTCCTTGTGACAAGTTCCTAAGCTTGGGATAGCCACGTGATCTGGCATATCTATTTCAAATGTATGTAACCAGTGTTCACTTGACAGCACCAACTGTCCTTGTTCTTTAAACACAACTCCATAATTCAACCCCTGTAAGATCTTCTTTTCTTCAGACTGTTATAAGAGCATCTGCCACCTTGGCATATTCTCTGAAAATGGCCAAGTACCGCATTTATGACAAGTTGCATTTATAGCTGGACACTCATTAGATATATGAAAGGTCCTACCTGCACATCTGATGCATCGCCGATTGTCTCTTGTATTCGGTGCTGCGCCTCTTGGTTGTGGTGGCTGCTGCTGTTGCTGCTACGACTGGGTATGGGTCTGCTGCTGTTGATGTCTCCTTCGTCGTTAGCTCCAAGTTTGCTGTTGTTGTGGACTGATGTGTCCTGATCTCCTTTCGAAGGTCATCATTTATTGCAATGACCGCATCCAGTCTTTTTGTCAGTACATTAATAGCCGTATCATCAGGTACTGCTGCAACAGTTGGAGTGGTAGACTCTGCCTCTGTCCTTTCTGCTTGACAGGCAAATTTTCTTACAGCCTCCACAGTCTGAGGGTCCTGAGGCTTTACTATTGCCTTTAATCACGGTTTTAGTCCGTTCAGAACGACCCCTGCCATCAAACTTTCAGAATATTTGTTGTTGGTTGTAGCACGAATGAATCGTGTAAAGTATGACGCACATGATTCATCACAGTTCTGTCTGATATTAAACACAGCCATGTCACTACCGACCCCACCATTTCCATTGAACCTGTCCTTGTATACCTTAATCAGTTCATCCTAGTTGTTTCTTAATCTACATCCAAGGAATCATACCAAGCTTTGGCATGATCCCTAAAGTAAAGTGGCGTAAGAAGTCTTCTCTTAGTGTCATTATACGATAATGCTTCTGCAAAATTTAGGTACCAGGATATCCATTCATCGCCCCGTTCACCAGGGTTACCATGGAAGCATGGCATTTGTATGGCAGGTGGCATTTGTATGGCAGGTGACTGATTCATGTCACTTACTTCACCAATTGTCCTCTGAGTATTTGCTTGGGGCTGTTGCAGGATAAGACCCTGTTCTGCAACCTCTGGTACATCAACGCGTTTGGGCTGGTTCCTGATTATCGCCGTTCCTTGTAGATTGTTGTTGACCTGTACTGTCCTGCTGGGTAGCTCCTGAACGTAGTGCGTATTGATTCTGTGGCGAAGGCATCGACCTCTTTATTCTCCACCAGATTTTACGATTTGGGTGCCGCAGTCCTTTTCTGAAATATGACGTAGTAATAAACTACTGTTTCCCTATTTTATTTCCTTCCGTAATCGTCCACTATAACTTCGTATGCAAGTTTGATTGTGTGACGACAGAGGGAGAAGGCGGACTATTTGTTTGCTACTTCAATTTCAGGTGCTAAAAACTTGCCGCAGAGCAGAAAGTATCAAGCTTAGCATTACTTACCTTGATCTCTTTGACATACGATAGTGCCGCTGTCCAACCGACGCCGAGGCCATAAGTAACAGCACAATGCCTGTGAGCTTGTTTACCTGGTAGAGTGAGAATTTAACAACTCTATTGTACGGCGTAATTTACGGCTTCCCTTGTGACGCAAAACCTGATTAGCTTAACCGCTTTCAAAACATGCTATAAGTTGTGACATTTAAGGACTTCTGCACCTAGCTTTGTTAATAAAAATCAACCTTAGAATTTAATATAATTGACTTAAATATTATCTTAGTAAAATATAAGTTTCATTTTCAACATCCATATCATCTGACAATAATTTTGATACTAACACATAATGGTTCCAAAACTTAATATTGTAAATGTTTATTTTATCTTTATAAATTCTGAAATATTATATCGCCTCAATTATTTTGTTTCCAAAGTTGTTTTCTCTTTTCCCTTTTGATTGGATAAATAAAATAATGATTTATTGAATAATAAAAATAAGGTAAATGTACTAAATATTCGCATCAAAATAAGTATATATCGTAATACCAAACGGACATAATGATTATAAAGCAATTTGAAGGAATTACACTAAAAACGTGACAGGCACAGACTAAATTTTGAATATCTCTAAATTTTCAATTCAAAGGGAGATAATCTGAGAATTTCGCTAATTCAAACATCAATTGCAGTGTCAGATTACAGGATGCAGTAAATTTAAGATGTTTTAAGACGCATAAACTTGCATATCTGACAAATTATTGAACCCTGTTAAGACTATGAAAGACAACTTTTGTGTTTTCCCATTCATATTTGTCACAAAGCCGTGGTGTGTTTTTAGTGGATGCTGAAGCGTTTGCGTAGCCAAGTGATTAACGCTACCAATTTTTGATCCTTGGGTTGCGGGTTCGTGTTCAGCTAGAGGCGGGCCGGGTAGCGCAATCGGTAGGGCACCTGACTCGTATGTCAGAGGTCCTGGGTTCGAATCCCGGTCTGGCCACATACTTTCGTTTCTCCTTCCGCTGATTCAAGAAGGGCAGTTGTCAGTTACTGGCGAAAGTATGTGCACTTAGTACTGGTTAACCGCTTAGGAGGTCTAAGCCTGCCCAGGAATAGTGTGGTTAGGTTAACTGACCGTCCCGACATGACCTTAGTTGTTTACCGTGGACGTTAAGCATCAAATCAACCAACCAACCAAATTAAAACAGAAATAAAAAATATTTGAACGAAAATAAAAATACCACCCGATAAAAAAAGAATGTGTCTTCCTTCTTTCCATCAAATATCTTTATTTGTATTTATTTCTTTTTTTTTGTTTTGTTTTGGGGAGAATATCCAAAACAAGAGATCGAGATAGGTCTTGCCATGTCTGTCCTGAAAAATTTTCATCAGTTTTTTTTCTGAAAATGCTCATAATATAAACGTATCCATATCAATTTTAGGGCGATAGACGCGCGTTTCTGTATTTAACTTCTCCAGTGTCGCTAAACCCCAAACGTTTGAAAGAAAAGAGATGATGGGCAGGTCTCGACAGGCAACGAGCATCCCCCTATTGTCGCATTCCGCGTGACACATTAGCTGCAAACATCGGGTAAGAGACGCCTACGTATTAACTCGCGTGCGCAGGCGTCCCCCATCGAGCCACCTCAACCCCTGTGTCTCGAGAAAAGCGACAGACAAGGGCATCAGGAAAGAGATGTTCGATGCAGCAAGAACCCGCAAAAAGCCAAAACAGTTCAAAAGAATGGAAGCTAAATTCAGCTAAGATTCTTGTCGCTATGACAAGTTTGTCTTAGTTCTAGAAGAATTTAGAAATTTTACCAGATAACATAAAGGATAAACAAATGAAACGGCGAAACAATGCAATAAAAGCAATAACACCGTTCCAGTGTAAACGTTTGAACATCCCCGCGTTTGGCTCGACGTTACGTGACGTTAGTGGCGCCAAACGTTTCATTTCACTCTCCTCACATGACGTAATAAAAAATAACAACCCTTCAAAAGTCGATTTTAGCGTCTATACAAGCAACAATTAATATATTTATGAAACAACAGACTGTTTTATAGAAAAACATCATGTTTTCAATCATTTTTACGGAATTTTGGGACCGAATCACTCACACTAGAAATGGTCCATTTGGCACAGAACATGTTAAGATTATTTGCTTGGCATGCATTTATGTCCATTTCTTTAGGGGGCTAATTTGGCTAGTAAAATGTTCTGGTCAGTTGTTTTTCCCCCGTATTTTCTGCTCTTTTGAATACTTGAATGATGCCATCAGCCTTTGTATAGAATTTAGGATAATTTCGCGGCCATCTAGCTGAGCTACTCGTTTGTCGCTGGTCTGTTTTTGCTTTGTGCATCCAACTGCTCACTTTCTCGCATATCACTAAGGTGTATTTGCATAAAGTAGAGCGATAAAAATACCAAAATTATTGTCCGAAACTTCGACAAATTAGAGAAAAGGAAGTGTGACCAAGTGCTCGCGAGTAGTAAGCTTCAGCTGCTTATAATGATTATGCATCTGATGGATAGATGTATGACTTGATTGCGATTTTACGTCCTTTTCAATAATATTTCAGTAATATCAGGACGATGGGAGAGAAGGTTATTTGCAATGGAACCAGGTGGAAAGATTTCCGCCTCCAGCGAGTCTCGAACCGGGGCCGCTAGATCAGCAGGCCAGTGCTTAACCTACTGAGCTACCGGGGCTCCTGTATCTGATGGAAAAGTCAGTAAAATGAAAGTTCGGTGACTGAAAGCCATACTGTCCCATCGGGCACATGACGTCTAAATGACGCTGAACTAACGTCGATTTGACGTCATTACGTCGCATTGACGTCAATATGACATCATTTCGACGTTTTGAGTCTGCTGGGATGTTTTGGTCATAAATACCGGATGCCCTGTCTGCCTCAGTTTCTGTTTCCCGTATCAAAGCTTATACAAAGACGGTTCATAATTCTGAAAGTGTATAATTACAGACAATTCCAACCCAAACAGAATATCTGCTGGTAAACAAGTATCAATTATGAATGAATCAGAAGAGCCGACGTCAAAAACTTGCTAAATGCTCACCCTGTAAGAACTTTACACACACCTCAAGTAATATAGTAGCCCTTACGAACCTTTAATTGTGATAAAAAGCCAGCAATTACCATGTATTGGCTAGAGAGTTATCGAACCTGAAGCATGGTGGCACGCCTTTGAGGCTCTGAAACTTTTTGAGGCATTTAACTGGATATTTAGAGACATTAAGTGGTATTGTTAACTTTAAATAGTCACAAATAGTTCCAAAGTGTCTTGTGTGTTGCCAGTCGGAGTAAATTTCAGTAAAACATGTATTTTGGACAACAACAAGGTGGTGAGTTGGCATGTGGCCCCCCACGTATGGGCGGATATAGTGGCAGATTTGACATTCTTTCTCGGGATACAGCGGACGACGACGGTGAGTGGATTATGCAGGACAATAAACGACGACGGCGGTCAACAGGTGGGACTTTTAATAGTAAATCACTGAAAGAAGTGAATTTTGGCCAAAATATTACTAAAGAAGCATTTAAAGCTATGTCCACGGACGATAAACTTGTCACGCTCTTTGAACTGATGAGTTCTGTAGGGACTATTGACGCCCGAATGACCACGGTTGAAAACAATGTACACAGTATAAACAAGGGGATGTCGTCTAACATGAACAGATTAAAATTATTAGAGTACAAGAGTATTGACAGTGAGGCCAGAAATCGGCGAAACAATTTAATTTTTCGAGGTATTCCTGAGACCAACGAGAGCGATGACTGTGAATTACTCATTCATGCTTTTGTGCGTGAGAGGCTTGGTCTCGATATCACTCCTGTCATTCAGAGAGCCCATAGACTCGGCAATCTTCGTAGGCGACGACGTTTCGTGAGGGGTACCATGAGGGGACAGTCTCAATCGCCCAGGCCCATAATCGCTTGTTTTAGAGACTTTGGTGACATTGAGTTAATCTTAGGTAATGCTACTAAGCTACGGGACACCCCATTTGGCATCAATAGAGATTTCCCGAAGGAGATTATTGAGGCAAGATCCAAACTATGGCCCCTTTATAAAGCAGAGAGAGCAAAGAATCCCGACGCCTCTGTGTACATCGGATTCCCCGCTAAACTTGTCGTTCGTGGCTCGGTAATCAAGGATGAGTTCCCAGACTGGTATACCGTACTCAGGGGCTCAAGATGCCAAAAGGATCCCGAAGTAATCAATACGCCTCCCTCTCCTAGGGCCAATACACACCAGCCGTCTGCTCAACTACCAAGTTTCAATACAACTAATACATCCGAAACTGATGACGACTTGCGCGACATGGAAGTAGAAAGTGGGCACTCGGACACAGACCCGGACGAGCCAGCGGAACAGGTAAATGGAGAATCGCCAACTCGTACAACCCCAGCTGTCACAAGTGAACACATTGAGCAGCCGTCCATTCCATCTGCCCCGGCGATTAAACCAACCGGCCAGAAAAGTGTATATGACGAGGCGATGGTTCGCCTGTCGGGCCACCTTAGTAAAATTGGTAAAGCTCAACACAAGAAACCAAATGCCGACACCAGAACGAGAGCCAGTAGCGTTCCAGCTAGGCCACGTGATAAACAAGCTGAAATTTCTCACAGAAAGGATCTTCAAGCTACTGGAAACACTAAAACTACAGACTGAAAACTGCGGGAGGCAATCCCCTTAGCTACTCAAATCCAGTTATCTAATAATGATAAACTGTGTTTAAACCCAGATTTTTTACCAAATAGTTATACACCAAACCCTGACGCAAATCTACAATCAGAGTCAATAAAACCTTTTTTATCCTACAAATCTCAACATAAATCTGAAAATCAACCTTATCGTCGAAGACAGAATCTACCCAGCAGAAGTAGTGATACACGAAATCAACAAAAACAGAATGCTAGTTCCATAAACCCAGTAATGCACAATTCAGTGTTTTTGACCCAACCTAGTCATTTCATTGCGAATGGCAGAAATCAAAACAATGAATACCTGAGCACATGTAGTAGTGTTACGAATGACGGAACACTAATTAGTCAGATTTCCCATAACCATGATGCTGAAATCCGGAATATGGTGAAACAGCCGAACCCAAATAATGTGATAGTTAATAATAGTAATTCTGTGAACAAAAGTTCTGATAGTACAGCATTTAATTCGGGTACGGACGAATGCAATAAACAAGGAGCTGAAAATTCCAATGACCAAAGTTTGGGGAGCCAACCGTTAAATAACGTTATGCTGAATGGTACTATGGAGCGTACTAACGCATTAGATATCTCGGTGGGTTTCCTAAACGTCTGCGGGTTGAAACGTAGAATGCTGTACCCTGACTTCTGCAGCTTCATACAGAACTATGATATTATATGTCTGGCGGAAACCAAATTGGATGCATCTGACGTTATTTCCTTGGACGGTTATACATTTTATAGCCAACCGAGGCGGCAAAGATACTTGCGAAAATCGGGTGGTCTGGGTTTTTTGGTTCGCAACAATATTGCTAATTATGTAAAAGTTGTTGAGACCGAGACAGAATACATATCGTGGTTAAAACTATCCAAACAGTTCCACAATCATGAACAAGATATTATGATCGCCTCAGTGTATATTCCACCCCAACAGTCTAGGTTTTTTAGTAATGATGAGTTAGAGGTTTTTGAACAGGAAATAACGTCGGTTTGCAGCCAATATGATTATACTTTAATAATGGGTGATTTCAACGCGCAGACCGGGGATCTTGAAGATTTTACTTCAGCAGATACGTTTCTATCGGAGTTTTTTCATTTTGACCAACAAACTGTCGATTATTATGATCAAAAGTGTGCTTTGGAAAGATATGGTGTACAGATTATCCGTACTATACAGGACAAAAAGAAAAACAACAGCGGATTTCGCCTAGTCGACATCTGCAAAAATCACAATTTAACAATATTAAATGGACGTTACGGACAGGACAAAACTTTAGGCTCAATGACTTTTCGTAATATTTCGACTATTGATTACGCTATTGCCTCTACACAAAGCTTTAAAATTTTACAAAATTTCCAAATTATCGAACTAGACAGAATTTTTTCGGACGGCCATTCCCTCTTATCTACAACCATATCAATAAACCCGAGCAACAGTCTAAAAAATCAAAGCAAAAACAATATTGACAACAACGCCATATATCTTAATCAGTCGGACTACCAAACTTTTACTGATAACGTAAATTACCAGAAAGCGCACACACTCCTGACCTCTATACGATCATGTGACAACAATGTTAGTAGGGAAAAAATTAATGATTTTGTCTCACAAATTGCAAATATATTCCAAGAAAGCGCATCACTAAGTCAGAATTCACGTACTAAATATGCCGGCATTAAATCCAACCCTTGTAATAAACCATGGTTTGGACATGAATGTAAATCAGCCCGTAAAAAATACTATTTGGCTAAAAAAATACACAATAGAACTAAAACTAATACCAACAGACAGAGGTTAATAGTCGCCAGTAAAGTTTATAAAAAAACCATGAACAAATATATTAATAAACATTTATACGCCCAACGCAATAAGCTTAGGCACATGCATTCGCATGAACCAAAAGAGTACTGGAAATTCTTGAACTCTTTGAAAAAGAAAACCACAGCTGACACACCTTCTGTAAACGAATTTTTCGAGTTTTTTCAGAAAATTTATTCTTTCGAACACACAGATAATGAGTTTGAGTATGACGAACTTAATCTTGAATCTGAAAATGAGTCGCTGAATAAAGAGTTTACCGCCTACGAAATAGACAAATGTATCCGTAAATTAAAAAATTCAAAATCTCCAGGTTTCGATGGTATTTTGAACGAATATCTCAAGCTGACTAAAGAGCAAATGCTCCCAATTTATGTATCGTTATTTAACCTTATTCTCAACACAGGTCATATACCTGAACAATGGATGAATGGCAAAATAAAACCCATCTTTAAAAATAATGGCGATAGTTCAGATCCTAACAACTATCGACCAATTACCATCCTCAGCTGTCTCGGCAAACTTTTCACAGCACTATTAAGCGAGAGGCTGAACGTATTTTTGGAGGAAAGTGATATATTATGCGAAAATCAAGCGGGTTTCCGGAAAAACTACTCTACTTCAGACCATATTTTTGCCCTCTATGCCCTGACTGAAATTATGAAGTTTGAAAAGAAAAAATTATTCTGCTCATTCGTAGACTTTTCTAAGGCCTTTGACTCGGTATGGCGAGTTGGACTGTGGAGAAAACTAATACGCAATTTTATAGATGGCAAATTCTTTCGTGTTATACATAATATGTATCTCGATATTAAAGCCTGTGTTTCGATTAACAACGAAAATTCACTCTTTTTCCCTAGTAATTGTGGCGTACGTCAGGGTGACAACCTCTCCCCAGTCTTATTTTCAATGTTCCTCAACGATCTTGAGGACCACATGATATCTGATAGAATACCCGGTATAAATATTGATTGTGATAACGAGCACATTTCTATATTTATTAAAATATTCATACTTCTCTACGCAGATGATACGGTCATTTTAGCGGATAACCCTGAAGCATTCCAAACTAGCCTTAACTCATTTAATGAATATTGCCGAGATTGGAAATTATCAGTTAATAAAACTAAAACCAAAGTCATGATATTTGGAGCACGAAAAACTAACTCGTTTAAGTTCTATCTTGGAAACTCCGAATTAGAAATAGTTAATACTTATAAATATTTAGGTACTTTTCTGTCCCAGTCTGGAAGTTTCTTGAATGCCCGGAAACATATCGCCACACAAGCAAACAAAGCCATGCATTTATTAAATATGAGGACCAATAATCTCGATTTACCAGTTGATCTCCAACTCAAACTTTTCGACCACACAGTTCTTCCAATCCTAACATATGCCTGTGATGTCTGGGGTTTTGAAAGTTGTAAACTTTTGGAACCTATTCACAACCAGTTTCTTCGGTCTATCATGCATGCTCGTAAAAGTACCCCGCTGTACATGCTCTATGCGGAACTCGGTCGATACCCCTTAGAAATTACAATTAAAACTAGAATGGTAAGCTTCTGGCACCGAATTATAACTGGTAAACAAAACAAATTGTCTTTCCTATTGTACCAGAAACTTTGTAGTACAAATGGTCTTAACTCAAAGTGGGTGATAAAAATTAAGCAGATACTTGAAGAGTGTGGCCGACCTGATCTCTGGCAAAATCCACCTAACAATATTAATATCGCTGCATTTGTAAAGAAAAACCTTATAGACCAGTTTACTCAACATTGGAATTCTAGTTTAGAAAATTCTTCAAAAGGCAGGAACTATAGCCTATTCAAAGACAACCCGCATTTTGAAAGCTATTGGTTGAAATTACCAAAACAAATGTACATCAATTTTGCTAAATTTCGCACAAGCAACCATCGTTTCCCGTGTGAGCTAGGCCGATATCAGAATATTGAACTGTCCGATAGAAAATGTACCTTATGCGATAAAAATGACGTCGGCGATGAAATGCACTATCTCTTAATTTGCCCTTTTTTCCACGAAGACAGGACTAAATTTATATCTAAATACTATTACACTAGGACAAATATCATCAAATTCAAACAATTAATGTGTACCGAAAATTTGCCTAGGCTGAAAAAACTCTGCCATTTCATATGTATTCTCTTACAAACGGTAAATAAACCCCTCTAACTTCTGAACCTGAGTAAGCGCGTGACCATCCTGTGCATCCGGACCTTGTCGGTGCCGGTCTGGTGTACACCGGGCCGGTCCTTTCTGGGAGGAGCCTCTTACCCGATACATGCCAGTTCTGCAGCTAGACTGGCATGGGTCGGGTGAGGGACTCAAATCGGAGCAGGCTTATGGGAGTTTACAAATGTATAGGATGATCATGCTCGCACGGTTAACTGCATACCCCCCTTAGCCTTTGGACATGGCAGTGACGAATAAGCTGGACATAACATATAGTCACTCCAATCGGAACTCATCGACCACTTCCGTGAACCAGGTCTGCTTTACGGAAGTGACCGAGTAGTGTTCCGATTGTAACCACTGGTGTTGCCTTATTATCATTATTACTATTTCAACTAACTGACTGTGACAATTTAGGTCTACCTACCCCTATTATCCGCTGGTTGACGATTTATAATCCTATTTATTTAGAATGTTACTTGTTTAACAATTATCATTATCATTACTACTATTACTATTATTATCTCTTCTTTTTTTAACAATATCACTTTTTATCATGGTTCCACATACTTGACACAAATAACTTGACCTCGTGCTCATTTGACGAAGACAGCACGTGCAAACTGCTTTTCAGACTTCACGCGACGACGTACATACTCGCTTGACAAATGTTCTATAGTGCCAATATTTTGGGATAAACATAACGTTTGGGTAGATTGTCTTTCCAAAACGCAATTTTGTGACGTGTTCCCCTAGTTTATGATTTATACGAGCGGTGTCGCTCTGGGCTGTACTTTACAGCCAAGGTGAGCTGTATGGACCTAGAGTAGCCAGCGCCCGAATTATGAGTCATGGATACTCGTTAATTTGAATGTAAGGGCTCTTGTCTGAGTGGGGGTAGGTTGGTTGGATAGCGACTGTTTGTATTTGAACTGGAATCCCTTCCTGGGCGACGCCGCTCATGTTTCATCGCAGATCCAGATGCAGGCATGCATATTTCAAAAGGTGTATCGGTGTACATGCGTGCGCGCAGGTATGTGCGCACTTGGGTACAACCTATTACACATGTAAGAAGGTGCCTATGCAAGCCTGTATTTGTGTAAAGGCATATGTGCTGGTACTTTTTTTCTTTCTTTCTTTTCCAAGCAAGTGACCATCGGCACTTATATATACACTGCATACTACTACATACAATGTGCAGATGAAGTTGCGAGAGCGGTAACGTAATCTATACATATGCGCCAATGATGACATGCCTATGTTAGCGATGTTTATATATACATATGTACGTGTTGTACTCTTTTCCCTCCATTTTTGAGTACCTCAAGATAAAATTGTTTTTATTTGCCTAAACTCTTGCAACAATTTTTTTTTTCTGCTCTCTCTCTCTTTCTAAATTCAACCTATGTGGTACTTTCCAAGTATAATCTGATTTGCCTCCCCCTCCTTCCTTCACACATACCCATAACTGTAAAGTTCCTGTAAAATACAGCTCTACTGTTCCTTAGTGCTTTCCCCTACACTCTTTGTTCTGTTTTTTTTCCCTGGCAACGTTTTCTCATACAGCGCTCCAGACTGGGAGAGTTTTAGGTGGCTTCTGTAAAGTTCCCATGGGAGCTTGTCTGGGCGACACACTGAAGCCGCCTTATCGAGGCGGTTCTAGTGGGTGCCACGACAAATGTCCCCTCGGGGTCATGAGGTCCTGTCTGGAGCCCTGTTTGATTTACTACCATATTTATTTGTCAACTCTTCGCTATTTATATTTGATAGGTAGTCTTTACTTAAATCAACCATGCTTCATAATGTTGTACTGTATGAATATTTGCTCTTATGTCATATAACTTGACCTGAGCTATAAATAAACGATTTTGTCTGTCTGTCTGTCTGTCTGTAAGGTGGTTTGGTTTCAATTATGCATACGTTAATATTCTGTCTGTTCAGTAACGTCTGGAGAATGAAATATTTGACTCCAAATGCGAGAAAAGGTGTATTAGGTGCCAGTGGTTTTCCTTTGAAAAATGGTGAAAAAAGTATGGAGGTATACCTCAATACTTTTTTCACCATTTTTCAAAGGAAACCTCCATACGTTTTTCACCATTTTCAAAGGAAAAATACCTCCATACTTTTTCACCATTTTTCAAAGGAAAAACACCTCCATACTTTTTTCACCATTTTTCAAAGGAAAAATACCTCCATACTTTTTTCACCATTTTTCAAAGGAAAACCACTATACCTCCATACTTTTCCTATCATTTTTCAAAGGAAAACCACTATACCTCCATACTTTTTCACCATTTTTCGAAGGAAACAACTTTCGTGATTTCTTAATTGCCTCCCTGGACAATGTAACCCGTCCAAAACGGGGTTCTACTGCCAAAGGAAAGAGTTCGCTTTAAAAGGAGCAAAAATCGTTCTTTTAAAAAAATGACCCCAACTAAGAAGGAGGTGGGGGAAATGAAAATGGTAGAGTTGCTTCCTCTGTAAGTATACCAATATGCTTGGGGTGGTCGGGTGGTGCGATGGTGCTGTGTATAGCTTCCAGTGCGGGGCGTCCTACTGATGGCAAGGGCCTACTGTGTTTGCAGTAGGTGCGGGTGGGGGTTGTTTGGACATTTTTTCTCTCGTCTATCATTTCTTCTATTTCTCCCTCTCTGGGAGACGGCCAGATATAGACTGAAATACTGTCTCAAAGGGCCGTTAAACCCCAAACAATCAATCAATCAATGACCCCAACTGAGAAGGAGGTGAGGGGAATGAAAATGGTAGAGTTGCTTCTTCTGAAAGTATACCAATATGCTGTAAAATAGATTCCCGATGATCCAGATTATTGATGAAAGTAAGGAAGAATCGCTTAGTCTGATCCGAGTCTTACCTATGCATAACTGTTACAATGCATTCTGTTGAAAGACCATATGAGTGCAAGGAACACATCAGAGAATGGAAAAGCGGAATTGGTTCATTCAAGTCTCTCCAAGTGCAATAATGTAATTTTGCAAACACTGCACAGTCCCCTAGCAGCGGAACTCTATTTTTTAAGCTGACTCAGAATGAGCCCAATGATCCCAAAGGACCTGATAATATATTATAAAACCAACAATGTCGTTGTGCGCCCAGCGCAGACTAAGATCAGCCTGAGCATCCACCCTGTCTGATCAGAGTCTTCACTGTCTGCATAGAGGTAGCTTAAACCCTTAGCTGCCTTTAAAGCGCTAAGCGGAGAGTCTGGTCAGACCGGGCGGATGCCCAGGTTGATCTGAGTCTCCGCTGGGCGCACAACCACTTTGTCGGTTTTCTCGTGTCGCGGCTAAATTATATTATATGCATTTTGGTGAAGTACGGAACATATATTATCTAACGCCTCATTTTCTCTGTTTCTAATGTCTGTAATTAGCCTTCGGTCATTTTGTCAAATAAATCAAATGCTAGGAATATATAGCACCTCGGCGGCGATGCTAATTAGTTCATTTCTCAGAAATTTAGTACGGAAAGAACAACACAAATTTACTGTTCACTAAAATGAGGGGGTGTTTTGACACAGAAGCGAGTGCAAGAATTAATAATACTGGCTGGGTTAGATTATTATTGTATATAGATAAAGAACTATTCAATTGCCAATAGTCAGCTAAAACAGAAATGGTCAAAGCAGGTCACCTGACCTATAGCAACCCATAAAGGACTATGGGGTCTACACCTCAATGTCGCTTCGGCGAAAATAAAGGTTTCTATCATGAAAATACAAAAACTGTTCTCAGGCATCATAAAACTTTTATCTGTGTTAATTTTCAAATTCCCTCCCTCTGAATGTTCGTGCGAATCTTAATAGGCGCCTGAAATCGTAGTGAATCCTTTTGCAAGTGCATGAGTAATTGTGCTGTTTGTAAAGTAAAAGAATATATGGGCATTCGTTCTTCCCGATCTGAAGCCAGATAAATCTAACTTTCCATAAGGCTTAATGCTATGGAAAAAATGACCAGTTAGAAACTTTGTTCAGTCTGTGTACAGAAGTAAAATCTTCACAACATCTTCCTCTGTTCTTTTACGTCGTAAATCATTTGTAAGATGTTTGGTCTGTTAGTACCGCTCTGTAAGGCTCTACGGCATCTGAAGGAGGGTATTTGATAGCAGCAACCGACTGATGTTCTGTTTAATACTTTAAAGTGTCAAGCTGTCGCGGCCGCCAGTAAGCGAGACATTCGATCGTAGAAGCGCCGTAAAATACTTTATAATCTGATCTTTTGATGCGTTGCATCATAAAAAGGCATTTATTCGCAGTATCTTGGCATTACTATTGATTTGCTTGCGTCTAACGGTCTTTTTATATTTTTGAGAAGACAGTGACAGTCTTAAATTGGATAAGCCGTCTTTAAGCAAAATTTGTACAAATTAGCTAAAAGCAAAACGAATTGTGCACTCTCTGTTTCTCAAGATTTAATTGGCTAATCTTATGGATTAGACAGAATATAAAAGAGTGAAGCGTCCAACCATGTTTCGTATTCTTAAATGTCAAGAAAGAGAGAAAATGCCTCAAAAGACGGACCGGTCATCACGCCTGACTAAACCATTTAGTGTCCTTGTGATTCCGGGGATGTATCTGTTTTATAAATTTCACGAATATAAAAGGCACCACGAAGAAATTAACAGGAAAAAAGTTACTGAAAAGGAACTGGACCATTTAAATCACAAAATCGTGAGTAGTTGTATACTGTAAAACACTTATATTTGGCGGTTACTGAATTTTGGCGGTTAAGACAAAGGGCGCTAAAATATAAGTCCGCCAATATTACATAGATTTAACACATTCTACATAGGCATAGCATAACGGAGGTTCAGATGAAAATAAGAATTTTGCTGAGTATTTAAGAGTTGTAATACCTTTCCATTAAACCATACATTATGGCATCCCATTAGAATCGCCTCGATGAGGCGATTCTAATGGATGCCACAATGTATAGTTAAATAGAAAAGTAAGAAAAATTGCCATAAATTTACATAAAATTTTCTTTATTATCTGGATCCATGGTATATCATGACCGCCAAAATTAACAAGCCCCAATATGTCATTTTCTTTAAACCGCGAAATTTTGTTACCGCAGATATTAAGTGTTTTACAGTAATTATTTGCATGGGATCATTTTTATCCCCCGACCGAAAGGTTCGGGGGATATAGCGATGAGCCTGGCGTCCGTCCGTCCGTCCGTCCGTCCGTCCGTCTGTCCGTCCGTCCGTCCGTCCGTCCGTAAACACTTTCTTGTCCGCTCTATATCTTGAATATCCTTTGGAATATTTTCATGATACTTCACAGTTATGTAGAACAGGTCATGACGATGTGTCGCGTACAAGAATGGTAACTCTTGCTTTTGTAATTTTTGAATCATCTCCCCTTTGGTAATTTTTTTTGCAGATTCGTGTCCGCTCTGTAACTTGAATACCCTTTGGAATATTTTCATGATACTTCACAGAAATGTAGAACAGGTCATGACGATGTGTCGCGAACAAGAATGACAACTCTTGCTTTCTTACTTTTTGAGTTATTTCCCCTTGATAGTTTTAGGTGTGATTTTTTGGCAGATTCGTGTCCGCTCTATAACTAGAATATCCTTTGGAATATTCTCATGATACTTCACAGATATGTAGAACAGGTCATGACGGTGTGTCGCGAAAAAGAATGACAACTCTTGCTTTCTTACTTTTTGAGTTATTTCCCCTTGATCATTTTAGGTATGATTTCATGTCCGCTCTATAACTTGAATACCTTTTGGAATATTTTCATGATACTTCACAGATATGTAGAACAGGTCATGACAATGTGTCGCGAACAAGAATGACAACTCCTGCTTTCTTACTTTTTGAGTTATTTCCCCTTGATGGTTTTAGGTCTGATTTCGTGTCCGCTCTGTAACTTGAATACCTTTTGGAATATTTTCATGATACTTCACAGATATGTAGAACAGGTCATGATGATGTGTCGCGAATAAGAATGACAACTCTTGCTTTCTTACTTTTGGAGTTATTTCCCTTTGATGATTTTAGGTGTCCGCTCCATAGCTTGAATACCTTTTGAAATATTTTCATGATACTTCACAGATATGCAGAACAGGTCATGACAATTTGTCTCATACATGAATGATAACTCTTGCTTTTAGACTCAGTGAATTATTTCCCTTTGGTAGTTTGAGCTGCTGTTTGAGTCTCTTCTCCATAACTGTATAACCCTGGCCAGCTCCAGAATTTGAATAGCCATGTACCTTTTAGAATATTGATGATCATCATGCTGTGATATCTTATCAGTGTTCCTTACTCTCTCTTACCCCTCCGCATTCCCGTGACCCCTCCTGCACCCCCCCCCCAAAAAAAAAAAAAAAAAAAAAAAAAAAAAATCCAGATTTGGATTCTTTGTCCAAATTCACTTACTAGAGAACTCAAAATTAGATTTGTAGGGCTTGTACTTTAGAAGTTATTCACACATTTTGAAAGTTGAATGTATCGTATGCTATACATTTGTGTATATGGTGGCTGTTTGAGATATTACCTCTTTTTAGCAGTCAAGCATACTGTTTTAGTCTGAGTGTTATATAATCATGCATCTGTTAACAGTTAATGTCAATCAGAAGCATAAAAGAACGACAATATATTACTAATATGTGTTTTGAAGTGCACTCTTTTTACCAAGGCCCATGGGGGTCTTCGGTCGGGGGATTTGCCATCTCCTCTGATGGCTATTTTTATCTGTTTCTAGCATCAAAGAAAAATTAATCTCTGGCAAAAGTAATGATATTGAATTTATTATTTTGAGTGTAAAACGAAAATACCATTTGGAATACTTTAAATAATCTATCTGAGCGATTCATCAGTATAGACTGCAGTTTTAAACCACAGCCAATAATTAAAGTAGGCTTTATTTGTTGATATAACCGCGAGACGTAAACTTATAAAGTGGGCCTTGTTTTTTGGGTACCTAACTTACCTAAACACAAATCATGGCACCAAAATATTCGTTTGGGTTCTTCTGAACTTTATAAATCAGAGAACCCTGTCCAATATCGTGTTTCCCGTTGTTGGTTGCAGCCTAGATTTATTTTGTTAAATTATTATGATCACAACCGTCTCTTTTTTTTTTAATAAAAACAATCCGTGGATTTCTGGAGAGAAAGCAGAATAATTTAAATATCTGAGCAGACATCCCTTAAACTGTAACTGGACTTGTCCACATTGTAAAGTAGAAGACTTCACTACAAAATAATGGGTTACAATGTCCGCATGTTTGTTGTAAATGTTAATGCAATACTGCAATATATTTCTTATCATTCTTTAAGCTTCCAAAATGACATTTGATAGGTCTGCAGAGTTTAAGTAAAGACAACTATGGATGTACTGTTACTTTGCTGATAAAGCATCTTTCAGTTATGCATGTAACATCTGTCGGCGTCAAAAAGCTACTAAACATGCGCCTATTTTTGACTTTCTCTTGCGTAAAAAGCATTAATTTTTCGAACTCTTACTGGGCTTAAAAGGTATTTTTCACCATGTTCGATGCTGCGGCCTAAATTATGCATATCTAAATAATTTCTTTGTCAAACGCTTTCCAGAAAATTAATTATTCTTCCCTATTCTACGCCCATTAAATACCTCAATTTATCAAATGAACAGTAGTTACAGCTTTATGCTGGAATGATTTATTTTTCTAAAAAGCTCTAAATACAGCAATCTAGATAAAAAAGTCTGTTTTCTTAACCATTGGTTTACTGCTTTTTGCAGCCAATGTTATACCATTCAGGCATCAGGGTCGAATCTTTTAACTTCGGACAGCGGGTAAATTCGGACATCCAATTGCAAACAGTGAAAATCCAGATGAGACGGCTCATAATGAGCCGTCTCATCAAGATTTTCACTGTTTGCTCTGTTAGTTTTGTTTTAATTCCAAACAACTGATATATAAAGGAAACAATGCCTCTGTCCGAATTCGAAAAGTCGAAAATTATGGATTTAGCTGTTATTTTGGGAAATTGATATATACCATGCTTTTTTGTGTTTCACAAGTTTTTAGCGGTCAGCGTTCGGCTGTTTCCATGGTAACCAGGATTCCATTTTGAAAATGTCAATATTAAGTCCTTAATGTAACATTCCCCCGCTAAAAATTGAACAACAAATATTATCCTTTTGTTTTGTTTGTGTAGTTTGACAATACATAGCTTTGTAATGAGATTATAAGTATCTTTCATGGGTATGAGGTGTGGATAGAAAAATCCGTCACGAGGGTCACTGTGCGGCATCACGAGGCTTGCCGAGTGATGCCGAACAGTGATCCCGAGTGACGTATTTATCTATCCGCACCTCACACCCATGGTAGATACTTTTTCTTGCACACCATGTTTTCTTTTATCTTTAGAACTTGTCAAAATGCGTAATTTTAGTGCCTCAGAGGTTTCTATTTGATTTTAAAAGAAGGCGCCTTTTCCAACGACCGCCATTCGGTTCTATACGTCAAAGTCCGGCATGCATAAACTGACGTCATTTTGCCGTCTTCGTGACGTCACCATCTTAAACGCCAACGTCACTTGACGACGCAGATACGTGACCTCCATAACAACCAATGCATTTAATGCTCGTAATTTTTATCCGGTCCTGGGTAAGATAACATGGGTGAGATAAGATTTGTAGGTACAGGGGAAGCACGCGGATATCCTTATCCGGTGTGCCAGAATACATAATATTGATGTTTTCTGTCCCATATTATCAACGGAAGAGCTTTTACTGGAAAAAATAGACCCAATTTTGAGGAAAAAATACGGGTTTTATTCCCTAATACCTAAAATGGCAGTCACGTTTGAAAATAAGGCCATACTTACATAATAGAGCAAGGTTCGAAGTTTAAGAATGTCAAAAAACTAGAAGAATTAGATAACTGTCAACAATGCTCATTATGACCTTTTTAGATCTATGAAATCTATGTCAATGTTGTAAAATTGTAGCTAGGGATGGATGGATATATGACTTTCGATTTTACGTCCTTTTCAACAGTATTTCAGTTATATCAGGACGATGGGATTATGATAATGAAAGGCTGTGTGCAATGGAACCCCGTTTACGTAGGAAAGATTCTCGCCTCAAGCGGGATTCGAACCCAGCGCTTAACCCACTGAGCTACCGGGGCTCCTGTGTAGCTAGGGAGTTAAGTCAAACTGGGATTATCTTACCTCCCTTGACGATTCCAAATGTGCGAACACTACAGGTAGTATCAATGATCTTTCATAATAAAAGATAGCAGCATTAAAAGAATAAGATAACTGTCAACAATGCTCATTATGACCTTTTTAGATCTATGAAATTGGTCCATTCACCAAGACTGCAGATGCAAATATATTTGATGACAAGAGTTGTGCCGAGCAAAACGTCTGCAGAAATCACGGAAAAGAAGAACGGAGTAAACACATTTTATTTGCAGCATTTTTTCTTTATTTTATGTTGAAATTAATAAATTTACTAGTTTTTATACCCCGCCACACGTTAGTGGCGGGGTATTATGTTTTCCCGCTGGCTGTCCGTGTGTCTGTCCGTCCGTCGTACGTACGTCCGTCCGTCCGGTCGTCCGTCCGTCCGTCCGTCCGTGAGCACTTCGTTTCCGTTCGATAACTTGAGTATTTATTATCGGATTTTATTCATACATGGCATGTGCATTGGTCTTGGGAAGATCTCGGTTGGGATTGTTAATGGGCAAATTTCGATGTCTTCTTATGGAGTTATTGCCCTTTTCATGGTCTTAAAAACAGTTTTTGGTCTGTAGTTCTTTTACACTTTGAAATATCTTGATGAAATTTCAAAATTTCACAGAAATGATTGAAGTAACATAAGCTTTCAGTTATAAGCAGAATTTTGTCTACCTGGATTATCTGCCCCTGCCCTAGGGCTATATACATGTATGAAATAATGAAAAAAATGTATAAAATTAGAGTCGAAAGGGATTTTTCTGAAACTTGTAACAATTTATCATATTGATATAAGCTTTATGTCTTGATCAAAATTTTGTCCCCCAGTGGTTATCTGCCCCTGACACATGCTGTATACATGTATGAAATCATGAAAAAATCAATATAAAATCAGATTTTCGGTATATCTTGATGAAATTTCATAGAAATGATTAAAATAACATAAGCTTTCTGTTACAAGTAGTATTAAGTCCACATAGGTTACCTGCCCCTGCCCCAGAGCTATATACATGTATAAAATTATGAAAAAATTCTGTATAAAATCAAAGATTAACAGGATTTTCCTGAAACTTGCAACACATTATCTAGGTAATATGAGGTTCATGTCATGATAAAAAAAAATGTATAAAAGATAGAAGACGGGGTATTGGTTTGCAGTGGCGGGGTATTACGCAGTCGTTTACGATGCTTTTATTCTTGAATAAATTACTTTTTTGAAGTAGGTAAAACACAAAAAACAGGCAGTTTCAGGACAGAAAGTAGTGTAGGCCTACTCGAGTACAGTGTCTATTTAACCGGACGATAGGCTGAAATGTTCTGTGACCTATGATCGTGATATTACTTAGAACAACCAAGAATTAATGCATGAACGACTTATAGTTTTACATCCTTTAAACAGTAGTTCAGTCATATCTTGGCGACTGGAGGAAAAAGTGTGTGTGTGTGGAGGGGCGGGGTGGGGGGGGGGGGGGTTATGAAGGGCTGTGTGTGTGCAATGGAGACCTATTGCCTATTGGCGGTTGGAAAGATTTACGCCTCCAGCGGGTCTCGAGCCCGGATAGCTAGACCAGCAGGCCAGAGCTTAAGCTACTGTGCCACCGGGGCTCCTGGAGCAGCCAAGAAAGTCTTGTAATTTAGGTAAGCCTGATAGGGTGCCATCTAAAGTATACGTGTAGGCCTACACAAGTGATTTATTCATCCCATCCACTTCCTTAATTCATCCACTTTCTGTAGCTTAACGAGTGAAGCGCGGACCTGCTAGGCTAGCAGTCCTTGTTCGAATCTCAATTTCTGAAGGCAGAATTCTTTTATCATGAACGTGGTGTCATTGCACATAGTCTTTCAAAATCATCTATGCCTTGCCGCATGACTAAAGAAATGTTTAAAGGGCCATGAAAATACAAACATGCCATTAACCCTCTTCGTTTCACAGTCTGCCATCTAAATTTTAATTTTTGGTGCTATAAAAATGTTTTTATGCCCATTTTGTGATGAAATTACTATTGATTTGGCATGTGATTTTTCGAACCATAAAACATTGAGCAAAATGATGCTCGATGCTTACGGTCAGCTACTCTTAACTCTCTCCGGCTTCGCCCTCGAGAATTTAAAATATTTTGCGATTTGCACTTCAACAGCGTGTATCAACCAGCGATTACTCACTGGTAAAAATATACTCCTCGCCAAAAGTTTAGCATATTTCAGTTCTATGGTACCTTTGTTACAAATTCTGCAGAAAATTAACAAACTATAAAACAACGATATAATTTATGGATTTGGAAGGATAGAACACTTAAGCATATGCCTCATGACATTTTTGTCCAGAATTATCAGATAAAAGAATTTTGGCGGGTTGACATTTTTGTGTGAAATAAAAGTTTTTATCTTTTATTTTCTGCATATAAAATGTCGTGCCAGGAAAAAAAGTGTCAAACGTCTGACAGGAGACCACGGAACAAGTAAGTTACACATAAAATTTGAAGTGCCAGTATCAAAGACCGAAGTTTTCAGTAAGACCAAAATGATAAGAATTCATAAGAAAAATGCATTGTTAATGATTAAGAATACAAGTATTGGCAAGAGTTTCTTTTATGTCTGATTTAGAAATGACTGAGACACAATCCATGTAGCAAGTTACGATTTAACATGTCGTCTACAGACTATGGTAATTTGGTGTGTGAAAAAATAAAACTGATGATGTTTTGGACACACTTTTAAAAAGTGTCAAAAATTGTACTTAAATTACAGTGGTCTTAACTTTTGTCGTTGTGTATCCAAACAGCTGCAGGGTTTCAAAAATCAAGTGGGTAGGTGTTTTCATTGTACATTACTGCTTCGGATAGGATCAATAACCACACATTTTTATACGCCCGTTTTGAAAAAACGGACGTATTATGTCATGGCGCTGTCCGTCCGTCTGTCCGTCCGTCCGTCCGTAAACATTCTTGTGCGCGCCATAACTCAGTAACCGTATGGGGTATCTTCATTGAATTTTGTAGGCATATGTATTAGGTAGGGGGAACGTGTCGCGTACAAGAATGGTTGCTCTCCCTTCCTTGGTTTCAAAGTTATGCCCCTTTGATTGTTTTTTACCCTACAGGTCTTGTGCGCGCCAGAACTAGATAACTGTTTGGAATATCTTCATGAAACTTTATAGCAATGTGTATGAAGTCCCAACGATGTGTCGCGTACAACAATAGTTGCTCTCCCTTTCTTCCTTTCTGAGTTACATCCCTTTTATTAGTTCTTTTCGGCTATTTTTGTGTATACTTATGTTGTGTATACATTAACTCAGTAACTGTTTGGAATATCATGATGAAACTTTATAGCAATGTGCATGATCAGAAGATAATATGTCCCATATAAGAATGGTTGCTCCCCTTTTGTTAATTTTGGAGTAACTTCCCTTTACTCCGTCCATAAACATTCATGTGTGGGCCATAACTCAGTAACCATTTGGGATATCTTTATGAAATTTTGTAGGCATATGAAGTAGGTAGGGGGAATGTATCGCATACAAGAATGGTTGCTCCCCCTTCCTTAGTTTCCAAGTTATGCCCCTTTGATTGTTTTTTCCCTGCAGGTCTTGTGCGCGCCATTATAACTAGGTAACCGTATGGGATATCTTCATGAAACTTCATAGCAATGTGTATGAAGTCCCAATGATGTGTCGCGTACAACAGTGGTTGCTCTCCCCTTCTTTGTATCTGAGTTACATCCCTTTTATTCTTTTAAGCTGTTTTTGTGTATACTTATGTTGTGCATACATTAACTAAGTAACTGTTTGGAATATCATGATGAAACTTTATAGCAATGTGCATGATCACAAGATGATGTGTCACATATAAGAATGGTTGCTCCCCCTTTCTTAATTTTGGAGTAACCTCCCTTTGATCATTATTTTTAGGCATTTCCATTCACTCCATGTCTCCTTAACCCTTTGAAATATTAGAATGAAACTTTGTAGGAATGTGTGTAATAATGGGGCAATGAATCCTGAGCAAGAACCATGACTCTGGCTTGTTTACTGGATTATCTGCCAATGCATAAATTTCCTGTTTACTCTGTAACTCCTTAACCGTTTAGAATATTTTAACACAACTTTATCGAGATGTGTATATTGTCAAGGGAATGTATAAGAACCAAGAATGGTATATCTAGTATATTTAGTATATGAATTATCTCCCTTGTTTGACTTTGGCATTACTTAACTTAGGAGCCACTTCACCTTGGAAGCTGATTTTTGGTATACTAATAGTATTTGATGTGTTTAAACAATGTTGCCGTCATTAATTAAAGTGTGGTTTCCCCTGTTTGTCTGCCTGTCTGTCCTTTTGTAAACAATTTTGTTCATTATTCTATAATTCCTTTATGACATTAAAACGGGCGTATTATGCGCCGCTTGCGAAAAGTAAAAAGTATGCAAAGACCAGGAACTGAAACAATCAAAACCCAAATCCAGCCCTCAAACCGTAGTTGGAAACAACTAAGATTACAAATAATCAAGATACAGAGAACATATGGCCAACCGAGTGAGCAGCTTGTTCCCAAAAGGTGGCCACTCAGCAACCCAAACCGAACCAAAAATAATAATAACATACATAAGCCCTTGTTTTTACTTATAAGAAGTCCCCTTTATCAGTTATTTCTGCTGCTAACTTCACAAATAATTATGTTAAACTTTTGGCGAGGATTATATATATATCTTAACTAGTAGTATATCATACATTTTTTTTCACATTTGTACACTCTTTCTCCTCTCAAAATGCTGATATCGCTAATGCATAATAAATTAGTTAGACTAGCGCTAGTCTGATAGTGAAAAGGTTTCCGTTAATAGAAAAAGAATTCACTTTTTTTCTTCTTTTTCTGGCCAGTCTTTCAAACTTGAATCTGCTCCTTTTCTGATATATACATTAGAGAGAACTTAAAATTTTTTCGACCAAGCTTCGAATCAAAAGTTAGCAAAATTAGGAGCTCAGGGAAGAGATTTCTCATTTAGCTATGTTTGTAGAAATCAGTGGAATAACAGCTTTCAGCTCTTACGTTATGATAGACTCGCAAATATTAATATATATATATTATTTAGGTCCAAAAACGAAGATTCGCGTAATTTGAATAAATTGTGTTAAGAAACTTATGGTTTATAGCTCGGAAAGAAAACTATATGCTGACATGGAAGAAACTTCTCACCGACGCAATCCTATAATTTTTATACCAGATTAAGAGCTTGAAATGCTCTTTCGTGCTAAACGTTATAATTCAATGTCTGAAAATAAATTAAATAAGAAAATGAATTTTATTTATGAGCTTCTTTACATTTTCCTATTAAACTGAGAACCGTATACAGGTAACTGCTTATCTCCGGCCCTCTCGGAGATTATCGGACAATCATGGCCCGTAACTATAACGAGATTTCTTTTAAAAGCTAAATGATAAAAATTTAATTACATCATATAATTACATAAAAAATCTAATGAGAAAAAAAGCGGTGAGAATCGAACTCGCGGCCCCAAGATCATGAGTCGTGTGCCTTAGCTACTAGGCTATGAGGATTACTGAAATATAAAGTTTAAATTGGAAAGACAAGACAAGATTACCGACTCTGCAAAGCTGTAATATTTTCGTTTCGGGATTGTGACCTCCTTGCTTTGATCAGTAAACAAATTTTGTAAGTAAGATTTAAATTAGATTGACACTATCGCGTTTTCATTCTCAGAACACAATTCAAATTCACAGTTTACCGTTTGTTTGAAGACATTATGAAATACGTACTAATGGGTCGTTTAAAAATACTTGCGTTTCTAATCTCAGTTTGTTGAAGAACCCTCTCGGAGATTATCGGAAAATCCCGTAACTATAACGAGAATTCTTCCCTATGCCTGCAGTGTGTGTCCCAGTAGTAAGAACTGCAGGATATTATAAATAAACTGATCTCAAACTCTCAAAAGTAGACTTTGTAAATGTAAAAAATCGGTACTTTGTTATCTACGGCCACATCACGTTGAGCACCAATTCTCGTCCGATCACCGAAGTTAAGCAACGTCGAGCCCGGATAGTATTTGGATGGGTGATCGTCTGGGAACACCGGGTGCTTCATAGTTTTTTTTCTGCTTTCCTTGGTTTATTCTGCTTTTCTTTATTTATTTTCTAGTTTTTTATTTCTTTAAAGTAGTCCCCCCCCAATACATGTATTTCTAAGCTGTGCGAAGGAAAATACGTATCTGTCAACGTGAAAGACCTTTTGATATATTCTACAGTTTACTGTCTACTGTGCACTGTCTACTCGCTCTTCTTTTTGGAGAATGCTGAAAGAAGTGCATGCTGTTCGCGGTTTTCTGTATACGATATACTGTCCAATGAAGTGTCTACTGTCTGTCTACTGCGTCCTGTCTGCTACAACATAGACGTGGTGCAAGCACAGAGGCATGGGTACAAGGTTGCAACATGTGCGCCTGTTTAAGCGCATTCGGACTCTACAATGGTGTACCTTCAACCAAAGTGGAGTCGCACAAACAGATGGAACCCACATAAGCACCATACTAAGCTGCATGAACCCTGGTGGCCCGTAGGAATAATAAATGCATGTCAAAATTTCCATGATGCGCTTACTTATATTTAAGCAGTAAAGCACACACGCAGACACAGCTAATAATCTGTACCTTTAAGTTCTGCAATAGTTAAAACAAACAAAAAAAAAAAACTAAATAAATTAAAAAGGTAGTAATGACATTTTTTCTTGTCAATTTTAGTTTTGTATGATCGAAATGCAGAATTGATCATGTTTGGCCATATGCACAAATTTTGGCATTATTTCTTTTCCCTGCCGAATTGCTTCCTTCGTCTGAAGATCGATGTTAATGAAACATGGACCTAGAATACATGTATTTAGTCGTGACTGTGGACAGACTTCCAATAACATTATTTTTTTCTGATACCTAATAGAAAGCAGAAGACACGGATCAGATCATCACATTGATATATACTACCCAGCTGGCACACAACGTTATAATGACGTCGTATTGACGTCGACGCAACCAGATGACATCGCATCGACGTCATTCTGACACCATGTGCCCGCTGGGAAATACTTTACTGCCCAGCAGGCACAAAACGTCGAAGTGACGTAGTATTGACGACGATGCGGCATTGTGGCGTCGCATCGATTCAATTTCGATATCATTACGACGTCATGTGCCTGCTGGGTGTCTTGTAATGCTGTTCAAACAATTTGCACCGTTTTGATTTACTCTCGCTATTGGGACACCTTAAAATTACTGTAATTATTCTAAAATTTGAACAGGTGCTTATACTAGCCGACATTTTGTCAAAAATACAGACAGTATATGACGCATTACACATCTTGATCTGATTCTAAATTAATTTCTCAGATACATCTATCCCAAAATATAGGCTTACTGCGGCAATTGTTTGTTAATCTTGCAAATCTTGAGTTACATCATTGATAATCAAGGGTCAGTCATATTATGCTCATCTATTGTGTTTCAAGAACGTTATGAGCCTTGTCCGGGCAAAATATGTTTGACGCTATACGCAAACAGTGGTTACCAAGGTAAGTCTATGCAACTGCGTAGTCTGTCAGAGTAAGAGCAGTGCACCTTTTGATTCACAGAAGGCATACTAATTGCGCCTACCTTGTTCTGGTTGTGCTAGTGTACAGACTAGTCTGGACTTAGGTGTTTTGCTTATACCATAAGGCTGATTTTATCATGACACGACTCAAATGGCATGCGCAAGGAAAAAAGTGTTTTCAGCCCATACTGTTTGCAGTGAAATATGTATGTATACGCAACCAGGAGGTACCAAGATATGCCTACGCTCATGTGTAGTCTACACTGTTCTGATTGCGCATGCGTCTAGTCTAGACACGCGTGATTTGCATATGGCATAAGACTGGTTTTACCAAGATACGAGGTATGCGCAAGGAAAAATGTGTTTCACCCAATCTTGGTAAAAGTGAATGCAGTCCCATAAGTGTCATTTCTTTTCGCACTCTTTACGGCGCTCCAGTATATGATGCTCAAGATTGTTTATACATGCTGTGAACGCATAAATGGTACCACAGAACGGTCTGATCTTCTCATCCCATGTGGCAATTTTCTGAGGGTGCGGCTCTTGGGTTTCATCATCGATAATCAAGATACGAGGGTCGGTCATATTTGCACGTGCATTTTATGCTCATCTCTTTTGTTGAACGTTATGAGCCTTGTCCGATCAAAATATGTTTGACGCTTTGGTACCAGATAAATCTACGCAACTGCGTAGTCTGTCGGAATAAGTGCATCGCACCGTTTGATTCCCGGAAGGAGTACTTATTGCGCTTACCCTGTTCTGATTGTACTAGTGCACAGACTAGTCTGGCCATAGGTGTTTTGCATATACCATGAGGCTCATTTTATCACGACACGACTCAAAATGGCCTGTGCAAGGAAAAAAGTGTTTTCAGCCCATAATGTTTGCAGTGAAATATGCTATTAAACGCTACCAGGAGGTAACAAGATATGTCTACGCTCATGTGTAGTCTACCCTGTTCTGATTGCGCATGCGTCTAGTCTGGACACGCGTGATTTGCGTATAGCATAAGACTGGTTTTATCACGACACGAGGTATGCGCAAGGAAAAATGTGTTTCACCCAATCTTGGTAAAGGTGAATGCAGCCCCATAAGTGTCATTTCTTTTCGCACTCTTTACGGCGCTCCAGTGTATGATGCTCAAGATTGTTTATACATGTTGTGAACGCATAAATGGTACCATAGACCAATCTGATTCTTCTCGTCCCATGTGGCAATTTTCTGAGGGTGCGGCTCTTGGGTTACATCATCAGTGATCAAGATAATCAAGGGCGGTCATATTTGCACGTGATGTTTATGCACTATTTTGTTGAACGTTATGAGCCTCCTTGTCCGATCAAAATATGTTTGACGCTATAAGCAAACAGTAGGTACCAAGATAAGTACGCAACTGCGTAGTCTGTCGGAGTAAGTGCAGTGCACCGTTTGATTCCCAGAAGGCGTACTTATTGCGCTTACCCTGTTCTGATTGTACTAGTGCACAGACTAGTCTGGACATAGGTGTTTTGCATATACCATGAGGCTCATTTTATCACAACACGACTCAAATGGCATGCGCAAGGAAAAATGTGTGTTCAGCCCATAAATGCTATTATACGCTACCAGGAGGTACCAAGATATGTGTACGCTCATGTGTAGTCTACCCTGTTATGATTGCGCATGCGTCTAGTCTAGACACGCGTGATTTGCGTATAGCATAAGACTGGTTTTATCACGACACGAGGTATGCGCAAGGAAAAATGTGTTTCACCCAATCTTGGTAAAAGCGAGTGCAGTCCCATTAGTAGAATAGCGCTAGTCTGATAGTGAGAAGGTTACCGTTAGCAGAAAAAGAAATTTTTTTTCTTCTTTTTTCTGGCCAGTCTATAAAACTTGAATCTGCTCCTTTTCTGATATCGAAGAGGTCGAGCAATAAGTATAGACTGGCTGTAAGAACACTGTGGTAAAACTGGGAAGATATGATGGATGACTGATATAACTTCTTCGCCTAGTGACTAGGCTATAAATTAGTGGGTGGGGTATCTTAGCAGCACTTTAAATTTGTTTATCAGCAAAAAATGAAAACCATAAGTGAGTACAGAAACCTAGTACTGAACTACTTTTAAACCATATCGATTCTAATGCAAATTAGGAGGTGTATATCAGTTACATGGTTTTAGGGTTGTTTTGAAGTGATTCAACACATTTTATGCATTGTAACCATAGAAACAACATCTACAAATACGTTCTACATCGTTATTTGCAAATATGGAATATAACAAGTCTCATTATTTGTTGTTTTTTTGTAGCAAATTCAATTGGCAGAGTGGTAATGAAGGCAAAAAACTAGAAAACTGTTGTTTTCTGTAAAATTAGAATTGCAAGAGGGAAGCCATTTGCACGTGCATTTATTCTTTAGTTAGTGAAAGTTTACAGCTAATTGTTTTTGTTATGAACTGTACTTATGTTGCCGTTTAAAGACATGTCAACGGTTTATTCAGGCCAGGCTGCATTTTCAATAATCTTGATTTAAAGAAGTGCTTTTTCACTAATTTGATTTTTTCTCCGACTATATGTACTTTTAGTTGCCATGGTTTCAGCAACGTGCAGTGACCGATGCTTTGAAGGTGCAAATAATAAGAATTACATTCAGTCCTAAGCACCATATTAGTCAAGTATTTAATACTTGCATCAGGAAAGATACATTTTCCCTTTGAAATTCTTGAAAATATGTAAAATTTGACCGGCCTTAAAAATGGTTGCCATGGCAACAGTAATAGCTTAGATATCTCGAGAACCGTTTGACATATTTCACTAATTTTTTCTCCGATCTCCATCTTTCTTCGAGAGCTTTAAACCACGAAATTTTGAGCAAAATACAACATTTTGAGTTTCCATCCAATGCTCGATGCACACAGTCAGCTTCTCTTAAGGGTTAAGCAATAAATTACTCGTAAACAATGTTATACTTTCCTTTCTCCAATAACCTACTGTATGATAAACGTTTCTGATCTAAATTACTGCATATGTTACAAACGTATTGGATATAACATAAATGTAATGGTGCAGTTTGCATGTTGAATGGTTAACCCAGCCATAGCTATTCACTTTGCTTCCCTTTTAATTGCACGCCAGTTGGTCGGGAATCAGACTCAATGATGGGCCTGACATAAAGCTATTAAGTTTAATTGGTTGGGACCGGAGCTTGCCTTGTCTGTTGCTTGGTTATTCTGAGTTCAACTGATGGGTTTCTTCGGCTCTGGTATTACAGCGGTGTTCTTTGACACCCCAGGGATCTTCAAGTGTCACAATACATTGTTTCTGTCGAGTCCAGGGGCCGTATTCATAAAACGACTTAAGTGGTTGCTATGCGGTTGCTAAGGCTGAATTTCTTTGAAGGAGATTCCCTACAACTATGAAATTTGCTCTGGAGGAACAGTCTTACAAAGACTGTTCCTCCAGACCAAATTTCATAGTTGTAGGGAATCTCCTTTATAGATATTTAGCCTTAGCAACCGCATAGCAACGACTTAAGTGGCTTTATGAATACGGCCCCTGATTCATCTCTGATTCATCAAAGTTCTTTTCCGTGATATGTTTGTTTCCTGCGACGCTTTATTGACGGGTTAGGAAACCTTCATGCGGACCAAACAGCTAAATAAATGTTTGGAACCACCGCAGAAGCAGATTGTAAGGTTTGGATCGATTAAAACTAGACTCTGTCTGCATTGCCAGATTACCATTTAATTGTCGCAAAAACTTCCACCTTTTGAAATGTCATTGTCATATTTTCCATCTTTTTCATATTTGTCACATGATTTGACATTTGCACGCTACTTGTACAGGTATTTATTAGGCCTCTGCGGATATATTGGCTTATATACAGTACTTGGTTACGCGTCCCATAATACAGAGCATTTTTTAAATATAATTATTTGACAGCAACCCATTTTTGCACTTGCGTTTCTTTTGCACAAAAGCGATATAAGCTTTCTTATATCAATGCCACGTGTTTTCTTAAGACTTTATGAATAAAATATAATTTTGCAATCATTTATTTATTATTATTATATTATGATAAATTCAAATATGTCTGGAAATATAACATCACGCATATGATATGAACCTTGCTTACATTTTAATTCGTTATCTGTCAGTTCATTTACTAAGCTAAATTCATACTGCAGCATGCAAGTTCAGAGTGGATTTTGCACGAGAGAGAAATTGCTGACTTAAATGGAAGATATTTGAGCCGCGACACGACAAAACCAACAATGTGGTTGTGCGCCCAGCGCAGACTCAGATCAGCCTGGGCATCCGCCCAGTCTGATCAGAGTCTTCACTGTCCGCATGGAGGTAGATTAGACCCTAAGCTACCCTTTGAGCTCTCAACGAAGAGTCTGGTCAAACTGCACGGATGCCCAGGCTGTTCTGAGTCTGCGCTGGGCGCACTACCACATTGTTGGTTTTGTCGTGTCGCGGCTCATTTGTGGTTCCTTGACCATAGATAGTTTACAGTCTTTAGCTTTCATGGATTTTGCGATAGATGCGCAATCTCATATCTAACTTTTTCAGTGTCGCTACATCCCACAAGCTTATGGGCAAGTCGCAGCGATATGAGCCGCGACACGAGAAAACCAACAATGCGGTTGTGCGCCCGTCGCAGACGCAGATCAGCCTGGTCATCCGCCCAGTTTGATCAGACCCTTGGTTAAGTGCTCAAAGTGTAGCTAAGGGTCTAAGCTACCTCCATGCGGACAGCGAAGACTCTGATCAGACTGGGCGGATGCCCAGGCTGATCTGAGTCTGCGCTGGGCGCACAACCACATTGTTGGTTTTGTCGTGTCGCGGCTCATATTATTTTTTTTTCTCAGCATGCAAACAACACTGCAGCAACGTCATGATACGTTACATTGACGCTGAAGGTAAAAGACAGGCAATGATGAGAACTAATACAATTAGATCCCATATGCCACAAAAGGAAGTAGGCCTATATACACAAACTGACAAAAAAAAAAACACGAAAGACACGCACAGCAAACCGAAGGAACAACTCTTTCCGAAACAGGAGGTCATTCAGCTGCCCTAACTAAAAACAACAGTAACATCTATTTTTATCTGTTTTAAATTACAAAACAAAACAGAAAGCATAACGGGCAGCTATGCAGGTGACCATATTGCTAGAAGACCACAGACAAGCTTCAGACAAGCGGACATAAGAACATGTAATATTGTGGAACCACAATAGAAGTACCGCCTTGGAACGGTCAGTAATAGATTACTGGGGTGTTAAACTACAGGGTGTTTAGAAAGTTCGTAGACATTGTTTAAACATACACTGAAAACTGAATAATGTTATGATTTCCACATAACTATGTAAGTGTGATATAAAAAGCACTACCAAAGATTTGCAATATATAAATTCTTCTTTGATTTCAAAATAACAAGAACATCTGAATTGCAATAGACAACCCCTCTACAGGGCTGACAATGGTAAAGGCAAAAATTTGATTTGCATTAGAGTTTGACATCTTAAGAGCTTGCTTTTTCAAAACTAGTAGAAATATTCAAGATGTAAAAGTTCTGGTATTGCAGAGACTATTTCTGTGCTTTCTTCAAGTAGTTTTTTTATTATTTTGCGATGGTCTGCTACGGAATTTCTGAGTAAATTTAAAGGGTACCCCCCATTCTCAATTAAAACTATAAATTCTATTTCAAGTTTTTTTCAAGTTTATTTCAAGTTTATTTAGATACTCAGGTTATACATATATAACTACATGAGTTTCAATTATTAGTAATAGTATGTCTATGGCGGCGCAATGACTCAAAGATAATCGAGGCAAAGAGGGCAACAGGAGTTGTAAAGTGTATCAGTGAGTCAGCAGCCCATGAATCTTTATAGCAATGTCTAATATACTGAATTGACTTGAAACATGTGTTGCATTATCAGTTGTATCATATAAGTAACTCTAAAAAATTGAACCTGGTTCGTTTCTAAGATACATTTCTGGACGAGATACGAAGGACCGACATGTAGGTAATTATATCATGTCCACACCGATCAGCAGACGGTCGTCCGTATGTCATTAATTTAGAATTAAACAGACACATCCCAGCAGGCACACAACGCTGAATCAACATTGAATCAACCGTGATTCAACGTCATGACGTTGAATCAATGTCGACTCAACATCGTGTGCCCAGTGGGATACAACATCAGTAGTCTCATCTGGAGACTTAAAAATCCGGAAATCGAAATATAACATAGTCTTTTAAGACAAACATGCGAGTGAGTGGGTGAGTCGTAATTATCACGCCACCCGCCAGCAGTCAGCTTCCATTTATCGTTATGCAAAACAACAGTATTGCGCCATATTTATAGTTCGACATCCGTCATATTTGTACATAATAAACTGCCTGACCCCCAGTCAGAGGGTAGGGATAGAATCTGTATCAGTATTTGTAAACACAAAGACATTTTGCAGCATTCTCTTGTAATTAGACTGAGTCTCATATCAAGCAAAACCATTTGATCTGATTTTTCGTTTCAATTTTTTTGGAAAGCCACGCTTAACAAATTACTCCTTATATTTAACTTCAAATTCATTTTCACTAAATTTTGCACTAAGACCTTATTGTTTTTAAACAAATTAGATTCGAATATTAAATTGTCATAAGAAATTCTTGCAACATTTGAACCTGGGGTAAAATCCCCTGTAATTAGTAAATTTTATTGTCATTTAGATGTATTATTGTCATAGAATTGCTAATTTAATCAATAAATTAGCATAATTAGTCTTTTTGATGGTCAAATTTCAAATATATAATTTACAGATACACAATAAATATGTCGGAAATTTAATCTTGTATCTATTATCTCTAAGGCCCACTAAATGATATGAATGCTTTTATGTCAACTTTTGATTTCAAGTTTCATTTCAAATGCTAATTCATTACCCCCACCCCCTTTGAAAAATATTAATATCTCGTGTATTTTTTTCATGTCAATGAATCATCTGTTAAAATGTGCATCTTGTCTACAAAAATTTACAAACGGTAACAAACACAATACTGTTTGGTACAGTCTCTATCATTTAAAATATTTTTAAAATCATTAGTCACTTTGTAATGAGAATAAAGAACAGCTTAATATACCACATCTTTACATGTAAAATCACTAATGTATGGTGGGCCGGTTCAACACCTTAAGTATGAATCTCTAATTTCATTTTAGTAAAGTATGGCTGTAATAGTTGTTACATTGTGAATATCTTGATATTGAATAGTTCTTGAAACCTGTAAAGTTTTTAGATTGAATTGTCGTAATTTCCGAAGTTATAAGCATTACTGTAATGTCTTCGAACTTTCTTAACACCCTGTAGTTTTACTGGATCCAAACCTCTTCCACCAAAACTAAATACCTGATGAGCCGTAGCAGGACATCGTTTCCCATTTAGTGTAATTCATTGGATGTGGTATTAGAATATGTCTGTGTCAGAGTACTTTTACATTAAAAGCTCTAAAAACTAAGACACCTAAAATAATTATCGGATTTGCCCTAAAAATGGAACAGCTGGTTGGACGATGCAATAATGCTTCCAAAAGATTCGGATGGCATTCCAAACAGTGCATACCCTGATCAGACTGCTCCTTTAGGAGCAGTTTGATCTTGGTTTGCATTGTTTGCTCTGGCCTATTTGTCCCAATACGTGGATTTTTTTATGATATCTTTTCTTTAAAATGACCGACAAGCAAAGCAAAATGCCACTATCGTCCGAACTTATCCAGCATACATATCGGGTTCTCTGCAATTACCAAAATTAAAAGATTCTGTCAGTGACTGAGGTCGGACAGGTTTCTACGGGATGTATAATGTATCATTTGTTTCAGTGGACATCTTTCTGATATGCTTAGTCAGAGTTCAGTCAGGGGTTTCGGAAACAAGAGAACATTGTTATACACTTTTGGGAATAAAAATAGAAACGATACCTTTTACTCAAGAATGATTTGAGAACGTTAAAACGTATTAATAAATGAAAAAAAAATGAACATTACCTTTTACTACAGAATGTTTGAGAATGTTAAAACGTATTAATAAATGAAAAAAAAAATGAAAAAAAGTCAATCGTCTCCCATGATACAATTTATATTACCGCTAGTTCAACTGATTCCAGTTACGTTTATATTGTAAAGACGCTATTCTTTGAACAAAAATAAATAGAAAAAAAAAGAAAAAAAAAAAAAAAAACACGAAATCTTTGAAACAGGAATCAGGAACTTTCGTCGACCAATTTCAGGGACACCAGTAAAAGCTGAATAGATTTTGACCAATGGCAAAACCCTGATGTTATCAATTGCAAACATCACCAGAATCTATCACCAGTTAGTGATACTTTCGATGGGGAAGCACCTTGGAGTATTGCTTAATCTGATAAGCTGATGTGTTGCATCAGAAGATGAAAATTTTGTCAGGGGTATTGATTTGTCAATGTACTTTTCATATTTCTAAGAAAACACGTTGTGACAGTCTTAAATTGGTATAAATTGGAATAAGCCGTCTAAAAGCGAAAACAAATTTGAACAAATTAGCTTTGGGGAAAAGAATTTGCGAAAGCTGTTACCCTAATTTTAATTGTTTTACCATATGGTTAGACAGCAAATAAAACAGCAAGCCGCGCAAAAACGCTTCAGGAAAATGCCTTGATTGATTTAGGTTATCTTTGGTGTGGCCAAGCGGGCACACAACTTCGAAATGATGTCGTATTTACATCGATGCGACGTCAGCACAAAGTCGAAATGACATGTATTAACGTCAATCCGACGTGATGACGTCTCATCGATACGGATACGACGTCGTTCCGTGATGACGTCGTATCGACATAATTTCGACGTCATGTGGCTGCTGTGAGATGCAGCTGGTCTTACAATGGATAGATTGAGCAGTGGGGTAAACTTGGTTGAAACGTCAATTAGGGCAATAAACGCCCCTTGAGGGCGAAGAGCGTATCGCGTACGGAGGCAGATTAACACATACAAAGCTCGCTATTTGTGAATCAGCAGGAGATTTTGTCACAATAACTGTGCATTGAGACTTTGTGATCTAACACTTCGTAATATAATACGTTTAGATGGCAGTTCAAGCTCTGGTGAAGACTTCTTTGAATACCACGCGACCAATATTTTTTCCTTTTACCATTTGTGAATTGATGCAAATAGTAGAAGCAAATCAGGCTTATGCTGAGGGACTTCTGATCATCTTTCTCTTCAACTTCAGAAAGCTTAAGAGAAATGAGCCGCAACACGAGAAAACCAACAAAGTGGTTGTGCCCCCAACGCAGACTCAGATCAGCCTTGGCATCCACTCTGAGTCTGATAAGACTCTTCGCTAAGCGCTTAAAGGATAACTTGGGGTTTAAGCTACCGCCATGCAGACAGCGAAGACTCTGATAAGACTGGGCGGATGCCCAGGCTGATCCGAGTCTGCACTGGGCGCACAATCACTTTGTTGTTTTTCTCGTGTTGCGGCTCAAATGGTATACACAAAACATGCGACGAAGGAAGAAGAAATAGATAAGACAAGAAGAAATGATCAGTATGCCGGTTTTTAATGAAACCATATAATAAATTATTCAGTGCTAAAGTTCTTAGCTGGCGTGTGTTACACTTCCAACTTCGAAGAACATTACGGGGCATACTAGTTTGTAGCTTCCGTCTGTCTGTCTGACCGTAATTTTTATGAATCTCTAGAACCGCTTACTCTAGGAACAATTTTGTGAACAAACTATCTGGAGAGTTGCCTAATCTGGGAACTTCATGTGCTTTTTTCCGGTTTCGTCACCAGATATTGTCAGGGTCACTGACGAGGCTTTATTAGCCGAAACAACGTAGTCTGAACCATGTTCCTACTTCTGTATTTATTCTTTTTGAAGGAACTTTTTAAGATTTTAATTCATATATGGCATATAGAAACAGACCAAGGTGCAGTTGCCTATTTTCCCTGTTCTCTGTATAGTATATTTTCATTTTATAGAATATCTTTTGCTTTCAAACGTTTGTTCCAATTTATTAACATATGATAGAATTAAGCTTCTGATATGTTTTGAAATTCCTATTCAACTTCTTGCTACTACTTCTTGAAAACAAATACTTTGTATAAATGGCAAATTGCTTCCAATTTGATTTCTGCCCATGAAAGTTTTTCAGTAATTTCACGGAAACCCTGAGCGCTAATGACAACGAATATATGTAGGTATGAATACACAAGGAGTGCAATTCCTCACGTCATAGATTTTGTCAAATTTAGTTCTAAATTGCAGTTTTCAGCCTTTATTAGAAAGCTGGTGATGTTACGTATGAACAACTTCGTGAACAAATGTCCAGAAAAATCGCGAGATGTGTGACTTGATGAGGGATTTTCAGTGTGATTTGATACTGTCAGGTATGATGTGATTTGGGGTGTGTTTAGATGATATATTTAATACATGATATTTTTTGACGCTTACAGTTCCTGAATTCTGACCGAATAGACGCAAGCAGTCGACCATGTGTTAATTTCATACTGTCTGCGAACAAATTGGACTGGATTGTTTTATCAAGATCATGCACTCAGCTCCAGTTCCATGCAAATACATGTGTTTACAATTGTGGATTTACAGAGACAAAATTTAGCCCGATTTAAACTTATAAAATAATGAAACTCCAAAATATGTTTACGAGAGAAATTTGAATTGCCATGCTGATTTTGATTTAAAAAAATATTCAGCCATATACCGAATAACTGAGTATGCTGCAGCATTATATGATTGATTGATTGATTGATTGTTTTGGGTTTAACGGCCCTTTGAGACAGTATTTCAGTCTATATCGGGCCGAGCATTTTATGAAGACGCGTTACCTATTATGTTCATTGTAGTCAGGACGCTGAAATTCAAAAGGGGCCTATTTTTCGAGTTTAATGCCCCGACAATTCGAAAGGATAAATTTGGTATATAATGAAAGTTTATCATCCCAACTTTAACTTAGGGTATGATGTGGTCCTGAAAAGTGGATCCAGGAGGTACAATAAGGGGAGATAACTGGGTACCAAAGAAATGCTAAAATGATCGCCTGTATTTCTCCTTATTTTTGTGTCATTTGAAGCGGAGTTTCAAGCAAACAACATAAGTTTTAGAAGAAGCCTATTACATTGCTAACGACTGATACTTATTAGCTTTCTATCCATTTTGGTTTAAGCCCGTAACATTCGGTTATAGACGTTACATATGAAAATATTCCCAAAATGTAAATAAATTGAAGACATAATCGTTTTGTTTTCTTTTGCTAGTATATCCTCCTTTAAAATCATCTTTAAATATTAGAAGAATTACAGTCTGCTTGATTCCTTGTCATTCGCCTATGTTACTACTTGAATTAACGTAGAATTAATGTAGATAACATTTATACAAAATGTATTCCATTACATCACAGCTAATCAGCAACCTTCACCAGCTCCCAGGAAACTCTCATAAATACGGTATTCAGACATTTTTTAAGAAATACTGTTGACAGAAATGTGTCGTTATTTTCACCAAGCAGTTTAAGGTCCTCGCAAGATGCGTTTTATACGTGAGACAGAAAACAGAGTTGTTATGTGTTAAAAGACTTGACAAATACTGAACAAACAGTCTTTTTTGCTATTTCTTTTTTCTTGTAGCAACGCTCAACACTTTTGCTGACATGATTATACAACGGTTCAGTTTTCTTGCTACGCTTCTCATGACACAACATACGTGACTTTTAGTCAAAGCAATAAAAAGAGACAAATAGATAAATTGAGAGATAGAGAAGATATTAACCCAAGGGAAATAAAACTACTGATGCTCTGAGCAATGTTATTCATAGTGGTGTCAGTCAAGTGACAATCAAATGTCATCGTTCTTTTTTATATAAATAAATATAAAATTCGGGAATTACTAGTAATTTACACTACAAAATCTGCTGTTACATTGAATATTGAAAAAATAGGTTCATAGAACATAGAAATTAAAGAGTGCAGAAAGGTGAGAAATCTAAAATACACACTGGAATTTAATGACATGAGGCACAGAAAAGTATCTGTCAATCGAAAATAAGCATCTGCTAACAAAGTACGCATTCTTTTATGAGACTTGCATGGAGGTATTTTCGTTACCAATAAAAACGACAATGCTCAAGTGAAAGTTTTCAGTTAAAATCAAGGAACAGCCCAATTATATCAATTAATTACGATATTTTATTGCATTGACCATTTTTGGTCAATTTCTAAAGTCCCTACAGACGGTGATACATCATGCGCTTGGTAGTACAACATCGGAAACATGTAAAATTCTTAGTTAATGTTACTGCTAATCAAAATTTTCACTGCCGAAATGCTTCAAGTTGAGATAATGTATTTTCACAGCCTCCAGCCTCCGGTTAACTACTCGTCGCCGGACTGTAAGTAAAATGTATCCTTTTGTGTAATATTTTGAGTGCAGATAATATCATGTAGGAATAATGTGGCAAATATTGTGAATAACCCGTCCCGTTACCATAAACACTGACAAAACTCCTGAATAGACTGATGATGGGACATCTTATAAGTTACGGTATTTTCTTCTTTCATTACGGCTCGTCACAAGAAGAATATTTTTAATGTTTTGCCTTATAACTCATGAAAGCGCTACAAACCGGTAACGTTGATAACATTTCAGCAAGTAAACCTTGTTATTTAATTGAAACACTGACAGTTTTTTTAAAGGGATACGTAATTAATGGTCGAATACGCTATTCCATTTCAATTTTGAGACTTTGTTTTAGATTTAAGTTGAGATGGAATGAAATCATAATATTTTAGCTATAAAAGCTTTCGTGCTTCATTGTTGCGATTTTATGTTCAATAATGATAAAAGTATACAGTTTAAATACACATAATAAATTAATTGTAAAGACTGAGGGCTTGAGGCATGCAGACATTGAGGCCTTGAAAGCAGCTTATTCACAAACAAATATTATCGTTTGGTACTGAATGGAACGATGTTCAAATTACAATTATGTAACGCAGTATAACGTCTATTCAGATACAGGCCGGACAACTGAAAGTTAAATACCTTTAGCAATCTCGTTTTCTTATTTATTTATTTTCATGGTGGCATGTTTACGCACTACTTTTAAATATAATCAATGGCCGTAGCATCTATGGCTATGTTTTCTTCATATATCGAAGTTTTTCGGTATGTGTTAGATTTCTTAGAAAATAAGTTTTAATAAGTATTCACCTGGTATAGCCAGTGCAGCACACACTGATTCAAAATGTTTCAAGCAGTATAGTCTACGATAGGCAAGATTTTACGTTAGTAATTATACTAGATGTTTAGTAAGAATCTTTCATTTTACTTATTTATTCGGACACTGAATTCTGTGCTGATGCTTTTATTTCTTCTGTTATATACGTGATAAACATATGATGACTGTTGACTGAACCGTTTGAAACTTCATTTTTCTTTGCTATTAAACTATCTGAAAACATCCGTGTTTATGACGCAACGCCTACGTGGTTTTGATGCATCAGAAGGAAGTGTGAGGTTGCGCGAATAAAACTAGTTAAAGCCCCTGGTAGATTATGTACAACTATCTATACAAATATGAAAACTTCTACATGCGAATCCCATTGGTTGGTTTTCTTGCCTTGTGGTCGCCTATATAACTGTCCTATGTGTTTTCTATTTTGTTTCGTGGTTTAAAATAGAAAATAGGTAAAATTAGATATATTAAATGTTTGAATGTTTTTTGTATTGGTTTTGGGGGTTTCTTATGTACAGTTCCTCTGTGTGTGGTGTCTGTTACCAAAGATGTACTGTTCCGTTTTGTCGTATGCATGTTTCCCATCTTCTTTCGGTGTCTTGGGTTGGCTGTGTTTGTAATTGTGGCCTTTCCTGGGTAATTTTATTTACATTTTTCTATGTACGTTTTCTACATCTCATATACGTAAGCTTGAGTCTGCATGCATATTTAATAAATACACTGTAACAAAATAACAAGAAACAAATTAAGATAGTCAACATGTAAACGAGTTTTATTCTCTGGAAAGACGTACGAACTTGAAAATAACGCTGTTCACAATGGTTTTAACCACCTACTGAAGGAAACAGTGATCCCACAACTCTGCTAATATCAACTATATGCATATTACTGAATAGCTTCTTTTGATATCAAAGAAATTTACGTTGTAATTACTCTTCAAACCATGACGTTTGGTTATTGTTTGAACATAAATTTGAATGCAGTTCATTTTCCCGCCTGTCAGTAACCGCAAATATTCGTTAGTACATTGTCTTTTTCAATTTTGATACTTCCATCATTACATTAGTGCCAATCCAACTTAACATATTTACAGATGTCAAAATACTTCATTTACACACTAAATACCAATTACATGTATACCATTTTGTTAAAGTACTGAATTAGCTTTTAAGACAAAGGAAAATGCAGAGTTCAAAAGCACTATTTTCAAAAACATATTTGAACGACGAAATGATTTAAAGTTGAAATATTCTTTCATTTTATTTATTATTTTCGTTTCATGGGTAACATATGTAATTTGTATTATTTGCTATGAAAAGCTTTCGAACCTTTTTTTTTACAAATTATAGTAACTATACTCTAATGCAGTAAAACAAATATGATAATGTTTTTGTATTTTACATTTTTATATATCTTCTGAATTATCTTCATTCATTATTCTTTTTAACAAAATTACATTAAGTAACGTATGTAACGATCAAGCTGTAACAGACAAACGCCAGTGATAATGTGAATTCGTAAGTTGTTGGAAGTCTTCGCAATTCCAGAGGTGGTTGGGCTGGTTTTCTTGTTAAAACTGCACAGCACGGGGAAAATTCAAATTGAAATTCAAATTGAAATGAACGTCTATGGAAAACGGGATCCATGGTGGTGAGTAGACTCCAAAGAGAAACGTTTTATGAAGTACAGAGTACAGTGTCATTATCATTGGATATTTTGCGAGTCAGCTGCCCTATAATTCTATGAGCAGTTTGATGAGAATCTGAAAGGCAGCGATTTAAAATGAAATTTAGTACCTTCAAACACCAACAATTGGTAGGATGAATTATCCTTGTGTAAATATATGTGTACACCGGTTTTCTTAGTATTTTAAGCATGCATTTTGTAAATTATTACAGAAACTGATACTTTGCACACAAATAAGTCATTTTATGAGTTAATCAGAAAAATTTAGTGCACCTGTAAATGGATAGAGTTATAGCGTTTTCATATTGAACAAATTAGGGTTTAAAAGGGGTGGGGGTAAAAGGGGGTAATTAAAACCATGGGATCCTATTTCAGTGACCACATCATACCCTATCATAAAGCCCAAATGTTGTGCTTATCAAATTTGGTAAAAATTTCCTTTCGAATCGCCGGGGCATTAAAGTTGCATTTTTTCGGCTTCAGCGTCCTGACTATTGATATTGTTTCCTACTGAACAATCTTCCATAGTACGATTTAATTTTGTAGAAATCAGATTCAAAGAGATTAGAAGTATATAGTTTATTGTGGAATCCTCGGAGGAACCAAACTCATCGTAAAACCTACAAAAAAACAGGACACCTATAATAATTACAGTGCCTGTCAAAAAATGAAATAGTTTTGGCTTTCATTTGTCCACAATGCGTCTTAAAGATTCAGAGGAAATAGAAAACAGTGTAGAACCTAATCAGACTGTTCCTTCCTTAAGGAGCAGCCTGATCTAGGTCTGCACTGTTTGCTCAGACCTATATGTCCCAATATTTAGATTTTATCCGGTAGCCCTTGCTAACATTTGGGTGTATTTCAGTTGGTCAATCAAGCGTCATGCTTTGTTTAGTTCTGAAGCATTTCATTTTATTTTACACAATCCTAAAAAAAGGTAAAAAATAATATCGAGGTTTTCTTTTGTTCAAGGTAGAAGAAATGGTAACACATAATCATACTATGTAGAAGACAATGCGCAAAACAAGATCTCTCCATCATTATTATCTGACCAGAAATAAACTACGTTTATTTGCTGTTGTCATGCTCCCAAATTATGGCGCACTAATGATAAGTTGTGTATTAATTTCAACCGATTTTTTCGACAAGTGATCATTACTGCATAATTTGCAGGACATACTGTTCATAGCTTTCTAGACATAGCATTTTGCTGAGTTTCTGTTATCATTCTCATCGAAGACTCTTGAATTTGGACTGTGTAAAACCTGGACTGGACTTTTTTTGTTACCTTTTGAAATTTAGCTCTGAGATTGTGCTCAAATTTTAATACTGAATACAAGTACTAAAGAAGGCTTGTGCGGGGTGTTCAAATATAGAAATTGTATGAAAAGCGAATATAAAAAAGACATAAAAATCTCTGCAAAAGGCGTCGGCTTTACTGAGTAATAGTTTAAATTTTTATGCTTAGCTGATTTCAGCATGAAATCAGTTTTATGACCTTGGGGCCTGGATTATTCTTATTTCGGACTTTTGACTGCACTTCAAAAATCCAAAGTCCTAATTCATTGCTTTTTACATAGTCTAAAGTCCAGAGACATAAGTCTAGAGTCCCAAGTCCAGTCAAGGTATAGTAATTTACCGCACAAGTCTGCATACGAGGGGCGTTCGAAAACATTTGCAAATGACACGTTTTCTCCGAGATACTAATTAAGAGTTGATGATTTTTTTGTCTAGTTACCTTCAAAATATTCCCCTTTAGCCAAAGCACATCGTTTCAATCTTTTAATCCAATTTTTAAAACAATTTTCATATTCATCTTTGGGTACACCCGTAAGAAACTGATGAACTGCAGACCCCAATGCACTTCTGGACCTATATCTCCTACCAGATAGGTGTTTTTTCAATTTCGGAAAGAGAAAAAAATCGCATGGGGCCAGGTCTGGGGGGTGCGACAATACATCGACCTTTTCAGACTTCAAAAACTGTACCACAGTTGTAGATTTATGGGCAGGAGCATTATCATGTAACAAATGGACATGCTGGAGACCGGTTTTTGGACGAAATTTTCTCATTTTTGTTCGCAATTTTTTCAGAACCACATTTCTATAGAAACTACCAGACACACCCCGACCTTTTGGAACAGCAATTTGCATGACTGGCCCACAATTTCTGAAGAATATGGCGAATAACACCTTTGCTGTCAGTGTTCGTTTAGCAATACTTGGCCTTTTGCCATGTTTCAGTGCCCATATCCTGTTATCAACTTTCCGCTTGGGTTCATAATAATGGACCCATGTCTCATCACCAGTTATGAGACTATCAAACACCTTTTTTAGCTCACCTGAGCCAGCGGCTCCGGGGGAGCTTATAGGATGGTAAGGCTCCGTTGTCCGTCGTCCGTCGTCCGTCCGTCCGTCGTCCGTCCGTCCGTCGTCCGTCCACACTTTCAAACAACTTCTCCTCTAAAACCGCTGGGCCGATTGTAACCAAATTTCATATAGAGCCTCCTGGGACCTTAGGAACGAAAAGTTGTTCAAACGGTCCTGGTCACATGACCAACATGGCCGCCATGCCCATATATGGTAAAAACCTGAAAAAATCTTCTTCTCCAGAACCAATAGGGCGATGGCCTTGAAACTTGGTATGTAGCATTGGGTACACGAGTACTACCAAGATTGTTCAAATTATGACCTTGGGTTGACCTTGACCTTTTTTACGGTAAGGTCAAATTTGCTTCCTTATGCTTTTATATGGCAAAATGCTGCAACATAAGATATCTTGGAAACTGTTGAATATTTTGGCCTAAAAATTGGTACATACAGTCATCTTAATGACTACATGAAGATTTATGAGTTCAAGAAGTCAAGGTCATTCTTTGACCTTTGACCCAGAACTCTCATATTTTGACAATATCAAACAATCTCCTCAAAAACAACTAGGCCAATTGTAATTAAATTGCATATAGATCCTCCAGGGGTTGAGGGAATTAAAATTTGTTCATACGGTCCAGGTCACATGACCAACATGGCCACCACGCCCATATATGGTAAAAACATTTAAAAATCTTCTTCTCCAGAACCAGTAGACCGATGGCCTTGAAACTCGGTATGTAGCATTGGGTACTCAAGTACTATGAAGATTGTTCAAATTATGACCCTGGGTTGACCGTGCCCTTTTTTACGGCAAGGTCAAATATCGGAAAATGCTAGCACATGAGATTTCATGGTAAGTTTTGAAGATTTTGGCCTAAAAATTGGTATAAACCACTGGGCCAATTGAAACCAAATTTCATATAGAGCCTCGAGGGGTTGAGGGAATGAAAAAATTTTCTAACGCTCCTGGACACATGACCAACCTGGCCGCCATGCCCATATATGGTAAATACCTTTATAAATCTTCTTCTCCAGAACAAATTGACCGATGGCCTTGAGACTTTGTATGTAACATTGGACCTTGTGTTGACCTTGACCTTTTACAGCAAGGTCAAATATGGGAAAATGGTAGAACATAAGATTTCATGGAAAGTTTTGAAGATTTTGGCCTAAAAAATGGTATATACAGTTGTCTTAATGAGTTCATGAAGAATTATGAGTACAAGAGGTCAAGGTCATTTTTTTAACCTTTGATCCAGATCGCTCATATTTTGACATTTTCAACCATTTCCTCAAAAGCCAAAGGGCCAATTGTGAACACATTTCATATAGAGCCTCCAGGGGTTGATTGAATGAAAAATTTGTTCAAACGGTCCAGGTCACATGACCAACTTGGCCGCCATTACCACTTATGGTATAAATCTTTAATATTTTTCTTCTCCAGAACCAATACACCTATGACCTTGAAACTTGGTAAATAGCATGGAGTACTAGAGTACCACCAAGACTGTTCAAATGGTGACCTTGGGTTTACCTTGACCTTTTTTGCAGCATGGTCAAATATGGGAAAATGCTAGAACATAAGATTTCATGGAAAGTTTTGAAGATTTTGGCCTGAAAATGGTATATATGGTTGTCTTAATGAGTACATGAAGATTTATGAGTACAAGTGGTCATGGTCATTCTTTGACTTTTGACCCAAAACTCATATTTTGACAATTTCAGACATGATAAGTAAAAGCCACCTTGCCAATTGTTCAGGTGAGCGATTCAGGGCCTCATGGCCCTCTTGTTTATATTTTGGTTACTGCTTCAGCAGTTTTTTTTTGCCATTTGCACCCTCCTACGTTTCTGTTCATCAGTGAGCAAATGGGTGATCCAGCGAGCACTTTTCTTCGTAACCTTAAGAATTTTCTTCAGAATGAAGTGGACTGATGCTAAACCCAAGTTTGTCATTTGTGCTAGCTGCCTGACAGTGAAACGCGCATCTTTCTAAATGATGGAACTGATATTATTAATGTTAGATTTGGTAACTGCAGACCTGGGTCTTCCTGAATAAGGGGCATCTTTGACTGATTCCTGACCGGACTTGAATTTTTTAAACCACCTATAAACTGTGGAAAATGACATTCGTTTAACCCCATAAATAACACATATCTCATCATGGATGTTTTTGACACTCAATCCCAACTTACAGCGGACTTTTATATAACCCCTGATTTTAGCACCATTTTCTATTCGTTTTCCAACCATTTTCAATGCAGTGTCTATGAATACACCTGAAAGCAATAGAAATTGCAAAAGAACCGGTTTGTGGATTTCAATTATATTTAAATACAATGTACAATGATGAGCGGTCATCCGTTTCGTATTGGATTTATACAGGTAAATCTCGTGATATTCGACTATACAATACGTTTGCAAATGTTTTCGAACGCCCCTCGTATATCATCACTTTTCTTTAGTTTTAAATGAGGAGTTTTAAACGCCAGCTACGACCACATTACATCACCACTCTCGCCACCGAGCATATATGCACGTACAATACGTCGCCTACGAGTTATACTAGACGTCTCCGACTAACTTTTGTGCACAGGGCATTTATTATATTCAAGGAACTCGCCAGCTGGTGGTCACCAATAGGAAATTTTATCAATATTTTGGACTAGCGTAAAGTTTATGTTGTATAAGAAAAAAAATGAAACAACAGCTGCTCTCTGCCGAATAATTCCCTTCTCGGTGTGTTTCGCCAGAGAGAGAGAGTGTGTGAATTATACATGGTAATTTGACTTTTTTTACGTTTTAGTGAGGTTCACAAATGTCTAAGAAAAAGCAATATGTATTTATCCAGCTAATGAAACTTTAAAATCTTGTTTCCCTAAATTTATAAAATCAAGCTGTATGGGTACACTGCCTTAATTTTGCAGCCGTTTTTCATCAGGAGACAATTTTTGTGACTTTTTCAGATTTTCTTTCCGATAAAACTTCATTTTTTTTTTTTCTTAAATTTTATGTTACAATTTCACTGTCAATGTAACTCTGCAAGGGAATACATCAAAGTCTATTCCCTAATCGCATTAAAATGTTTTCAGGATTAGGTCTTCAGGCTTAGGTTACTTAGCCTACTTTTGGCTACTTAGAATCGCAAACCTACCTTTACAGACCTTTGACCATTCCATAATCAAAAAATTGGGACACCTGAAATAATTACCTATATTGTACAAAAACTGAACAGTTTGATGATTTCACTGTAGACATGCGTCTTACAGATGCAGCTGAAATGGCTAACAGAGTAAATCCGGCTCAGAATTCTTCAGTCTGATCTGAAACTGTGCTGTTTGCTCATCCCTATTTATCCTAATATGTAGTTTTTTCCGGTCTACAAGAGCAGCAAGCCGAGAACTGAACGGTTTTCTGATGCAAATAATTAGTTCGAGTCTGTATACACCCGGGAACAAGTAGGTGACCCCCCATCGAAAGGACCAACCCCCTACCCAGAAATTGAAGACTTATACATTGACCCTAATGGGGTCAAAAAACTATTAGACCGTCTTAACCCCCATAAATCTTCAGGTCCAGACGACCTAAGTGCACGTGTGTTAAAAGAATGCAGTGCTGAAATTGCCCCGGTCCTTGCCTGCATTTTCAACCAGTCCTTGGCCCAGTCTAGAGTACCAGATGACTGGCTGCAAGCTAATGTGGCTCCCATTTACAAAAAGGGAGAAAAATATGACCCTGCCAATTACAGGCCGGTCTCCTTGACTTGTATTTGCTGTAAGTCTCTTGAGCACATTCTCGTGAGCAAAATCATGCAACATCTATCGGACCATAAGATTTTAGTTGAGTCTCAGCATGGCTTCAGGAGTGGTAGGTCATGTGAGACTCAACTGGTCCAGTTCATTCACGATTTGCAGGCAAACCTAGACAGAGCCAATAATAAAGGTCACAAACAAACAGACCTCATTATTATGGACTTTGCCAAGGCTTTTGATAAGGTCCCCCATAGACGATTGATTTATAAACTGGAGTATTATGGTATCCGAAATGATATCCTCCGGTGGATCTCTGCCTGGCTATCTGGAAGGACACAAAAAGTTGTTCTGGATGGTGTCTGTTCAGACCCTCTCCCCGTGTTGTCTGGTGTTCCCCAGGGTTCTGTTTTAGGGCCCATCCTGTTCTTAATCTTTATTAATGACCTGCCAGACAACATAAGCTCCACAGTCCGCCTTTTTGCTGATGACTGTGTACTCTATAGAAATATTAGACGGTCCGAAGACCAACAGATACTCCAAGATGATTTAGATAAATTGGCACTTTGGGAAGAGGCATGGCTCATGAAATTTAATGTTGCCAAATGTCACTCTATGAGGGTGACTAGGCACCCCCCTCCAAAGCAAATACTCCATGGTTATACATTACATAACCAAGTCCTAGAGAATGTATCGTCAGCCAAATATTTAGGAGTTGAAATTACGGATGACCTCGAGTGGGGTCAGCACATTAATGAAATTACCAGTAAGGCTACTAAGACCTTGGGTTTCCTTCGTAGAAACTTGACTTTTGCATCGAAGGAAATCAAGGCTGCTGCATATAAAACTCTGGTCCGGCCCAAATTAGAATATGCAGCGCCAGTTTGGATGCCCCATCACCAAGTTGATATTAACAGAATAGAAAAAGTACAGAGGACTGCTGCCCGTTGGACCTGTAGGCGCTGGCGCAATCAAAGCCATGTGGGAGAAATGTTAGAAGAACTCCAATGGCCAGACCTGCAGGAAAGACGACAGCAGGCTTCTCTGTCTCTATTCTACAAAATTCATAATAATCTTGCCGTTGTAGATAAGAATAAGTACCTATCTGAGGTCGGTGAAGGGAGCAGGAGAACTAGGTCCCACCCATTCCAGTACCACCGTCCAAACGCTTACACGGACGGTTTTAAGAATTCTTTTTTCCCCAGGACAATTGCAACTTGGAATGGCCTTACAACCGAAGCTGTCTCTTCGGAGACAGTTGATGGGTTTAAGGCCAAAATTTAATATCCTAGAGTAGAGCAGGGGTTAGGCATGGAATGCCTGCCCCTGAGGACTTCTTGTAAATAGTTTTAATCTACTGGTGGCTTTGTCACAAATTCATTTATTTATTTATTTTTTTTTTTTTTTTCTTTTTTTGTGACAACTTATGCGCCACACCAGAAACCTGTCATCATGGTCTAAGTAGACCGAGGACAGTAACGATAGAAAGAAAGAAAGAAATTCTGTGCTGACCCAGGGTGGCATATTTCTGCCACAATATGCCATAGTGACCGTGTCAAAAGCGAGCGATGTTGTATCATTAAAGTAACAGTGAAACGAGACCACCCGCCATGCACACCTAAGCAGTAGAGTAAAACAATCAAAAAGTGTTTGTTTAAGAATCTAATGAAATGCAAATGCATGCATTAAATTCAATATTAGTCTAAAACAGATGACAATAGAAGACTTTTATGTTTGAGATATTCACATTGATAACAGTGTTTGCAAACTGTGTCAGACCTGTGCATCTGTGGGCATGAAATTCATAAATGTTAGTGATGCAAGACTGCAGGGAAATTAAGGTGTCAATCCGAATGATTTTGTTACGAAACGGAGTTTATATAAAGAAACGGGAGCACACAGTTGCAGCTGGCTAGTTTTCAATAAAAAGACATGCTCAGTTTTTATTAATTTTGATTTTGATTCGACCGAATAATTGCACGAGAAAAGTCACGTAAAATTGTAAACGTAGAGTAACATTTGTTAGTAGTTTATTATCCTGAATTCGCTTTTTCCGTTATTTCGTTCTGCCTGCGAATTTTTAAAATGGAACACATTTAACACGCACGAATTAAAGTGTCCGTTGAGTTTTGAATTCAGTTACGGAAGTGTCCACAGACTGTTCTTAACCGAGGACGCGTTTTGTCCGTAATGCGAACAAAGAGCAGCATCAATTTTATCAAATTGAAAAAGCATTATCTTTTAAAATTCATTATGCTGACAAAAAATCTTAGATTGAACATGATGCAGAATGCTGACAAAACCATTATTTCTTAAACACATAATGCTGACAAAACCATTATCAATTAAAACATAATGCTGACAAAAGTATCAGTACTGTGGTCTAATATGCGTCACACATTGCATTTTCCATTTAAAAGCAACTTCAGACGAACCGGGTAAAAAGAAACTATAAAAAATGGAATGACTAACACCGGAACAGTATAAATGTAACACATTGTAACAAACATATTGCTTCGGTTCGGCTCGCCAATGTCATATATATTTATACTTATTTACGTGGTCTTTGGAATCGCCTTCGTGATATGTGAACCATCGCACCTGTTAGATTTTCCCAGTAATGGCTTCAAATCATGGAAGTACATCGTTTCGGGAGTTTGAGAGTATTAGGTCAGCTCGAAGGCTGTATTTCTGTAGTTCTTCAATGTATGTAATCTAGTGTCAGAACAGTAAAATGGTATTTTCAGTGTCAGTTGACCTTTTCTGTATGTAAAAATAAATTGATTTGTCCATGATAGCCTCTTATACTTCCGAAAATAAAGAGGAAAATTCCAAAACAAAGCTGCTTTACTTTATTTCCATAATTGGTAATTACGTGAATTTTGTCGTGTGTGACGTATGGCATTCAGAAAACGAATCAGTATCAAAGCACTTAATTTTACGGATCTGGGATCAAACTCATAAGACGGATCTGCTTTAGAAGGGAAACACTCATAGCTTGTGAACAATGTATGCTATCCTTAGAACAAAATTTGCATAATTAATTGAAATTTTATTCTGAATCCATTTTTATTTCTACTTTTTGTTTCGCCATATATCATCAAAGTTTGAAACATACATTTTAGTCGATAACTAGATATACTACTTCAATGTCAATTAACAGCATAATATCACTTGACCAGTGAGACCATGCGTTTCGCGTGCGGACAGGTGAATACGTCTTTACTATTTCATTCATTATATAGAGTTTATTAATCGTCCCATTTAAAATATGGGATTTATAAACCTCGGGAGGTCTAAAGATCCGATAAAGAAACTCCTCCGAACCATATTTTAAATGGGACGAATCAATAAACTGTATATTACATTCGTATGTCCTACAACTAAAGAATATTTCCATCTGTTTTTTATGTTTTCAAGAGTCCTTCTGTGAGCCTGTACACAATAGTGCGAAAGAATACACGAGAATTGAAAAAAAATATGACAAGAAAATTTAAGAACCCGCTTGTGCTGGGTTCTTAAAATGTTAAATATCTTTATATGGAGATAAAAGACAATGGCTTGATTTGTTTCGGATCGGCTATGGTGCAGAAGGTCGCGGGTTGTAACCCCCAACGAGTCATCCAGGGACTGGAATACTCTCTCTGTGTCAGCACAGCAGTAAATTAGTACCTATTTCGATTCAGGGACGGTTAAAGGCAGCGAAATCAGAAGGATGGGGTATGTGCTTTATATGCTGTGCTCAAGACACGGCTGGCTTCGAACACTCACTGCCCATAGTAGCAAAAGGCTACGAGAAACCTTTACATTTACCTATTATTTCAAAGCCAAGGAAAAGAACTCAACAAAGAAGAGCAAAAAGTAGTAAGTATTAATCGTGAACGCTTTGGAATCGATACAGTTTGTCGGCGGCATCAAACCCAGACCTCCTTTGGGATACATATTAACCTTACAACGACAAACAGATAACACTGTTTAAACAAATTAGCAAAAATATTCTCTCATGGCTTGTTTGGAAATCATCACAAGTTTAGATGAAACCGGAAACTTTCGGTTGGAAGCTGTAATATAAGATGCTGTCATGCAGTTTCGTTTACACAAGGAATCAGTTGCATTAGTTGAACTTCGTGGTAGTATATATTGGGCCTTCTGTAATAGGTTCATCCGTCTGTCTTTTTGTCTGTTATTCTAAAAGTCCACAAGTTTTCGTGAATACGGCAGGGGTGCGTCAGTTGATACCGTTATATACTTTAGGGCTTGAGTGCTAGGTGCAACTAGGTTGAATCCGGACACACGGGACTCAACATAGATAGCATGTGAAGTCATAGATTAATTAACAAGAATCAAGTTAAGTTGAATCGCTCGCTTCAGAACCACTATTGGTTAACTTGTGCAAAATATCAGAGAAGTCGGCATGGTGTCTACTAAAGCTTTCTTGTATGATAATCTATTTCTAGGATTCATTTTGTATCTAGTTGTATCAAATGCTATTACATTTTTACCCTTTCTGTAAACTATATGCAAAATGCAAGCATAATGCATATTTCCATTTGAGCTGATATTGTATGTCTCAAGTTTCTCAGGCATTGGCCTGCTGACATTTTGCCCCAAATGAATACAGTACTAATCTAGTTTCTAATACAGATGAAACAAGATAGTCTGTGAATTAATCAACGTCTATTAGATTCTCTTATAGTATTGATCAACCAGAGTATGGACAGATGAAGGCTATGATATTTTTCTGTCTTTCCTTATATCATGTAAGTAAAAGTTTCCCGGTGCAATGTGGGGTTTCGGCAACAGCACCTACATGTGACATGTATTACTTACATGAATAAAGTTTTGTTCGGTTATTTTTGGACATGCCGCCATGGCCCTAAAATCTGGCACAGATGTGTTTAAGCAAACAAAATGAAGACCCAGATCAAACTGCTACTGACCGACAACCAGTGATATATTGGGCAACAAATCGCTGTAAGCAAGATTCTATTTCGATTCTATCACGCCAGAAACGACGAAAACGCAAATGTTTCCTTCATTTTTTTTCAGTTTTCCGCCATGATTACATGAAGAAATCCCGCCATCAACTTTGACTGTAACAGATGCGTTAACATGTTTTTCGTAAGTTTTTGATGCGAGAAAATGACATTACACCAATTTAAGCAGTTTGACCAAGGTCTGCACTGTTTGCAATGTTACCATAAAAAGTAAAGGTTGTATCCCGTAAATTAAAACGCAATGATTTAAAAAAGGCATAAGCAAATCCATAATCAAAAGCTCTTCATCACATCAGGTACATGCGCAATTACATTTCTACCCAGATTTAAATAATAATAATGATAATAAAAACAAGCTTCTGAAAATACATCGTCAAAATAAACCAGTGCTGCTATTCAACTCATATTTATGTAAAGTTATTATAAAAAAGCATCAGCTTTGTAACTCATAAACTGAGGAGTCTCGTAAAGCGCCCGAAAATAGCTAAACTGAAAATTGGTTTGGCCACTTTCAGGGTTGTTTGAGAACTGTAACAGTTATTTACTTCAAAACCAAAATTGTGCACAAATATATCAGTCGAAATAGCATTTTTACAGTTTGGATAACCATTTGCAGAAGTGAAATTTCCGATCGAATGTGACAGTATCGATTCCTCAGCGTGAATGTGATTATCGATGATAAAGTTCGGATAAAATTGCCTAACTATGCATCTAATTAGCATATTGAAGACAATCGGAAGTCCATTAAGCATTCAACAATATTTCTGCTTGAAAATGATACCTTTGAAATGTTTATTGTAATTGAATGACTGCATGATTGCTATTGTGGAACTATTGACAAGCAAAGCATGGGTTAACCCATTGCATTCTGGGTATTTTTTGTCGTCCGCTGAAATTGTCGTCTGCATTAAAACTCAAGAATATTTTGACAATATTGGGCTAACTCTTGTAGAAGTGATGTCTAGGCAGCAAACAGTTTGGATTTCAGATCAGGCCACACGTTTGTGCGGCCTGATCTGGATCCAAACTGTTTACCCAGATACCCCTTAGGGGTATCCCGAATGGAATGGGTTAAAATAACACCATCTGTTCTAACAGAGTTCCAAATTATGTATGTGGCGGCAAAATGGCATCTGAGATATCTGTAACGCACGGTGGACTTTCTTAAGGAGCGTTGAGTTACCCTTGAAATTAGAAAGGTAGAAAATTCACACAAATGGGAAATCTGAATCAAGACAGCGAAAAGAAGGCATTATTCAATAACCCATAGAATTTTTTCAAGGGAACTAAATATTTTGTAAAGAGATGCATTTAAAGTGAATAGGTACATTTTCAGGCGAAGCAATGCTGCCATTTTTATTTTTACCTATTTTGCGCATTTACATGTACTAGGAATGTCCTGTCGTCTGCGAGACCAATTGTCATTTTAGGATATCGTGACAATGATGTCATATGACGGTAAATTGGAAAACTCTGTTCGAGATTCCAGCAGGATATCCATTAACAACGCACAGCTCTTACCTGCATGACATGACACGCTCGTGACGTAACTTTTCGAAAACGTGCGCACAATTACATTCTCATTTGAAAAAACAACAACAAAAAACATCAAGCTTCTGGAAATGGGTTACCAAAATATAGAAATACTATTTGACTCAATTGCATATATTTATACATGTTTGCACACTCAGTGGCTTCTGGAAATGGGTTACCAAAATATAGAAATACTATTTGACTCAATTGCATATATTTATACATGTTTGCACACTCAGTGGCTTCGTTTACCTATCGTTATGTTAATTTAGTGTTTGCCCTAGATAATAATCCAATCAGATCATTGGAAATTTCAAATATTCAGTAGATTTAATGGCGTAGATTGGTCACTTATTTATGAAGATTTTCTTCGCCATTAAATCAATTAAAGACCTGAAATCAACAGGGTCAGATTATCATCCTGGGCAAACACTAAGCCGGTTAGAGGCTTATAAGAGAAAACTTCGCAATTAAGAACCCTGCGCTCGCTACGCTCCCCACAGGATATTTCTCTTCAAAGCTTCTATGCCTTTGGTGGTGACTTCATGGTATCTTGGGTGGAATCTGGGATTGAATTGTGTCAGTTCCTGAGAATTTCCCTATTCATTTTTATCTAACCTATTTGAAATGTAAATATAAAAATTAAATTTTGATATTTTTCCACGTTCGTCTAATGATCGTTCACCGAATGATGAAGCTACATTTAGTGGTCGTCGGTAAAATTCTACATGACGTGCGTCGCTCTTCATGGAATTTTAGCTCCATCCCAAGCTTCTTCACAGGATGTACGTTGAAAAGTTGAATTTCAATTCTTATACATGTATGTAAAGCATTTTGAGAACTTCGCGAGAACTCATCCAGCTCTTTTACTTCTCAGCAAATATTGTGCACAAATAGTCTTTAACACACACACACGCGCACGCACGCGCGCGCGCACACACACACTTGCCATCATTTGCAGAAACTTTCGAATTTTAATTTCTGGGTGGGAATGAAATTGCATGTTTTTCAGGCTTGGAACAGTAGCTATGGCGTGTCGCATATGAAAACTAAAACACTCCTTTTATCTAACAATGTGCAGCATGGGGAAAACAGACAGAAAAGAAAAGTACACTTTGGCAAGCATGCTGCGAAAAATAAAAGGTCGCCGCAGGGTCTAAAAATGTGTAAATTAAGTTCGTACATTTGACCGACTTTTTTGCAAAAATAAGGAAAAAAGGACTGGCAGATCGCTACAGGGGCTGACAATGGGTAAATTAAAATTACAAATCTGACCGACTTATAGTAAAAAAATGTTTTATCAATCATTTTCTTAGTATGCAATGCCAGTCCCAGCGGGCACACAGTCATGATAACGTAGTATTAATGTCGATGCGACAGTGTATATTTCCTAGAAGGTGTATACATTATGACGTTATGTGCCTACCGTGAGTATGTGCTGTGAGTATGTGCTGAACACGTCCTATACATTTATGTAACTATCCTGTTTGACATTTTTGAGGCAAGTTTATTATTTTTAGTATAATATTTCGTTGCGTTCATTTTGTAGATCTTTGATGAAATTGGCGAAAGACGGAAAAAATAATTACAGATTACGTGTCGATCTGTTTTCTTAGAAAAACAGATAGGCTACGACAAAGAAAGCTGTTACTTTCTTACTCGTATAATGCAGCAAACGCAAAATGTCCATAAAAGCTCTGTGTATGAGGTCCTCCTCGTCCTCAACCAGCTCTGTCACATGATGTTATCAGGGTTGCGGTCGGTGATTGCATAATCGCTGAATCGTCATAGCTGGCATTTTGCATTATCAAACCGGCAAAACTGTATCTGTCCTCGCAAACCACAACACAGATAGCGGTAATGTGCTTGTTATGGCTTCTTACCTCGATAAACTAAGTTTGTCATCTGAAATGACCAAATTTTTAAGCCTTGAATATCAATAAGTATGTTTCATGTTAAAGTAAGTTCCACCCATGTGCTTCAGAAGACTTGGAGATCTTTGCCGTCGGTCCATCACCCTTTCCCCTACCCCCTATCCCACCCCACGACAGAGTTAAATAATGGTCTGGATTGCTGGCATTTTCTTAGACTAAACTTTTTAGCAACAAAATCTGTGTTTTAGATTGTCTTTCTTCATGCATCAGACAAGTGCTATTTCAGAAACTTTTGCGTTTTAGCAACTTTCTGGTAACTGCTTGGTGCCGGTAATTGCTCGGATGGTAGCAGAAATTAGCAGAATAAAATCTTGTTACGTGCATATGGCTAAACCCTGTTGGAGCGTGCAATATCTGATTTGGTTTAGCAAAACAAATTAGTGAAGAGAATTGCCTGTGTCAGATGCTTTTAGATAGTGTCTGTGAATAAACTGATTTTCTGTGCTTGATTAAGTCTACAGATTCATTGCCATGGCCATGCTTACAAAAATTATGCAACGGAATAATAACGCAATTAGGACAGATTTATTATGCAAATGACTTGATACAACCTCCGCCTTCTACTGGCGATCGACCAGTAGTGCCATTTTTGTCACACTTTTTTGCCCTGAAACAAGTATGAGGTATTTAGTTATTTTATCTTTTGATTAAACTGTCGTTATTTTACTGGCTTATTTTTAAATAGAATCAATATGTGCTCTATGACAGAATAAACGTCACTAGGTAACCAACGAGCAATGAAACACGTAGGTACTATACCATTGGTGGCCATCACTAGCGCCTAGCGTTAAATGACGAGTATTCCATTTTAACTTTAACAAAATATTTGCTGTTACATGTATGCGTCCTGTCACATTTTGGCAGTGTAAGGGACCGACCATTTGATATTCTGGGCGGGCCTGGTATTCTTGATGGAGACAGGACATTTTATTTCGTTGGCCTCTGGAACCAATTCCTTTTTTTTTTCACATTAAGGGAGCTAATTTCTTTTTTTAGCTCACCTGAGCCAGCGGCTCCGGGGGAGCTTATAGGATGGTAAGGCTCCGTCGTCCGTCGTCGTCCGTCCGTCCGTCCGTCCGTCCGTCGTCCGTCCACAATTTCAAACGACTTCTCCTCTGAAACCGCTGGGCCAATTATAACCAAATTTCATATGCAGCCTCTAGGGAACTTAGGAACGAAAAGTTGTTCAAACGGTCCTGGTCACATGACCAACATGGCCGCCACGCCCATATATGGTAAAAACCTAGAAAAATCTTCTTCTCCAGAAGCGATAGGCCGATGGCCTTGAAACTTGGTATGTAGCATCGGGCATGCGAGTATTACCAAGATTGTTCAAATTATGACCTTGGGTTGACCTTGACCTTTTTTACGGTAAGGTCAAATTTGCTTTCTTATGCTTTTATATGGCAAGATGCTACAACATAAGATATCTTGGAAACTTTTGAAGATTTTGGGCTAAAAATTGGTATCTACAGTCATCTTAATGACTACATGAAGATTTACAAGTACAAGAGGTCAAGGTCATTCTTTGACCTTTGACCCTGATCTCTCATATTTTGATAAGTTCTAACAATCTTCTCAAAAGCCACTTGGCCAATTGAAACCAAATTTCATATGGAGCCTTTTGGGGTTGAGGGAACAAAAATTTATTCATACGGTCCAGGTCACATGACCAACATGGCCACCACGCCCATATATGGTAAAAACCTTTAAAAATCTTCTTCTCCATAACTAGTTGACCGATGGCCTTGAGACTTGGTATATAGCATTGGGTACTTGAGTACTATCAAGATTGTTCAAATTATGACCTTGGGTTGACCTTGACCTTTTTTACGGCAAGGTCAAATATGGGAAAATGCTAGAACATGAGATTTCATGATAAGTTTTGAAGATTTTGGCCTAAAAATTGGTATATACAGTCATCTTAATGACTACATGAAGATTTACAAGTACAAGAGGTCAAGGTCATTCTTTGACCTTTGACCCTGAACTCTCATATGTTGATAAGTTCTAACAATCTTCTCAAAAGCCACTGGGCCAATTGAAACCAAATTTCATATGGAGCCTTCAGGGGTTGATGGAACAAAAATTTATTCATACGGTCCAGGTCACATGACCAACATGGCCACCACCCCCATATATGGTAAAAACCTTTAAAAATCTTCTTCTCCATAACTAGTTGATCGATGGCCTTGAGACTTGGTATATAGCATTGGGTACTTGAGTACTATCAAAAGTGTTCAAATTATGACCTTGTGTTGACCTTGACCTTTTTTACGGCAAGGTCAAATATGGGAAAATGCTAGAACATGAGATTTCATGATAAGTTTTGAAGATTTTGGCCTAAAAATTGGTATATACAGTCATCTTAATGAGTATATGAAGATGTGTGAGTACAAGAGGTCAAGGTCATTCTGTGACCTTTGACCCAGAACGCTCATATTTTGACAATTTTAAACAATCTCCTCGAAAACCACTAGGCCAATTGTGACCAAATTTTATATAGAGCCTCCAGGGGTTGAGGGAATGAAAGAATTTTCCAGCGGTCCTGGTCACATGACCAACATGGCCACTATGCCCATATATGGTAAAAACCTTTAAAAATCTTCTTCTCCAGAACCGATTGACCGATGGCCTTGAGACTTGGTATGTAGCATTGGGTACTTGAGTACTATCAAGAGTGTTAAAATTATGACCTTGTGTTGACCTTGACCTTTTACAGCAAGGTCAAACACTGGAAAATGCTAGAACATAAGATTTCATAGAAAGTTTTGAAGATTTTGACCTAAAAATTGGTATATACAGTTGTCTTAATGAGGTCATGAAGAATTATGAGTACAAGAGGTCAAGGTCATTTCTTGACATTTGATCCAGATTGCTCATATTTTGACATTCCTCAAAAGCCAACAGGCCAATTGTAAACACATTTCATATAGAGCCTCCAAGGGTTGATTGAATAAAAATTTGTTCCAACGGTCCAGGTCACATGACCAACATGGCCATCATTACCACTTATGGTATAAATCTTTAATATTTGTCTTCTTCAGAAGCAGTACACCTATGGCCTTGAAACTTGGTAAGTAGCATGGAGTACTAGAGTACCACCAAGACTGTTCAAATGGTGACCTTGGGTTTACCTTGACCTTTTTTTGCGGCATGGTGAAATATGGGAAAATGCTAGAACATAAGTTTTCGTGGAAAGTTTTGAAGATGTTGGCCTAAAAATGGTATATATGGTTGTCTTAATGAGTACATGAAGATTTATGAGTACAAGCGGTCATGGTCATTCTTTGACTTTTGACCGACTTTTGACCCAAGACTCATATTTTGACAATTTCAGACATGATAAGAAAAAGGCACCTTGCCAATTGCCCAGGTGAGCGATTCAGGGCCTCATGGCCCTCTTGTTTTTACAAACTAACTCAATCAGGTTATTATTTTTTATAAATTTTATAGGCTGAACTATCACATCCTTGTTGACCTTAACATCCCTTTATTTTACCCACATCAGTAATTTTTACACTTTTTTTCTCACAAAAAGAACTGGATGCTGTCTGTAACCAGGCTAAGGGCATGGTTTAGCTTGCTTTTGCAAGCCACTGCCTGGAGCATGTTACTCTCTTCATCTAAGGTACAGATATAAACATCCCTGTATGAGCTTGGCAAAAATTAGGTCTTAAATTAGGGATATTTTGGCCAAAAATTAGGGTTATTTTCGCAAAGTTTTAGGGCTAACATTAGGAATTTAATTTTTTTTTCTAGCCCAATCATATGCCCAAACATGCTTTATTCGCATTTTAGAAAGTTTGATAAATACTTACTGATAGAATCACATTATACATGAATGTCAGTTAATAAAGTGGCTAAAAGTTCTGTGCTTAGAAGTTAACAAAGGGGGTCGGGGGGCCACGCCCCCCAGATGCTAAAGCAATTTCCCAATTTCAATGGCAATTTTAAGACTGGAAACAATAGAGAAAAACTAGGGATGATGATAAAAAAATAAGGGCTTTTTTTAGGAATTTTTCCTTTTAGAGTGTTTCTTATGCCATATTGGCTTTAGTGACTCTTTTGCAATTCCGTTTTAGTGGAAACATTTACTTAGTAATGCGGCAGATCAATAATACAAGTATGGGAGAGAGCTGTACGTTCGCTTGACCGTGTGTGCCTTTTGTTAACTGCTACATGAATTTACGTACATGCTTTTTTCGCTTTTGGCTTTTGAGAGTAGGATAGGAGATCTGATTGTATCAGTTCCTGGTCATGGAATATCTGTCTAATTGAAGCGCATATTATGTTTGCATATATGTTGAAATAATGTAAAAATGTTCATTTAATGTCAAACAATTCCCTGTTCTGTGAAGCATTATTTACTGTAATATTATGGAAACTTTGGATAAGCCTGCAACTAATGTATGCATGCATGAATGCTAAAATATATTAAGTACATTTCCTTACCTGTTAGCTATATTTGCCAAAAAAGGCAGCTCAAATGTGTTGTTTATAAAGTAATGCTTCAATCTGTTTGTTAGTTTCTCATATACTATGCACAATAAATATAGCATTTTTTGTATGCGTCAGATCCACCATATTAGGATTTTCTTGTCACTATATTGCATAAAGATATAAAGGCCGATCATTCGAGATGGACTGGCAGGTAAAATATTCAAGATAGCTCAATTGTAGCATTTGAACTACCGTGAGTGACGTCAGCTTTTATGACCATTGTATCTGAATTTTGATCATGTATAGAAGACAAAACCATAATGAGACGGCTGGTTTGTTGTTAAAATAAAGGAAAACGCACCAAAACATTTGAATATGCTACGAGTATGAGGTTTACAAAGTTCGAAAATTTGACGTTTTCTCTCGTTTTTACGTTATCGTCTTAAAAAGTTGTTTCTAATCGGTATTTCTTGAATTCCTTTCGAGTGTATAATTGTTGGGTATCTACCAATATGATAACGTAAACAATTTAGAAAGAAAAATCTTTCCGGTTACTGAGCATGAGTCAAAAGTCTCAGACTAACTTCACCATTTTCTCACAGTACCGTTACACTTCAATGAAGAAACTTCACAGCTGAATTAATCATGGTGTGACCTTTAATTTTAGCCTATTGGTTTTTCTCGGGTTTGATTCTGCATTGAACTGAAGCACCCGTGAATCATTGCACATTGGACCGAATGATAACGTTTTAACGTCAATTGCGCATGCTAAGATTCGTCAGATGTTAAGCTTAACAATATCTTTGCACATTCAATAGCTTTGACAAGAAAACTGGGCACGAAAATGATGAGAAAGACATCAAACGTACAAAAAAATCACATGCTTGCCATTTTTCTGTTGCTTTTCAGTGGGTGCGAATTTCGGCTATGACCCTTCCGCGCTTATCGCTTTTCCCCAATATCGTTTTTAAAGATGGCTTCTGTAATCCCATGGTATCCGAAGCCCCACCTACGGTTCTCTTCAATGCAATTTAATTTCGCTCAATGTTCACTTCAGGAATGAGAAAAAAATGCAAAATATAAAAAATTGCTAAATATATTTTGCATAGTATATATCAAACATTTCGAAAAATAACATAATGTGTACATCTTCGGTTCCCTATAACTTGAATTAGATTTAAAAATGTTAACCATGGCTATTTAACGACAAACTGTTTTTGCGCTGGTACCTCAAGAACACTACTGGACCGTATTAACGAGAACAGAAAATTTTGTGTTTGTGGCAAGATAAAGAGTTCTTGGTCGTTGCCTTCTGATCTGGCAATTTTAAATTATTGGATTCAAATATAAGTTTCTTTTCCTCTCAGAAATGTAGTGATCATGTTTGGAATTACAAGGTACCTAAAAGATAAGTGTCTTTTTCTCAGAACTGTAGTGATCGTGTTTGGAAGTACAAGACATCAAAACCAATTTCGGTTATGATATGTTTTAGCTATGATATTTATTTTGGAATACGCCTGAAGGATCTTCCGTAAACAGAACCATAATGGAATAATATTCAGGAAAATTGCGTCAGTAATGCCAGCGGATTATTATCTTACGGCTGGCTGATATGTGTTATTACATCAAATCTTATTTTGACGGTTTATATATGATTGAGGACGTGTGCAAACGGACATTACACCATTTTCGTACTGCAAATGAAAAGTGATCCAAAACACTCTTTACTACCACCCTCAAACGAAATTCAAATAATTTGCTTGCTTAAACCTATATTCAAAAGCGAATGAACCTGAAGCTTTCGTCATTTACGTTTGAGTGAGAGCAATTTGTAATTAAACCGCGAATGCCATCTTGATGTTGCTGCTGACATAAGGTCAAGGTCACAGTTGCTGAAATAAACTCGTATCACGTCAGTGAAAAAATCAACCTTTAAGAGCAATGCTGATCGGAAAATTGATTTCTTTTCAAGTATTGGGTGATAAAACCTGTAGCCTACATGCAGGGGCATGCACCAGTCACAATAAACAGCTTTGCACCTTTTTAAAGTCCTATATACATTCTACAGATAAGCCTCCGCGCTGTGGAACTAATCATGTGTATTTATAATACCGGGTATCTAACGACTTTTTAAATTAAGAAAAACATCTTTTCTTCGAATTGGAGAGTACATGGACACACTTGGTGCCATGAGATACATCTAATGGGATGAGTTCTTTTCAGGCTCTTGGGGAACATCGTTATGAGAATTGGTCAAAAAAATGTCCTCCTGTTTATGCTGGGGAAAGTGGAGTACTGTTTTTATGAAATTATTTTCATTACACTTTTTATCCTTAAGGGAATGGATAGTTTTTGTGCCATCAAATAAGAAAATAAATTAATTCACTTAGTGGATACAAAAACAAAGCAACAAAACATTAGCAATAGTCTTAAATGTTTTAGATAAGAATCGATATAGTTAGTTAGAAGAATCCAAGCCAGACCTCGCTGGGGATATATGAACCTTGAATTGCAAAACAGATATTGTAATTAAAGCATATTAGTACAAAATACTCCCAGCGGAAGGTTTAGAAAGCATACCCATTTTAAGAGCAATCATAAACTAAAGCTGTATAAAGATACTGGCACGGGAGCATGTCTGCTACTTTCATTAAATTAGGTCAGAAAACGAGCACACTAAAATCATATAAAATTCGCTTCGTAAGTTCAGAGCTGAGAAAATAATCAGAACTTATTGGCAAACACTGTCGGATAATTATACTGAATAATCATCAGCGGAGATTATGCTTGCACCAAATTACTTGTATAGTCAATATTGCTTTAAGATATTGACAACGAGAGGAAGCTTGATAAACAGCTTTTAATCTGCTCTTTTTGCGAATAAAATGTCATGTTTTGGGTATTTTAATTTCTGAATGTATTTACAGTAAACATGTTTACTGATATTTTGCCACTGAAAAAAAAACGTTAGTTAACTTCAATTTAGTTTTCTTTTATTCTTATTTATTTACATTACTTATTTTATGGTTTGCTAGCTATTCATAACTTTCACTGATAAGTAAAAAGAGATTAAAGATTATCCATATGTAGACCTCTGCTCAGCTAATAAATTCCTCTCGAAGCAGGAAACAAACACTAGAAACGAAAACAGCAGACACGGTTTAACTGATTGTATGTCTAACTATAGCAATGCTATTTGACTCGTATGAATGTAATGCATTTTTTTAACTTTTTTTTATTACATCTTTATTGCGCACATTTCTAAGCATACATATTCTAAGCATACATACTTATAATCTTGACAAAGAACATAATTTTGAGGTCTGACACAGGATTCCACATGGCTTGTGAAACAGATAAGACTTTAGGCAATTGGGTACACTTTCAGGGGAACAAACTCTTCCAGTTTCATTTTTGCCTCCCAGCTCAATAGGGACACGCTCCCAAAGAAAATAATTTGCTCCCTAGGAAAGAATTTGTTCAAGGAGCAAGCTCCTTGTAATGCTTTTTTACACATTTGTTTGAAGCAAAAGAACTAATGAAGTTTGCACAAAGCTCCTAAAAGTGTTTTAATCGAAATTTTGGTATGACTACTTTCAGGATTTTTGTGATTACTCCACCAGTTATTTATCATCAAAGCAAATATTGCGCATAAATATACTTTTAGTACATACATGATGAATGACATTGCTATATGAGCCGCGACAAAAGAAAACCAACAAAGTGGTTGTGCGACCAGCGCAGACTCAGCTCAACCTGGGCATCCGCCTAGTCTAATCAGAGTCTTTGCTGTCCACTTGAAGATAGCTTAGACGCTTAGCTACCCTTCAAGCGCTTAGCAAAGAGTCTGAGCGGATTGGGCGGATACCCAGACTGATCTGAGTCTGCGCTGGGCGCACAATCATTTTGTTGGTTTTTTTCTTGTCTCGGCTCATGTTTTAATCAACTTTTTGCAGAAGCTTAAAATTTTAATTTCCAGGTTGGAATACAATTGAGCCACGACACGAGAAAACCAACAAAGTGGTTGTGCGACCAGCCCAGACTCAGCTCAGCCTGGACACCCACCAAATCTGATCAGACTCTTTGCTAAGCGCTTAATGCGTAGCTAAGAGTCTCACTACCTCCATGCGGACAACGAAGACTCTGATCAGACTGGGCGTATGCCCAGGCTAATCTGAGTCTGCTCTGGGCGCAGAACCCCTTTGTCGGTTTTGTCGTGTGGCGGCTTATGATTGTGCATTTACCAGGCGTTAAACTGGTTATCACTAACGCTAGCAGGGACAGTTTTAAAGGGCTCTGACTGGCAGAGTCTGTTTACTGTTAACTTCGCCTTCGGCTAGGCTATGGCACTTCCTGCATGGAATGTACGAGCATTTATTGGCCCACTCTATCGGCGGACTACATTAACTAATCATCAACAGAGATTATATCAGGAGCAATATCTTGTAGTGCCAATATTGCCTTTTAATATGGACAAAGCAGGAAAAGTTCGATCTGTGAGCATTGAATTACAATTTCCAATCTGATCTTGTACTGCGATGCATAAAGATTAAACGGCGACAGTCCCAGTGTCTTTTACATGCACTCCCGCCCACATAAAATGTGCTTTATTATAAAATATAACATTCAACAGTTTCAACTGCGTCAGTAAAAACATCATATAGTTATGCTTGAAAAGGCTAATATCAGCTTTTAAGAAGTTTTTTTATCAAGGCAGATACGTTCTACGTAGATTGTCTCTAAAATCTTATTCCTTACATTTCAATGAAAGACAGAATTCAGAAATTGACTTTGTTTTTGCCTGTAGATTAAATATCATCAAATAAACATTCCGAAAACACCATAGCACTCGAATTTACAAATCTGGGATAATACAAAAATGAATCGCAGTTAAAATAGTAATAAACGCAATGCTAAATAAATATGCAATATGAGCCGCGACACGACAAAACCAACAATGTGGTTGTGCGCCCAGTGCAGACTCAGATCAGCCTGGGCATCCGCCCAGTCTGATCAGAGTCTTCGCTGTCCGCATAAAGGTAGCTTAGACCCTTAGCTACCCTCTAAGCGCTTAGCTAAGAGTCTGATCAGACTGGGCGGATGCCCAGGCTGATCTGAGTCTGCGCTGGGCGCACAACCACATTGTTGGTTTTCTCCTCTCGCGGCTCATATATCCTTAATAATAGCAGCTTTATGGGATTTGCTTAAACCAACAAGATGGTAGCTATTTCTAGGGTTTCGGTACAAGTGATTTATTTTTATCCAGGGGACCCAACAAGAAGTCACAAAAAACTTCCCTTTGTGAAAATGTCGAAAAAGAAATTAGGAGCGTATCCATTCACTTTGAGCTTCATTTGTTAATTAAATGTTTTGTCTCAAGTCTGAATTATTCACAACTGCACTAATTGGAAGAATCTAAGATTACAACTGCTGAGCGGCATGAGAAAGGACAAATACATGTCCTAATTACCTTGGAACAAAGTAACAAAGTTCATTAAGAGATTACTATGTATGGTAGTAACCCGGAAGCGATGTAAAGTCAAACTTGTCTTATCGGATACCTGGCCCCGAGGTTATAAAACTTGAGTACATTCTCAAACTCAAAATAAGCACACTGATTGGCTGCTTCCGAGCACATGCTCGGAAACATTTAGTCAGTGTGCTTTATTTTGAGTTTGAGATTATTCTCAAGTTTTATAACCTCGAACCCTGATTTTGACAACATTTTGTGGTAAGCGACACTACACTGACATATAACATTAACATTTCAACCAGCACACCACCGATATGAAACCTTGGTCAACTTGATGTCGGATATGAGAGGTTTAACTGTGTTTCAGTTTACCAATCCATTCCTCAATTCCTTCACCATTTCTACAATGGTCATTATTTTCGGGACATTCCTGATGATAAAAAACTACAACGAGCTCGCGACAACATAAACATTTATAAATATACATGTACGTAACAACAGACATAAATATCTTAATAGTTTTGAATCATACGTTTACTTTCAGTTATCTGATAAACCCATTTTGTGGGAACACGTATGATATTCAGGCTATTTATTTTGTTACTAGATACTAATTTAATTAAATCTGTCGACAAAACCATTCTTGACACGTGCTTATATTGATATTCCCGACGACTGTGCAAAAAGTGGGTACCACAAGTTTCTGCCTTTGAACGGACAGTAGCTTAAGCTACTGGGGACCCAAACTAGTTTTATGTTCGCGACATTGCAACCCCCTCTGATGCTGCCCCAAAAACCAGCAGATGTTCGGTCTGTTAACAGGTTTCCTTACGCATCATTGAGACATCCCAGTAAAACACATAAAATTAACAAAAAACTATGATAGGGTAAAGTCGGGTAACTTTGGACAGCGGGTAAATTCGGACAGTGACATTGTTTCCTTTATATGTTGTCATTTGTTTGGAATTAAAGCAAAATTAACTGAGCAAACAGTGGAATTCCTGATGAGACGTCTCATCTGGATTTTCACTGTTTGCAATGGTATGTCCCGCGAATTTACCCGCTGTCCGAAATTACCCGACTTTGCCCTAAGACAAAGTTAGGTACTCTGTACAATCCGAAACTAGATCAAAAGTAAACCATTAGTTGGACCTCTATGAGCCAGACAAAAGAAATACGTGATCAGGCACCAGCCTTTCGAAATAGACTACAGCCGACTCTCGTTATTTCAAACACTGTTATCTCAAAGTACTCGTAGAGCATCGGTAGCTCAGTGGATTAAGCGTTGGCCTACTGATCTAGCGTACTCGGATTCGAGTCCCACTTAAGGCGAGAATCGTTCCTACCGTAAACGGGGTTTCATTGCATAAGCCTTTCATTATCACCCTCCAATCGTCCTGATACGACTGAAGTACTGTTGAAAGGGACGTAAGATCACAAGTCATCCATTCATCATCTATTGCTCAAAGTACTCGATAATATGAAATAAGACAGTTCGGACTCATTTTCCTATTTTCATTAAATTTTAAACTCCGGATATTTCAAACTACTGGTATTTCTAAGTAAATTTTCTGGGACCAGAAAATTTACTTTGAGATATCAGAAATTTTGGAGATATCGTGAGTTGACTGTATTCTGTAAATTGACTTAAGACACATTTTCTTATCTGATATTATTTGCTTAGATAAATATTTATAAAGCAGTAAAATGAATAATTTTCAGACATGCTAAAGGCATTTAGGATTGTTTCTTGTCTGTTGCTATAGATCGATAACCCCCGGCACTGCTAAATTACATATCGTTATTAATTTACGTTAGATTTCCCTGCACAGTTAATCACATTCACGCATAAGCAGAATTTGAACGAATCCAGAAGTGATATTCCATAAAGACGAGCAAAAAAAAAAGAAACAGAGATGCTTTTGACCCTCTTGGTACACATACAAAAAACAACAACAAAAAACAGGAGATGACTTACATATAAGCGTTACGCTTACTGTCAGAACCTGTATTGCTTCACTGTATTATTTATATGTATGTATAAAATCTTTGAATAAAATATTGTTTAAATCAAAGACGAGCGAAAATGATGAGTAATGATATCTAACCTTTTTGCGACACATACTGCCTTATTTTCAAACACTAGACATTGTGACTGTATGAATAATGAGCGTCAAGTTAGAGTTAGCAACTCACTGCCAGTTATTTGTCATGGCCAGCTTATACTGCCCATTGCCATTGGTGACTAGCGATGCTGTCACTAACGGCACTACCAACTGCCAACAGTGACTAACGGTACTGTCACTAATGGCACTGTCCATTGCCAACAGTGACCTACAGTGCTGTCACTAACGGCACTACCAACTGCCAACAGTGACTAACGGTACTGTCACTAATGGCACTGTCCATTGCCAACAGTGACCTACAGTGCTGTCACTAACGGCACTACCAACTGCCAACAGTGACTAACGGTACTGTCACTAATGGCACTGTCCATTGCCAACAGTGACCTACAGTGCTGTCACTAACGGCACTACCAACTGCCAACAGTGACTAACGGTACTGTCACTAATGGCACTGTCCATTGCCAACAGTGACCTACAGTGCTGTCACTAACGGCACTACCAACTACCAACAGTGACTAACGGTACTGTCACTAATGGCACTGTCCCATGTCAACAGTGACCTACAGTGATGTCACTTACGGCAATGGCCATTGATTCTAGCACTGTGGTCACCTACACCTATTTAGCTATTGTACCTTTGATTTCTGTTTTCCTTTTGTGGTTCTAAAATTGTCGTAAAGAGGCAAAAATGATGTTGTCGTGTGGCGTTTTGGTTTGACTCGCATGTTAATGAACTACAAACCATTGAAAAATAGATTATTGCTTGGTCTGTGTCACAGCCCTCCGAATAGTACGATTGAATTCAAGGATTGCTTAAAAAGTGGAAGTAATCCTGGGAGCAAAAACTGCTATCTTGATAAAGCGAGTTATGCTATGGTGTACCAAGAGGGTCAAAAGCACCGATACAGATCGCCCCGTATTTCTGAAATAAAATGCAAGTAGACCCGTAAAATACAGGTCGACCCATATAATATGGGCCGACCCGTAAATTAACGGATCGACCCGTATTTTACGGGTCTACTTGCATTTACGGGTCGACCCGTAAGTTAAATTATTACAAATTATTGAAAAGAAGCATCACAACAAATACTGGTGGTTATAAAGCATCTGGAAAAACAATGTAGACAGCAAGGCTCTGCAGTGTTGAAACTAGGGGTAATTTCAGAAAAGTGTAAGTTTAGGGTAGGCACAACCAGGGGCAATTTCAGGATGGGCATATTAATGTTTTATATCACTTGAGCGAACTTGTGAAAATGTTGTCTTTTTTTACAGAATTTTGCTTTGGAAAAACATAGATGCTGTTGAAATTTTCTCAACAATTAGTCAAAATTGCAGAACGCAACTGTAAAACATTTCCGCAAGTCGTTGGTCGGTCGAATTTTATGATAACTACTGTAATTGGTCAAAATGTCCTAAAATCAGGATAAATACGTAATTGCTAATTGCGCTAGTTAATATCGCCTGCGTGAGAGACATTCGATCGGAGAAGCGCTGTAAAGTCTTTTATAATCTGATCTCTTGCTGTATTGCATCACAAGAATGGAATTTATTCCCAACGTCTTAGTGGTGCTATTGATTTCTGGCTTCTTATGTTCTTTTCATATTTGGAGAAGCCATGCTGTAACAGTATTAAATTGGAATAGACTGTCTAAACAACCGCAAACAGATTCGGAAAAACTACTTTAAAGAAAACAAATTGTGAGCCATCTGAGTGACTTATTCTCGTGCTTAAGAAGTATATAAAAGGCTCAAGCATTCAGTTATGTTTCATTTTCTTAAATGCGGGGACAAAGGAAAGATGCATCGGAAGACGGAACAATCGTCGCGCCTGGCTAAGCCGCTAAGCATTTTTGTAGCACCTGGTGTGTATTTGTATTATAAATACAACGAGTATAAAAGACATCAGGAGGAAGTTCACCGGAATACTATTACTGAAAAGGAATTAAATCATTTGAATGTCAAAATCGTGAGTATACCTGTCTTCTAGATTATTTTTACTAATAGTGATGCTGTTGTATATATAAGGGCACAGCTCCATGTTTTACCACCATTTTTTAAATCAATTTAGTGTTTCATATCTGTCATCAAACATTCACTTTCTCATAATATCACCTTATAACCAATGTTTAAACAGTTTACTAAAAATTTCAATTTTGCATTGGAAGTGACGTCGTGAGAAATGCACAAGGTAAATCTTACATCTTAGCAAAGCTGATATGAGCCGCGACACGAAAAAAACAACAATGTGGTTGTGCGCCCAGCGCAGACTCAGATCAGCCTGGGCATCCGCCCAGTCTGATCAGAGTCTTCGCTGTCCGCATGGAGGTAGCTTAGACCCTTAGCTACCCTTTGAGAACTTAACAAAGAGTCTGCACAGACTGGGTGGATGTCCAGGCTCGTCTGAGTCTGCGCTGGACGCACGACCACATTGTTGGTTTTCTCGTGTCGCGGCTCATATAATGACTAGCACACTGAAACATTTTCTCAGTGTAACGGATAAGACAGTTTGCAATCCACAGCTGTTTGTATTCAGAATTAAGAAAGTATCAAAATGCCTTAACAAAAGAAATTTTGCATCATCATATATTTTCTCGTAGACATAATGCTAAATGAACTTATTTCCAAGAGGTGTACAAGAAAGACATACCTCTGTTTTGCTGAATGGTTTCTGTAACTCACACATTTGGGCCTATAATATATATTATAGGCCCAAATGTATGAGTTACAGAAACTGTGGATTGCTAACTATCTTATCCTAAAAATGAAGAGTTATTTACACTGTATCTGAAATGCCCCTTATCATATAAAAGGCATATATCTCAGTAGACATTCTATATGTATGTTTTAAAAATGTTGCCAGTTACATGTAACTAATAAGTACGATTACATTGAAACCTAAAACATTATTTTGTAAACTGCTATTGTAATAAAAATGAGCAGTATAGAATAGACAATATCATCTGTCTGAAAATCAAATCGGATGATGTTACAATTTGATAATACAATTATAGTGTTGTGAGCACACCAGCGCGACACCAGTTCCATTCCCCACGGAACACCACAATAATGAACAGTAGAGGCTTGCAGATCTGTTGTTATCCAGAGTCACTTTAAAAAGCTACGACTCGGAAAACACTTCACGGCACAACTGCGCATTTAGGAGATACTAGAAAAGAGCCCGCGCAAGCGCGGAAATATTTCATGATGGTCAAGTTTATATAAAAAAAGCGAGTTTTAATTTTTCAATGTAAATGGCCTTAGGCCCAGGTGAAGATATGACCTTTACCATGGATACTCACTAAAGCTTCATTTACCTAATTAGTTGTCTGCATCTACAAACTTTCAGGTAGCAGACTGCATTGTTTCTAAAACAAATAAACTTTTTTCACTTTTTCCTATAGAAAAACCTAAGTGACTCAAAAGTTGACCTTGCCGTAAAACAGATCAAGGTCATCCCAGGGTCATCATTTATATAAATTTTGTTGAGCTTTTGAGTCCTTGATGTGACATGCTAAGGTTCAAGATCATAGGATTTGTGGTTCTGGGGGAGAATTGGTTGATTTGATGCTTAACGTCCACGGTAAACAGCTAAGGTCATGTCGGGACGGTTAGTTAACCTAACCACACTATTCCTGGGCAGGCTTAGACCTCCTAAGCGGTTAACCAGTACTAAGTGCACATACTTTCGCCAGTAACTGACAACTGCCTTTCTTGAATCAGCGGAAGGAGAAACAAAAGTATGTGGCCAGACCGGGTTTCGAACCCAGGACCTCTGACCTCTGAGTCAGGTGCCCTACCGATTGCGCTACGCGGCCCGGCGTGGTTCTGGGGGAGAAGATTTTTGAATTTTTTTACCATAATAAGTGTTTGCCATCTTGGTTATGTGACCTGTCCTGGGTATTTTTTTTTCTGGAAAAATTGGGTCCTGGAACGTTTTGGGGAAAATATTCAAGCCCTGTGAAGACTAAAGGCTTATCTAGCTTCGTTGAATCATTGAAATTGATTTGTCTGCTTCGCTGGAAAAAATGCCCTTTCTTACCAGGCGCATGTGTGTTAACCTTACACATTTTTAATTTTTGTCTTTTCGAAAGTTCAGTTCAGTTTGAATTCCTAACGACGTTCCCCAAGTGGCTCAGCGGTACGTAACCATAGCCGCACACACTTGGCGCCGTGTGTCCGTCCAACTTTTCGAAAAACCATGTGCGTTGAACTTTATTCTTCAACGGGCGAGTTCGATTGGCTACTCGTATTGACTATCGTTCTGGAAGAAAATGGGTCGTTTCGAGCCAGGGCCGTCGGGACTATGACCATTTAGTTCTTCATCCGTTTAGACATATGAGCAAAAATACAAAAATAAATCGTTATTTATGGGGAATGACGTACGTTCATGGGTCGGATTTTTGCATTAGAACCTGCTAAATTTGGACTTGCTAAGCAGCACGCCGGTATAACGACGCAGAACCGAAACGACCGGATTAATTTAAAACATGTATTCGAGTACTCGATAATTTCACTCGAACGCACCCATTGTTGACATATAGGTTTCTAGAAAAATACTTGGGAGAATTTAAAATGAAAGACGAATTTAATTCCCAAATTCTTTAAATCTACGTGAAACTAAAACACACGCTAATCGAAATTATCAATGATACATGTAGCAATATGCGAAAGAACCAGTATAGAAATTACGCTTGAAAATGCCTCCAATTTTGCAGTTTATGCGTTACTTCGTTTATTTAGTATTATAGATTTCCACTGTTCTCATAGGTTGCAATACAAAGTCAATGTAGTGGCATTTAGATTTCTAAATTTGCTGACTGATACCGTATTTATTTACCTGTAATACGTGTTATTCCCTCTAAACAGCCCCAAATATCTAAATGCATCTTATATGACGGATCTTAGTTTTGGGGTTGCATATGAGAGGAAAACTCATTATAAAGCAGAGCCACACAAACTGGTTAAGATATATGGGGTCATTTTGAAAGGGAAAACCTCCCCTCCTATGGTCGAATAAATACGAAACACGATTAAAATGCATTAATCTATAAGGTCACCCACTCACATGCATTTAGTCATTCCCTTGCATATCCGATCGGATGCGTCACCATTGATACTATGAAAGTGCTATCATATTCGAGAAAACCAATCCATCAAATAAGAAGCATTGATATAGATTGGAAATTGGTTTTGTGCGTTTAAAGTGATAACCGATTAGCATTTTTATTGTACAGACTCGCATGCTGTTAAATTTATACAAAGTGCACTGATACGTTATATGACATAATTGAAAGGCTGAAAGTGCTTTTCTAAGACTTTCGTTTTTAATCCCCACGAAGTTGAGGGTCAAACTTGGACTTGTCATTTCTGGCTGTTATTCTTTCAGCAGGTTGAAACAAAAAATTGATAGGAATTGAAATAGTGTGCGCGGAATAAGCTACCAGTTTTTTGTCATAGCAGGGTTAATGCTCCTTTTCCTTGAAGTGAAAAACCAAATGTTAGTTTCTGTCAATTTTTGGAGTTAAAGCAATAAATAGTTTCTTTTAATGTTAGTTTGTAGTTAAAGCAATCAATATAAACAAGAATACTTTAAAAGCTTATTGTGTTATCTCCTTTTTATTTCTGTATAAGTTGAATAAAAATTAAAACATTTATTCGGTTTGCTTTCCTGAGATGACGGAGTTTACCTATTCATGCCTAGTGGACGCTTCTACACTTTAGCATTGGTTGAATCCATTTGTCATTTAAAGGGTGTCTGGATTAGTTTATTTATTATTATTATTATCACCATCTTATAAAGAGAAGTGCCCTTTTTTTCTAATGCAAACAATACAGACCCAGATCAGACGCCGCGTTCTGCTGCGTCTGATCTGGGTCTGTACAGTTTGTCAATGGTCATTTTATGTGACTGAAATAAATTGGTTAAGTATGATAAATTATATAGGGCTATTTGGTTCTGCTAAACTTCATTACCATTTAAATAGCAATATTAATAATGATAAAAATAGTATTGGACCTACCTGCACTTGCTTTTTTTCAATTAAAAAATGCTCCGCAACAGTGGATTTCTCTGTTGTGACTTGACTCACTACTAAGTCACATTTTACCATTTTTTTAAGTGCTCAAAAAATGAAAATAGTTGACTTTGCAGACAGTGTAGCTCCAGCAGATGAGGCTGCTCATTAAGAGCCACCTTATCCAGATCTACACTGTTTGTCTTCTAGTCTTTGAATTCTCAATATGATATAGTTTGGGAGAAAGTGTTGTAGAAATTTTGCACATGTTAATTTTGTCGCCTGCTTTTGGCGCTTTAAAGACATTTATTCTCTGCTTTATAGAATACACCCTGCTTCAGACGTGTTTTATAGGCCTCTTCTGTCATTACTTATGTGAGATGAGTATGTTCTTTTGTGAAATAGCAGTTCACTGGACTATTGCATACTGGATTATGGCATCCAATAAACAAGAATATTTGTCTTAAGTGTTATCGACAATTGATTCAAAGCTGATTTTGTGACTCCTTCTTGGGCAGTCTTTGGCCGGGCCTCTTGTACTTTTACTTACATCAGGCGAGAGACTCTTACGGAAACTTTCCCAATAAACCTGTCAAATTAAGACTTTATGAAGACAGCCTTCTGTTTTCTGGACGCTTATTGACTGTAACTGTCTACTATTCAGGAACTCAGTCTCCCTTAGGATTTCATATTCTATGCCGAATAAATCGTTTTGGTTGCAGAAGAACTGTTTTAGATAATATTATGTTTTGCAAAAGAATCAGCAAAATTTTCCCACTTTAGATTAAGCGTGTCTCGATATAGTTGACCAAGTTGAAATTATAAGAAATGAAATTTGTTTTTGTGGATTTCATTTGTGTAAACGCCAGCGAATCACTCACAAACTTAACATAAAGCTCTTCGGGCTTAATTCAGTTTCCGAGTGATTCGCCGGCGTTTACACATCGATAAAATCCACAAAAATAAACTTCATTCCTATAATGTCATTATACTTTTAAGATCATAACTAAAATCGCATTTAATGGTTTAGAGGGTCATTCATATCACTCTTGACAAAAGCACACAGTACCCGAACGCACTGTACCATCTCTTCCGGTTTTCATAGGATTGAATCGAGAGTACAAAATTCGCTTATAACCAGTAGCCGGAAATCATTATGTTTTGAGTTTTTATCCGGAATCTACTGCGTCATTTATAGTTATTCAGCTTTGAAAATGTAAAGAGGTAAGTTTAATATAATTTTCTCTTCGGTCTTTTACTTTATTGCCATGTACAATGAAAAACTCCTTGCCGTCGCAGATTTTTTCTTCCGAACAGCATAATTTAACACGAGATTGTGTCGTGCAAAACTTAGCTATCATTCTTTTATCAAAACTAACAAACTGTAGATTGATAACGCCTTCCGGAAATTCTAAAGATTTTTTATAAAACATGTAAGAAAATGCTCAAAATGGTTTAAGAATCATGCCAAGGGCGATTTGAATACTGTACCAATTACTACCCACCCATACACGACATTGTACAGTGTAATAAAGTAAAAGACCGAAGAGCAAGTTATATTAAACTTACCTCTTTACATTTTCGAAGCTGAATAGCTATAAATGACGCAGCAGATTCCAGATAAAATCTCAAAACATAATGATTTCCAACTACTGGTTATAAGCGAACGTTTGTACTCTCGATTCAGCGCTATGAAAACCGGAAGAGAGTGTACATGTAGTTCGGATACTGTGAAGCAACCTTAGTTATGATCACAACGCTCCGGAAACAATATCATATTCGCTCGTTTTGCAAGCTTGCATTATAATGACTGACTAATAAGGAAACATAACGCTGATACTCAGACAGTCTATTCGTTTCATGTTGGCAGAACGGATATAACATGAAAGCCATAAAATAGGAATATTATTAGAAATAACACGAACCTGGCAGCTGTGATGGACCTGAAGCAGACAATAAAATGTGTCACTGTAAACCGTCTAACAAGTTACTGTCCACTGCAGATACAACAGATCATCGTCGCTATACCTGAAGCCCCGTATACATGATCATTTTTCCTGTACAACTTTTTCTTGTACAAGGAAAATGACCAAGTAAAATGACAAACTATGAGCGTTTACACGATACAAGATTATAATGATGAAACAAGGATTTTGCCTGAAATAAAATAAGAGAAGTAAAAAAAATAAGCATTAAACATGTATTTTGAAACTATTTTGTATTAAAAGGTAAAAGGCAAGTAGTATTTTTATGGACATGTTTTACTGACACAAGAATGAAACATTTAATAGTCACTTTTATTGAAGTGTTTATTTAAGATAATAATAATAATACAGTATACGCATGCACATAAAGAAGGTCCCATCATTCTTGCTTCTACACTTCTAAATTTATCAGTACAGTAATATCTACAATATTTATGGTAATAACTTCTCGATTCTCATTGGCGATTGTGCACCCCTGTAGAGGTGTTTTCGTACACTTTACAAAGCTCGTGCAAAAGTAACAAGACCCATTTTAATGTGCTGATTAAATCCAGACCAGTGTGTCGAAATTGACTGAAAATATCAAAAGGCATGGATTTTCAAAGACTACAATGGATTTTCAAAGACTACAATATGTCTTTGGACTGGACTGTAGAAACAATGTCAGGCTGTAGGGTCAAGTCAGGTAAATTCGGACAGCACGTGAATTCGGACATTGACTTTGTTTCCTTTATATGTCAGCTGTTTGATATTTAAACAAAATTAACTGGGCAAATAGTGAAAACCTAATGAGACGGCTCACTATGAGCCGTCTCATCTGGATTTTCACTGTTTGCGATGGTGTGTCCGTATTTACCCGCTGTCCGAAGTTACCTAAGTTACCTGACTCGGCTCTAAATCCTTTCTCTATTGTAATGAACGAATTTCGCTCTCTGATTGGTCAAAAATTTTAATGCCCCGACCAGTATAAGAAGGGGTTCAACCATTTTCATGTCAGAGCGACTTCCCGTGCAAGAATATTCGTTCACTTCATCATAGAAACGTACTGATTACTCCGGACCAGAGTGACAAAATTAACTGAACTATCAAAAAGCACGAATTGTCAAAGACTACAATGAGACGGTATTAAAGAGAGGACAGGGAAGGATTTTGCCACTTTAACTAGGACAGCTGAAACAGGACAAGGTGGAAAGGGATTGTTTCGAGGTCGCCTGTGGTGCCACAACGACCTAGTAAGGTTACGGGATAGAACAGAATAGAATAGAATAGACAATATGAGTCTTATACTCTGTTTAGACGATACCTGTTTCAATTCGGAACAGATTGCTCCGCAATAAGGTAATCCGGAGCGAACCCACTTGTATGTTTAGACTATACCGTTTTCGATTCGGTGCAAGTTACTTCGCAATGAGGTAATCCGGACCTAAACATGCCCGAGGTCAGTCCAAAAATAAATTTTAATGCGGATTCGCTTCGGTTTGCTGTTTAGACACGACTTTTAATCCGAAGTAAAAGTTAATTCGGATTCGATCCAAGGTGCTCTGTAGGATTAGTTTACTCCGAATTAGTTTTTAATTCGAATCAGATTTGCTAGTGTAAACAGTTAATTCGAAGCGAATTCGGATTCGATTCGGATTAAAACACTAGTCTAAACAGGGTATTAGTATTGTAGAAACGATTTCTATCATCGTATCAACAGTCGAAAGGAATTTTGCAATATTTACATTCTGCGTGTATTTACTGAAAAGCCCTATAGTAAACCATTGGAACGTAATGTAGTTTACATTCCAATAATTACATTGAGACACGCGACGTCAATGACGTAAAAATAAACAATGGCTCTCTACAACCTGATTGGACGTCAGCAACGTCATGACGCCATGCATGCCGTTCTGCTGTTAGCAGAAGAAACTGCGTGTACATGTTTTAATGCTTCAATTTTAGCGCTTATACAAGATTTTTCATGAAAGACTTGATTGAAACGAATGTAAATATAAGCAATGAACTTTATTTTTCTGATGTTTATCGAAGTGTAAACTACATTGGGTCACTAGCAAAGTTTACATGAACCCCTTCGGGGTTCATTCATTTTGCACGTGACCCAGTGTAGTGTACACTTCGATAAACCTCAGAAAAATGAAATTCATTCCTTAAGTGTCTGACTTTACTCTCTGTTAAAGTTTGGAAGTAACACTATACATGATCGAGATATTTTTTTCTCTTGATCCGACTCGGACAGGCCTCATAATTGCATAAACGTTCCCATGGATGGTTTAATATCTTTACTGAACAGACTTCAGACAAACTGTTGATTAGCTAATGTTCAACTTGGGAGTACGGTAAAAGGTTTTAAAGTGAAAACAGAAATACAAGACAGACTGTAAGTGGGCTGTCTATGTCTAGCAAACGTTATTTGCTAATTTTCACACCTGCTTATATCTTAAAGATAGTCAAAAAATTGCAGGCCAACATTGAAAGTGTCAGACATAGAAATCAAAGTTTTAATGACTTGTACTTGACTGTTTCTGTCAATATAATTATGGAAATATAGTTTTTTCGCAGTCTCTTTAATAAATAATTTTGACCGTCGTATTATGGAAACGTTCTGTCTTAAGCCTGGGAAAGGAGCTCAACTATTTTTATTTTTACAACCTACCTCAATAGGAGCAGTCAGCCCCGGATCAACAGACTGTGCTTTGGGGCTTCAACCACGCCATCTGGGCGTCTATGTTTTGTGTAATATGTAGGCCCCCAGATGATAGGAAGTGAGTATCTGATGACAGTTTCTGTTCATTATTTTTTGAAAAGATTAGAGTATTGGATTCATATCTTATACTCAGGTATATAATCATAAAATAAGTCAAGTTCGATTTAGGGTAAAATCCGTCAATTACTATGGAAGTTATGGCCCTCTTTTGACTTCATTTTGTAAGAAATAATGGTTTTCGTTCGTTATCTTTTGAAAAGATTAGTGAATTGAATTCATATTGTATACATACATGTAGGTATGTAATCATTAAATACAAGTCAAGTTCGATTTAGGGTAAAATCCGTCAATTAATTTGGGAATTATGGCCCTTTTTCGACTTTATTTTGTACAAAAAATGGTTTCCTTCGTTATCTTTTGAAAAGATTATTGTATTAGATTCATATTTTATACACAGGTATATAATTATAAAATACAGGTCAAGTTTAATTTGGGGTTAAATCTGCCAATTACTTTGGGAGATGGCCCTTTTTCAACTTCATTTTGTACAAAAATGTTTCTGTTTGTATGTTACTTTTTGAAACTTTGCTTGTTTCCGGGCCATTTCTTTGGGAAAAAGGCATGGCATAACTTTCTATGGTAAATACAGAATGCTGTCACATATAACAATAGTGCACCCCCCCCCCCCTCCCCCCTCACCGCAACCCTCCACCCCCACCCACCCTTCTCTTGATCCAAGAAGCACAATACATCTGCCTAAGGAAGACAATAAACGATGTACCACACAAGTCTGCCTCTGTGAACCTAGTTATCCTACAAGTATCTATGCCTGAAACAAGGCGCCATTTTACTTAAGGCACTAGGTGGGGCATCCATGTCCAGTGGACACATTTCTAGTTTATTACTGGGTCATTTTATAACAGGTCTTTTATCCCCGCTAATTTGATAGGCCTTGTATTTTCCTGTCACTTCATGGCACACTGATTCGATGTTTTATATCGATTCCTACTTTATTTGTTGACGGGTGATTATTTTATCACCTAATTTAGGGCCAAATGATTTAAGTATCCTGTATCCCAACAGAGGCTACTGTATCGATGTTTTATAATATCTCTGTTCCAGAGGAGTTGCACATGTATCATGAAGGCAATTCTTTTGTAAAAACAGTGATTTCGTATTTTACTTTGTCTTGACACATATACACAAATCCAAAGATAAGAGCAAAATCTAGGGCCGTATTCATAAAGCCACTTAAGTCGTTGCTATGCGGTTGCTAAGGCTAAATATCTATAAAGGAGATTCCCTACAGCTATGAAATTTGCTCTGGAGGAACAGTCTTTGTAAGACTATTCCTCCAGAGCAAATTTCATAGTTGTAGGGAATCCCTTCAAAGAAATTTAGCCTTAGCAACAGCATAGCAACCACTTAAGTCGTTTTATGAATACGGCCGCTGAAGTATATTTCGTGATTCTAGGACGAAAGTACATCTCACATGAGTGACAAGTCTTTCAAGAAACCTTCTCTCTCCTCCAAAGTTACAGCGGCCAACGGGTAGATATAAATGTGTTGTGGTCCCCTTCATCGTAACAGTGTTAAACTCAGATGCACCAGAAATATTAAATATATGGTGATTTTAGAACTGCCATGTGTGATGACCATCATTTTATTTTTCCTGAAAAGGTATTCATATGTGGAAGAAACTGCATTGTAACCTGCTGAGGCTGAATGAAGATTATTCAAGTTATATGCAGACCATTAAAACAGAGAAATAAATTATTTGAGAAATAATTATAGGATTTTGAAAAAAAAAATCGCACCTTTGCCCTTGTATGAATTCTCAAACTCAAAATAAAGCACACTGATTGACTGCTTCCGAGCATGGTGCCAATCAGTGTGCTTTATTTCGAGTTTGAGATTATACTCAAGTTTTATAACCTCGAACCCAGGTGGCATCTCACTTATAATTCGAGAGGAACATAGCATACACTGAATGCCGTGCTCTTATACCAATGTCGTCATAGAATTGTTACCATAGCAACTATGGAATTACCAACAGTTGTACTTAGTACCTTGTGGAAATGACGTCTTGATGACTTCACTTTGCATCCGAGGAGGGTTTCTCCCAAAGACATATGAGCCGCGACACGAGAAAACCAACAATGTGGTTGTGCGCCCAGCGCAGACTCAGATCAGCCTGGGCATCCGCCTGGTCTGCTCAGAATTTTCGCTAAGCGCTTAAAGGGTAGCTAAGGGTCTAAGCTACCTCTATGCGGACAGTGAAGACTCTGATCAGACCAGGCGGATGCCCAGGCTGATCTGAGTCTGTGCTGGGCGCACAACCACATTGTTGGTTTTCTCAGGTCGTGGCTCATATATCGTGACACTAGCTGCAACAGGGTTGGCAGTATAATGAGTCTTAGTATGTATAATGTGTTTAACCCATTGCATTCTGGGCACTTTTGTCGTTTGCTCAAATTCTCGTCTGCATCAAAATTCAAGAATATTTTGACAATATTGGTCTAACTAACTCTTGGAGAAATGATGTCTAGGCAGTAAACAATTTGGATCTCAGATCAGGCCCCACGTTTGTGTGGCCTGATCTGGCTCCAAACTGTTTGCCCAGATTCCCCTAAAGGGGTTTCCCGAATGGAACGGGTTAACGTTAATTTATTGCACTCATGCAACTCTATAAAACGAGCATTGCTATGGTTGGTGATTTGTAAAGAGGTCATAAAACCAACATACCCACCACTTATCTGCTTTACTCTCAGACTCAGCTATCATTTACTATCAGACATCTCTGCCATATTTTCGTCTTCTGATAATAGAACAATATTACTGGGGAAAGTGAAATTACGCAACATGATTAAATCACAAGCGATTCTCTTGCACTTTTGATTAATATCATTTAGGGTGAGATAGAGCAGATGTTGTTTTAACGCGAATGTGAAACTATCGATAATTCTGAATTATTAGCCGCGAGAGAAGGAGAGAACATGTGCTTGCTCCCAAGAATAGATTTGATTCACAGTCACAATTTATCCAGAACCTGAGTATTTCATATGTTTATATGGCTGCTATCATGAAGGGATGCATCAGAGACCAAATTCCTTTTTGCCAGTGGACCCAACAGAGGCTATTTTAAACGTGAAAATAGCATAGTTGCTCTTATAACGCTGGGTATTCAAGTCGATTTTTTCAATCGCTTATGCTTCATCCCAGGTTCCGATATTGCTCAAAATACATAAATTTATTCGACTGGTATGGAAGTTTTCTGACTCAATCAGTGGTACATTGCATAATAAAAATGTAAAAGGAATACATCATGACGATATGACAAAAAGGGGGCTCATGGCAAATACTAAACCGTTGACTGCCAGACCCAAACAAAACCCACTAGCAGCTGAACCACGTAGGAACGAAATTCGAAAACTTAGCTGTGGAAAGGATGACGGCCATGGCGGGTTTTCAAATATGCGTAAGGCTACTGTTTATTTGAAAATGGCAATTTTCCTAGAGATTACTTAAAAAAGTACTATGGTATATTCCAATTTTTATTATTTTCCATGAATTACCTATAATGACTAAATACATAGACAGCTGTGAAATGCTGGTGCTTTGTAGTTTTTTTTTGTAGTTTCTCAAGCTGAAGTGGAGTCTTGCTGTCCTCAGTGAGGCATTTAGAGCTATATCGAATGGCGGCAGATAATATGTCGTTAGACTTTCTTTAAATTCCTTTCAAGTTACAGTATACAATTATGTTGTTGTGATATTGTAACGTTTAAAGGTGTGCAGTATGTTGAGTAAAATAATAATTACAAAATAGAAGAGTTACTCCCCGTTGAAAGTGAGCCCATTAAATTTAATGTTTGATAGAAGACTTTCTTGATAAAAAAAGACAACCCAACCATGTTTGAGTATTCAAGCACACTTCTTTATAATTATCTTTAGCTTAAATGAACCTTTCGATTGTGCATCATTTAAAGCAATTTAATTTTGCCATCGTTTCAAGTTTTTCTTTCGCAGCGCAGCCGCGTATAATTTTAGTTTTGTTCCACATTTCACAAGAATTGATTGGTCAAATAACGCGTATGTCAAAATTTAGCCAATAATATCAAAGGTCAATGAATATTTAATCTTCGTTTTTTTCCGTCGTACTGCTCTTCGTGAATACTAGCAATCTGCCAGATGTAAATTCAAAATGTTTCCCTTGTTTGTAAATTTACAATAAAAAAATTATCGAAAACAGACGCAGACATTCAAAACTTTCTTTTTTCGTTGTAGATCTACTTTCGATCTCTTCTTCAATTTAATATATATTGCATCATGATGGTACCTGTTTTGAAGTCAGGTCAATTTCAAGATTGACCGCAATCCATTTTGGAATTCCAAATTAGACAGCTCATTTAGACTGCTTAAGACAGGCGATCCCTTAATACAGGGTCATTTACACTATATTTTGGTTCAAGGGAACCGGGTGGCTGCTAAAGGCAGGTGGCCCCTTAATGGGGGTACCACATAAGCAGGTTTGACTGTATATTAAATAAGCGATGGAAGCTAACTTGGGCTTCTTATATGTTGCAAACATGCAGTAAATGGAAACTCTTTGATCAGAATTTATACTTCGAACAGGGTTCTCTCAAGGGGCTCGATAGTCTACAACCCTAGATTTAATCCGCAACACTGCCGAATAGCTAAAGTGCTAATTGAACGAGTTAATATCGCTTGCATGAGAGACATTTGATCTGCAAAGAGCTATAATGTATTTTTAATCTGATCTTTTGCTGGTTGCTGTATTGTATCATAAGACTACAGCAGAATTAGTTCCAAGCTATAGATTTTTTGCGTCATAATTATTTGGAGAAGACGGCATTCTATTTCAGTGTTACCTTGAGACAGACCGTCAAAGGAATGGATTGGACGCCCTATGTATGACTAATTATGTTGCTTTTAAAAGTAGGTCACTAATGTTCCACTTGCTTAAATGCTGAGACAAACGTAATGTGCATCCGAAAACGGAGCAGGCATTGCGCCTTACGAAGCCAATAAGCGTTTGAGCGGCACTAGGGACATATTTGTATTCCAAGTACAACGGATATTAAAGGCACCAGGACAAGTATAACTGACTGGAATTGAAATAATTAAAAAATCGTAAGAACTTTTCCATTTTTCGTTTGCTCCCTTGAGCTGCATGGGGACCGTCGGTATAAGAATTGATAAGACAACACCTAAATGGTTTCAGATGCCACTCAAAACAACTTTTTTTAAGGCTCTTGTGACTATTGTTTTACTGAGCATTGAAATATTATATAGAGCATCTTACACTCGTGGTCATTAGGCTCGTTTCATAAATTTCATATGAAATGACCACGAGTGTAAGATTCTGTTTATCATTAGACCCTTTAAAATGGGATTTCAAACAAACATTTTTTAAATAAGAAAACGCATTGTTGACATGGGCATTGTCAATGATGTTACGTCCGTACGCGCCAAAGTGCTATTACATGTGTGGTCATACGGTTTTTATGACATGACGTTATCCACTGAATAACAGCGACGTCATATAATTATCTTTGTTAATAGTTAATACATGTATTAACCTATTTTGAGTGCCCTTATACAGCTGAGCTTCTTTTTCAGGTACACACTTTTTTTCAGGAAAATAATTGCCAAGGATTGATATGTATGATTAACCCATTAATGCCTAGAGGACTCTTCTATCTGTATATATTGGACGAGTCCATTTGTCATTTAAGGGGTGTCAGGTTTAGTTTATTTTTCGATTTTTTGTTTTATTTTGAGTAGAAATACCCATTTGTTGTATGCAAAAAGTGTAGACCCTGATCAGACGCCGCGTTTGCGGCGTCTGATCTGGGTCTGTACTGTTTACCTATATCCCAATTTTGGGGCGCTAGGTATAAATGGGTTAAACGGAAAGAACGATATCGCCTGTGATCATAAATAGGGAAAAGTACGTTGCTTCGTAAAAATGTCCGTATACATTTCCGATTGGTAGGACAATATTGATTCTCAACTGTTGATATAATGAAAGTTCAGATAAAGCTTCTGAATGATCTTTCTGATTGACATTTTCAAGAACATAGGAGCCGCGACGCGAGAAAACCAACAAAGTGATTGTGCACCCGGCACAGACTCATATTAGCCTGGGCATCTGCCCAGTCTGAGCAGAGTCTTCCCTAAGCGCTTAAAGGGTAGCTAAGGGTCTAACCTACCTTCATGCGGACAGCGAAGACTCTGATCAGACTGGGCGGATGCCCAGGCTGATCTGAGTCTGCGCTGTCCGCACAACCACATTGTTGGTTTTGTCGTGTCGCGCGGCTCATAGGAAATTCATTTAGAAACACACATTGATTTAGACTGGTAATTGATAGGGTTGTGCATTTAAATGATGATCAACCATCATTTAAATGACAAACAAGTTCTCGATCAAAGAGAATTGTTTTTGTCCAAACGTGCACTGTAAAATTGTCATGTAATTGAAGAATAGAAGTAAAAACCTTGTAAGAAACCGCAGGGCTGAAAGTTTGTGCAGAAAAAGCAAGAAAAAGCAACTGTATGTAAAATTAAATAAATAATAGACGAATTGAATAAAAGACAAAAGAATAAAAGTAAAAAAAAATCATCATTTAAAGACAGGGATGATACTATATAAGGAGGATTAACTTCCATGTCATATTGTCTCTTGGTTGCATAATGTCAACACCTCCAGCCAGCCAATAAAATCATCATAACAGTTAATTCTGGTCCACTGATTAGTTTAGTTAATTTTCACACCTTAACCTTTACAGGTGACATTGCTACAGTACAGACAACATTAAAGCTTCCCATAATGCCATTCACCGGTAGGGGCGGTCCCGATCAGCCATCGTTCCCACGCCATTACCGCGGCATTACCATTCCACGCCATTCCACCATTCCACACCATTCCATTCCATCATTCCATATTGTTCTGGGAACGCCATTCCGGTTAATTCCATTTTTCGTTTCGTCCAATAGAAAAATCCGGTTGTGGAGTAAAGCCTCGCCCTGTTAGCAGTCTCGTCAGGGTCTTCAAATTACCGTAAAATGCAAAAAAATGGGAAAGACATGCACGAATAAACTGTATAGACTCGAGGAACAGTCTGACAAGGTATTTCAATATTACTACACATTTTTTAATTTTGATTACACAACACCCTAAAGACCAATTATTGGAATTTTCAGATTTGAGATAAGAATTCACATCTTTCATACAGGTAAAGGCGACACTGAACACATTTTTCGACATAGCGCAATCATAATTACTGCGATGAGAAAATCATGTGATCAGGTGTAAGATTTGGGAAAGGGCATGTTTAATGGACATAGACTATGTGTTTTTCAAGCGTAAAATTATGCTTGCTGTAACATAATAGACCTAAAAAAGCGGTCTGATTATGGCTTCAAAAGTACCGTTAAGCTGAAACGATTAAGATATATCGGAACAAACCATATAGATTAAACTATTTAGAGCTGAGCTGTATGGACGCATAGGGTCTATTTGACCGGTAAATCCCGAGCATTGGGACTGGCATGCCTTCTTGAAGAGAACAGACGTACAGGAACAGTTTGATTATGGTGGTCCACAATGATATAAAGCTTCCGAAACGTTAGCCTTAAATGTATAGAATAAAAGAAGCAGTCTAATTTGATGGATCTAAAGCTCCGTAAAAAAGTATTGTGACAACAGGACACTTTGACAATTTTTGTACCGTTAAGTTCTACATACTCTGGGTCTCCAGGTACGGCAGTAAGTTTTCAATACTCTGTATATGTATTAAGTAGTTTTACCTATTTAATATAGTTAATCCATCAATAAAATTACTCGGACGGACGCTCGGCGCCCCGTTACTGCGGCTATGGGTTCGTTCCGCTGAGGTGCAGGGGCAACGTCGATATGAGAATTGAAATACTACTACTAATAAAATTACTCCTTGTAAAAAATGCATTGAGTCGTCATTTTGCTAAGGAAAATTATAACCTTCAAGTCCGTCATTTGCGTTATTTTGACTGATGTACATAAACTGCGAAAAACACGGCCGATGTGTATTATTTGATCGCCCGCTAATTGCACGCAGAAAATGACTTCTGAATAGTGCAAACAACTATCATCTTGTTATAATCTACACAAATAGACAATTACACTTATTTTAAAAAAGTATCCATCTTTTAATATTTCTTCGATAAGCAATGTAGACCAAAAACAGGCGCCTAAAAAACGCATGCAGCGTTCTTAAATATGCCTTTCGTCAAACAAGTCATGTGTGCCAAGTGAAGTTCTCCAAGTGTTGTTGCACAACTTAATCGAAAAAACATTGAGTGTTCATTATTATATGTATTTATTTGTGTGCTTATGAAGGTATTATCGCTTTTTTAACAGATATCGCATTGTGGGAATCAGGACAGCTCGGACCAAAGACAACTCGCCCCACAAAATCTCGGACCAAGACAATTCGCCCCAATTTTTTTTAAACTTACCACCAGTCAACGCGTCCCATATCATAATTAAAATCGGAAAGAGTTCCTTCAAGAGCAGAGAATACATTCACAAGAAGGAATATGGGCATAGCCTTGGGCTTATGTGGGCATAGGCATGGGCTTATTATGTCATAAGCTTGCCAAAAGTCAACTCGCATCAAATAATAAATACTCAGTCCAGATGTATCATGAGTATTTTTAAATGCCACTGAAAATGTACCGTATGACTTCATGTATATGCACTGACAAATTAACAATCCCTGACACACGACTTGAAGGGATTTACGGTAATTACGAGCGTCTTTGTAAATTTGGTTTTAGCTGTCCCCGCCTTCCCCTCACCCCTTCAAAAAAATAATCACTAACATTACAGAAAGCCATATAATTGATTGAATTTCACCTCAGCGGAACGTATCCATAGCCGCAATACTTGGGCGCCGTTCGTCCGTCCATTGAATAAAAACTGTTACTCATTGTTGAATTTTTTAATTTGGACAAAACAGGTGTGAAAAACAACAATTATTGGTGTTAGCGCGAAACCGTCGTGTTATTTCTAATGCCAAAAAAAAACAAAAAAAAAAAACATCGTTTTGACCACATTATTCATTAATTGTTTTTCCTAGCAAGATTGCCACTTAATGAAATTTTTACAAGGAGTAATTTTATTAACGGATTGACTATATATTAAATGGGTAAAATTACTTAATACACAGTATTGAAAACTTACTGCCGTACCCGGAGCCAATCCTCATAGGACTGACTCCAGGTACGGTTCCGTACCTTGAGACCCCGAATCTCGGGGTACGGTTCCGTACCTGGAGACCCAAGGTCAAGGGATACGGTACCGTACCCGGAGACACTTCCTTTGGTTTATGACATTCATTTGACACTAGATTGGCAAACTGCATCTATGCCCATTTTTATTTATTTTTTTTTTTTTGAGGAGGGAGGGGGCGTGGGGTGGGGAATGAGGATTGGGTGGGGGCACAGGCTGGTCTGTGAGTATGTATGTCATATTAATTTCCCAGTGTTGTTGTTTCCTCGATTTATCGTGACGGATAGTCCATCAGGGCTAACAGCCACGAGAGCATCATATCCGCCCTGTGTTGTTGTTTCTTCGATTTATCGTCACGGATAACAGCCACGAGAGCATCATATCCGCCCTGGGGAAAACTTCTTTTCTGTTCTGTTTCAATTCTCGTAACGACGTTACCCAAGTGGCCCAGAGGTACGTAACTATAGTTACACACACCTGCCGCCGAGTGTTCCCAGTGCGGAAGCGCGCAATCAGAGTTTAAATCTGCGCCGTGTCGAGGAAAGTCGGTCTAACGGTATACACGAACACGGCATGTTACGCCTAGCTCTGCATATGCGCAGTCCGTTCAGAGACTTTATGATAGCAGAAAAAAATCGGTAATAAAAACAAAAAATGGCTTTGTTTTACAGAAAGATGAGTGGACTCGTTAGTGCCTAGGGTACTCCTCTACCTTACAGACGGGCGGGCCCATTTCCAACATCAGGAGTGCTTAATTTGACGTTTACTCTCTCGAACTTTCTATGTTGAATGCAAAATGTGTTCGCCCTGATGCGACGCCAAGATCAGAGACATCTGCTGTGAGGCGTCTTCATTGCTTGCGCTCTTTTGTGTGTTATGGGACGCTAGGCATCAACGAATTAAATTTTAAATCAGAAAGTTGGGATGGTAGTGAAGATGTATATGGAATAGACTCCTGCATTGTATTTACATTCAAATTTCCAAAACACTATCACTATCCAAATTAAGAGTCTCACAATCGAACCGACCATCGATAAACTTAAAAAAAAACTGTACGTTTATGTCACTAAACTGACAACTGCGTCTTTGCCCCCGCTCCTACCCCATTTGCTCTAATTTTTAGGGTGAAGTCGTTAAGGTGTTCCAATATCTTACACTATCGATATAGGTGCACAGATACCGTCTCTCATGATTGTTTATTGGCCTCTTGTGTTACCCGGTCAATTTTACTCTAAATATTGGGACCTTAAATGGAGCACACAGATGGTGTTGTTTTAAAGTGTTTTGCCAATGGAATGAAAAAAAAATGGTCTTGTTTGTCTTTCTTGGATGGGGGAAGCGGGGGTGAGGATATTTCCTTTTGGGACCTTGGGTGCGGTATTTCCAAAAGTTGCGATAAAATATATTTTTGTTATTTTTACTTTTCATGCAGCATTCAACAATTATAACGGGTGCTGTGATCAATAGCAACTCTAAATATTGGCACACTATAACCTCTTAGAGCAAAGAAACGGGATGAAACTTTGTTAGGAAAATAACAAACTTTGCAGGCCTGGATCAGACCATGCCGTTAGGACCAGGTTCTTCACTGTAAAATGTGCACACCAAGATCAGTCTGCTAAAGTGTGGTGTCTTCATTGATTCCCCTAAACTGATCCTGAATACACATGGTTTTGTCCACACGCTGGCCTAAAAATGCGTAGTTCGCATACTTGTCATGCAGCGACCGAGTGGTTAGCTCTCGAGACCACGGGGTTGCGTGTTCGAGTCTCGCCGGAGGCAAGATTTTGTCCGAGCCTACAAGGCGTTTTAGTGCATAGAGCCCTTCGATGCGATGTTGCTGCGTGTAACTTCCAGTGCCGGGGCGTCCTGCTGGTTTGGAACATTGTAGGACAAGGACCTACTGTGCTTGCAGTAGGTGCGGGTGGGGGTTGTTTGGACATTTTCTCTCATTTATCGTTTCTCCCCTTTCTCTCTCTCTCGGAAAGACTGAAATACTGTCTCAAACCCAAATCAACCAATCAATCAATTTATATTTACCATCAAATGATTCCCAGTGCGCAGGTGCAAACGTGTTTCAACTGTGTTACATAATTGTCGAGTCACGAAAAAAAAAGTTGCCTTCAGGCTGGGCCTGTAAAATCGATTTAAGCCCCCCAGTAATTCATTACTGACCGTTCCAAGGCGGTAGTTCTGTTGTGGTTCTTTGTTGCCTGTTTTTGGTGTCAGAGTTTCTGTGATGTTTTACCTTATGTATGTTATTATTATTTTTGGTTCGGTTTGGGTTGCTGAGTGGCCACCTTTTGGGAACAAGCTGCTCACACGGTTGGCCATATGTTCTCTGTATCTTGATTATTTGTAATCTTAGTTGTTTCCAACTATGGTTTGAGGGCTGGATTTGGATTTTGATTGTTTCATTTCCTGGTCTTTGCATACTTTTTACTTTTATTGCATACTCATTATCCGCATCATATAAATAGAAATCAGATCATGCATCCAACTAGGCACATAACATTGAATCAACATTGATTCAACGTCATGAAGTTGATTCAAAGTTGATTCAATGTTGATTCAATGTGGTGTGCATTCTGGATGGCTGACTGATCACAGTCCTTTCATTTGTATTTATCTGGCCAATGGGGGCAAGGGGCAGGTCGCGTAGCGCAGTCGATAGCGCGTCTGACTCAAAGGCCAGAGGTCCCGGGTTCGATACCCGGTCGGGCAACATACTTCGACGTCACGACGTTAAATCAACGCTGATTCAATGTGGTGTGCATGCTGGATGGCTGACTGATCACAGTCCATTTGGCCAATGGTGCAAAGGGCAAGCCGTGTAGCGCATTCGGTAGCGCGTCGGACTCAAGAGTCAGAGGTCCCGGGTTCGACACCCGGTCTTGCCACATACTTTCGTTCCGTTTTCCGCTGATTCAAGAAGAACAATTGCCAGTTACTGGCGAAAGTATGTGCACTTAGTACTGGTTAACCGCTTATATTAGGAGGTCTAAGCCTGCCCAGAAATAGTGTGGTTAGGTTAACTGACCGTCCCGATATGACCATAGCTGTTTACCGTGGACGTAAAGCAACAAAACATCAACAACAACAACTCAATGAATAAACACATAAATAAATAGATAAAAGGTAACCCCAAACCGTTGTTTGTTAAGTCGTGCTTGTTTAAGGAGACAACACCCAGCAGGCACATGACGTTGAAATGACGTCGTACTGACGTGGATGTGACGTCACGACGTCGTATCGACGTCAGTATGACGTCATATTAACGTCATGTGCCCGCTGGGTGCAGTCCCTGAAAGCATATCAGGTACGCTTCTTCACGTATGTTGTGTAAAACTTGAATATGTACAGCTTTGCCGGTTTGGTGAAGCTGGCACCGCCGACGACGTTGGATAACTGCAATCACCGTGGCAATCACCTACCATCAACCTGCTGCCACTGAGAGGTGATGTGGTTGGGCGATGGTGCTAGATGACTCAGTGCAGAAGCGTCCTACTGATTTGGATAAATAGTAGGACAAGGGCCTACTGTGCTTGCAGTAGGTGCGGGTGGGGGCTGTTTCGATAGTTTTTCTCTCATCTACCACATCTCTTTTCATGTTCTTTCTCCTGCCTCCTTTCTTCTTTATCGAGACGGCTTGATATAGACTGAAATACTATCTCAAAGAGCAATTAAACCCAAAACAAACAACCAACCAAGGCTCCAAGTTTATCCAGGACAGGACATATTCACAGTTCCCCGAAGAGAACCCCAATTCATAACGGACACATTTACCCGAATGGAGCCCCATTGTGTAACGGACAATAATTGTCCGTCAGCCGCGACACGAGAAAAAGGCATGTTAGCCAAGGGAAGACTCAGATCAGCCTAAGCAACAGTCCAGTCTGATCAGAGATTTCGCTGTGAACTTTTAACGGTAGCTAAGGGTCAAAGCTATCTCAATGCCGACAGTGAAGACTCTGATCAGACTGGACGGATTCCGCGGCTGATCTGAATCTTCGCTTGGCGCATTTTCTTCTCAGTTTGTGTGATGGCGCGGCTCAATTCTGTCAAATTTACGGGATTATCTAATATCAATCCTTACCCTAAATACTGGGACATATTTTTATGGATGGAAGATCGGCGCCCCGTTACTGCGGCTGTGGATTCGTTCCACTGAGGTGCCGAGGGGGCGCGGCAGGGGGCGGGGGGACGTCGATATGAGAATTGAAATATTACTACTAGGACATATTTACCCTGAAATCCAATGCTGGATGAATGACATGATTTATCTTTTTTTTAACTTATTCGACTCGTATCAGAACGATGAGAAGCTGTTTGCAAAGGAATCCGTTTACGGTTGGACAGAATCCCGCTTCCAGCCAGATTCGAACCCGGGACCGCTAGATGACCAGGTCGAGTGTGATACCGGGTCGAGCAAATTAAAGATGCTTCTAGAAAAATATGATTGGTGACTGGCAAATATTGTAAAGCTATGATCCTGACTGCACATATGTACAGGTCGGTCTGGGTTTGTACAGTTCGAATCTTTCCAGCACTTCATAATGTTTTTTTCAGTACTGCGCAGGCGGGTTTGACACCCTTTGTATCAGTTTTTCAGTCATTTCAAGACGAAGACAGAGTGCTATGAAGAAGGAACGTTTAGATTCGAACATGTGGCCCTGTTATCTGAATTCGAAGGCACGAATGACTCGGTCATGCGCACGCTTCGGATGGATGGATGACTTGCGATTTTACGTCCTTTTCAACAGTATTTCAGTCATATCAGGACGATGTGAGGATGATAATGAAAGGCCGTGTGCAATGGAACCCCGTATACGGTAGGAAAGATTTTCGCCTCAATCGGGACTCGAACCCGGTCCGCGAGATCAGTAGGCCAACGCTTAACCCACTGAGCTACCGAGGCTCCGCCCGCACGCTTCGGGCCGATGAGGGAATGAGTGAGATGGTGATAAATTAAGAAAAACCCAGATGCTGTACTCGACCGAAATCGAACCACGTGAATCGAACCCGTGACCTATGAATCATGCGGAGAGCTTTATTCCGTTTTTGCCAACGGCCAACACGAGACTGCATTGCAATAGAATTTTCAATAATGGTCTTGCTTAACTTTTTTCGGGGATGCGTGGGGGGGAGGGGGGGGGGAAGGGAGGAGGGGCGGGGCTACCTACAATGTAGCCAATTTGTTTTACTATAAAAGGCATTGACGGTCCTTTGCAACAACGGCTGGTTTAATTCGGGCCAGAAATGGGCCAGAACGGCATTGGAAGTTTGCGAGAAAATACGGACACACTGCGAAGATGCACCAGCTAATGTTCGTAGTGTGCCGTAATACCCTAAAACATCAGTTTGTACCCAGTTTGTAGAAGCGGTCTTATCAGGGTTTGCACTGTAGCGATAAACGGCGGATGGTAAACTTTTGAAATAAATACGTAAAATCGATATTTGGTGTCCCAACATTAAACTCAACCCTATCAACTACAGTGACCTATATCACTGCTTGAAACACACCCGTATGTGTTAATATACTGTGTGTCATATCCTACACATGAATATCCATTTGTTGCCATGACAACTGCCGGAGTCACGAACTTTCACTAGAGCTGCCAAGAAATCGAAAATTGACACCATTTGAACCACAACTCAGGGAACTCTGATTCCTTCACAAAGACTGTTAGGAGCCCCGGTAGCTCAGTGGGTTAAGCGCTGGCCTACTGAACTAGCGGACTGGGTTCGAGCCCGGCTCGAGGCGAGAATCTTTCCTACCGTTAACGGGGTTCCATTGCACACAGCCTTTCATTATCATCCTCCCATTGTCCTGATATAACTGAAATACTGTTGAAAAGGAAGTAAAATCACAAGTCATCCATCCTATTTTCAAAGACTGGTTTAAAAGCCACCATCAATGGGATTTCAATAGAAATTGGAAATCGTAACGGTTAGTGGGTGCGCAACAAATCTTCCAGTTTTGTTACCATGCAAAGAAAACAACTGACATAACAAAAATGTTTTTGAAAAAACTTTGGAAAAGACTTACATGTACAGCAATAATAATGCCTTTAAAACGCCATATATTTAATTCAAAGAGAGATAATCTGAGAATTTGAAGAATTTAAACCTCACATGTAAAGTCTGAGTACAAGATGTTGGAGATTATAAGTGATCTTAGAGTTCCCTGCATTATCTGCACGATAAAAAATCAGTAGTGCACATGCGCAGCAATGATAATATCGCCGGATAACTCGTATGTGGAAGAGGATAGGTTGACGATTTCCTAAGCATTTTGTTTCAAGGTGTCTCCGAAACATACGTGAGCCTCAGTTCACTTCAATATGCGCACTTTGTCGATTGGGGGGGGGGAGTCGTGGGGGTGGGGGGGTATGTGTAGTAGGAGATTCAGTCTTGAAACAATGCTGAAACAACTTTAATCCATCGTTGGTTTTCTTGAATCAATTTTGATTCGCCCTCATGTGGTTAAACTAAGGCAGATACAACGTTAAAGCGCTTCAACGCTGCGTGCGTCAGTAAGTCTGCATGAGCGAATGAATATACTAATGAAAATGTACCATGCAGGCCGCGCAGGCGTAGAATGGTCAACGCATGCGCAGTCTGTAGCTGTAGATAAGCGGCATGAATCTAGCCAGAGCATGCGCAGTCTATTTAGCGTATGCGCAGTTCGGACTGCACATGCAGTCTGGTCAGCACATGCGGAATCTGTCTAGGCCATGACTGAAATCGACTGTAGAAAATGTTTAACAACTTTTTTGTTAGACATTGCACGCATCCTGGCCAGCGTATAATAGTTTGTTCAGGCCATGACTTAAAAAGCGCATGCACCCGCGCATGCGCTATACGGTCAACGCATGCGCAGTCTTTGGTTGTCGACAAATAACATAGTCTGGCCAGCGCATGCGCATTCAGTATATGGAAAAATCGACTCGCACATGCAATCTGGTCAGCGCATATGTTCTGGCCATGACTTAAATCGGTTGTAGAAAATGCCTGCTTTCCATCAGGGTTAACTGTTTATCAGGGTGCACTGTCTGATCAGGTCATGTGCAATTTTCAATACCTAGGCAACCTGCGTAGGCCGTTCAATAGCGCGATGCAGTAGCTTTGGCCAGTTTACTACGGTAGTTCCCTTGCAGTTTCTAAGGAAACTGTCTCAGGGAATGCAGAGATTTGAAACTAAGAATAACTATTTTGATAAATGCAGCGTCAGGCCTTGAGGTAGACATTTACGTGACACAAAAGTGAGGTATAAACACATTAATAGGTGTATGGGTACAGCTTCATGTTTTCCATCATTTTCATACTAGGGAGCAACATCCAGTCTTCCTTCCTTTTTCCGGGAGGAGTCCCTTCCAAAGGGTGTCTATTCCTGGACAGAATTTGCTACTATGGGTGCAAATTCTTTGCTTTGAGAGTTAAAATAGTAGAGTTATCTGCCCGTGAAAATGTACCCATTTACCTTAAACCAGCCTTGCTGCATTAAACAAACAAACAAAATGTAAGTGCCCAAAAGGGATTAGTTTAAATCTAAATGGCTATTTAAAAAATATAAGAAGCAATGGTTCTTTGACTGCACAATTAAGGGGTCTTCTTGCATATGTGCCAACAGTGAAGACCGTAATCAGTCCGCGCGTCTATACTGTTTGACAAGTTCGAAACATCATTCAATCGGGTCATAAGAAATGTACAGTGAACATAAATGACACTGCTCAGACTGCTAAATGTGTGAGCACCAGTAAACTAAAACCACGACACGGACAGACTGGGTGCCAGGGGATTTTTGCTACGGATTTGTTACATTGAGCCTTCTGAGGAACATCTTTATAAAAATTATAGAAAAGAAAAGATTATGTAATGTAAAGCAAGAACAGACGCGACGGGATGCGGAGCATAGTTTTGTTTATTGTAGGATAAAGAACTAACTTTCAATACGCTTGACACACAACGACCCTGAAAACGCCTCAAACCCCAGCCCCTTCCCGCTCCCGTCTTCAGATATGTTTTTCAAGCTAGCCAGCCCCCTCCCCGGGTCCCCCTCACTGGCCGATGCTACACACTCACACACACACACACATTTTCCAGCGAAGGGATAGCGTGTACACGTTATCAGTAAATGTGACACAACGTCCAATATGGAATGCGGTTTCCCCATTTGGGGCCTCTGTTTTACCGTTGACAAATATTTGCTCTTAATATTGGGCCATTCACTCTAAAAATTAGAGGATAGTACCAACCTCATCTCTTTTTTCATTCGCATGGAAAGTATACTTTGCCTTCTCATTTCTCATTCAGGTTGGTTTTTCAGCAACATTCTGATCTGGATTATTCCCCTGAGCCAGACTGTGTATATTTTCAGATGCCAAAGACGCGTATTCTCACGCCATGTCAGATGTCACACGTGTTATCTGCACAGTGTTATACATTTCAGGACTAGCTTCTGCACTAAAGTGGAGAGAGAGAGAGAGAGGGGGTGGAGAGAGAGAGAGGATAAATGATCAAGCCATGCAAAATATATATATGAAATAAAATATTATAAATTGATGAAACACAGCAGAATGAAGATAGCGAGCTATAACCATTTTTTCTGGTCAGTGTGAGAGAGAGAGAGAGAGAGAGAGAGTAAAAATGAGGAATAGTGGATCAACCCTAAACGAAAAACTGCATCGCAGAATAATAGAGATAAAGCAAATGATTACCATTATGATGCGCTTACAGCGGGGTGAGAGAGAGAGAGAGAGAGAGAGAGAGAGAGAGAGAGAGAGAGAGAGAGAGTGGATAAATGATCAAGCCATGCAAAATATATATAAAATAAAATATTATAAATTGATAAAACACATCAGAATGAAGATAAACGATCTGTAACTCTTTTTGGCTGGCCAGAGAGAGAGAGAGAGAGAGAGATGCGCTTACAGCGGGGTGTAAGATAGAGAGAGAGAGAGAGAGAGAGAGAGAGAGAGAAAGTCTGAGAGAGAGAGAGAGAAACATGTGGGATAACCGATCAAACCTAAACGAAAAAATGCATCGCAGAAGAATAGAGATGCAGCAAATGGTTATCATTATGATGCGCTTACAGCGGGGTGTAAGAGAGAGAGAGAGAAAGAGAGAGAGAGAGAGAGAGAGAGAGAGAGAGAGAGAGAGAGAGAGAGAGAGTAAAATGTGGAATAACTGATCAAACCTGAACGAAAAAATGCATCACAGAAGAACAGAGATAAAGCAAGTGATTACCATTATGATTCGCTTACAGCGGGGTGTAACAGAGAGAGAGAGAGAGAGAGAGAGAGAGAGAGAGAGAGTAAAAAATGTTGAATAACCGATCAAACCTAAACGAAACAAGACCTGCCACAGGGACAGGATAGCTCGCCTTACAGCGCCTTGCCCATCACATAAAAAACTTTAACGTAAAAATTTAACATTTTGCTAACGCCGACGCCGGCGCCAACGCCAACGCCGACGCCGGGGTAGTACAATAGCTCTCCCTTAACTTCGTTCAGGCGAGCTAAAATGCATCGCAGAAGAATAGAGATACAGCAAATGATTATCATTATGATCCGCTTACAGCGGGATGTAAGAGAGAGAGACTGACAGAGAGAGAGAGAGAGAGTAAAATGTGGAATAACTGATCAAACCTGAACGAAAAAAGCACCACAGAAGAATAGAGATAAAGCAAGTGATTACCATTATGATTCGCTTACAGCGGGGTGTAAGAGAGAGAGAGAGAGAGAGAGAGAGAGAGAGAGAGAGAGAGAGAGAGAGAGGGGGGGGAAATGTGGAATAACTGATCAAACTTAAACGAAAAATGCATTGCAGAATAATAGAGATAAAGCAAGTGATAAGCTTTATGATGCGCTTCCAGTGGGCAGTAAGAGAGAGATAGAGAGAGAGATTGAGAGATTAAAAATGTGGAATAACTGATCAAACGTAAACGAAAAAAAAAATGCATCACAGAAAAGAGATAAAGCAAGATATTACCATTATAATGCGCTTACAGCGGGGTGTAAAACAAAGAGAGAGAGAGAGAGATTAAAAATGTGGAATCACCAATCAAACCTAAACGAAAAAAAGCATCGCAGAAGAATAGAGATAAAAGCAGGTGATTACCATTATGATGCGCTTACAGCGGGGTGTAACAGAGAGAGAGAGAGAGAGAGAGAGAGAGAGAGAGAGAGAGAGAAGATAAGTGATCAAAGCCATGCAATATATGTATATTTAAAACATTATATAATGATTTATTCTATTTGGTTAGAGAGAGACAGAGAGAGAGAGAGAGAGAGAGAGAGAGAGAGAGAGAGGGAGAGAGAGAGAAGTCAGAGAGAAAAAGAGACAGACAGAGAGAAAGACTTTGTGAAAGATAAGATCCTTTTCGAGCAAAGCTGAAAAACAAACAAACAGAGAACAATGCAGATAAGAAGAGTCGTTATCATTATGATGCTGAGGGAGAGAGAGAGAGAGAGAGAGAGAGAGAGAGAGAGAGAGAGAAAGAGAGACAGATGGAAAAGGTGAGTAAATTTTGATAAAAAATAAATTAAAAGGAAAACGGAGACAAACATTGATAGTTACCATTTTGATGTGATTTTTATGTGATAAGAGAGAGAGAGAGAGAGAGAGAGAGAGAGAGAGAGAGAGAGAGATGCGAAATGCTCGACTGGATCATTGTAGGTCATAGATCATTATGTCTGTTTAATAAAGACAGAAAAAAACATGACTGTTTTTATGATAATTGTGCTCATTTGGAAAAAAAAAAAAAAAAAAAAGAAGAAGGAGATGTGATAATGATAATAATAATAATAATAATAACATTATTATTATTATTATTATTATTATTACTATAATGGAGTATCGTGTCTGTTTAATTAAATAAATAAAATGTGATTATTTTTATGATAACTGTGCCCATTCGGTAAATTGAAAAAATAAACAAGAAGCAGATGTAATAATAATAATGATAATAATAATTATTATTATTTTTATTATTATTATTATTATTATTAGAATAATAATAATAATGATAATGATTTATCATAAGATCTTAATGGGAAAATAAAATAAGAATGCGTGGCTTGACAATAGGGGCCAGGTGATATAATCCGATTATCAATTGGAGTGTGTATTACCAGGAAAACCTACACATCCCGCAAATTGAACCAACATCGATAAAATAACTTGTTGACTGTCAATCGATAACTCTTCTGAGGAGGCGTTGCATTTGAGAAAGTATTATGTAAGAGTGTGTAATGTGATACGTAATGTAATTATTTCGCCGAAAATATATCTAACAACAAAAATATATAAGTAGGAGTGATACAAGAAAGAAGCAGAAAAAAAATCAAATAGGAAAAAAAAAAACTTACAGACAAACTCTAGAAATCAATAACACGTCAGCGAATATGATATAAAGTTGCTAAACTTGACAACGGCAGAAAAATGAATAAATAATTATTTCGTCCAATAATTGATGATCCGCTTTTACATGTGACCATTCCATTCAGCGGTCCCAATGGAATGGAATGGTCTGGAACAGCGGTGCGTTCCGCGGCGTTCCCGCGTCATTCACAGGGCATTCCCGAGGCGGTACCATTCAATTACCGTGGCGGTAGCGGTGAAATCCACTGGGTAGTTTGAATGTTGTCTGTACTGTATGTGCCGGGAACCAGACCCCCCGACAGGGAAGTCCTGTCTTTAAGCATGTATTGCCTTTTTTACACCTGTACCTCACGACAGTATAAGGAGGCAGCCAGTCGTTTTGTAACAAATGAATTAAGAATTATAACAATAAAAAATATCTTGCCTAAACATATGATACACGATGCCATATTTTGACAATGAAACCCTTCCTACTCATTATTTCCCGGATTTTTATAGCCAATAAACTTTTCAAATAAAGACTTTATGAAGACAGCCTTCAATTTCCTTCAGGATTATTGGTCTTAATTGGCTGGTATTCAGATAGACCAGTCACCAAGATGCCGACCAACTGCATCGTATTTAAGCATGCATCTGCTGCAAATTTCCAGCTGATAACAGGGATATAACATAATGTGATATCATGCTATTTTAGAACTGCGCAAGCACGATTACTATCTGGCAGTGTCTTAAGAATCGATCACTGAAGACGATTGGCTACATACTAACTTTTGCCATGATTAGTGAGGACGTCACTGACATGTCATCAAGCAATCGCGACGTCAGATAGTGTGGACAACATTTTCTACTGATGCATGATAAATAGGAACGTGTCTTTTGATATCAAGTTTATCAGGCTCGACCAGAAACGGGTCCTGCCTCATAAACTTGATATCAGAAGACACAAACATGGTTTTCACTATATAAAAGACGAAGAGCAACGGAAAGAGTAGCATGAAATTCAAATATTCAGAATTGAAATTTTATCAAGTTAATAGTTTTCCTTTTTACAAGAATATCCAGGTGTACCCTTCTCTGTTGTTCGTGTACTCACATATACGATCTAAATTAATCATATAAATTATTATCTTATAGATAAGATACTTATCATATAGATTATTTTATTAGCCTTCTTTTTTAAAGCTATAAACCACCATTTTTAAACCGTTACAATAACATGAACCACATCATGTGGTTTCCAACAATGTGGCACTTTTGGCATGCGATATTCAGACCATCCTTATCATTTACACCGAGTTTATATATGCCTCGCTGTTGCCTGTATGGTCTAGGTCAATTCCACAGATGGCTGATGTGACAAATGCATGCAGAGCCTGATCAGAGCCTTCACTTGTCACCGATGCCATATTGCTTGTAATCACATGCTCATCATGAGCGTTGAATCCAGTCACTTACTTAATAGGCAAACTGATTTTTCTTTACAGCGCAGCATGCTGCTTTGCGAATGTGTACCGCTAATGACAAATGCGGTATTTTCGTTCTCCGGGAAGCAAACAGGAAGTCACAAAATTGTTTCCTTTTTGTAAAAATGAAGAAAAAAAAAAACAAAAAAAAACACAGGGCGCTGTACGCATACACATTAAGGTATGAAATTTCTGAAACGATTGCATTCGTTTTTGTTCTTTATTTTATTTTTATATTTATAATACTAAATAAACGAAGTAACGCATAAACTGCAAAATTGGTGGCATTTTCAAGCGTAATTTCTATACTGGTTCTTTCGCATATTGCTATCATTGATAATTTCGGTTAGCGTGTGTTTTAGTTTCACGTAGATTTAAAGAATTTGGGAATTAAATTCGTCTTTCATTTTAAATTCTCCCAAGTATTTTTCTAGAAACTTCGACTATTGGTCGATTTTTTCTTTGTCAACAATGGGTGCGTTCGAGTGAAATTATCGTGTACTCGAATACACGTTTTAAATTAATCCGATCGTTTCGGTTCTGCGTCGTGATATCGGCGCGCTGCTTAGCAAGTCCAACTTTAGCAGGTTCTAATGCAAAAATCCGACCCATGAACGTACGTCATTCCCCATAAATAACGATTTATTTTTGTATTTTTGCTCATATGTCTAAACGGATGAAGAACTTAATGGTCATAGTCCCGACGGCCCTGGCTCGAAACGACCCATTTTCTTCCAGAACGATAGTCAATACGAGTAGCCAATCGAACTCGCCCATTAAAGAATAAAGCTCAACGCACATGGTCTTTCGAAAAACACACGGCGCCAAGTGTGTGCGGCTATGGTTACGTACCGCTGAGCCACTTGGGGAACGTCGTTAGGAGAATTCAAACTGAACTGAACTTTCGAAAAGACAAAAATTAAAAATGTCTAAGGTTAACACACATGCGCCAGGTAAGAAAGGGCATTTTTTCCAGCGAAGCAGACAAATCAATTTCAATGATTCAACGAAGCTAAATAAGCCTTTAGTCTTCAGAGGGCTTGAATATTTTCCCCCAAAACGTTCCAGGACCCAATTTTTCCAGAAAAAAAAAACCCAGGACAGGTCACATAACCAAGATGGCAAACATTTATTATGGTAAAAAATGTCAAAAATCTTCTCCCCCAGAACCACGCCGGGCCGCGTAGCGCAATCGGTAGGGCACCTGACTCATAAGTCAGAGATCCTGGGTTCGAAACCCGGTCTGGCCACATACTTTCGTTTCTCCTTCCGCTGATTCAAGAAGGGCAGTTGTCAGTTACTGGCGAAAGTATGTGCACTTAGTACTGGTTAACCGCTTAGGAGGTCTAAGCCTGCCCAGGAATAGTGTGGTTAGGTTAACTGACCGTCCCGACATGACCTTAGCTGTTTACCGTGGACGTTAAGCATCAAAATCAACCAATTCTCCCCCTGAACCACAAATCCTATGATCTTGAAACTTAGCGTGTCGCATCAAGGACTCAAAAGCTCAACAAAATTTATATAAATGATGACCCTGGGATGACCTTGATCTGTTTTACGGCAAGGTCAACTTTTGAGTCACTTAGGTTTTTCTATAGGAAAAAGTGAAAAAAGTTGATTTTTTTAGAAACAATGCAGTCTGCTACCTGAAAGTTTGTAGATGCAGACAACTAATTAGGTAAATGAAGCTTTAGTGAGTATTCATGGTAAAGGTCATATCTGCACCTGGGCCTAAGGCCATTTACATTGAAAAATTAAAACTCGCTGTTTTTTATAAACTTGACCATCGTGAAATATTTCCGCGCTTGCGCGGGCTCTTTTCTAGTTCAGTTGAAAATAGAACATGTGCCATTTCAAAATACTCACATAAAACTCATTTAAACAGCTTGAATATCATCCAACAACCTATAATGAAATAACTTTAGAGAGGCGTGGGTGATTTGAGCCGCGGCACGAGAAAACCAACAATGTGGTTGTGCGCCTAGCGCAGACTCAGATCAGCCTGGGCATTCGCCCAGTCTGATCAGACTCTTCGCCAAGCGCTTAAAGGGTAGCTAAGGGTCTAAGGTACCTCCATGCGGACAGCGAAGACTCTGATCAGACTAGGTGGATGCCCAGGCCGATCTGAGTCTGCGCTGGGCGCACAACCACATTGTTGGTTTTGTAGTATCGCGGCTCATTTGTTTAATAGAATCAATGTCTCCCAGATGACAGATATTTGCTATTTCTTTGAATCTCATTTTTGAAATACGAGACATCATTAACCGGCGGTAAACAAAAATAGCATCTATTCGTATAATTTTAATAATCTGATGCTATTTTAGTAATTTCTGTGAAGAACAAAAGTAATGACATTAGAGAAAAAAATTCCCAATAGAGAATGTTATGGTGACTTTATCTGGGTAGCACGAAGTCATGAAAACGCGGTTGGAGAACAAAAACTCCAATCTAAAGTTAAGTAACGGCGGTTTGAGGGCTATGGTTTGAGGGCTGGATTTGGATTTTGATTGTTTCAGTTCCTGGTCTTTGCATACTTTTTACTTTTGTCAACACTGGAAACGTTCACTCAGAAGGTCAACATCGTGGTAAAAATGTCATACATCGCACTGATTTTTTAACAGACTTTAAAATCATATGGGAATTAATATAAGTTCTCGCATATTAAAAACCGGCTTAATCTCTGTGTAAGAGTTTTTCTAACTAACTGAATTTTTTTTTGAATATCGTCTCATCATTAAAACACCAATGCTGATTGAGTACGGAATAAACATTAACTAACCCCAGACTTTGTTTCCTCTTCAGTTGCGCGACGAAGCTGGGTTAAAAAGCCGGATACTGGAAAGATGGGATAACTACTTCAAAATATGTCGTTACCTCAACATGCCTAGGGTACCTGGTGACGTTAGAAAACAACCAGTCAGTCAGGTGGTACCGGCGTGCGATCAGTGGTGGCCGCGTTCCAGTGGTGGCCATTTGCGTTCTGCAGTCGCAATTACGTATTTGTTGTGTCTCAGATTCGGCCATTTTGTAAAAGGAAACAACACAAACGCCGACAAATGACTCTGCCTGGGAGGCAAAAGGTAAAACATTTCCCCAAGCTACCCTCATATCAACATCATTGCCTTTCCGGGGACTACAACCCTTGACACGCACATAAACAAATACAGAAATAAACATGTTCAAATTGCTGTATCAATGTTTACCTATCATGAAAACGGTATAACCTGCAACCAACCTGCAAAAAAGCATCCGAATTCTTGTAAATCACTGCACACGTGTAATCATTATTTATGTTTGTTTACAGCGTAATACGAGGGTCATCCAATAAGTCCTGCAAACGGCCAAGTTTCAGGCAAATGATAATTAAAAACGAATCAAGCAATCCACATTCCTACATTGCATCTTCCCTCATTCCAGTCAACAAATTTCAGAAACGTCATGATCATGCAAATGGCGTTGCTAGGCAACTGAAGAATACTGCCATTATGGGTGCGGCGGTGGCTTCTAGTTGTCTGTTTAAGATCCCCTAGCTTAGTTCAAAGCGCTTGTAAATGTCTGAAGATTGCTGGGAGATACGGAAAATAATACCAAAGTATGTACACGGTACTAAGGTTAAGAAATTGCCGTCAGTCAAGATATTATTATAGTTCAAAGGAAGATCACCATGTTTTTCGGGCAGCTAAAATATCATAAAAAATGAGTATATAAAGAAGAGGCCTTCACAACAGATGAAGTGTTTCTAAATTGCCATTAATTTGTTATCAAAGAATAGTCCTGAGATGCTGAAATGTAGATATTAGAGAAAATATAAGCTTCGAGCGTTGTTTAATATCGTTTGCAGCCTTAAGAAACCAGAGGTAAACATCAAAAACTAGAATTTTGCTAAAATTCTGTAATATTCTCTTGTTGCCCAGCAACCACATTTGTTTGGTTAATGTGAAATGATAACTGTCTCTTATTTGAGTTCTTACATAATAAGGCGATTACTTTAGAACATGAATAATTGTAATTTGAAAGAATTATGAACATATATGCAGGGATTTTCTTCCCCTCACCTCTTGTAAAAGATGCCGTGTTTGTGCAATTTCACCGCCGGTATCGCTTACACCTTTGCATTCAAAACCCTCCAATATCTGAGAAAGGAATGTCACGTGTAGGATTTTTAGCACATATGTATATTATACACGTAAGCTGTTAATGGTATAGTTTGATTACCCTACCTCAATTAATAAAGCAGTAATGACATCGTTTGCAAGACTTATTGGATGACCCTCGTATGTAGGGTGTGCCTACGAAATGCCTACGTCACAGTTTAAAAGCCGTGTCAGATAACTGTTTCTGTTGCTTATATTCAGCCTCTGCCGAACGCGCTAAAACTGTTAAAATGTGACAAAGACCACAGACTAACAACAACATCTTATCAAAGTTTAAACCCACAACAAGTTTTTGAAAAATGCATTATTTAACACAGAGCAATCCTGATGGCCACCGCTGGTACGCTACGTTCGTATTTTAATGCTCGTTAATGACCTAGTTTGAGGATGTGTCACAGGCACATGTTATAGTCTATTTAAAAAATCAGTATTATAGCGACAAGATCTCCTATCTTATTGAATCAAAATATATAGAATCACTAAACACACTATGTCGATTACAAGATAAAAATGTAATAAAAACGGCCACCACTGGTAGCCTGCCAGTATATTGCATATACATTGTATAGGCGTGCTTACAAAGCTGTTATGTAAATCGTCTTAAGATGCTATTTTCGAATGATTGTGAAAAGGTTGGGAACTGCTCTCAAATCTCAAGAAGTTTCACTTAAATCACAAGGGGAAACATGCTGGAAGATAAATATTGCTTACACAGCGGGCATTCTAACAAGGCAGCTGGGTAAGCAGTCACTTAAATGTAAGTTGCAAACATGCTGGAAAGGTGAAATTTTGCTTACGCACCTGTAGGTGTTCTTTGAAAGCAGTTGTGTACCTGTTCTCATATTTCCACATGTCATTTCTTGACAGGGTTTATTTTCGATTTACTTACTGATCAGAGATGTTTTGTATAATTTCCATTCCTGAGAAAGTACAGACTATGATGAAAAAACATAATAGACAATTCTCTTGGGTTAATATATACTGTTAAAAGCATCGATCAAAACTCTAAGATGTCATGCAAGAAGATAATTTGTCTAAGATAGAGTGCAAAATTAGGGTAAAGTCGGGTAAATTCGGACAGCAGGTAAATTCGACAGTGACATTATTTCCTTTATAAGTCAGTTGTTTGGAATTAAAACAAAAATAACTGGGCAAACAGTGAAAATTCTGATGAGACGGCTCATTATGCGCCGTCTCATCTGGATTTTCACTGTTTGCAATGGTATGTCCGAATTTACCTGCTGTCCGAATTTACCTGAACTGACCCTACATGACAGTTAAAAGGTATCATTGTAGTTTCAACTTTGGGCTGTCAAGACAAAGCAAGCTGTGTAACTTTTCTAAGATCTCGTGTGATCGCGTGGTGACTTGCACCATATTAAGTATACGAACTGTTATAGCCACATATTGCCTGCATTTGTTGTTAGTCTGAGCTCATGGCTGAATGATTACATGTTTCCTGTTGATTCCTATATTTTGGTTTGGCAGGAGAGTTGAACAATATAATTTAGGGTTATCAGATGATTTTCTCGTGTTGCCATATGACTTTTGCAGAGGCGTCAGTTTCACTGCTCTAATCTTTTCCCCTCGAAGTCGCTGTCTTAAAGAATAAGAGAAATGAACATCAGAAAACCAGCATGTGTGCATGCATTGTGTGGTATGCTCATTTACATGTACATTTGATTCATTTCGTCCACACAATATTCATAGTCAACTGCGTCTTAAACGCCACCTCTATTGTGCAAAACTCTGTCTTAAAAGGCCGAAATCTCATTCCCAAAGTAGCATTTTCTGTGAAGTGTAATTATTAAGCAAGCACTCTTTTTAAGCAAGCAGTTTTAACCTTTCTTTGGCTGCTTGCTTAAGCCAGGGCTGACTGTACTTTTTTGATACTGTGTAAAATAAGACTAAATATATCTAGAAAATGCCACAGTGTCAAAGCGTATCCCGCCCAAGACATCGAAAGAAGAAAAAAGGGGCCCGCAACCAGTACATCTTAACCCTTTAAGCACCAGTGACGAGAATATCATAATTTGCAATCAGCGTAGATCCTGATGAGGCGGCTCATAATGAGCCGCCTCATGTGGATCTACACTGTTTGCCCTCTAGTCTTTGAATTCTCTATATGAAATGTCTTGGACAAGGCATTATTTAAATTTTTGCAGACGTAAATTTTGTCGTCTGCTTTTGGTGCTGAAAGAGTTAAATACCAGACACAGCAATCAAACAGAGACTACAACAAACAACAACAGGCATACAAAGTACATACTAACATCTATTTTACTTTTGTTCTATTTTAAAACACAAAACAGGAAACAAAGTGGATAGGAATAGAGGAGACCACATTGCGAAAACAATAACAAACCGGAAGACGCTACGATGGGAGGGGGGGGGGGGGGAGATAGTATGTCTGTGTTTGTGTTTGTGGGGGGGGGGGTGCGTGGGGAGTGCGTGGGTGCTTAGTTTTTTCTGCACGCAACCTTGCATTCCTTTCTGATGCAGCTGTAAGCACAAGTTATTGTTCAGTCTGCGTAGAGGTCTCCTAACTCATTGGCGAGGCTGTGCATATTCGCAGGTAAATCTTGGAACTATTAATTTTTTTTGGATGCTGCTCTTCGTCAGAGAGTGATCATATGTGACAGTGCCTGAGATTTTGAGCCTTGTGGAGGTGCGATGTTAACGTCACGAAACGTGAAATGAAAGTGACGTCACGAAATTCGCACGTAAAGTTAATTGGATTGCCGCGACATGACTAATAAATTTCAAAGCGTCACCTGAAAAGAGTGATTAAACATTTCTAGCGGCATCTTTAATTTTCTTCATCTACACTCTTTTGAGAATGTTCGCATTACAGATCTTTGTAAGGCGATGTCACAAACCAGAATTATAAACCTTTATCCAGCTACTATGTAAAATTGTATCCAATCAGTGAAACGAAAACAAAAATCGGGGTGGTGTGAATTTCGTTTGCTTTTGCAGTAAACATTAGCGCTATTGCTTTGTGTTTCTCGAAATCTCTTCTGAAAGCACTAATAAATATGAAAATGTTAAAAACAAAATTTCCGAATTCCGCTCCATAAGGCTCAAAATGCTAGACACTGTCACATATATGGTAATCTCTGGAGAGGGTTTCACTGACACTTTTTTTACAAGTGGTCCTGCCCGTCCATATCATTTGGGTGAGTCTATTTCTAGTTTCTGGGTTTCTAGTGGATGTTTTCATTTTTATTTTCATTTGCCTACAAATTCCTGTGAGCAAACAGTGAAGACTGATCAGACGCCGCAAAACGCGGCGTCTTAACTGGGTCTGCACTGTTTGCATATGCCTAAAAAAACGGGATTCTAGTCTGAAAAGGGTTAACATAAATATCTGCGTCCTACACAATTTAATGACGATTCGAACAAGCAGATTTCCTCTGTTTAGATGAAACTATTAAAGACTCATGGCATACGTATACTGTAACAAGCTTAGTAATCATTTCAATATCCGAATACTCGTTGGCCTAACAATTAACTAAGGGCAAAGTTATTCTCTTAAATAGTATTCCTTTATCATAGTGAGCAAGCAAACTAAAGAGCTAATGGCTATCCTTACCTCGGACGTGCCATCTGGGTTGACATGTACAGCCATACTGAATTGACAATGATAGGTGAATGTCTTTAAAGACAGATACACACAACTTTAGATGTAAGCATTAGTCTTTTGTAAGACCGCATTATGGTCGACCTTGTATCGGGTCTTTCACCTTAGCTATTACAATAAACAAGAACTTTGATATTTACTGCCATTTCATGGCACTCTGCCTAGATCTTTTATATTGATTCCTATTTCCTTGTTTGACAGGTAATTTGTTTGGCTTAATTTAGGAATATCCCACCAAGACTCTGGCTTAATAGAATTTTTATGTTTGCAGATAAACATTATCACGGTTATAAATGCCAATTTCTTATCTGAAAACATTGAACTGTAAGGGTATACCTCTGTTCTCGTATTGACGTTCCCCAAGTGGCTCAGCGGTACGTAACCACGGTTACGTACCGCTGAGCCACTTGAGGAACGTCAATACGAGAAATCGAACAACAACAACTATTTGTTCCAACAGTTTTACAAACGGGAATAATTTTTGTTATTTACTGTTATCTTCCTGGCGAATGTTTCCCTTCCTAGGAGAAAATTCTTTCTTTAAACAACTGACCCAATCGAAAACGGAAGGCAAAAATAATAAAAAGAAGAATAAGAAAATGTATAAAATAAATAAATAAAATTTAATAAAATAAATAAGAAGAGTTGACTAGTTACTCTGAATCCGATGTGCACACAACGCTCAAAACAACGACTTCTGAGCGTTGAAGGAAGGAATATTTCCTGGAGGAATTTATTATTTCTGTTAAGAACTGACAACCCCCCCCCCCCACACACACACACACAATCCCATTCAGAAAAGAAGGAATAATTAAATAATAAGAATTGTACCCTCTATGCATGTGATCGTCCTGGAGCATTTTGAGCGGCAGATTTGCATATTCAATAAATTATGCCTTGTCATAGGTGCATATTCATGAATGCCACAACAGCAATAACGTCTAAGTCTAAGAAGAAAGGCTTTTTGTGTTGGTCATTGTTGATAGCCAAAGATAGACAAAACAATATTCGATGAGAATAATTATGGTCTGTCAGCAGATTTAGTTCCAGACGTCCCATGGGATTCTTTGTGTGTTACTCGAATCCTTGCATCGGAAAATATACGATTTTTGTTATCAAGTTAACTGGACAGTCATTGTCTTATAACCATAATTGTTTCGTATCAGTGTAATCATAAGACGTCTACAGCCTTTCCATATCTAATCACACATCTACTCTAAGTAGCAATTTATTGAATCTTCCATTGGACACACAACGCTGAATCAACATTGAATCAACGTCATGACGTCTACACTCTTTCCACCTATTCAGAGTAGTACTATACAGTACCCACTGAGCACCCAACGTTGATTCAGCATTAAATCAACGTTTATTAAACATTGATTTAATATTGACTCAGCTTTGTGGGCATGTTCCTTCTGGGAGTACTACAATATCTATAAACAAGTTGAAAGCCTTATGATACTTTGCAATATGTCTCTGATTTATAGCTAGAGAATTGCAAAACTCCCCTTGATCTCATTAATCATTTCCTGATTTGTCTTCGAAATGGAAGAAAAAATGCTTTCGGAAGAAGTGAGGCTCTGCTGTCAAATGTGACATGCAAATAAGAACACATTCAATACAGCTTCGTGTTAACAAACTGAACACATTAAAGTATTTTATCATATGACGTCGCATCTGAGAGTGTAATAAAGCCATGCATTAAAAACGATAATCCACTAGTGGATTAAATATGCAAATTACTTCGTAACGTTATATACGTTGACGTCCATAAAAACGTCGCGTTTTCTAATGGCGAAATCGTGACGTTTTTAGCGCAAACTTTGCAAATAAAATGCGATTTTAGTGTCATATGATGAATAGAATCTTGCATTCGTGCTCCTGTATTATTGAATTTATTAAACTCGTCGGTGAAAACGATAAGATGCTCGGCAGAGCCTCGCATCTTATCTTTTTCCCCAACTCGTTTAATGAATTCAATAATACATGAGCACTCATGGAAGATCCTCTATTTCTCCAAGCTTTTGCTTTTACAACTAAACTAATATTAGTATATGGATGGCTTGCGATTTTACGTCCTTTTTAACAGTATTTCAGTCATATCAGGACGATGGGTAGGTGATAACGAAAGCGGTTCTGTTCCGTTCCGTTCCGCAAATTACCGATAGCCATAGGTATCATCTGGAAAAGTCTGAGAACGGACTTATTGTCATAAACTATATCATAATACATGTATAGAAACAAAAGAGTATCAAGAATAGAACCGTTAGGGACTCCGTCTAAAATGTCGTCCAATCAGAAATTTCGTCATGTACATGTAATAGTCGGTAAACCACTGAAGAAAAGCCCCAGTTCTTCCGACATTCTGAAGCTTGTGTTTTAAAAGACCTTTATGAAAACGTAAACTCTATCGAACACTTTATTATACGCACTTAGCACCGTTCTTTTTTCATTTTCGTGGCTTTAAGATATGTATTATCTGTTGTTTTAGTATTTTGGAAACGTTTAGTTCGTGCTACTGATACATAATAATGAGAACTGATATGAGAAGAATGTTCTTTTAATTCCAATGCTGCTATTCATTTCAAATAATCAGGGAACGGTCGATGAGCGAATATTGATGGCATATTAAAATCTGATCATGTGCTTTGTTGTAGCGAAATTACAACTTGCGCAAACGCTTTGTAATCGCTATTGATTTTGCATATCAGGTTTGCACTTTCAGACAAAATTGCAGATGGAATTAGAATTTATCTTTAAATTTAAAGTTCCTTTTCAAAGTGTGCTAATTCGATCGAACGAGTGTTGAAATATCGTAACTGGCATCCGAGAAGGTTTTAAGGGATTTATGGCAAAATAATGCCTTGAATATTGCACGACTCAAGAAACCGATTTGTAATAAAGTGAATTTTAGTGTGGGCTTAATGCAAATGGCTTTCCTTGCTCATGCATAATGACGCACCTAGTCAGCTTTGGTACCAGACTGTATTTCGCCTTTGAATATAATTTATATCAAAGTTCTAAATATGAAAATTTCACAGACCTAGTGACAGAAAAAGAACTGGATAATTTGAATAAAAAGATTGTAAGTACCATTTTTCTAGTGTAAAATCTGCAAAAATCATAAAAAGAAATAATAAATGGGGATTATAAAGGGGCATCTTTTCACCACTCCCTTTGCATCGTTTGGCCGCAGCACTGCTTTGTGAAGTTAACCCGCTCTATTTTTAGCAAAATATATTTTTGGTGTCCAAACTTTAAGCATTTATATGGTTACTCAAAGCCACTAAAATGAATTTTTTCTAATTGACGGCGTCATAAAGTCAGCTCTCAACGGAGAGATATTCTTTTTTAGTTCTAACTAAATGTCAAATAAAGATCTCAAGATCTTGCCGACGACACTCATTATAAACAGACAACCATTTGCTCGAAAATTCTCATGTTGATCATAAACGAGCTAGACAGATATTTCTTTGAACATCAATCGATGGAGAAGAATTTGGAAAAATTGTAGAAAATATACTTAAGGCACTGACCTGAAGATGCAGAATGGTCCACTGTATCTTGGGCACAGCAGCATGATGGAAGGCGGAGCCCATCCCTCTCCCCCCTCGCTGCATTATCCTTCCCTGATTCCAAAAAGGTACCCATTTAGTGCTGGGTTGACAGAGAGAGTTTTCCAGTCGTCGGATGGCGACACCTGGTCGCGATCTCACGACCATCCGGCGACTTTCCGCACCATTACCTAGTCACTTAACCACTCGACCTTGGTTCTGAAAAGACAAGAACAAGCTGCGAAATGATTTTCCGACCCGGATGTATGCATCATGGGTAATATTGGACCAGACTATCATTTTGCTTGCCGCTATGCATATTTAACTGGTTTGAAGCAGTCGTCTTGATTTGCCTTTGATAAAGGAGCATATCTTAGAGAATCGTTAAATCTTACATAAGAAATGCCAGTATATTTTCAAGATAACACATAAACCAATTTCAGAAGAAGACAATGTCTTACATCAAACTTAATCACCAGTCATACAGGCGACATTTTGACTTGCGCGTGTACCAAAATAACCGCAGACGATAAATGTAATACGTAATATTTTTTATCAGTTTTATTTTTGGATTTTAAGTTAATAACGGATCTCTGAAAATTTTGATATACCCTAAAATTTCTCGTGAAATTTGTTGCACCCAACTTCCCATAACTGGTTTCCAATTTATTTTCTGATGTGTTAGTACAGAGACTTGAATTTTTGGTGGGAAAAGACAGAGATTTTATAATTAAAGGTTATGGAGATAAGCAAAATTTTTAAGATACCCCCACCCTTGCCTCAGGTAGCCACTCCGCACGCATGCATATACTGTCATATTACATGTACACATTATACATGAGTGGCAACATGAGGCACGAAAGGGAGAGATACTCCACGGATGAAAAATTGAAAAGTGGATGGGGTAATTACATCCTTTGTGTCTTAAAAACTGGCTAAGATCATTATTATTTCAAAATACTGCATGCAGTTAATCATTGAAGGCTGTACCTCAATTTATGCATATTTATCAAACAAACTTCACTATTTAATGAATGTCACTCTGTTACTCAATATTTCGACCCCTTTTGGGGTCTTTTTCAAGAGAAATGAGCCAAACTTCACCCTTACATCAACTCTGTTGTTTCTTTCCACCATTAACAAAATGTTATGACGTCATGGCCATGACGTCATAACATTTTGTTAATGGTGGAAAGAAACAACAGAGTTGATGTGGCCATGACGTCATAACATTTTGTTAATGGAGGAAAGAAACAACAGAGTTGATGTAAGGGTGAAGTTTGGCTCATTTCTCTTGAAAAAGACCCCAAAAGGGGTCGAAATACTGAGTAACAGAGTGACATTCATTAAACTGTGTTATAATTCCTCTACTTGGGATAATTTATGAGAAGAAAACTTCACTATATTGCAAAAACCAAAAAATGGACTTATTTTCAGAAATCAAAAATTTCATCTTCCCCTCTTAGTAAAATCGGTTTAAGTTAGTCTGGCGGCACGATATTTGTTTTCAAACTCGCTGTTAAAACTCCTTTATAATGCATATGTCTACTATTATATCGAAATATTTTAACTTTTGCTCCCCGAGGAAGCTTCAATAATGTGTTTCAAAATAGGCAAATTTGCATAGTTACTGTCAGAGGTCCTAGAACGCAGTTGCTTGTAAGATTGATAAATAGTAGGTTATGGGCTGCAAATACACTAGATACTATTGCCTGGTCTGTGTTTTCATTAGTTTTCACTTGCCCATCATAGCCTGTACTGTATCGCAAGCATGGCCTATCTCCGAAAAGCGTATGCAAGTGATAAAGCCGCGTCGTCATCATGAAACCAGTCTCATGGTCTTATGGCAATGAGTACATACTTTTAGGGGAAAACTTTGCCATTTACATTTCTTTTCTTTTGCTTTCTTTTATAAAAGGGTTCAACTTAGACTGGCTCCAGACTCCAGTCAGTAAAACTGAAAAATCTTCAAGCGTCACTGGAGTCTGGTAGGGTTTGGTTGTACTCACCTAAAACGCAGGTTAGTCAGGCAGCCGTAATTCTATTGTCTAAAAGTTGTGACCTCTGGCATAAAGTTCACATTCTCCATGGCCATTCCGTGCACACTATCATGTAACAACGGGGCTTTATTAATGAATTTATAGAAATTATACTGAAGATCCTTATCAGATCAAGAATAGCCTCATTTACAAAGCCTTAATTTCTTGGAAAAAGTACATTAGGACATTGGAGAAGTAAATACCTGGACCCGCATAAATCTGAGTTTTTTTTTACTTGTTGCAAAGAAAAACTCTTAAAAAAGATGGTACACATGTTGCACATGCTGGTGTACACCTTTTTAAATATGCCAACATTCACCTTTTTTCAACGTGTCACTCTCATATGAGTTTCTCAAGAAGTTTAATAAGTTTCATTTGTATGGATGGCTGGGTGGATGGCTTGCAATTTTACGTCCCTTTAATAGGATTTCAGTCATATCAGGACGATGGGTGATAATAAATGGCTGTGTGCAGTGGAATCCCGTTTATGGTTGTACAGATTTCCACCTCAAGCGGGTGTCCAACCCGGGAACGCTAGATTAGCAGGTCAGCGCTTAACCTACTGAGCTACACGTACCATTTTGATTTTTACTTACATTGTTAAAATCTAAAGACTTCCCCCCCCCCACCCCCCCCCCCCCCCCCACTGGATGCACAACACTGTATCATCATTGAATCACCGACTGAATCAAGTTGGGTTCATAGGTTAATGTTGATTTAACATTGCCTGCTAAGATTTTCTATGATGACTGGCTGTTTGAAGCTTAGAAAAGACATGCAAGATGCGCAGTTTGATCATGCATTTATTCTCAAAGCTGTACATGTTAATTTTAAGTAAACAATAAAGGCCCTGATGAGCATGATCTGATATATGCAGGCTAGTTAGGGCTTGTTTGTGTTGTTTGCATACACCAGCTAACAGAATTTCTCATGAGTCCACTCAGGATCATCTTTTCTTCTAGTTATTTAATTATTTATTGTTTTATTATTATTATCATTTTCACTTTTTTCGGACTTCTAATTTTTCATCAGACAGATATTGTAGTTTTCCACATAGCATTTGAAATTTTCAAACAGAAACTATTAACAACTGACCACATGTTGACCCAGCTGATGTTTGGATTCTGCAGAGATATAAATCTGATTTTTCACAGACCATCAAAATATATTCAGCTGGGTTTATGTCAACGTTTACTAATGGACAGACTGTTATGCCAATTTGGTGCTTCTGTGTGGCTTTCTCGGATCCCACCAGTCTAATAAATTCAGCTATCAGAAAATCCATCTAAAATTTGAGATCGATTTGGACTATTATTCTAGATCATCGTCTTTTATATTATTTGGATCCTTTTGAAACTAATCAGTCTTTCTTTAAATCGACTGCCCAATGAAAATTAAGAAATTATAGTATGCCTTTTCTGGTTTCGTCACCAGATTTTGTCAGGGTCACTGACGAGGTTTTATTAGCCGAAACTACGTAGTCTGGCCCATACTTCTACTTCTGTATGTATTCTCTGCTCTTGAAGGAACTTTTTAAGATTTTAATTATATACATGTATTTTGCATTATTTTATGACAATATAATTTATTAGACTGAAGCCAGTCTAGGTTCAACTCTGAAAGGAAAGGAAAAAAACTAGTTTCCTCTAATAGAGTCACATTCGATTTCTCTGGCTATTTCACGAGAAATACAAATGTAAAATGAACTGTTGATTACTAATCGAAACGATAGACTCCTAACGTCCAGACTCATTAGATGCATACAATGATTCGCTCAAAGATTCTCAAAATAAGCCTAAACAAACCAGACATAATTGAGCCGCGACGCGAGAAAACCAACAATGTGGTTGTGCGGCCAGCGCAGACTCAGATCAGCCTGGGCATCTGCCCAGTCTGATAAGAGTCTTCGCTGTCCGCATGGAGGAAGCTTAGACCCTAGACCCTTTAGGAGACGATGTCTATAAGCTAGTTAGCTTGTTATCGAATCCTTTATATTATCCATGTATGAATTGATTGTGTATGTTTATATGTTGAATAAAATACTGTTTAAACTAAGCTACCCTTCAAGTGCTCAGGGAAGAGTCTGATGAGACTGGGCGGATGCCTGGGCTGACCTGAGTCTTCGCTGTGCGACATGCCAGTTTGTTTGTTTTCTCGTGTCGCGGCTCAGATGCTTCATTGAACATGAACTGATGTAAAAGAGATCTTAAAGTCGTCAGGAGAATGCTAAAAGCAGTAACTTTCAATTTACAGATGTCTTTAAACATAAGATTTGTAGATTTTTGTATTATATCTAATGACAGTTGGTATATTATTTTGTTGATTTCGAAAGGTTTAAAGTATCGTAATGCCTATTTCTGTCTGACAGGGCTTCTTCTAGATGTATCTTCTGCTCTTGAAGGAACTCTTTAAGATTTTAATTTTACTTCACTGCAGCTGGTGTTGTGCCGTGTGGCGGCCGTAAAACGTATCCCCGTACACCATTCATAGTGCAGATTTTATTTTCGTCCTAAGGCTCTGAGATCAGACTCTACATTCTGAGAAATCTGAAATTTTAGATTGGTTTAGACGCCTATTCTAGATCATCGTCTTTTACATTATTTGGGCCCTTTTTGATACTAGTCAGTATTTGAATCGACTGCCCAATTAAAATTAAGAATTTCAGTATGCCTGTCTCTGGTTTCGCTACCAGATATTGTCAGGTCACTGATGAGGCTTTTTTGGCCGAAACTACGTAGTCTGGCCTATGTTCCTTCTTCTAGATGTACATGTATTGTCTGCTCTTGAAGGAACTTTTTAAGATTTTATTTTAATTTTATACAGTTTATACTTGGTTTAGACCTGAGCTTGTCCTGTCTGTTGCTTAGCCATACAGGGTTCAACTGGTGGTTAACTTTTGCTCCATTATTTCAGTGGTGGTTTTTGACACCTCGGGGATCGCCAGATGTCGCAATACGTTGTTTCTGTCTTGTCCTCATTTTTGATTCACCATGGGTCTATCCATGTTTTTATTGTCCCTTGTGATAATTCGTTGATGAGTTAGGAAGCAAACAGGTAGGGTCGAGTCAGGTAACTTCGGACAGGGGGTAAATTCGGACATACCATTGCAAACAGTAAAAATCCAGATAATACGGCTCATAATAAGCCGTCTCATCAAGATTTTCACTGATTGCTTAGTTAATTTGTTTTAATTCCAAACGAGTGACATATAAAGGAAACAATGTCACTGTCCGAATTTACCAGCTGTCCGATTTTACCTTACTTGATCCTAACTAAATGCTTCGAACCACTGCAGAAGCTGAGGTCAAGGGTATATCTCAAGTAAAACTAGTTTAAGCCCCCAGTATTCTATTACTTACCTTTCCCAGGCAGTCCTTCCGTTGTGGTTCCACAATGTTACAAGTTCTTATGACCGTTTTTCTGTGGTCTTCTAGCAATGTGGTCAGCTGCATAGCTGCCCACTCTGCTTTCTGTTTTGTTTTGTTTAGATATTCAAAAATGGAAAACAGGTAAAAAGAGATGTTCCTGTTGTTTTCGATTGGGGTAGATTAGTCTTGATTATATACCTTTGCGACTTTATCTAACGCATTTATTGCGTTTAGTGTATTTTATTATTCTTTAATTGTTTTACTTACCTTTAAGATCTATATTACTGTCATGTAGAAACGGAATTCAAAACTGAAATGATAGACTCCGAATGTCTACTCTCATTAAAGCCATACTATGATTTCTCTAAGACTCTCAAAATTAGCCTTAACCACCCAGACAGATACTTCAGTGTACATAAATTGATGTAAGAGATGTCTGAGAATTGTCAGAAACATGCTAATGGAAATAACCTAACGTTTTAGACGTCTTAAATCATAACATTTATTGATTTTAGTTTCTACTTTTGATTTTTATTGTTGTTCTCAAGAGTCATCGTATAATCAACATGCAATGAAAACTTCTGATATATAACAAATAAACACTTATCATATGACGTCGCTGTTTATCAGTGGATAACGTAGTGTCATAAAAATCGTATGACCAAACGTGTAATAACACTTTGGTGCGTACACGTAATGTCATTGACAACGTCCATGTCAACAATGGGTTTTTTGATGAAATAATGTTCATTTTGACGGCGATAAAATCCCATTTTAAGGGGTCATATGATTAACAGAAACTTACACTCGTGGTCATTTCATATGAAATTTATGAAACTCGCCCAAGGCTCGTTTCATAAATTTCATATAAATGAACACTTGTGTAAGATCCTTTATATAGGCTACTAGTATCATAAAGAATTGTTGGAAGATAACCTTTGATTCAGGTGGAGATCTTGAAATACGAAATTAGAAAATGTTTATATCAATTTTTACATGCTGAACAATACCAACACACAAGGCTGGTTTTAATAAAAAAAAAACTTCTAAAAATCTGTCTTGACTTTTTTTGACTTTTGATTGGAATAAAACGTCATCCTTTATTTCAGTGTAAACATAAGGCGTTTATCTCTTCCGTTACCATGAAAACTGCTGCACACTAGCATTACCCCCTGCAAATAACAATAATAAGTAGAATCCTTAAGTAGGCTTGGTACATGTTTTAAACAAACTGATGTCTGTAAAATCTTTAGAAAAAGAAATACATAAGACGCCTCGGTATCTTTTTTTCTTTTCTTTATCTTTTCCTTTTTTTAATCCACTGTTGTTTAGTCTAGTGATGTGTTTTTGTGATGCGCCTTATACTTTGCTTCTCTATTAAAAGTGGTCAATAATTTGACTGCTTAAGCTTCCTTGCAATAGATACATACATAGTTTTGTATTGTTTGGGATTTTATGCCTTCTGCGGACAGTAATCCAATATTATTTGTGATGTTTAGGCTGGCACGCTGACCACCTACACGGGAAATGGCTGTTCACATGACTGCCGCTGGCGTTGTCTTTGGTGATGACTAGTTTTGTGTTGTCTCTTTTCCACTTGGTGTTTTGGGTTGGATCTGGAATTGCATTGTGTCAGTTCCTGAGAATATTCCTCTTTACTTTTGCTCCATATACCTTGAGTCTTTTCTGAATGTTAGAATGTCTCTGTGGAATATATAAGTCATGTTGAAAGTGACATAAACATAGAAAGACATCAAACCCATTAGCATGGGATTGTTGAGATGACATAATGCCGGTTACGGAACTTAAGGAACTATTCCTTCCGCGGCAGTTTCTATTTTTGTACCAAACGGAGTCAAATGAACCGCAACACGCAAAAGGGTGCGAAACGCACATGCGAACAGCAAAGGCTCTGATCAGCCTGCGCATCCGCGCAGTCTGATCAGCACGTTTGTTGTTCGCACTTATCAACCAAGAGCCATAACGAATCTACAGACACAAACCCAAGGCTGTAGCTAGACTGCAAGGGTTCACAGACCAGTTTAAGCCCTGACAGTTCGCAAATACATAAAGTCCTTATTTGCATGACTCTGCTCATATAATAGTAATCAGGTATTATGGCGGTTAGTGGAAGAAACCAAAGCTTTTACAATAGAGTTTTATGAATAAATTATGATCTATAGCTCTCTTTGAGAAAATCTGTTGGGATTGTTATAGGATTGTTAAGTAGAGCTGTTTGGATGTATGAGGTCAATACTAATGTAAATATGTTGATCAGAGACTGTTTTAGGCTGTTTTAGAGATGTAAATATGTTGTTCACAGACTGTTTTAGGCTGTTTTAGACCCAAATTGTTTTCATAAAATTCGGAATTTATTTACCAAACATAAGTTGATACATTTAAGTTAATTCTTGAGACAACTTGAGGAATACACGTGCTTTTACCAATGTTTCGTGGTTTTAAATGTTGGATGAAAGAAGCACTAGTGACAAAGGCTAAGTGCTTTTCACGTCTGATGAAGCCGCTTAGCAACGTTGCTGTTCCAAAAACGAGTGTGTTCTGTAAAGACAAATGTAAAATATTTCAAGAAGAAAATAGTAGACACTATGTTGCTGAAAAGGAACTGGACTGTCTTAATCAGAAAATTGTAAGTATCTTTATATTTTGATTACTTGTTAGGTAAATTATATATCTATTCTTCTGCAACGGGAACATAAGTTAAATATTCTTTCTAAATGTAAAAAGAACCCGTACGTAGCAAGGTAAAACAAGGCACGTTATATGCACTTTACGGTACATGTAGCTTAATACATCTGAAAACTGTACATGTACGCTTCGCTACTCATATTAGAATATTTTATGAAAGAAAAGCTTGTCTGAATATCAAGGCAATAAGGACCCAGAAAAATACTCATAAGTCAATTGTTACGATGCTTAAGATGAATATGTATGGAATAAGCCGTCATCTTTCTTTTAAGGTTTTGGCTAGAAAGATAATAAAGCAAAAGGCCTGATTTTTTTGAATAAGTAAATAACTTTATCATATGACGTCGCATCTGAGAGTGTAATAAAGCCATGCATTAAATGCGATAATCCACTAGTGGATTAAATATGCAAATTACGTCGGAACGTTATATACGTTGACGTCCATAAAAAACGTCGCGTTTTCTAATGGCGAAATCGTGACGTTTTAGTGCAAATTCTGCTGATAAAATGCGATTTTAGTGTCGTATGATAAATAGAATCTTGCATTCGTGCTCCTGTATTACTGAATTTATTAAACTCGTTGGGGAAAACCGATAAGATGCTCGGCAAAGCCTCACATCTTATCGTTTTCCCCAACTCGTTTAATAAATTCAATAATACATGAGCACTCATGTAAGATCCTCTATTTCTTTTGAGCGTAAAAGACATAATTTTTACACTATGACGTCGTGAAAAAGGTGATGCTTTGACTTTTCTTTCTTGCAAAATCTTATAGGCACTCAGCTGTCAATATTTTTCTTAATCACAGGGTATAATCGATTTCACCAATTTTCGCTTCCTGCAGAGACTGTCCGTCATATTTGGCTTCCGCCGAGACTGTCCGCGAACTCTTGCTTCCTGCAGAGACTACTGTCCTCGTAAAATGGCCTCCTGCCGAGACTGTCCGCGTGAATCTGCTTCCTGCCGAGAGCCTCGGCAGGAAGCAGAATCACGCGGACAGTCTCGGCAGGAAGCCATTTATCATGTACAGAAGTCTCGGCAGGAAGCAAGAATTCGCAGACAGTCTCGGCGGAAGCCAAATATGATGTACAGTCTCTGCAGGAAGCGAAAATTAGCGGAATCGATTATACCCTGTGTTAATTGCTCTGCTTTTCTTTAAGGTTTGAAATATACGTCGCTATCTAGAGATCATTAAGCTTTACAATACGGAGTTTTATTTATTATAAATAGGAAAACATGAAAAACGTTAACAAACTCACATATTCAAGAAGTACACTTTCATCAAACGGCAAGTTTTATCGAGCTCAGAAATCTCTAACTAATCAAGCGTCGAAAGCATTTTTCTCTCTTAAAGGCTTATCCCAGAAAGTATCGTTTAACGTTTGAGGCAAAAAATGAAACTTTTTGATGCAATGATTCAACCCCTTTTGACCTAGGGATCTGAAATATGGGGATTTCACCTTGCACTTGATATAGAGCGTGAGCACATGAAATTTCTTAAGCGGATACTTGGGGCTAGGCCTAAAAAAAGTTTAAATGTTACTATCTGTGGTGTCAACGGGGAATTAGGTAGGATGCCATGAATCATAATACGTAAGGAAAGAATTTTGAAATATTATGAAGCTTTTTTAAACCTTAAGGATGAAAACCGTCTCTGATTATAAAGCTTTTTTAAACCTTTAGGATGCAAAGAGTCGGGTAATTGGATAGGCGTTAGAAGTAAGTAAACTTGTAAATGATCTCGGTGTTAGTTATTTGTGGAATAACGGCAATATTAAAGAAGGGTATTGAGAGATTGAAGTCAGTATTTACATTTTTTTTTATTCTGAATAAAGCAAATGTTCTAAATTAACAACTTATGATAAAATCAAGAGAGTTTACTCAAGAAAAATACCTAGAATGTGTCATTTATGATACACAGCGGATCGCACTTTTAAGATTCGTTGTTCAGCCTATAAACTAGCCATTGAGGAAGGGAGATACAGAAATATTAACCGGAAACAGCATTATTGTACTAAAAGAAATATCAATCTTATAGAAAATGAGTACCATTTTATGTGACTTTGCCTTTTATATAGAGATATTACAAATGAGATGTTACCGCATTATTGGCCAAACCAGCAAAAACTAAGAAAATTTACTTATGTCCACGCAAACAAGTGTAACTAGAAATAGCTTAAAACATTTACTGTGCAAATCTAAGGAGCGAAAAGTTTCGAATGAATAATATAGACACACAATTACTATATTTATTATTATATAGGCGTCATGAATAGATTATAGTGATTAGAATTATTGAACCGGTATATTGCATGCTCCTTTCAGGGAGAATTGAGATAGTTGATGCATGTATCGCATTTGTAATAGTTTGATGCATTTGTTTTATTATTACGTTTTTTGCTATTTCATATGAAAATGAATTAATAGCATAATGCTAACCGCCTACATGGCGCGATGAACATTTATATGTTTTGTTCGGATAAACTACTTTGACTCGGTAAACCTAATATTAGCTTAACAATAATATTCGCTGTCCAGATGCATTTCAGTGCTAATGGCTCTTTCAGTTACGATTGCCTTAACAATATAAGTTTCACGACCAATTGATTTGAAAATTCATTGAAAAGGCGCTATTTGCTAGAAAATATACATTAAGTTATATCTCCGAGTTTCCGTTCGGATATGACATTATTGATTCAGTGATATAGGCGTTATTATCAATGCAATAAGTTCAGTTCAAACTGCTTAATGGTCTTTGTGAATTTTATATTGAAGATAACAGGAAACCATACATCATATAAACTCATAAGCATGTGTGTTTCAAATTAATAGCTGCAATGATCTCAGCCAATACATGCTTGATAAATGCGCAGTTCCATTCCCACATGGAAATTAAAAAAAAAAAAAAAAAAAAAAAAACATAAAAAAGAAAAACAGCTTTTGGTTTAAGTCAAATTTTTATTCGTAGAAAATACAGTAAGGCAAATAAAATGCATAATGATACACGAACTGACAGTCAGCAAAATGCTTGTACAGATTTAAGTCGGGTAAAGTCGGGTAAATTTGGACAGCAGGTAAATTCAAACATTGATATTGTTTCCTTTATATGTCAGTTGTTTTGAATTAAAACAAAATTAACTGGACAAATTGTGAAAATCCTGATGAGACGGCTCATTATGAGCCGTCTCATCTGGATTTTCACTGTTTGCGATGGTATATCCGAATTTCCCCTTTTTGTCCGAAGTTACCCGACTCGACCCTAAATGCCACCTCCTGTAATATTGCTTTTGAAAATCGATAGCCAAACCTATAGCAATACTTTTCGACTCTAATGCAGGTTTGGTTATTAGAACAAAAATTTCGATTTTTCTACAGATAAACTGGTAGTAAAAAGGTAAAGCTTTTCTATAGCCTAGTTGCCTTAGGAACAGTGGGCGTTAGAGGCCCACTGTATCTTGGGCACTGCATAGGAAAGGCAGAGCCCATCTCTCTCATTTCACTGCCTTTATCCTTCTCTAATTCTAAAAAGGTCCCATTTACTGATGGGTTGGCAGAGAGCATTTTTCAGTCGCTGGCTGGTTTAAATCCGCGATCCTGCTGCACTAAAGCTGAGCGCCTCTAACTACTCTTCTTTGCTTCTCTTTATAACTTCGGTCTGGCCACTTTTGGGTGTTTGTAATCATACTTCTTGTAGCTCCACTGGTTCACTTACTTCAAAGTAAATATTATGCCCAAAATGTGCTTTATATGTATAACTACCTCGTGTGCTAATGCTCCAAGCATAATTTCTGGCTGATTTGCTATCATTAAATGGTTCCCAAAAATGGCAGCTATTGGTTAAATAATGTTTTCGGCTTCAGAAACCACATTATCGAAACCATTAGGCGACGAAGTGTATAACAAGATGTAGGACGTTTGTAGTAGCACAATGTTGGGACAAATAGGTTTTTACACAAAGTGCAGACTCAGATCAGTGTTGTTTGTGTCGTTAAATGCTGATATTTCAACATTGATTTTCAGAGGAATGATAAAAATGTTGAGGTGTACTTTTTATTTCGATATTTGTTCTTAGTCTGGTGGTTTATAAAATACAGAAATAAGATAATTTTTACATACCCTTTTTTATAAAACAAGTTTAAAAATGACATCTCCACTTACTCAAGTTTGCACCACTTAAACTAAACCGCTGTCGACTTTGTACATCATCCATAGTGCAGATTATATTATTTTCTTTCTTTTGAGATCAGAGGATATATTGTGAGAAGTCGGAAATGTTTAATTACGTTAGACTCATTCTAGATCATCGCTTTTTATTCTTTTGGACCTATTTCGATAATTAACAGTCTTTGAATTGTCTGCCTTATAAAAATTAAGAAATTACAGTATCTTTTCTCTGGCTTTCGTCACCAGATTATCCCAGGGTCACTGATTATGCCTGAGTAGTAGCCAAAACTTCGAAGTATGGCCCATGCACCTTCTTTCGAATGTGTGCTCTGCTCTCGAAGGAACACTTTAAGAATTTGTTTTGAAATGTATTCGTTTTATATTAAACGGCTTTATGTTCACTGGCCTCTTGACCTAACGCATGCAACCACCGACTTTAATATGCATTCATATTCTTTAAGCTTTTTGGTTCCATAAAACGAAAAAAATAAGTAAATCGCTCGTAGCGTTCTCACTTTTATTCAGTACCTGATTCACTTTCCATATAATACAGTATTAATCAAAGTTTTATAAGAACAAATACATTTAGAGTACATACTATGTATATGGGTCCATATCTAAATTTAAAGAGTAAATACACTTCAGGAACTGACTGAATCAATTCCCAAACCCTATCCCCAACATCAAAGGGAAAGATTGACAAAGACATCCCAACAAACAATAATTTACAAGTGATAAGCCGAGACAGCAGCTCTTTCCCAAATAGGTGGCAACTCAGCTATCTTTACTGAACTAAATAATTTATACCAAAAGAAGGGTTAAAATGAAAACACAATAAGTTAAACAGCACCGAACATAAAACACATGCAACAGCAACGAAAGTACCGCCTTGGGACGGTCAGTAATAACTACTGGGGGTGTAAACCGGTTTTACTGGACCCAAACCTTCACCTTCTAAGTATTTAAAATTTTAATGTCTATGTTTCAGTGCCTTATGGTTTTTGTACTTTGGCCACTTTCACTTTACGAAATGCTTACTCTTTCTTGAGTTTATTTTATACCAGCATATATCACTTGAACTAAATATGAACCTTAACAGGCTCTTAATCAAGATTCTATGTACCAAGTAAGATTACGGGAAATAATATTGACGTTTATTCTTAGTGCTGACATCATTTTATTAAGACGGATACTTATATGATCTTCTTAGCAAGTCATCTTCGATTCCTTGTCATCTGGCTAACCTTTTACCAGGACGTTCACCGCATTATATTTGCACAAACTTAGCTCTCTATCTTTTCTGCTAGTCCATAACAAACTAATTAGACATTTCCTATTGATTCCCAATTCCATCTTGACAGCAAATTATTGTTTACTTATATATTTAGGTAGACTGTTATGAATGAATTGCCACATAATTTCGAGGCAATCCATTTGTTGGCATTCTGGCAAAACCTCAGGTATATTATTGCGATCGCATACGTAAGAAGCACTAATTATGGTGACTTGATATGCTATGGGGTTTTTTCTCCAACAAATTTTGTGACTTCCTGTTTTCTTCTATGAATGACGTAGCCTTTCCAAATTGTGATTGGTCAGGCATTAGAGCCGCGACACGAGAAAACCAACAAAGTGGTTGTGCGCCCAGCGCAGACTCAGATCAGCCTGGGCATCCGCCCAGTCTGATCAGAGTCTTGCCTAAGCGCTTAAAGGGTAGCTAAGGGTAGAGTGGGCGGATGATCTGAGTCTGCGCTGGGCGCACAACCGCTTTGTTGGGATTATCGTGTCGCGGCTAATTTTCGTTTCAGTACTGTAGTACAGTTGGGTTGAATAAAAATAATCGGTTTAATGTGCTTTAAAATCAATGGACGGACACTCGGCACCAGGTGTGTGCAACTTTGATTACGTACCGCTGAGCCATTTGGGGAACGTCGCTACGATAATTGAAGAAGAACAGAACTCCTTTATAGTCAAAAATTAAAAAAGCGCGTCATATGCTCGCGAACATTAAGGTCACTTGGTATGCTATATTTTTTCCCAACAATTTTTGTGACTTCCTGTTTTCTTCTCTGGGTGACGTAGCCTTTTCTAAATTGTGACTGGTCAGGTAGCTTATGTTTCAGTACTGCAGTTGCGTTGTATATAAATAATCAGTCTAATGAGCTTTATAATCAATGGACGGACACTAGGCGCCAGGTGTGTGCAAATATGTTTACGCACCGCTGAGCCACTTGGGGAACGTCGTTTCGAGAAATGAAACAGAACAGGACCGCTTTATAATAAAAAAAAATAGAAATATAAAAAATAAAAATGCGCGTCAGTATCTTGTTTTCTGTGCGGTTCAGCAAGTTAACCAGAAGCCTTTTCTTTTCTGTCGCATAATGGCTTCAATAACGTGGTTTCTGAATCTGAAAATCTTATTTGAGCCGCGACACGACAAAACCAACAAAGTGGCAGGTGCGCCCAGCAAGACTCAGATCAGTCTGGGAATCCGCCCAGTCTTATCAGAGTCTTCGCTGTGCCCTTAAAGGTTAGCTAAGGGTCTAAGCTAGCCCCATGCGGACAGCAAAGACTTTGATCGGACTGGGCGGCTGCCTTAGACTTCGATGGACGCACATCCACTTTGTCGTGTCGCGGATTATTTACAAACAGCTTCGGTATCTGATAAACATTTAATAAATGCTAGTCAGCCAGAAAATATATGGAAAACAAACATGTCATGTTAATCAATCGAGATCTAAATGTCCTTTGGATTTAAAAGTGTAGTATTTAGTGTTTGACTGCATTGTATGACATCATTTTTAGCAATGTTGGGATATCGTAATCCAAAATGACGTTCTAAATAACGGATTTCACTTATTGCTGTAGCAAATCTCGTTTACAAATAAAGCAAAGCTTGAATCCATCATATTTATTCTCTCACAAATTGATGAAAGTTTAATTGTCCGAATATTTGGCAAAATTAATCGAAGTACTCAATTCTAAGCATATCAGAATAGTAAGATTTCCCGTTTAATTTACCTTATATATAGCATGATAAGAAAATGTCTAAAATCCATATTCCTGATCAAATCTTGCTCAAACTTTATCTTGGCGTAATCAAGTAGGGTAACTCGCCCTTAAGTCGAACTTGCCCTTAAGTCGAACACTTTAAACTGATAACAGTAACATTTTAACTTGGTGGGTCATTACCTGTTAAGATACCAGACGTTAGCTTAATCTATGAAAAATATGGATAAAAGACTCCAAAATATAAAGCTCACATTGTTATACGAGTAGCAGTCGTCGCAACTCATTCCTGTCGAGCTGTGTGTAAATTTCATAATTTTGATTTTTATAAATTTTGTAAAATCCTTAATATTATGTAGCAAAAAAAGTTTTAGTTTACGATATTTAAAATTTTTGTTAAACAAATCCATGGCTTCTCAATGATCGAAAAGATAACTATTTATTGGTCAAAATAAGCAAAATTAACAAAATTATCACGTTTAACACAAACCTATGCTTCGTCTTTGAGTCGAACACCGATTCGCCCTAAAGTCGAACACGGGCATATAGTTTCAGAGACGGTATACACACTGGATGACTAGCAAATACATTCAGTCACAGACTTATTGCACAAACACATCTTACTCTTTTCTTTTATGCACGCAGTAAGGGTGTACGCTTATCTCAAACAAAAAGCACACATGGTAACTGAGCCCCTTAAACGCATGTTTTTCTACATGCACCAGGAGTCACAGGGTGGATTTATCTGCATTTGCGTACATTGCTGTGTGTCTCATTATCTCCTAAAGAGTGCTTTAAACTGACATCAAACAAAAATGATTTAAAAATATGTAATTAAAAAATGCGGATTTTCTGGATATCAAAGACCCTACATGGGGTTGTCCTATAATGGCTGGATCAGTATATCTGTTCGAGTCAGGGGCAAGTCTGTTTGACTTAAGGGCTAATTTGGGTAGGTGGATAAAACCCCTTATTATCCCCTTATTTCACGAAGTATGGCTAAACGGTTGCAGAATTATGGTGCTTGGAAAGCTGCGTTAGCTCTTGCATGTCCGTAACACGATGTGGGTCAATAGCCAGGTTTCTGAAAGCGCAAGTCAATGCAAAAGGTGTTCGACTCAAGGGCGAACTACCCTATCTTTACCTTCCATATACATGAAAAATAAGCATTAATGATATCGTTGACAATGGCCCCTTATTGAAATATGTGACATTGAAAACTGACCCCTGCCTTGTTCAGAGATGCGTCACAAAGCACTGAATTGACACAATTAGACAAAATTTTCGGGTTAACTGTCCGATTGTCTACCTCTAACACTATATAAATATATATTTTTAAATTGTTTTAATTTCCAAAAAATGCCAAAATATCACTGTGTGCGTTTCTTTTTTTTTTTTTGGTTTGTTTTAGTAACGTTGTCAATAATAATTAAGCAATTATCACCGCAGGTTTTTTTGTCTGCATTATTCAAAACGTATAATTAAATCCGTCTGACAAATATTGCAAAGGGTGTCTGCACGTCTCCAGACCAGACTAAGAGCATTAGGGTCAAGTCAGGTAAATTCGGACGGCAGGGAAATTCGGACAGATACATTATTTCCTTTATATGTTATTTGTTTGGAATTAAAACAAAAATAACTAGCCAAACAGTGAAAATCCTGATGAGATTATGAGCCGTCTCATCTGGATTTTCACTGTTTGCAATGGTATGTCCGAATTTACCCGCTGTCCAAAGTTACCCGCCTCGACCCTATATTGACCAGGCTATACATACCTCTGATTTTGCCATCTGTAATATTCTAATTATTGCACACAGCCTTTTATTATCACCCTTCCAATGTCCAGATATGACGGAAATACTGTTGAAAAGGACGTAAGTTCATCCATCCATCTTATTATTGCATAGATGACTTCCGTGCAAAGGCCATCATCTGCATGAGAAAAGGTTTTGGTCTAAATGAGCCGCGACACGAGAAAACCAACAAAGTGGTTGTGCGCCTAGCGCAGACTCAGATCAGACTGGGCATTCGCCAAGTCTGATCAGTCTTCGCTGTCCGCATGGAGGTAGCTTAGACCCTTAGCCACCCTTTAAGCGCTTGGGGTCTGATCGGACTGAGCGAATGCTCAGGCTGATCTGAGTCTTTGCTGGGCGCACAACCACATTGTTGGTTTTGTCGTGTCATGGCTCATATGTTTATGACTGTGGGCCTCTAACACCCACTGCTCGTACGGTCACACGGGTACGGGAAACCATAACCTTTTTAGATAGGTTTCTGTGCCGGGTTTCCATGTGAATCAGTATTCTACTGAATGGATAGATTGCATGAACGTGATCAGATGCAAGTAACAAGAACTAAAATCGAAAAAGATAACGTATTGTTAACCGACACGTGTTACTATGCCTGAACAAGGTAGTATGGAACATTTAGATCTCACGTAATGCGGTCAATGAAATCATTGAGCTGTTGTAAAAGCTTTTGAATAAAATATGAAGTGATATATAAACCTAGATTTAGATACAAGAAAATTTGCTACGATCGTTAAAGTGTTCAGAAATAAAACACTTGTGATAGATATCACTTGACATGTAAGTATGGGCTATTATGGTACTCATAAGATCAAGAAATTACAGCATGCTTTTCTCTGGTTTCGTCACCAGATATTGTCGGGGTCACTGATGAAGTTTTATTAGCCGAAACTACGTAGTCTGGCCCATATTCCATCTTCTGAATGTGTTCTGTGCTCTTGAAGGAACTTTTTAAGATTTTAATGTTGCCTCACTGCAGCTGGTGTTGTGCCGTGTGGCGGCCGCAAAACGTCTCCCCGTGCATCATCCGTAGTGCAGATCATATTTATTGTCGTTCTTTGAGATCAGAGGATATATTCTGAGATATCTGAAATTTTAGATCGGTTTAGACTCGTCTTCGAAATCATCATATTTCATATTATTTGGACACTTTTTGATACTCATCAGTGTTTGAATCAGTCTTTTAATTTGACTTCACTGCAGCTGGTGCTGTGCTGTGTGGCGGCCGTAAAACGTCTCCCCGTACATCATCCATAGTGCAGATTATATTTTGTTTTCGTCCTTTGAGATCGGAGGATATATTCTGTCAAATCTGAAATTTAAGATTGAAATTAAAGCATGCCTTTCTTTGGTTTCCTCACCAGATTTTGTCAAGGCCACTGATGAAGCTTTATTAGCCGAAACGACGTAGTCTGGCCCATGTTCCTTTTTCTGAATATGTTCTTTGCTCTTGAAGGAACTCTTTAAGTGGCATGCCGAGGCACGGTGAGGGAATAAAGTCTACAGGTAAAAACTAAAAAGAGGGTGGGCTAATAACACTCTTAACGTCTAAAAAATACCTTAGATCCTTTTTTGTATATTAAAAAAAATATTGCATAAGATTAGAAACTGTAGCGCAACACCAATTAAGGATATTTATCAGACAAAATTCCAATATATAAGAAAATAGAGAAAAGAGAAAAGTACACTTTGACGTTGGCAATGGGAACCCCATTAACCATCGGAAATATTCGCTGCGATACGAGGCCGTTTACTTTTTACACAGATACATAAAAGTATCCCAACGGACCATTCTTTCCATGAAGCCACTTATCAGAAGTCTTTAATTCCTCTTCTAATTTGATAGAGTCTCATCTAGACGCATTAATTGATATGCGTGAATCATTTGATTTGAATTCGATGTTCTTGAATCTGTGCACGTATTCAGTACATCACATTAGCAAGTTCGTGTTTTTTTTAGACATTTCCGAAGTACTTCTAGTCATAAAGCCTAGATTTTCTATGACTGACAGGCGGAGGAGAAATTATTTTCAAAATTAATATTCATTTTAGCTTCACATTTGAATTATGCATCCCAAATAAACTAATAGAGTTTGTTCAGTTTTACCGGCAGAATTGTATATGGTACATAATGAGGGCTGGAACACCCATACCTTAATTCAGACTATTCATGTCCTGTCAGTTGCTTCGAAATCTGATCTATTCCCAATATGTTTATGCCAGACGAAACTTACAATTTCAAAAACACTTATTCCTATTTGCATATTTAACGCTATACTATTTTATGTTGAAAATGGCTGATATGAGATGTTTTGTTGTAGTTAAATGAAGAAAGTTGGCGTCTGTTTATATATTTAATAACACATGTGATTTTGGGCTATGGACGGAAATACAGACTGGCCAAATTAAATACTAGAGCTTGATAAAACGACCAGAATATTTTTTTAAATTACAAAAAGACCGGGAAGATTAAGATGTTATTCAGTTATTTCAACTATATCTACTCTTAGAGCAGATGTACCTTGAAAGCCTTTGCCTATTTTCATTACATCTTACTGTAAAATTGGTACACCTAAAATTGAAGTCACTGTGCTAAAATATCAGAAAATTAAGAGCAACAAATATCATAAGAATTTCTTGGGTTTATCAAAAGTTTATTTTATTAGTTTTATAGGCAAATTTACATTACAGAAACCTTTTAAGACTTTTATTTCAGAGATCTTTCAAAAGTAGAATATATCTGCAGATTACATGAACTCGTTAACGTGATGTATTGAATACGTGCACAGATTCAAGAACATCGAATTCAGATCAATTAAATGATTCACGCATATCAGTTAATGCGTCTAGATGAGATTCTATCAAATTAGCAGAGGAATTAAAGACTTCTGATAAGTGGCTTAATGGAAAGAATGGTCCGTTGGGAAACTTGATGTATCTGTGTTAAATAGTAAACGGCTTCGTATCACAGCGTTATATTTTCCAATACAGTTAATCTGGCTCGTATCGCCAACGTCTGAGACATTCGACAAAGTATTTTATAGTCTGGTGCTGTGGCTCGTTGTGTCATTTCAAGGAATTTATTCTCAGTGCTTGGTTATTGATATGAGCCGCGACGTGAGAAAACCAACAATGTGGTCGTGCGTCTAGCGCAGACTCAGATCAGCCTGGGCATCCGCCCAGTCTGATCAGAGTCTTCGCTTTCCGCATGAAGGTAGCTTAGTCCCTCAGCTACCCTTTAAGCGCTTAGCAAAGAGTCTGATCAGACTGGGTGAATGCCCAGGCTGATCTGAGTCTGCGCTGGGCGGACGACCACATTGTTGGTTTTCTCGTGTCGCGGCTCAATTATTGGTTTTTCATTTATGTACGCTGATGTATCATCGTATAAACTGCCAGATGAGCCTATTGTGTTGATTTTCGTCAGCTGTGCTTTAAAAGACTTATTTTGTGATCCCAAAAATTGGCTTTCATTCATGTTTCGCCTTCGTAAATGCCATGATAAAGAGGTTTTGCCTCCAAAGACGGGTTGTTCATCAAAACTGACTAAGTCCTTGGGCATCATTTCTGGACCAGGAATGTATTTCTTGTATAAATTTAATGAATTTAAAAGAAAGCAAAAACAAAATAGCAGGACAAGTGTCACCGAAAAGGAACTGGATAATCTTAATCACAAAATTGTAAGTTTAGTTTTCTCAGTAGCAGATACTAGGTTTATATTATCTTGAAATACTGCCGTAATTATTCAAATCTTGGTTATGTAATTATGTATTTGATACTCATGGTCGAACATTACTAAAACGAATAGATTAGTGCGTTTAAAAGGTGAGAATTTTATTTTTGATGAAGACACGATATGGCAAACCAATATAATAATATACATTAATATACTCAAAAAAAATATTAAAGGGTCAACCTTTACCCCGCGATATCTGGAACATTTCAAACATTTGGTAAGATAAATCATTTCTACCTTCCATTTCATTCATTTTGCAAGTTTTGTACACATGAAGTTTGAAACTATAGCCTTTATCTTGACCAAGTCCAGACTTCAATTCACGCTACCCTCAAAATCAAAGCTGTCAGAAGTCCATAAGAAGCAAAATCACAAAAATTTTCAATTTCGCCAATTCATGACTCTTTCTTTTTTAAATTCCTCGATGGTCATCAAATTTAATCATTTTTAAGGTCAGCAAGCTATAAGAAGTTTAAAACTCATAGCGATTTCAGAAGTTATGCCCGACCAAACTGACACACTATCAATTCTCTATGGGAATTCAAACCACTTTCGTTTTAGGGATAGTTTGACTTAAAGCTTGGACTTGGTCAAGACAAAGGCTATAGGTTCAAGCTTCATGTGTATAAAACTTGCAAAATGAATAAAATGGAAGGTGATTAATGATTAATTTTACTAAATGTTTGAAATGTTTAAGAAATCGCAGGGTAAAAAATTGATCCTTTAATATTTTTTCTAGTATATTATAATGACAGTAAATAAAGTCAAAGTGAGAAAACCACAGTATTTCAGTAAAATTGAGTCAATCAAACAGTGATGAGGAAAAAGTGCGTGCAATGGAATCCGATTACGATTGAAAAGAATTCCGCATCCAGCGAAATGCGAATCCGGACCGCTAGCCTAGCAGGCTTACCCCATTTAGCTACACTGGCTTCCAATCGCAGACAAATTTAGCTGAGAAATTGAGATTGCACACATTGCACTTATGTTTTGGAATAGCTGTTAATGTATTTAGAGGCAATGGCTCTTGACTATAGATAATCAGAACTTGTCCTTTCTGTGTCGGCAGCCAAATTAGACTGTGTATTGTTGCTGATGAAGAGAAAGTTAAGTTTGACGAGCGTTGCTCTGTCTTGTGAAACTACTTTCAATAATGGTGTATTTTCGCACTGGCGTCATAAACAGCTGTCAGTCTAATAGCATTACTTTTACACTCATCCAAATGTGATTTCTTTCACGGCCAATTTCTGGGCTTCTTGCTTGTACATTTTAAAGACATGTTCTTCGCTTACGCTTATAATGACATGTTTTCTCGTGTGCGGCTCGTTTGCATTTTCGCACTGACGTCATAAACAGCTGTCAGTCTAATGGCATTACCTTTACACTCATCCAAATGTGATGTCTTTCACGGCCAATTTCTGGGCGTCTTGCTTGTAACTTTTAACGACATGTTCTTCACTTAGGCTTGTAATGACGTTTTGTCGCATGTCACTGTTTGTAACCAAATGTTTTAAAATTCTGCCTATTACGGAGACGGCTAGACGTTAGTTAACGTCATGACCTCTGGTTTTTAATCTCGGTTGGGTGCTTTTCTGACGGACTTTTGAGCGTCCTGTAAACAGTGCACGTTGTCTGAGATTGTACATTGCCGTTATTAACACATAACATTGTCACGAGACGTCACTTTTTGAAATTTCAGCATATATCTGGCCCAAAACTCTGCGCCTGTTTGCGATTTTTTGGCGTGGTAGGCTAAATAAAGCCACAGACCGAGTTCAAACTTTTAAAATTCAATTTGATATCGTAAGAGAAATGTTTCCTCAGAAAACTGTATACATGAAGCTAGTTATCAGTATGTAAACGGTACTAAGAACACGAGGAGCACGTGCATTTTCCTGACCGATTCGGTTGAACGATTTCAGATTTGGTATGTTAATATAATCAGGTATAAGAGAATATATATGTTGTAAAATTTTGGTGGACGTAGATGCATTCATTTTTGAGATATTCAATTTTAATGGGTGGAAGTTTTTAAATCCTTTCAGTATATGTATGAGTCAGGTACATGTTAGATATGGAATGTGCTGATCAGATTGTACGGATGCGCATGTTGATATGCATATTTGTTGTTGGTTTGGGGTTTCTATTTCGGAAATGCTGTCGAATTTTGATTGGGGTCTGTCTGTGTTGCACATAACAATGAAGATTGGTTGGCTGACCGCAACATATACTTAAGACCAAAAGTAACTTTACACTTTTCGGTACCGAATAAATCTATACTCGTTCTGGTGTTAATGCAAATTAAACATTGCAATGAGTTCCCAACACTTGCCCCAACATAATTCATGAAAAACGACTTCTGCAAGTTAACTCTCTTTCGAGTTACCTGTGCTTTCATTAAAAACACAAAATCAGCATTTTCTCACAAAATCAAAGGTAGACCAATATTTTGAACACGCTATTTTAAAGGCCAACATTTGTCCATAAAAAATACTGCCAGACATTTTGTCATTGACGTTTGGTTAGTTTTTTACAGCATGTTAAAGTTGCCTCACGTCAAAATTGTCTCCCTTTAAATTAAAACAATAGTAAACTTAAGTCCTTTCTTAAACCTATATCTCTGATTACATTCGAAATTTTATTCACTGATTAGTTTGGACCTCTGCCGAGAGTATGTTACAAGATCATCTGATAAAAATTTCAATTGGTTCGAAAGAAAAATGACCAACAATCTGTAATGAGAATTTCCATTGAAAGCACTGTAAAGTTCGCAAAAAGGGCTTGGACGTAAAAGCACCACTCTAATTTGTGCTACTCGTAAGATGGTCCGGGCTTATTTGAACTTTAAACAGCAATTCGATAGCATGTTTTACAGACTGGGTCTTTAAGTTTAAAATTGTCGAGTCGCAAAGCTACAGAAACACATCAAAAGTTATGCTTTTTGGAAAAAGTTTATTTTGACCCCTTGCGTGTTTCATTAGGGCCTTGTGGTTGCATTTATGACAACAAAAATCTAAAACTCAACTGTCTTATGCGTGATTGATCGGACTTTAATAGGAATCAAAAACTTTTCATATGCCACTCACAAATACCCGGAAAAGGTATACATATAATCAGTGTAAAGTTACTTTTGGCTTTAAGTATATAACCTTAAAAGTGTCGCAGCTCCAACACAACACCAACAACTAAGCCGGCAACAATTACTTAATTTCGTCTTCGATTTCTGTGTCAAGTTATCTTGTTGGTTTTATATTTTACATGAGCGACATAACAGCGAAATGTGTTCGTTTGGACCGAAATATCTAGATTCATCACGGCGCGGTTTATGAGCCAACAGTCAAAACTGAAAGTAGAAAGAGAAAGCGAAAGTAGGCTACTTACATCAAAATCCTGGGTGTATTTATATCGGCCAGTGAAATACTTAAAATGTAGGTCAATACTAAGGTTATATGGCTAAAGCCGAAAAAAGTAATGACAATGAAATAGTCGCCTATAAGGGTGAATGGGTTAACTTTCAGTGAAAGCTACTCTACCATTTTCATTATATTTCCCTTTTCAAAAGGGACCAACTATTAAAGGAAAGAATTTCTCCTTAAAAAGCGAAAGCATATATCCCTTTTTGGAGGGGTTTCCTCCTGCGGTGAAGCAAAAGGTAGTGAAAATGGTGGGGGAAAACAGGGAAGTGCACTCATATACTTTAAATGCACCTTATCAAACGAGAGGAAAAATATTCAATTGAACAGCACAGTCATTTATATTTACAATATACTAACATGCGATATGGACATACCTCATAGTATGACTTACAGCTATGTATGACCAAATAATACTATTAGTCAACGTATATACGCTGCCTCGGTCGATGGAAGCAAAGAGCCGCTGTAAAACCTTATGAATAAGATATAAGGTATATTTTTAGATAAAAGAAATCTGGCAGGCTAGTTTAAGTATCGAAGAAAATAACACTATGGTGACATAGGAGGTGAATATACAGGTCAGTGAATTGTTCTGAGAGTAGATATGAGCCGCAACACGACAAAACCAACAATGTGGTTGTGCGCCCAGCGCAGACTCAGATCAACCTGGGCATCCCCCCAGTCTGATCAGACTCTTTGCTAAGCGCTTAATGGGTAGCTAAGGGTCTAAGCTACCTCCATGCGGACAGCGAAGACTCTGATCAGACTGGGCGTATGCCCAGGCTGATCTGAGTCTGCGCTGGGCGCACAACCACATTGTTGGTTTTGTCACGTCGCGGCTCATATAATTGGTCCCATGATGGTGTCTTTAAGAGTCTGAGATTTATCATCTGTGTTTATGTGAATACAGCTTTGTTTATTTTCCCATACTTAAGATATTTGCACTACTTTTTGAGAACTGCCAAAGGACTTCAAGCAGTTAGGCGTAAATTTTCTCCTGATGGGCTGAAGAAGATACAGTAAAACACTTTATAATTTTATCTGCGGTATAAAAATTTTGCGGTTTAATGGAAATGACATATTGGCGCATATTAATTTTGGCGGTCATGATATACCATGTCTCCAGATGATAAAGAATTTTTTATGTAAATCCGTGACATTTTTCTTTCTTTTCTATTTTACTATAAATTGGAATCTGTTAGAATCGCCTCATCGAGGCTGGAAAGGTATGGCTGGAAAGGTATAGAAAAGTCTAAAATATTCTAAAATATTCATCAAATACTTCTTTTAACTGAAATTCAGGTTTACTTTGCGTATGTCTATGTAGTAAATGTATGTAATATTAGCGGATTTATATTTTAGCTCTATTTGTCTTAACCGCCAATATCGCCAAATTTAGTAACCGCCAAAAATAAGTGTTTTACAGTATTTGTTTTTTGGACAGTTTGAAGTAGTCAGCCAATAGCTGCAAGAACTTGTTTGAGCCGCGACACGAGAAAACCAACAATGTGGTTGTGCGCCCAGCGCAGACTCAGATCAGCCCGGGCATCCGCCCAGTCTGATCAGAGTCTTCGCTGTCCGCATGGAGATAGCTTAGTTCCTTAGCTACCCTTTAAGCGCTTAGGAAAGAGTCTGATCAGACTGGGCGGATGCCCAGGCTGATCTGAGTCTGTGCTGGGCGCATAACCACATTGTTGGTTTTCTCGTGTCGCGGCTCATTTATGTTTTACAGAATCATATATGGTAACAATGAGGGATAAAAAACCCACCAAAAATTCTTCTTATTCTGCCCTATTCAGTTTTATCGATTTTTAAATCCTTTTTAGATCCTTTGAAAAGAAGGAATACACCAAAGAAATGAAAATAACAGACTCCGCTGGAACCAAGTCTCCGTAAAATTCAGGCTCCGATAGGCCTTGTTTAAAAAGTGTTCTCAAGGGAGCGCTGTATTTGTACTTAAATTTTGAATGCCTGCGACAAAACGTAGAACAAACTTTACATAGTTTGTGATATATGTAGCTCTTAGAAGTTAAGTTTACTGCGATATGACTCGGTGATCTTGGCAAAAAGTATAAGCTGAGTTAGCAGTAAGACAAACGCGAACATTATTGACAGTCGAGTATTTGCTCACACATTAAAGTTCGCTATAAAATGAACTTTGTACGGTTGTGTGGGCATTATTGGAACATTAGTTTAGTTCTCTTTAATACTAACATCTAACTCTGCTAGATTATGGCTATGATCAGCCAAGTTCGTTTCTTAGTATATTTTGTATTGACTCGCGAGTACAGGCGCCTCCGAGCCACCTCAACATTTATGGCTCGAGGAGGGCGACAGACAAGGGCATCAGGAATGAGATGTCCGTTGCAGCGAAAAGCTGCATTAAAGCCAAAATAATCCAAAAGAATGTTTAAAAGGCTATAAACCCTTAATAAGCTTATAATCTACAATTTGTGTCAAGTTGTAACCAAATTAACCCATTCCATTCGGGTTACCCCTTTAGGGGTATCTGGGCAATTAGTTTGGATCCAGATCAGGCCCCACAAACGTGGGGCCTGATCTGAGATCCAAACTGTTTGCTGCCGAGACATCATTTCTACAAGAGTTAGTTAGACCAGTATTGTCAAAATATTCTTGACTTTGATGCAGACGACAATATTAGCAGACGACAAAACATACCCAGAATGCAATGGGATAAATGCGGGGATAAATGTATTCCTGTATCACATGTTCTAGCATTGCTATATCGTTAACTAATTATGCTTCTGTTTGCTTCCACTTCGTTGCTGTGCTTAAGAACTTAGGGAGCTTGCGGGCATAACATTTCTACTTATTCAAGCGTATCTAGATCGGCTAAGTTTAAACAAGCAAATGAGTTATATATTTCTAATGAGTGATTTTATGGATAAATTCTGTCCTATGGGATGCAGTAATGTATTGCGTTAAGTAGTTAATGGTTGAGTGTCACAGATTTCTCAGATATGATAAAGTACCTAAAAGTTTATATTGCCAGCAGCTGAGACATTTGATAATATAGCTATTAATCGCATATAAATGATAGTTATATCGGCAAAGTCGACAGAAAATGCCTTGTGAACTCCTCTATGCGTATATATTCGAAGAGTTCGTTTGTCATTTCAGGAGTATCCTTATCATTTCGAGAGAAATTGCAATATTTTTATGCAGACAATGCAGATCCAGACCAGACGCCGCGTCTACCATGAGTTTGTCTCTTAGTATCAACTGAGCCGCGACACGAGAAAACCAACAATGTGGTTGTGCGCCCAGTGCAGACTCAAATCAGCCTGGGCATCTACCCAATCCGATCAGACTCTTCGCTAAGCGCTTAAAGGGTAGCTAAGGGTCTAAGCTACCTCCATGCGGACAGCGAAGACTCTGATCAGACTGGGCGGATGCCCAGGCTGATCTGAGTCTGCGCTGGGCGCACAACCACTTTGTTGGTTTTCTCACGTCGCGGCTCAACTGAGGAACGAACTATGCTAAGGGTTTCTGGTCTCTGTATTTTTTAAGATTCATTGAGCTGCATTTTATAGATAGACCTACATAATACCCATTCGCAGCTGAAGCCAAGTCGACAGAAAAACCTCACTGTATCTGATAAATTTACATTTTTAAGATATTATGGTGAAAAAAGTAAAACCGTTTAAAGTCGAGGAGCGTAATCAAAACGTCACAAAATTGTCAGTTATTGCTAATAACGTCAGCAGTTAGAACTTAGATTCACGCGATCCGAAACAGTAAACTCTTGCAGAATAAAATATGAATTTTTTATTGCTTAGTTTTAACAATATTTTATTTCTATATAAACATATACCATAATACAATACATGAATTTATTCGGATTAGGCAGCAAGTTAGAGCTTCTCGAAAGGTCAAATGAACAAATAGTTCGGTGTGCATACATATCTATAAACTACATTACTCTTGAAAAAGAAAATTACGTACGTTTCAGAGCATGCTAGTCCAGTTAACCTATCGGGCACACAACGTTGAATCAGCACCAAGTCAACGTCGATTTGGCGACGTTATGCCGAATCAACGCTGGCTCGACGCCGACTCAAAGATGCGTGCTCGTGGGGAAGCTACTTATGATGTTGATGGCACAGTGTGAAAAAAAAGGAATTCATAGAAATTTTTGTGATTTTCTAAAAGATTTGTTCAAGTAATCCTTGTGATTGTATAATGGTAAGAAAATCAGACTGAATAACAAGCCAGTTTAGGTAATAGGTACCAGGAGCAAATGTGTATATACATGTAATATTTTGTATGGAAATAGGTGTAATAAAAATAGAAATTATAAAAATAATAATAAAAGCAATAACACTTACTATAATGTTAATAATTTTGTTTCGGAAATCGAATTGTGTTAAAAATCATAAATAATTCACAAAACACGTGTTATTTGTTCCAAGGTACGAATTGCTATTTACTATATTTTGTTTACGCCGGTGTTCTTGTGAATATATCATACCATCTACTCTAAGATATTCATGCAAATATGAGTTCCAAGAAATAAGGGCTAGCCTGTGCAGTAAAACGATTTCGGGGAAACTTGATAGTTTATTGCACTGGCAATGCTTACGGACAATGGGTCATACATTATTTTCGAGCAAGATGATTTGCTGTAATAACACATCGAGTCATTGCATATATGACCAACTGCAAATCAGGTCGTTTATCGTTCATATTTGGACAAACTTAGCTTTCTGTCTTTTCTGCCAGTTTATGAGAAACTAATTAGACTTCTCGTATTGATTCCCCATTTCTTCTTGACAGCTAATTTTACCGCCATATAATTTAAGGGCAATGCATTTAATGTTTCTGGTAAACGACTTCGGAGTATCATTACATAGTTACTGACAAATAAAATACGAACATTTTTTTTTCAAATCTGGAGCTGTAAACTTTGCCGTCTGTTTTTGTCTTGGCTCTTCAAGGTTTAAAAGTTAAAACTGCATTTTAATTTTAAATAAATTACGCATTCACGGCAAATTTCGTACCCCAAATCAAATGCTGTACACCGCAATCCTCAAATCTGGACAGTTACATTTCGTCTAGTCAGTTGTTTAATCAGGGTTCGAGGTTATAAAACTTGAGAATAATCTCAAACTCAAAATACAGCACACTGATTGACTGCTTCCGAGCATGTGCTCGGAAGCAGCCAATCAGTGTGCTTTATTTTGAGTTTGAGGATGTACTCAAGTTTTATAATCTCGGGGCCAGACTTTTTGCCAACAGCGCTGAGACCCAGATTAGAGTGTTGCTTAGAAGCAATATAATATTGGTCTACACTATCAGTCAGACATTTCTGTATTATTTCATGTACAAACTTGATAGGCGTTGCCAATCAATATTATTGTGAAGAGATTGCAAAACTTTTAATTTCGCTGCATTACAGTACAAGATCAGATTAATAAAATGCTTTTCCAGCACTCTGCGATCGAGTGGGTTCCAATTCTCAGTGCCAAATGAACCGCACCTCAAGAAAAGCCCCTTTATTTCATAATAATAATAAGATTCTGCCGAATAAGATTCTGCCGTTTGTTCATTCATTGTTTTATCACACAGTTTCCTTGTTTCCATCACTAATTTAACTAATTTAAAATGAATACTGGGGAATTTTAAAGCGAACGGCGACGACTGTGATCAGACTGCGCGTCCTGTGTTATAGCATATGCGAACAGTCCTCGCTGTTCGCATATGCTATAACACAGCATTTCTTCGGACATGGTTTCAAAAACTGTATTGGCTCTTTAAGAATAATTTTCTGTATTAGGTCTCAGAGCTCCAGATAAGAGGGGGTATTGAGGATAATTAAAATATAATTTTTCGTATTTCTCAACGAAAACATATGTTGTGACCCATCATTAGAACCGTCTCGGTGAGACGGTTCTAATGAAGAGGTACCCCTCATTAGAACCGTCTCGGTGAGACGGTTCTAATGAAGAGGTCACAACATATGTTTTATTGAAAAATATTAAAAATTATCCCTAAAATATTTCTGTTACCCCTTCTTATCTGGAGCACTGGGTCTGTTAACGACACTTTAGTACTATCATCAGACAGAACATGCCAATAACTGGACAAGATTTTTGTGCAATTATCCTCAAAATGACGGGATGACGAGAATACTTTTGATGGTTTAGAACTTGATTACGAAGTATTTGTTCTTGAACACTGCTTGTCAAGAAAAGTCACTGATTTAGAGGTTTACCTCCATTCACACAAGTACACGGGGGCAATACTAGTTTCCCTACCCCTACCTGTGCTATCGACTAGGTCAATCAGTCTTCATACATGCAAAAAAAGGCTGTCGACCGAAACAATCGGAGGCGGTCGGGTGCTGCGATGGTGCTGCGAGTAACCTCCAGTGCCGGGGCGTCCTACTGGCTTGGATAATAGAAGGACAAAGGCCTACTGTGCTTGCAGTAGGTGCGGGTGGGGGTTGTTTGTACATTTTTCTCTCATCTATCATTTTCCTCTTCTATCTCCCTTTCTCTGGGAGAATGCCCGATATAGACTGAAATAATGTCTCAAAGGGCCGTTAAACCCAAAACAACCAACCAACCAACCGAAACAAACAACAACAGTCATCAGCTCGATCGACTGCCATTAACAATAATACCATTTACAGTTATAGATATTGCTTATATTAGGAGCGAATTCTTGGTTGACAGCCACTTTGCACTTGTTCGACAGCACAGACGAACTAATTGGTTATAACCCTGTAAGGTAGATCAGGGCAGTTAATGATGTTACATATGTAAATTTGGTTCGAGAATGCTTCATACCTACCCTTCAGAAACAGTGTGCTACTGCAAAATAGGATGATTCGACTATATGTAATTTGCAATCAAAGCACAATTCAACTACATATACTATCTTCAAATGATTGTACTACATGTACTTGGTATTCATTATTCAACAACATGTACTTCGTAATCATAATATGATTCAACTACACATGAACTTTGAGCTCCTAGAATAATTCAGCTACATGAATTTGGTAATCATAGCACGATTCAACTACATGTACTTGGTAATCTTAGAATGATTCAAAAAAATGTACTTGGTGATCATTCCATTGCATGTACTTTGCTGTCTTAGACTGCTTCTACTCCATGTACGTGGTAATCATAGAATGATTTAACTACATGTTCTTGGTAATCATAGAGTGATTCAAGTACATGTACTTGGTAATCATAGAAGGGTTCAACTACATATACTCAGTAAACATAGAATGATTCAGGAATAAGTAATTGGTAATTATAAAACGGTTCAACTGCATGTACTTAGTAATCTTTGAATCAACTACAAGTACTTGGTAATCATAGAAGTATTCAACTAGATGCACTTTGCAATCATAATAGGATTACATGAATTTTATTATCTTAGAAGGAATCAACTACGCGCACTTTGCAATCATAGACTGATTCAATTACATGCACTTGGTAAACATAGGAGGATTAAGCTACATATACTTGGTAATCATAGAAAGTTTATACAACTATGTAACTATAAAAGGGTTTATATAACTATATGTACTTAGTAACCATAGACGGATTCCAATACCTCCACTTTGAAATCAAAGAATGAGTCAGCTACATGCACATGCACTCTGCAATCATAAAATGACTACATGCACTTGGTAATCGTAGAATGATTCAAATGCGTGTATTTGGTAATTATAGGAAAATGCAACTACATGTACTTAGTAATCATAGAATAATTCAACTAGATACTCTTTGCAATGATAGAATGGTTCAATTACAGGAAAATCCATTTACTAAAACCACCTTTCAGATTGCCAAAAAGTGGCCTTATTAGTGAGGTGGTCTTATCATCGAATATAAAATCATAAGGAAAGCACCATTTTGGACTGGCAAAGAACAGTCTTGATAACCAAGTGGTCTTTATTTCGAGTAGTCTGCAATGATAGAAGTATTCACCTATATGCACATTGTAATCATAGAATTATTCAACTCCATGTACTTAGTTATCCTGCACTTTGCAGTCATAGAATTATTCAATTATTTGTACTTTGCAATCATAGAATGATTCAACTACATGTATATCTACTTCGCAATCATATAAGGATTCCACTACATGTTCTTGGTAATCATAGAATGATTCAACTGCATATACTTGGCATTGCTCAGTGTTTGAATAGCTTTACTTGCAATTCTTGACTTATCTTTTAGTCATATGCAAACTGTGTATTCCTACCGCCGCATTTGCGCACGCCCACTAGGGTTGAACTTGTTAACAAATATAAGATTTTGGTTAGAGTTTGCCCTGCTCACTTGTCCGCCTTGGCATACTTACTTTGCCATTACAACAGAACAGGACTGTGGTGACGCATTTACATCTGTTTTTTATACGAACGACGTAGTCCTTCCAAAATAGGGTCAGGGTCAACTCATAAAGGGAGCAAATATGGAATGAAAGAGTGTCTTCCCATGACATTGCCACCATTCACATTAATGATATGAGTCGCGACACGACAAAACCAATAAAGTGGCATGTGCGCCCAGTAAAGACTCAGATCAGCCTGGGCATCTGCCAAGTCTTATCAGAAGTAAAAAGTATGCAAAGACCAGGAACTGAAACAATCAAAATCCAAATCCAGCCCTCAAACCATAGTTGGAAACAACTAAGATTACAAATAATCAAGATACAGAGAACATATGGCCAACCGAGTGAGCAGCTTGTTCCCAAAAGGTGGCCACTCAGCAACCCAAACCGAACCAAAAATAATAAGAACATACATAAGGTAAAACATCACAGAAACTCTGACACCAAAAACAGGCAACAGAGAACCACAACAGAACTACCGCCTTGGAACGGTCAGTAATGAATTACTGGGGGGCTTAAATCGATTTTACAGGCCCAACCTCACCCTCAGTTTCTGAAGCGGTACAAAACATTTAGTTGGTTGTTCGGTTCGCATTATCAGAGTCGTTGCTTTGCGCTTAAAGCAAAGGGTCTAAGCTAGCTCCATGCGGACAGCGAAGACTCTGATCAGACTCTTTGCTGTCGAATGCCCAGGCTGATCCGTGTCTTCGTGGGCGCACATGTCACTTTGTTTTGTTATGTGGCGGCTCATATCTACAGATAAAATGGAAAACGGACAGAAAGAAAAATGCATACATAAAGCATCAAGCACAGGACCGAGCCAGCTCCTTGTTTGGCATCTCGTTTCTAGCTCACACTTTGACCTAATCAGAAAGAAAAACAAGGGTTCAATAAACAATTCTATCATTGTTTTTCTCCAACGAAATTGTAGTTTTGATTAAAACGTCTACATCCCTGAGGTCATTGCCTGTAATATCTCTCATAGACTGCTCAAACGTCATGTTCATTGATTTCTTGTCCCACAAAAGCTCCATCTTCATTGTTTACGAACGTCTTATGATTCTTTGAGCAAAAGATTGTCTGGCTTTAATGAATGACCTCATTAGGCCTTCAGTCTGTTAAAATAGTTTCATCAGGCCAGACGTTGTCTGCCGTGTGTAAGGCTGCCCTCCTCACAATGCATATCCTGTCTACACCAAGTCTTGCAGTAGGTGGATGCTACTTGTACCTCATTATTTACACTGACCGGACCTGGCAAAAAAACAACAAAAAGCAATGTCAGTCACTGCCAAAATGGCGCAGTCTGCTGGTTAATTTGGTGGATAATGCAATGCACTAGTCACGACTGATTTTAGTTTTGATCCATTCGAGACAAGCGTCAGAAGGTCTTTCTAGGTCAGGGTTCGTTTTGCATCAGAACAACGTTCCTGTACACATGAGTCAACTTGTGAAGTCCACACTCCAGGAACTAGGCATATAAACTCAACCTCACCCATCTTATAGTCCTTCTATGATTTCATTAACCCATTGCATTCTGGGTATTTTTGTCGTATGCTGAAATTGTCGTCTGCATCAAAAATCAAGAATATTTTGACAATATTGGTCTACATTACTCTTGTAGAAATGATGTCTTGGCAGCAAACAGTTTGGATCTCAAATCAGGCCCCACCTTTGTACGGCCTGATCTGGACCCAAACTGTTTGTCCAGATAGTCCTTAAAGGTTATCCCGAATAGAATGGGTTAAGGGCATCAGACGCTGTAATTGAACAAGCAGTGCTTATAAAATGTCTTCGTCTAAATTCAGAAACTAACAAAACAATTTTGACAGTGACGAGTAGGCATAAAGAGCTACTGTCTTTTGCAACTGGGCATACTGTAAGCCCGCTCATATTATTTTTAGCTGTGCGGAAATTCTCCGTCATCCAAAACTGTTACATGTATTTCTGTCGAAACAGTGATTTCCTTTGATACATCTCATTCTATTTTCGTTACTTAAAAATCATTAAGGACACCAGACGTTGTAATTGAAACAACCAGTGCTTATAAAATGTTTTCGTCTAAATTCAGAAACTAACAAAACAATTTTGACAGTGTCAAGTTAGCATGAAGAAGCTGCAGACAGCGTTAAGTGGTGTTTTGATGAATCTATTTTTGATACACTTCCAGGCGAAATCTAATTTATCTGAAAAAAGCCAAAATCCACGCTACACGGCTGCTTTGCAGCTGTCTGATACAACAAATAGTCACACAGCTGATTAACCCTTACAGCGCTAAAAAGCAGACGACAATTTTTTTTCGAAATTTCAAAAACATTGTTTCGCCCAAACAATAAGTGTATCATCTTGAGAATTCGAAGACTAGAGGACAAACAGTGTAGATGCGGCTCATTATGTTGTTTGCAAATTCAACTTTTTTTTCGATCTTTAACGCTTTTAGAGATAAGGACCTCTGTCATATAGTTGTTCCTGGATTAGGAGAAATATAGCTTTTGATAATTATTTTTCAAGTAACTTGTATAATTGTTTTCTGTGTGATTTTCTGAACATGTGTTTAGAGTACAATTTTTATATAATGTATTTAATTTTTTTTTCATTCTTTTTGTTTGTGCATGTTGTACATTGTTAAGTGGGTCTCAAGGAAGAGTAGCTTGTAGCTAATTGTGTTACCCGCTGAAAATAAAGTCGTTTCATAGTTTCATACTTAAATTTGAGGCGCGACTTATCGCAAAGGCTAATTGAGTAAGTCCAGGTGCACAGACTGAGCAGGGCATACATAGGTTCTAAATCGAAATTTTTAAGGACATTGGTTTATTTTGCGGACAAAAATCGCTGTTAATTCAAAGTCATTTTTGTCGGCCAAAAAACAAAGAAAAAGAGCCACCCTTGCACACCTTTATACAAAACCTTACGTTGAGTCTATCCAGAATCGCAGTCGCTGGCTGATATTTGAGCCGCGACACGACAAAACCAACAAAGTGGTGGTGCGCCCAGCGTAGAGTCTGATCAGCCTGGGCATCTGCCAAGTTTGATCAGGCTCTTCGTTAAGAGCTCAAAGGGTAGCTAAGGGTCTAAGCTACCTCCATGCGGACAGCGAAATCTCTGATCAGACTGGGCGGATGCCCAGGCTGATCTGAGTCTGCGCTGGGCGCACAACCACATTGTTGGTTTTTTCGTGTCGCGGCTCATTTTGTACCTAGATCTTGTCGTTGGAAGATAAAAGCCACAAAACGTTTCCTTTGTTTTTGTAGTTGCCCTTTGTATATTGTTCAACACTATTAGATAAATGTATGTCTATCGATTTAGACTTTGAGAATTTATTTGTTCTCTGGGATCGCCATGTTAATAGGAATAATCGAGACTGTCACGCCAGAAGCGCTTATTTCTGATCGAAATAGAATACAACCATTCGAAACATCATGCGATTAAGGGTCATTATGACATAATTAACTACTTTCATGCCAAGAACATTTGGTAAGTGTCGCGTAGAAAAAATCTTTAGGCATGTGCATACTGTTAATAGTCAAACCAGCCTGCGCAGCTGCGGAAACAGACCAGAGGCTTGATCTGTCACTTTTTGGACTTTGCTAGAATATATGATTTTTGTGAACAGTAGAGCATCTGATTAGACTGCGCGGATGCGCAGGCCGAACTGGATCTTTTCTGTTCCCACATGGGGCAACTGTCTTTTCACATGACGCCAATATGCTAACTCAGGCTTTAATTAATTGACCGCACTGCATATGACATAGTAAGGATAACATCACGGCCATCTGCTCGGATGGGTTCCTGATCAATGCACACTCATCTACTTCAAACAAGCAGTGTGATTAATTAAACGTCATTTGTCACTGGGAATAAATGAAACACTTAGAATACAAAAACTGTCACTAATCTGAAGTAACGTCACAATGCCGTTATCTTGTCATTGAGACACTGTGAATACTATTTTATGATGGGTTGAGTTTATTACCGATTTTATGCGAATGAAACACTTTGAAAATCATATAATGGTGCAAAATCATCGCTATGTGAAAAACACACACTGTAAATACTTTGTTTAATGGTTAAATACCATCATTATGTGAGTGTAACTGATGAATAAACTCTTATGTGAATGTAACTCGATGAAAATATTTCATAATTTGGTGCAATGTCATTATTGTGTGAATAGAACACAGTGAATAATATCATATAATGGTTCAGTGTCATCATTATATAAAAGATACACTCTCTATACAATATAATGGTACAATGTAATCAATATGTGAATAAAACTCAGTAAATACAAAATTTATAATGTGAATGTAACTCGGTGAATATTGAAAAATGGTACAGTGGCATTATTATGTAAATGAGACGCTGTGAATGATCATATAAAGGAACAATATCATTATTTTATGAATGAGCTATGTGAACAATATCATAAAATGGTACAATATCATTAATATATCAATGACTCTGTGAATAATATTTTATAATGGAACAATATCATTATCATAAAAATGGTACAATATCATTAATATATCAATGACTCTGTGAATAATATTTTATAATGGAACAATATCATTATTATATCAACGAAACTCTGTGAACCATCTTAAATAATGGCACAGTATAATGTCATTTTTATGTAAAAGAAACTGTGTAAATAATCTCAAGTACTGGTATCCTCGAGTATGTCTAACACTTTATTTAGTTCTTTAGATCTTACACATAACTTATCTTTTGTGCACTATAATGTTCAAAGCATTTTTTCGAAATTAGAAGTATTACAGACTGAACTCTTTGAATTTGATATTTTAGCCTTCACAGAAACATGGCTAAGTCCTTCTATTGATACAAACGAGTTACTGTTTCATTCATATAATACCCCTGAAAGAAAGGACCGAGTTGGTGATAACCACGGAGGTGTTATGATTTATGTAAAGGACTGCCTTAATTATAAGCGTCGTGAAGATTTAGAACCACGTAATATTGAGAGCATATGGCTCGAATTAACTAATAACCATAAACATATTTTATTTGGATTGTTCTACCGCCCCTCCCCCCCCCCCCCCCCAAACTCTAATTCTAACTATTTTTCTGATATTGAAGATTCTATAGCACTGGCAGTAGACTCACCAGGTATCTCTGAGATAATCATTACCGGTGACTTTAATTTAAACTTACTAAATCCTCAAACAGCGAAAAAAATTAATTCAATCTGTTCCCAGTTCTCTCTTTACCAATCTATAACTCAGCCAACACATTGTACTGAAAACTCATCATCATTAATATCCTTCTTGTTACTAACAAAACTCATTTGATAGTCAGTGGAGTTGGTGATCCCTTTCTGAGTCAAGAATTAAGGTATCATTGTCCGATATATGGTATATTTAAGTATTCTAAGCCTAAACTTGCTTCATTTACGCGACACATTTGGAGTTATGATAAAGGTAATTATGAGTTACTGCATAATAGGGCTACATCTTTTGACTGGGATTATCTTAAAGATAATGACATTAATACATATGCAAATAATATAAATTCCACGGTAACTACTATTGCTAAAGAATGCATACCTAATCGATACATCAAAATTAAACCTTCAGAACCGCCTTGGATTAATTCGACCATTAAACGCAACATTAGAAAACGGAAAAGAGCCTATAGGAAAGTCAAAAGAACTAACTTAGAATCAGACTGGAAAAAATTTAAAACATTACGTAACAAAGTTGTTCAAAATATTCGTGATTCAAAAAAATCTTTTTACGACAAAATTGCAGCCAAACTTACGTCTGAGACACTTTCCTCAAAAGACTGGTGGTCTTCGCTAAAAACATTCATCGCTCCTAATAACAAAACAGCCGTTCCACCTCTTGAATTTCATGGTGCAATATATACGGAAGAAACTGACAAAGCTAACGTTTTAAATACTTATTTCCAAAGCCATACAATTTTAAACGAACAGAATGCTCTCATTCCAAGCCTCCCCCCAGCGATTGTTAATACACAACTGAACAACATTGTTTTGTCTCCACTTGAAGTTGAATCGGTCCTTAAAACTCTGCCTCCTGCCAAAGCCTCTGGTCCTAATGGCCTGAGTAATCGTATTCTTCGCGAATTATCTAAAGAACTTTCATTACCCTATTGTTCTCTTTTCAACCAGTCACTACGCGAGGGCAAAGTTCCTTCTTCATACAAAGAAGCAAATGTTTGTCCAGTTCCTAAGAAAGGTGACCTATCTGATGTCTCCAATTATCGACCCATTTCCTTACTCAATTCGGAAGACAAAGTTTTGGAAAGACTCGTATTTAAATATTTATTTAACCACCTACGTGATAACAATTTACTCTCTTCCCTACAATCTGGCTTTCTTCCTGGTGACTCAACCGTAAATCAGTTAACATTTCTCTACAACACGTTCTGTCAAGCTCTCGATTCTGGCAAAGAAGTACGGGCTGTTTTCTGTGACATCAGCAAAGCTTTCGACCGTGTGTGGCATGCTGGCCTCCTTGCTAAACTTCAAGCAGCTGGTGTCTCAGGAAACGTCCGTGCTTGGTTTGCAGATTATCTCCTTGACAGAAAACAGCGAGTTGTCCTTCCTGGCGCTGTTTCTGATTGGACTTACATTCGTGCTGGAGTTCCTCAGGGATCGATTCTAGGCCCCCTTCTTTTTCTGTTGTATATTAATGATATTGTTAATGATATTGGATCAAATATTAGATTGTTCGCAGATGACACTAGCCTCTTTATTATTGTTGATGATCCTGTTACAGCAGCCGGTTGCATTAACGCAGATCTTGGTAAAATCTCAGCTTGGGCTTCAACTTGGCTTGTTACCTTCAATCCTTCTAAAACCGAAACCTTACTTGTATCACGCAAATCAAATCGACCTCTCCATCCACCTATCTATATGCAAAACCAACAGGTATCTGAAGTTGATTCCCATAAACATCTTGGTCTTTACTTTTCTAATGATTGTACGTGGCATCAACACATAAAATATATTACGGATAAGGCTTGGACTAGAATTAATACTATGAGAAAATTAAAATTCAGGCTAGACGGAAAATCTCTTGAAACTATTTACACTGCATTCATTAGACCCCTGATTGAATACGGAGACGTCATATGGGACAATTGCACATTATATGAGAAACAAGACCTCGATAAAATTCAAAATGAAGCGGCTCGAATCGCCACAGGAGCCACTAGACTTGTTTCCATTCCTATGCTTTATAAGGAAATCGGATGGGATCCGCTCGAAAAGAGACGAACAGATCATTAGCTTACCCTGTTTTATTAAATGACTCATAATCTAACTCCTTTATATCTATCTTCCTTAATACCTCAGTCCGTTGGTAATATTTCACGTTATAGTCTCAGAAATTCTAATGATCTTCAAACTATAGATGCAAGAACAACTCTATATTATAATTCTTTCTTACCGTCAACCGTCAGAGCCTGGAATAATGTACACGATGAAGCAACACAATCTGACTCTTTAAGCACCTTCAAAGGTTTTCTTAACAAAGGTAGATCGCGCACTCCAAAACACTTCTATGTAGGCAACAGGAAAGCTCAGGTATTACACACTAGATTACGGACCAATTGCAGCTCGCTAAACTTAGATCTTTTCTTGAAAAACATTTCCGATTCCCCTCTATGCCAGTGTGGCAGCATAGAAAATGCCCAACATTACTTCTTTCACTGCAGGCACTATCAGGCCCAACGAACGGTACTCTTAAATTCAGTGTCACAGTATCAGACTCCCTCGCTGTCTCTTTTTTTATATGGCAATGATTCTTTTCCAATAGATACAAATAAAGTAATATTCGAAAAGGTGCATAAATTCATTTTGGACTCTAAACGTTTTTGATCATATAATCGTATTAATAACCATGCGGTTGGTCTTTTCTTGTCAGTAATGAAAATCGCTGTGTTTGATGCGACTGTCACTGCATATCCGCGCCCTCTCTCTCATCCTCAACTACATAAATTGCATATTTATATTGAAGTTGTTTCTTTTTGTTGTTTTTTTTTTTCGCTGATCTCTCTCCAGTTCTTTTTTTCCCCTTTTTGTTTTATGTTCGGAAACTTTTCTGTGTTCTTTTTTTTCTCACTGATTGTATCTGCTTTTTTGGAAAAAAATGATGTCATTTATATATTAACCTGATAATTTGGTTCAACTATTTTGACAAACTGTCGCCATGATGTATACATGTTAGAAATATGTTGGGAGAGGAACTTTATAAGTACATGTGCTTTCGTTCCAATCCCATTATTTGTAATGTATCAATGATTATGTGAACTGTAAAAAGGTTTGAAATAAATATGTTTAAACCAAGTACTGGTACAATGTCATTATTTTATAAATAAAACACTGTGAATAATCTTGAATACTTATATAACGCCATGATTTTACTAAAAGAAGCGTTCTGAAGAGTCTTGAATAATGGTAGAATGCCATTCCATGGTACAATGTTATTTTTTTTATTATTCAAATGAAGCACTTTAAATTATCTGAAATAAAAGCACAATGCTATTTTTTCATTAAATGAATGTTAATAATCTGAAATGATATATTAGCACAAAGCGATGGAAATAATTTTAAGTAAGTATGCAGTGTATTTTTGTTGAATAATCTGTTAAAAATTAACTAGCTTCGCTGTGCAATATGCCTGTACCTTATATACTGGCTTAAAACTCTTAATTTCTTCAATCTGAGTCAGTTAGAAAAGTAGAGTTTCTTTCTTTTATATGTGCCTTGCTTCCAGAGGTTATTCATTCATACATGTATTTGTTTTTACAAATAACTCATAACTGGTGTTAAACTATGACAATTGAAAGAATTACGTCTCTTAAGTTTCAATACTGAAATAGGAAACATAAATCTAAATGGGTCCTAATGTGTAAGGAAAATACTCCATGTTTTCTGCCGTTTTTTTTTATAAAGGGAATCAAATTTGTGACTTCCTGTTTGCTTTGTTGGACAATGAGACCTCTGAATATGAGGTCTATTTTAACCCATTCCATTCGGGATACCTCTTTATGGGTATCTGGGCAAAGAGTTTGGATCTCAGATCAGGTCACAAACACAAACGTGGGGCCTGATCTGAGATCCAAACTGTTTGCTGCCTAGACATCATTTCTACAAGAGTTGGTTAGACCAATATTGTCAAAATATTCTTGATTTATTATTCAGACGACAATTTCAGCACACGACAAAAAATACCCAGAATGCAATTGGTTAAAAAGAAATAATTTGCTCCGCTGAGAGCAAAGCCTTTTCTTTAAGTGTTTACCCCATTGAGAAAGGGTGCAAAAGTGAAAATGGCAGAGTTGCTTCCAATGATAAATACGTATTCCCATTAAAAGGCTGCATTAGAATTGCTAAGGCATACGGATCTGAATCTGTACTTTTAAGGAATCGCGCTTATAAGCTTTAACCTATATTACTGAATTTAAATCTTACCATTCGAGCTGTTCTCATTATTTTTCCCATTTGGTATTTTCTGCTAATCCCCTTTCACTTTAATAATCCCTTTATAAGCTATTATGAAATGAATTATTTAAATTTGTTACGTGATTCGCATAAGTTACCCTTTATTGAGTAGCAGCCGTTGTAAGAAGGCGGCAGTGGGTTGTATCGGCATGCGCAATGCGCTATTGTCACCAGAAGGGCTTGTCAAGATGTCATAGGTAACCTAAAATGGTCCAGAAGGCCTTGTCAAGATGTCATAGGTACACGAAAAAATGGTCATACCACGTGACTCTATAACCAAGGGCGTAGCTACCTATACGGCAAATACGCAAGTGCGTATTGAAATTTTGTCAAAATTGACAAAATTTCAAAACGCACCTGCATATTTGCATGCTGAAAATTTATAAATTAGACAAGATTTCAATACCAATTACCAAAGTGGCTGAAATACTTAGTCTAGCTTTCCATTCAAGAAGTAGAGAATAAAACATGGTTGTGCGTATTATGAAATTGCCCCTAGTTACGCCCCTGATAACGGATAACTTGTAGGATGACGAAAGGTCGATAAGAGATAAGACGATAATCTCAGAGAATGGAATGCATGAATCTCCCATCATCCCAGAGGACAAAGCATTGCTATTGCTAACGATAATTTGATGACGTTATGACAGTGTCATGACGTCATCAGAGACACTTACCATCAGCAAATCCACGGAGAAAATATTAAAATGAGGTGTATGATATACAGCCATGTTATTTGCCCTTTTAACGAGAGTTGCACAACTTTTATGACTTTCTCTATGCTTTCATTGCGATTTAAAAATCCCTGCTAAAAGAGGCAATTCTTTCCAATAAGAATTAACAAGAACCATATGCGCCTTTATTTTATGCACTTTATTCCATGTGGATCATATTCCCCAACGGACCATATTTCCCTATATTCCCTTACTATCAGATGCTATTTTTATGCCCCCGTCATTAAAATGGGGGGGTGGGGGGGTGGGGGCATATAGTATCACCGCTGTCCGTACGTACGTACATCCTGTACGTTCTGTCCTGTACGTCCCGTACGAAAATGGTTTCCGTTCGATATCTTTTGAAAAATCGATGTATTGAATTCATATCTTATACACAGGTATATAATTATAAAATACAGGTCAAGTTCGATGTTGAGTAAAATCCATCTATTATTGTGGGAGTTATGGCCCTTTTTCGTCTTCATTTTGTATGAAAACATGGTTCCCGTTCGATATCTTTTGAAAATAATGGTGTATTAAATTCATATTTTATACACAGGTATATAATCATAAAATACAAGTCAGGTTCGATGTTGGGTATAATCCATTTATTATTGTGGGAGTTATGGCCCTTTTTCGACCTCAGTTTGTATGAAAAACTGGTTTCCGTTCATTATCTTTTGAAATATTGGTGTATTGAATTCATATTTTATACACAGGTATATATTTATAAAATACAGGTCAAGTTCGATGTAGGGTAAATTCCGTCAATTATTATGGGAGTTATGGCCCTTTTTCGACTTAAGTCTGTACAAAAGATCGTTTCCGTTCATTATCTTCTGAAAAGATCTATGTATTGGATTCATATTATACACAGGTATATGATTATAAAATACAGGTCAGGTTTAATTTGGGGTAAAATCCGCCAATTACTTTTGGAGTTATGGCCCTTTTTTCAACTTCATATCATACAAAAATGGTTTCGGTTTGTTAGTTTATGAGGAGTTACTTGTTTCCGGGCTATTTCTGTTGGAAAGTTGCATGGCATACATTTCTGTGATGAGATACAAAATGTTTTCATATATCACAGTCATGACAACCCCCTCCAACCCCCCTCCAACCCCTTCTCTTGATCCGAGAAGCACAATACATCTGCCTAAGGAAAACAATAAACATGTAACACACAAGTTTGCCTTTGTGAACCTAGTTATCCTACAAGTGCCAGTACCTGAAACAAGGCGCCATCTTACTTAGGGTACTAGGCGGGGGCATCCGTGTCCTATGGACACATTCTAGTTTAAGATCTGATTCCCATCGAGAAAGGCGGCAAATATGGAAATGACAATTTTGCCTCCCCTGAAAGTGTACCTGATAACCATAAGATTATTCTTAAACTATCTTTTTATCTTTTTCAGGACAAGTTATTAGCTAAGTTTGAGGACAAAGACATTGAACCTACGGCCGACCATGTAGTTGCTCCTAGTATGTCAACAGAATTAGACGAGGAGGTATGAATAAGTCATGCGAACATTCGTTTTGTCACAGAAACTTTTAATTGGTTTTGATATCGTGTTAGGCTCTGACATTTTGAGCCTTGCAGAGATGCGACGTCCTAAATGGAAAATTTTAAATAAATAGAGACATAGAGGATCTTACACGTGTGGTCATTTTATACGAAATTTATGAAACGAGCCTTCGGGGAGTTTCATAAATTTTATATAAAGTGACCATGAGTGTAAGATTCTGTTTATCATATGACCCTTTAAAATGGGGTTTTAACGCCTTCAAATTTAACATTATTTCAATATGAAAACGCATTGTTATTACACGTGTGGTCATACATTTATTATGACACGACGTTATCCACTGAATAACTGCGACGTCATATGATAAAATTAGTTACAAAATTTTGACGTTAGGTAATGAATTCGTTGCGATTGACTAATTAATGTAAAGGCTAGCGATGAAAGGATTAAGCAACACTTTTGGTTTAAACGTATAATAATCATATAAAGTACAACAAACACAAGTACAAACAATGCAAAAATCATACAAATGGGATTCAGAAGAAAGTCCAAGGACTTATTTAAATCTGTATCCCAAACTGCAATAAAACAAAATTTCTACATAAACGTGATTGTCATATATGATTTATATACAATTTTTCTGTACAGTGATACAGCAACACTTTTATTGCTACTTTAATTTTCTGTATTTATATACACGGTACAAACTTTTCACACGCACACACACTCTTCTGAAAATGAGCGATATGATTTAAATGATTATGCTGCCATGTAAAATTTTTATCCAATCAAAGTAATGCAAGAATTGTTTCGGCATGATTTTTTAAATGTATTATTTTAGTAATATTCGTTTAGGCTACTTCTTCTATTTTTCTCTTCATGTTGTTGTTGCTCTGCATCTGTTAGGCCACGAAGGCCATTAGGGTCGGAGTCGGGTAACTTCGGACATCGGGTAAATTCGGACATACCATTGCACACAGAGCCGTCTCATCAGGATTTTCACTGTTTGCCCAGTTAAATTTGTTTTAATTCCAAACAACTGACATATAAAGGAAAAAATGTCACTGTCCGAATTTACCCGCTGTCCGAAGTTACCAGACTCGATCCTAATTGCATAGGCCTATCTGGAATCGTTACAGTACAGATCCAGTTTCAAAGCAGTTTTCCAGTTTGAGTATTAAATTCTGCCATAACACTTTTCAGAAGGGGGTCATACAAATTTTTCTGCTTTCTTTAATGTTGTTTGACTCCACTGTTGTATAGGCCAACTGTTTTATATTATATAATTTAAATCTGAATTCTGTTACATTTACAGTGTGTTATTTGTATGAGTGCGAAGGCAACGATGCAAACATATCCATGTGGCCACAAAGTGATATGTCGAAAATGTTTCATCAAAACTATACAGGTAAGCGGAGAATTTATTTAATTCTTATGAGCTCAAATTCGGTGAGAAGTATACATGTAATACCCGTTCGTCAACTAATGCAGCGTTTTTTATTACGCTAAAATCATTCGCTTTTCAAGCATTAAAAAATGAAAACATTCCAATAACGACCAAGGTCATTTTATCTTTTCGATTTTCATCTTCAGCGTAAGATACGATTCTATACATTTACATTTTTGTCCCCCCGCCTTTCCGAAGAAAAGCGGCGGGACATAGTTTTCGGCATTCCGTCCTTCCGTCCTTATTTCCGTCCTTCCGTCCCCCTAAAGTAGTAGGTACCTTGTGTGCGCAACTCCTCCTACAGTTTTATGCCGATTCTTTTGAAACTTTACAGCTGTTTTTGTCATGGTCTGAAGATATGCATGTGGTTTGGATATAATCCTGAGATTATTTTTTGTTACGTTTTCCACAAGTTGAACTTAGTCATTTTTAGGCGTTTTTACTATCCAAGTGACTAGATAGTGGGTACCTTGTGTGCGCAACTCCTCCAACAGTTTTATGCTGATGCCTTTGAAACTTCACAGGTGTTTTGGTCATGGTCATGGTCTGAAGATATGCATGTGGTTTGGATATAATCCTCACATTATTTTTATCACTATTTCCACAAATTGAACTTAGCCATTTTTAGGCGTTTTTACTATCATAGTGACTATATAGCGGGTACCTTGTGTGCGCAACTCCTCCAACAGTTTTATGCCGGTTCCTTTGAAACTTCACAGGTATTTTGGTCATGGTCTGAAGATATGCATGTGGTTTGGATATAATCCTCACATTATTTTTATCACTTTTTATACCCCGCCACACTTTAGTGGCGGGGTATTATGTTATACCTTTCGGTGTCCGTCCGTCCGTCTGTCCGTCCGTCCGTCCGTCCGTCCGTGCTCACCATTTCCGATCGATAACTTGAGTATTTATTCACGGAATTTTTTCAAATTTTGCATACATATTGTTATCGGCGATGAGTGGTATGGGATTGTTAATGGGCAAAATCCGTCCATTTTTAATGGAGTTACTGCCCTTTTTCGTATTGGAAAAATGGTTTCTGGCCTGTTATTCCCTTACTGTTCATGATATCTGAATGAAACTTCACAGATATGTTGCACATCAAAGGTTACATATTGTGACTAAGGACCGTCACTCTGACCTTCCCAGTTTGTGAGTTATCCGCCCTTGATAGGTCTGAAAAAAGGTTTTTGACCTATTGTTCCTTTACTATATGGAATATCTGAATATAACTTCACAGATATGTTTCACATCAAAGGTAACATATTGTGACTAAGAACCGTCACTCTTACCTTTCCCGTTTGTGAGTTATCCGCCCTTGATTGAATTAAAAAATGTTTTTTACCCGTAGTTCCTTTACTATGTGGAATATTTAAATGAAACTTTACAGATATGTTTCACATCAAAGGTTACATACTGTGACAAAGAAACATCACTCTTACCTTTCCAGTTCATGAGTTATCTGCCCTTGATAGGTCTGAAAAATGGTTTTTGACCTGTAGTTCCCTTTCTATATGGAATATCTGAATAAAACTTCACAGATATGTTTCACATCAAAGGCTTCATATAGTGACTAGGAACTGTCACTCTGATCTTTCCGGTTTGTGAGTTATCCGCCCTTGATTGATCTGAAAAACGTTTTTTTATCTGTAGTTCCTTTACTATATGGAATATCTGAACGAAACTTCATAGGTATGTTTCACATCAAAGGTTACATATTGTGACAAAGAACCATCACTCTTACCTTTCCAGTTAATGAGTATTCCCCCTTGATAGATCTGAAAAATGTTTTTTGACTTGTAGTTCCTATACTATATGGAATATCTGAATGAAACTTCACTGATATGTTTAACACCATAGAATAGGAAACAGAGTCTCTCAGCTCAAAGAAATGCTTTACAGCCTGATCTACATCTACACTGGTCAGAATGCTCCACGTTGTTGGGTGGTTTATATTAATATTTATTTACAGTAAGGACATCATATCTCTGTCTATCTCAGTTCTGTGGCTCTTTAGCTATTATATATCTCAAAAAATAAGTTAGGATGCACAGCAGTGGCGGGGTATCATGCAGTGCCTGCGGTGCTTTTATTTTCATTGACATGTCCTTTAATTGAAATAAACAATAATGGCGGGGGACATAAATTCTTTGAATTTGCTTGTTAGTTTTTTTTTACGATTTGAGCCACGACACGACAAAACCAACAATGTGGTTGTGCGCCCAGCGCAGACTCAGATCAGCATGGGCATCCGCCTAGTCTGACCAGAGTCTTCGCTGTCCGCATGGAGGTAGCTTAGACCCTTAGCTACCCTTTGGGCACTTAACAAAGAGTCTGATCAAACCGGGCGCATGCCCAGGCTGATCTTAATCTGTGCTGGGCGTACAACCACATTGTTGGTTTTCTCGTGTCGCGGCTCATTATTTATGTTTCTAGGTTGCTGTATCACAACGATGTCTACCGCTTAAATGTGTGTTCTTTAGGACCCGGATATTGAATTAACGACAATCATCATGTGTCAGACTTTGGTGGAGATGGAATGGCAAACATTGTAGGCCCTTATTAGACCGCTCCTGTGGAGTAGTCTGATCTGGGTCTGCACTGTTGGCTCAGATGTATCTATCACAATATTTCGATTTTTTTACGATATGGTTTATGATTCTAGGTTGCTGTATCACAACGATGTCTACCACTTAAATGCGTGATCTGTAGGAGCCGGATATTGAATTTACGACAATCATCAAGCGTCAAACTTCCGCCTACCAAAAGACCACGATCAAAATTGCCTCTTGGTGGACCCAGATTTGGAAAACATTCGAAAGTTTACGCTAAATAGGCATATGTGTTAAATCAACAGATGAGCCGCGACGCGACAATACCAACAATGTGGTTGTGCGCAATGTGGAGGTAGCTTAGTTCCTTCGCTACCCTTTAAGCACTTAGCAAATAGTCTGACCAGACCGGGCGGATGCCCAGGCTGATCCGAGTCTGCGCAGGGCGCACAACCACATTGTTGGTTTTCTCGTGTCGCGGCTCAGATAAAAAGTGTGTACATATATCAGAAATACAGAATGATATTTTTGGAAAGAATATACATGATCACGCACAATAAGTGCAGTCAACCGAGAAGTATCTTCATGGCCTAACTTTGACAGTGGCAGGTGTTTTGGTCCATCGAAGGCACATAAGGTATAAGATAGCGCCATTTGAAAAACTGTAAATAAATGGTGTCGTTGATCTGTTGATAGAACGAAACTAAAAGAAGTCCTGTATTCCAAGTCAGTTGCACAGTAAGTCTTCAGACCAAGTGTCTAAAGCTTTATATTTAGGTTTGAGCTTCAAAACTAGTTTTTTAAACGTCAGTTTAACCTTTTCAAACCTTATTTTCTAAAAGAACACTTTTAGCTCGCTTCTAACCTTCGTTTCACAATAGCAAGTCTGTTAAAGTCTTAAAGCCATGAATTTAAAGGTGGGTCCCTTGACTAGCGATAACAATTATGTCCACAAAATAATTTCGTCTTTTTCTGAGCAGTATAGAATTTTCTTATTTTTCTGAATTTGTTGCTACTGAGAAACTCGTCAGATGTTGAAGAAAATAGTCGTTTTCCCTTTTGGTTTATTTTTTTTTCGTTGGAATTCCAGTTCTAAAAATAACTGTGTTTAGTATGTCTATAAGTGCGCGATTTTTTATGCCATTCTCCAAAGGTCAATTTTTCCTTGCCGTGAGCTCTCCTGGAGGTCCTTGCATGGCGGATGGGTTAAAACTATCCCAAAATGCAATGCAGCATGACGTCAGCTACGTTAGCTATTTTTGGCGCGAACTAAAAATAGCGCTAACTGGTGTGCGAAGCAGAGTTAGGAAAGCCTTTCAAAACAACTTTTCTAATATTCTTTTTATTTACACTTTCTAATGAAACTTATTCATTCCCTTTTATAAGTGCTTTCCAACAACTTGGATGAAAGATCATCAGAATTATAATGCATTTCAAAGTACAGGAACCTACCTTTATTAAGGCGTGGTTATTTAACAAACTGGGTTTGAAATAAGTTTTGAATAGTAAGATCCTTTGGAAGCAAGTAACACATAAAATAAATGAAAATAGCAGACTCGGTTTATTTGAGTCGTTTATGACCAGTAATGAAATGTTCAGTCAACACCGACCACATCCCGTTACACCGGCTTTAAAATTTACAGTTCATGGTTAAAGATTTTCAGTGAGTAGTTATTTTAAAACTTATTCAAAACACAAAACAGTAGTTCAATGTTTTTTTTTTTTTTTTTTTTTTTTAAATAGGTCTTGAAAAATTAAAACCAATAATTGAAAATTTGAAACCTGAAACTGAAAATTCGGAACGTTAGTATGACGCTCAATTTGAAGTTTTTAAACTTACGTTCGAACACTTATTGTGCATTTGGCTTGCCGGGACTCTCCTGTCCATGAATAGTGAAGAGCCGGGTAACTTCGGACAGCGGGTAAATTTGGACAGTGGCATTGTTTCCTTTATATGTCAGTTGTTTGGAATTAAAACAAAAACAACTGGCCAAAACAGTGAAAATCCTGATGAGACGGCTCATTTTGAGCCGTCTTATCTGGATTTTCACTGTTTGCAATAGTTTGTCCGAAATTATCCCCATGTCCGAAGTTACCCGACTCAACCATAAGGAAAAGTGCTACATTAGTTTTATTTATTACATTACTGCATGATATTCACGATTCACAAAGCATTAATAGCTTTTGTACTATATCACTTGTTTACCCATATGGATATTTCCAGACAAAGGATGGGCAAAAAGCATGGCTGCTGAAATATTCATATTTGAATTATGCAAATAAATGTTATATAATCAAAACAGTGTGTCTAAAAGCCGATTGCGCTGGTATGTTGCTGAGCTGTACAAAGTTCCATTATGTAAATTGATTATCAAACTTGGACAGATTGTTCTTAGGTTTCTTATTCATGCTTTGTTTAATGCAAATACGCACGTCTATTGAGATCACAAGCGAACATTATCAGTGAGATGGGTAAACTTGCTATACATAGAGGATCTTCCATGAGTGCCCATGTATTATTGAATTTATTAAAGGAGTTGGGGAAAAAGATAAGATGCGAGGCTTTGCCGAGCATCTTATCAGTTTTCCCCAACGAGTTTAATAAATTCAATAATACAGGAGCACGAATGCAAGATTCTATTTATCATATGACACTAAAATCGCATTTTATTACCAAATTTGTGCATTAAAACGTCACGATTTCGCCATCAGAAAAGGGACGTTTTTATGGACGTCAATGCATAATGTTACGTACGACGTAATTTGCATATTTAATCCACTAGTGGATTATCGTTTTTTTTGCATGGCTTTATTACACTCTCAGATGCGACGTCATATGATAAATCAAGTGTAAAGAATAAAGTAAGATCAAGCTCTAAGGCATCTATACTGTGCAAAGTAAAGTTCAGATAAAACTGAGCTGTTCAAATGTGCTATAAAGCAGACTTTCTCGCAGTATGATTTTTCTGAATATTTGTACATCCAAAGCGCTGTGATCTATGACCGTTCGCCGTCCGCCCGTTTGTCCATAAAGTCTTCAAACGATATCTCCTGTAAACCTACTAGTCAAAGTTCATGAAACTTCAAAGAAGTGTTGTCATGTCAACCAAAGTCAAATTTTCTTATAGTATCCTTCTCAAAAAGTGCTGACCCCGATCACAAATTATTTGAATGTTTCTTCCAAGACGTTTAAACCGATGGCAGCAAGGGGCGAGGCTAAGTTTTCAGATTATTATATATTTTTTTTAATTAAAATTAAAATTTACTTCGAAAACCGCTGGCTCGAAAAAGCCAGAAAGGGAGGCGAAGTATTCCTTGTATGTCCGAAGGATTCAGGGTATAACTTTAGGAAGATTGTTCAATCCGATATAAATCTTCAAAACAACGGTCACCTTCAGCTGAACTTACTTTTCTTGCAAGTTGACAAGAAAACGTCATTGAAAATTCTTAGCATAAAAACTCAGGTGAGCGATATAGGGTCACGATGACCCTCTTGTTACAGAAAGTTGTTTCCAATGTCGTAAAGGTTAAGATGGATATGATTTGCTACTGTTGTTAGCACGAGTATTTTACCATGCTTTTTAATATTACGACCAACTATCTTGCCGGTAATGAACATAAGCAATGTGAAGTCACTTTGTAGTGGCGTTCCTATCACTGAACATGTTATATTTTGTTATGCATGCATCGCTCTGCTGAAATGAATTAACACTTACACTACATATATACCGTATTCTTTGATTATAAAACGGAGGTTTCTCCTTCCAAAACGACAAAAACAATCCCAAATATCTAGATCTGTCTTAGAAGATGGATCTAGATTTTATGGAATGTTTTGGAAGCAAACAAACAAACAAACAAAAAACAAAATTCTAACACAATGCGCCTATAGAAGCAATGGAAAGTTGCTGTGTTTTATTCTGCAACAATTCACTGTTACGGAGCGCGCGAGTCTTATTGCTGACGTCACTGCAATTACTGACGTAATTTTGTGACGTTTTGAGACGTTAGGCGGTGTAACGTCTCTTTTCCTTTCTTAAATCGCCATAAAAACGTACATCTATCTTAGATACAGTTAAGAATATTGGCGGGATCATGAACACGCTGGCAGGAAGGTTGGGAGAATTTGAATGAAAAGAATAGTTTTTCTGCGGTTTTGAGTGTTAGAATCGAAATAGTTCAGCTCTAGCTGGGAATTGTTGAGTAATAATTCACTGTTTGTCGGTCAGTTGTAAGTAGATATATCACTCGCGATCCGCGCTCGTAATATGATCTACTTTACAACTGACCTCCAAACAGTGAATTATTACTCAACAATTCACTGCTAGAGCTGATCTATTTCTTAAACAAAAACAACTCAAAACATTTTATTGCAGAAGTTGATAAGACTGATACAGATATTGGGGGTCTTCTAGAGAAAACAAAACCCGTTTTCATAGCCGATAAATACGTCACACCGTATCATAAAGCCCATCAGTAAAAAGTGTTATTTGTTTCTGTAATTTATCTTCATATAAGCTATTTCGTACTCAAGCTTGAATCTAACTGACAAGCAAGTGATGAAGTGTCGCATGGACCGATATTTAGGGTTGCGAACTATAAGCTCCTTTAAGTAACTCATTTCTATACATGCTTGTTGCGGGTAGCATATATACTACATTTGATGCGGCTTTGTAGCTATTTTGCGTACTTTGGTGCCTGTGACAGGGATATTTTGGAAATAATAATTTTTACCAAGAAACGCAGCTATAATATGTGTTTTGTTTGCATCGCAACGGTATGGGTACTAGCTTTTTCCAAGACAACATTTTTTTCACCACAGACTCGTTTGAAAATTCAAGCTTATAAAGCTTTGATGGTTGGTTGGTTGCTTTGATGCTTAACGTCCACGGTAAACAACTACGGTCATGTCGGGACGGTCAGTTAGCCTAACCACACTATTCCTGGACAGGCTTAGACCTCCTAAGCGGTTAACCAGTACTATGTGCACATACTTTCGCCAGTAACTGACAACTGCCCTTCTTGAATCAGCGGAAGGAGAAACGAAAGTATGTGGCCAGACCGGGATTCGAACCCAGGACCTCTGACTTACTAGTCAGGTGCCCTACCGATTGCGCTACCCGGCCCGGCATAAAGCTTTGTTAACTTTAGGAATTATTCTTTCCGATTCATCATGATGAACTGCCTGCGTAATAACATTTCAACTGGAATTACAACTAGATTTTGCCTTTTCACATATTCACCATTTAGAGTTAGTTAATTTGTACTTGGTCGTGAGATAAGTAGTTTTAAGAAAAGTAGCCAAGTAACTGATTAAAAGATTGTTACTAGCATTAACAAGAGGTCTTCCGAAAATAATATCACCTGAGAATTTTGTAAAATAAAAAAACTGATCAATCAGAAACCCATTTTTCCTTTTTTGCCAATGAAAACGAATTCCACATCATTTCATAATAAGTGATAAATAAATAACTACAGCTGTTAAGCCTTAAAGCACCCCAAACAGCATGACTCCATATTTGGATACGTTCATGCTTCATCTAAACACTATCAAACACTACTTTTTAAAAACTATACAAATCGTTTGATAGCCATTGTTTCGGTAGGAAATCGTTTTTGGAAGATACTCATGGTTGTCATTAATGTATCTAATTGGCATTGATATTAAATATTGAGCCGTGACACGAGAAAACCAACAAAGAGGTTGTGCGCCTAGCGCATACTCAGATCAGCCTGGGCAACCGCCCAGTCTGATCAGGCTCTTTGCTTAAGCGCTTAAAGAGTTGCTAAGGGTCTTAGCTACCATCATGCGGACAGCGAAGACTCTGATCAGACTGGGCGGATGCCCAGGCTGATCTGAGTTCTTCGCTGGGCGCACAATCGCTTGGTTGGTTTTGTCGTGTCGCGGCTAATTTATATGTATGTTTATAAAGCATTCCATTATAACCAATTGTATAAATTTGTATTGCACAGCAATAGCGCCCCTGCTGAACGTACAATCTCATTCCAACTTAGAAATAAATTTTAAAGGTTCTGCGAATAGACTGTCAAAATACAGCAATGATATTCGATTCATTTATATGCCAAGTAGATTAGTACAAAAATTCAGCTTTGTAAAAGCTTAGCGTGTCGAGTTATCACAAAAACTCCTGAAAGTTGCCAAACCGAAATTTCGGTTTGGCCACTTTAAGGACTCTTGTGCTTTCTCGGCCTTTTTTTTTGCTTGAAAACAAGCATTGTGTACCTATACAGATATGCTTTTACCTATACAGATATACAAACAAGTCGAATAGCATTGTTATATTTTGGCTGACTATATGCTGAAGCTTGATTTTTTCAATTTCCAGATAGGTATGAAATTGCACGCTTACCAGTCGTCAATAGGTCGAATCAAGAAAAAAATCAATGTTGTCGAAAAAGGGTTCGCGTGCATGTCTGCTTGATGCGGCTTTGTTACTATATATAGTTATCCCAAGTATTCGGATACATGTACGTGCCGAAAAACTATTATTTAAGGTATATTGGTGTATCTCAATATATGGCACCATTTTCATAAATGGAGGCAGCTTTCATGACTTCCTGTTCCCTTTCGCCTTTCGAGTTGTTGTCTACTTTTAAAGAAAAGAGTTGGTTCTAGGGGAGCAAATTCTTTCTTTAAAAGCTAACTCATTTAGAAGGGAGGCGAAACTGAAAACGGCAGGTTTGCTTCCCCGGAAAATGTACCACTTACAATAATTAAAGCAATGACATTCACAGTATCCGAACTGACTGTACCATCTCTTCCGGTTTTCATAGCGTTGAATCGACAGTACAAACATTCGCTTATAACCAGTAGTCGGAAATTACTTTGTTTTGAGATTTTATCCGGAACCTGCTGCGTCATTTATAGTCATTCAGCTTTGAAAATGTAAAGAGGTAAGTTTAATGTAATTTGCTATTCGGTCTTTTACTTTGTTGCCCTGTACAATGTCGTGTATGGGTGGATAGTAATTGATACAGTATTTAAATCGCCCTTGGCATGATTCTAAAACCATTTTGAGCCTTTTTTACATGTTTTATAAAAATCTTTAAAATAAACGGAAGGCGTTATCAGTCTACAGTTTGTTAGTTTTGATAATAGGACGATAGCTAGGTTTTGCACGACACAAACTCCTGTTAAATTAAGCTGTTCGGAATAAAATTTCTGTGACGGCCATGAGGTTTTCATTGTACAGGGTAATAAAGTAAAAGACCGAAGAGCAAATTATATTAAACTTACCTCTTTGCATTTTCGAAGCTGAATAACTAAAATTGACGCAGAAGACTCCGGATAAAATCTCAAAACATATTGATTTCCGACTACTGGTTACAAGGGAATTTTGTACTCTCGACTCAACGCTATGAAAACCGGATGAGATGGTACAGTCAGTTCGGATACCGTGACATTGAGCATTTTCGAATTTCAACAACTAATTCATGGAAATGGTCATTGCTTTATTAACATTTAACTCTCATAATCTCGAACACTTATATTTCAAAGTACCCTCTTATATCAAAGAATATAGTTTGGACACATTTTTTTTTATTTTATTTTTTTCACATTTCAGTTCCTGTTTATCTCAAACTATTGGTGTCTCATAGTAAATTTTCTGGTCCCAGAAAATTTACTTTGATGTACCAGTAGTTTGAAATAACAATTGGAATGTAAAGCAGTATCAGTAGTTTGAAATGAACTTCGAGATATCGAAAGTTGGCTATAATTATAAAAGGGGCTGGTTAGAAATACTGCTTGTGAGCAAATTGCGCATACTCTTTAGGTGGAGAGAGGGGGCAGACTGATTTGAGTGTTCGGTGTTTTAATGATGTGTTTCAGTCCAAAAACTTGGGGTAGGTACGGTTTTCACGAAGTGATATATCCATGAATAAACTATGCAACAAATAACAATGTTTTGTTTAATTTTCTTCTTGACCTTAAATGAGATTATACAACCTTTGCAAATGTTGCCAGAAAATTAAGGCATTTCGCATTGTGAAAGGAGTGGTATGATTTAGTACAACTGTGTGTTTTGTCCGCCTATACTAGAGATAATTCAACGAACTGAAGCTAGTGGATTATCTCCTGTACTGGCGGACAACCCACTGGTTAAACATGAAAGCCTTCTTGCCACATACTTTCGTTTCTCCTTCCGCTGATTCAAGAAGGGCAGTTGTCAGTTACTGGCGAAAGTATGTGCACTATGTACTGGTTAACCGCATAGGAGGTCTAAGCCTGCCCAGGAATAGTGTGATTTGACCGTCCCGACATGACCATAGCTGTTTACCGTGGACGTTAAGCAACAAATCAATCAATCAATCTTGCTTAGTATTATGTAGAAACCTCTATCAGTACGTTCTGAAAAAATAAAATTCCCCTGGAAACTATAAAGCACTGTCAAGAAAGAAAACATGAGACTCTTTTGTACAGTCTCACCATTAGCAGCAATGTAAATTGCAGGGTTGGTCAGGGTTTCTATCTCAAAGACAAATATTCTCGTTTATTGGCTGCCATAATCCTATTATGCAACAATCCAGTGACTCATCAAAGGAAATATCCCATCTCACATAGGTAATGACATAACGGGGTCATAAAAGCCAATAAATACTGGGGGCGGGGGGTGGGGGGTGTTCTATATAGTAGAGAATATTTGTCAACTTCTGTGACTTTCTGTTTGCTTCTCTGCAAAACAGTCTTTCCAAAAGGAGCATACACGTAAAGGAAAGAATTTGCTTCAAAAAGGGCAGATTCTTCCTTTAAGTGTTGTTCTCAATTGAGTAAGGAAGCAAATATGAGCCGCGACATGACAAAACCAACAATGTAGTTGTGCGCCCAGCGCAGACTCAGATCAGCCTGGGCATCCGCCCAGTCTGATCAGAGTCTTCGCTGTCCGCATGAAGGTAGCTTAGACCCTTAGCTACCTTTTAAGCGCTTAGGGAAGACTCTGATCAGACTTGGCTGATGCCCAGGCTGATCTGAGTTTGCACTGAGCGCACAACCACATTGTTGGTTTTCTCGTGTCGCGGCTCATATGTTCCCTTGTAATGTGTACTCATTTACTGAAGAAAAACTCTGTTTTCAGATATACCAGAAAGGGCAGAATGATCCCAAAGTACCGGGTAACACGAGTACAATATACATTATGATGAAGTACACCTTGGAGAGTTTAAACAATGCCGCATGGTAGATATTGAAGGCTATTCGAAAACTTTTTTTGTTTTTAGATTTTTCAAGGGCAAATGGAATCGTGCGTTAACCAGACTTGTCATAGTCCAGTAGTTTAATTTCACTAACCTTATCTGCGATATAGTAAGATTTTTTTTTTTTTTTTTTTTTTTGTTCCCTCAGAATTTATCTCATTCCATAGACTATTTTATGGTTAATAAATCCCACAGACAATATCGATCAACAAAGTTTTATTAGTATCTGCCCTTTGTACAAACTACTTAAAGATGGTTTACGCTGATAAAACAAATAAATCACGTTAGATAATAGTTCTGCAAGTCAGTTTAAATCCGCAAATCAATGATGATTTACTGATGCTGCTTATTATATAGCACTAAACTGATTGTTTCTAAATGTCAAAGTTTCATTGCAGTCTATTAACTTTTTTTTTCACTTTTACGAATCTGAAACTGTGTGGGCAGTGTTGCAACATAATATTACTGCACATAATTTTACCGAGTCTACTATTTTCTTTTATCATATGACGTCGCATCTGAGAGTGTAATAAAATCATGCATCAAAAATGATAATCAACTAGTGGATCTAATATGCAAATTACGTCGTAACGTAATGCGTTGATGTCCATAAAAACGTCGGATTTTTAATGGTGGAATAGTGACGTTTTAGTGAAAAATTTGCTAATGAAATGCGATTTTAGTGTCATATGATAAATAGAATCTTGCACTCGTGCTCCTGTATCGCTGAATTTATTAAACTCGCTGGCGAAATTAGATAAGATGCTCGGCAAATCCTCTCATCTTATCTTTTTCTCCAACTCGTTGAATAAATTCAATAATACTCGAGCACTCATGGCACTCATGTTAGATCCTCTGTTTCTTTGATGTTTGATGTGTTCCTTGCCTCCACACGATCTTCCTTCTATATTTATAATATCTTTTCGTTTGGATTAGAACATAATTAAGAAAAGAAAGGCTTAACCAGGGAAAATCACAAATACAATGCCAAAGGGTGTGAACCTAGATTATCTTAAATCAGAGAATATGCTACGGATACGGATACATACTCTTACAGTACCCCAAAAAGGACTACGAGCGTTTAGGCCATTTGTATGATACATCGGCTGCAAACTTCTACCAGATAGTTGAAGTGTGCTAAGTGTTTCCTCTAGGTCAAGTTCCTTAAGAATTTCGCATACATACTAATTCTTACTAATTCAAACACAGATTGCAGAATAGACCAAGCTTATGGCATATATGCATTTGAAATCCTGTACCGTGCAAAGTTTATACAAACACACTTTAGTATCTTGGGATATACGATATTTGTGAGAACTTAATGGGTATTTACGTCCTTTAATGTAGTGCTGTCTCTCAGGACTAAAACTTTCAAGCAATTTACCATTTTCTTTAAAGTACGCCACCGTAAAACAATGCAAATATTTGGACAGATAGGCCTGAACAAACAGTGCAGACTCAGATCAGACTGCTCCTAGGAGCAGTCTGATCAGGGTCTGCACTGTTTGTCGCCTATCTGCATCTTTTGATACAATGCATTGTAAAAATAATCTGTTTCATTACAAGGAAACTATGGTAATTATTTTATCTGTTCCAAATTTTAGAATTGTACAGAAATATCACAAAATAAATAAATAAATAAATAAATAAATAAATAAATAAATAACTATTAAAGACTGCACTCAGTGTACTTGCTTTTTTCTTGTCACAAAAAATTTGGTATGGTTTAAGGAAGAGTGATAACAGCTATATTCCTGGGCTACAAAATATTCGTAAGAACTAAATGATTATTTACGTCATTATGCGGCATATTGTCCCTTTAGACCTAAACGTTTCAACAAGTTCGCGTGAGATCAATTATGTAATAACACATAAACAGTCTGTCTCAAAAATAAATGGAATCCTATAGAGAAATAATGTACTTTTAAGATGAAGCCACTTGTAAGTACAAATGAGCTTTATGGCACTTTTATCCTTTTAAGTTGAACTTAAATTGAATCCAGTAAAAAACATAAATGTATTTCTAAAATGGTGTCACTAATAAGTACTTAATTAAAACGTTTTTAAGATAATTCAATGCACTTTAAGGTCAACCCATTGATAGTCATAAGTGTCCTTTTGGGCTGAATCCATTGACAGTTATAAATGTACATTTACGCAGACTTATAGCTGCTTATAGATGCACGTTACCCCTGTGAAATATGCTTTTTAAAATGAAGCCAACAATAACTGCTACATGCACATTACTTTTAAATGCATTTTCATGCCTTTAAAATGCAACGATTGGTAGGCCTTTAAAGTGGATTTGAGATTAATCTACTTGTCGATATAAATGTACTTTGAGACGGACCCTCTTATGATGCATTAAATGTACTTTGAGATGAACCCACTTAGCAGGCATTAGTGTACTTTGAAATGAACCCACTTATGAGACATTAGTGTACTTTAAGATGAAGCTACTTAGCAGGCATTGTTGTACTTTGAGAAGAACTCACTTATGAGGCATTAGTTTACTTTGAAATGAACCCACTTATGGGGCATTAGTGTACTTTAGATGATTCCACCTATGAATGTACTTTGAGATGAACCCACTTAGCAGGCATTAGCATACTTTGAAAAGAACCCACTTATGAGGAATTAGTGTACTTTGAGATGATTCCACCTATGAAACATTAATGTACTTTGAGATGAGCCCACTTATGAGGCATTAGTATATTTTGAGATGGACCCACTTAGCAGGCATTAGTGTACTTTGAGAAGAACCCACTTATAAGGCATTAGTGTACTTTAAGATGAAACCACTTATAAGGCATTAATGTACTTTGAGATAAACCCACTCATAGGCCTGAATGTACAGCTAACATGAACCAACTAATTGACATTAATGTGATGTTTAGAAGAATAGCTTATTTGTATTAATATACCTTAAGACGAACCCACTAATGGGCATAAATGTATTTGAGATGAACCCAATTATATGTCTATTTTTCTTCAAGATAAACAAAGTATTAGTCATTAATGTGGTTTTGAGATAAACCCACTTATAGGCATTAACGTACTTTGAGACGAACCCACTAATACGCATCTGTGTTCTTTGAGATGAACCCACCAGTAGGTATTATTATACTTTTAAGATGAATCCACTTTTAGGCCTTACGTACTGTGAGATAAAACCCACTAACAGGCATAAATGAACTTTAAAATAAACCCACTTATAGGCATTAATGTACTTCGAGATGAGCCCACTAATAAGCATTATTATACTTTACTGTAATGTAATGAACTGTACCCATTAATAAGTATTAATGTTCGTTTGAGCTGTACCCACAATTTAATGTTCTTTTGAGATGCACCCACTTATATCCATTAATGTACTTAATAAATAAGCATTAAGGTTCGTTTGAGCTTTACCCAATAATTAATATTCTTTTGAGATGAACCCACTAAAAGGCATTAAATGTACTTTTGAGCTCTGGCCGTTAATAATCTTTAACGTTCATACCCACTAATTATAATATTCGTTTGAGGATGCATTCATGTATTTAGAGATAAACATACTAATAATCTTTAATATTCTTTAGAGCTGCACCAGTATTGATATACCTAGTATACAAATTCAAAAAGATTAAGGGTAGGACTGATTTTTCTGATCAATTCCGAAAAATAATAATACGTCACAAACGTATTGGCTATAATTTAAATGTTATGCGACAGTCTGCATGCTTAGTGATTTACCCAATCACGGTTGATAACTTTGCTGCACTCTTTAATTGCACACCGGTGGATCGGGCGTCAGACTCTATGATGGCCCCGACCTAAAGCTATATATTTTAGTTGGTTGGGACCGGAACCTTTTTGTCTGTTGCTTGGTCCACCGGGGCTCAACTGGTGACCTTCTTTTGCTTCAGATTTCCAGTGGGGTTGTTTGGCAGGCCAGGGATCTCCACCTGTCAGACGGCCCGTTGTATCTGTTGAGTCCTCGTCTTTGCTTCTTCATGGTGTTGAAATTTGATTTATGTGTTTACCGTGATGATTCATTGACGAGTTAGAGGGTTATCATGCGAACCGAACAACCAACTAAATATTTTGTACCACTTCAGAAACTGAGGGTGAGGTTGGGCCCCTAAAATCGATTTAAGCCCCCCAGTAATTCATTACTGACCGTTCCAAGGCGGTAGTTCTGTTGTGGTTCTCTGTTGCCTGTTTTTGGTGTCAGAGTTTCTGTGATGTTTTACCTTATGTATGTTCTTATTATTTTTGGTTCGGTTTGGGTTGCTGAGTGGCCACCTTTTGGGAACAAGCTGCTCACTCGGTTGGCCATATGTTCTCTGTATCTTGATTATTTGTAATCTTAGTTGTTTCCAACTATGGTTTGAGGGCTGGATTTGGATTTTGATTGTTTCAGTTCCTGGTCTTTGCATACTTTTTACTTGTACAAAAGCCGAAATATCTTAAAAAAAGTGAACTAGTTTCCCTTTAACTTGAAATTTCTTAAATACCCAATGGACTAGGAAATCCGCACCAAGTATGCTCTGACTGGAACAAGTAGCATCAGGATGACGGTCGGTCAGTTATAGTGTTGTTTAATGCTGGCAGCGGCGTCCGCCTTATCAAACGGGCAAAGCTGTACATGTTCATGCAAAAAACAACACACACCAAATTAATGTGCCTGTTATGGTTTGGTTTTAAAGGGCTTTGCCTCGCTAAAAAGCATTAACCCTTTTTAGGCTGGAAATCCGTTTTGAAGACACACGCGAGCAGTGCAGACCCAGTTCAGACGCCGCAGAACGCGGCGTCTGATCAGGGTCAGCACTGTTTGCTTATGGGGTTTTCTATGCCAAATACCGTCAATGTTAAAACATTCACCAGAAACTCTTAAAACTAGAAATTGATTCATCCAACTAATAAAGAATAGACAAGTCCACTAGTCGACAGTGATGGACCAAACATAGCTTAAAAATGATCCAAACCGATCTTTTAGTAAGAGCAAATGTTGAATGCGAAAAGGAAAAGGAAAGAACAGAAAGACAAAAAATGAATATGAGATGTACTGTATGCAGAATCGGAAGAATAAAAAAGAAATAAAACTACACGAACATTGGCGGAAATTAATAATCTATTGCCTGTCTGATAACCAGTATGGTGATGTTCCTCTGTCTGATTGCTTAATTTGCAAGCATAGAATTCCATTGAGACTTTGCGTGTCTCTTCCCTACACAGTCTGACAAATGTCTATACCAATCATTAAGCAAATTCTTTATTACAGAAAGATATACTCAGAGGCAAAAGAAGAGTGCATGCTTTATAAACGATCAATCGCATCTTGAATGCACTGCTTCAAGTCAGAAACAAATCGTTTTGAGCGGCCATCCTCTATCGTTGGTTATCCCCTCGGGGATAACCATATTAAGATAGGAATTCGTACTCGATTTGTACGCCGTTTCCTTTTGCTAAAATACAGGTCCCACTATTTCCCGGTAATTCTACATTTGGCACACCCTGCTATAGGGTTCTCGCCAGCATCGCTAATGCATGATCTTTATAGCTTATATCTTAAAACACTTTATCTCACCCCATACAAACAGTTACCTGAAAGTTCAGTTATCAGTTAACAGTACAGATCAATAACAAGTTCTGCTTGATCAACGCTATTTACCGGTATTTGCTCCCATAGTTTGGCGCACCCAGCTGCAGGGTCCCTTCCAGCATTGCTAAGACATGAGCTGTAAAACTCATCCTGAACACTTCATCTCGCCTAATTCAAGAATCTCACCTAATACAAGCACTTACCAGAGAGTACAGTCCACCTACGAAGAGCCATTACTAAACAGTACAGGTCATCTAAAAAAAAGTTAATAGCACTAAGCTCACCTGATACAAGCAATCACTAGACAAAAAGAAAAAGCTGTCAAAATCGCCACTTACCCACAGCTTCAACAAATCTAAGAATACAATAAAATTAACTTGTACTGCTGCCAATTTTCTGCTTTACCACTTGCATCCTATAGATTCATTTGCTAAGGGATAACCTCTCAAGCTTTTTCAAAAGCTAAACTTGTGATCCCTAAGACATGATTTGTCTTCCAATGAGAGGCGTGCAGTTGAAACGCATATGTATGGTTTGCTTTGAAACAAAACAACCCAAAACTCAGATATACTGATTTACTGCACAATCGTATCGGTTTATGTGTATTTTGCTTGGATACAGTCTTTTCTTAGAAATATTATAAATGTTACACAAGTCTTTGTGTCTGACAAGGAAAATATCTGTTAAGAAAGGGTCAAGTAAAGTGTGAGGTTTCATTACCTAACTGTTATTATGTGATGGAAACCAATGCATCTATCATAGAAAAGAATAGAATCGTGGCATAACCAATTTATTTCTCTGTCTCTATATGACAGAGTTCATTACCACAGACTATAAGATGCCAAAGAGGGGAAGTTGAAATATTTCATACAGCCATTAAATTTGAGCCGCGACACGAGAAAACCAACGATGTGGTTGTGCGCTCAGCGCAGACTCAGATCAGCCTGGGCATCCGCCCTGTCTGATCAGACTCTTCGTTAAGAGCTCAAAGGGTAGCTAAGAGTCATGCAGACAGCGAAGACTCTGATCAGACTGGGCAGATACCCAGGCTGATCTGAGTGTGCGCTGGGCGCACAACCATATTGTTGGTATTGTGTCGCGGCTCAATTTGACAGAACACCCTTGAAGTCACCACAGGACATATGCAAAAAGTGAAGACTCAGATCAGCCTACGCATTGCACAGTCTGATCTCAGTATTTCATCTTTTTGTGTGAGGCTTTATGTTCCCGAAGCACGAAAGAGAATTTTTATCATTCTGATTACTACTAGTCAGGTATGGGATGAAACAAACTTTAACTGGAAGGCGAACACAAACAGACTGACTGTGGTGTATATAGTGGAATTTCTTAGGTTATAATTTAAGCAAATGCACTTGTCACTTAGTTGCAAATGAAGATTACACATGCAAATCCATAGCTTTATGGGAATTAGATTTTGTCTGAACATGTTAACAAAACAGAGAAATGTCATTAAGCTTGTTGCATATAAATTGCAGAATGTCTTCGTATTTCCAGTGCATTTCTGATTTAATTGAGCTGGTTTTAACTAAAAACCATTTTCAATTTAATGGAAATCACTACCTTCAAAAACTAGGCACTGCTATGGGGACACGTATGGCCCCTTCATATGCTTCACTTTTCATGGGAAAATTTGAGAAGGAATTTCTGGACTCTTGTGACTTGCAACCTTTTTTGTGGTTACGATTTTTGGATGATGTTTTCATGATCTGGAATGACAGTGAGGAGCAATTATTAAGATTTCTGGAGAACCTCAATCAGTGTCACGAAACCATAAAATTTACATACAGTTACTCAAAAACGGATGCCGTTTTTCTAGATGTCAAAATTGAAAAATCTGATGCTGGGATCTTGAGAACTAGTGTACATGAAAAGGACACCAATGTTCATCAGTATATCGAGTTCTCATCCTGTCATCCTCTGTCTTGTAAAAAAGGCATACCATTTAGTCAGGCTAAACGGTATCGTCGCATCACTTCTAGTAATGACTGTTTCAAACAAAGTCTAGAAAAACTGAAAACTTATTTTCAAATGCGTAACTACCCTGCTGATATTTTATCTGAAGCTATTCAAAAAGCATCAACTTTGACTGTTGATGAAGCTTTAGAATCCAAACCTTCTGAAAGTCAAGATATTATCCCCTTTGTCTGTACATACAATCCCTCTCTTCCTAACATAGGCAAAATTATTAACCAGTATTGGGGTTTACTTAAGATATCAGCAAGTGAAAGTGTACGTTGCTTATTTGAATCTAAGCCTATAGTTGCTTACAAAAGACCGGCTAACATTCATGACATGCTAGTTCACTCAAAAATGAGTAAATCTGTGGCTTCTTACAATGTAACCAAATGTGATAGACGCCGTTGTTCACACTGTTCAACTATTCATGAGTCTGACTGCTTTACGAGTACTACTACATCATGTGTGCATAAAATAAAGCAAAACCTTTCATGCATTTCCACTGATGTAATATATATGATAACATGTAAGAAATGTAAAGCTCAGTATGTTGGACAGACCCGCCAGAAATGTGCTAATCGCATGAATAGTCATAAATTTGACATTATGCATTTTCCAGATATGTTTACCAATGTTTCAGAACATTTCAATTCTCCAGGACATACCATTCACGATTTTTCGTTTATGCCTATTGAAAAAGTTTCAAATAATTGGAAAAGACTGTTAAAGGAAACGTCTTGGATGCACATTCTTGGTACGGTTGCTCCAAAAGGCATGAATTCCAAAGAGTTATTTTAATAACTTATGCCTATTTGACCCTGGGACAGTGTTTTCTATAATCTTTACCTGTGTGCCAATTTATAACTCTGATCAGCCTGCGCATCTGTACTGTCTGATTTCCCTTTAATATGCACTCTGTTGCGGCTACTTGGGAAGCCTAAATCCTTCTTACAACCTATGGGAGCTCTAGTCAGAATGCATGGTTGCGCAGGTTGATCTGGGTTTCCTTTGGTTTATTTGAGTTTGTAGACATTGCTGTCCTGCGGCTCAGTTTTCATTTAACATGACAGTTATTACAGGCATCTTAATATTTAGCTTTTAAAATTGCATTTTTCCTGTGATTTTGCATCTTCTAAGATCCTGTTATTGTTAAATGTGCTTAACACTGTTTAATCAGTAAGTTTTTACACCAAAGTCATTGCCATTTTTTGACGTCGTTGCCATTGACGTCATGTGACGTTGATGTCATTATGTTTCATTGTTTACAAATATGTCCCTTGAGAAAGGTTGTAATAACCGAAACTAGTCGGGAATAAAATAAACAGAACTACTTGAAGTTTGATCTCTTTTACAAAACTAGAATGTCTTCGTGTCAGTCTCCTGGCTCTTAAAGTTGCACTTCAGGTAAATGTACCCATTGCTCTATCAGCATGAAATATTTTATCGTCAGGTATCGCTGCAAACTTCTCACAAAAGTTTCGCCATTGATTATTATCGTGATTTACCGGCTTTGAAAAATCAAAACGTCTTTGAGTTTACTATAAAATAGATTTGAAAAAATAACTAGGTCATTTTAGTTGCCAGCCAAAATGACCTACTTTCGATTTCACAAGCTTTATTTCATGCTAAAAATACAACGTACAGGCGATAAAAATATAAGGTACAGGCGTTTAACAGGTGATAAAAATACAACGTACAAAAAAATTAGGCAAGGATCCCATTGATTGTGCCGCTGTTGCATTATTGCATTGCTAAACAGGGAACCAGATTTTTATGGAGAGACATCAGTTTTTTTAAATACCTTGTTCCTTTTTTTTGCCAGTTATATGCTACAAAAAAGCACATCAACCGACATATTTTCATCAATTCTGAAGGCTGTACAGGTTTCATAATGATTTGTATTTGGACGGTGTTTACCTTTGATAGGACTATGGAGACTTTAACTCAACGCAGAATTTTAACGCAAAGGTCAGCAGCTTTATCCAAATGATGTAAACTAATCAGTACGAACCTGAAAGTTAATATACATGTAATTCCTTATCAAAATTTTCTATCTTAGAATACTTGAAGTTAGGGGACCTCCATACGAACCGAACTACCGACTAATTGTGTGCACCGTGGCGGAGGGTGAGGGTGAAGGTTTGGGCCCAGTAAAACCGGTTTAACCCCCCCCCCCCCTCAAGTAGTTATTACTGACCGTCCCAAGGCGGTACTTTCGTTGCGGTTGCATTTGTTTTATAGGCCATGAGCCAGATATGGTTTACCTCCCCCCTAGAGGGAGTTTTGTAGACCATACTTTTCTTAAAGACCAGCATCTTAGAAGTATTTTGCAGCATGTTAGCCCTCTGGCGAGTGGGGCGTTAAGCTGTAACAGCCTGTTACATTACGTTACCCATTAAAATAATAAATATAAAATAAAAATTATCAAAAATTATAAAAAATGAAAGTCACTTTCCTATGTTTAAAATTATAATAAAATCTAATAAAACAATCTAATAGCTAAAAGTTATGATGTTTGAAATGTCACTTTAGCCTACGTGGTGTAATATACGTGACGTTTAACTGTACTCTCCATTAAATTCCAATTTCCATCCAAAATACTTTCTTTTTGTAAGTTATTCCTTTTATATTAGACCAAATGTTTGTTAATGTGTTAAAGAAAATTTATTGATCTTTTCAGATCTGCAAAAATTATTATCGTATCTTGTATACTTTGGGAGAAATAGAACGTTGAACACAGTAACCCCTTATGAATGTTCCATATTACAATTATCACTTTCCGTATAATTCAAGCGCTTGAACTACACTATTGGAATAGAAAACAACAGTTAAAGGTAATATTGAATAAGCCAGCCTATTTAAACAGCAAGGAGCAGTTCAACAATATTTTGAATGCATTTTAGTCGGCCATAATGATCGATTATATACGTTACCTATGGCTACTTTTGTTAAAATCATATCATTTGAAGATAGAATCATTTTATCTTCTTTGGTAGCAGTTTCTTCATAAAAAATCTTTTAATATAAGAGAAAAATGCATTCTGGTTTATTTTCTATGATAAGCTATTACTAGTAGTAACGTAAATAACACTAACATTTAAAATATTTTATTATAATACCTTTAATCAGTAATTTTCCACTGTTACATTAAAAAACTAGAAAATTGTGTCTGTAAGACACTTATGATGCCCCCGTGCAGCGCCTGTTACATGACGTGTATATCCATAAAGCACCTACACAGAATCCGTTGAAACATACCCTACCATGTAAAAAATTGCCCAAAATGACTAAGTTAAAAAGGCTATGATTTTGTCATAATTAATTGTAGATCTATCAAAATGCCTCATGTACATCATCAAATATGTCCACCATATGTAGACAAGGTTTGAAAAAGATCCATTGAAAACTGTGGAGCAAGTTGATAACACAAACTCCACACTCTAAAATGCAAAAATTTCCCTAGAATGACTAAGTTGAAAAGGCCGTAATTTTGTCAAAATTAATTCTAGGTCCAACAAAAACCCACATGCACATTTTGAATACATTCACAGCATGTATGCAAGGTTTGAAAAAGTTCCATTGAAAATTGGGAGAGGAGTTGATTACACAAACTCTACACCCTACAATGCAAAAAACTGCCTAAAATGACTAAGTTCAAAAGGCCGTAATTTTGTCAAAATTAAATCTAGGTCCAACAAAAACCCACAGGCACATCTTCAATACATTCACAGCATGCATGCAAGGTTTGAAAAAGATCCATTGAAAACTGTGAGAGGAGTTGATTACACAAACTCTAGTCTGGCCCATGTTTCTACTTCTGTATGTATTCTCTGCTCTTGAAGGAACTTTTTAAGATTTTAATTTTATCTATACCCTACAATGCAAAAATTTGCCAAAAATGACTAAGTTCAAAAGGCCGTAATTCTGTCAAAATTAATTTCAGGTCCAACAAAAATCCACATGCACATCTTCAATATGTCTCAAATATGTATGCAAAGTGTAAAAAAGATCCATTGAAAACTGTGGGAGTCGTTGATTACACAAGCTCTATACCCTACAATACGAAAATTTGCCTAAAATGACTAAGTTCAAAAGGCCGTAATTCTGTCAAAATCAATTTTAGCTCCATCAAGAATCCACATTCACATCTTCAATATGTCCACAACATGTATGCAAAGTTTGAAAAACATCCATTGAAAACTGTGGGAGGAGTTGATTACACAAACTCTTTACTATAAAGCGTGACGAACAGACATACGGACGGACGGACGGACAGACAGACTGGGGCAAATCTTAATGCCCCCTGACTATCGTCACGGGGGCAACTATAAAGCGTGACGAACAGACAGACGGACGGACGGACAGACAGACAGGGGCAAATCTTAATGCCCCCTGACTATCGTCACGGGGGCATAATAACACCTATAAATCTGGTTGTTCTTATGATATAGTGTGTACTTGGACCTATCAACAATTCTCTCAGTTATTACTCTAGGGACTGAGGTGTGTTTTATACGTGATTAAACACAGTATACATCAAATTGAAATTGTAATGCATTGACATATTCTGCACATGTAAAACAGGTTTTGCTGTTTACTTTGTTATTATATCAAAAATAAAAGTATTTCATAATGACATTGGCCAGTTTGCTTCTTTTACAAATTGTACATCTGAGTTCTAAAGACAGAAAATGAAATAAAATAAAAGTTAAAAAATACTTAAGAAAAGATAAAGCCGCAACTATTAAAAGTCAGCACTGATTTTGCATATAGGGCTCGAATAAAATGATATGCAATCAGTTTGATACCATTAAAAGCTAAGCGGTTTTGATGTGTTTAGCTTAAAACTATAAAATAATCAGTAATCAACAATGCAAACTGGAGTTCCACCTTGTTTATTGACATGATCTGTTATAGCTTTTACGTGCACACTGAAAAACTATAAGGCAGAACAGTAACCTGAAGTTTAAAGGCTTAAGCCAAATACAGTTCTGCATCAAAGCTAATTTAGTAGATATTTGCTGGCAGCGTATACTTACTTTTGTAAGACTATCGTATATTTTACGTTACCAGAGAAAACAACATTGCTGATTTACAGTTAAGAAACAAACAAACTTTTGAAAATAATTAATGGTAGTGTCAATACATTGCTTTACTTAGTTCATTTATGTAACTAACACTTATGTGTCAACCAGGAGTTTGGGAGAATAGTATCAGAAATATTTAATACAGAAAAGAGCTACTGGCAGTTTACTAGTATACTGTAGCAATATATAAATCTATAAATGCTGTGTTTAATAAGATATATATTTCTATGCTTTTGTTTCCTGCTCTTTAAAGTCTAACTACATTAAAAAATCTTCTTAAGAATCTAACTACATTCAATCATCTCTTAAAGAGTCTATTCACTAAAGAACATAAAGACACGTTTAGTTCAACTTGGACAAAACTGTTTTTTCTCCAGGGACAGTGTTCAAGTAGCTCTGCACACATAATAAAATGGCAAATGAAAATGACAGAATATATTAATGTTGGTCATCGCTTTTCAGATATTCATGAGCAAATCTTAGTTGTTCTCCTTCAGAATGTATTTGTCTACACTGTAGTTATATGCTTTGCAGCATAATATTGAGAAAAACAGAAAGACCAAATAAGTAACGTATACAACGTATTTATTGAGAATTTACGAATTCTTCATTTCCCATATCCTTAACTAGTAATACAGTATTTCTGAAGAGCAAATAATCAAACAATAGAAATAGTGCATACCTATACATGCCAAGGAAGGGCTAACCTAAGTAACTTACTGCATTTGATCTCCGTGACCTTGTATTACCATATTGTTTACTTTTTAGCAATAAATGTGATTGTAAACTGATTATTTATGATATCTTACTGCTTATCAAATCATCCTTGTCCAAATATGCTAAATACTGTTAGAGAATAAAGCCCCAATTTTAGTTGTTACATTTTTGAAAATTGTTTGACTGAAATTTGTATTTCGCAACACATTTAGTCCTTGATAGTAACAACAAGTGGGAATAAAACCATAGGGGTTTGCAAAAGTATTTGTAACAACATAATGAAAAAAAAAAAAGAACTCCTAAACAGGCTGAAGACAGAATGTTGTATGCGTTATAAAGTATGTAACTTTCTATACTCCTTAAATTTTCACGTTGTTAACATTTTGTAATGTATTTGATGGCCGGGAGCTGCATAAACAGATCACGTAGATCACAAATTAACATATAAGTTATGATCATGGGAGCCACACATATTTGTTAATCCATGTAAAGCAGTTTCTGTGCAAAGAGGCTCGTGGCTGACGATTCGACTTTCGACTGACAGCATAGAAAAATGGTGTTAATGCATGCTGGCAAAGTTGGTACTGCTTTTGATTACCTCGGCTGGTAGTCACAGTTGCATATTTGTATGTAGGGTAACTGAATGGCTCAGCCAACATCACAGGTAGCGAAACTGGTTTTATCCCCATCATAACGAGAACCTAAATATTAATCAGTTGCAGTATATATCAACTTATACTTACTTCATTTAATGCATAAATTTAAAAAAAATCATTTTTATGAAGTCAGTTTTAAGTGAGAATAAATTGAAGGCAAGGTCGAACTGCTTCAGCTGTAACAATCTATGTGTATCTTGCTGAACTCTTGTGTATTTCAAAGAGCTAAATTTACCATCTGACTACCATTGGTAAGCTTATACTACAGCAATAAATACTTCATGCCGCCAGGGAACTAAGCTTTTGGTAACAGATGACTCACAAATCTTATTCCTCGACATATTACAATTATGTAACGTAATGTTACAGTTAGATTGCTTTTCAAATATCCACTATTAGATGTTTTTTTATATAGTTTGAGGACATATAACATTGACATTTCTTCATATCTACATATACAACAGTATCTACTGAAGACAAGGATAACATTGAAATATAAAATGCAGTTAATGTTGGCTTTCGTAACTTTTCTCGTCATTTTGTAGGTTAAATTCTTCAAAAATAAGATAGTTTCTGTCCCCATTTAATGTATCCACTGCTAATTTAACTGCTGCCTAAATTATCTAAGCTGGGCATGAATAAAAGAAGATTGATGGAGCACGTATAAACTTCAGTCCACCAATTCAGCGATTTAGTCTGTTTCTGCTTTTTTTTTTTTTTTCCGTATTTTTGTTGTGGTTATACACGTGACATATTTATCGTGACTGCTGACGAGTTTTGTAAGACTTTAAATTGTTTCTTTTAAAACTAGAATATTGAAACAGTCATATGTATGACATTAACTTTTCGCTACACTTAAATTCTTAAAATTTGCTCCTTATATTACATGTATTTAGACACTGAAGGGGGAAAAACGTCAAACGCAATGTAAACTACGATATACGGGTTAGTCAACTTATCCCTGACAATGTCAATAACTTTGAAACAGTGATTTATGTACTAGCAGACAAAACTCAACATTATTTAGGGCGAATATTAACATGTGTACAACAATGCGTATCTTCTATTATAACGTGAATATGTAAATTTGGGTAGTGTAATGGACGTTGACGTCATACGTTAACGCCCCAATGTACAGAGGGCTAACACGTGTCATTTTGTTTCTTATATAATGTAGTTTTAGAAAATCATAGGATACAAAACTCCCCCCTGGGGGGGGGGGGGAAAGGGGTCTATTGTCAGCTCAAGGTCTATTATGTTCGGTGCTGTTTAATTTATTGTGTTCTCATTTTAACCCTTCTATAATAAAAATAGAAAATAGGTAAAAATAGTTGTTAAATGTTTTTCGTATAATTTGCTTAGTCTGTTGTAACCGTTCTGTTGGTCTAAATTAATTAGTTCAGTAAAGATAGCTGAGTTGCCACCTATTTGGAAAAGACCTGCTGACTCGGCTTATCACTTGTAATTTATTGTTTGTTGGGATGTCTTTGTCAATCTTTCCCTTTGATGTTGGGAATAGTGTTTGGGATCTGATTCAGTCAGTTCCTGAAGTGTAGTTACTCTTTAAATTTGAATTACAAGCTAAGAAAACAAACATACCACAAACCTTTATCACAATGCACAAGTCTAGATGATCTAGATTATGTCAGGTATTCTATATGATTCTCGAGGTAAACCTAGCCACAACCCAAAATGTTCCATCTTTAAAGTTACTAAATGTATTATAGCAGAGAAAAAAGAAACAAAGAATAGAACCATGAGCATATTTTTAAATGCAAATATTAATGGATGGATACAGACAGACGGATGATCTGACGTAAAGACGAAAACTATATGCCCATACTTCGTATGTCGCGGGGATAATTTAGTTCTTTGGAAAATGAAACTATCGTCGTGATATACATTTTCAAATTAAATGATTAGTAATATTTGCTTTTCACATGCGCAACAGAAATACGAAAATGGTTTCCATACAGTACTTGAACTGGTAACTTGGAACATGGTCAGCTGATTGGAAATGATGAGAAGATTAACTGATGGACTCTTGGACAAATTCCATTTTTAGGAGTAATAGCCCTTTAAAAGTGTTAGTATTTTAAACCTGTTAGCAAGGTATCTCGAAAAGTTATGGAGACAGGGACGAGAAGCTTGGTCAGCTAAGTTAAGATGACGAGTTACTTAACTGATTTACTTTTTAAAAAAATCCTTTTTTTATTTTGGAACTAGCCATTTTCTTTAGTGACTTGTCCGTTTTAGGGTCAGGCATATGGTTTTGGGCATAGTGTCTTACAATCACATTTTTTTCTTTCTTCAGTTTTTTTCTTTCTTTTTTTTGCCGAGCCTGGCCTAGTGGATACGGTGTTCGCCTTCCACAGGATGTTGCGAGTATGACCTTTAGGGCAGCACATGCCCGATCGCTTTTTCCTATCCAATAGACCAGAAAATCCGAACCCAGTATACTCAGGTTTTTACCTGCGCGCTTTCGCCTATTTCGGCCTCTTCAGAGGTGTAATCAGACCATTGTGAACAAGAATTGTCAGAAGACAATAAAATGCGGGTTACGGGAGCTTTACCTTAACAAGCCCAAGTTTAATATGGATAAAACTGGCCAAGTGAAATGAGATCACAGTTCTCCTTAGAACGAGAACCTCTTAGATAATGCAAGAGATAAGTCAATGTCAATGTTATTTTCGATATGGGTCACAATTACCTGGAAGTGACATGGGATCAATCATTATAGCCCCGCTTTGATTCCGTAAGTTTTTTTTTGGTGAAAGTTTGTGTCATAGTTTTCTCAGGAACTGTTAAAGCTAGAATCTTCAAACGTGGTATACATATGGACAATGAGTTGTTTTATCGCGGAACTGAGGATCAGGCTTAATGCCTTTATTTGTCCATTGATTGTTTTCTTTTCAATGCAAATTTGTGTCACACTTTTCTCAACAACTGTGGAAGCTAGGACCTGCAAACGTGGTATACATATGAAGGATGAGTGAGTGTATCGTAGGATTGAGACTCAGCCTAATTACTGTTATTCTCCTATTTTTTTATCCATTTTCGTTTCTTTCCAGATCTCGCATGTTAATATTGTAAGTGTGTGTGTGTGTGTGGGGGGGGGGGGGGGGTATCAGTAAGGTGGGTTTTCTGCATCCTACCAAACTTTTTTTTAACTAATGGTATACCCCTATGTGTCTAGGTTTTTGAACAACATGTGACTTTGGTCGGAAAGCCCTACTTACTGAGCTATGGGTCCACAGAAGTGGGTGGGGTAATCTAACATGGTTTTAGCCTGTCTTGTAAAAATAGTCTCATTTGGTAGAAAAGTACAACAGACAGACAACATTTGATTAAATGATTCACAGAATATCTAAAATATATTTTTATATCAATTTATTTGGTTTAATTTGGATGTATGTTGTTAAAAATGACTTGCTTTGATATTCAGCATTTTTTAAATAATTTTTGTCCTCTATTTTCAATATTTCTTGGCATCATTGCTAAATTAACTGACCAGTTATCATCAAACTCATGTCAAGGAAGCATCTTGACCAGGACAATCGGATGATGTGGCCAGACTTTCACAATGACATTGTTTTTATGGTTGACTGAACACATAAACTTGCTTGGAAGATGGTTTTCATTCAATTTTATGACCTAGAATTACGAAACTTTGGTGAAATGAATATCTTAACTGCGTCTGTATCTGAGTCACATATAAAGTCCTTCTGTGAACACAAGGTCCAGGCCATCGAAATCTGACCACATCTTAAGCTTGTCATAATGGTATATCCATGCAAGTATTGTGGAGTTGCTCTTACTGTTTCAGATTTAATAAAATGATTAACAGAACATCTAAAATGTGTTTCCATATCGTTTTATTTGGTTTAATTTTAACATATGAGCCGCGACACGAGAAAACCAATAAAGTGGTTGTGCGCCCAGCGCAGACTCAGATCAGCCTTGGCATCCGCCCAGTCTGATCAGAGTCTTCGCTGTCCACATGAAGGTTAAGTGCAAAGCGAAGACTCTATCCAACTATGGTTTGAGGGCTGGATTTGGATTTTGATTTTTTCAGTTCCTGGTCTTTGCATACTTTTTACTTTTTTTTCTGATCCAACTGGACGGACGCCCAGGCTGATCTGAGTCTACGCAGGGCGCAAACCCATTTTGTTGGTTTTGTTGCGTCGCGGCTCAATTATGATGTTAAAAAAGACTTCCTTTGACATCCAGCATTTTATTTATTTTTTGTCGCTCAAACGTATTTGTGAAGCATGTTTGAAGACAGTAGCCCTTGTGGTTACTAAGATACTGAGCTAGACGTAACAGGTGAATGTATCTATCTGCATTAAACAATGAAATATTGTTTTTGGCCAATATGAATCAATGCTGACAGAAGCGCGTCCCAAGATGTATCTATGGAAAAACATTTAAGACTCAACCCCTTGTGGTTACTTAGAAATTGAGCTTTACACAACAGGTGAATATTTTTTATGTTCAATAAGCCATGAAATATAGGTCTTTGCCCAATATGCATAGCTGCTTTCCATAGATATGTCCAAGATGTATCCTTGGAGCAGGTTTGTAGACTCTAACCGTTGCTGTTACTTAGAAACTGTGCTTATCGCAACTGACGGATATTATTCTACGTTTAGTTAACCGAGAAATATAGGTCATGACCCGATATATATCGCTACTTTCCGTAGATCTTCCATAGATGTACTCTTGGAGCAACTTTGAAAACTTTAGCCTTTGCTGTTACTTAGGAAATGAGCTAAACACAACAAGTGAATTTTTGTTCTATGTTCAATCAATCATGAGATATAAAGCTCATGGCCCAATTTCCATCGCTGCTTTAAGTAGATCTTCCTTACACGTATCTATGGAGAGGAACAAGTTAGAAGACCCAGGCTTTTATGGCTACTAAGAAACTGAGGTGAGCGCAACAGGTTTATATTTTTTTATGTTCAATTAACTGTGAAATATTGGTCATGGCCCGATATGCATCACTGCCTACAATAAATGTTCCGCAGATGTATCTATGGAGCGTGTTGGAACCTTTTTGTCTGTTGCTTGGTCCACCGGGGCTCAACTGGTGACCTTCTTTTGCTTCAGATTTCCAGTGGGGTTGTTTGGCAGGCCAGGGATCTCCACCTGTCAGACGGCCCGTTGTATCTGTTGAATCCTCGTCTTTGCTTCTTCATGGTATTGAAATTTGATTTATGTGTTTACCGTGATGATTCATTGACGAGTTAGAGGGTTATCATGCGAACCGAACAACCAGCTAAATGTTATGTACCACTTCAGAAACTGAGGGTGAGGTCGGGCCTGTAAAATCGATTTAAGCCCCCCAGTAATTCATTACTGACCGTTCCAAGGCGGTAGTTCTGTTGTGGTTCTCTGTTGCCTGTTTTTGGTGTCAGAGTTTCTGTGATGTTTTACCTTATGTATGTTCTTATTATTTTTGGTTCGGTTTGGGTTGCTGAGTGGCCACCTTTTGGGAACAAGCTGCTCACTCGGTTGGCCATATGTTCTCTGTATCTTGATTATTTGTAATCTTAGTTGTTCCCAACTATGGTTTGAGGGCTGGATTTGGATTTTGATTGTTTCAGTTCCTGGTGTTGGCATACTTTTTACTTCTAGCCCTTGTGTTTACTTAGAAATGGAGCTAAACGCAACAGGTGAATATTTTACTTTGTTATACAATCGTGAAATATATAGTTCGTGGCCCGACATGCATTGCTGCTTTCAGCAGATCTTCTCAAGACGTATCTTTCTTGCAAGTTCGAAAACTCTATCTTTTGCGGTTACTTTAAAATGAGCTTAACGCACCAGGTGAATAGTTTGTATATGATCAATCAACCGTAGAATATAACCCATGGTCCGATATACATCGCTGCTTTCAGTAGATCTTACCCAGACGTATCTATGGAAAAAATTTGAAGACCCTAGCGCACGTGGACGAACACAAAAGGTATTGCTCCGCAAAGTCGCGCTAAATATGAAAATAGAAACAATAAACATATTTTTAATTTTTGAAAATGACATTTAACAAAAACAAATTTCGATTAAATTTTGATTCGATAGATTATGGATGACTTGATTTTTCCTCCTTTTGAACAGTGCAGTATTTCAGTCATATCATGACGACGGGAAGGTCAAACTGAAAGGCTGTTTGCAATGGAAGCCCGTTTCCGGTCTAAAAAATATCCGCCTCCAGCGGGTCTCGAATCTTAGACCGCTATTTCAAGTTTGGAATATTAAGTTATTGTAGTTGTATAAATTGACTTACATGTCCGTACTAAGGGGATTGTACTGTACCATATTTGTGTTTGGGATCATCTTTTTGTTCTGTCTAGTTCATTTCTAAAGTGTAAATATATATGTGTATTATTATCACGATTTGATAAAAGGAGCAGAAAGGCAAAACAGCTGACAAGTAGAAACAAATTATGAATTCTTCTTATTCTTTATCCGTTTATAATCTCACACATTTTAGCATCCGAAGTGAGTACAGTACTACCGAAATATTGTGTTGGTTCAACAAATATTCTCTTTTGAATCAGCCTTGTATATAATGATAGAGAAATAAAGAAGTATCCGTTGGAAGACTCTAGATATTGAACCCACGACGGCTGCAACCTCTGCAACTTGCTATATAACCGATTAAGCCACTAGACTTCTTAAGAAAAGAAGTTACATAGAACAATTTTAAGCTTTGTCTACCTTTTTACTTTATTTCGCGTCAAGACCAGTCGGAAAGGATTACTCGTTTTTTTATGCGAGCATAACCAGGTATTCTCAAAGAATATCTGGATCAAACTGATACCGAGCTTGAAAATATCAAACTTCAACGAATATCTCAGCATCATTGCTGATGCAAGGACATAGTACCGAACTTTTCTATAGCAGAGAAATAAAGAATGTAACCACTAGGCGAAGCTAGGGTTTGAACACAAGCCTGCTGCAACCGCTGTGTCAGGCCATACAGAGACATCAATCTTACCTTTAAGATACCGATTAAGCCACTAATTCGTAAAAAGCAATTTATCTACAAATGGTCCAGTTATTCAGAGATCTTATTTAAATCTACTGCATGCAGCAGGTATTGTGTCTTCTGGCGGCCCTCAAACATTTCCCCGTAAATCATCATGGTGCAGATAATATATTTCTGATCCTTTTGGATCTCTGAGTTCATTTACAGTTATTTGAAAATAGAGTTCTACATTTGTCGGTGCTGAAATAAATATCATATCATGTACACAACAAATATATCATATCATATTACACAATATATATAAACTCCTTTTTTAGGGAGCGTAGAGGCGCAATTGGTTAAGCTCATGTCTCTGAATCGCTAGGCGGAGTTGTCGTAGTCGGCGTGGGTTCGAGTCGCAGTGGGTACTTCTTCATTTCCCAACTAAACATTTTTTTCGGATGTACTTGCATCAGTAAAATGATCCTGGGCCGGAATATCTGTTGAAGTTTGTTAAAAGTTAAATTTAATCATATAATATTTCCAAGCTTCTGTATCGCATGATCCAGATATTCCATGATTATACCTGATTGTGTTAGCACAACTTAATAAAACAGCCCTATCCGATGGGTCATTCAGAGAAATAAAGCTTAACATTGTTCCATTAAACTCCTTTTTTGGGGGAGCGTAGAGGCGCAATTGGTTAAGCTCATGTCTCTGAATCGCTAGGCGGAGTTGTCGTAGTCGGCGTGGGTTCGAACCCAGTGGGTACTTCTTCATTTCTCAACTATACAATTTTTTCGGATGTACTTGCATCAGTAAAATGATCCTGGGCCGGAATATCTGTTGAAGTTTGTTAAAAGTTAAATTTAATCATATAATATTTCCAAGCTTCTGTATTGCATGATCCAGATATCCAGATATTCCATGTATATACCTGATTGTGTTAGCACAACTTAATAAAACAGCCCTATCCGATGGGTCATTCAGAGAAATAAAGCTTAACATTGTTCCATGAAACTCCTATTTTTGGGGAGCGTAGTGGCGCAATTGGTTAAGCTCATGTCTCTGAATCGCTAGGCGGAGTTGTCGTAGTCGGCGTGGGTTCGAGTCCCATTGGGTACTTCTTCATTTCTCAACTATACAATTTTTTCGGATGTACTTGCATCAGTAAAATGATCCTGGGCCGGAATATCTGTTGAAGTTTGTTAAAAGTTAAATTTAATCATATAATATTTCCAAGCTTCTGTATCGCATGATCCAGATATTCCATGTATATACCTGATTGTGTTAGCACAACTTAATAAAACAGCCCTATCCGATGGGTCATTCAGAGAAATAAAGCTTAACATTGTTCCATGAAACTCCTATTTTTGGGGAGCGTAGTGGCGCAATTGGTTAAGCTCATGTCTCTGAATCGCTAGGCGGAGTTGTCGTAGTCGGCGTGAGTTCGAGTCCCAGTGGGTACTTCTTCATTTCTCAACTATACAATTTTTTCGGATGTACTTGCATCAGTAAAATGATCCTGGGCCGGAATATCTGTTGAAGTTTGTTAAATCTTAAATTTAATCATATAATATTTCCAAGCTTCTGTATCGCATGATCCAGATATTCCATGTATATACCTGATTGTGTTAGCACAACTTAATAAAACAGCCCTATCCGATGGGTCATTTAGAGAAATAAAGCTTAACATTGTTCCATGAAACTCCTTTTTTGGGGAGCGTAGTGGCGCAATTGGTTAAGCTCATGTCACTGAATCGCTAGGCGGAGTTGTCGTAGTCGGCGTGGGTTCGAGTCCCAATGGGTACTTCTTCATTTCTCAACTATACAATTTTTTCGGATGTACTTGCATCAGTAAAATGATCCTGGGCCGGAATATCTGTTGAAGAAGTTTGTTAAATCTTAAATTTAATCATATAATATTTCCAAGCTTCTGTATCGCATGATCCAGATATTCCATGTATATACCTGATTGTGTTAGCACAACTTAATAAAACAGCCCTATCCGATGGGTCATTCAGAGAAATAAAGCTTAACATTGTTCCATGAAACTCCTTTTTTTGGGGGAGCGTAGTGGCGCAATTGGTTAAGCTCATGTCTCTGAATCGCTAGGCGGAGTTGACGTAGTCGGCGTGGGTTCGAGTCCCAGTGGGTACTTCTTCATTTCTCAACTATACAATTTTTTCGGATGTACTTGCATCAGTAAAATGATCATGGGCCGGAATATCTGTTGAAGTTTGTTAAATCTTAAATTTAATCATATAATATTTCCAAGCTTCTGTATCGCATGATCCAGATATTCCATGTATATACCTAATTGTGTTAGCACAACTTAATAAAACAGCCCTATCCAATGGGTCATTCAGAGAAATAAAGCTTAAAGCTGAGTCGGCGTGCAAGATTGTATATCATATCAGCATGGGAAAATAAGTTCAGAGATCTCTAGAACTAGGAGCATGTCGAATAACCCGTTTATGAGCACGGTTTGCCGGGTAAATTCAACCTGAATATTTTTAACCATGGCAATTTGTACCTTGTGGAGAGGCATGGATACACTAACGAGGGAAGCAACTCTACTAAGTATTTTTCACATTTTGTCGTTTCTTTCAAGAGTTAACTCCTCGTTGGAAAGGTTCCGTCATCTAGGGAGGACAATAGACAAATAAGTTTAAGAAACTATTTTGTTCTAACTGTCTTTATTAACTTCTAAATATATACAACATAGATGTTATATTTAAAACAAAACAGTAATGTGACACTAGATTGATTGTAATTTGTTATTGTTATACGTCCACGGTAAACAGCTAAGGTTATGTCGGGACGGTCAGTTCACCAGACCACACTATTCCTAGGCAGGCTTAGACCTCCTAAGAGGTTACCCAGGACTAAGTGCACTAACTTTCAACTGCGCTTCTTGAATCAGCGGAAGGAGAAATGAAAATAAGTGGCTGGACCGAATCTCGAACCCAGGACCTCTGGGTTATACGTCAGACGCCCCTACCTACTGCGCCACGCGGCCAGGCATCCAAAGTATAAAAACTGCCCAATATATATATATATATATATATATATATATATATATATATATATATATATATATATATATATAGTTCGAAAAAGTTGAGCCACAACAGCGGTAGTATAAAGAAAAAAAGAACGAAAACGAGGAATAGCCTTTGATCACATTTTTATTCTCAACGCGTTTCACTACTGCATGTAGATCTTCAAGAGACTGAAAAATAAAAATGAAAACGGACAGTATTACAGCACGTAAACTCAAAGAATCATATTTTATTGAATTATTCAGACCAAAGTTAAATCGTGCACTCTAACGATTGTATAGTTTCTGTATGTTAAAATGTGTTCGTAACGTTATTTATTACGTTTCTTTATTGTACGTTGTTGCTATGACGTTAACGTTATTTTTCAGTCTCTTGAAGATCTACATGCAGTAGTGAAACGCGTTGAGAATAAAAATGTGATCAAAGGCTATTCCTCGTTTTCGTTCTTTTTTTCTTTATATATATATATATATATATATATATATATATATATATATATAAAATAGAAATAAGAAATCTGCCTGAAAGTTCTGTCGCTTTATTTTCTTAACCGGTTTCACTACTGCATGTAGATCATCAGAAGAAGTGAAAAAACATTAACACAATCACAATGTTAAAATAACATGGAGATAAATTACGTTGGCGTTAATAGTAACGACGTTAGCAACAAGTAAAGGAAATGACGTCATGTTACTTCCGTCTAGTCGGTTGATCATATAAATAAGTGTGTTAAACAGCTCTATTTAACTTGGGTTTAAATTTGTATATAAAATAACTTTCTTTTGATTTTCTTAAAGTGACACTGTCAGAATTCATTTTGTAGAGAGGACAAATTTTAAATTTTATAGTTTGTCCTCTTGCACAGTCATCTATATGATGACTCACATAAAGCATTCTTGTATTAATGTCCCGTATTTGCTGTCTATGCACCGTAACTCTGTGTCTCAGGGTATCCCCTGTTTCTCCGATATATTCCTCGTCGCACCCGGCGCATCGCATCACATAAATTACGTTTTTACTTTCGCATGACATATTGGATCTTATCTGAAAATTATAACCATTTTTGAAAAGAAAATTATTTCCTGTGATTAAATGATTACAAACACCACAGTTAGACCTGTTACATTTCGTAACTTCGGGGGTAATTATACTGCCTTCAAATTTCGCCCTAGTTAACATCTTTTTTAGGTTTTTAGGTTGTCGTTTGCTCTTAATTATGTTGGTTTCTTCTATTATTTTCTTCATTTTTTCATCCTCGTATAAAATGGGAAGATTATATTGAATAGTTTGAAAGAGTTCTGGATTTTGTGGATTGAAGGTAGATACATATGTAATTATATCATTCTCAGTTTTGTCTTGTACTACTCGTAATTGGGTTGGATCCAATTTCATTGCTTTCTCAATTCCCTTTTCGATGACAGTTTTGGGATACCTTTGGTTCGTTAAAGCCTTCCGTAATTCACTCATTCTTATTTCTAAAGTGTTTACATCCGTCACAATACTTCTAATTCGGCGAGCTAATGAGTATGGTATACTTGTCTTTATGTGTTTTGGGTGACAAGAATTGAACAGCAAATATTGTTTACTGTCTGTGGGCTTATAATATATGTCTGATTGGAGTTCTGTATTTTTCTTAATTATTAAAACATCTAGAAAAGGTAGTTTTTCGTTGCTGAATTGCATAATAAATTTTATGTCTGGGTGTAAATTATTTAATATATCATTAAGAATCATTAAGTCGGAATATGATTTTGTCCAAGGAATAAAACAATCATCTAAAAATCGCTTCCAGTACAATATGAATTCGTCACAGAATTCGTCACCAAATAAATCTGTTATTTTCCTGTATAATAACTGTTCTAAATAGCCAATTACCATTGTCGCATATACGGGGGCAAATTTTGTGCCCATGGGCGGTTCCTTTTATTTGGCGATAATATGTGCCATTAAAATAGAATGTATTATTTTTTAATATTAGTTCAATACCATCAAAAATAAATTCCTTAGAAAATCTATTTTGTAAATCATTAGGGTATTTTTCTAACCAATAACTAATAGCCTGTAATCCTAAGTCGTGAGGAATGTTAGAATATAATGATTCCACATCGAACGTAACTAGCAAGGTGCTCTCTGGTACAGTTGAAGGCAAATGGTTTAGAAAATCTATAGTGTCCCTTAGATAACTTTGGACTCGTTTTGTGTATGGTCGTAGTAAGATGTCGATTAAGTTGCTTAATCTATGAGTTTGACAGGCTGGTCCGGCAACAATGGGCCTTAATTTTAAATCTGTGACGTTTGAAATTTGGATATACATTGAATCATTTTCAGAACAAGCTTGCTGAATTTGCTTGTTTTTGTGAATTTTCGGAAGTCCGTAAAAATTACTGAATTTTACATCAAAGTTTGATAAATAATCTAGTTCTTTTGATGTTAAAACCTGTTTGTGTTTTTTCAAGAATTTGTTATATATCATTTTATCTTTTTTTCGAGGGTCATAATCTAATGTTTCATAATAGTTTTCATAAGATAACATGTCATTTACAACGTTTTTATAGTAGTCTTTTTTCATTATCACTACTGTGCCGCCTTTATCGGCTTCTTTTATAATAATATTTGTATCATCTGCCAAACTTTTAATAGCTTTTCTCTCAGCCAAAGTTATATTGTATTTGATAGTTTTGTTTGGTTTTGTAATTGGTGTGTTTTGCACATTTTCTATATAGTGCTCTAAAGCCGAATTGCGATTTTTTGGCGGTATAAAGTTACTTTTGTTTTTTACAATTGAGATATCGGGATCTTCTAATTCATAGAAATATTCAGAAAGTCTTAACTTTCTAATGAATTCTGACAGGTCTTCTTTTAATTCTTGAAAATTTTCTTTTTGAGGGGTGGGAGTAAATTTTAAACCCTTTTCTAATATTTTCCTTTCTGAGTTTGTCAATATTCTTTCAGATAAATTTATTATTTTTATTTCTGGTGTATTATTATTGAAATTGGTTTCAGTTCCTGATGTTATGGTTCGCGCCCGGTTGGGCTGTTGAGGTCTAAAAAACGGTTTCTGTAGGAGTCATTGTTTATTCTGTAGTTTTTCTGTGAATAATTCTGGTCGTTATAATTTGTGTCCCTGTTTTGAATATTTCCATACCTTCTACCTCTGTTGTAATAATTATAGGGTGGTCTCTCTGTTGTAATAATTATAGGGTGGTCTCTCTGTTGTAATAATTATAGGGTGGTCTCTCTGTTGTAATAATTATAGGGTGGTCTCTCTGTTGTAATAATTATAGGGTTGTCTTATATATATATATATATATATATATATATATATATATATATATATATATATATATATATATATATATATATATATATATATATATATATATATATATATTTTTTTTTTAAGAAAACCCAAAATATGAAGTGTATTTCCATCTCCCAATTCCAAGAATATGCAAATTAATTAAACATATGACTACTATGCAAAAATACTAAGTGAACCTGGCTGTGAAAATTACAACAAAAATTGTTAGGATACAATAAAGGCGTCTTTGCGGGAGTTTTAATTCAACAAGCGCAAGTTTAATATGGAAAATACGGGCCAAGTGAAATGAGATCAACTGCAGTGTCAGAATAAACAGTTCTCCTAAGAATAATTCAAACCTCTCTTATATTGCCAGAGATATGACAATATTAATGAAAGTAAAATATATGTCAAAGTAACCTAAGAGTAACAGCAGGTCAGTCACTGTATGATTAATGCACCATTTTACCAAGTTTAATAGAAGTCAATGAAATAGTTTAAGAGGCAGATGCAGTGAATGAGTTTAGGAAATATAGGTCACACTGATCCACAATTAGTATTAGGTCTCTCGACGTGTCAGCCGCAACCACTTAGCAAAGTATAACGCGTATTCATGAAACAGAGTTAAAATATGAGATGAAATCACTGTACCATGAAACATAGATTTCACTGACGTTCAAGTAAAGTGCTATTATTCATAGTGTCAGCCGAAACCATTTAACTAAGTATGATACAAATCCATAAAAGAGTTATAGAAAGATAAGGCAAAATTACTGGGCCATGAGACATAGATCACACTGGCTTACATTGAGCATGATGTAACTCACAGCGTTAGCTCAAACCATTAACCAAAGGATAAGGTTTATCCATGAAATAGTGGTAGAAAAATGATTCAAAAGCACAGACCATGATATAAAGGTCACTGTGAGCTACTGTTAGTTTAAAGTAAAAAATCCGGTAATTCTAAGTCATTATCGCAAGCAATCATGTTTGTATATCTAAAAGTCCTCAAGAATAAGGCAAACATACTAGACAATGAAATATGGGACAATGTGACCTATTGTTTGTTTTAGGTCAAACTTTGGATCATGCAAGGTCATTATCCCAACGTATCATATGTAAACATCAATAAGTCTCCAAGATACAAAGCAAATCTCTGAGCCATGAAAATTAGGTCACTGTGACCTACTATTAAGTTGAAGTAAACATCTGTTTATATTGAGGCATTATCAGAAGCAATCAGGTTCGTGCATTAAATAGTCTTCAAGTAAAAAGGCAAAATCACTAGACCGTGAAATACAAGTCACTGTGACCTACTGTTAGTTTTAGTTGGTTGGGACCGGAGCCTTTTGTCTGTTGCTTGGTCCACCGGGGCTCAACTGGTGACCTTCTTTTGCTTCAGATTTCCAGTGGGGTCGTTTGGCAGGACAGGGATCTCCACCTGTCAGACGGCCCATTGTATCTGTTGAGTCCTCGTCTTTGCTTCTTCATGGTGTTGAAATTTGATTTATGTGTTTACCGTGATGATTCATTGACGAGTTAGAGGGTTATCATGCGAACCGAACTACCAACTAAATGTTTTGTACCACTTCAGAAACTGAGGGTGAGGTTGGGCCTGTAAAATCGATTTAAGCCCCCCCAGTAATTCATTACTGACCGTTCCAAGGCGGTAGTTCTGTTGTGGTTCTCTGTTGCCTGTTTTTGGTGTCAGAGTTTCTGTGATGTTTTACCTTATGTATGTTCTTATTATTTTTGGTTCGGTTTGGGTTGCTGAGTGGCCACCTTTTGGGAACAAGCTGCTCACTCGGTTGGCCATATGTTCTCTGTATCTTGATTATTTGTAATCTTAGTTGTTTCCAACTATGGTTTGAGGGCTGGATTTGGATTTTGATTGTTTCAGTTCCTGGTCTTTGCATACTTTTCACTTTTAAAAGGCAAATCACTGGACATGAAAAATTGGTCACTATGACCAACTTTAAATTTGAAGTCAAATGCCAATTCCTACTAGTCATTCTCCCTAGCGATCATGTTCGCATATCAAATAGTCTTCAAGATATGAGGCTAAACCACTGGATCTTGCAATATATTCATTGTGACCTACCATAACTTTGTAGTTAAACTTTGGGTCATACACAGACATTATTGCAAGCAATCATAATCATACATTTAAAAGTCTTTGAAACATAAGGCAAAATCACTGGACTACTATGAAATAAAGCCCACTGCCTGATATGCATCGCTGCTTTCAGTAGATCTTCACGAGACGTATCTATGGAGCAAGTTTGTTGACTCTAGCCCTACCGTTACTTAGAAATTGAGCTAAATGCAACAGATGAATATTTTTTCTACGTTCAATCAACCATAAAATAAAAGTCATGGCAGGATATAAATCACTGTTTTCAGAAGATCTTCACAAAAACGTATCTAGAAAACAAGTTCGAGGGCTCGATCCCTCCGGTCACTTAGAAACTGAGCTAAATGCAACAGGTGAATATTTTTTCTATGTTTAATCAACCGTCAAATACAGGTCTTTCCCAATATTTATCGCTGCTTTCAGTAGATCTTTCACAGATTTATCTACGGAGCAAGTTTAAAGATTCCAGCTCTTTCGGTTACTAAAAACTGAGCTAAACGCAACAAGTGTTTTTTCTTTGATGAATCAACTAATGGAATCAAGGTCATGGGCCAATATGCACCGCTGCTTTTAGTAGATCTTCCCAGACGTATCTTTGGAGCAAGTTTGAGGACTCTAGCCCTTGCAGTTACTAAGATTCTGAGCTAAACGAAACTCGTGAATATTTTTCTATGTTCAATCTACCGTAAAATATAGGCCATAGCGCAATATGTATCGCTGATTTCAGTAGATCTTCCCTGGACGTACGTATTGTGCAAGTTTGATCAGTCTGGCCCTTTAGGTAACTTAGAAAGGGAGCTCAACAGAACAAGAGGATATTTTTTCTATGTTCAATCGACCAGGAAGTATAGGTCATTGAAAAATGAATATGCATCGCTGCTGTCAGTAGATCTTACCATGACATTTCAATAGAGCAAGTTTGAACATCTAACCTGTGTTTACTTAGAATCTGAGCTAAACGCACCAGGTGAATAGTTTTTCAATGTTCAATCATACATAAAAGTCACCCCATGGCCTAAAGTGCATCGCTGCTATCAGTAGATCTTCCCAAGACGTAACTATGGAGTATGTTTAAAGACTCTATCACTTGCAGTTATTTAGAAACTGCGCTAAATGCAGCAGGTGATATTTTAATAAAGGCGCTCGCGCACTAGCTCTAGCACTTAGCACGCGCATGCGCATTAGACGCGCATGAAGTGTATGAAATAAGCCCGTCTTTGCTTCGCAAAGTCGTACTAAAATGAAATTTATCGGTAGTTCCTGTATATCAAATTACGCAATGATTCACTAAATTATAATCCTGGTACATTTCTTAAATCTAATTTTCTACAAGATGTTTACAATTTAACTTCTAAATCAGAATAAATTCCAATACACTAAAAGGTATACTTATAAGGTTATCAAATCTAAATCTGATTAGCTGAGAGCCCTACACCCCTAACCGCCCACCTATCACACACACATAGGCACACACACACACACACACACACAAACACACACACACACCTAATTACGCTAATAAGGCACATTGTTTTTCAATAAAATCTGAAATAAACTAAATATATACAATCTAAAGGAGACCATTTTTGCCCTTGAACGTATACAAATTTTAAGGTAAACGAAAAGGGCTGACAAGGTAAACAAAAATGACTGACATACGTTTGAAAGCCATAAACATCCACATATACATGGACAGAAAACCAAGGTGGCTACATTAGGCATGTAGTCATTGAAAAATCCAGAACACGTTTTGGTTGCTACTAATAAACATACCAAATAGGATGAAATTACTCTTAATGAGTACATAAAAATGTCTGCAAAGATTTCACTATGAAGCTTTATTAAAGCTGATGAACATGGGAAATTCTAATTCCTGACTCCGAATCTTGAATCCTGTAGGATATTAAAAAGTTCTGTTTCATAATCACTAATCACTGCATGACTAGATTTTTGAGACATAAAAACTGACTTGTGATGAATAAATACTAGTATTCAACAGACCAGAGGAAACAGAAGTAATTACGTTGTCTTCAGTAGGATTTCAACCAGTCAGGTGTTTAAAAAGCTTTTTAAGCTCATCTGAGCACGAAGTGCTCAGGGTGAGCTTTTGGGATACCCTGATGTCCGTCGTACGTGTGTCCGGACGGACGTCCGTCCGTCAACTTTTCCTTGTGTACACTCTAGCTGACACAGTTTTAATCCAATCTTTGTCAGAATGTTAGTCTTTATAAAATCTAGGCCAACTTCGAAACTGGGTCATGTCGGATCAAAAACTAGGTCACTAGGTCAAATATTAGAAAAACCGTGTGTACGCTCTAGAGGTCGCAGTTTTGGTCCAATCTTCATGAAACTTTGTCAGAATGTTTATCCTCACTTTATCCAGGTTAAGTTTGAAACTGGGTTATGTCAGGTTAAAAACTAGGTCACTAGGTCAAATCTTAGAAAAACCTTGTGTATGCTCTAGAGGGCACAGTTTTGCTCCAATCTTTTTAAACTTTGTCAGAATGTTTATCATCACCATATCTAGGCCATGTTTGAAACTGGGTCATGACAGATCAAAACTAGGTCACTAGGTCAAATATAAGGTCGACCTTGTGTACGCTCTCGAGGGCACATTTTTGATCCAATCTTTATGAAACTTTGTAAGAATGTTTATCCTCACAATATCTAGGACAAGTTTGAAACTGGGTCATGTCGGGTCAAAAACTAGGTCACTAGGTCAAATATTAGAAAAACATTGTGTACGCTCTAGGAGACAAAGTTTTGATCCCATCTTCATGAAACTTTGTCAGAATGTTTATCGTCACAATATCTAGGCCAAGTTTGAATTTCACGTCGGGTCAAAAACTAGGTCACTAGATCAAATTTAAGAATGACCTTGTGTACGCTCTAGAGGGCACAGTTTTGATCGAATCTTCATGAAACTTTGTCAAACTGTTTATCCTCACAATATCCAGGCCAAGTTTGAAACTGGGTTATGTCGGATCAAAAACTAGGTCATTAGGTCAAATCTTAGAAAAACTTTGTGTACACCCTAGATGGCATAGTTTTAATCCAATCTTCATGAAACTCTGTCAGATGTTTACCTCCATAAAATCTAGGTCAGGTTTGAAACTGGTTTATGTCAGGTTAAAATTAAGGCCACAGTGTCAAATATAAGAATGACCTTGTGTACACTCTAGAGGGCAAAGTTTTGTTCCAATCTTTATGAAACTTTGTCAGAATGTAAGTCTGTATAAAAGTATAAAATCTAGGCCAAGCTTGAAACTGGATCATGTCGGGTCAAAAACTAGGTCACTAAGTCAAATATTAGAAAAACCTTGTGCAGCTCTAAAGGTCACAGTTTTGATCCAAACTTCATGAAACTTTGTTAGAATGTTTATCCTCACTATATCTATGCCAAATTTGAAACTGGGCAATGTCGGCTCAAAAACCAGGTCACTAGGTCAAATCTTAGAAAAACCTTGTGTACGCTCTAGGGGACACAGTTTTGATCAAATCTTTTTGAAACTTTGTCAGAATGTAAGTCTTTGTAAAATCTAGGCCAAGTTTGAAACTGGGTCAAAAACTAGGTCATTAGGTCAAATATTTGAAAAACTTTAGCTAGAGGGCACAGTTTTAATCCAAACTTCATGGAACATTGTCAGAATGATAATCCTTACAATATCTAGGCCATGTTTGAAACTGGGTCATGTCTGGTCAAAAACTAGGTCACTAGATCGAATCTTAGAAAAACTTTGTGTACGCTCTAGAGAGCACAGTTTTGATTTAATCTTTTTGAAAATTTGTCAGAATGTTTACCATTACAATATCAAGGCCTAGTTTGAAACTGGATTATGTCGGGTCAAAAACTAGGTCATTAGGTCAAATATAAGAATGACCTTGTGTACGCTCTAGAGGGCACAGTTTTCATCCAATCTTTTTGAAACTTTGTCAGAATGTTTGTTGTCACAATTTCTAGGCAAGGTTTGAAACTGGATCATGACGGGTCAAAAACTAGGTCACTAGGTCAAATATAAGAACGACATTGCGTACGCTCTAGAGGGCACAGTTTTGATCCAATCTTCATGAAACTTTGTCAGAATATTTATCCTCACAACATCCAGGCCAAGATTGAAACTGGGTCATGACTGGTCAAACACTAGGTCAAATTTTAGAAAAATTTTGTGTAGACCCTAGAGGGCAGTTTTGATCCAATCTTCATGAAACTTTGTCAGAATGTTTATCTCCATAAAATCTAGGTCAAGTTTGAATTTCATGTCGGTCAAAAACTAGGTCAAATCTAAATAAAGTTATGCTGCAAGAATCAGAACTAACATTGCAATGATGCCAGCCACAAACCCCTTGGAAAACATTTATTTCACCACAGTGAGATAAGGATGCTACCATTCTATCATCTGTGTTGGCCTAGTTCAGTCTAGTTCAAATCTGTCAAAGCAACTCAATATGAACGGGTACTTTTCGGGGAAGTGACTCTGCCTTTTTTAGTTCACCTGAGCCTTACAGTATTGGTGTTAGCTGCGTCTGTAATCCATCCATAAAGATTTTTAAACATCTCTGAAACCACTGGGCAGACTGAACTCAAATTTCATATGGAGCCTGCATGGGTCAAATGATTGAAAGTTCTTAAAATGATCTTGGTCACATGACCAAGGTGGCCGCCATTCCCACATATGGTAAAAACTCTTATGAATCTTTACCAGAGCCAGTGAATTGATTAATGCTTAGGTGAGCGATTCAGGGCCACCATGGCCCTCTTGTTACCTTTTTTTCTTAGCTTATTCAAATCCGACAGTTCTGAAAATTAAAGTACGTCAAAGCCACCTTGTCATTCTACCCAAATCAATACACTAATTGTCATGTAACAAAAATACATAATGTTACTTAGACATGGGTAAACATGCAGGTTCTCCACAATCACAATGTTAACGTTCTCGCGTTGTTGTTCCAACGCATACTACATTTCTTTGGACAACCCCCCCCCCCCCCCGCAAACAACACTAATGGTTATTTTTACAGGCAGATTTCAAACAAAACTGGCTATTTAATTCAAATTTTGCTCAATTGTCCACATGGAGTTTATACACTGACGTCCATTTAAAGAGCAACCAAGTAATCGACACTTTAGAAAATAATTTGCTACTTGCAGATAATTCTGATTTGAGGGTTCGTGTAACATAGATAACATTCTGAAAATTTTCAATTATGTTTAAATTACATATAATATAAGAACTGTCAGAAGACAGCGCGATTTTGCAGAAGTTTGACTTAACAAGCGCAAATTAAATGAGGCCAATACCTTCAAAGTGAAATGAGATCAACTGCATTGTCAGAATAAACAGTCCTCCTAAGATTAATTCAAACCTATAAAATAGTGCCAGAAAAATGACAATATCAATAAACAGTGAAATATAGTTCACCGTGACCTAAAAGTAACATAAGGTCAGTCGCTGTATCTAAATGTACAATTATACCAAGTATTATATAAGTCAATGAAATAGTTTTAGAGATGTTGGCTTATATCACTGGGCCATGAAATATAGGTCACACTTACCTACAACTAATATAAGGTCACTAAGCCCAAACCATGTACCAAAGTATAATGCAAATCCATGGACAAGTGTTACATATGTGATGCAAAATCAGTGGAACATGAAACTAGGTCACGCTGATCTTCAACTAAGATGTCATCGCTCATAGTGTCAGCTAAAACCAGATACAAAGTATGCTGCAAAACAATAAAATAGTGATAGAAGTATGAGGCAAAATCACTGGAGCATGAAATAGGGGTCAGACTGACCTACACTCAGTATGAGGTGGTCACCTACAGTGTTAGCCAACACATTAACCAGAGTATAAGATTAATCCATGAAATAATGTTAGAAATATAGGGCAATATCACTGGACCATTAACTATTGGTCACTGTTAACTACTGTTTTATTGAGGTCAAACTTTGTGTCATACTGAGTCATTATCAGAAGCAATCATGTTCGTATATCAAAAAGTTTTCAAGATATAAGGTAAAATTACTGGACCATGAAATATAGGTCAATATGACCAACTGTAAATTTTAAGTCAAACTTTGGTCATAGTGAGTCATAAGCCCAAGCAATCATGTTCGTACATCAAAGTATCTTCATGATATAAGGCAAAATCACTGGATAATGAAATATGGGTCAGTGTGTCCTATTTTTACTTTGAGGTCACTTTTTGTGAGATACTAAGTCATCATGCCAAGTTATCATTTACAACAAACTTTCCTCAAGATATTATGTAAAATCACTTGGCTATGAAATATAGGTCACTGTGACCAGCTGTTTAATTGGTGTCAAACATCTGGTCATACTGCGCGTAAGCAGAAGCAATCATGTTCGTGCATCAAAAAGTATTCAAGTTATAAGGCAAAATCCTTCCGTTGAATTAATGGTCAAACATTCAGTCATACTGAGTCATTATCCCAAGCAATCATTTGCGTTTATCAAATAGTCTTCAAGATATAAGGCAAAATCATTGGACCGATAAATATAGGTCAGTGTGACATGCTGTTAGTTTGAGGTCAATCTTTGGGTCATACTGAGTCATAGGCATTAGAAACGATGTTCGTACATCAAATAATCTTCAGGATATAAGGCAAAATCCAAGTGTTAGTTTGCGGTCAAGACCAAGTATAAGTTTGCGGTCAAACATTTGGTTATACTGAATCATTATCAGAGAAAATCATGTTGATACAACAAATAGTCTTCAAGATATGACAAAATCACTGGACCATAAAAGGCAACTCATTACTACCATCCGTAGATCTTTCCAAGATGTTGTCTTCAGTAAATCCTTCCCAGATGTATTTATGGAGCAGGTTTGAAGACTCTGGCCTTTGTGGTTACTCAGAATCTGAGCTGAATGCACTAGATGCATTTTTTCTATATACAGTCAACCATGAAATAAAGGTAATAGCCCGATATTCATCTCTGCTTTAAAATGGTCTTCCCCAGACGTATCGATAAAGCTAGTTAAAAGACTCAAGACCTTGTGGTTTCTCAGAAACTGAGCTGAACGCAACAGGTGATTATTTAGCCTAAGTGTAATCAACTGTGAAATATAGGTCCTGGCCCATTATGCATCACTGTTTTCAGTAGATCTTTCCCAGATATATCTATGAGCAAATTTGATGACCCTAGTCCTTGTGGTTACTTAGAAACTGAGCTTAACACAACAGGTGAATATTTTTTTATGTAAAATCCGCAGACATACCTATGGAGCAAGTTTGGAGACTGTAGCCCTTCCGGTTACTTAAGAAACTCATCTAAACGCAATAGGTGAAATTTTTTTCTTTGCTAAGCAACTGCGAAATATAGATCATGGCACAATATGCATTGCTGCTTTCCGTGGTTCTTAAACAGCTGTATCAGTGGAGCTAGTTTGAAGATTCTAGCCCATGAATCTACTTAGAAACTGAGCTAAACGCAAAAAGTGAATATATTTTTCTATGTTCAGTCAACTGAAAAATATAGATTATGGCCAAATATGCACTCCTACTTTCAGTAGATCTTTCCCAGATATATCTGTGTAGCAAGTTTGATGACCCTAGTCCTTGTGGTTACTTAGAAACTGAGCTTAATACAACAGGTGAATATTATTTTATGTAAAATCTACCGTAAAAGATAGGGCATGGCCCAATATGCATCGCTGTTTTCAATAGATCTTCCCAAGACAAACATATGGAGCAAGTTTGAAGACCCTAGACATTGTCGTTTCTTAAAAACTTAGCTAAACGCAACAGTTGAACGAGCTAAACGCAACAAGTAAATATATATTCCATTTTCAATGAAACGTGAAAATATAGTCATGGCGCGATATCTCTCTGCTTTTAGTAGGTGTTACCCAGACGTATCTTTGAAGACTAGAAATTGAGCTAAACGCAACAGGAGAACATTTTTCTATGTTTAAACAGCCGTGAAATTCAGCCAATGGCACGATATACATCGCTTTTTTGTCAGTAGATCTTTGCATGGCGTATATATGATCCACGTTTGAAGACTCAAGTCCTTGCGGTTACGTAGAATCTGAGCTAAATGCAACAGATAAAATGTTTTCACAGGCGAACGTTCACGCACATGTGCACTAGCACGCACGCGCACGCACACAAAGGATATTACAAAAGCATGTCATTGCTTTGCCAAATCGCGCTAAAATTAAAAAGAATAATTTCTGTTTTGATTTTGTCCAACAATGATAATTAGTACTCGGGTGGCTTATTTGATTTATTATCTGATTCTACCCTGACATCTTTTGAGTTATGAAGGTACTTGTATTCATAAAAGTGTTTGTTAAAATTATTTTAAAGGGCCATATAACACTACCCTATGAATTACTTGTGAAGTATTCACGAAAGTTGAAATCAAACAGTTTCAAAATCATTCTTTGTATTTGTAATCATCAAGATTATAGCCATTTTGCCAAGGAGGAATGGTACACTTTCAAGGGAAAATACATTGTCATTTTCTTTTTTGCCTCTCTTTCAAGGAGGGTCAAATCATAAAGGAAAAGTTAGTCCACCAAGAGCAAATTCTTTCCTTTTCTGTACAGACCCCTTTTTGGGAAGGGCTTATTTTTACCAAGGAAAGCCAACAGGAAGTCACTAAAATAATTTTTTTTGTAAAATTAGCAAAAAAAAAAAACCGCGTTGAGGTTTCTCATACACCTTAACGAGCGTCTGGTTTCACAAAAAATGAAACCACTGTCACTAAATTCCAATTTACAACACTGTCTAGTGAATGCATGGTGTCAGTGCATTAAACATTTGTTCAATGTTTGGTCTTTTATCATAGTCGAATGCCAAACAGGACTGCATTTCCTTCCATAGTTTGTCAGATGGAGTTGTTTCTTCTTTAGTGTCTGGGCGATGTTCGGCAAACAGTTTGTTTGCAAACTCTTCAGGCTTGTTTGTTCGTAATTCAGTCTCAGGGAAAACACGCCGCCCAAACCACATTTCCCACAGAGCAATGCCTAGACTGTAGACATCAGATGAGATGTGATATGGCTTTCCGATTAAAACCTCGGGAGCAAAATGCGAAAGGCCGGTCATAGACTTTTGGGATTCAGCACACTCGTATCGAATAGACCCCATGCCAATCAACTTTGCTTGATGATTTGATATCTGTAAACAATAACAGAATAAAGATCTTTGAATCATTCAGTAGCACACAACCAATCTAAGCTGTTAACCCGCCGAAGCTGGCGTTTAGTCTTTCTTTAGTACTTATGTAAATTTCTTATAAACTTTACTTCATTTAAAGTCGTTAATCTGATCTGAGATAGGAGAAATAGTATTAAAAAATGTAATACAATAAATGAAAATGTAAAGCTACTTCTGCAAATAAACTCGTAATAAAATCGTATGCCATCATTTGAGAATTTATGGATATTTTGTGATCATGTTATTATATATGTCAAGTCGCATGCAAACGCCACGGTTTACAACTTTGCTCCACGCTTTAATCACAAGATGCCGAGTCGGCAGAAGCCTATACGATGGGTCCATATAAATCTGTTACAGAGATATGAAAATTTTAAGAGTAACTACACTTCAGGAACTGACTGAATCAGATCCTAAACCCTATCCCCAACATCAAAGGGAAAGATTGACAAAGACATCCCAACAAACAATAAATTACAAGTAATAAGCCGAGTCAGCAGCTCTTTCCCAAATAGGTGGCAACTCAGCTATCTTTATTGAACTAAATAATTAAGACCAACAGAAGGGTTACAACAGACTAAGCAAATTATACGAAAAACATTTAACAATTATTTTTACCTATTTTCTATTTTTATTATAGTAGGGTTAAAATGAGAACACCATAAATTAAACAGCAAATTAAAAACAAATGCAACCGCAACGAAAGTACCGCATTGGGACGGTCAGTAATAACTACTGGAGGGTTTAAACCGGTTTTACTGGGCCCAAACCTTCACCCTCACCCTCCGCCGCGGTGCACACAATTAGTTGGTAGTTCGGTTCGTATGGAGGTCCCCTAACTCATCAGAGAGTCATCACGGTCAACAATTAAAATCAAGAAAAGACCGTGATGAAGCAAGGATGAGGACTCGACAGCCGAAACGTGTTGAGACACCTGTAGATCCCTGGGGCGTCAGCAACACCACTGGTGCACTGGAGCAAAAGAAGACCACCAGTTGAACCCCGGTGGGCCAAGAAGCAGATAAACATCCGGCCCCAACCAACTAATATATAGCTTTATGTAGGTGCTGTCTGAACCCCGACCCACCGGAGTGCAATTAAAGAGGACAGCAAAGTTGTCAACCGTGATTGGGTTAACCACTAAGCATGCAGACTGTCGCATTACATCTATGTTATAGCCAATGCGTTTAAATCGTATGATAATTTTCTTAAATTGATCAGGAAAAGCCTGTCCACCTATGCATTGTAGGCTAACTGAGCCGAAGGCTCAATGGTGAGCTTATAGTATGCCCAAGACTCAGTCGTCCGTAGTCGTCAACATTTATGAATATCTTCTCTGAAACCACTGGACCGGTTGAAGTCACATTTCATGTGGAGCCTCCGTGGGTAGCGGGAACGACAGTTTGGTCAGGTAGTCTTGGTCAAATGACATATATGGTCGCAATGTCTTTAGATAATAAATACCCATTAAAATCTTCTAAACCCAACAGACAATGACCTTAAACTTTATTTGCAACATAGAGGACTCAGGCCCAACAAAGTCTCTTCAAATGATGAACCTGCAATGACCCTGGCCTAATTTATGGCAGATCAACGTTTGTACGTGAAGCTTTCATGTGGTCAAATGCTTAAACAGTGGCTTTCACAGGAACCATTTCAGTCTATTAACAAAGCAGATGATATTTGGCAAAGGTCAAGGTCATTAGCTGACCTTTGATCAAGGTCACTGAGATTCTGTCGCTCGTCAAATTTCCGATTCCAGACAGCTTCTTCTCTGAAACCATGGAACCGATAAAAGCTATATTCCATGTGGAGCATGCCTGTGTGGGGAAACAAAAGTTTGTTCCAGTGACATTGTGGTTAAGTTTGTAAAAGTCAAAGTCATTCTGGATCCATGTTCAAGGTCACTGAAAATCTGCCACCCGTCGACATTTTAAAATATTTTCTCCTCTGAAGTAACTGAGTCGATTGGAGCTATATTTCATGTGGAGCCTCACTGGGTCAGAGACACGAAAGTTTGTTCAGGTGGTTTTTGTCACATGGCCAAGATGGCCGCCATGCCCATATATGATAAAACGCTTAAAAAATATGTCGCTCGTCAGCAGTACCAGTTTCAAATGTCTTCTCCTCTGAAACAAGTAAGGCGATTATAGCAATATTGGGGACGGGGAATGAAAGGGACGAATTCCAATTTGCTATGGCTATGTGCCCACTGAAAAAGCCGATTTTCGCAGGTAGGCAGATAACCACAACAACATGCAGAAGTATTAGCTATATGATTCTAGTTTACGAGGGTCATCCAATAAGTCCTGCAAACGGCCGAGTTTCAGGCAAATGATAATTAAAAACGAATCAAGCAATCCACATTCCTACATTGCATTTTTTCTTCTTTCCAGTCAACAATTTCCAGAAACGTCATGATCTTGCAAATGGCGTTGCCAGGCAACTGAAGAATACTACCATTATGGGTGCGGCGGTGGCTTCTAGTTGTCTGTTTAAGATCCCCTAGCTTAGTTCAGAGCCCTTGTAAATATCTGAAAATTGCTGGGAGATACGGAAAATAATACTGAAGTATGTACACGGTACCAAGGCTGAGATATTGCCGTCTGTCAAGATATAATTATTGTTCAAAGGAAGATCGCCATGTTTTTCGGGCAGCTAAACTATCACATAAAATGAGTATATGAAGAAGAGTCTTTCACAGCAGATGAAGTGTTTCCTAAATTGCCATTAATTTGTTATCAAAGAATAGTCCCGAGATGCTGAAATGTAGATATTAGTTAGAATATATGCTTCGAGCCTTGTCTAATATCGTTTGCAGCCTTAAGAAACCAGAGGTAAATGTCAAAAACTAAAACTTTGCTAAAATTCTGTAATATTCTCTTGTTGTCTAGCAACCACATTTGTTGGGTAATGTGAAGTGATAATTGTCTCAAATTTGAATTCTTAAATATATGGCGATTACTTTAGAACATGAATTCTTGTAATTTGAAAGAATAATAAACATATATGCAGGAATTTTCTTCCCCTAACCTCTTGTAAAAGACGTCGTGTTTGTGCAATTTCACCGCCGGTATCGCTTACACCTTTGCATTCAAAGCCCTACCATATCTGAGAAAGGAATGGCACATGTATGATTTTTAGCACATATGTGTGTTATATACGTAAGCTGATAATGGTGTAATTTGATAACCCTACCTCAATTAATAAAGCAGTAATGACGGTGTTTGCAAGACTTATTGGATGACCCTCGTATTCTTTTTCTTTTTCCCTTATTTAAATGTCTTTTAGGTTAATTTTGCGGCTGAATGTATTTACTGTCTGCAACATTTAACATTGAGCCTACGGGAATTCGGACTACCAACGACCACTATGCATCTACATTTCACTTCATTCTACCCTCGTAACGACTACAATTTTCATACATAATTATTCCTCATATACATATTCATCATAAACAGGTTGTATGAAAGTGGTAACGAGGGTAGGAGTAAACGAAAAATAACTGTTTTGGGTACATTTTTATGCATCGAACAGTAGGACTAAAGGATTTATATAAAAAACGCATCAGTATATTTTGTAATTGATAGAAAAAGGGACATTATTCGACACAACACATCCATTTCGAAGCGATCATTTATCTTACTTAGCAGAACTGTTCCTAATGCCCTAACAAGGATTCTGTGTGAGTGAGGGGGGATGACGGGGGCCCAGCGCTGGGCATGCGGTTAAGTATGGCGTTACGTGCGTATGTGAGGCGTTAGACTGAATGTCCTCCATCATCATGCTGTGATAAAACCTCTGATGTTATAATGTTGCGACGTGGTCAGATAATGTATCCTTCTGCCTAAAGCTGGTGCATTGTAGAATTCTGCATCCTTAAACTTGTGTCCACTTTGTATGAAAAGTTACTTGGATGAGCTTTTTCCTTACCTCTTTTGATATCTTTGGGTAAGAGTGCTGATAAATGATCAGATCGTATCCTTATCCGTATGCCCATGCACACTCAGTCCTTGAACTTTATGCATGGACCAGGATTTTAACTTATATCTCAACATGTATTTTTGGATTAGCAACACAATTACAAATTGTTGGTCAGTAAAACGATGCAAAAAGTCCTCATACAATTTGTAGGTATCTATGACATATACTTAAAGGTTCACTGCTCTTGTCTTTATATATTTAATATTATTATTGCATCATACTAAATACAATGGTTCAGTCAGACACTGCAAATGACGTCATACTATTTGTAAGTCATTGTGACTTGTATTTCATGATCCATTGAATTTATGTTTTATGTCGAACTAATACTTAATTGAATCTCTATTGGACGTGGAATAGTAAGTCACTTCAGCGCTGCGTCTCATCTGGATCATGCAAGTCCCTGTGACCTTTATGTCTTGGTTCACTGATTTTGACTGATATTTTAAACACCTGTACCTTTGTAGCATCCATAATTTTTTTAATATTTCATACTTGTTTAGTATTTGATATGGTGAAGCTTTCATTATACATATAAATAGTAGATAATGCTTAATAAAAGAAGGCTGCTGACTTTTTCATGCACTTGCCAGAACGCAAGTGTACAAAAGCATTTTACCAAGAATACATTTGGTCCACAATATCGGTGGGTTATAATCGACTTTCTATTCATCTGTTTCATTATTTTCACAAAAGCAAACGCTTTACATGCTTATTATTGTGTTAATAAACATTTGTAAAATCTACTTATTTAAGTTATTGTAATAATTCAAATAAAACTTCTTCTTACTAGATGGTTTGAGCGAAAATGTCTCTTCTAGACCGTGCATAAGAATCAAAAGTAGTATATCTGTCAGTGGGGGGCGGCGGTTGATATGTCAGCGGACGTGTTGTTTATATCGAAAACCCGCAGGTAGTCAGTGTTCCCCGTGCAGCACCCTATATGCAATAAACAGGAAGTCACGTGATTATTTATGAAATCGCAAACTTAAATATGTGCGTATATAAACTGCCAAATACCAAGTATTCAAATTCATAAATTTTATCAGGATCGGTCGTGGGCACAAAATCAGCCAAGGTGTAACCCGTCCTTTGTTCAGGTGGTTTTGGTCACATGGCCAAGATGGCCGGTATGCCTAGTTATAGTAAAAGCACTAAGAAAAACTTTTTCTTCGAAAGCCGATGCCCTTGAGACTTATATGTAGCATTGGGGACTTGTGCTGCGCTTGTCAGATTTCCAGTGATTACCTTGAACTGACCTTGACTTAATTTATATCAAGGTCAACTTTGGTAGGTAAAGCTTTTACATGGGAAAATGCTTAAACGGTGGATTTCTCAGAAACTATTTAAGACGAAGATATAATATTTGGCATATATGGTTACCTACCTAAGCAAATGAAAACTGTTTCGCCTAGTGTCAAGGACGTTCTTTGACTTTTGTTCTATTTCGCTTAGTGTCAAGGACGTTCTTTGACTTTTGTTCAAAGTCACAGGGTTTCTGTTGTCAGTCAACAGTTTCAAATATCATCTCCTCTGAAGCATCAGAACCGAACAAGAAACATGTTAACTAATAGGGCCCCGCCTTTATATGGGACTATCGATGGCATTAAGCCATATGTCACCTACTGCAAATAACAATAAAACCTTTCAGCTTTAAAGTTATACACTGGCTAAAGTTTCCATACAAAAAGTTATTAAGGGGCATGATTCTGTAAAAAATGTAGATGGAGTTACAATTCTTATTATCTGCAGATTGCCTGATATGCTCTTTATTTGTAACACCTTCTGTGAAAATATGTTTTGCCGTTTTAAAGCTACAGAGTGGACACGATTTCCATACACAAAATTACAAAGGGGCAAAGTTCTGTCAAAAATATAGGCTCGGCTATGGTTTCTGTTCTCTGCATATTGTCTGATGATGTTTCATATTCGTACCAAATTTTGTGAAAGTACATGTATCTTCAACAGTTTTAAGGTTATAGAGCCGACATGATTTCTATATAGAAAATTACAAAGGGGTATAACTCTGTAAAAAATGTAGATGGAGTTATGATTCATATTCTCTGCACATCATGTGATGATGCTTTATATTTGTGCAAAGTATGCATGAAAATATCTTTGAGAGTATTAAAGTTATAAAGCAGACATGATTTCCATACTAAAAAGCACAGGGCAGAATTCCATAGAAAATGCAGGTGCAGTTACGGTTCTCGTTCTCTGCACATCATCTGATGATGCTTTATACTTGTATTTAGTTTCCTGAAAATGTCTTGAACCATGTCAGAGTTACAGAGCGGACATGATTTCCAACTTTAAATTTACAAAGGGACATAATTCTGAAAAAAAATTAGATGTAGTTATGGGTCTTATTCTCTGCTTATCATCTGATGATGCACTATATTTGTACCAAGTTTCGAGAAAACAAACTCAAACGGTTTCGGAGTTATGGACTGGACAAGATTTCCATACTTACAAAGGAGCATAATTCCGTAAAAATGTAGATGGAGTTATGGGTCTTGTTGCCTGCACATCATCTGATGATGCACTATATTTGTACCAAGTTTCGAGAAAAAATCTCAAGCACTTTCAGAGTTATGGACCGGACACGATTTCCATACTTAAAATTACAAAGGGGCATAATTCAGTAAAAAATGTAGGTGGAGTTATGGTTATTCTTCTCTGCATATCATCTGATTATGCTATATATTTGTACCACGTTTCATGAAAATATCAATAACGGTTTCAGAGTGATAGACCAGACATGATTTCCATGCTTAAAATTACAAAGGGGCACAGTTCTGTAAAACATGTAGGCGAAATTATGGTTCTTGTTCTCTGCACATCGTCTGATGATGCTTTATATTTGTACAAAGTTTGGAGAAAATATCTCAAGCAGTTTCAGAGTTATGGCCCGGACACGATTTCCATGCTTAAAAGTACAAAGGGGCATAATTCCATAAAAAATGTAGGCGGAGTTATGGTTTTTGTTCTCTGCACATTGCCTGATGATGCTTTATGTTTGAACAAAGTTTGGAGAAAATACGAGGGGTGTTCGAAAAGTTTTGCAAATGGCCTCATGACTTTGTTTAGGAGCATGCTGGGTACAACTGCTATGCATGTACTGAAAGCAATGCATTTTGTCTTTACAATGGTACCAAACACTATACAAAGGCACTTTTCCTTATTGAGTTACAGCGCATTTTAATAGGTCCCAGTCATACCACTGGGCTAATTTTATATGTAAAGTCTTTTCAGTGTTAGGCATTCAAGTCAAATATCCTTGTAAATATCAAATTAATCTTTGTCATTTGCTTGTCCATCGTTGCCTATAATATCCATACAAAAGTTAGAAGGGCGGCAACTGTTATCGATTTATTCCTTGCAAAGCAATGCGCAGTTCTTATGACGTTATTGAATTTTACGTTAACGTCATTTTTGAAAGCTTGCAGAGGCTTCATTTTTGGCATTAATTTGAATTTGTTGACAGGTTTTCGTTGACCCATGTAAATGCTCTTGCCGACAATATTTTGAATGCTAATACACTTGTTTTCATTACAAAATCATCAAATTTTAGAAGAAATGGAGTAATTGCTACAGCATAAAGTACGGATAATCCATATTCCACTGCCATGTACGGACGCCAGATTAAAACTGATTTCCGCGATATTTACAGAACAATATTGTCTGGGCATTGTCTTTAACTAACAAAGATAAAAAGATATCAAAGACTGCTGATATATAAATTACGGCCTACTAAAGTAAAATTTTGCAGTGCCTTTAGGGTATACCTCTTTCAAAGAAGTTAAAAATGCGTCCTTTTTTAAAAAATGCATCTTGTTTGCAGACTTCTCTTCGCATAATATAGCTTAATGTATTTTTGCAATCAGAAGTTCTGTCTGTATGGTGGTTACCGAGAAATTACGTCATTTGCAAAACTTTCCGAACGCCCCTCGTATCTCAAACAGTTTCAGAGTGATGGCCCGGACACGATTTCCATACTTAAAATTACAAAAGGGCATAATTCCGTAAAAAATGTAGACGGAGTTATGGTTCTTGTTCTCTGCCCATTGCCTGTTGATGCTTTATATTTGTACAAAGTTTGGAGAAAATGCCCCAAACAGTTTCAGAGTTATGGCCCGGACACGAAAAGCTGACAGACGGACAGACGGACAGACAGACGGACGGACAAGGTGATTACTAAAGGGCCTCCGCCGACTTCGTCTGGCGGGGCCCTAATAAAGCCATATTTCAAATTAAGCCACCATGGGTCAGGGGAAAGAAAGTCTCTTCAGATTGTCCTGGTCACAAGACAACATAGGCCCTTTGTGGTGAAAGTCCTTTACAAATCGTCCATTGCCGAAAGGCAAATAACATTGAATGTTGTATGTAGCATTGTCGACTCGGACTATTTAAGTCCATTGTCGACTCGGACTCTTTAAGTCAAAGCTAACATTTGTAACTTAATGATCAGATGAAGGCATAATATTGTCACATGTTAAGGTCATTTTTTTTATTACCTCAGTTCAATGTCATTGAGATTCTGTCACCTGTTAATATTTGAAATGATCTTTGAAATCACTTGGCCGTTTAAAACTATCATTCATGTGGAGCCTCTCTGGAACGGGGGAACAAAATTTGTCCAGGTAGTCTCGGTCAAATAACCAGGATGACCGTCATGTTCATACACGATAAATTCCTTCAAAGAACTTTTTTCTCTAGGAGTAAAAACGCAATGACCTTGAACTTTGTATATAATCGGGATGCTCGGGCCCTACGAAAATTGAACAAATAATGACCATGCGTTGACCCTGATCTAATTTATGGCAAGATTACCTTTGGTTCGTTAGGTTTCTATGGAGGAATTCTTTAAAAATAGATTTTTCAGTGACTATTTAAGACTAAGATAATAATACTTGGGACAGGAGCCTTTTTGTCTGTTGCTTGGTCCACCGGGGCTCAACTGGTGACCTGCTTTTGCTTCAGATTTCCAGTGGGGTTGTTTGGCAGGCCAGGGATCTCCACCTGTCAGACGGCCCGTTGTATCTGTTGAGTCCTCGTCTTTGCTTCTTCATGGTGTTGAAATTTGATTTATGTGTTTACCGTGATGATTCATTGACGAGTTAGAGGGTTATCATGCGAACCGAACAACCAACTAAATATTTTGTACCACTTCAGAAACTGAGGGTGGGGTTAGGCCCGTTAAATCGATTTAAGCCCCCCCCCCCCCCAGTAATTCATTACTGACCGTTCCAAGGCGGTAGTTCTGTTGTGGTTCTCTGTTGTCTGTTTTTGGTGTCAGAGTTTTTGTGATGTTTTACCTTATGTATGTTCTTATTATTTTTGGTTCGGTTTGGGTTGCTGAGTGGCCACCTTTTGGGAACAAGCTGCTCACTCGGTTGGCCATATGTTCTCTGTATCTTGATTATTTGTAATCTTAGTTGTTTCCAACTATGGTTTGAGGGCTGGATTTGGATTTTGATTGTTTCAGTTCCTGATCTTTGCATACTTTTTACTTTTACATGGTTTAATAAATGAACAAATGTAGACACAATGTTACCAAAGGCCAAAGTCATTTTGACCTTTGTTCAGAGTCACTGAGATTCTGCTATTTGTCAACATTTTCAAACATCTCCTATGAAGCCACTTAGCCTAATGAAGAGACGAGGGTTGATCCGGAAGTGATATCAATGCAGCTATAAAATCGTGTAGAATAAAAAGAAAGCAACATAATTTCATGTCAAAGTAGCTTAAAACATTTGCGTTATAGTCAGAAAATTTTATTAAAATATAGTGCAGATTTATCGAGATTTCAAGAACGACATAAGGCATGGTAATGATGGTGTTTAGGTTCCAGACGGTGTTTCGATATTTGTTCCAGAATAACATTTGGTCTGTTCACCCATGTTTATCTCTTCTTTCAATATTATTTGAACGGCTCCATGGCTTATTCTTATTTCTTTAGACAATTTTCCATCTGCAGAACATCAATCTTCCTATATGGGTTCTAGACAAGAATGACTTTATTCTCTGACGTTGTATTTTCATGTCTTCCGGTCTTCAGGCGATCCTATTGCGACTAATCTGCCCCAGTAAATCGCTGATTCCACATTTGCACAAGCCTCATAATCAATGTTATACCACCGTATGTCTAATTAAACAGCTCTGGAGTATTTCATGATTATATTCCTAATTTTAATTAAACAGCATAATTATGCGCTGACGCGCTGGTCAGAAATCATCATTTTTCACTAGGCAGTAAACAAGCATTAGCCCTAACTAGCGAACTTCAAACTGCATTGACGTTATCAATGTTTTTGTCCGTATGTGGCAGAAATTTATTTCTACATCATATTAGATTTTCATCTGATTAGGACGTTAGTTTAATTCTAACGTGTGATTGTCTTTGAAAATTATACTCATGTAATTAACAATGTTTCAAAGTTCGGCGCGATGGCGTCAGTGCCATACTTTGATTGTCTATATAATCGAAACTTAAAAAGATTCGAACTTCATATTTATTTTGTCAACTAAAACTGCATTACAGCGCAGCTCGATATAGTTTCTATAATAATGCTACAATAAATGGGCGCGCAGTGGACAGAGTAAACTTAATTCTGGAATAACCATTATATATCTCATATGGAACCTTCCTTGGTCAGGGAAGTTTGTTCAGATGATCTTGGTAACATGACCAAGGTGGCCGCCATGCGATATGTTGTAATAATCCTTTAAAAATGTTCTTCTCCAAATAACTTTAAAAAGTTGTATGAAGCATTGTTGCATCGAACCCTGCAAAGCTTATTCAAATGATATCCATGCGGCTATACTGGTGTTTGAAAATTGTAGAGGGCTTGTAAATGAATATTGGGATAAAGTAATTTTCTCGGATGAAAGATAGTAGGAAATAATTACAGGATATATATTTAGCGAAAGCATGGCAAGGATACAGACCGGACTTTGTGCCTTCAAAGGCCAGTTGAAAGTTCCAGGTAATGATCTGGACTTGTATTTGTTGGAATGGTGTAGGTACTCTAGCCAAAGTGACAGGCAATATCAACTCGGAAAAATATAAAGAAATACTAGAGGAAAAGATTTGGCCAGTGAAAGTTAGACATTTTCAAGATGATCAGTCCTTTTTTTTCAGGATGACAATGCCCCGATGAATAGGGAAAAATAGGAATACAGAGCCTCTTACAATTTAAAATCCATTTCCTGGCGGTATGTCAGGCCTCATACTGGAGAAATATTGGAAAGCCTGAAACTTTCTTTATTAGCCGGGGGTGTGGGGGCCGCAGGCCCCCACTGGGGTCCAGGGGCAACGCCCCAGTAGGGGGGTCAGGGGGGCGAAGCCCCCCCCCCCCCCCGACCGAAAATGATTTTAGCACTTTTAAAAATTCACTCTCCTGGCATGTATTTTGTAATAGAAATATGGCATGAGAAAGCATAAAATCTGACTAGATTCTGTTCCACGGCCAGTAGGGTATAGGTGCAACAAGTAACCCACAGCCTACTAAAAAAAATGCACAAAGTAACTTAGTCCGATCTAAAAAAAAATTGGGCATAGGCATAATGTACAACGGTTGATCCAATAGTAATGTCACTGTGTTCATTGTGCGCTTATTCATCATAGCATTATTATAAAAACGGTATCAAGCTCTACTGTAATTCTGATTTACAAAATAAATATAAAGTTGAAATCTTTTTCCGTTCCAGTTATACAGACGTTCAAAGTATGCCACCGACGTCATTGCGTTGCACGTTAGAATAACGTAAATTACATGAACATAATTTTCATAGGCAATCACAAATCAAAATCAAACTTACGAGCCAAATCAGATGAATGTTTGATACGATGATGAAATATATTTCTGCCGCCCACTGCTGAAACTTTAATTTCGGCACTGCAGTTTGAATCTCCATAGCTAGTGCTTACGCTTATTACTGCAGATTACAAAATATTCATTTCTGACAAATGCATTAGCGAATAAACGAGGAACGATCGAAAAGTTCTAAGCCCCGCCATGTTTTGAAACCTTTAGAGCAAATTTGAGTTATTGATTTTAAACAGCTATTCTACAGAGCCACAATCACCATATTTCGGGAATTTATCTTAATATCAATTGGATAACGTTTCAACTTTTACAGTTACCCCCATGAGTGCACTGCAAAACTCTTTGACCGACCATAACTTTAGCAGAGTCGAGCATTTACAATTGTTTTTTGCAAATACATGTATATGTTTTATAACAACCCGGTAATTGATGATATATGCAAACTTATATTGATTCAATTTCAGAATAAAAAGCAAACTTGTAATTCCAAAAAAATGTCTATTTTTTAAAGTTTCTGCAGACAATGCACAATCGGAGTCGCATGCTCTGCGTGCAATGAAGCGGATATCTTTTGAACTCTCTTTGACAAAAATCATGTAAGATGTCGATGTTTTGTAAGTGTGTAAACATTGTTCGTTTTTGCTCACCATGTTCCTAACAAACGAGAAAGTAGGATATGGGTCTGAAAAGTTCAGGGTTGCCATATTTAAGGGTTTACGGTACAGCCACCACATGCCAAAATAGTTTGCATTTCCATCAACCTATTGACAAATCATCATATTTTTATGTCATATTACAAAACTGTTTAAATCTTGTAGAATGTGAAGAATGATGGTGATATAACAATGAGGTTTATGTAAAGGTTCAGTTGGCACTGTAAGGGTAAAGATGGGTCGCTAGAGCATCGTCCGAAAACCGGAAGACCTTTACGTGCAATGTCAGACAATAGCGTCACCCTTATTTGGACCCCATCTATGAAGATCGATGTTCTAGAAATCGAAAATTGTGTAAATTCTTGAGCAAGAGCTGCGGGGCTGTTCAAATAATACTGAAAGATGAGATAAATATGGATAAGCATAAATAAGTGCTATGCTGGAACAACGAATTTGCTACTTTGGACATGGGACAATATCGAAACTTTATCTGGAACGTCAACAACGTCATTGACTTGCGGCGCGTGTTGTTACCATGCTTTCTGTCAAACTCGATATCTCAATTACTGTGTTCTATAATTTTATGACATTTTCAGACCACAATGCAAAGAAGTAAAGGTACTTGGATACAAATTTATATTCCACACGATTATATAGCTGCAGTGACATTACTTCTGGATCAACCCTTGTACATCTCAATTTCATTTCCAATTTCCGCTAAGATAGATAAATGGAAATTGTTTACGGTATAGGAAATTCGAACAGGATTAAAACTAAAGAGTATTAGTTACAAAAACTAACATTACCAGAATCTTGCTGAGTTTTAAATTTCCATGTAAGACTCCATTTTCATGCATGTACATCAGAGCCCTGCATGTACCACTTCCAACATCAGTGAAAAGACGTAAAGCGTCCGTGGCCTCTTTGCTTTTCAAGTCGTTGATTGTGCTACACGAACAACTATGCCCCGCAAAAAACACGTTTTCAGCTGTCCCTTCGCATAGCTCCATCAGTACATGTATGTTGATGTTCGCATTTGGCATCGCAGTTCCACGGTCAAACATCACACCAAGGGTTTCGACAATGTTGGTGTGCTTCAGTGTCCTAAAATGACAAGAGTGGCTGTAAGAAAATTACGTTTTGTTATCAGGGAGGCTAGTGGAAAGTCTTTAAAAGACAAACCACGTGTATCATCATAGTTTTAAAGTACAACATCGGAAACATGGAACTGAGAGAAAGGAAAAGAAAGATACAGGGAATCATGCAATGCACTGCTATTCCCTTTGAAAAAAATCGTTTCATCATACCCTTTTCTTCCATACTGTTTTTTTTCTTTTCATTTTTTTTTCATTCACTTTCTAGTCTAACTTTTTGCATATCTCATTATGCCTGAAAATAGAATGGTACATGGAATAAGTTTTCATTCGGCAACTGCCATATTTTTTTAGTAAAAGAAAATGAAACGATACAGAGCATATTTAAAGTTGTCAATACTGCACAGGCTTTTGAGGAGTACATATCAGGTGTTAATTTTTAGCAACGACTTTGCAATAACTGAAAAATTAAAGACTGCGGAACAGAACAAACAACGTATACAACCATCTGTCGGGCATTTTATTAATTACAATCTCAAATTCTGATTTAGAAGAGAACACGCAATACAGGTTCTGGCATATTAATAAATACAAAAAAAAAACTCTTTAATAGTGTTTCGATAGTTAATCTCCTTGACCTAGCAGACATTATCCATCGCATCATTTGGTGTAAGCAATCTTTTAATCTAGTCGTACTGCTAATTAGAATTATCCTTGCCCGAAATACTACACAAAGATTGTTCAAAAAATATTTTTGTTACCTCTAATTAACTTCGATTCTGTGTGAATTAAACGTTATTCGACTGTAACAACAATGAGTAATTTTATAGCATTTTGGGTATTAGATGATACAATGTAGGAATAATGGTGGTAAATATGGTGAAATACTGAAGACTGAAATTACAACTATTGATATATAGATGATGGGACATCTTTTGAATTAAAGTATTTTCTTTCGTTGCCTATTTCGCCGAAAAACAAATGACAGTTGTACAAACAGGTATTACTAACGTGCTGACCTAGTTTTTATATGGTGCGTACATTACCGATCCAATAGATGTTTAAGTTCAGTTCTGAGAGTTTGCTTTAAACTGAAATTGAGATGGGGTGAATTTAAAGAGTAACTACACTTCAGGAACTGACTGAATCAGATCCCAAACCCTATCCCTAACATCAAAGGGAAAGATTGACAAAGACATCCCAACAAACAATAAATTACAAGTGATAAGGCGAGTCAGCAGCTCTTTCCCAAGTAGGTGGCAACTCAGCTATCTTTACTAAATTAAATAATTTAGACCAACAGAAGGGTTACAACGGACTAAGCAAATTATACGAAAAACAGTTAATAACTATTTTTACCTATTTTCTATTTTTATTATAGAATGGTTAAAATGAGAACAGAATAAATTAAACAGCACCGAACAAAAAAAAAACAAATGAATTATCATAATACTTCACCTATAAGTACCTTTGTGTTTCATTGTTGAGAACAAAGGTTCTATAACACTCTAAGTATACTGTTCAAATACACTGAACAGTATGCAGATATTGAGCCCTTGAAAGCACTTGTTCACAAATATTATCATCGGACACCTAAAGATATACGCCCTTAATGTGAATATTTGCCATTAAATTTCTCACGAAAAATTATATCCAAGGCCTGATTATGATTGCAAGTAAAAGAACTAATATCTGCCAAATTTATGATTTGTGAAGGTAACCTATAGGAGAAGGTAAGAAAATAAATAAGTGTGCGGGAAAAGTGGACTGCGTTTACCGCCGAAACGCCAAAAAATTAAGACTGGATACGCTCATCAATCATGATTAATAAGGCCGACGTTATATCACGAATAAGTCTAAGCATTTTCTTTAATCGAATGCGGGCAGTTATTGGCAGAAAAGAACTCACGTGCACGGATTAGAGATTAATGCTATTGTTAGGTTATTTACTCCACCAATCATTTAATTCAAAACATTATTGCAGAAATGCCTTTTTGTTGACGTGTGGGAATAATTCAATTTATTACAATATAATATTCGTGGAAATTCAAAAAGTGTATGCTCTGATATATCATCTCTGCCTCTGTAACAAAGAAGTTTTCGCTGACGATTTCTTGTACATGTGTACTCTGCTACTTTTTAATGATGATACACTGGGTGCAATGAATATCTATGTATCGCTTTCCTTTCTCCATATCTCGAAGATATTTGGCAAATTCTCTCTATTCTAATGGATTTCTTAGGAAATAAGTATCAATACGTATTCAGTTGTTAAAGTCAGTGCTTTTACAGTTACATTGCTTCAAATTGTTTCAAGCCATTACAGTCCAACCTCTTCTAACGGTCACTTCCCACCGCCGGTCACCTCTTACCAAAGGTCACTGTCGATTCCCCGCGTTTGATTTCCTATATTTTTCACCTCTGACCAGGGTCACCCCTTTTTCGGTCAGCGGTCGCAATTTCTGACGGAAAACGGTCAGAATTATCTCTGTAACGGCCAGTGTTTTATGGTGGAGTGCGATACTTTTTCAGTTACCGAGGACCGTTAAGTCCGTCTTAATTGATACGTATTAGCTTATAGGAATTATGTATATTTATAATCAGTGTGAAGATAACAGAAAATGTTTACATTCGCAGACACATAGATTATTAAACCTATTGCATTACTGGTACTCAGTGGTCAAATACCAACTAAAAGCTCGGATTTAAACCCTCCGAACAACAGCCACCTCTCTACAACGGCCAATTTTGGCTGTTCCACGCTGTTGGCTGTTGTAGAAAGGTTGCATTGTAATTCTATGATAGGCAAGGTTTACAGTAAAATGATATTAAATGTTCAGAAAGATCTCATGTATAAACTTTCATATCACGCTTATTCGGATTCTTAATTCTGTACTGTTGGTTTTATTTCTATCATTTACGTGATGAACCTATGATCAAACTTCACACCTCCTGCTTCGTTGTGTATTAAATATAAAAAAAAATACCAGAGGACCAATGGTCGTGTAGCTCACTTGACACCTTCTGTCATAATTTGTCATTTCGCTCATTTGTTACAAATTTGAAACTATTGGCTTATAAGGAGAGCACATTTTAATTTCAAAATCTCAATGACATTGAGCAAAGTTAAAAAAAAAATGACCTTGACTATTGATGCCCTTATGTTTTCGTGTATTCATGTAGTTAACTATATTTCCTATTATTATATCTAGGCTTACAAAAGTTTCCATGAAAGCAACTGATGAAGCATTTTCCCATAACAAAGCATAAGATACCAAAGTTGACCTTGCCATAAATTAGGTCAGGGTCAATGCACAGTCATGATTTGTACAAACTATGATGGACCCGAGTCTCCAATGCTATATACCAAGCCGCAAGGTCATTGGGCATTTGGTTCTGGTAAAGAAGATTTTGTCAGGGTTTTTACCTTATATGGACATGGCAACTATCTTAGGCATGTGACCATGACCGTCTGAACAAACTTTATTTCCTTTGACCCATATGAGATATGGCTGAAAACGGCCCTATGGCTTCAGAGAAGAAGATATTTGAAAATGTTGACAGGCAACAGAATCTCAGTGACGTGACCAACATGGCCGCCATGCACATATATAGTAAAAATCTTAAAAAATCTTCTTCTCCAGAATCAGTAGAAATAAGGCTTTGAAACTTAGCATGTAGCATTGGGTACTCTTGTAATTCCAAGATTGTTCAGATAATGACCTCGGGATGACCTTGACTCTTTTTTACAGCAAGTTTATATTTGCCTTCAGGTGTTTTATTTAGGAAATGCTAAAACGTAAGATTTAATGGAAATTGCAGAAGATTTTATATAAAAGTTAGTATTTACAGTCAACTAAATGAGTGCATGAAGATTTTCAAGTAATAGAGACCGAGGTCAGTCTTTGACCTAGGTCTCTAATATTTCAGCTATTTCAAACATCTCCCCAAATGCTACTGGGGACATCGAAATTAAATTCGTTATGGAGCATCCAGACGTTAAAGGGAAGAAAAAACATATCAAAACGGTTCTGGTCACAGAACCGCTATGCTCATAAATTGTAAAAATCTTTTTGGCTACCAGAGGTCAAGATCGTTTTGTGACCTTGGCCAAGTTCACTTGTATTTTGACAGCATCAGACATCTCAAACGCGACTTTGCCGACTGAAGCAGAATTGTAATATGGAATCTGCATGAGTTGGGGAAATGAAAGTTTGCTTGACTGCTTGTGGTCACATGACAAAGATATACATCATGCCCATACATGGTAAGTCTTTAAAAATCTTCTTCTCCAGAAACAAATGATCCACTCAGGTGTGCCATTCAGGGCCATATGAACCTCTTGTTATATTTCTTATAGTGACTCCATGCTTGCTCCCTAGCTTTCAAACAATTCCAGACTTTGAAAACTTGTACAAACACAAAGCACTGTCAGCCATTGTGCAGAGACTCTACGGGAAGTTTTGACAGAGTTATGACCTTAATATCTGTCTTGCTACTAAAGATTTCTCTTACATACAAAATTCTTATCATTTATTGTTTTCTTACCTACAATATACCCGAACGGACGTACATTGCCCCGCTCAACGGAGCTCTTGTTTTTTATTTATTTTATTTTTTTTTTAATTCTGTGAACACTGTAACAGGTGTTTTTCAGCCTTTACAGACTTTACTCCTATATACAACAGGGCAAGATATAAAATGATTTTACCTGTAGGGTGACTTCCATCACGCACATTTGTGATGGTTAACCATGCACTTCAAATGAAGTGAAATGTTGGCTAATCATGACATACTTACATGATGGACAGCAATAACGTTAGTTTCTTCTGGTGTTATGGCTGGCCATAACATACACAAAAACTTTTACTGAGTACTAACTCATGAGTACCTCCAAAAATTAGCATACGTTACAAAAAGCAAGCGTTATGGACAGTTTTGATAGAAACAATTTATAAAAATACAAAGTAAACGTATTCTTCTTGCAAATAAAACAAGCAAAAAGCAAAATACAAACAAAAGCCGGTATCGCAGCTTGTAGACAACTTGTCCCCGAGGATATCCTCAACCCAGTTAGTCGGTGTTTCAGTGTTGATTTTGGTTCTCTAGCATCAGGGTCACTAATTAAATACTGATTTGAAGTAACTTTATTCCATTTGATGTATAACTGGTAAAGTTTTAAATTAGTCTGAAACTAAGACAAACTTATCAATGCGACAAGAATCTTAGCTGAGTTTGGCTTCCATTCTTTTGAGTTGTTTTGGCTATTTGCGGGTTCTTGCTGCATCAGACATCTCTTTCCTGATGCCATTGTCTGTCACGTTTCTCGAGACACGGGGGTTGAGGTGACTCAATGTTGGAAGCTGCGCTCGCGAGTTAATACATAGGCGTTTCTTACCTGATGTCTGCAGCAAGTGTGTCCCGCGGAATGCGACAGTAAGTGTGGATCGGACAGGGATGCTCGTTGCCTGCCGAGACCTGTCCATCATCTCTTCAAACTTTTGGGGTTAGCGACACTGAGGAAGTTAAATACAGGGACGCGCGTCTGTCGCACTAACATTGGTATGGATATCTTTGGCGCGCTTAGGCTTTCAGAACCATGCGGGGTTTAATATCAGTTTCCAACCAATCTCCTGTCACAAACAATTGTTCCAGAGTGACGACCGCCATTCGGTATTTAAATGTGGAAGAAATACCAATGTGCCTGGGGTGCTCTCGTCTTCGCATTGTAGAGATGACGAGGAGACAGTGACAGCGGTTTATGTTATAGATTCGTTCCCTTGAGCCTGCTGAAGAACATCATTATGAGATCTGTACAAAACCAAAATGACACAAAAAGGTAAAAAGTTCAGTATTACCGGAGAAAGAGCACAACAATCTGGCTCGGTATGCAGACAGACAAAATCGCAGCATAGTCTAATTTTTGTGCGGTCTCTGCTGTCGCAAATCGAAATACTTCACTAACAAGGGCAACAAGTTTTCGGCACGTGCCCTAGTCACCCAGCATGTGACAAAGATCATATTGTTTTTGGGCGATCATTTGTTTGGAAAACCAAATGATTCTCTGTATCCGTGAGAATCTTTAAAAAAATGTATGCACCAAATGTTTTCACTAAACGGACTTCATTTAAAAAACAGATCAGCTCTGGCAAATTGTTGAGTAATAATTCACTGTTTTGAGGTCAGTTGTAAAGTAGCTCATATCACGAGGATGGTGGTCGGGCGATGCTGGTTACAATTTCCAGTGCCTGGGCGTCCTACGTATTCGGAAAGAGGTAGGACAACGGCCTGTTGTGCTTGCAGTAGGTGGGGTCGCTTGGATATATTTTCTCTCGTTTATCATTCCTCTTTTCTCTCCCGCCACCCCCCCCCCCCCGCCTCTCTAGCAGACGGCCCGATATAGACTGAAATACTGTCTCAAAGGGCTGTTAAACCCCAAAACAACCAACCAACAATATAAAGGGCGCGGAGCGAGTGTTATGTCTACTAACAGCTGATTAGTATGACAACGGGTCCAAATAGTTAATAAAAGCACCGCAGGCACTGCATAATACCCCGCCACTGCTGGGCATCATAACTTATGTTTTGATATATTATAGCTAAATAGCCAACAAACTGGGATAAACACAGATGTGATGTCCTTACTGTCAATAGATATTAATATAAACCACTCAATAATTTGGGGCGTTCTGACCAGTCCAGATTTAGATCAAGCTGTAAAGCATTTCTTTGAGCTAAGAGACTCTGTTTCTTATTCTATGGTGCTAAAAATACCTGTGAAGTTTCATTCAGATAATTCATATAGGAACTACAGGTCAAAAACCAGTTTTCAGATCTATCAAGGGGTGGTGGGGGGGGGGGGGGGGAGGGGGACTCAGGAACTGGAAAGGTAAAAGTGACGTACGTTCCTTTGAAAGAATAAGTAACCTTTTGTTGTGAAACATATCTATGAATTTTCATTCAGATATTCCATATAGTAATGGAGCTACAGATAAAATACATTTTTCAGATCAGTCAAGGACAGATAACTCACGAACTGGAAAAGTCAGAGTGACAGTTCTTAGTCACAATATGTAACCTTCGATGTGAAACATTTCTGTAAGGTTTCATTTAGATATTCCATACAGTAAAGGTATAACAGGTCAAAAACTATTTTTCAGATCAATCAAGGGCGAATTACTCACGAACTGGAAAGGTCAGAGTAAATATCCTTAGTCACAATATGTAACTATTGATGTGAAACATATCTGTGAAGTTTCATTCAGATATTCCATATAAGAAGTGAACTACAGGTCAAAAACCGTTTTTCAGACCTATCAAGGGTGGATCACTCATGAACTGGAAAGGTAAGAGTGACGGTTCTTTGTCACAATATGTAAGCTTTGATGTGAAACATTTCTGTTCAGTTTCATTTAGATATTGCATATGGTAAAGGAACTGCGGGAAATAAAACTTTTTTCAGATCAATCAAGGGTAGATAACTCACGAACTGGAAAGGTAAAGGTGACAGTTCGTTGTCACAATATGTAGCCTTTGATGTGAAACATATCTGTGAAGTTTCATTCAGATATTTCATAAAGTAAAGGAGCAACAAGTCAAAAACCATTTTTCAGACCTATCACGGGCAGATAACTCATGAAATGGGAAGGAAAAAGTGACGTTCCTAAATTACAATATGTAACCTTTGATTTGAACATATCTGTGCAGTTTCATTCTGATATTCCATATAGTCAAGGAACTACAGGTAAAAAAAAAAATATTTAAATTAATCAAGGGCAGTTAACACACGAATTTGAAAGGTAAGATTGCCGGTCCTTCGTCACAATATGAACCCTTTGATGTTAAACAAATATGTGAGGTTTCTTTGCATACTTTTTACTTTCATTCAGATATCATTAACAGATAAGGACTAACATGCAAGAAACCATTTTTCCAATACGAAAAAGGCAGTAACCCATTTTTCCCTTTACCAATCCCATTCCACTCATTCCCGATAACAATTATTACGCAAAAGGGGGGTATCAAGAAGGTGGATTTTCTGCAACCTACCAATGGTTTCCTTTTTTAATTGATATTATACTCAAATGTGTCTAGTTTATTGAACCATATGTGACTTTGGTCGGAAAGCCCTAGTTAATGAGCTATGGGTCTACATATGTGGGTGGGGTAATTCTACATGGTTTATACCTATCTTGTAAAAAAACCTCATTTGATAGAAGAGTACAACAGACATACAGCAGTGGATAAAATGATTAACAGAACATCTAAAATGTATTTCCATATCATTTTATTTGGTTTAATTTGAACATATGTTGTCAAAAAAGACATTCTTTGACACACAGTATTTTTTTTATATATTTTTGTCCTCTATTTTCAATATTTCTTGGCATCCTTGCTAAATCAAGTGACCAGTAATCTTTTACTCATGTCAAGGAAGCTCCTTGACCAGGACAATCGGATGATGTGACCAGAATTTCACAATGACCTAGTTTTCATGGTCGACAGAACACATAAACTAGCTTGGCAGATGGTTTTCTTTCAATTTCTTGACCTAGAATAAAGAAACTTGGTCATATAAATATATTAAATGCTATGCCCTAAATACCTTAAGTTGGGGGGAATACATATTGGCTTCAGTGCGGATCTCGGTGGCGTCTGCGTCTGTGTCTCCGTCAGATATTAAGTCTTCTGTGACCTTGGAAATTATGTCAAAGTCATCGAATTCTGACCACCTCTTAAGCTTGTCAAAATGATATAACCATGCAAGTATTGTCGGATTGCTCTTATTGTATTAAAAGATATCGTAGGTACAAAATATTGTCACGCCTACTCTGACGCAGAAAATTTAACAGTTTAAGACCTCCCGTGACCTTGAAAATGGGGTCAAATTAAACAAAACCGAATCAGCTGTTTGGCTTGTCCCAAGTGTGTATCCAAACAAGCTTGATCAAATTCACACATGCAAGTGTGGTAAAATTCCAACCGTTGATTCAAGTACAAACTGTCATGCTGACGACGACACAGACGCCGACGGGGTCCGCACTGAAACAAATACATCCAAACTCATTATAATAATGTGGTTGTGGGGGCGAAATTTAGAAGTTAAAATATTATTTTGACCAAAGTTTTATATTTATAGGTTATTTTATATTTATAGGTTATAAAGTTAAATGAAAAACCATCTTCCGAGCAAGTATATCATCCGCTTGTTCTGGTCAAGGTGCTTCCTAAACATACGTTAGATGATTTCTGGTCAGTTTATTCAGCAATGGCACCAAGAAATATTGAAAATAAGGGACAAAAATATAAAAAAATGCTAGATGCCAAAGGAAGTCTTTTTTGACATCATATGTTATTATTAAACCAACTAAAATGATATGGAAACACATTTTAGATGTTCTGTTTATCATTAGGGCCCAGCCAGACAAAGTCGGGGGGAGGCCCGATAGTAATCACCTTGTCCGTCCGTCTGTCCGTCCGTCCGTCTATCCGTCCGTCAGCTTTTCGTGTCAGGGCCATAACTCTGTAACTGAGATATTTTCTCAAACCTTTGTACAAATATAAAGCAACATCAGACGATGTACAGAGAACAAGAACCATAACTCTGTCTACATTTTTACTGAATTATAACCTTTGTAATTTTAAGTAAAGAAATCGTATCCAGACAATAACTCTGAAACTGCTTGAGATATTTGCTCGAAACTTTGTACAAATATAAAGCATCATCAGACAATGTGCGGAAAACAAGAAACAAAACTCCATCTACATTTTTTATGGAATTATGCCCCTTTGTAATTTTAAGTATAGAAATCGTGCCCGGGCCATAACTCTGAAAGTGTTTGGGATATTTGCTCGAAACTCCCTAAAATATATAGCATCACTTGAGGATGTGCAGAGAAGAAGAACCATACATCCGCCTACATTTTTTACGGAATTATGACCCTTTGTAATTTCAAGTATGGAAATCGTGTCCGGGACAGAACTCTAAAATTATTTGAGATATTTTCGCAAACCTTTGTACAAATATAAAGCAACATCAGACAATGTGCAGAGAACAAGAACCATAACTCCGCCTACATTTTTACGGAATTATGTCCCTATGTAATTGTAAGTATAGAAATCGTGTCCGGGCCAAACCTCTGAAATTGCTTGAGATATTTTCTCGAAACTTTGTACAAATATAAAGCTTTATCAGACGATGTGCTGAGAACAAGAACCATAACTCTGCCTTCACTTTTTAGGGAATAATGTCACTTTGTAATTTTAAGTATAGACATCGTGTCCAGGCCATAACTCTGAAACTGCTTGAGATATTTGCTCGAAACTACATATGTACAAATATAAAGCATCATCAGACGATGTGCAGAAAACAAGAACCATAACTCCGCCTACATTTTTTACGGAATTTAGCTCCTTTGTAATATTAATTATTGAAATCGTGTCCGGGCCATAACTCTGAAATTGTTTGAGATATTTTCTCGAAACTCTGTACAAATATAAAGCATAATTAGACGATGTGCAGAGAAGAACCATAACTCCGCCCACATTTTTCAAGGAATAATGCCCCTTGGAAATAATATCCAGGACGTAACTTTGAAAGTATTTGAGACATTTTCTCGAAACTTTGTACAAATATAAAGCATCATTTGATGATGTGCAGAGAAGAAGAACCACAACTCCGCCTACAATTTTTACGGAAGTATGCCCCTTTGTAATTTTAAGAATGGAAATCGTGGCCGGTCCGTAACTCTGAAACCGTTTGAGATATTTTCTCAATACTTGGTACAGATATAAAGCATCATCAGAAGATGTGAAGCAATTAAGAACTATAACGCCATCCTTATTTTTACAGAATTATGCGCCTTTTTAATTTTTTATATGGAAATCATGTCCGCTCCTTAACTCGTAAACCCTTATAGATATTTTTATGAAACTTGATACAGGTTTAAAGCATCATCAGATGATATGCAGAGAATAAAAACCATCACTCCACCTACATTTTTACTGAATTATGCCCCTTTATAATTTTAAGTATGGAAATTGCGTCCGGTCCATAACTCTGAAACCGTTTGAGCCTTTTTCTCGAAACTTGGTACCAATATAGTGCATCATCAGACAGTGCGCAGAGAACAAGAATCATAACTTCATCTACAATTTTATGGACTTATGCTCCTTTGTAAATTTAAGTTTGGAAATCATTTCTGCTCTCTAACTCTGACACCGTTCAAGATATTTTCAGGAAACTTAATACAAGTATAAAGCATCATCAGATGATGTGCAGAGAACAAGAACCGTAACTCCACCTGCATTTTCTATGGAATTCTACCCTTACTTTTTAGTATGGAAATCGTGTCTGCTTTATAACTTTGAAACTCTCAAAGATATTTTCATGAATACTTTGCACAAATACAAAGCATCATAAGCTGATATGCAGATAATAAAAATCATAACTCCATCTACATTTTTAACAGAGTTATACCCCTTTGTAATTTTCTATATAGAAATTGTGTCGGCTCTATAACCTTAAGATACTTTCACAAAACTTGGTACGAATATGAAACATCATCAGACAATATGCAGAGAAAGAAACCATAGCTCAGCCTATATTTTTACAGAACTTTGCCCCTTTGTAATTTTATGTGTGGAAATCGTGTCCACTCTGTAGCTTTAAAACGGCAAAAGATATTTTCACAGAAGGTGTTACAAATATAAAGCATATCAGACAATCTGCAAATAATAAGAATTTTAACTCCATCTACATTCTTTACAGAATTATGCTCCTGGGTGATTTTTAGTATAGAAACTGTAGCCAGTGTATAATTTTAAAACTGAATGGTTTTATTATTTCAAGTTGGTGACATATGACTTAATGCCATCAAATGTCTCATATAAAGGCGGGGCCCTATTAGTTAATGTCACAGGGTATAGGTTAGGTATAAGATGCACTTGTACTGCCTTGCGGTACAAGCCGGCTTTTATAGCGACGTGGTAGAGTGCCCGCCTACAGATCGAAAGGTCCCGGGTTCGATCCTCGGCCCGGGCGTGGAGATTTTTTAACAGTCTGTGACAAATGGCGCCCAACGTAAATGACCCATATGTGCATTAGAACTCCTTAAGTCTCATTTCTAGTGATTCTTGTAACGCCTGAGAATTCGAGGACGAATTCAATATGGAGGGGGAGAATGTCACAGGGTATAGGTTAGGTAAAAGATACACTTGCACTGCCTTGCGGTACAAGCCGGCTTTTATAGCGACGTGGTAGAGTGCCCAACTACAGATCGAAAGGTCCCGGGTTCGATCCTCGGCCCGGGCGTGAAGATGTTTTAAGAGTCCGTGACATTAACATGTTTCTAGTTTTATTAAATTTGAAACAATAAGAGCAATTCCACAATACTTGCAATACTTGCATTGATATATCATTATGACAAGCTTATGAGGTGGTCAAATTTGATGACCCTGACCTTACTTTCTAGTTCACAGAAGGACTTAACATCTGACGCAGTCACAGACGCAGACGCCAAAGAGATCCGCACTGAAGCCAATATGTATTTTCCCAACTTTAGGGATGTGTGGCATAATATAGCAGTTCAGATATTAATCTGACCAATGTTTTGTAATTCTAGGTCATGAAATTGAAGGACAACCATCTTCCAAGCAAGTTTATGTGTTCAGTCAACCATGAAAACTAGGTCATTGTGAAATTCTCATCCGATTGTCCAGGTCAAGGAGCTTCCTTGACATGAGTAAGATGATAACTGGTCACTTGATTTAGCAAGGATGCCAAGAAATATTGAAAATAGAGGACAAAACATAAAAAAACAAGGGCTTCGCAAGCGGCGCATAATACGCCCGTTTCAATGTCCTAAAGGAGTTACAGAATGAACAAGATTGTTTACAAAAAGATAGACAGGCAGACAAACAGGGGCATCCACTCTATAATTAACTAGAACTGTCAGCGAATCTGACTATACCCCCGCTTAATTGCTTAAATTAAATAATGCTATTTTCGTAACAAAAAGCATAAAGAGGGACAGAAATCATTGTTACCATGTATACCAAAAATGAATGGTTGCTGTGAAATCTGTTACAAAAAAATTACATTATTCAAAGTCAAGAGAGAAAGAAAATTGGAAAAATATAGGGAAGAATAAGCAGGAGAAGACTGGTTATCAATCCCACAATACAACAAGTTATCACCAACCTGCATACAAAAATCCCTACTCTTACTTATAGATGCCTAGAAATCTTTTGCCAAAAAAATGCATTATAAAGAGAGAAAGAATATCGGACAAATACAGGGAATAAAAAGAGGAGAAGCCTGGTTCTCAATCCCACATTACAGTAAGTCATCATTAACCTGCATACCAAATATGACTAATCTAGCTTGCATGGTTGTGGAGAAATCTTTGATGAAAAAGTTCATTATTCAAAGTATTGAAAGAAAGAATATTGGACAAATACAGGGAAGAATAAGCAGAAAAAGGCTGGTTCTCAATCCCACAATACAACATATCGTCATCAACTTGCATACCAAATAAGACCACTCTAGCTTGCTTGGTTGTGGAGAAATCTTTGACAAAAAATTCTATTATTCAAAGTATGGAAAGAAAGAAAATTGGATAAATACAGGGAAGAATAAGCAGAAAAAGGCTGGTTCTCATCCAAAGATACAACATATCGTCATCAACCTGCACACCAAATATGACTACTCTAGCTTGCATGGTTGTGGAGAAATCTTTGACGAAAAATTTCGTTATTCAAAGTAGGGAAAGAAAGAAAATCGGACAAATACAGGGAAGAATAAGCAGGAGAAGGCTGCTTCTCGATCCCACGATACAACATGTCATCATCAACCTGCATAACAAATATGATTACTCTAGCTTGCATGGTTGTGGAGAAATCTTTGATGAAAAATTTCATTATTCAAAGTATGGAAAGAAAGAAAATCAGACAAATACAGGGAAGAATAAACAGGAGAAGGCTGGTTCTCAATCCCACAATACAACATGTCGTCATCAACCTGTACGCCAAATATGACCAGTCTAGCTTGTATGGTTGTGAAGAAATCTTTGATGAAAAATTTGATCAAATGGGGACGGAAGGACAGACGGAAGGACGGACAGATGGAGGGACGGATGTAAACCAGTATACCCCCTGGGGGTATAATGACTGCAACATCATCTAAATATTTAACACATGATATACTGTTAGTATTCCAAGGTAAGTTGAACAAGGGAGATAACCTAAATACACTAGATAACCCTTTTTTAGTTCTAGGTTTTTCCCTTGACAATATATTGTACAAGAAAACACAAAGATAGCGTTTTAGAACTAATGAGAGGGATTAACTCTAAAACAAAGAAAGGGAGAGCAGTCATTTTTGTACGCGACACATTGTTAGGACTTCATTCACATTGCTATGAAGTTTTATAAAGATATCCCAAACGGTTATCTAGTTATGGCGCGCACAAGACTTACAGGGAAAAAATTAATCAAAGGGGCATAACTTCAAAAGTAAGAAAGGGGGAGCAACCATTCTTGCAAGCGACACGTTCCCCCACCCTGATACATATGCCTACCAAATTTCATGAAGATATCCCAAATGGTTACTGAGATATGGCGTGTACAAGAATGTTTACGGACGGACAGACGGACGGACGGACGGAGGGACAGCGCCACGACATAATATGTCCTTTTTTTTCAAAACGGGCGTATAAAAATGATGTATGTCAAAGGAAGTCTTCTTTGACAACATATGTTCAAATTAAACCAAATAAAATTATATGGAAATATCCTTTAGATGTTCTGTTAATCATTTTATCAAATGCTGTCTGTTTGTTATACTCTTCTACCAAATGAGAATATTTTTACAAGACAGGCTAAAACCATGTTGGATTTTCCCATCCACTTCTGTTGACCCATAGCTCAGTAACTAGGGCTTTCCTACCAAAGTCACATATGGTTCAATAAACTAGACACACTTGAGTATAGTATCAGTCACAAAAAGAAATATTTGGAAGGATGCAGAAAACCCACGGTATTGATACCCCTCCTTTTCAAGGTCAACCATGCATTTCAGTTTTCATTAATGTGAATTGGTGAAAAAGCTTCAGGCTTATCGGATTTGAGATCAGACATCGTGTCGATTTTCATGAAAGTAAGATGACTCGGAACCTCCTGATAAATATACTGATACTAATGAAATACAGGTAAGTAGGTGGTGAAACAATTCCGTGAATAAATACATCAAGTTATCGATCGGGAATGGTGAGCACGGACGGACGGACGGACGGACACCAAAACGTATAACATAATATCCTGCCACTAAAGTGTTGTGGGGTATTAAAACTGATGATTTAGAATAAAAGTTTTAATATATAATAATCAATCGAAAATTTCTGATTCTCAGAATATAATCATCTGATCTCAAACGACGAAAATAAATCATAATCTGCACTATGGATGATGTACGAGGAGACGTTTTACGGCACAACATCAGCTGCAGTGAAGCCAATTAACATTTGATTTTTTTGTGATTCAAGCCAAACATAATTTTTGGCATTTTATTTTTTTTTCATGCCCCAGTCCAAATCCATCTTCCCTTAAAGGGCCCGGCACATGTTTTATCTTGTTTTACATTAAAAGAAGATTCTTTTAGTTTGTTTCTTGTAATAAATGTTTAAATCGAGTTCACATGAGCTTGAAGGGGAGACTATCATTTTTGTTTTTATGTTGGGCATGTTGCCTTTATTCTGTATTATTTCGCATATAATCATGATAAACCCCCATAAATGTATTTATTACTATATAGGCTGTTCACGACATACGAGTCTTATCGTTTGGTATAGATTTATACTTTTGTTAAAAATTGCTGATGACGATTATATTCAGAAGAAAAAAGAATGTGAATAGACTTTTTCTGTGGCATATGAGTTCTCCATTAGGCCTTATCCTTATGCTGTGTACCGAAACTTACTAAAATTGCTCAGATCTTACAAGTCTTGCGCATAGACAGATATACAAGTGTAGCTCAGCTGGTTGCACGATGCTTGACAGTCTTACCAGTGGTTGTGTGTGCTGGTGGGGGCGGGTATGCGCAGGAGGAGTGATTCTGTGGTGGAGGTGGGGGTTATCAGAAATTGTGATAATCTGTAATTGCATACAATTTCAAGGTAATCATATGAAATTGTAATCATTGTTTGGCTCAAATACATGTAATGTAATGATTACAATTACTGAAAATATTTAAGCTGTAATTATAATTACTTTCCAAAACTTTTAAATACATTTGGCTATTTATTCAAATGATTGAGAAAAAGGAACACTGTGTATAAGTAAAGGATCAGATTGATTTTTGTTGACAAGAATAAAAGCAAATTCTAAAGATTAAGTCAGATTCAGAATTAACATCATTTTTTACCAGAGGTTTGAGAATAAAGGTGCACTGTGTATAAATAATAGATCAGATTGATTTTTTTACAAAATCAAAATAAATTTAAAAAGACTGCAATATATGTGTAATGACATGATATAAGGTATATTTTTTGCTCAGAAAAATTAACATTGACAGCATTTCAATAGCTGGAGGCTTACAAAATTTGACAAACATAATTAGTTCAGCTCATATGTTGACATGCTTAGTTTATTCATCAAGGCCAGGGCATGAAAAATATGTTCTTAAAATTTTCTTATATTTTATTCTGGCTCAAATGATCTATGTTGTAGCCATTGTGTGTTCTGCAGAAGAGCCTAATTTGGCATCTAGGTTAGGACCAAACATGGGAGCTGGAAAATTTGAAATCCTTTTATGGGCAAAAATTGACATAAACCAGACAATTCATTTTGTTGTGCCTCATAGCTCGTTTTCTCAAAGGTGTTAAAATTCTTTTGTTGGGAGATCGAAAATAGCCAGCTCATGTGAAAAAGTATTTATGGTCCACCAAATAGCTATATTTAAATGTATATGCATGTGTGCTGGATCAAGATTATGACACAAAAATGCGTTTTCTTATGGAATGGCGAAATAACTGTTTTTCATCCAATAGATAGTTGCAAGTGTTATTTTAATCACAATACACGATCAATGTTTGTGAAATGGCAGCTCTAGTTTTAAGTCATTTTGATACCCCACAAGAATTGTCAGGAAACATCAGGGCTACATGCAAACATTGTGCCTCATTTATATCTTGCAGAACTGATTGTGCTTGTAGCTTAAAAAGTGAGTATAGCATACGGTTTTATATGAAAATTTCAAAGTATTTGGTAATTATTTGATTACATTTCTAAAGTAATTGTAATTGTAATCATTACATTTCTACAGATCCTGTAATTGTAATTGTTCATAGTTCACATGCACATCTCATAGGTCATAATTCATATTTCACACTAAATTCTTCAAAATTCATACTTTATAGATTATAGTTCATACTTCACACTTCCTTGTCCATATTTTACAGTTCATAGTTTAAACTTCACACTTTATCAATCATAGTTCATACTTCCATAATAATGAAAAATGAATTTTGAACTTAGAGTATGAACTGCAATATGTGAAGTATGAACTGCGAACTACGAAATTTGAACACTGAATTGCTTCTTCCCTTGTTCATTTTATCTTATATCTAAAATTCTAGGAAAACCATGAAGTACGAACATTGAAGAGTGAAATATGACCTGTGAAATGTAATTTCATCACCGATCTTTCGTACTATACACATGATTTTCTTCTATATCTTTTACAATTTAATGCATAATTTGCAGCCATTCCAGTATATAGTACTATATTTCATTTTTGAGTTGTAATTACAAGACTCAAGCAATTTTCTAGTAAGTAACAGAACTATATCAGATAAATACAGGCTAACTTTATTTTGAACTTACATTAAGCTTTCCATCTCATGAATTCTAAGGCTGTCTTCAGACGAGACTGCTATCATGGCGAATGTTTGCTTCGACTGACCCTCACGATACTCAACTCTTTGTAAGTTTCCAATAGATCCTGCAGACAGAGAGCCCTTCCATTCCATGTCAGCTTCATTTATATACGGCTTTTCCAGAAACATAAGGCGGAATAATTTCAAACGAGACAAAAGTGTTCTAAGAAGTAACTGCGAAGGCCGGTATTTTGCTTGCACTTGGATCGGTGAATCTCCTTCATTTATGATGTTGTCCATGAATCTTTTGTTAGCTTTAATCTGCTGAGGAATTAAAACGTTATACCAGTCATCTATTACAGAAATATACTCTCCGTAGCACGTTTCGATAATTAACTGTTCAACAAATGTGCTTGACACCCGCTCCTTTAGAAAAGATCTCGTTTGTGCTTCCATGACTCCTACCTTATCTTTCTCAAACCTTTTCTTCAGTGCACGATTGTCTAACATGCGATTCGTAGCTTTCCAAAAGGTGTTTACAAATTGACCTGCTTTATCTACGAAAAAAAGAACCACGAAAAGTGGTTGCCACATTGTCATTAGATGGTTTTCAGCTATACTATTTTCTCCGGCTGCACTGAGCTCCTCAAAAACCATTCCAAACTCAACGCCTTTTACTCTTTTGTTTTGTATAGGTAAATCGTTTATGCGACCTGCTCCTTGAATCATGCATCGCACTTCTTTAACTTCATTGTCAAGACATAGAAACATTTCAGAAAAAGTGCTTTTAAACTTTCTAAGATCTGTTTGGAAATCCATTTCCTTTATTACCCAATGTTCTATTTCAATTCTGATTTTTTCCATAATTGCCCTAACTATTTCGTCTTCCAAAGTGGTATTGGTTGAAGATGGTACTTGACTATCAGTCCATGAAAAAAGACGGTCAGACACTTCTTGCGAATGAAGGTATGTATGTACTGTACTAGCGATACTTTTACAAAACTTGCTGCCTTCTTTTTCCATTCTATCGTAAACCTGAAATAGTGAAACCAGTTGTAACTAATGGTGTATACAAGATTTGATAGGAATGTCTCGTCTCGCAGGATAACGCCCTTAGATGTGTCAACCAGAAAGCCTTTACGCTCATCGTCAATTATGAGAGTTAAAGATGTAAGGTCATTGATAGTATAGTTTTCAAGAGGGAGGAGCACCGGTAGCTCAATCGCCTAAGCGCTGTCCTACTGATCTAGCGGACCCGGGTTAGAGCAGCGCTTGAGACGAGGCTCTTTCTTACCGTAAACGGGGTTCCATTGCAAACAGCCTTTCATTATCATCCTACCATTGTCCTAATATGACAGAAATACTGTTGAAAGTGATGTAAAATCGCAGGTCATTCATGTATCAATCCGTCCATCCAAGAGGAAGAATGTCTGGATATGACACAGAAATCTGTACTTTTTAGAACTGTCTGCTGCAACATCAAATGACATAGTCAATCGTCGAAATAACCACGGAATAACCAATGCTATAGCTCAAAATTGGTATAGCGTCGATTTTGTATGCATGAGGTCATGGACAAGAGTTCTGGCCGAAACGCACTAATGGCTATATGTAACAAGTGACGAAGTTACCGAGAAAAGTCCGTAATCACAAGGCAAAATAGCAAAAAAAAAAAAAAATAAAGAAAAAAAAATAAAAAATAAATAAATAAAAACAACAAATAAACTAGTAGCCCAAAGGGCAACAATTGCTCACCCGAGAGACATTGTAAACCTATAGGGATATTTAAGATGCTCAAGGGCAGCTAACTCCACAGTCAGTGGTCCAATCAGGCTGAAAATTAAACTCATCCAAAACATTATGTATGCCCTCATTTAATATATGCAAGTTTAAAAAGTATCCGATCAAGAGCACAATAGACAGAGCTGTCAAGGGCAGCTAACTTCGTAGTGGTTGGCCTGATCTGGCCAAAATTTGAACTTGTTTAAGATATTATGCATTTCCTCATTACCTGCAAGTTTGAAAAGGATCGGATCAGTAGAAACCAAGAAAAAGTGGCGACATTGATTTTTTGGATGCTCAGGGCAGGTACTCCATAGTCAGTGGTGGGATCTAGCCGAAATGCTAACTAATCCAAGCTTTTATGCATATCCACATTACCTGCAAGTATAAAGAGGATCCGATGAAAAATGAAAATGTGATGACGTTGTTTTCTCCATTATAAGACTATGGGATTTTTTCCAACGCTCAAGGGCAGCTAACTCCGTAGTCTGTGCTCGAATCCAGCCAAATTTCGAACTCATCCAAGCTCTTATGTATGTCATCATTACCTGCAAGTATGATAAGGATCTGATTAAAAACCTTGATTGCAGCACCCTGAAAGTCAAACTTGCTCGAGATAGTGTCATGCCCTACATTTGTGTGAATTTATTTTAAAATCCGTTGAGAAATGTAGGTGCTAGAGCGATGACAATTTTTTTCTAAAAATAGCCACAGTGACCTTGACCTTGGGCACAGCATCCTGAAAGTCGAACTTGCTTGAGATACTGTCATACCCTACATTTGTGTCAAGCTATTTCAAAATCCATGGAGAAATGAAGGTGCTAGGGCGATGACAAAGTTTTTTCTAAAAATAGCCACAGTGACCTTGACCTTGGGCACAGCATCCTGAAAGTCGAACTTGCTCGAGATATTGTCATGCCCTACATTTGAATGAAGTTGATTTAAAGTCCGTTGAGAAATGTAGGCGCTAGAGCGACGACCAAGTTTTTCTAATAATAGCCACAGTGACCTTGACCTTGGGTGCAGCACCCTGAAAGTCAAACTTGCTTGAGATATTGTCATGCCCTACATTTGTGTGAAGTTATTTTAAAATCTGCTGAGAAATGTAGGTGCTAGAGCGCTGACAAAGTTTTTCTAAAAATAGCCACAGTGACCTTGATCTTGGACGCAGCATCCTGAAAGTCGAACTTGCTCGAGATATTGTCATGCCCTACATTTGTGTGAAGTTATTTTAAAATCTGCTGAGAAATGTAGGTGCTAGGGCGCTGACAAAGTTTTTCTAAAAATAGCCACAGTGACCTTGACCTTGGGCGCAGCATCCTGAAAATCGAACTTGCTCGAGATATTCTCATGCCCTACATTTGTGTGAAGATTTTTTAAAATCCGTTGAGAAAAGTAGGCATTAGAGCGATGACATAGTTTTTCTAAAAATATGTGATGACGTTTTATCCATTATAACACTATGGGATTTTTTTCAAACACTCAAGGGCAGCTAACTCCGTAGTCTGTGCTCGAATGTGGCCAAATTTCGAACTCATCCAAGCTCTTATGTATGTCATCATTACTTGCAAGTATGATAAGGATCTAAGCAAAAACAGTTGAGAAAACGTGATGACGCCATTTTCCCCATTATAACCCTATGGGATTTTTTTCAAACGCTCAAGGGCAGCTAACTCCGTAGTCTGAGCTCGAATTCGGCCAAATTTCGAACTCATCCAAGCTCTTGTGTATGTCATCATTACCTGCAAGTATGATAAGGATCTAATCAAAAACAGTCGAGAAAACGTGATGACGCCATTTTCCCCATTATAACCCTATGGGGGTTATCTGTTGCCATGGAAACCAGAGTTCTGAGCTGATCGGCACCAAAACCTAAGGCAGCCTTTCCCCCATCCAAATGATGCTTCAGATAAAATTTGATTGCGATCGGCCCACTGGTCGCTGAGATATTTATGTTTGAAAGTGTTGACCCACCCACCCACGCACCCACGCACGGACGACGGCTCGACTCCCATCCTATAAGCTCACCTCTGAGCCTTCGGCTCAGGTGAGCTAATAAATAAATAGAATAAAAAAAGACAATCACTAAGGGTGATGAATGGCCCCCGCCATATGCCTCACTAGATGAGTAATGTGTTAAGACATATTTGTGTGAAGTTACATCAAAATCTGTCAATAAGTAAAGGTGCTACAGGGATGACAAAGGTTTTTTTCTAAAAATAGTGTCTGTGATATTGACCCTGGATCTACAAAAATAAAAAGTATGCAAAGACCAGGAACTGAAACAATCAAAATCCAAATCCAGCCCTCAAACCATAGTTTCATACCCTGAAAGGTAAACTTGTCCAAGATATTTTCATACTTAATATTTGTGTGAAGTTATATCAAAATCAGTGAACAAATAAAGTCGCTAGAACCATGACAAAGATGTATATGTACCTATAAAAGCATCTGTGACCTTGACCTTGGACCAACAATGCTGAATAGTGAATTTGTCCCAGATTTTGTCATGCTAAATATTTGTGTCAAGTTATGTCAAACTCATTCCAGAGGGATGACAATGTATTTTCTAAAAATAGCAAATGTGACCTTGAACTTGACCCTAAATTCTGGATCGCGAACCTGTCCAAGATATTGTCCCTCTAAACATTTGGGTGAAGTAACATCAAAATTGTCAATGAAAAAAAGGGGCTAGCGGAATGATGACCTTGACCTTGGACCTGCGGTGCTTAAACGGTGATTTATTCAAGATATTGTTATACTTAACATTTATGTGAAGTTACATCAAAATCTTCTATAAATAAAAGCGCTAGAGCGATGCCCAAGTTTTTCTGAAAATAGCAACTGTGACCTTGACCTAGATAAAGCGCTAGAGCGATGCCCAAGTTTTTCTGAAAATAGCAACTGTGGCCTTGACCTTGATCCTACTGACCTGATACGCAAACTTGTTCGAGGTATTGTCATAGCCAATATAGCTGTGATATAATACCAAAATTGGTTAATAAACGAGGCCGCTAGAGCAATGACAAAAGGTGACCTTGTATATAAGCCATGGAAATATGGTCAAAATATGTATGTCAATCAAGGGGACACAATTCTGCAAAAAAGACCTGACTCAAAGTTATATTTCCTTTATGCACATGTTCAATGCTTGTCTGAACTGTGTTGCAGGTTACAAATCCCTACATTTAATACTATTGGAGGAGTTGCAGAAACAAGAACAGTACTACAAAGTATGTCCTTCAAGGGGATATAATTCTGCCACAATGACCTGAATCAAAGTTTTGTTTCCTTTATGCACATGTTCGATGCATGTCTGATCTGTGTTGCAAATTTCAACTCTCTGCATCGAATACTGTAGAAGGAGTTGTAGAGACACAAACAGTACTACAAATGTGAAATACGATCAAAATATGCATGTTATTCAAGGGGACATCATTCTTTAATAAAGACCTAAATCAAAGTTCTGTTTCCCTTATGCACATGTTCAATGCATGTCTAAACTGTGTTGCAAGTTTCAACTGCCTGAATTAAATACTGTAGGAGAGGTTGCGGCGACAAGAACAGTACTACAAAGTGTGACGGACGGACGTACGGACAAGGGCAAAACTATATAACCCTCGCCACTACGTGGCGGGGACATAAAAAAGCAAATAAGCCAGAAGAGGATCATGGCTTTTAGCTTTTAAAATGCTTTACGTATATGATGTAAATAAAATGAAACTTAATATCCTTTTATACGTTGCAGTGTTACTTTTGCAATACCTATAGCATATTCTAACCAAATACAAAGGTACGAGGGGAGTTCAATAAGTTTGTTGAACTCGGGGTTTAACTCACAGATTGGAAGATGGTTTTATACTGTATTTTTCAATATATCCCTCTTTACTGCAATGCATTTGGCCCAATATCTGTTAAGCAGTCTATGCCTTTGAAATAAAAATCATCTGCTTGGTCCTCAAAGCCTTGAGCTCAACTTCGTCCGTAAATCTCGTTCCACGCAGGCGGGACTTCAAATTTTGAAACAGATAATAATCACTTGGGGCCAGGTCTGGACTGTTTGGCGGGTGATTTAACTGCTCGAACTTGCACTCACGAATAGCCGCTTGTGCAACTCTGGACTCCACCCTAAATGTTCATGGATAATAGTGTAAACACTTCCATTAGAAATACCACATTCTGAAGCAAGTTCGCCAACTTTGATTCGGCGATCGTTTAGCACAAGTCTCTCAACAAGGTCGATCATCTCCTGGCTGATGACATCAGCAGGGCGATCTGGTCTTGGGTCATCTTCTAAGTAGTCTCGCCCACGTTTAAATTCTGCTGACCACTTTGCCATTGTGGAATACTTTGGGCTACTATCACCATACACATCAGCCATGCGCCGATGAATTTCTTTGGCGTTTGCACCCTCCTTAGTGAGGAACGTTATGACTGCTCTGAACTCAATATTCTGACTTTACATTTTTGCCTATGGGTATAGGTTTTCAAACAAAAAGTAAGAGCAAAAATGTACGTGTTGACTGAAAGGCTGTTATCATTCAACTGACATAGGTTTACACTGCAAAAAAAATGAAAAAAAAATCTTGAATGGTATAGAAAAATACCGAGTTCTACGAACTTATTCAACTGCCCTCGTACCTTGATGGCCCAGTATCTCCCCCCACCCCCAACACACACACCACCCCACCAAAACCCTCTGTAATTGGCAATGTAAGCTATACTGCTTATAAAAAGTAGGGGTTTTTTTTACATAGAAGCGAGTACAATAATTAAAAATACTGGCAGGGTTAAATTACTATTGCATATTGACAGAGCACTATTCAAGTAAAAAAATCAGCTTAAGGTGGTGATTTTCACTGATTTGGGGCAAAGACAAAAATCTGCATTAAATGCTGAAAATACAACAGATCTGACCATAACTTAGCAGTTGCCTTCTTTATGTTGTTTCTCACAATTCAGAATCCCAAAATGCAGGACATGTTGATGTTAAAAAGGATTTATATAAGAAAAGATCAAAGGGTAATTTTGTGCTTATAAATCTAAAAAATGACCATCATTATTGAAAATGTAACCAGGTCTGAACATAAATATATGTATTATGAAGAGCGTCCTAGCAATCATTTTTTCCATTTTCTTTGCACGTTATCAGGCTGCGCAGATAAAAAAAGATGTGGCCTGTGTCCAAATATTTGTCTCAAAAATACATAGCAGAGTCTGTTTTCAAGGTTGAATAATTTCAATAATATACCTGTCTTGGTCATTGTAATGTAATATTTATACTGTGAGTATGATAAGGTATACCTGACCTACCTGTATTAATGAATGCAAGCACTATACATGCACTTATATACATGGTCAGACATTTGAGGAAAAGGCTTCTGTTTGTATCTGCGCAGCCTGTTAAGGTGCAAAGAAAGTGGAATAAATAATTGCTAGGACGCTCTTCATAATACATTAATTTATGTTCAGACCTAGTTACATTTTCAATAATGATGGTCATTTTTTTAGATTTATTCGCACAAAATTACCCTTTGATCTTTTCTTATATAAATCCTTATTAACATCAACATGTCCTGCATTTTTGTATTCTAAACTGTGAGAAACAACATAAAGAAGGCATCTGCTAAGTTTTGGTAAGATCTGTTGTATTTTCAGCATGTTATTGTGATTTTTGTATATACCACAAATCACCACCTTAACAGAAACAGTTAATGCAGGTCACGCAACCTACAGCAACACATATAGGACTATGGAAAAAATCTTTTGGGCCCTCAAGTTAAAAAAATATTTAATTCTTCATAATTTTCCAAACTTAAAAAATCCACTTTGGTATGCTTTATTGCGTAATATAAGGTGTAGGACCCTTGCAAATGTCACCATCGGTAAGACAACTCACCACACAATGGTATCGTTTACGCCTACCGTTTTGTCCTGTGATAAAACAACTGTACGTTGTTAGATGAGGCGTTAGGCATAATAAATTTTGCATAAAAATTGTCAGTTAGAATTTTGATGTGCTGAGTCGCACTTCAATAACTGTCGACCCTTTGTCTACTTTAAACTTTATTCTAGGTCACGTGACAAGCTTATATGCATGAATATTCATACTTAAGGTCTCTATGAATTTTTACAATTAATGTTCATCAACTTATTTTTTTAATTCTGCTTTCAGAGCGGCTGTAGTGTAGTGGATAATACTCCGGACTACCAATCCAGGGGTCGCATGATCGATCCCTCGCTTCTCTGGTCTTTCGGATGAGACTTTAAACCGAGATTCCGTCTCCATATGACCATTTTGTTGGTGGAGCGTTAAACCCGAGTTCACTCACACACTTAATTCTGCTTTCTTTTTCCGATTACCCCTTACTTTTTGTGAGCAGTATATAAGATTTATGCTTATATACCTGAGTGCAGGTATAACAAAGGGCGCCGTGGTCGAGAGAGGCGCTGTGGTCGAGTGGTTGGGGACGCTCGGTTATAGTGCAGAAAGTCGCCGGAAGGTCGTGTGTTCGCGGCTGGGCTTCGCCTAGAAACTCTCTCTGTCAGTCCAGCAGTAAATGGGTACCTGCTTCGAATATGGGAAGGACAAGTCAGCGAAAGGATAGGGACGGACTCCGTCTACAATAGGTTCTTCTAATCCAGTGAAGCTCCATATAAAGTATGGCTTCACTCGGCCTTGTGGATTCAGAAAAATGTTGTCGGGCGATAAAATCTCCCGACCTTGGTTACGGCCACCCTGGTTACGTGACTAAGACCATATAAACAACCTTTGGTTCCTCTGACCCGGTGAACACCGCATAAAATATGACTCTAATCGGCCCAGTGGTGTCAGAGGTGAAGATATCTGTAAATTTTGACGGACAACAAAATCTCAGTGACCATGAACAAAGGTCAAAGAGTGATCTTGAGCTTCAGCACTTTTATATCTATATTTGCTAATTAGCTAACCATACATACCAAATATTATACATAGATTAAAATAGTTTTTGAGAAATCCACTGTTAGGATTACCCAAAATAAAAGCACAACGCACAAAACTGATATATGACAAGTCACAAGGTCATTGGGCCTTTGATTCTTCAAAAAAAAACAACAACAGATTTTCGACATGGATTTTTACCATTTTTGGGCGTGGCTGCCATCTTGGTCACGTGACCATGACCATCAGAACAACTTTATTGTTTGTTTGAACTTATGAAGCTCCATATGAAATATGGCTTCAACCGGCACCCTGGCGTCAGAGGAAAACATATTTGAAAATGTTGACGGGTGACAGAATCTCACTGCATTTGAAGAATTGTCGAAGAATGATCTTATTCTTTAGCAACATAATATATTCATTTGCTCATTTAGTTAATCAAATATGATACCTAAGATTCAAATAGTTTCTGAGAAATCTACTGTTTAAGCATTTTCCATATAATAGCCTGACGAACCAAAATTTACCTAGCCATAAATTAGATAAAGGCAAACACACATTGATGATTTGTAAACGGCCATGATTTGTAAAAACTATTTTGGGGCCGAGCCCTCAATTCTAGACACCAAGCCACAAAGTCATTGGGTCCTTTGTTATGGGGAAGAAACTTTTTGAACGGTTTTTATCAAATATGGGCTTGGCGGCAACCTTGGTCATGTGACCAAGACCAACTGAACAAACTTTGGCTCCTTTGACCCAGTGTAGTTCCATATAAAATATGGCTTTAATCGGCCCAGTGGCTTCAGAGGCGAAGATAACCGAAAATGTTGACGGGCGACAAAATATCAGTTAATAATGAAAAAAGGTCAAAGAGTGACCTTTATCTTTAGCAGTATAATATCTTCATTGGCTTATTTACTGTAGCTAACCGTACATACGAAATATTATATTCTGAACGCCAAAAGAAACGCCTACAAAGTTTTTTAAATTTTTAACAGCTGCATATCAGAGACCATTTCTGAACACAATATACTTGATTGGAAAAGGGAAGATAACTCTTGCAATGGAATGTAATGTTTTTCGAGAAAGTGAGAAAACTCTTTTACGAAGGAATGAAATTATGATAGCTTCATCGTGTACTTTGGTCGGATGAAAATCATAATTCGTGCAATGAAAGATTTGGACTTGCCTGGTGACAGTGCCAAGAAAAAAGAACATAAAGTTCTAGGCGTTTCTTTTGGCGTCCAGTATATACATAGACTTAAATAGTTTCTGAGAAATCCACTGTAAACATTTTCCCATATAAACGCACAACGCACATTTATCTTGCCTCAATTTGGACAAGGTCTATACATGGTCATGATTTGTATAAACTATGTAGGGCTCGATTCCCCAATGCTACATACCAAGCCACAAGGTCATTTGACCTTTGGCTCTGGAGAAGAAGATTTTTAGGGGATTTCACCATATAAGCGCGTGGCGGCCATCTTGGTGATGTTACCCACACGCAACGAACAAACGTTTGTTCACCATTCCTTTGAGAGCTTCAATCGGCCCAGAAGTTTCAGAGAGGAAGATGTTTGAAAATATGGACGACAGACAACGGACGACGACTGGACGTACGACGGAGCCTGGCTATACTACCATCTCACCTATGAGCCTAAAGGCTCAGGTGAGATAATGAAATAACAGTTCGATGATTATGGCTTTTAGAATATGTTCTTGTATAATCGTACTCGATCTTTTTCTTAACGTTATCATTTTGTTTTTTATTCAGAGTAGGTTAAACAGAGAAATTTAATTCAGAGAAATTTAGAAATGAAAATAATCTCTTGCACCTTGACGATATGACACAGGTTTTTCACACCAATAGTAAATGATATTTTGTACTGTTTTTACAAAGACTGAGATGGCTGTTTTTGTTGTTGTTGGTCTGTGATTTGTCATTTGTGTTCGTATAAAATTTATGAGTAAACATTAAAATAGCAAAACATTGTGTTTTAAACATTTGTAACATATAATGAGTTTGTAATAGTTAACATGCTGACAAGAACTGACACGGCTAGTTTGTTGATTTTGCCTTCAAGTTTGTTTTTTGTGTACACATAGGGGTTTGTTTGAACGTAATAAAGCTGTTTTTATCTTTCTTCTTTCTTTTTTGTGTATCGTTTTATTAATGAGTTTGAATAATGAAAATTGATAGTTGAAACTTAATGATTTTCATAAATATTTTTCTGACGCTGTTTTCAGAAAATGTATATTAAACATATACTTTAACACACAATGTTTTTATAAACATGCATGCCAATTGATTAATTCAATGAATCAGTGTTACTGATTTCCCATTTGGATTGTTCTAGTGAAAACAGCTGAGCTACATGATGTGTACAGCCTCTTAGAAAAAAATCGCCTAAAATGTATGCCTTACTGATTATCAGACCAGATATTTTAGCCATCCCCTAATTATCTGGACACTGCAGGTATCAGCTATACATGCTCTGTGAACTACTTTTCCCAGTAACTCTGTTTTCCGGTTAAAAATACAGGTAACTCAAGCTTATAGTATTTTTTATCAGCAGTGCTACTAAATCCTGATTCACGGTATAAGTGCGCCGCCCAAAGAACGCTCTCATAAAATACTCTAGAAAATCGCATATCCAATGATAATATTTTGTCTACTTTTATTCTAAATACAGTCAGTGTGTTTGAAGACAAGGTATATTTTTGAAGTACCACACGAAAATAAGTTTGCAATACAACTGGAACTATGTTTTTTTATAAAAATTGTAGTCAGGGAGTATTATATTTTAACTAGAGAAAATCGATTTACAGCGTTATCTTCACCACCTGGGGCACTACTGCGAAATAGCATAAGTCTGTATCATATATTGGTGTACTGGAGGATTATACGACTGGTTTCATCAGAAGCAAATGTGGAATCGATACCAAGAGCAACCCGAGTTTACATAGCAATAAGTCGGGTTGGTCGGGATCAATTCTCTAAGAGCATGTACACAGCATGTAGAGGAGACTCTTTATTATGTAAAATTAGATTATTTTTAACTTACTAATGACAAGAGAGCCAAGAGTTCCTGAATCGCTCACCTTAGAAAAAGGTTTAAGGTCAAACTAGGAGCATCATTTGAACAAACCTGATAGTTTGCAAGCATTTCCAAATGATTCTGAAGAAGAAGATTTTTGGATATTTGTCTATGTATTGCTATGGTTCGAACCCAGGACCCCCTAGGGCAGGGCCATTTTGAATCCTGGGGTCATCATTTGAATAAACTTGGTAAAGGACCACTAGGCAATGCTATATATCAAAGTTTAAGCATCTGAGCAAAGTGGTTTTGAAGAAGAAGATTTTTGAATAATTTACTATCTATTTCTATAGTTCAAACACAAGAACGCCTGGTGCGGGGCAAATTTAGGAGCCATCATTTGAAAAAACATGGTAAAGAACTAATAAACAATGCATCATACCAAATTTTAAGCATCTGCACTCAGGGGTTCTGCAGAAGAAGATTTTTTAGGTCAATTTTAATTTCAAACCCAGGACCCCCCGGTGCAGGACCATTTTGGATCCCAGGGCCACAATTTACATAAACTATGTAGGAGTCGCCCAGGCAATCCATCGTACCGAATTTCAATCATCTGAGCCAAGTGTTTCTGCAGGAGAAGATTTTTTATATTATTTTTCTATGTATTTCTATGGTTCAAACCAAGGACTCCCTGCCGCAGGACCATTTTCAACCCTGGGGCCATCATTGAATAAACTTGGTTAAGGACTACTAGGCAATGCAACATACCATATCTCAAGCATCTGAGCCAAGTGGTTCTGAAAAGGAAGATTTTGGAATATTTTCTAGGTACATGTATTTCTATGGTTTAAACCCAGAACCCCCTGGAACGGGGCCATTTTAGACCCTGGGGCCATCATTTGAACAAACTTGGTAAAAGGCCACCAGGCAATGCATCATACCAAATTGCAAACATCTGTACTAAGAGATTCCCCAGCAGAAGATTTTGAAGTAAATTTTCATATCGAACCAAAGGACCCCCCGCTGCAGGGCCATTTTGGATCTCACGGCCACAATTTACACAAACTATGTAAGAGTCCACCAGGCAATGCATCATAACAAATTTCAAGCATCTGAGCCAAGTGGTTCTGAAGGAGAAGATTTTTTAAATATTTTTCTATATATTTCTATGGTTCAAACGCAGGACTCCCTGCCGAAGGGCCATTTTCAGCCCTGGGGCCATCACTTGAACAAACTTGGTAAAGGACTACAAGGCAATGCTATATACCAAATTTCAAGGATCTGAGCCGAGTGGTTCTGAAGTAGAAAATTTTTGAATATTTTTTCTATGTATTTCTATGGTTCAAACCTAGGACTCCCTGCGGCAGGGCCATTGTGTAACCTGGGGCCACCATTTGAACTTGGTAAAGGACCTCTAGGCAGTGCTACATACTGAATTGTTCAAGCACCTGAGCCTTGGGGTTCTGAAGGAGAAGATTTTTTAATATTTTTCTATGTGTTTCTATGGTGAAAACATTGGACTCCCTGCCGGACCATTTAGGACCCCGGGGCTACCGTTTGAACAAACTTGGTAAAAGACTAATAGAAAAGGCTATATATCAAATTTCATGCATCTGAGCCTTGTGGTTTTGAAGAAGAAGATTTTTTGAATATACATCCATGTTTTTCTATAGTTCAAACCTAGGATTCCCTGCTGCAGGGCCATTTTGGACCCTGGGGCCATCATTTGAACAAACCCGATAAAGGACCACTAGGAAATAATACATACAAAATTTTAAGCATCTGACTCAAGTGGTTCTGAAGAAGAATTTTTTTTAATATTTTTCTATGTATTTTTATAGTTCAAACACAGGACCCCTTGGGCGGCGCCATTTTGGACCCTGGGGCCATCATTTAAACAAACTCGATACAAGACTACTGGGCAATGTTACATACCAAGATTCTCAAGCATCTGAGCTTTGGGTTCTGAAGAAGAAGAATTTTGAATATTTTCTATGTATTTCAATGGTTCAAACATTTAGTCTGGTTGCCAAAGGATGATTTTGGGTGCAACCCAAAAAAATAGTCCGCACAAAATGTTTTTGCACAAATGTGTTCATCAACATGTCCGTACACTGAAACTGAATGATGCCACCATGATTGGCCCAGCGGCTTCGGAGATGAATCTGCCATAATGTATGGGTGGTCGATGCTGACAGACTATGTAGTCAGTTTATGCTTTTAGCTTTCTCGTAGCATTGCTCGGGAGATTCAGTCAGGTAAGACTACTTGTACAAACTGGCATGACAAGTATGCACTTTTTAGGCTAAACATTTTAAATTTGTTACTGCTTTGAAGTAGGAATGATCTTTTCTGACATGTAATTTTTTCTATACCGCCCAGATGCTAAAAAACCTGCCTGTGGCATGTCACGAACCTGCGACCCGTACACTTACTAGTGCCGACCATAAGCTATAATTTCAAACGATGCAAGCAACCAACAAATATATCAAAGTTTTTTAACCTGAATTTTAATTGAAGAAAGTAAAATAGTTAAGAGAATATAACACATTTCTTGTTACCTTTAGATCATTACTCGTAACAATAGCTTTCTGTAATAACTAAAGCTTTGCCAACGGAGTTATCTGCCCTTGCCTGTATCAGGTTCTTGTGAAATATCATGATCCTCTTGTTAAAACACTGTCAAAATGGGGCTAATATAACTTCATTTTTATATTTCACAATCTTATACATGCAAAATCCGGGTTTCTAAATCAAAAACCTGAATTCTGCAATTGGAAAGTGCATTTCTCCGACATTCAGTGCCGTGATCGATGCTTAGTCCGCCATCTTGTCCGCCATTTGTGTAACTAAGTGCCTTTAAGTAGTTTATTACATGTTAAACCAATTACTTGGCCCCCAAACCAATATGTAGACACCAAAATAATGTTTCTAGCCCGTATACTAAAGAAGATATGGACTTTGGCAGCCCTCTTGTCCGCCATTTTGTAACTGATTTGTCTGAAATAATTTTTTAAAATGCTAAATCGATTCCTCGACCTCAAAAACCTACACGTAGCCACCAACAGTAGGTTTCTAACCCACATACTTTAGTTTTTGGTTAAGGATACCCAAATAATAAGAATCTCCATCAAACATTTGTGCGGACTATTTTTTCGGATTCTCGTCCCGGCAGCCGGACTAATTGGACTCCCTGCCATGGGGCCATTTTGGACCCTGGTGCTACCGTTTGAACAAACTTGGTAAAGGACTAATAGATCCAAATTTCAAGCATCGGATCCTTGCGTTTTGAAGAAGATTTTTTGAATATTCATATATGTATTTCAATGGTTCAAACCTAGGATTCCCTGCTGCAGGGCCATTTTGGACCCTTGGGCCATCATTTGAACAAACTCGGTAAAGGACCACTAGGAAATAATACATACCAAATTTTAAGCATTTGACCCAAGTAGTTCTGCAGAAGAAAAGTTTTGAATATTTTTCTTGTATTTTTATAAAACAAACACAGGACCCCCGGGGGCCATTTTGGACCCTTGGACCATCTTTATAACAACTTGGTAAAGGACTACTAGGCATTGCTATATACCAAATTTCAAGCATCTGGGCCAAGTGGTTCTGAAGAAGAAGATTTTTAAATATTTTTCTATGTATTTCTATGGTTTAAACCCAGGACCCTCTCGGGCGGGGCCATTTTGGACCATGTGGCCATCATTGGAACAAACTTAGTAAAGGACCACTGGGCAATGCAACATATCAAATTTTAAGCATCTGCACCAAGTGGTTCTGGAGAAGAAGATTTTTAAGTATAGTTAAGTTTCGAAACCAGGACCCCACGCTGCAGGGCCATTTTTCACTCCACGACCATCATTTGAACAAACTTGATAGAAGTCTACTAGACAATGCTTCATACCAAATATCAACGCCCTAAGCCAAGTGGTTCCAGAGAAGATGTCATTTAAAGCCAACTGTTGACGACGGACGACGCACGACAGACACTGACTGATCACAATAGCTCACCCGGAGCCTACGGCTCAGGTGAGCTAAAGATATATGTATTTAGGTCGGAGCCGGCAAATTGTCTTAGATCTGTGCGCCGTTAAAGAGGGAATCAAAACCGTTATCGCTGATTGGTTTAAGGACTCAGCACTGAATCTGCCACATATATTCATGTCGTATCCAGTCCTTTTATATCGAATGATCATTTCAGGTGAGTTATTTCTACCGACATTGTTACTGAATTTAATCACCAAGTCCACATTGATTTTAGGTTCCGGCTTTGCAGCAAACGTGTTCTCAATTCGATACTAGTTGAAATGCACCCGAAACGTCTACAACATTTTGAATTCAGGACACAAAAGATATACTATAAGAAGGCCGAACTTTCGTTTGTAAATTGCGACCTTTTAAAACAATCTCATATCTTTTTCAGTACTAACCAAATATTGCAGAATATGTCATTAATTTTTTTTCATGAACAAAAATTATAAAAGAGTAAATAAGTTTAAAATGTCAAACAAAGACATTCATAGTAAAAGTACAGAAAATGAATAAGAAGTATAACTGAAACGTTCAGTCTTATGTTTATCTTCAAAACACACCGGTAAAATTTAAACACGAATTATCTCCATACTTTCCAATGTTTATGTAAACACCAAAATTTTTTACATGTGAGACAATGAAACTTATTTGCATAGAAATCTTAAATTAGTTTATGTACTTTTGCCCAAACCGTTGACTATTATCACTAAGTTTTAAAAGGTAAGTCATATCTGGACAACTGCGTTTTGTGCAATGGTAATGTTCAACTACAAAAAGTTAAGTCGGACCTAAGAGTAAATGACGGTACCCTCATTCTTGTTACAAGAGTTTAGCGCTTGACAACGATGTCTTTGCGCGGGTTCATCGAGGTCGTATTAGTGGTTCATTTTGCTCTGGCTTCCCTCAGTTTTCCATTATAAAAGTTTCTATCATAGGTTCTGGTGGATGTATGTATTTTGATGTGATGTATCACTGATGAGTTACGTGTAATTTTTTTATTGCAGCTGCATAGGAAAGGAGAGCGAGAATCCGCGAAAAAAAATCTGTTTGAAGTTTCAAGTTATGTGGACTACTGTCCGTTCCAATGCGGAAAATTTTTACGCGGGTCCGGTTTTGTGAAGTGCATTGTGGTTGCCTAAAATAGATGTCCACTTAGCTTCAATGTTTTGTTTGTGGTTTAAAAAATAGATAAATCGGACATACTATATTTTCAATGCATTTAATATAGCTTTTGATGTTTGTTTTAGCGATGCAGTTTCTCTGGGATCGAATGGGTGTATATGTTGTCGAAGCTGCAATGTTCCATATTATTGTTGTTCAAGATTTTTGTTCTCCCTACTTCTTTTCGTGTCTTGGGAGGGTTATGCTTTGTAATTGTGACATTTTCTGGTTTTCTCCACTTATATTTTGAAGTCATATTTGCCAGAAATACATTAGCCGGTCCCATACCAGTACAAACTTGATTCGGAAGCGGAAACACAGAGCATACAAGTAAAATTTATCCATGAAAGACGTTAAAGGGCAATAAGCAATCTAAAAAAGAAATACAGACTACCTCTTTACACTTCTCTTGCAGCTTCGTCAAACGCTGTTCAACACCTGCCTGCAGTTTGCGGCGTTCTGTCATTGGTATCCAGGTATATCTCAAATGTGTACTTGCTGTTTCGTACATCTTCTCCAATAATGAATGTCTTAGCCACCTACAATAAATTAAATCGGGCGACCATAGGCACTTAGGCACTATTGGCAATATAGATGAAGATTAATCCCTATTGTCATAATGTAGCAATCAGCTACAGATAAATTTAAATCCAAAAAGGTGTTTAGTATAAGCCAAATGCATCTATATACCAAGGCTCTATTTTTATGTCCCCGCCAATAAAACGGGAAGGTGGGGCATATAGTATCACCTCTGTCCGTACGTACGTCCTGTCCTGTCCTGTACGTCCCGTACGAAAGTGGTTTTCGTTCGATATCTTTTGTAAACATCAGTTTATTGAATTCATATTTTATACACAGGTATATAATCATAAAATACAGGTCAAGTTTGATGTTGGGTAAAATCCGTCTATTATTCTGGGAGTTATGGCCCTTTTTTGACTTCATCTGTACGAAAAACTTGTTTCCGTAAATTATCTTATAAAAAATTGGTGTATTGAATTCATATTTTATACACAGATATATAATCATAAAATACAGGTCAAGTTCGATTAAGGATTAAATCCGTCTATTATTGTGGGAGTTATGGCCCTTTTTTCGACTTCATTTTGTATGAAAAAATGGTTTCCGTTCATTATCTTTTGAAAAGATTAGTGTATTGGTATCCTATTTTATACACAGGTATATAATCATACAAAACATCTGCCTAAGGAAAACAATAAAACATGTTCCACACAAGTCTGTCTTTGTGAACCTAGTTATCCTACAAGTGCCAGTACCTTAAACAATGTGCCATCTTACATAGGGCACTAGACGGGGGTATCCGTGTCCTATGGACACATTCTAGTCCTATCTGTAATATTTCAACAAATCAATCAAATCAGATTTCTACTTCGTTGAACACGACTTGGAATCATTTTATTATATAAAGTAAGTATATCAAAAGATGCTTTATCTGTTATGAAAGTACTCATGAGATTCTAAAATGTTACTCTCAAAGAAAATATATGACAAGCCTCGTTTAATAGCGTCTGCAGCCCTCGAAAACCAGAGGGCATGGCCCAAAAAAAATAAGAATTTGTTACAATCTGTAATATTATTTGTTGCATAGCGACCATACATGTTTGTTAAATGAAATGATAACTGTTTGTTAATCGAGATACATGTATAATTATTTTAGAACAAAAATCATATAATAGGGAAGAGTTATTAACAGATCTTTCGGCATTCCCATCTCCTCACCTCCGCAGTTTTACCTCCAGTAGAACTTACTCGTTCGCAGTCTTAACCCTCCTATTTTCAAAAAATCAGGAATTACAATTGTATGCGGACATTAAACACTTGAATCAGACGGTGTATATGCAATGCTTATCGGTTTTTTTTGCTGATATAAGGAGTGAAATCCTCAGAAACTGACACAATTCAATTCCAGACCCAACCCAAGACACCATGTTGGAAAGAGACATAACAAAACTAGGCGGCATAGAAATCACCAAAGACAAATCCAGCGGCAGCCATGTGAACAGCCATTTCCCATGTAGGTGGTCAACGGGCTAGTCTGAACATCACAAACAATAAATCAATAACAGACATAGCAACTAACAACACATAAAACAAACCAACGAATCAAAACAGAACTGCCTTTGTCCTTTAAAATCAGAGGATATATTCTGAGAAATCAGATTTTTTATTGGTTTAGACTTTTATTCTAGACTATCGCTTTTTATATTCATTTGGACCCCGCGTTTGATACTTATAGTCCTTGAATTGAGTGCCTTATAAAATTAAGAAATTACAGTATGCGTTTCTCTAGTTTTCGTCGACAGATATCATCAGGGTCACTGATTAGGCTTGAATAGCCGATCCTTCGAAGTATGGCCCATGTTTCTTCTTGTGAATGTGTTCTCTGCTCTTGAATGAACTCTTTCAGATTTTGTTTGGCTTCTCTGCAGCTGGTGTTGTACCGTGTGGCGACCCCGCTTTTGATACTGATAGTTTTTTTTTGAAATGTCTGCCTTATTGAAATTAAGAAATTACAGTATGCTTTTCTCTGGCTTTCATCGCCAGATATCATCAGGATCACTAATGAGGCTTTAAGAATTTTATTCGAAAGCCGAAACTTCGAAGTATGGCCTATGTTCCTTCTTGTGAATGTGTTCTCTGTTCTTGAAGCAACTCTTTAAGCTTTTAACTCACTTGAGCCAGTGTCTCCGGGGTAGCTTATAGGATGGGAAGTCTCCGTCGTCGTCCGCCGTCCGTCCACAATATCAAACGACATCTCCTCTGAAACCGCTTGGCCATTTGTAACCAAATTTCATATGTGGCCTCCTGAGGAAGGGGGAACGAAAGTGTCTTGGTCATATGACAAACATGGCCGCCATGCTCATATATGGTAAAAACCTTTAAAAACCTTCTTCTCCAGAACCAATGGACAGATGGCCTTGAAACTTAATATATAGCATTGAGTACGTGAGTACTACCAAGATTGTTCAAATTATGACCTTGTGTTGATTTTGACCTTTTTTTACGGCAAGTCAAATTTGTTTCTGGTGCTTGTGTATGGGAAAATGCTAGATAAGATTTCATTGTACATATTGAAGATTAGGGCCTAAAATTAGTTTATACATTCATCTCAATGAGTACATGAAGATTTATGATGTCCAAGAGGTCAAGGTCATTATTTGAACGTTGAACCAGAACTCTCATATTTTGACAATTTCAAACAATCTCCTCAAAAGCCACTGAGCCAAATTTTATATATAGTTTCCAGGGGTTTAGGGAACGAAACGAAAGTTTATTCCTTTTCCTCAAACACCACTGGGCCAATGGAAACCAAAATTTCATATAGACCCTCCAGGATTTGAGGGAACAAAAATTTATTCAAACAGTCCAGGTCACATGACCAACATGGCTGCCACGCCCATATATGGTAAAAACCTTTAAGAATCTTCTTCGCCAGAACCGATTGACCAATGGCCTTGAAACTTGGTATGTCACATAAGATGCTCGAGTGCTATTAAGATTGTTCAAATGTTGATCTTGGATTGACCGCGATCTCTTTTACGGCAAGGTCTTGTGAAACAAGAGGCCCACGGGCCCAAAGCTCACCAGATCTCCGGCTCAAAATTGTATAGGCTCATAATTGCTGTCACATTTGTACAGGCTAATACAAAATATACAACTACAAAGTGTCAGTCTGACAGTCTGTTGAATTGATAACAAAACATATAACTATTTTCCATATTTTGATTGCAGTAAATGCCATTTTTTAATTTTCTCCATTGTAAGTCAATGCAACTCTAAATTGCCATAACAACCAAACGAAAGAGCCAATTTTCATAAAAAACCCCACAAATTTTCGATTTCCCAGTCCAAGGATACGAAAGATAAAATCTGAGCCCAATCGTCCTAGTGGCTTCCGAAGAGATAATTTCTAATGGTCCTTTTTTTCTCCTTTTTTTGATTTATGGCTTCCATGACAACCAATAATAAAAAGTGCAGTAGACCAAAACATACAGCTGATAGAAGACTTATCAAGAAACTTTTCTATAAACGTTTTGTCAACATATCTGCAATGGCTTGTCGGTAAATGCCATTTTTCAATTTTCCCCATTATAAGTCAGTGCAACTCTAATTTGCCATGGCAACCAAACGAACGAGCCAATTTCCATAAAAAACACAAACTTTCAACCCCCCAGCCTAAGGATACTACAGATGATATCTGGGCCTTATCGGCCCAGTGGCTTCAGAAGAGGTAATTTTTAAGAGGTAATTTTTTTAAGTATTTTTCTTTTTTTTCATTTTTTTAGCATTTTGGTTTCCATTGCAACCAATGAAATGAGCAGTGGGCCAAAAAACATAAAGCTGATAGAAGACTTCTCGAATAACATTTCTATTAAAGATGTGTCAACATATCTGCAATGGCTTGGCAGTAAATGCTATTTTTCAATTTTCCCCATTGTAAGTCAATGCAACTCTAATTTGCCATGGCAACCAAACGAAAGAGCCAATTATCATTAAAAAAAACACACACAAACTTTCAATCCTCCAGCCTAAGAATACTACAGATGAAATCTATGCCTTATCACCCCAGTGTTTTCAGAGGAGATAATGCAACCAATAGGAACAGTGGGCCCAAAAAACATACAGCTGATAGAAAACTTCTCAAGGAACATTTCTATAAAAGTTTTAACATATCTGCAATGGCTTGGCAGAAAATGTCTTTTTTCAATTTTCCCTATTATAAGTCTATGGGAATTCGCGGCTTCCTCCAGATTGTTCTTTTGAGATGTAGGTACTTTCAAGAAGTTGAGCGGCTTTGGTTTCACAACAGTTCTGGTACCAGTGGGAACTGCTTCCCCATCACCTGACCATGTCGACATGACCATCACTGTTTAACGTGGACGTAAAAGCAACAAAGCAACAACAACAGTAGAGGTCCTACAACTGATCCCTGTGAAACATCTGCTTTAACAGAAGTCCTGTCTGATGAATGCCCATTTAAAACGACTCTTTGATGGCGATCGGATAGATAACTCAAGAACCAGTCAAAAAGTATCACAGAACATCCTTTACCCGCAAGTTTATGTAAGAGTCCCCTATGCTAGACTTCATGTAAGGAATGCTGATATCACAGAATAAACCTTACTTCTTTGCCCCTGTCAACAGCCGCACAAAAAGTATAATTATGAATAAGCTGGTAAGGAGTCGAGTCACCTGGAATAACACCGGAGTGAAGGGGATTTAAACGGTTATTTTCAGATTCTTTGTATTTGTGTTTATGGACGCATCTTTTCATAATGTTTCCCAAATACCGAAATTTCGTAATAATAATACTGTAATTGGAATGTACAATTTTATCATCTTTTTAAGGATGGGAGAAATGTTTGCTCGCTTCCAACCAACAGGAAAATACCTAGATTGTAATAAACAATTTTAAAAGAGTATCAGAGTCTAGAAAGTCTAGCAGACGAGGGCTTAGCAAATCAGGACCATACGCTTTTGTGACGTAGAGGTTCTTTAAGACATCAAAAGGCAGATTTGGTAGCAAAACAGGTGACAAAACTACCAAAGAACATAGACAAGCGGACATAGCACAATGTAACATCAAGGAACCACAACAGAAGCATTGCATTGAAACGGTCAGCAAAAGATTACTTGGGGGAAGGGGCTTAAACTAGTTTTACTGGTACCAAACCTCGCCTCTGCTTCCTTCGAAACATTAAGCTAGCTGTTTGGTCCGCATGAAGGTTTCCTAACCCACACTCACCAACTAAGTTTCTTAGATTTTAAATGGGTTCCGCTGCATACAGCTTTTCATCATTTCAGCCATCATTTCGAATATGACTTAATTACCTCTGAAAGGGACGTTAAACTAAATTTTATCCAACCGTCTTCATTGCACACAGTATTTCAATTTCAGCCTTCCATCATAAAAATATAATTGAAATAATGCTGAAAGTGACGTTAAACCCAAATTCAACTATTCATCGTCATCCAGATGCTTTTGATGATAACGGCTATCTCACGATGTCGGTAGGCATATGCCAGCTTATCATACCAGCCCATCATACATAGCTGATCAGGCTGGGCATGCCATTTGCACCTCCAGGGTGGGGGTTCACGTGGGTTATGTAAAATTAGCTTCAAGGGAAAATAGCGATGCTGCGAGTGCATTTCGGTTAATATAAGCTTGTTATTTCTCTTCCAAATATTTTACACTCTCCAGTCAAAATCTATACGATTCCATTGACGCATATGCCTTGAGACATGTTTTTCTCACGTCTCGTATAACTGTCATGTACTTTGGTAAATACGAAAAAATATGTATGAATAAAAATAAAATGGTAAAGAGTGCATTTTCCGATTCTTATTTCTTCATGTTTTAGGATAAGTCAGTTACATTAACGGACAAATATTTATGTCTAGAAGATTCTGATGCGTCTTCCCAGACAGCCCAATCTGCATTAAGCGCTTGACCTGGCAAAGCAAAAGAGGTTGGGATTTTCATTTTACCAAGTCGGTAGGGCGTCTGACTTATAAGCCAGAGGTCCTGAGTTCGATACCCGGTCCGGGCACTTACTTTCATTTCTTCTTCCGCTGATTCAAAAAGTGCAGTTGTCAGTTACTGGTGAAAATAAGTGCACTAAGTACTGATTAACCGTTAAGGAGGTCTAAGCCTGCCGGGGAATAGTGTGGTTAACTGGCCGTCCCGACATGACCATAGCTGTTAGCCGTGGACGTTAAACAATAACACAACCAACAACCAACCATGTAGATGCAGTAGGGCCGTTCCAGATGGCCGCCGATGACGGGTAAACTTTCAAATGACCGTCAGCGTCCATATTGTTTGACAGACCGAAACCATTTTCAATTAGACATAAATAGGTTCTGAATGCTTGGATCTCTTGATAGCACAGAATACATCAAATAAACGAAAAGGCAGACTCGCTTTCAGAGCCAATGAAATGTGTGACACTGGCCACACGCCCCTAGCATCGGCAAAGTAGACAAAGACAGTTCAGTTTCAAGAAAATATGCCTAGTGTTCTCGGAAAAGCTGTGATGACGAGAACATGTTTATGGACGGAATGACGGGTGCCTTACGGTCAGGAGAGCTGACAAGAGAGGCCTGGCATTTGGGTGTCGTTGTATCACATCAAATGTCTATTCCTGCCTCAATGAGTTTTTTTGTCATACGGTGCCTAGCTTACTTTTACCTACCGCAAAAACAAATGTAGAGAATTAAAAAGCCTTATTATTTGCTGATAAATCGAAAGTAACTGCTACCAACCTGTATAGCTGGGCGTATTTACTCTCGAGACTCCCAGCCACCAGATCTTTAATTGTCTTCAAAAGGACTGCGAAGTCTGCTGTGAATGCACATTTGCCGCTCATCCTTTCCATAGCCTTCAAAGAAATATACTGACAACTATTAAATTGCAGTTAAATAATGTAGCGATTCCAACAGCCGCTGGCTCGACTAAGTCACAATGAACTTTTCGTATAACGGTAAACAAGTTTTACCCTTTTTCTGATCAATTTAAAGCTTTTGCATTGGAAGAAAACCCAGAATACAGTTTTGCAGCTGAAGACGTAGTAACCAGTTACATGCTATTTAATGTCAAAATTTACGTTAAACTTAAAAACATATATTTCACCACAAAAACTGAATATTGCATAGAGGTATATATTATTGTGAAGCTGGCTGATATATATTTGGACACCTGCTTTTCGGTCCAAGATGAAACATACCTTACAGACTTTAAACACATGCTTAATAAAACGGGTGTTGCTGTCCATTCGTTCGCAATCCACAGGTGATACACGATGCATTGAGTTGCAATTAGACTTTGAGGCTTCTTAAAAGTAAAAAGAATGGCAATGCTCAGGAATTAATACAATCGAATCCCATATCCCGCTCTCAAAACCAATGGAGAAAGATACACACACACACGAAAAAACTGACGCAAGTTCATGAAAGACACACACGGTAAACCGAATGAGCAGCTTTTTCCCCAAACAGGTGGTCATTCAGCTACCCTTATCAAAAACAGCATCAACATCTATTTTTATCTATATTAGTTTTAACTTACAAAACAAAACAAAACAAAAACGCAGATTCGGTAGCAAACAGGTGACCAAACTGCCAAAGAACATAGACAAGCGGACATAGCACAATGTAACTTCAAGGGATCACAACAGAAGTACCGCCTTGGAACGGTCAGCAAATGATTACTGGGGGAGCTAAAGTAGTTTTACTGGATCCAAACCTCGCTCTCTGCTTTTGCAGTTGTTCGAAACTTTTAGTTAGTTGTTTGGTCCGCATCAAGGTTTCCTAACCCATCAATTAATCTATAAATCATCATAGGAAAAAAAAACAAATCATGTATAAGACTTACGATGAAGCAGAGATAAGGACTCGAGGGAAATAACGTATTGCGACACCAGGAGACCCCTGGGAAGTCAAACAACACCACTGAAATGCCGGAGCAAAAGAAAACTATCAGTTAGATCCCGAATAACAAGCAACAGACAAAGCAAACTCGGGCCCCAGCCAACTAAACAGCTAAACAACTTAACAACTAAAGTAGCTTTATGTCGGGCCCATCACTGAGTCTGATACCTGACCAACCGATGTGCAATTAAAGAGAGAAGCAAAGTTGTTAACCATGATTGGGTTATCTAATAAACATGCAGACTGTAACATTTCTGTTATATCCAGTACGTTTGTAACAAACGAAAATTTTTCTGAACTGATCAGAATAATTAGAGCTATTCATAATTTTTTGAATTTATAAACTAAGTCACCATAAAATTCTAAATCCTAAATACCCTGTTGCAAGGACTTTTAATCCGACTTTCAATTCAGAAATGAATTCATAGTGTCGGCGATAGAATTTTAAAAAACTTTCGAAGTTTATGATACCGATAGCTCTGTTGGAGAAGCCTAGCAGTTAAAATTTTATTACGAGCATGAAGTCAGTCACATGACTAGACACTCTATCAAAACGAATAAGTTGAGAAATGTAAACCCTGTAAGCGGTAGAACGGGGAACATCACCATAAAAAAAATAAAATTCACTATGTCAAAATCAAAGTCATCGCGTTTATCATAAATTTTGGTTCAAACAAATCCTTTTAAAATAGATAAATGTAAATCCAAAAATGGGGCTTCAGTATCGGCTGCATTAGCTTTGTTCAACTGCAGCTAAGGTGGATAAATTCTATTTACCATGCCTTCAAAGTAAGGATTGTCTATATTTAAAAGACCATCCAGATATCTAGAATAGATGTAGAATTACACGCCTCTATAAGTTCAGTTTGTTTATCATTAGAAAGAGAAGCCATGAAATCTCTTTCAAAGCAAAATAAAAACAAATCCGCTATAAGAGGAGCACAGTCAGTACCCATCAGAATACCAACAATTCGTCTGTATAACTTAGTACCAAATCTAACGTAAATATTATCTAAAAGGTATGTTAAGGTTTCACACATAGTTAACCACTACATCGTAGGAAATTTGTTCCTTAACATTAACAGAAAATTTAAGGGGTAAATGGCTTCTATGTTGTTTAACTACAAAACTCTCTTCTGTAGATGTCTCTTAGTAGGCCTTTAAACCGCCAAGTTTAATGTGTTAATGTAATATAGTCGTCAAACAACAACAACAACGTTGTTTGCGGCCTCGTCTGGTGGAATCAAAACATACTTTCTATGAAATTCTTGGATACCTCGCTGTAGATGTCGAAAAGTAGATTTAGGTTTAAGTGGTAAGAGGTGAATGTTTTGCGAATAAGATTTAATACGTTTATCTACTATTTTGAAGATGCTTACTTTCCATCCCTTTAAGGCATGAGGCTCAACATACTCTCGTTTACACCTTCGATCACCGAACTCATTTAATGCGGATGCTATTTCTTCCCTACATTTTTTTGAATCGATGCGGGAAGGAAATCTGTATTTTGGACCCTTAGAAACCATGTAACGAATTCTTGAATCTGACATGATTTTCAAATTTCCAGTTATAACATGACCAGCTGCCGGATGAATAAATTTAGAATCTTTACAGTATCATGACTCAGGGATGTTAGCATAAATGGCAAGAACAAGTAGAACGTGTCTGATATCAACTGTTGTATAATTTTCTTGGTGCTTTTATTCCAGGATAGAGTCCAAACTAAGTATTTCATCAGGAATATTCGTGAAAAAGACTTACGAAAATAAAGAAATTAAGCATAATTTTGAAACAAATTGCCAGATAATATAAAACTGTAACATGTGCGTTAGGGAACTGCAACTCGTGGTCCACAGGGACATAAGCTCGTTTATGCACCTGATAAGCTATACAGTTGTGTTATTTAAGATAAACCATTTGACAGGAGAGTAATATGAAGATGGAGATATATATATATGGTGCATTATAATGGTAAATCATTAACTCTCATGGTTTTTAATGAGAATCTTATACAAGAGTGTGTTCTACAGAAACAAGTTTGACTTCGTTTTTGTGATAAACCACAGAGCTGCAATCTTTTCGTAAGGCAACTGCCGAAGCTTCCGTTCATACTGACACGAGCTAATTCATAATCATGGTGATAAACTACGAGTGATGATCAAAAAGGTCCCGGAAAAGTGCTGTATTCTCCTTACTTTTTTAGTCTCTTTCAATGAAATTTTATGCTTTTCAGCTTTAATGTAATTGTGATTCATATCATACAAAACAACTGACTTTAGTCTAACCAGTTTCATCTATGTGCCTCCGATGTCACGGCTTGTGAGCATGACCCGACCAGTTAACGTTATGTTTTATTTTTATCTCGCCTGAACGAAAGTTCAGAAAGGGCAATTGGTGTCACCATGACGTCGGCGTCAGCGTCAGCGTCGGCGTCAAGATTGCATATTTTGATCAATTTTTTTATTAAAAACTCATATCTCCTTAACCAATGGAGGGATTCTTATGACGTTTGCACTGTGGTTAGATATTGGTCCATTGTTTTACAAAATATAAACCTCGTTTTGCTCAGGGGTCCTAAAGTCAAGGTCATTTACTCAGAAATTTTCATTTTTCGTCAACATTGGATGTTTGCTTAAAGATTTTAAAGACAAAATCTCCTGAACCCATGAATAGATTCTTTCGATTCTGGCACTGTACTTAGATATTGGTCTAAAGTTTTGCAGAGTTCTACCACGTCTCACTCAGTGACATTGCTGCTAAGGTCATTGCCTTAGATATTTGGTGTTATATTTTTTCAACTTTGGATGTTATGTTTAAAGTTATTATGAAAACTTATATCTCATTTATTCATTTATAGGTTCTTTCGATACTTGCACTGTAATCAGATATTGGTCCAAAGGGTTCCAGAGTACTACCTTCTCCCACTTAGTGACCTTGAGGTCAGGGTCATGAACCTAGAAATTTGGGATTTTGTTAAAGTATTCAGTGACATACGGCTACATAATGCTTGGGGCGGAATTTAGTTTGTACTTGAACTGATATTAAATACTAGCTCGAGGTTTTATAAAATACTTCCTTCACCCTAGTGGGTGACCTTGACTTGGTATTTGATAAAGAATACATCTTAAAGCTATTGTATGTAAATATGTTCACAATACATGCTTGCATGAAGTTTTATTTAGTGCAAGCCATACACCCATAGTGACCTTCAAGACAAGGTCACATTATAACTATGTTTATGAGATGGCCAACACCAGTTAAGGGGAGCTATGGTGTCAGGCGAAAGCTCTTGTTATTGTTTGCAATAGCAAAATGTGAATGTTGCTGAGCCACAAATTATTTATAGAAACATAAATTACTTTACAACACTAAAGATATATGTCTTATCTTGATTATCATTACAGATTTTGTTAGATGTTTTGATCTTCTGAAAAATGAGCGGATATGTATTTTTCTTCCATCGAGCACGTCGTTGCCGAGTTATGACCGTCTTTTGATTTTACGCGGGAACAGAACAAAATACAATGTAGGAACAATATATATATAAAAATCCTTTCGCTAAGATAATGCTTTTGGCATACTTTTTTGACATAAAACAAGAACGACTTGATTCCAGGGACAACTTTGGGCAAATGCCGTAAAATTAGTCTGAATTACGCATATGGTGTTGTAGACCTTATTAATTTTTGAGAAAGTTCTGTTGATGATTAACTAAACTATGTTCCTTATTGGACTTAGAAATTTTGTGTATTTTATAATGAACACTTTTGTGAACAAAATATATCAAAAGCCCCTAGTGCTAGGCAAATGATATTTGGCATACTATTTGAACATATAACAGACTTTATACACTTTTGAGGAAATATCATAATATTGTTACTAAATTATGCACCTGTTTTGACTCAGATATTTTGTTAAGGTCAGCCTTGTGAACAATATATCTTTAGAAGCACTTTTCTAGTGTTGTGTTATTTGGCATACAGTTTGTATCTGAGGTGCAGTTGACCTGATTAACTTAAAAGAAAATTCCTTCATAATTAATCAGATCTTTTTCCTTGTAGACCGTAGAAATTTTGTATAGTTTATTATGAACAACCTTGTGAAAAAGATACAGCGAAAGCCTGTTGTGCTGGGCAAATGATATTTGGCATATTGTCTGGACGTAGAGTAAGGATGACCTGATCATTTTGAAGAAAATTTTATAATTATACCCCCAAAAACTGTGCTAAAAATTTTCTACAAAATTATGCCGTTTTCCGACTTAGATTATTTTGTCCCAGTCAACCTTGTGAACAATATATCTTTAAAAAAACATTATGCTAGGATCATGGTATTAAGCACAAAGGTTGTGCCTAAGGTCTAGTTGACCAGATCTACTAATGAGTATTCGGACTGAGAAATTTTGTATATTTTATTATGAACAGCGTTGTAAACAAAATATATCAAAAGTACATTTTGGTCGCCAAAGGATATTTGGCATACTGTTTGGACATAGAGCAAGGTAGACACATTAACTTTTGGGAAAATTTTATAATTATACTACCGCAAAATGTGTTTGTGGGGGTAAACCGTTTTCACATTGTACGCCCATCTGTCCGCTCTTCCATCTGTCCGAAATGTTCAGGGTTTCCGCTCAACAACTTAAGTTTAAATGATCCGATTTCGTTGTAATTTATATGAAACTTGACCATAAATTAAAAACAGGTTAAGTTCGAAACCAGGGATTGTGCCTCAATTTGTTCAAAAGTAATGGCCCCTCATAAACATGAAAATTTGCAAGTGTTTGTTTTCCGCTCAGTAAGTTGTTTAAATAAATGGATTTCTCTGATATTTATGTGGCATATGACCATTAACAAAATACAGGTTGACTTTAAAAACAGAGGTTATGTGACGATTTTTGCAGGAGTTATGGCCCCTGATAGCCGTAAAATGGAAACATTTTGTTTCCGCTCAGTAACTCATGTTTTCATAATTCCGATTTTGTTGAAATTTATATGGTTCAAGACCATCAACACAATTCATGTTGAGTTCCAAGAAATAGGTTGTGCCTCACTTCGTACAAAAGTCATGGCCCCTCATGGACGTGAAACTTGGTAAATGTTTTGTTTCCGCTCAATATCTTCAGTTTTACTTTAATGAATGGATTTGTTTGAAATTTTGTGTGGTGAATGAAATCAACAAATACAGGTGGAGTTTGAAAAACGAGTTTTTCGTCCATTTCAAACAGGAGTATGGTCCCCGGACAGCTAAAAAAAGAGGAAAACATTTGGTTTCCGCCCAAGTTTAAGTGTATGGATTTCTTTGAAATTTATTTGGTGCATGACTTGCAATTAAATACAGGTTGCGTTCGAAAAAAGAGGTTATGCATCAATGCAGACAGGAGTTACGGCCTCTAAAAGGTCTGGCAGATGGAAAATTGTTTGAGTGAATGAAATTTATGTGCTAATGACCACTGACAAAATATAGATTGAGTTTGAAAATCGAATTTACCCATCAATTCAGACGGCAGTTATGGCTCCTGATAGCTCTATAAAATAGAAGAAACATTTAGTTTCCGCTCAATAAGTTAAGTTAAAGTGAATGGATTGATTTGAAACGATTTTGGTCCCTGTTAGCCCTGAAATTGAAAAAAAAAGATTGGTTTCCGCTCAGTAAATTTAGTTTTAATTACATGTAACTGATTTAAAGAAAGTTTAAATTTATACGGTACCTGACCAGCAACAAATTGAATGTTGAGTTTGAAAAGAGAGATTGTGCCTCAATTCGTACAAAAGTTATGGCCCCTCATAGACGTGAAAATTTGCAATTTTTTTATTTCCGCTCAATAGCTTAATTTTAAACGTATGGATTTCCATGAAATTTATGTGGTACATCACCATCAACAAATTACAGACTGGGTTTGAAAAAAGAGGTTATGCATTGATTCAATCAGGAGTTATGCCCCCTGATAGGTCTAAAAAATGGAAAATATTTGGTTTCCGCTCAATAACTTAAGTTTAACTAAATGGATTTCTTTAAGATATATGTGGTACATGACCATCAATAAAATGCAGATTGAGTTAGAAAAGTGAGCATTTTGACTGGAGTTAGGGCATGCGAACAAATTGGATGCACATTCTTGAAGCTGTCAAATATAAATAATTACCTCCATCACTGTTACTTAAAAGGTCTGTAAAATTAATGTTCTTTACCAACCAAACTATATTCCACTACTATTCGTACAAAATCGTACAAAAGTCGTACAAAATTACAGCACTATTATTGCAACATGAATCGGAAATGACTTGAGTAAGAGCCTACTTACTTATTACTAGATATTAAATCATATGCATTAGAAATGAGACGATAATCTTAGCATTTTAGCAACTCGCTTTAAACATTACTATACCTAAGCGATTGTTGCCGAGTCATACATACCCGAGAGGCGGAAAATCTCAGTATTTGTTTCTCTGAGTCCATTTGTTTCTTTGCCAAAGTCATGCACTCTTCCAGTTTGTTCTGTATATATTTCATCACTTTTTCATCTTCTTTGGCAGGCACCTGGTCCCATTTGTTGCAGACAAATATTGTACTAGAAACATCAAACACATTTTCACCCTTCTGCTCCAGTTGAATTTGTTGTCCAAGCAATCGCAGAATCTAAAAAAAGGAAAATCAAAGGTTAGAACTATCATTTTCTACAATCCCTAACCTAGGACCATGATTGATGAAAATAAAAATAAATCAGTTTTGATTCGTATGACAGAGATTATGAGCATGAAAAATTCTTATTGCTGCGCGTAATTGTAACGTTTAAGCGAGTCAAAAGAGCTTGCTTCTACTAAATTCAACATCGTTATCTTTGTGAAGGAAATATAAACACAATTCGCCATATGAATGCAGTGTATATAACTAGACCTATTTAAAGTTACTACAATATTAATTTAAGTGCAGTTTTGTTCAGTTTTTATTTATGGTTATCATAGATCATTGCACCCGCTTTGCTCAGGCACTCCCATCCGAGAACCAGACAGCCAAAAGAACAGCATGACTTCTTTTTGATAACTCAATATGTAGTTATGACTTCCCCGCACATCTTCATAGCAACAAAGGCTGCAAATACGACAGTCAGGTTAACAAAGAGCTGTGTTGTATGCCAGCTTTGAAAAAAAATCTAGCACTACGCAATACCACCCTATGGGCAAAGGAATCCAGCCGTTATAATCAAACGCTGCTCAATATAGTAGGCACTCTTGAGGACCACCAGAAGTTGTTTGTGCCTACAATTCGATATGTCACGAGAGTGCTTGATATAAGCTCCATTTTCTAATGTTTGGGTGGCATCCACGGCTTTCTGTCGATGTTCTTTTAGGCACCTCGCCAGAGATCATTCTAAGAATGCAGCTCCTCTTATAAAGAGGATGGACTTCGCATATGAAACTGCATCAAAGAAGGACCGTCGCCTAGGTCGGAGGCATAAGGTCCTTATGACCTTAAGGTGTGGAAATCCAACCTGATGCCTTGGAATCGCGTACTGATACGCAACGTGGGATTAAAGCCCAAAAACAAGCTTGCCGATAAAAAGCAGAAGGATATCTATTTGGTCGTTGAACAGCTAAATACCACAGACGAAATCAAGCCAGCTTAAATCCTCTTGTGCCATCCTTTACTCAAAGGTTAACATCCCTAGGGCTTTTGTTGTCTAGGGTTCTTCCATCCAGGACTAGGAGAAAACCTGTGTGGCAAACTGAGGGTGACTGGGTCTATTAGCCATTCGATGGCTCTGCATTTACTGGTTTTTAATAGTTTTAATTACCACTGCCCTGGTTTCTGGATAATTAAGTGTGAATAGTCTGCATTTCATTCCTTTCGCAGTGCAGAATTTCTGTCTTTTATTAGTATGCTGCATTGTACTGCATCATATCTTTCTTGCAGAGGATGCGTAGTCTGCTTCCTGAATTTCTTTTGTGTCCTGAGATTAATGTTCGTCATTGGTTGAAGTTGCACGTCATGGATGACACAAATCATTTCTTATAGATGTACTTTGTTGTGGATTTATGCCTGCCAGCTACAAGTCGGGAAGGATTGACCTAATCACTTGGATGCAGGTAGGTCGTCATTTATATGGCATTTTATGACATCCATTACGGTCTATAATGCAAGTTCAGGCTACCTGTGCCTTGCAGCTGCCATCTTAGACGAGTACTTATGTAGGGACGACATTTCTCAAAGAGGAGGTGGGGCATTGCCAAAGTATTAGTACCCAGTTTAGAGAGTATATATATTTATTTGGTATAATGAAGCATTATGCTTTACATATTAAGTAATTTACTGATGGGTACGATTTCTTGTGACAAAACGTCTTGTATAGCAAATGAGCTGAACTTGACGCACTGGATCCGAGAACGCGATTAAATATACTTAATTCATATTTTCAGGATACACGCATACCATTTTATGAGTTAGCCTATCCAGCTCCCTACAATAGTGCTATATGACATTGTGATTTTTTTAAAGCTGTGCCCTTTTTATATTTCTATTACATGCAGTTCGTAAAAAGAATATGAGACAGCTCTCTGCCCTTTTAAATGATTTCATCCTGTAAGTTGTTTGAAATATTGTCTAGATGAAAGAGAATGGAGTATTATTTTTATATTCATCATTTCGCTGCAAATTGTTGACGCGCAGGAAGAGTACATTGCATTCATTGAGTAGGATCTCGAGGTGCTGGACATTGCAAAACCTCTAACAATAGATGTCGATACGCTCTTAGCTACGAGTCGGTTATGATTGACCAGATCACTTAGATGCCAGTATTTCGTCCTCCATAAGGTAATGTATGGAATCTGCTACTTTCTATTAGGCTTATGCCTCGATATCATACTCAGGAGAATGTATTGTAAATAATCATTTTTTATCATATGGATTGACGATTCCATGGTGTTCAGTCCTTACTTTTGCATGATATGTAATAGATTATCACTTGTTTTATGACAAAATTAGGCATCATAGTCATTCAAACGCTATTTTACAGGGACCGAAAGGTCGACGAAATGGTTATTATTTTGGTCCTTATATGTTATACATTTTATTTATAGCACAGCTATCGAAAACGTTAAATGATTGAAGTTTCATGGAACTTCTATGAAATAACGCTACACTTTTATCCAGTGAATAATTTGCTCTTTTAAATATCTGCACCAGTGTAGAGATAAAAATTTGTAAGGTAGTACAGATGAAAGTCTGTATATTTATACAGCTAATAGCGTTCGTACATGCGTACATGTGAAAGTCTGTACAGTTTTTCACATAAGGGTTACAGTAGTGCAGATACGTTCAGGCATATGATTAACATTGGATGGTGTAACAGTTCCGAATAGTTTCGAAATACTGTAAATATACATTTATAAATGGTAAAATTGCCAATAATGTACAAATTTATAAATTAAATGTCGGGACGATATTTCCCGAAGAGGCGGAGAATGTCACTGGCCGAAAATATTCCATCCTAAAATGTAACATTCAACTTTCTCCCACAGTGAAGTATCCTATATTTCATAGCAGTCATGTCATTTTCCGTATTAAAAGTACTAGTAGCTCATATCTATGTCCGGTTCCTGTCTTTATGTAATTTAGCGCGCATACGTTCCACTTCACTGACTCACGCTTGCATGCGCAGACACAACCTTAGCGCCCTGTCGGTCAACTTTGTCTCTGGCAGGGGTAGTACTTACGCCCACATCCAAGGACAAGCTATTATATTATGTGTCCTTTTGACTAAGAAATTTATATAATGCTATTACAGGTATGTGCTTACTATTTTATATCTTCATTTTAGTGGTAATTCATGATAATTACGCTATTTGTGGTCATTTGTAAATATTTGCTAAAATCTTAATTATAATACTAATAAAATTATGATATTGAAAATAATATCAATTATTATAATTATTATTATTATTATTAAAGTTGTTATTCATCATAAATAAGTCGGAGACGAATATCAAACCAGTTGCAGTCATTTTATTGGCAGCTTCCCTCAGCACACTATACTGTACAAAAGACTTGACTTGCTCCAGACATCTGGCAAGATAACTGGTATTGCAAGACGTTGGCTTCCTTCAAAAACGAAATCCAAACGGGAGCTAACAATTGTTTTTAAATTTATCAAGGTACCTTTTATCGTCGATATAGTAATTCAGCAACTACCTTTGTGCAAGTTAAATTCCAATTGCTACAATAGTCATATGAAACATTACCACAGACAGTCGCATGATATATCTACAAATAAATTCTTTCTCATTGGTGCAACAATGTATCACTGTAATCTGACAAATTAAAGCCAATATTAGACGATATAACAACCCACTGACTGGCTAATGATTTGTGAGGTACCGCCAAACAAAAGGCGGTGTTGAATATATACTGACTAAAAACGTTCCTATACTTGATATATTGTTTATTTCCATGGTTACTATAGAAGTAAAACGCTCTGACTTTTATCTCAGAGGGAAAGAGTATTTATTTGTTAGTGCAAATATCCAATTTGATGTGATTTTCTTCAACGCAGCATGATACAAAATGCCTTTAACATTCCAGGGCACATTTATCGTTTTTACAGAATAAAATCTTTAAAATTGCTAGACTTAAATGCGTTAAAACTCTCTACAACGAATAATTTTCCTACATCGCCCAATGCTACATTGAATTAGACGCTTTGGGTGTCGGACTGCAAAACAATTTGGAAAATCCGGCTGCTTTATATACAAGAATTAAAACAATTACATAAGAATCTTCATTTCACAGAAATTGTCTTTATTGTCACTTTCAATAGAAACTCCGTAGGAAATTGAAACATCGAAAGTTTAAGGTGCGTGGCTTTCCTTCAATATTTACCATGATGCCAAACGGAGATAATGATGATAAAGCGATTTTAAAGGAAACACTCTAAAGACTTGACAGATATAGACTAAAATAGCAGTTTGAAAATTTCTATATTTTTAATTCAAAGGGAGATAATTTGATAATTTCATTTCACAAAATCAAACATCTTTTGTAGTGTCTGATGACAGGACACAGTAGATAAAAATCATTGTCGAAGTCCACGCAAAATTATCTTTAATTTCAGGGTTAGTTTTACATGTGCGCATGCGCATTGATAGCTTACATTCCAAATCACTCCACACAAATATTGCAAGATAACTCTTGAACGGATAGGCTTGGTTTAACGATTTTTGCACTCTTTGTAGCTGAATGTCTGTTTGATGCGCCAATAGCCTTGTTTATGTTCAATAATCACCAAGCGACTCTAGAAGTTAGTCAGAAGTTGGTGTCGTAACTTTTTTGAGTCAGTATATATATATATGACAAGAATTGTCAGGAGACAATAAAGCGCGACTTTGTGGGAGCTTGACTTCAACAAGCGTAATTTTAATATGGACAAAACCGGCCAAGTGAAATGAGATCAACTGCAGTTCAGAATAAACAGTTCTCCTAAGAATAATTCAAACTTCTAAAACATTGCCAGAGATATGACAAAATCAATGAACATTTAAATACAGGTCAGAGTGAGGTAGAAGCAACATGACATCAATCACTGTATCTCAATGTACCATTACAGCAAGTATAATAAAAGTCAATTAAGTACTTTTAGAGATATTGGTTTAAATCACTGGTCCATGAGATATAGGCCACACTGACCTTCAATTTGTATTGGGACATTCACAGTGTCAGTCCCTAACCATGTACCAAGTATAATGCAAATTCATAAAACAGTGTTAGAATATAATATTAAATCACGGGACCATGCAATAAAGGTTACACTGACCTTCAACTAAGATGATATCTTTCATAGTGTCAGCCTTAACAATTTAACCAAGTATGATGCAAATCCATAAAATATTGATAGAAATATGAGGCAAAATCACTGGACCAAGAAATATAGGTCATTGTGGCCTACTGTTAATTTGAGGTCAAACATCCATACTGATTCATTATCGCAAGTAAATATATTGAACGGCCTTGAATCCCAAGGTAAAGAAATAATTCCCGAAGAATTGGCTGATTTTAAAGCCAGAAGGAGCACAACAAAACAGATGTATATTAAATCTCAGAATCCTGTAAGAAAATTACTTTCACCATCAGCAGAACCTATACCATGTCTTCATAGATTTCAAAGAATATTTGACAGGGTATGGCATGTAGCCCTAAGGGCCACCATGCCGAAGTACAAAATCAGTGCAAATCTAGTTTGCGCCAATAAACAGCTCCATGACAAGGTTATGAGAGCTGTACATGAAATTGAAGCGCAAGAGAATGGTTTCGATAAATAATTGGAGTTAGGTATGGATGCCTTCTCTCACCCACCCGCTTAAACATTTTTCTCGATGGATTTTGTTTGATGCTCTAAAAAAATATGTAGGAAAGGTTAGCATAGGCTGAAGAACTTTAAACACTGTGCGGTCAACAAATGACATTGACGCTCTTGCTGAGGAAAAGCAGGAACTGAAAGTCTCGACAAAAACATGTACCAGGTAGAGAATGGATAAAAATGCGTAAAGGTCCAAACTCATTATAAACTGCGCCAAGAGCTTACAGAGAAAGAGCAAGGTAACAGGACGGAATATGGGAACTGTAACCAGCTTAAAAAATATGCCTTTGAGCAATTGTCTCAAATGAAGGCACCAACCAATGCAGCTCCGACAACGCTAAAGCCTATTTGTCTCCCCTTCCCACCCCCCATCCCCCATCCCCTGGAGGAACAATAGGACAAATCCATAACACTCACCTCCGAAACTGTCCGTGTCCTCACCAATTTGGAATTGAGAGTTATTCTGATTGACTGCAGCAAATATAATGAAATGTTATATCGACAACTAAAACCAGAATAGAGTTTAATCTAACAGCTCTAATGGCTAAAGTCTGATGAATGTAGTCATTTATTCGAGGATGCAATACCATTATAAGCGTTCGTTAGTTGCTCGCACCCTGCACCCTCACCTGTGCTTGATTCGCACCACTGGAGACTTAAATGTCGAAATTCGAGATATAAAGAAATGTTGTATTCTAGAGTTTTGTGGTTATACATGCAATGGTTCCTTTGATAGGCATACACTATTAAGGGTTGCTAAGAACAAGCTTTTTGTGAAAGCTATACTTGTTGAATGGTAATTTATATTATTGTAACTTTATTTGACGTTTGATTTGAATCACCGTCAGTAATGGCGTGACGTTATTGGTATATAAGTCAGTACACATGCTCTGGCGTAACCAGTCGGCTTCACCTATGCATTTCATTGCACAGGAGACCCTTCCTTTGGATTCTTTTAAGGATGCCAATTTGTTTTCATCCATCGGCGAAAAATGTCCGTGTCCTCACCATTTACGAATGTAAAAATGTCCGTAAAAATGTCAGCTTCAGTTTATCTTATGTTAAACAAAACAAAAGTCCATAAAAATGTCCGTGTCCTGTCCATTTACGTAATGTATTTATACGCGTTGGACGCGGGATCAATATTGATTTCAGTCGATTACTGAAGTCTTTATTACTTTCAATTAATCAATATTGAATATGATGAATATTTCTGCTTTGTTCAATGGTCAGGGTTTTCGAAACTAATCAGAACTATTTTCTGTGAGCTCTGTAAAGCTCTCCCCAAAACTTTGTCAACCGTAGCTATAGACGTGACATTAGCCCGCCTAAAACTGTTATTTGAATATGATGTAAGACACCTTTGCCCATATAGTTTCTGTAACTATGTGTTTCAGAGGCTGACGTCATTCAATTAAATGATTAAGAAAAACTGCACTAACTTTAATGTTATAAGTTTTAAGTATTTTATCGTTAGATATTGATTATTTCACGAGTGAAACGACTACCAGCCAGCAATAAGAAGTGGATGTTTTCAAATCCCCTGAGTGTATTTTGATGAAAAAAGTGACCTTGATAATCAACATAAGCTTAGTTAAGAACAACTGCTAGCCCATATTTCGGATTTTTTTACGAAGGATGCCAGCTAATTTATCCGTTGAAGAGATCCTGTATTGAGGTCCGTTTCGCCAAAAACATTGATCATACATTCGGTCCACCGCCAACGATTCCGGCCGGAGGTAATTCAGGTCACGGAATCATACGAGGTTTGCCCATAAAGGCAAAAAAAATAAACCCATCAAAACATTGTGTCTTCAGCTTTTGGAGCCCCGGTAGCTCAGTGGGTTAAGCGCTGGCCTCCTGATCTGGCGACCGGGTTCGAGACACGCTTCAGGCGAAATCTTTCCTAACGTAAACGGATTCCACTGCACACAGCCTATCATTCTCTTTCTCCCATCGTCATGTTATGACTGAAATACTGTTGAAAAGGACGTAAAATCGCGTCATCCATCAACAGCTTCAGTTTATCTTATGTTAAACAAAACAAAAGTCCAATGCATATATACTTTTAATTACAAATCAACCGACCAGTGGAAAAAAAACTGGCGGGATCATAAAAAGTACAGACGGCAAGATGGGTACATATTTTACCCATTAGAAAATCAATCTCAGCGCAAACGCTTGAAAGACAGACGAAGCTTTTCACAAAGTTTCACTGCGCGTCAGACAGATGAGTACAGATTTGACATTTGGTTTGGGCGTTTAGAGAACTGCTTATGATCTAATTCATAACAAGAACTGCATACCAATTATGGCTTTTATATAGTTGTGTATTAGGCAGATACTCAGAAACACAACAAACTGGCAAAACCTAAATCCGCATCAGGGATGTTGCAATATGTTCCAAACTCACAAATGTGACAGGGCTGCAGGGCCAGTCATAAGTAGTCAAAATACAATACTCACCAAGTTTTGGTAAAAAAAAATGTTTCAGTTGCTATTTTCTGGGTCGCCTAACATACCTTATTTTTTTCTATTCCCCCAGCATTTGCGCTGTTCAGAACATAAATGAAACCAACGGCATTTGGCAGGTAGCTTAGTAATGTTTCTACCAACTCTTCGTTGTCTCCAAGTCCAGGTGTGTCAACCAGTGTTACATTCTCCTATTAATATACAATTAATTGATAGTTATACATAATACTGTCAGTAATACGAGTAGGAAACTACACAGTCGGAGTCATTGGCTCTGTTAAGTGAATCTTCTGTCGGTCTGCCAAAGAATGTGCAGCCCTGACAATACCAATACCAACTTGAAAGACGCTTGGTATTGATTTTCTCAGGCATTTTGTAAAAGAAACAAGAAAAATTAAAGTAGTTCAACCGTACGAATTTCTAGCTTACTTTTTATGCTTAAGACACTTATCAAATATTAAAAAGCTTGCCTGAATCACTATTTTTGCAGAGTTACTGGCAGATACTATGTAAACTGGATGCAACAATTTTTATTAGTAACTTTGCAGAATCAATTTAGAGAGTTTATCTTCTTACAGGCCTGAAAACGGTTGAAAGATGTAGGAAACGGATATGAGCAAAGAAGATTTGAATAGATTTTATTCAAAATCGTCGATGCTCAGTTCCAGTTCCTATAAGAATCAAGACGTTTACTACTGACTGGTGCTTGTAAGCCTTACATGTAACGCAACTCTCGCACCCGTATGTGCTTCTTTCCCTATTGGTTTTAAGGGCGGAATGTGGGATATGATTGTATTATTCCTGATCATTGCCTATCTTTTTATTTGTCACTGAACTACAACGCGACGGCTTTTACACTATATTTCATTTCAATCAGCTTCTTTCAGATCTTGACATTCATGCTAACATCCCTGAGTCATGAGACTGTAAAGATTTTATATTTATCTATCCGGCAGCTGGTCATGTTATAACTGGAAATTTAAAAAGCATTTCAGATTCAAGAATTCGTTACATAGTTTCTAAGGATCCTAAATTCAGATTTCTTTCCCGCATTGATGTCAAGAAATGTAGGGAAGAAATAGAATCTGCATTAAGTGAGTTTGATGATCGATGGTGTAAACGGGAGTATGTTGAGGCTCATGCTTTAAAGGCATGGAAAGTAAGCATCTTCAAAACAGTAGATAAACGTAAATGATTTATTCGCAAAACATTCACTTTTACCCAATGATTTATTCGCAAAACATTCACTTTTACCCCCTAAACTTACCTTTTCGACATCTACAGCGAGGTATCTAAGAGTTTCATTGAAAGTATGTTTTGGTTCCAGCAGACAAGACCGCAAACAACGTTGTTGTTGTTTGACGGCTACATAACATTAACACTTTGAACCAGGAACTTGGCGGTACAAGGGCGTAAAAAGAGACATCTACAGGAGAGAGTTCTGTAGTTAAAGGACATTGTAACCATTTACCCCTTAAGTATTCTGTTAATGTTAAGGAACGCCAAGATAGGCTTCCTACGACGTATTGGTTACCAAAGCTTCATAAAAATCGGACAAAGCACGATTTATTGCCTATTCTAGTTCCTGTACTACAAATGAACTCTCTAAATAATTAACTTCTTGCCTGAGTGCTGTCAAAAATCATGTCATAAGGTACTGTGAAAAAGTTAATGAATTGTCAGGTCAAAATTTTGTCGGTCTATTTAAAATTCTGGTGAGGTAATTAATGAATTCAATGTGAGAGGGTTCCGTGCGGCCAGTTTGTCAACTTATGGTTTTTCTATACTCTATACTACTTTGTCACATAATTTGATCAAGGAAAATCTTATAGGCTTAATTGTGTAGACCTTCCAAAGGGAAGGTTCGCATTTTCTTGCCTGTACGAAAGAAACGCTTTCTTTACTTCTGAACACCAAACCGATATAAACTTTGGTCATGTTAAATATGTGTGAAGCATTAACATACCTTCTAGATATATTTACATTAGATTTGTTACTAAGTTGTACAGACAAATTGTTGGTATTCCGATAGGTACTAATTATGCTCCTCTTGTAGCGGATTTGTTTTTATTTTGCTATGAAAGAGATTTCATGGCTTCTATTTCTAAATTAATGATAAACAATCTGTAATTCTTGAAGCTTTTAACTCTACATCTAGATATCTAGATGACCTTTTAAATATTGACAATCCTTACTTTGAAGGCATGGTGAATCAAATTTATCCACATGAGCTGCAGTTAAATAAATCTTATGCATCCGATACTGAAGCCCCATTTTTGTATTTACATTTATCTGTTTCACATGGATTTGTTTCATCCAAACTTTATGATAAAGGCGATGACGTTGATTTTGACATAGTAAATTTTCCATTTTTGAATGGTGATGTTCCCCATTCTACCTCTTACGGGGTTTTCATTTCTCATTTTTTCGCTTTGCTAGAGTGTTTAGTCATGTGACTGACTTCAATGCCTACAAAAATTGTAGGTAAGTCTGATTTTTCTGATCAGTTCAGGAAAATTATCGTTCGTCACAAACGTATTGGATATATTATAAGTGTAATGCTAAGGTCTGCATGTGTTGTCTGACATTCCAGGAGTCTCCTGGTGTCGCAATACGGTTCTTTCCGTTAAGTCCTCATCTCTGAATCATCATAGGCCTTATCCGTGATTTGTTTGTTTCCGGTGATGATTCATTGATGAGTTAGGAAAGCTAACTTAATGTTTTAAACCACTGCAGAAGCAGGGGGTGAGGTTTGGGCCCAATAAAACTAGTTTAAGCCCCCAGTAATCTTTTGCTGACCGTTCCAAGGTGGTACTTTTGTTGCGGTTCCTTGATGTTATATTGTGCTGTGTCCGCTTGTCTATGGTCTCTGGCGGTTTGGTCACCTTTATTGCTGCCCAATCTGCCTTCTGTTTTGTTTTGTTTTGTTTTGTAATTAAAATAAAAATAGGTAAAAATAGATGATGATGCTGTTATTGGGGTAGCTGAATGACCATCTTTTTTGGAAAGAGCTGTTCTTTCGGTTTACTGTGCGTGTCTTTCTGAAGTGAATTACTGAAACAACTAGGATTAACGCTGTACGAAAAATGTAATTCTCAATAATTTCCAGTCATACTATATAATCGAATACGCCCAGACCACAAAGTACGCAACTTTTAGATGACCATCTAAGCCAATAATACCAGAACCGCACGTTCGACATAAGACAAACCTGCTTAACAGAACCAAACAGTTGAATGCTCATGAGTAAAGGATGGACAACATAGTATGAAATAGGTACCACCTTTACTGCAACCAACCTACATTATGACTCCAATAAAATCAACAAAAAAAAAACAACAAAAACTGCAGTACAGCTGCATGGACAGTTCCTTTTTTAGTATTTTTATGCAAATCTGTTCTACCGCGTAGAAATCCTGGATAATAAAGGTACAGCAAAACAAAATAAAATTTCCTTTTAAAAGGAAGGCTTTGCCCAGCTAAGACAGTGACATTTTCATGAGTTGTTATTGAAGTGTACCCGATTGCTAGTGCACTTTCTGTTGCTAACTTTTATTTAGCAAAGTACTTAATTTCTAACTTATTGAATTGTGGCATTATCCACGGGTGTAAGGTAAAAACACGTGTAGAATTTATTTGAAAAACAAACTGAAGAAATATCTACACACACACACACACACACACACACACACACACACACACACACACACACAACAACAACAACAACAACAACAACTACAACAACAACAAAAAAAAAAGTTTTCCAACGTTTTGGCCGGCCGTTTTAGGCATGTCTCAAGGAAAATGATTATATGGACTTATTGCAAGTCTTTTCTTCACGGCTGTTGAGTCACATTTAGTCTGAATCAAAATTTTAGGAAAGACCGTTTCAAACCCATGTCTATGGAATCTTGGCACATCTGAACTTGGCATCAAAAGAAGACAATAAATTTATATTTACTGAAGTTTATTTTTGGTTTAAGTGGCATCCGTGGCAGTGACTGGAACAAAACTTTGACACTCTGAGAAGAAAATGCATGCTGCTGTTGTTTTGGACAATAACTTGCTTTACACCATTTGGGAACAACAAAGCACGGAACCCATTGCATTCGTAGTTCCATGAACTCCCGACAAATGAAATTTATCTTTTATATTTATGCTATGTTTTTGCATCAACTTTTTTACTCATTCGTGAAGTTCTGACTAATTTAACGCAAAGCAAAGCACAAAAAATAGTTATCAACCAACTAGTTTGGTAATGAAGTAAAGCAGCCGTCACTATGACATGACATATATAAAACGTTACGTCGGCCAATAATCTATCTGAATTATCCGTGACGTTGATTACGCGTGAGATTTCATGAATGTGTGTTGTTCGTGGATGTATGAACAACGTCAGTCCAGTATAGGTTCATCTAAGGAAATCGTCGAAGAGTGTAAATATTTCTCTGTACATTTGTATAGCTGAAGTAAGAAGGCAATATTAGAGAGTGTTATAAAAGCAAGAAATGTGTCCACACAACCCCCACCCGCACCTACTATAATCCAAATCAGTACGACGCCCCGGCACTGGAAGTTATACCCAGCATCATTGCACCATCCAACCAACCCCTCCATTGTCATAAAGCTGTCAATGAATCCCTAACAGTTTCAAATTTTAACAATTCTGAATTGTCCCCTTTTTCTGTACCTGTGTCATTGTAAGAGGCTTCCAGTTCATGCTATTCATGACCATGTTGATGGCCAATAGGAAATTTATCAGATGCTAAAAATCTGTACATAGCTTTGTGCCATGGAAATGCCTGTTGCAATGCGTATGCGTTAATTACTTACCGACATTACCGACTTTTACATACATAGCACGGTCCGTTGTACATATAAGCTACACACACTGATACATGGGATACATTTTTTCAGTAAATGTTATAAGCGAAGAAAATCGTCAAAAGCGCTTGTTTCTTAAATTAAAAACAATAAATTTGAACTCTGCTCTTTCAGATTTTACAATGATACACAGATCAGCCCACTCCGGCATAAGCGCAGTCTGATCAGTTTAGCCTCAGCATGAAAGTTGAAGAATATATATATGCCAAAAGAGACTGATCAGATCCAACGAATGCATCGGCGCTGGACAGTGTGCCGGCTGCTGTTACTAGTCAGATTATGCGATGCCCTTAGGCCTATCTATCGCGACACCGCTGCTCGATTTTTTAGAAATGTTAATGCTTTGCGCTAATCTATATATAAACACTGTTTCTTACACAGGTATTGGTATATTTCTAAGGATGCAAAGGCAAATACGTTGCATTGCATTCAGAGTCTCATTTTTTATGCAATCAGTTTATAAATTAAAAAAAGTACTATCAATTTCCATCTGTTATTTTAGCAGCTGAGGCAAATCGGATATGGATAAAAATAGACAAAATCGGACGCGTTCTTTCTTTATTATGTCTGTGAAGAAAATAATGAAGAAATGCTGACGAACTTTCCGATCTTTTTGGCTTAATTGCGACCATAAAAAAGTTAAGAACGAACCGTTGCAACACACCCTCTCCTGGTATTTTCCGACTAAGCGTGACGTATCGTTTCTTCCGAAAATAACTCGGTATCACTAAACCACTTAAATACTGGCTTGCGCCCGAGAGCGCAAGCCAAAATTCTAAAAATTAGTACAGCTGAAATAAAATTACGACGCCCAAAGGATGTAATATATTTCCCTTTTATAGCGAGCACTCGCTTGCAGGCGCGTAGCGCCTGCTAGTCAAAGCTCCGAAGCTTTGAACTAGAAATTGTGTTTGTGAAACACTATGCCCCCAACCATATGCTTGCCACTATAGGTGTGAAACTGTAGAATGTCTAAGTCTGAAAAGGAGTCACCTAATCTTTACTAAAATATTAAACTAATCAAAAACTACTATTATACCAAATATCAGCTTCCTAGAGTAAGCAATTCAGAAGTTGGAAAAAGGCCAAATTCAAACAAGGGCTGTAACTCCATCAAAATTATTACGGAATTCTCCCAAAAGTTAATCAGGTAATGTACGCTTCATATCTGATCAGTATACCAAATATCAAGGCCATAACTGAGACACTTTTTGAGATATCTTGCTAACAAGACATCCATCTCATGTTTTTGAAACGGCATAATTCCAAAATGAGGCATAACTCGGAAATAAGAAAATAAATGTCAGTTATTTTTCCATGAGAAATCCATATAAAATTTCTACACCCTATGCCCAATGGTTCTGGAACACTGTAGCTGCATAAATATTGAACATCAGGGGAAGTAACTCCATTATTGATGAATGCAGCATTACCTAACCTGTACTGAAGAATTTAACTCATCAAGGACTACTATTATACCAAAAATCAGCTTCCTAGCTCAAGCGGTTCAAAAGTTGGGAAAATGCCAATTTGAACAAGGGCCATAACTCCATCAAAACGTTTATAAAATTCTCCCAAAAGTTAATCAGGTACTCTACTCCTCATACCCAATCAGTGTACCAAATATCGAGGCCATAGCTGAAATACTTTTTGAGATATCTTGCTAACAAGAGTCATCTCAGCGTGTGTCAGCTATTTTTCCATGAGGTATCCATATATAAAATTTTTAGACCCTCTGCCCCGTGGTTCTGGAACGCAGAAGCTGCATAAGTATTGAACATCAGGGGAAGTTACTCCATTATTGGTGAATGCAGAGTTACCTAACCTGTACTAAAGTATTTAACTCATCAAGAACTACTACTATACCAAAAATCAGCTTCCTAAGTTAATTAGGTAATCTACTCCTCATACTCAGTCAGAGTACCAAATACCAAGGCCATAGCTCAAATAATTTTTAGATATCTTGCTAACAAGATAGTCATCTCATTTTTGTTAAAGGGGCATGACTCCAAAATGGGGCATAATTTGGAAAAGAAAAATATATGTGTCAGCTATTTTTCCATGAGAAATCCATGTATGAAATTTCAAGACCCTAGCTAGCAGGGTACCAAAGTTACAGCAAGCATGAAAAGTGTGATGCACGCACGAATGGACGGACGGACGGACAAGCCAAAAGCAATATGCCCCACCAACTTTTTCAAAGTTGGGGGCATAAAGAGCGGGAGCTCTATGTTAGAGGATTGGTAAGGCATATTTTAACCTATAAGATACATTACTCTCAATGCAATTTCTTTCCTAACGACACCAAACGGAAGTAGTAATTAGACTGGTTCGAATAGAAATCAACGAAAACACAAAGTAAGAAATACAGGGCGTACAGTCTCTCTGTCCCAACGTTACGCAATGACTTCAAACGTTCCGTTTGATGAAAACAAGATGGCGTCAACGTTAACCGCTTCTGTTAAAACGCAAAGTGCAAGTAGACTGGCCGTTTGGTGAAATTTACAGGAAATAAAGCGCCGTAGTGAAGGAACTGAAAAATTATAGCCCGTTTTCCGAGGGGATATATTACTATGGGGAAATCTGTTTTCTGACAGTTTCTCATCAGTTTGTAGTCGAAGTTCGCAGCTGTGGAGTCGCAACGCTTTTACTACAAATATTATACGACAAAAAAGCATAAGATGATTGTGAAACTGAATTTAGAATCTTACAATGAGTAGTCAGATCAGGGTCTACACTTCGGTCACGCATTTTTGTCCGAAACTTTAGAGTTAACATGGGAGCAGCCATAGGGAGGTTTTATCATACCACCCACACATTGTAAAGAGCGAATTGCTCGCCTTTAGGCAGTGCCTATTTTTCTTAATAGTAATTGTGCCCATGCCTTCCTCACCCATACTCTATATAGCTCGCGTCGTCTGAGTATTCTTTATTCACATTCATATATAATCTATGAAATCTGGAGAATCTAAAAACTAAAAGTAAAGACTCTTGCTTCATCTGTTGAAATGCTCAGGCTGATTTGTGTATTCGATGTATTCACATGGTTTAAGGCACCATTTCAGACGACGCCAGTTGGTACCTAGTGGACACATAACGTCGAAAGGACGTCATTTTAATGTCATTGCACCGTCATGATGTATCAAAGACGTTTCAAAGACGTTTCATTGGGTATCGTTTTAAGGTTGTGTGCCCCTCGTCGGTAAATGGGATTACCATCCTGACGGAGAAGATGAAGAAATGTGTAAAAAAATAAAACAAAAAGCAAGTTTGACATCGGTATCATCTATTGGTTATTAGATATATTTGTTCATTTATTTATTTATTTGCAAATTTCGGTCGACATCCATACAATACATCCGTATCATCCGTATCACCAGATACTCAGTAAACGAGAATGAACAAGAAAAAAAATTAAGAAAAAAGATTATCGGCGCAGATCAAATGGAAGACTATGTTTTGTAATATGTCTCTAGATGAAGAGTTGACAATAACTTTCATGAATATGACTCAAGTGAGCTATGTCGGTAGGCACCCACAATCGTAATTTTGACACTGGGTAGCGACAATGACCTATCTCAAGAATGAGCTGTCCAATTTGGAATTTCAAAATAAAGCGCGGTCAATCTTGAGATTGACCTGATTTCAAAACAGTTACAAACATGATGCAATGTTGCTTGTGTGTCTTAAACCGAATGTAGAAATCAAAAGTAGATCTACTTGAGAAAAAAGTTTTGAACTGTATCTGTTTTCGATAAATTTCTATTGTAAATTTATCGACAAGAGAAACATTTTGAATTATTATCTGACAGAGTGCAACTATGCACGCAGTGCAGTATGACGGAAAAAAAACGAAAATTAAATATTCATTGACCTTTGATATTATTGGCTAAATTTTGACATACACGTTATTTGACCAATGACATCTTGTGAAATGTGGAACAATACTGCAATTATACGCGGCTGCGCCGAGAAAAAAGTAGGCCTAAGCTAGAGACGTAACAGGGGACAGGTGTTTTGAAGAGAGCAAGAGGGTAATGAAATGAGAATGATATCTAGAAATGTGTCCATAGGACACGGATACCCCCGTCTTATGCCTTGGGCACCTTGATTAAGTTACTAGCACTTGTAGGATAATTAAGTTCATAGAGGCAGACATGTACAATATAAATGGCACAACAAGAGACATGAAATATAGGTCTTTACGACTTACATTTTTTGCAGTCAAGCCTCAGAATATGACACAAACAGGTTTTCATTATAGCCTATTCACATAGCTTAATTGTACACTGTGACCTAAACCTTTAAGCTATAGCTAGTAACATGGTCCTTGTGCCCAACAAATTGTTTTGCCAAATAGTTTTGAAATGCCGTTATGCAGGACAAGTTATGGGCCGAATACAAACAGGTTTTACGAAACTACGTAGTCTGGCCCATGTTTCTACTTCTGTATGTATTCTCTGCTCTTGAAGGAACTTTTTAAGATTTTAATTTTACTTCACTGCAGCTGGTGTTGTGCCGTGTGGAGGCCGTAAAAAGTCTCACCGTACATCATCCATAGTGCAGATTATATTTCATTTACATCCTTTGAGATCAGAGGATAGATTCTGAGAAATCTAAAATTTGAGATCGTTGAAGAATATTATTCTAGATGATCGCCTTTTATATTATTTGATCCTTTTGAAACTAATCAGTCTTTGAATCGACTGCCCAATTAAAATAAAGAAATTACAGTATGTTTTTTTTTTTTTTTTTTTTTTTTTCTGGTTTCGTCACCAGATATTGTCAGGGTCACTGACGAGGCTTTATTAGCCGAAACTACGTAGTCTGGCCCATGTTTCTACTTCTGTATGTATTCTCTGCTCTTGAAGGAACTTTTTAAGATTTTAATTTCACTGTAGCCTATCCACAAAGTTTACATGCGCAGACTGTGACCTTCACCGTTAAGCTAGCACATGATGTTCTTGCATTTGACATATTCTCTTGCCATGATCATTATTTATGCCCAATAATTTTAAAATCGCACCCTGCAGGACAAAGTTATAGGCCGGATACAAAAATGTTTTCACTATAGCCTATACACAAAGTTTACATGTGCAGTGTGACCTTGACCTTCCATCTAGCAGTTTGTCATGATGATCATTTATGCAATATAATTTTGAATCTCACCATGCAGGATAAAGTAATGGACAGGACACAAACATGTTTCAATGAAGCCTATGCATACAATTTAAATGCAGACTGTGACCTTGAACTTTAAGCTAGCGACATGATTCTTGCATGTGACACATTTACTTGTCATGAAAATTATTTATGCCAAATTATTTTGAAATCCCACCATGCAGGACAAATTAATGCGCCGGACATGAATATGTTTCACTGCAGCCTATGCACAAAGTTTAAGCGGGGACGATGACCCCGACCGTCAAGCTATCAGCGTTATTTATGCCAAATAATTTTGGGATCCAACCATGCAGACCAAAATGATGGACCGGACACGAACATGTAATTTAATCATAGCCTTTGTACAAAGTTAAAGTGTGGACTGTGACCTTGACCTTTAAGCTAGTGACATGGTTCTTGTACGCGACACACCGTCTTGTCATAATAATTATTTGTGCCAAATCATTTTTAAATCCCACCATGCATCCCATAGCTGTGGGTCGGACGCTGACATATTTCATTATAGCCTATGTGAAAAAAGTTTCAGTGCAGACTGGGACCTTGACCTCAAAAACAGCGACATGATTCTTTCATGCCACACACCGTCTTGTCATTATGACTATTTGTGCCAAATGATTTTTAAATCCCACCATGCAGTCCAAAGCTATGGGTCGGACACAAACATATTTCATTATAGCCTATGTACAAAGTCTAGGTGACAACTGTGACCTTGACTTTTAAGATAGAGACATGGTTCTTAAATGCAACACACCGTCTTGTCATAATAATCATTTGCGCCAAATATTTTTTGAATCCCACCATGCAGTCCCAAGTTATGGGTCGGGCACGATTTCGGTAACACACGCACACACACACGCATGCACGCACACACGGACAGGGTCAACTTTAGATGCCCTTCCGCCAGTTCATGGCGGGGGCATAAAAAGTCGGCCTAGGCTAGAGATGGAATAGGGGACAGGTGTTTTGAAGAGAGAGGGAGAGAGAGAGAATGGTAGCGTTGGTAACCGTAGAATCCTGAACAGAATAGGCAGCCAATGATGCCAATGGCAACAGTTTGCACCACTGGCAAAATTGCCAATGTCTCAATTGGCAGTACTATTGGTAGAGCCAATGGCACCAATGGTACCATTGGTAGAGCCAATGGCGCTTAGGTCACCATTGCTGAGCCAATATCGTAATTAGAAATTTTGATGTTTTTTTTGTAATTTGCTTCATCATTGTGGGAAAAATGTTTATTCTCCTGTCTTAACTCAAACGTTTATTTTTCCCATGCCCTAAGTTGTCTACAGTATTGGCACCAAGTGGTCGGCAATAGGTATCAATGGTAGAGCCAGGGGTAAAACCCAAAACGGAATGCCAATGGTGACATTGGTAGAACCCCGAATGCATCCAGTATCGGTTTTGACGTCACACATTAAAGATGCCTCGTCACACTGAAGCTGAAACCAATAGATTACTAGATTATTTATATAACTAAGGGAAAACTGATAGTGGAAGTAACAAGCTGTTTTGCAGGAAGAAACCGTCTCTCCGTCAGCCCATATTGTTTCTAGGAAGTTGTAAATCTTGCTGGCCACAATACGGATGCGTCTGCCTGCTGTCGACCTAAAAATATTGGGTGTGGTTGTGTGGTGCGATGATGCTGGATAGAACTTCCAGTTTCGGGGCGTCCTACTTATTTTGATAATAGTAGGCCAATAGAAGCTACATTTTTATTGAATCTTGCTGAATTTACGAAATGTTATCAATATCAGAAAGAACTCGGGGTAGTACAAATTTACGCTATATCGACTTGTTTGCTACAGAGTTATGGTCCACTGCTTATATTGCTTGCTGCTTACATTTCCCTCGCATATTGTCCAAATAGATACGGTTCTTTGAAATTTCAATTGACTGAAAACTGAAAATCTTGTCCGGGTGATAGTGGTTATAATTTCTAAGACATCTTGTTGAAAGTTGATAACAGAGTTACTAGTAATGCAACTTCGCAGATAAAATATTTTTTGCTCTATCGGACTGCTTTCTACGAGGGTTGTTCAGAAAGTTCTGATTCCAGCCGCATAACTTTGTTTAGCGGCATGCTGGGGACAAATGCTTAGCATGTATTGAAAGCACTACTTTTCGTCTTTATAATGATACCTAACACTATCCAAAAATATATATTTTTATTGAGTCACAAAGCATGTTATAAGGCCCCAGTCATACCACTGGGCTAATTTCATATGTGAATTTATTTTCAGTGTGTCTTTAAAGTGAAAAATCATTGTAAATACAAAATTAATTTTTGGCAGCTTCTTGTCATTCGTTGTTTTCAATATCCAGTCAAAAGTTAGAAGGGCAGCAAACGTTATCGATTTAGTCCTTGCAAAGCAATAAGCAGTTCTTATGGCGTTAATGAAAACAACGTCAACGTCATTTTCGAAAGCTCGTAGCGGCTTTGTTGTTTACATCAATTTTAATTTTTCGACGTTTTCGAATTGGTCCATACAAAGGCTCTTCTTAACAAGATTTTGAATGTTAAAACCGTTGCTTTTGTTACAAAACCATTATAACTTAAGTAGAAAGGGAGAATAAGCTACTATATAAAATGCTTATAATCTAAATTGAAAAGACAGTATGGAACCTAAATTAAATACAGTTTCCGCGATATTTACAGGTCACAGTTGCCTGGGGAATAAGTTTAAGTAGCAATGATGAAAACAATTCAAAGACTGCTCATATATGAACTATGACCTTCTTAAGTGAAAATATGCAGTGGCTGTAGGGCAACCTCTTTCAAAAACGGTACAAAATATGTCCTTTAGAAAATATGCACCACGTTTGCATAGTTGTCCGGACATATCATAGCGTTCTATATTTTCACTCTCAGAAATTCTGTATTTATAACGGTTACCAAAATAAGACGTCACGATCAGAACTTTCTGAACATCCCTCGTACAGAGTCATTGATACAAAAAAAAATGTCCGCACGATAAAGGCTACTTTTATCAACATGCCTTCTTGAAACTTATATACAATATTGATATATACTAGTTGCAGAAAGAAAATGAATTTGAACTAACTGTGTCAGTTTGCTACAGAGTTATTTGCCCTTGCAATTTTCTAAAAAATCAGTCTGCATGGTACGAAGGTAATCCTTCAGTCCTGCTAACGACATAGCTTCAGAAAAAGGTTATAAATTGGACTTTTTATCAATATTCCTCAAACGTTACTTACAATATGGTTAAAGGGTGTCTGGTAGTCCTTTTAAGATTCCACAACCCAGTAAAGAAGGAAAATGAAAATTATGTAACATTACAGGTAAAATTATGTTGAAATATATATAGTTTGATAGAGTTAGGATGCTGTCATCCGTCATGATATGACAGTTGCTTAAATTCAAATGATCATTGTTTTGCGAGGACTACAATGTTCCATTATTAGAACGTTTCAGTAGAATACAAACAGCACAGTTGAAGGGTTTCTTAACTTGACATTTTTATCATTAAAATATCCAGAATACACTCGTCAGGTCAAACGAAAAGAAGATGAGAAGGAAATGACCAGGGGGCGTATTTATAAACGCATTTAAGTCGTTGCTATGCTGTTGCGAAGGCTTAATTTCTATAAAGGAGATTCCCTACAACTATGAAATTTGCTCTGGAGGAGAGTCTTTTCCAGACTGTTCCTCCAGAGCAAATTTCATAGTTATAGGGAATCTCCTTCAAAGAAATTTAACCTTAGCAACAGCATCGCAACCACTTAATTCGTTTTATAAATACGGCCCCAGGAACTAAACATTCGATTTCTAAGACGTCAGCTCATTCTCAATAGATGTCGTCTCATTAATATTTCTTTAGTGAATCTGTAGTAATTTCCAATAAAAGTAGGTTACATTGACCAATTTTAGCAAATATCAACACTTAAAATTTTCAAGGCCAACTATGCATTTCAGTTTTCATTAATGTGAATTGGTGAGAAAGCTTCAGGCTTATGGCATTTGAGATTTGACATAGTGTCGATTTTCATTTAAGTAAGAAAACTCGGAACCTCCTGATAAATATACTGATACTGATGAAATACAGGTAAGTAGGAGGTGATCAGGATGTGATACAATCCATTTCCACATCCTTGCCAAAACACCAAATGGGAAAGGAAAACAATGATTGCGGCATACAAAGGAAAACAACTCAGTTTCCCAGAAGATGCCCGTGAGGTTTTTCTAAATAACGTTCCGAAAATCCAAAACCAATACAAACCCGATAAACAATTGCATTAGGTTAAAATAGGACAAAACAAACATTTTCAGTTTTCGTGTATACAGGTACAATGGTGAAAAAAGACAAAACGTTTCTGAATGACGAAATGATTTTCATTTGCATATGAAACAAATGCTTTGTTATCTATGACGTCGTGAATATGTGAGGGGTCGACTTTTTTATGCAAAATAAAACGCGCTCGAATATACTTTTTTTGCATTTAGTTTGCCCTCAGTATAGGTATTGAAATAAATTTAACACAAAACTTCCTGAAGTGTAGTTACTCTTTAAATTTGATGTTTTGTCAGACCATTTACTAGGTAGCTTCTGCTCTAAGTCTGTAAACCTGCCTATAAAATTGTGAAAAATGAACGCCAAATCAAAAGTTGTCATTATTATATTTGATGCTAGTTCAGTCCTGAATGCTTTTATCAATAATACAAGCAATCTGTCCTGAAGGTGGTATATGAAACTTAACTTTGTAAAAGAATAACTACTTTTCTAACAGACTGCAAATGGACATTTTGTTGGTACAAATTCATTGCCCCTGTGAAATTGGAGACAATGCCATATAATTTCCCTTGTAAGTCTAACTTGATCCTGCTTTAATTTACATGTATGCTATCTGAGCTGTACGAGTAGGCCTTAATGTCACTATGATTCTGATTCTGGAGCCGGGAATTAGTAGGCTGATTAATTGGAGCCCACTGCTTATGTGTTGGTGTACTTTTATTTTTATTGGAACACAGCCACGTACACAAAGTTGCTTTCTCAATTTAATGAATTTCATCGTTAATTTACGCGTCATTTGTAAATATACTCATATATACATGTATATAGCCCAACTGTATGCCAAGTGTTGTTTTTTTACAAATCTCAAGAATAGTTACGTGTAGTTTCGGTTTTACAGATCAGTCGTGCTTGTTTCATTTTCGATTAGACAACGGTGTGTCAGGGTTTTCTTAGTGTTGCCTTTTGACTTAAAGTATTCACACTAAGCACAACTTCGAAACAAGGTTAGCTCAACATTGAGTCAATGTCATAACGAAAGCAGTACCTGAGAAACAGTGTCGATCCAGATCAAAGATCAAAGAATTAGTCTGACCTACAATAAGTATGAGATCACTCACAGTGTCAGCCCAAACCATGAATCCAAGGATAATGCAAATCCATGAAATAGTGTTAAAATATGAAGTATAATCACTGGACCATAAATTAAAGGCCCTGCTGACCTTCAGTTATGATGATATTATTCATGTCACCGCAAACCATGTAATGCAGTATGATGCAAACCCATAAGATAGTGATAGCAATATGAGACAAAATCACTGGACCATGCAATAGGGGACATATTGACCTAAGTCAGTATGAGGTCACTCTAAGTGTTAGCCCAAACCATTAACCAAAGTATAAATTTAATCCATGAAATAGTGTTATAAAATATGCGGCAAAGTCACTAGAACATGAAATATAGGTCACTGTGACCTGCTTTTAGTTTCAGGCAAAACATCCGATCATACCGAGTCATTATCCCAAGCCATGTTTGTACTTCAAATAGTCTTCAAGCAATAAAGCAAAACTACTGTAACATGAAATATAGGTCACCGCGACCTACTGTTTGTTTCAGATCAAACTTGGGATCACTGGGTCATGTCAGAGGCAATCATGTTCGTACATCAAATAATGATATAAAGCAAAATCACTGGACCATGAAATATAGGTCAATGTGTCCTGCTGTTGGTTTGAGGTCAAACTTTGGGTCATACTGGGTCATTTTGCCAAGCTATCATGTACAAACGTCAAAAAGTCTTAAAGATATTAGAAAAAATCATTGGATCATGAGATTACTGTGACCTACTGTTAGTTTGATGTCAAACATCATGCCATACTGAGTCATTATCAGAAGAATCATGTTTGTGCATCAAATAGACTTTAAGTCATGAGGCAAAACCACTAGACTACGAAATATTGGTCACTGTGACTCACTGTTAGTTTGAAGTCAAACATACGGTCATACTGAGTGATTATACCAAGAAATCATGTTTATACATCGAACAGTCTGCAAGATATATGGCAAAATCACTGGACCATGAGATATCTTCCCTAGACGTATCTACGGAGCAAGTTCGAAGACTCTAGCCCTTGCGGTTACTAAGCAACTGAGCTAAACGCAACAGGTGAATATTATATTCTCTGTTCAATCAACCGAGAAATATAATATACGGCACGATAGGTATCGCTGCTTCCAGTACGTCTTCCCCAAATGTATCTGAGGAGCAAGTTTGAAGACTCCAGCCCTTGCGTTTACTTGCAAACTGAGCTACACGCAACAGCAAAATATTTTTAAATATCTTCAGCCAACTGCGAAATATAATACACGGCACGATATTCATCGCTACTTTCAGTAGATCTTCCCCAGATGTAACTAAGGAGCGCGTTTGAAGACTCTAGCCCTTGCGGATTTTCAGAAACTGAGCTAAACGCAACAGGTGATTTTTCTTATGCTCAATCAACCGACAAATATACATCATAGCCCTGTATGCATCGCTGTTTTCAGTAGATCTACTCCAGGCGTATTTATGGAGCAAGTTTGAAGACTCTAGCTCTTGTGGTTGCTTTGAAACTAAATTAAACGCATCAGGTGAATATTTATTTGTTTAAACTTTATTTTTTTGTATAACAACATATGAAACAGTACAATTATTCTCAAATGTATCATATGTTATACAAAACGGGATTTAGAAGAAAGTCAGCTGACTTAATCAAGTCTGTATTCCATATTTTTTCTATGTTCATCAACGATTAATACAGGTCATGCCCCAATATGCATCATTGTTTTCAATAGATCTTTCTTAAACCTATTATTGGAGCAGATTTGACGACTCTAGCCCTGGTGGTTACTTAGAAACTAAACTAAACGTAACAGGTGAATATTTTTCCATTTTCAATCAACCGTGAAATATATGTTATGGCCCGATATCATTGCTTTCAATAGATCTACCCCAGACGTATCTTTGGAACAAGTTTGAGGACTCTAACCCTTGCAGTTACTTAGAAAAGGTGAATATTTTTACAACAGTGCACGCGCACGTGAACCCGGACGCATGCGAAGGGTATTGCTTAAACCCGGCTTTGCTTCGCAAAGTCGCGCTAAAATTCATTATTTGACAAACTGGTCTCACTGAATCCTCTCGACTGTAGTTCTCGGTACTCCACAAGAGTTTTGACAGATCAAAAGAATTTGTTTATCTTACCCTTTAAACTTTTCTTACAGTACCTTATTTACATGTGTTTAGACATTACTGAAGCACGAAGTATTATAATACCTAAAAAGGTTAAAAGTAGTACAAATGCAAGGAGTCTTTATATTATTAAATGACAGAAGTGGTCGTTGAAAAGAGATTGTCCATCCTTTGCAATCTGTAATGCGTAAGCCCTTGCTTATAGTTAGTAGATGTTACTGTTGCTCCTTCTTGTTGTCTGTGTCAGTATTTCCATTTTTCTGTTTAATGAGAGCTTTTTTATCAGTTAGATAACTGAATGACACCGTGTCCGTCTTTCGTAAAACGTTCTCAATTTATTAAAAATAAAATAAAACGAAGAATAGCCAGGTGATCAGGAACTACTTCCTCTTTTGGTTTTGAAGGAAAAATATAGGAGCTTATTGTATTAGTTCCTGATCATTGTCTATCTTTTTACTCTACCTGATTCTCTAATAAATGGATAGGCCAGTAAATGTCAATCAGTTTTGTGTTGGTATCCGCCATTATTTTGTCCAACTGCTCGCTCAATGCTTTAGCGAGAAAATTCTGAGGCAGATGATGCTCGATTGTCCGTCCTGACTCATTGTAGACAATCCGCTTGTTATCATTGTGGTGAAGGCAGCATATGGCTGTTGTCTTGTGTAAAACTGAATATGGAAGTAACTCTTCGCCAATGAGCAAATTTATCAAGGTACTTTTGCCTGCGCTAGTTTCGCCTGAAATTGCAAGTAAGCACAGTATATCAAAAGATCTTCAGCTGGAAAGCAGCTCCAATATGAAACTTAAGAAGTCTTAACTTTCACCAACCAATTCGTAGCCATTTTCCCTCGTATTCAACAATAAAAGTATGCGATTGTGATTAAAATCAGTTCAAGTATACCTCTAACCATGCTTTCATAAACTTGCTTTATTTTGCGACTAGGGCACTATATAATGAATCTACTCATCAAAGAATGCTGGTATTGAGAGAAGAAATATAATTATCAGTATGTTTGATCTGATACTTGGTATTTGTTTATGTAGTATAGGTGTACTTTGAATCAAAATGTTTTCATACTCTTTAAGCGGCACCACTTATTTTACCTCACATTTTCTATTAAATACAGAAAAACTCACATTTTGCAATTTTCGACCAATTAGCTTGTGATTTAAGAGGATAGAACAAAATTACGAAAACCAAAACAACAGATGACAACCATACTATATCGCCAAACCAGATACAAAAATGATTAATAAAAGCTGAATATCTCTTATGCCAACTGAATGATTATACAAACTTTGCTTGCTGAACAGAGAGTGTGTTTCAATTTCAGTTTCAGTGTGGGTATTTTCACTGCCAAGATTTCATACAAACAAACTCAAATATTTTGTTGCTTAGTTCTCGTTTCCAAAACTGTGTTTTCCTTAGACACACATTTTGATTTAATCTGCAATACAGATATACAGATATACCCGACAAAAAGTTCTACTCACTGAGGGGTTTTGGTGATTTGTCTGAACATCATCATCTTTCCGGAAGCATCTCCCGGGCATTTGCTTCAAACAGGATGAAAATTGATGAAGCATTTCCGAGAAACATTTGTTTGAAGACAATTCGGATAGGGATAGTCATCAAAAGTGTGTGTGTGTGTGTGTGTGGGGGGGGGGGGGAAGGATCAATAAGGAGGATTTTCTGCATCCTACCAAAGTTTTATTTTTTTAACTGATGGTATACTCCAGTGTGTTTAGTTTATTGAACCATATGTGACTTTGGTCGGAAAGCCCTAGTTACTGAGCTATGGTTCCACAGAAGTGGGTGGGGTAATTTAACATGGTTTTAGCTGGTCTTATAAAAATTGTCTCATTTGGTAGAAGAGTTCTACAGACAGACAGGGTTAGATAAAATGATTAACAGAACATCTAAAATATATTTTCATATCATTTTATTTGGTTTAATTTGAACATATGTTGTCAAAAAAGACATCCTTTGGCATTCAGCATTTTTTTATATTTTTGTCCTCTATATTCAATATTTCTTGGCATCAAAGCTAAATAAACTAACCAGTAATCATCAAACTCATGTCTAGGAAGCACCTTGATAAGTACCATTGGATGATGTGACCAGAATTTCATAATGACCTAGTTTTCATGGTTGGCTGAACAGATAACCTTGCTTAGAAGATGGTTATATTCAATTTTGTGACCTAGAATTACGAAACTTTGGTCAAATTAATATCTTAACTGATATATTATGCCCCACACCTCCGCCACTAAAGGTGAGAGAATACATACTGGCTTTAGGTCACATGATCAGCATGGCCACAATGCCCAAATATGGTAAAAACCTTTAAAAATCTTCTTCTTAAAAACCAGTTTCTCAATGGCTTTGAGACTTGGTAAGTAGCCTCAGGTACTCAAGTTCTTCCAAGATTGTTCAAATGATGACCTTGGATTGACCTTGAATTTTCTTTTACGGCAAGGTCAAATATTGGAAAACGCTAGAACGTAAGATGTTATTGGAAGTTTTGAAGATTTTGGCTTAAAAATTGGTATATACAGTTGACTTAATGACATGGCCACAACATGGCCACAATGCCCATATATGGTGAAAAGTTTTAAAAATCTTCTTCTTAAGAACCATGAAATTACATGTTCTAGCATTTTCCCATATTTGACCATGCCGGAAAAAAGGTCAAGGTAAACCCAAGGTCATCATATGAACAGTCTTGGTAGATGCCGTAGATTGCCTTGAACAAAATCGTTATCTGGATACTGTTGCATAACACCAATTGTGACAAAATGCACGTGCGTTTTCGTGATTTGGTTTCCGTCGAAATCATGGCACACATGACCTCTGAGCAGGTTGGAAGGGTTGACAATTAATCAGCATTTTTGCATGTGCATTTAATGAATTTTGTTATCATCATAAATAATTTTTGTAAATCATCATTAATAAAGTTTCATTGAACTGTTAATTCATTTAGTCTCTTGTTGCCATCGCAAAAGCTAGGTCGCATCGTCCACTTAGACGACTCTCTGATGAAGATATTGCTCGGGCGTTTGGCCTATTAGATGCAGGCATTTAACCCCAAGATGCTCCTAATTAGTTCAACGTTCATCGCAGCACTATCCTGCGACTTCGACAACGTTATCGAGTCACTGGTTCAGTAAAAGACTGACACAGGACTGGGCGATCGAAGACAACAACACATCGGGAAGATCGCTTCATTGCCCTGCCTGTTACAAGACGACGTTTGTCGACGGACGAAGTATTGAGAGATCGCTGCGACAGAATCGATGCACTGGGACACGTCCAATTTCAGTCAAGACAGTCAGAAACCGCATCTTTGACAAGTGGGTCGGAATTCCGTCTTCCAAGACGATAATGCAAGACCCCACCGTGCTCGCATCGTTGATGATTTCATGAGGCATAACAGAGTTATGCGAGTTGACACTTTTGGGACATCATTGGACGAGTCATTAATAAACGAATCACCTAGCAGACCAGGCTAACGGACTAACACAGGATGCTACGACAAGATTCCTCAGCAATAGAAAAGGAGACGAGTGTCTACAATGTGCAGTTGACTAGCTATAGTGGAGTGCAAGGTACATCATGGTGGTTACACAGATAGGACTGAATTTTCAACTTTCGACACTCGGCCCCTACTGACTTTGAAAGTGAATAACTCATGACCCAAAAAAGATTTGTTGGTCTGATTTCAATAAAATGTCAGGTGAAAAATAAATCTAACATTGTGTGAGATATAATTTTTACATGTATTCTATAAGAATGAGAAAGTAAAAACGAAAAAAAAAATCAATTGTGAAAAGCTTTTTTCGTATATTTTGAATACCGGTGATTATCTTTGTAATAAAATAAGTCCTCCATATGTACGCGTCCCCCACTGTTATTTAGATCCAAAGATAGATTGTCGTCTGCATTCCTGTTAAGACTTTTTGGCGTAACAGGCAAAATTAATATCGTCTGTAGTTATAAACATCTCCATTGGGAAAACCTTTGATACTCATGATAACTATGGACTTTTAAGGTTTTTTTTATATTCTGCCTAATAACTTGCTATAGAAATGAACACAGAAAAGAAATTGTAAGACATTGTTAGGGTATTGAAGTTATGTTTATTTTTTTATCAAGAGCTCATTCAGACTGAAGCTAAATGACCACAAACAAGATGAATACAACAGGTGACAAGTCAAATGATTCTATGCTGAAGCCTACGAGAACCTTTCATTCAATCAGGGGAAACGTTACCAAAATTCAAGACAGAACTCGGGTGAAAAAGAAAATTCCGCTTCGTCTGTCAGAAATGTGACAAACAAATCGACAAAGGAATCAACTGTGTTGGCTGTAGATTACTATTCTGATAAAAATGTGCACGTTTAAGTTCAACATAGTATACAGATACTTTCAATAGTGAATTTGAAAGCTTTCACTGGAGCTGCAGATGTTGCAAGTGTTCTTAGCTCTGTTTTAGCATTACAAATAGAGACGTTTATAAGTTAGAACCCTTTTTGAGAAGGGTTACAGGCATTTTGATACTTATCAGATTATAAATGATCTCAAAATAGAATTTATAAACTGTGATTGTTTAACTCAGATTAAAAAAGTTGAGTAAGATCGCTATGAGTCAATTAATAGCAAAGACATCGTTGCTTTAACTCAAATCTATCCCTAAAACGCCCCAATGGATTTGAATGAAAACTTTTACAATAAAGATATATGTTTTGTTTATGACCAGTTCGAATGAGAGAAAAGGAATGGTCATTTATACAAAGCAAAGATTAAAAGCTACATTATAAACTTTGAAAATTGATTTCAGTTGCAGCGAGAAATTATGGTGTACTATAAGATAAGCTCATAAAAAGGAGTTCATCTTTGGTGCATATACAGAAGCTTCAGCAGTTCTCGGGAAAACTTGCTTAATTTAGTTAATATGCTGAAAAGTATTAGTGAAAAGGGATACTCTCACGTGCTTATTTAGGGCGATTTAAACCTAAGTAATAAACTGGGTCAGACAGTGAAAACCATATTGCAAGTATATTTTTAGAGGGTATTGAGGATACTTTCTTTTGTTATGTCAGAAGAATCAAAGTAAATTCAGTTGGGCGCAGACTATACAGGGTATGGATTAGTCTGAATCGTGGGCGGAAAGTAAATATCAAATCATCCAAGAAGTGAGCAGGGTTCGAAAAGACCCAGGCGAGGTTAATCGTGTGCAATTTTCCAGTGCATTGATACTTTCACAGTGGAGCATCAAAAGTAGAAAAAACTGACAATATTACAAATCTAATGAAAATCTTATCCTACACAAAGAGGCTAGAAGTTGATGGTAGGCATGGACATTTTAAGAATTTATACAAATTACCATACAAAATGACAGGCAGTTATTGAAATTAGCGAAAATATGAAACGGACGATATCATATGAACCGCTTAACGAATTTTCACCAAATTTGTGTCAAAATGACAAATGATGCAAGTGTAGAGTTCTTTAGAACTATGTTAAAAAACGAAACATGCAACATGTCTACCGTCATTTAAAAAGCACAAATTGAGATGGCGACCATCCACTATTACTATAAAGAGGAAAATATAAGAAAAATTGCACACTGTCCTGTGAACCGCTGAACAGACTTTGTAATTTACTGTATTTTGGGATGTCTTTGTCAATCTCTCCCTTTGATGTTGGGGACAGGGTTTGGGATCTGATTCAGTCAGTTCCTGAAGTGTAGTTACTCTTTAAATTTGAGAAAACATATGTGAGAATAATCTTTTGGTGGACCGTCCAAGATGGCCACAAATGTAACTTAGCATAGCAAAACATTATAATGAGCAAATTTTAAGAAACCTGGGTTCACATCGATATTTGCAAATCTGTGCAATTGACAAACTATTAGAAGATTTTGATTGTAGCGATGAGCGATGAAGTAGCATATTGAGGCATTTATTTATGTAGGAGATCAGTTTGTACAAATTGTGTACATATTGGTATAACAATTTTTCGCCCTCTCAGTGTTTCCTTTCAAACGTGTCTCAAAGATTTGTGAAACTATGCAGTTTAGAGATACTTCGTTTGTATTGAATTTCTATACACGAATACATTTTTTGTATCATGTTGTTTATATCATTGGTGAAGGCCTCGTGGAAGATTGGCCAGATTATGCTAATTGGTGTTACCCTCGAAAAATAATCTAATTAGTAATCATTATGGTTACTTTGTATGAGGCTTTGTGAGTTATCACTGGTATAAAGGACTCGACACTGCCACTGGTTGCAAAGAGCAAACAAGTACTGAAGCTCCCATTTCCTCTAAAGAGCTCCCGTTTCCTCTAAAGTGGTAAATGTAACAAGAACGGGTGCCTGTTTCACTGAACATCTTAAACCTAAGATTTTTATAAGTTTCATACAGACTTACGAACACATCAGGATTAAGATGTTTAGTGAAACAGGCACCTGATGTTGTATGCTCAAAGTTGATTTTGTTTTCTTTTCCGGATGTTTCCCCACAGTCATCCAAAGCTACAAACATTTTTGCAATTCTGAGCCAGGAAATACTTCTGGTTTTGCACAAAATCACGCGATAATTGGTTGTCCAGCTTTTATCATTATTGGAATCTCACGAACCTCCTCCCTAAGGATAAGCCAGCCATGCGGATTCTAATCCTGGTAAAGACAGAATTCTTTTCAATCATGAAATGGGTACCACTGCACATACTGTTGAAAGGCCAATAAAACTGCTGGTAATCCATCCGTCCATGTATAAGAAACGATCATCTTATGTAAAAGCGACAATTTTTATGCAGTTGTCAGTTGCAGTGAAACTTTTATTTTCACAGTTTAAGACACAGGGTCTTCATTAAAGAACCCACTGCTCTATTGTGGTAAAAATGTTTTACCGTAAGGCATCGCTGCAAGCTTTTCTCTAGAATTTTGTCAGTGTAAATGACCCTCATTATCCATCTTTAAATAAATATATAATCTTTGAGTTTCATATAAAAAAGTTCTGAAAATCGATTAAGGTCAATTTACTTGGCAACTAAAATGACCTACTTTCGATATCATAAACCTGACTAAAATATTAAAAATGCAGAGTACGAGGGATGATTGAAAAGTTCTGAGCCTAAGATACTTCAAGTAAATCTGTGCATGCATGTTTAACACGAATGTAATTAGTTGTCATTCACTAGCTTTCGGCGAAAGTTTAAAAAAAATGGCGATACATTTCTTTTTTTTTTTTTTACAGCGCCTTAAACACAAAAGGGGTGGCATATTTTTAAGATAACATTTAAAATCTATTTCATTGCATCACTTTGAAAAATCATTCTTCATACTCTACAAGATTTAAACGGTTCTTGTTGTAGTACATGCAATTATGATGATTTATAAATGGTTTGATGGAAACGCTAAATATTTTGGCATCCGGTAGCTTTACCGTAAACCCTTAAATATTGCAACTATAAAATTTAGAGACACATATCCTACTTTCGTGTTTGTTAGGAACATTGTGAGCAAACCAAACACTGCTTACACACACATAAACACTGACATCTTACATAATTTTCGTCAAAAAGAGTTAAAAGATATCCACTCCTCTGCACGCACAGAATGTGCCTCCGATTGTGCTCGACCTGAAGAAACTCTCAAAACAGACACTTCCTGAAAATTAAAATTTTGACTTTTATTCTGGAATGGAATAAATATATGTTTGCATATATCATGAATTACCGAGATGCTGTAGGACATATATTTGCAAGAACAATTGCAAAATGTGTGACTCCGCTAAAGTTATGGTCGGTCAAAGAGTTGTAAAGTGCATTCCTGTGGGTAACTGTAAAAGATGAGGTGTCATCCAATTGATATTTGAGACAAATTCCCGAAATTTGGGGACTGTTGCTCTGTAGAATGGTTGTTTAAAACCAGTGACTCAGATCTAAAGGTTTCAAAACATGGTGAGGCTCACACCCTTTTCAATCATCCCTTGTATAGGCATAGGACTCTTCGTTGGCCCACATTTGTTAACTTTGTATCGCTCGACGGGAACAAGAGAAAGAAATTGTATTTTGTGGATCAATTTATCATTTACAAACATGTTTCCATATTTTTGCCAGTTATATGACTCAATGAACGCACATCAACCAACATTTTATCAATAAACATGAAGGTTGAACCGCCTTTCATAATGATCTGTGTCTATATGTTTTTACCACTGGTAGGACTATGGAGAGTTTAAAATATGGATCAAGATTAGATCAACCACCTCTGGGGATAACTGAGATGGACTTACTAATCATGTTGCTATGATTTATATGGCAATAGAAAATTTGTGGACAGATATAATTGGTCTCTTTCAATTTCGACTCGAAACTTACTTGACATTAAAACCTCTCAGTCAGGCACGCGAGTTCAGGTAAGTGCAACAGGGGGATGGTAGTGGCACTCAGGTAGCTTGGTTCGGCAAACTACCTGTTCTTCTCTCCAGGTGAACTAATTTACTGGCTCTCAGGCGTTGTGCAAAATCAAAAATGGTTGTTTTACAGTACTACCTCGGTAAATTAAGAAACAAATAGTACAACCTGTAACAACTATTGGGCAGTTCTCTGACACGAGTTTTTTATGGTTCATTTTCAATCTGTCCAGGTAGTTATCTTTTGTTTCAGTCATTATTTCTTTTACTCCCTCTAATGCAGTTTCTGAATCAAAAAAGCTGTTGGTTGTTTCGTAGGTTTGCATCAGGTTTCTTTTCATCTTAGTGTGTTTTTTCCACTTCTCGAATAATGACTCGGAGATCTGGAAAACAAGCACAACTCATTGAAGTGTAAAAAAAAGGAACAACCTATTTGTAAATATTTGGGTCTTTTCTTAATACTGTTCTGTTTTGTAGCATGTCGCAACAGTAGTAAGAATTACAGTATCTATATTTCTTTATAAGTGTTTCAGAGTATTTTTGTTTATTTTTATCAGATAAAGATTAATGCATTTATGATGGACATGGGAAACACAAACCTTGGTATACAAGCTGCCGGACAATCTGCTTGTTCAATTAACTTAGATTTCGAGAGAATTGGAGTATAATAGACTGGGTAAACGGGTCTTTGTTTTAAACATAAACTTAAAGATTCAATTATATCTAAGGCTGGTTTTCGCAACTATTTCAAACATACTGGCCATACTCCATAAACAACATATTTTTCCCCATTTTTCGGACGGCTAGTTCCTCGGTTTTCCTCATTTGGTGATGAATCTCTCAGCTTATTTGTTTCGGCAGATTATCATCTCATGCTGCTGACTCTAAAACTCGACATAAAATCCAAATAACAAAGCTTCTTACACAAGGCTAACGGTATCAAAAACTTCGTTCACCGTAAAAAAAGAATTGAATTCATTATCTTACATAGTATCTTTAAGCCCCTGTCACACTGTGAAAAGTTTGAGCAACGGCATTAAGCTCCGCCCACTTTGTAAAAACTCGCCACATGCCGTGTCAAAGTCAAAGGGGTGTCGAGGTTTGTCGTATAAGGGCATCCGTAATTTCATCCCCACTTACCTTTTACCAAAATTCTGTGCAATCAACAATTTGTTATAAAACATGTATAACAAGCTTATAAGAGATACTAAAATTAATTTTAAGAACTTGTTTCTGATCTTGACATCTATGCTAACATCCCTGAGTCATGAGACTGTAAAGATTCAAATTAATTTATCCTGGAGCTGGTCGAGCTTTAATTGGAAAAGTAATTATAAAATAGCCCTATCCGATGGGTCATTCATAGAAATCAAGCTTAACATTGTTTCATGAAACTTCTTTTTTGAGAAGCGTAGTGGCGCAAATAGTTAAGCTGATGTCTCTGAATGGCTAGGCGGAGTTGTCGTAGTCGGCGTGGGTTCGAGTCCAAGTAGATACTTCTTTATTTCTCAATCAGTAAAAGGAGGCCGGCATATCTGTTGAAGTTTGTTCAATCTTAAATTTAATCATATAATATTTCCAAGCTTCAGTATCGTATAGCCCATGTGTATACCTGATTGTGTAAGCACAACTAAATAAGATAGCTCTACCCGATGGGTCATTCAGAGAAATCAATCTTAACATTGTTCCATGAAACTTCTTTTTTGAGAAGCGTAGTGGTGCAAATGGTTAAGCTGATGTCTCTGAATGGCTAGGCGGATTTGACGTAGTCGGCATGGGTTCGAGTCCCAGTGGGTACTTCTTTATTTCTCAACTTAACAAATGGATTTTTAACGTCTGACGTCTTATTTGCGCATTTGTGAAGTCATTAACATACCCTACCCATGCGACGGATTTAATGATTTTATGACGTTAACGACGTTAGAAGTTTGATTTGTGGCGCTTTTCCGTTTGCTCTGTGCTGCCGCTTTCTAACGAGGTAGATTAGGTTTAACTATTTCTGTTCTGCGGAAGTTCTAACGTATATGTGTAAACCTTTATATCTAACCTCCGCGATGGTATTACATGTAATACTGACGATTGTAGAGCTTGAAAATCTGTGATCTTCAATGTTTGGAGATACTGCGCAAATTTGGCGTAAAAAATTAATAAGACTATTTGTGTAAGCTATAAACATATGGTAACATGGGTACAAATAACACACGTGCCAATCAATAGACTACTCAGTACACAAGTACAAGCAATATAGTTCCGACTGTTGACTGTAAAAAAAAGTAAAAAAAAAAAAAAATGAAAATAGAAAAGGCCATCCTTTGTTAAGTTAATGTATACTTAGTACATTTAAAAACGCAACATTTTGGGTTTTTCATTTTTGCATAATGGATAATATTTGGACTAAGAAAAGTATGTAAACGTATGTCAGGCAACTGTATCTTTATGTTTTAGCATCAAATGTCCTCGCATGTACCTGTATTGCACATAATAATCACTCCCAGTATGAAAATTAAGATTTGCTAGTGCGCGTATCATGTAAACACTTAAAAACTTTCGGTCAACGCTACTGGATAGTCCGTAGATCAGCATTTAAGAAAAACAACCAGTAACAAACAAACTGTAACAAACAATTCTATTTGGCACGATTTACGCTGAAAGAAAATTCGCCTCCAGATACCAGTTCATAAAGTCTCAAACTTAGAGCTAATGGGGTTGTTAAGATGTCATCTGGCCTTGATTTTCAGACAGTATGTGCCCTTTCTACTGACCGGTACCCTTAAGAAGATTGATAAGTCCGGCTCAGTAAGGAGAATCTCTCCAAAGACAAGATAGATCACTCATTGTCATTTATCACAGCTCATGTGCTTCCGACACGCTGATGCACTCTAGCAGACATCTGGGACCCATGCGAATGTTTCTCTTTGCTAAGCGGCCAAAAAAATGGAGAAATGAAATGTTTACGGAGCTTAAACTTTTACGCTCTTTACAAAACCTGGTGATTCATTTCTTTTAACGGGCGGTATACAACTGCAATATCGGTGTCCAACGTCTAGAAGAGAAAGACAGAAAACTATCACACACATAACTTATGCCACTTTCTCTTTCTGACACCAAATGACATCATTCTGCCAGAACAACCAACTCTGCTATTTGACTAGTAACCAAAATAACATGTTTTAGATGAACAGAAACAGGGCGCTTTTTGGGGCACACTGAATCATCTTCAATTATTGCAAAAGCTCTGATAAAGGATTTACCCAGAAATGGAACAAATTTCCACAGCATTTGATGAAAACAAATCAGTGAATTCGAGGAAGGGAGGCCCATGCGTTACGATTTTTATCTTGTGAATTTTGATTTGAGGGGTAATGCTCCACAATGAACGTAAACTTAATGGAATACACAATAAACTGCCATGAAATTTAGCACTTTGACTGTGATAGATGTCAATCTAAATATCTCACGAGTTTCAATCGTTTGTCTTAAAAATTCTAAAAGTTATTTCCGAAAAACTAAGTGTTGCGTTTTTAAATGTGCTGAGTATACATTGTCTACAACCTATCTACATTAAGGTTACATGTCGGCACAATCACGCACATGATGATTATACATAATGTTATTCTCCAGTACCTCGAAATACACTGCATACACTGCTTACAAAGTAAAAATAGACGAGGACATGTGTCGAAAAGGCGATATACATCTTATACAGCCTATCTACATGAGGGTACAAACTGGTACACGCCTTAGTTGATGTCTCATGCTATGCTATATTGTGCATGTCTATGTCTACATCAGGGTACAAAGTGGCACACGCCTTAGTTGATGTCTTCTGCCAATATTTTATATTGTGCATCTCAGCAAACCTGGGTACACTGTGTACATTGCTTACAAGTGAAAATAGAAACGTTTTGTAAAGGGTATGTACATTGTCTACAACCTATCTACATAAAGCTTACTGGTCGGCACAATCACATATATGATGATTACAGATAATATGCTTATCCAGTACCACGAAATATGTGTTTACACTGCGAACAAAATGAAATAGAAGAGGGCATGTTTTGAAAAGGCTATATGCATCTTATACAGCCTATCTACATCAGGTTACAAACTGGCACACGCCTTCGGTGATTACTTCTGCTGCACAATATAAAATATTAGCAGGAGACATCAACTAAGGCGTGTGCCACTTTTTACCCTTATGTAGATAGGATGTAACCTTTATGTAAATAGGCTGTAGACAATGTACATGAATTTACAATATGAGGCCGTTTCTATTTTCATTTGTAAGCACCCAGGTTTCCTGATATGCATAATATAAAATATTAGCAGAAGACATCAAGTCAGGCGTATGCCACTTTGTACCTTTATGTAGATAGGCTGTATAAGATGTATATAGCCTTTTCAAGACATGCCCTCTTCTATTTTTACTTTGTCCGCAGTGTACGCAGTGTAAGCAGATATTTCGATGTATTGCATAAGAATATTATCTACAATCGTTAAGTATGTGATTGTGCCGACCTGTAACCTTTATGTAGATAGATGCATAATATAAAATATTAGCAGAAGACATCAAGTAAGGCGTATGCCACTTTGTACCTTTATGTAGATAGGCTGTATACTATGTATATAGCCTTTTCAAAACATGCCCACTTCTATTTATACTTTGTACGCAGTGTAAGCACATATTTCGAGGTATTGGATAAAAATATTATCTACAATCGTCAAGTATGTGATTGTGCCGACCTGTAACCTTTATGTAGATATGTTGTAGACAATGTACATAGACTTTACAAAAAGTGACCGTTTCTATTTTCACTTGTAAGCAATGCACGCAGTGCACCCAGGTTTTCTGATATGCATAATATAAAATATTAGCAGAAGACATCAAGTAAGGCGTGTGCCACTTTGTACCCTTATGTAGATAGGCTGTATAATATGTATATAGCCTTTTCAAAACATGCCCACTTCTATTTTCACTTTGTACGCATTGTACGCAGTGTAATCACATATTTTGAGGTATTTTACCCAGGTTTCTGAGATGCACAGTAACAAATATTAGGCATCAAGTATGGCCTGTGCCAATTTGTTTATATGTAACATTTATGTATATAGGTTGTGGATATATTTATAAGTCAGCTGTAGGAACTATATTGCCTGTACTAGTCTATTGAATAGTCTATTGATTATCACGTGTGTAATTTTTGTATAGCTTACAAAAATAGTCTTGTTAATTTTTTGCGCCAAATTCGTGCAGTAAATGGAGAATTATTCTTAGCATTGTGTTAGTTTATGTTTAGCATGTTGTCTGTTTCATTTTGCGGACGAAGTGCGAAGCGAAAACTAACTCTAAACGAAACTGCTGTTTCTCAATCATGACAATTTATATTTATATCAAAACTATTATGTTAGCTGTCCTGGCCAAAGTCGCAGTTAAGGGATTGTTGTATGAGATGCCGTTTCACTTTAAATTCCCTGTTTCGTGATATCACTAATTGAAATTAGTGATAGCATAAAACTGATATCGTGATATCACGAAATATGTGCGAGTTAGTGGTATCACAAAATCGAATAAGTGATATTCGGAAACAGAATAAGTGATATTACAAAATCGATTTTGTAATATCACTAAATCACAACTATTTTGTGTTATTCCTAACACTAATTCGATTTTGTGACATCACAAAATCTATTTAGTAATATCACTAGCTCGATTTTGAGATCATTTAATCGATTGGTTTGTGATATTACAAAACCGAATGTGATATCACAAAATCAAATCCACTGTTTAATATAATGAATCTAATTGAAGATTTCACAAAATCCACTTTGTGGTATCACAAATTACATTCTATTCATTCAAATCCATTCCTATTCATCGATTCAGTCGATTCTGTGATATCATAAAATCGACTTAGTGATATCACTTAATCGATGTAGTGATTTCACTTAATAATTAGTGATATAACAAAATAAAAATGTGATATCACATATTCGAAATAGTGATATCACTTAATCGATATGGCGATAATACACATTCGATTTTGGAATATCACAAAACGACATATTTTGGGGACCTGGTTGAAGCAGGATAATGGCTATGACGGCATTTTTGAGTTTCTAGTTCGGTTCATGCGACTTCTATGCCCAGAGGTGAACTTAACTCAGATATAACAACTGACGCTGCGTGCGCAAGACTTTCCCTAAACAAGGTGTACTTTGCACACTTATACTGGCCCACAGACCATAATGCAAAAGCCTAGCCAACAGATCAACATAACCCATGTTCAAGGATAAACAGAGATTTTAAAGCGACATGAAATTGAACCTCAGTAAAATAGTATGACTACATGTTTCAAACATTTCTTTTGTCACGTACATGACATACACAAAAAAAAAAATGTGCGCAATTAAAAAAACTCATTATGAAAAATAAGCACGTTCTTCTCAGCGAGGATGTCAACAAAGCGGCTTAAGATGATTCACATCATTGCCAGCTTTACGTGGTGTCTGCGATCATGTCGGAGGCATTGTATGACATGGCTCGTTGAGCCTACCTTTCTGTAGATATAAGTACCTCGGGTCAAAGAGCTGATTTCACGAATCCTTTTGCAATTATAGAGAATATTTGATTGTCGAAAGCCGGACTCTTGCAGCTGTCTGTTGCAAGAGGTACTGGCTAGCGACCAGTGACGGCCATTTATTGTACCAAATTTTTACTCTGTTACCTAACGAAGGCATTTAGTAAGACTATTTTTAATGTGATATACTGGGGGTAACTGTCGTTTTTATATATACCGAGTTATTTTCGAAGTAGACTGTAGCATGTGCCTTGGACAGGTTTTTGAAATATGTCACATATAGATAGCAAAACATGCACGTTTCAAACCAGTGGCGGCAATCACGGATGTCATGTGCTGAAAGATGCATTTTCGAAGAACTTAACGTGAGTTTAAACTATAATCGTTTGCCGTTTTAAGTCTGTGGTTTATCTCAGAGCCATTTTTGCAGTGTGAGTGCATTCGGTATACAAATCCAAGCGATCCCACTATGTGAGGTCAAGCGTTTTAGTTCCCCTGAATAGAATTGATGTTGGTATGGGGGTACCAAGAGGTAGTTGTTTATCGTTTGCTCGCCGTAGATGCGATTTGTGTCAAACTTTTTGCATGCGGTCCTATTTTGGGTTCTTTATATATATATATAATCTATTAAGAAATAAATACGAAACTGTGCGAAATCGAATATAGTCACCACTGGTACGCGGCCGCCAGTGGTCTCCAGACTGAAAACTGCACATGGTTTCTAGAAAGAAACAGAAAATATATTTTAAGATGTGTGAAAATACGAATGTTAGTGACATTGGTGTTAAGACATCGAGAAGTAATCTGGAGCTCACTTGTTTCAAGAATATCTCATGCGATGCAGGAACCCAGGTAACTCCATGGATTAAGCACAGGTCTGCTGATCTGGCGGTTCCGGGTTCGACTCCCGCAGGAAGCGGAAATCCTTCCAACAGTAAACGGGGTTCCACTACATACTTACATTTTCACCCTCCATTCGTGGGAAGAAAGTCATGTAAGACCACACGAAATATTATATTACCCTATATGTGTATCAATCTCCATGATGTATATATGTATATGTATATATATCTCCATGATGTATGTATGTATCTATGTATATATCTCCATGATGTATGTATGTATGTATGTATGTATGTATGTATGTATGTATGTATGTATGTATACGTGCGTATGTATGTATGTATGTATGTATGTTTGTATGTATGTATGTATGTATGTATGTCCCCTTCATCTCCTAGTCTCCGAGTCTCCGAGTCTCCAGGTCTCCAAATCGTCAATGTATAGGTGTATGTATGTATGTATGTATGTCCCCTTCATCTCCTAGTCTTCGAGTCTCCGAGTCTCCAGGTCTCCAAATCGTCAGTGTATAGGTGTATGTATTTATGTATGTCCCCTTCATCTCCTAGTCTCCGAGTCTCCGAGTCTCCAGGTCTCCAAATCGTCAGTGTATAGGTGTATGTATTTATGTATGTCCCCTTCATCTCCGAGTCTTCGAGTCTCCAGGTCTCCAAATCGTCAAAGTATAGGTGTATGCATTGTATCTATCTTTAAACAGTCTCCGAGTCTCCAGTCCCCGGGTCCCCAAACAGATAGTATCGTGTGTGCCTGCACATTCATGTCACCCTGTCTGCAACAGATCCCTGTATATTACGTACGTCTATATATAGCATCCTCTACATGTACAGTCCCCGGAGTCTCCGACAACGTATTTGTATGTTTATATCTAAAGTCCCGAGTCTCCAAGTACAATGTGTGCCTGCATATTTATATCCCTTGCCTCCAAAATATTCTTGTATATGTACGTACATATGGGATCCCCTAAATATACAGTCCCCCGAGTCTCCAACATCGTTTTGTATGTTTACATCTAAATGTCCCCCTCGCATCCATACGATGTGTATACAGTATACTCGGCTCGGCTTCTTTGTATTTATATCTATGTTCATGTATTGATCACTATTGATAGCTTCTGAACAACTGGAATGTACCTTCTGGAGGCACGCGCAGGCGAACGGCTGGAAGGACGAACAGAGAGAGAAAGAAAGAGTGAGAATCGGCCTATAACATTTCAGTATCAGAGGAGCTCCACATACATAACTTAAACAGGTGACTAGTACATATACACTTCAGACCAACAGAGCAACGTTAAAGTGGTGATTTGTGGCAAATACAAAAATCTGAATAAAACCATAAAAATTTAATGCATTTCCCTGAATATTAGCAACTTCGCACAAGTTTACATCTTTACTTACCTTCGAGGGCGGGTCCATTATGGCTTAGCGCGAACTCTCAGTTGGATTTCCTACACGAAACCAGACAAAAAAAAAAATACTTTTTGAAAATCATACTTGTTATTTTTATTTATGTAAGCATCTCCATAAGTACCCTTTTAGTTTGGTTAACATGTATTCACCGTCATACCAATATCTAGTATACTGAACGACAAAAGAAACCAGACACTTAATGTTGGTAAATTTTCTTGCAGAAGAGATCGGGTATTAATGAACCTCAATTTTATTTTTGTAGACTTATGATGTTTTCTCTGGGAGTATACAGTTTTCAAGTATCTAGAAAGAGCAGTTTTTCGGCTCTATTTAAGGCTATTTGGTCTTCAGAAATCACCTCTAATTATGTTCACCAAATAAGACGTCAAGAAAATAGTGACGTCAGCCACTAGATAATGGTAAATTTATCATTGAAATGAGTCTATCGGAATTTTGCGCGTCTATCACTAAGGACGAAAATGACATTAACTTACTCAACCAAACGTTATCTTCCTGATTCGTTAATACCGTAATTCATCCAGCCCCGGTCTCCCTATTAAATTCAACCACAGTGCATTTATATTCTCCCTTCCCAAACTTGCACCATTGAAGCAGAAGACGAATTGAGCTTTTTGAAACAAACTTGCAAGGTTATCCCGATGAATTACCCCTCAGATTTCATTTTTTAGGGTCAGTGACGTTTTAAAAATTTCTTTGCTATCATAATGATGTTTTCGAAACAATTTGATGCAAATCTTGATAATTTGCATTCAAGGGCTGCCCAGTCATATTGGAAAAATAACATTCCGCTCAGCGGCCAGGTGCACGGGAAATTTTACGAGATATATGAGGACAATTTTTCTGATTCTACAATATCTTTTATCAGAAAAAAAGCTATCATGCCAGTGCGAACGGATCCATAATTATTATTGATTAGCTCAGCTTTATAACAGTGCATTTTGCAATTTTTGTCTTTATATGAAAAAGGTCCTCTTTTAGGAAAAACAGAACACCAGAGCTCTAGATAAGAGGGGTATTTGATGATAATTGAGGGATAATTTTTCTTCTTTCTCATTGAAACCATATGTTGTGACCCCTCATCTGAACCGTCTCGTCGAGACGGTTCAGATGAGGGGTCACAACATATGTTTTTATGCAGAAATAACAAAAATTATCCTTAATTATCACCAAATACTCCCTCTTATCTAGAGCTCTGGAACACCCACTAAATGCAATAAATATGAAGGTTTAAACAAATCTTAGGCCATTAAAATCGAATTTACTCTAAAAGTCATATTGTATTATACCAGTGCGAAAAGGTTCGGCTAGGAACTTTTATGTTACTTTTAATTTGGTGTATTTCTTAAGTTTATTGAAGAATGCGCAAATAGTCTGGGGCCCCCGAGTGCACAAAGGAGGCGTAAACTACGCAGGCGTAGATTACAAACGTTGGCGCAACTAAGTCCATCATACGACTGTATTTAAATCCAAGTGCACAGAGCGGGCGTACGTCAGGCGTAGTTGCGACTGGGGTGCGACTAGGCGTAGTGCTCTCTTATAAGATAAGCACGTGTGTTTCATGAACGATTTTTAAATACCCGTTATGATAAGAGCTGTGTCAGGTATAAAAGTTGATTAAGGTACTTGGGAACAGCCAAGATCTAAACCAGTCTGTGACACCGTGAATTGAGGTAGTTCCTTCCCTTTGTATCTACGGGATCCTCAGGATCTATGCATAGTATTTCCAGATTGCACACATGCGCAGGCTAGTCTGAGCATTTGTTGGTATCATAAAGGAAGAGGCGCCGTTTTTGCTCGGTACGTTCACTATTTGCAAGATACATTTTACACTTTTGTTGTAATTTCTATAAAACAGATGTTCATTACAACATATTTTGGCAACGTACATGTACTTTTGAATTAAAAACAGAAAAAAACTTTGAAGATTATGAAATATTGAATGTTAGCTACGTAGGGCAATTCTGAGATCTAGATTTTCAAATGAATCAACGAAAAAAAAAAATATGGAAGGAAACACAGTCGAATTCGATGCAGCTCATCAGTCAGGTCCAGCGACCAATGGCGTGGTAAACCTATCATATAGCACTATGTCTTTATAGATATCAAATGGATAGGTTCTGTCTCTGATTATCTTGTCTCTTTTTAAAACTATATTGTAATTCATCCATCTAGTGTAACATTCCAGCCATATCTAAATGCAGCAAAAGCTGAATAATGTAAAAGGAATACGCAGCGCCAATGATGCGTCTACTATCTAGCACACGTGAGTTTTGAAGCGATTTTCACTGATTCTCAAGAAAGTGTAACTTTTGGGTGGTTTAAATTTTGGAAAAGTTGACAAGTCATATAGAGATCGTTCACTGTCATTTCATAATTTTGGTATCTCTCGAAGTTAAATCTAAAGTATTGCACAGTAAATATCAGGTGAATTCAGACAACAAGAGACAAAGTGAAGGGCACTTCTTTTCAGTATTCTACGAGTCGTATAGACCAATCGACTTGAAGCAACTGCTAGAAGTATAAGGGTATAATCCACCGTAGAGGCAAGTGGTTTTGTTTAGGAAAAAGTTGAGCTATAGAAATCTTCACATTATTTTTTTTGATGGAGCAAAATGCTCTTCTTCTACCAAAAAGGAGGAATACGATCTCATTGTACTTAACTAACATGAAAGAAAACTATTCCTGCAAAACACAGAAAGATATAGATTTGAAAACCTCAAGGAAAACTACTGTTTTAAACTTTAAAATTTCAACCTGTCTGTATAAAACGTATATGCTTTATAGAGCATCTAGAACGGTTACACTGCTTTTCATGTCTTCTGTACTGTCCCGTTAAATACACGATCTTAAAATGTAACAGTGAATGGTTTGTGTTTAGATACAAGTATTAACATAAATGGCTAAATGCGGTATTGGTACATGAACAAGTTCTATGTTTAAACACAGAGAAGTGTTTGCGTTACAATTTGCCAGTCTGTTTGCTTTTTTATATCAGCAGTACTGCTTTGCATTTCAAGTTGTTTTTCTAAGTTCTTTAATAGAAAAACTTGAAATCTCACCAGTTGTAATATGAGACTTTCCGAGAAGAATATTTCAAGATACATGTATCAAAAGTCAAACTTCTTTGACTTGTGTATACTATGTTGTTAAATGACAAAACATTACCATAAATCATCTTATTACGCCAGTGAAACTTGTTTTAGATTTGTAATTTACGGGACATCAATGTTGTATTTTATCGCTCGATTTCTTCAGTCTTCCCACTAAGAAAATATCCAATTTGTGATGACAATAGCACTTAAATAACACTTTTAGATATCTAAACCGTACTAGAACGTCATTTCTAGCACCATATAATTGCGAATTAGGCAATTTATTTTTTGCGGACCTGAAATTTGACCAAATTTTCCAAGAAAACGAATTGAAATTACAGATAAAGAGAGCACATTACTCAGCCTAGGGCAGAGAATAACGACGCACATATTATAATCAATTTAAACCCGATTTTCTGGAACAATGAAAGATCGAGTGGAGAGGCAAATTGTACAGATCTCAGGTAGGTAGGTAGGCAGGTATACTGGCAGATAGGTAGGTATATATGTAGGAATACAGACAGATAGGCTGAATTGCAGTCCGATGGTAGTCTATAATGTTCTCACATTTTTCCAGACAATCTAAAAATTTGACAGATCGCCCGGATTTCAACACGAACTATATCAGTTGCCTTGGGAAACACACGGCACTGTTAGCGATTGCCTGCACATACACAAAAATCAAACAAAAATATAAAAGATCAGCCTGTACGCCGTTATATGATCTTCATGCTATGGATGGTCACTTTCATTTGGCTCTCTGATGCCTCACTAATAGACCTTTTTCACACTTATCTCCCGTAGTCTCGCGGCCTTGGCTGTTTTTTATTGTGATTACAGCAGTCTATCAACATTTTATGATGTATTATTCTGATATATGAGCAGCAACAATATGACATCTGCGCTCAGCGAAGACTCATATCAGCATGGGCATCCGTTCAGTTTGATCATAGTCATCGGAGGTAGCTAGACACTGACCTTCGCTTTAAGCGCGGATCCCCAGGCTGATCTGAGTCTTCGCTGGCTGCATATGCCATTTTGTTGGTTACAAAGTTTGTCGTGTCGCGGCTCATATGTCAAATTATGTGTTCATATATAGCTAGTCGTGAGTCAAATGTCTTCCCGAGTGAGTTATCTGGGCGCCGGAATATAAAAAGAACTAAAATACTACTGAACAAGAAATAAGTCATTCATGCTGAGGCAAATTTTCAACATTCTAAATACTAAATACATATAAGCGTCCCTAATCCCCGGAGGGCTCACTTGGTCTTTGACACGGGTGTGGCTGTAACGCCCAATAATGCGTCTATAGCGAACGTAACAAGCAGGTTATGAAACGTTCCGGGTTTCCCGGAATATATTCTCCATTACGTGACTTAACAAGGAATATAGGAAGAAAAGAAAAAAATCAATAAAAAAAAACAAAAAACGGTATTTCAGTCGTATCGGGACGATGGGTGGGTGATAATGAAAGGGTGTGTGCAATGGAACCCCGTTTACGATTGAAATGATTACCACCCATAGCGGGGCACGACCCCGGGACCGCTAGATCAGCAGTCCAGCGTTAAACCTACTAAGCTACCAGGGCTCCTCTCTAGGAAATACGGAACGTTCCATACTCTTCTCGATACGCTCGCTAGATGCATTGTTGGGCGTTATAGCCCATTTTCAGGTTAGTTCTTGGGCTAGGACGAAACTTCAGATGCCCGTGATATTTGACAGGTTACAGGTGTGCTTGCATAAGTCTACAGGTGTGCCGCTGGAAATTTTTATAACCCACACTATTCATGTATACGGTATTTACAAAAACACACCTATTCATAAATCATAGCCAAAATATTTTCCCCATCCATAGTATGTGGAGCAATTTACTTTGCCTCTTTCTCCAAAAAAAAAAGAACAAACAAGTAAAGCTACAAATGTGGCAAATAAGGTAACAAAATGTATGTCAGCAGGGCATTGGCTAATTTCCACTTTTGGCATGTTGAGATATACAACAATGACCCTGTTTTTGATTCCAGGTTCTCAAAAAAAAACTTATTATGTATAGCCACCCAAAAATAATGACCTATTGATGCATTCTTCAGTTTAGAAAAAGGGACTATTACAGCGGCACATTCTTCCATATGGAAATGACTCCCGTGATCAAATCACAGACCCATGTACCATGAAAGTTGTAATAAATATCTCCATAATCATGTGTGAAATGGGCCATTCAAATCTGAATCCAACTGATGAGCCTAACTGCAGGTGTTATCAGTGAATAACCCGTGTCTAGAGGCCAATAAATCAATGTCAGACTTTATAGCTTTACTCTTGAACTATCTTACGGGCAGAAAATGGTATAATTACATTCAGCTAAACGAAAAGTGAATTTTAGAGGAGGATGGTTTTTCCACTATAATTAAAAAAGAAAAATTTTATGAAACAGGAAAAACAATTGACCTCGCTGAGATCATGTTCCGCCGGCATGGGTTTGAAAATTCCTTTCATAACAATAAGAGAGAACAAAGAATTAATGCTTGTGAATAGTCTTTATTTTTCAAATTTAGAAAATACGTGAAATGGACTTTTAATCTGAAAAGACCGTATTCTCCCAAATTATCCTAGCCCGAGGTCGAAGAACGAGGGCAAAAATACGTGTAGATGATGAATAAAGCAGGAAGACATTGCGTCAGATATTCAAGCACAACGACATTATAGAGGATCTTAGACGAGTGGTGAGTTCATATGAAATCTATGAAACGAGCTTTGGCGAGTTTCATAAATTTCACATGAAATGACCACGAGTGTAAGATTCTGTTTATCATTTGATCTTTAAAATGTGATTCTATCGCCTTCAAAATGAACCTTATTTCAAAAAGGAAACGCATTGCTGACACGGACGTTGTCAATGACGTTACATGTAAGCGCCAAACTGTTATTACACGTGTGGTCGTACGATTTTTATGACTTAGAGGTTAATACATGTCTATTGTCGCGTTGCCAAGCATATCTGCCCGGAGAGCTCTATATTGGTCCGACGGCCAGTAGACCCGAGGGCCAATATGGAGCTGCCGTGCCAATATGCCTGGCAATGCGACACTAAACATGTCGTTAATTGGATTCAATAAAATTAATCGCAATGTTTCAATGTGTCAAGTTTTGTACATTACACAAAATAAGTTTTACTCTAAATTAGCCTTAAAAACAAGAAAGATATGACACAATGTGTCATATCAATAGACTCGACTTACTTGAATAGCATTTAAGATGAAAGTTATTCTTGTCAGGGAAGTGTAAGAGACATGTCTTTTACCGTTCCCTGTTCTGGTGTAGTATTGGTAAACTTGGAGCACAAAAGAACACTTCTCACATAACTAGCTTTCTCTCCCTCTTTCAAATACATTTTTGCTGTATAAATAGAAAAAAAAGTCCACTATGCCAGGGACCTTCATATAAATTTCAGGTAAAAGTCTGCTCCTCCATATTTGCATTCATGAGAAGATGTCTTAGCGTTGCAGATATGATTAGATCTGCTTTTCTTTTTTACCAAAACCATTTGCATCATTTGACTTAACACGTTTCGAAAAGGTAGATCCGTTGAAGTTTTACGGCTGGTTCCTTCAGACTAAGTTTGGTCAAAAGTGTGATGTGCATTAAGACCAAAATTGGCAAAAAAGAAACGTATCTGAACATAAAAATAATAGTTTGCCGTTTTTAAAACGACACAATGGCCATGTTACACTATCAAACTTCAATGATAAAATGTGCTTAATTTATGGTACTTGTCAAGAAAATATTTGCTAAAACATTCATGATACACTGTGTTGCTTGTTTGGTCAAATTTTCTATGACTATTGTTGTTCAAATGAAATGTTGAGTCCGATATTCATGACACACTGTCAAATGTTTAGCATCAAACTTGGTGGGTGCATCAATGCAGCAGCATCATTCTTCCCTAAAAAGGCTGGAATGCTAAAATATTATAGTTATGGCTGCGTTTGTGTGAATGTCAGAAAAAGACGTTTTTACTATAAAAAGTACCGTATTCATAGCCCTCATTGACAGAAATTCGCCGTTTACCAGGAGTGTTGCAGGTCGTAAATTGAATTCTTATCAGCCGCTTGTCAAAAATATTTGTGGACCCATTCTATCTCCATCCAATGTTGTTGTTTTTTTATCTTATTTGAAATGCAATTAAGATTGCTTGGTTTTGGTGTTACACTGTCAAATAATTTGAATGAACATAAATCAATCCGTATTTGATCAAATAAATTGAAAAGTGTAACATGGGCTTAAAATATCAAATACCTTTATTTGATTTGTCGATATAATCTATGACATGCTCTTAGCATAATAAATGCCCAAAAGGCTTTGCATAATCAAATCAATTCGCATCATCTCATTATCATAAATGACTCCGCCCAGTAGTGTTTATATGCCGTATAAACGCCTAAACACTTTCTTTCAAACTAAGTATAGACATAGAATTGTTAAGCTAGCATGGTCGAGTCTATAATAAGACCGATATATCAAACTGAGAAGGCCCCCAGATTACTGACAAATTTACCATAATCAGGTTCGTATTCCTATTCGTAATAAAGGCTTATGCTACCAAATACTTCCTGTATTGAAAACTGCATAAAATTCTGTATGTATATTATATCATATATTGGCTCATCAATCTTGATAAAAAAAACCATATGTCACCGTATTAAGTTTCAAAAGAGCTGAAATGGAAAGATACCGCCCTAGACTGCTTTCCCGAAAAAACACACCAAACAAGCCTGGTAGTTAATATCAATTAAATGACGACTTTTATATAGCTTATTATAACTTTGTTTGGTCAAAACGATATGAGAAATATTACTTCTACCACCCAAAAGCTTGCATTTCAAGATGAAACAAAATATTGCAAAGCCAATGCTAGTCGCCTGCCGAAAAAGCCTTAAAAATATATTCCTGTCTCCTATATTTTGGACCTTACAGAAACCCCCTACATTGAGATTCTCACCAAACAAGTTATTTTGCCGAGAAGAACTTTTCAGCAAATAGAAAATTAAAATAAAAGTAGGGTTCACCATGCTTATTACTTTTGTAATGAACAAACTCTACCGCTATCCCCACATTTATTACGTGGCAAACGTTTATTTATAAAGCTTAAAAAGACAGTGTTTCACATTCAGATAACTTGGATTTTGCTTGCACACAACAAATAAGCATAAAATGAATTGAAATAAATCATATGGGTAAGTAAGTGGCCATTTGACTTACTCACATGATGAATAAATATAAAAATAATGCAAAAATCGTATTATTAATATATTCTTTCAGTTTATGGCAAATTTTAACACCTAAACTAATAAAATGAGCCCACAATAATATTCAAACCACAAACTCTAGCCATGTTCTTACCTAGTTATAATAAAATATTGACTCTGGGGGTAACTTTCTTTTTTCGGAGTGGCTATTGCCAGTCAACTGGCAATGGCCATTTTACGCTAAAATCGCTATTGGCAGTTGACTGGTAATAGCCATTTTACGTTGAAATCGCTATTGCCAGTCAACATAATATATCTGGGAACCAACCAATGATAAACACAGTGCACATCGCAGAGATTTAATTTGAAATTTAACTTAAGACAGACGAAACTTTAAGGTAGACGAATGCTGAATAAAAATATTGGCGGGGTATTCAAACCATTACGATACCAGCTGAATCCCTTCTTAGACAATACACAGTTCCGAGCCACACCCAGAATGTCACTCAAAATCACGTGATAGCGTGAACCTGGCCAATGCAACAACTTAGCACGTGACATAGTCTCACAAACAATTCGCACGTGGTCAATATTTTACATAGGTCCGTGATTTTACCTTAGAGTTAATGGAGGGATGTATACCAGTTTAAAGAAAACAAGCTAACACCACTTTTTTTAACTTGCCCTGCTTTGCAAGAACAGAACGCATCGGAAACGCATGATGCGCCAACTTCCATGTGTAGGTCATGAGGGGGCTGATTCTTCGCCATAGATCGCCAACATTTAGTAGACACTTGCATTTGTCTTTTGTTTTTCCGCCATCTTTGTGTAAAGCTTGTGAGACGTAGTAACAGTAACTAAGTAGGCGGAGCTTAGCGGCTATTCTCGGAACTGTGTATTGGCTGCTTATGTTTCAACAGAAGTTTTAAAGAAGTTTTACCAATTTTATATATTGCCTCTAATCGACTATGGGTCCATTACATGGTCAGGAACATCATCAGCAAATCTAGATCGGATACTCAAACTACAAAAACGCGCTGCCCGCATCATTTTACACGCAGATTTTAATACACCATCCTAAACTATGTTTACGGAGCTAGGTTGGCAGCCAGTTCACAAGCGACTGAAATACAATAAAACCGTTTTTATTTACAAAGCTCTGAATGGATTAACGCCGGAATACATCACCTCACTGTTAAAACCAGTGGCGGAAACTCACGAGCGTCATCTAAGAGCATCGGTCAATGGCTCTCTGGCGGTTCCTAGATCACGTACCTCCCTATATAATCGTTCTTTTTCAGTATCGGCACCAAGACTATGGAACTCGCTTCCTATCTCACTAAGAAATGCATCATCTTTGAACGTTTTTAGAATAAATCTTGCACGTGCACTTTAATTGTTTTTACCTGAACAATACTTTTGTATACGTTTTAACATCCCACTGATTTCTTAGGTACAACGGTTAATTTTTAGACTTTTTAATCAGGTTTTTTAGCGCGCCCTCTGATTGTATGTCTACAAGTTCATTTTATCACATGGTATGATTTTATTGTATAATACCAGATAGATATGTACCGTCTGCATCTCTGCCGGGGAACTTCGGCAGCTGGAGCCAGGGACATGCTGTTTGGACATTGGTTTCCACCACATGTCGCTGTGTCTCCGGTCCCCGTAATGTTTCACGGTTTCGTACATAGATGCATGAGGTGCATGTCTGTGTTACAAATGACTAATAATTCAATCAGACAATGTGATAGAATGGCTCTTGTTTTATCTGTTCATATTTGTTTATATTGTATATATATATTTTTATGTTTTTATTTTTTTTTTTTTTGTTTGTTTGTTTGTTTGTTTAATGTGTTACATGTACAGAGGGCCACATGGTAGACTAGTCATATGGCTAAATGTGTTTTACCCTCTTTAAATATTGTAAATAAATAATAATAATAATAAAAATAAACTTGTAATAGTGATTTTAACGTAAAATCGCTATTGCCAGTTGACTGGTAATTAATAGTGATTTCCACATGAAGTCGTTAATTGCAAGTTGACTGGTATATGTGTAGCAGCGCAAATAACATAAGAAACGCTAATGTCAGTTTTTTTAGTTTCGGTCCAAGAAGGGCAAACTTCATTTATCTGCAAGCTTCCTTCTTTGAATTTATTGTTGCATCCCATTTATGCAAGTACGAATTAGTGATTGCCTTATCTTTACACCGTTTTTACAATCTTTCGAACAGTGGTCACGATTTCATATATGTTTATTCCATCAACAGATAGCAGGATATGAAGTAGTGATTTAATTGCTTGTGTTCGATAAGCCGTGCATCTCCGTAGTCTTTTCGGAGTCTTCCCTGTTCTAATCAACAATCTAGTAATTTCGTAGACTATACTGAGTAAAAACAAGCCATCTGGTGCGTAAACAGAGAAGCTTATAATGACCCATTTTTAGTGTCATGATTAGCCGATGGTAACCATTGTACTGGAAATGTCAGTTACTATTAACCTTTCTTATCATCCTATTATAAAGGGGTGGTCGGGTGGTGCGATGGTGCTGCGTGTAACTTCCAGTGCCGGGGCGTCCTATTGATTTGGATTATAGTAGGACAAGGGCCTACTGTGCTTGCAGTAGGTGCGGTTGGGTGTTGTTTCGACATTTTTTTTTCTTGTCTGTCAGTTCTCTCTTCTTTCTCCCTCTCTCTGGGAGACGGCCCGATAAAGACCGAAATACTGTCTCAAAGGGCTGTTAAACCCAAAACAATCAATCAATCAAACATCCGATTATAAACCTTTAACGGGGGTATATTGCCCCGCTCAGCAGAGCTTTTGGTATGAAAAGGTAGGATAGGGGAAATCAGGATTTCTCACAAACAATCACATGCCCTTCCGCGAGCAGACCCGTTCTTCGAGCAAGGCTCGAACCCAAAGCAGTGATAATGATCATTAGCCCGTTTATCCACTTGCCCAGGATAATTTTAGTATGATTTACATACGATTCCCATAAACAATCAAGTTTTCGGTCATAAGACAGATGAATCACTTGCATTTTTACGGCTCTTTCAAAAGCATTCAGTCATGTCGCGCAGGTGATAATGAAAATTTTTCTGCGATGGAATCCCGTTAACGATTGAAAAGAAATCCACTTCCATCGGGATTCAATCCAGACCGCTTAACCCACTGCCTTACAGAGGCTCCTCAGTAACACAAGGCCATAGTTCCTTAATATGCAACTTTAAACTTGATATTGGAATGCCACTTCTTAATCTTTAAACTGAAGCTGGGGAAATACTAGAAATACGAACTAAGTGGCAATAGCGATTTCACGTTAAAATGGTTATTGCCAGTCGACTGGCAATAACGATTTTGACGTGAAATGGCTATTACCAGTCGACTGGCAATAGCGAATTTAACGTAAAATGGCTATTACCAGCCGACTGGCACTAGACCTTTCCTTCTTTTTGTTGTTTTGCAAATGCATAAAAATGGCGGAAAGGTGGCATATGATGTCAACTACAAAAAGTAAGTCTCAGCAGGGGAAATGGTACCTTATGAGATATAGAAACAGTGAATACCCAGCCAGAATGTGGCAGGAGTGTTCTCTGTCTGTAAATACAATCCACGAAACAGACTAATCAGATAACCCAACAGTCGCTAATGAGCAGGCTACTTACTCCAGGTCTTCACCGTTCACAAACAATTAATAAGGCACTATCCCTCCCTCCCCCCCCCCCCCCCCCCCCCCCAAAAAAAAAAAAAAAAAAAAAAAAAACCTGCCGATATTTAGCTACACATGAACACAATCATGCAGGGCTCCAAAGAAGGATTCATAAATACGGGTTGGCATTCCACACTAGAGGCTGCTCAATAATTCCACATTAGAGGCTGCTCTAATGAGGGGCGGCAACCAGCGTCTCAACGGCGCACCACCTCAACAACCTATCTGGCCCTCTTAATCTGAATAAATGGTGCAGATAATTCCACAGAATTATAATTGTTTGCAGGGCAATTAATGCTATTCAAAGTTATTAGTCTTAGCAATTATTGAAGCCACTGCCTAATCGAGCGCATTTGCCAATTTCATTTCAATAAAGCCGCAAATCTCATAGATTTCTGAGACTTTCTTTCTTTCTTTTATTGTCATACAGTTACATTATATAAAAATAACAATAAAATAGACAAGTGGTATAGATTGACACTGAAAATGGCCAATGTGAACGCTTCCATTATTATCTGAACCGCGACACGACAAAACCAACAAAGTAGCTTGTGCACCCAGCGAAGACTCAGATCAGCCTGGGCATCCACCCAGTCAGATCAGAGCCTCCGCTGTCCGCATGGAGCTAGCTTAGACCGTTAGCTATTGTTTAAGTACACAGCAAATACTCTGATTAGACTGGGCGGATGCCAGGCTGATCTGAGTTTCCGCTGGGCGCACATACCAACAAGTGTCATACGTATTTAAGCCGAATACCTTTCGTTAAATTTAACGGAAACTAACAGACGCTTACGATTAGAAAAATAATTTTTACCTACAAACAGGGGCGGAGTGCAGAAAGCAGACGCAAGCGTACGCCTGACGTACGTCCGTCGTAAAAAAGTACAGAATTTTAATCGGTGTGCACAATCGAGACGTGTCGTAAACTTAGTCGTAAAACACTGATTCTCAAGAAAGTGTAACGAATGGTGTCATGGCTTTAAACGCATGTATAATTTTGTTTTGAGTTGTGGATTAAATCAAATAAGTGCACGCTCTGACACTTCTGCCACTACCTCAAACACTTAAGTTATAATATTGATTCAAATACATGGAAAGACTCATATGGTCATACCTGATACTGAAGGACCCCCCTATTTTTTGCATGTCATAATTAAGGATGTCAATATTTACTTTCAATTCTTTTGTAGACTTTGGGCGTGAAACAAATAGACTTGACTTGAAAAGGTTGCTATTAACGAGTATTTTCGAATAATGATAAATGGGTTTACGTTGGAATACAAGGCTTTTCTTAACCCATTTCTTGTCATTGAGTTGTATATATTCTACGAGTCCAAGCATTAACAGTGCATCCCAAAGTTTCGGATGGTGCTAACAAGGTTTGTTTTTTCACAAAATAGGTCATAATCAGTCACCCTGACAGGTCACAAATATTTTTTTACTATCTTTTGAATTCAAATTTTGTTTTGGCGCGTCCTTAGTATTCCGAAAAAAGCGTAATTTTTCAAGTGTATTTTACGAGTCAAGCCAAAGTCACCCAGTATATAAACAAGAAAGAAACCTATTGCCTGCCGTGGAAGGGAAACAAACGACAACGACCGTAATCCTTATCGAATATGTTTCGTGGAAAATAAGTTTCGCGTTTCATAAAATTATTTTAAGGGACGTATTTTATGGGACAGAAATTCTGAGCAGTACAAGAAGGGACCAAGCAAGAAGCTGGTACACTCTTGAAAAGTGCACATTGTCTTATTCATTTAAAATGACCACATGAACGGCCATTCGGAAGCTGCAAAAGATTGAAAACACCGGAGAAATTTTCAGTTTTTGAATTTTTATATTATGATTTCATGATTCATCAAAATATTCATTTAATATTTACCTACTTCTTAAACTGAATTTGATATGTGCATATATGCGCTGAATAGTTTCCACTGATGAGAATGTGCAATTAAAATTAAACACTGATGCACCGTGGTCTATTTTTAGGCAATAAATCGACGTTCGAGTAGTCCCGTAAAATACATTTACATTTAATAGCAGTTCTTTAAAGAAAAATCGTTCTGACAAACCCTGAGGATTAGAAACTATATTTTAAATTGATTATAATATGTGCGTCGTTATTCTCTGCCCTAGGCTGAGTAATGTGCTCTCTTTATCTGTAATTTCAATTCGTTTTCTTGGAAAATTTGGTCAAATTTCAGGTCCGCAAAAATAAATTGCCTAATTCGCAATTTATATGGTGCTAGAAATGATGTTCTAGTCTGGTTTAGTTATCTAGAAGTGTTATTTAAGTGCTATTGTCATCACAAATTGGATATTTTCTTAGTGGGAAGACTGAAGAAATCGAGCGATAAAATACAACATTAATGTCCCGTAAAATACAAATCTAAAACGAGTTTCACTGGCGTAATAAGATGATTTATGGTAATTTTTTGTCATATAACAAAAAAGTATACACAGGTCAAAGAAGTTTGATTTTTGATACATGTATCTTGAAATATTCTTCTCGGAAAGTCTCATATTACAACTGGTGAGATTTCAAGTTTTTCTATTAAAGAACTTAGAAAAACAACTTGAAATGCAAAGCAGTACTGCTGATATGAAAAAGCAAACAGACTGGCAAATTGTAACGCAAACACTTCTCTGTGTTTACACATAAAACTTGTTCATGTACCAATACCGCATTTAGCCATTTATGTTAATACTTGTATCTAAACACAAACCATTCACTGTTACATTTTAAGATCGTGTATTTTACGGGACAGTACTGAAGACATGAAATGCAGTGTAACCGTTCTAGATGCTCTATAAAGCATATACGTTTTATACAGACAGGTTAAAATTTTAAAGTTTAAAACAGCAGTTTTCCTTGAGGTTTTCAAATATATAACTTTCTGTGTTTTGCAGTAATAGCTTTCTTTCATGTTAGTTAAGTACAATGAGATCGTATTGCTCCTTTTTGGTAGAAGAAGAGCATTTTGCTCTTTCAGAAATAATAGTGTGAAGATTTCTATAGCTCAACTTTGTCCTAAACAAAATCACTTGCCTCTACGCTGGATTATACCCTTATACTTCTAGCAGTTGCTTCAAGTCGATTGGTCTATACGACTCGTAGAATACTGAAAAGAAGTGTTAGTCCCTTCACGTTGTCTCTTGTTGTCTGAATTCACCTGATATTTACTGTGCAATACTTTAGATTTAACTTCGAGAGATACCAAAATTATGAAATGACAATGAACGATCTCTATATGACTTGTCTACTTTTTCAAAATTTTAACCACCCAAAAGTTACACTTTCTTGAGAATCAGTGAAAATCGCTTCAAAACTCACGTCTGCTACATTGGCGCTGCGTATTCCTTTTACATTATTCAGCTTTTGCTGCATTTAGATATGGCTGGAATGTTACACTAGATGGATGAATTACAAGTTTTAAAAAGAGACAAGATAATCAGAGACAGAATCTATCCATTTGATATCTATAAAGACATAGTGCTATATGATCGGTTTACCACGCCATTGGTCGCTGGACCTGACTGATAAGCTGCATCGAATTCGACTGTGTTTCCTTCCATATTTTTTTTTCGTTGATACATTTGAAAATCTAGATCTCAGACTTGTCCTTCTACGTAGCTAACATTCAATATTTCATAATCTTCAAAGTTTTTTTTCCGTTTTGGACTGGTTTGGATCTTGGCTGTTCCCAAGTACCTTAATCAACTTTTATACCTGACACAGCTCTTATCATAACGGGATTTAAAAATCGTTCATGAAACACACGTGCTTATCTTATAAGAGAGCACTACGCCTAGTCGCACCCCTGTCGCAACTACGCCTGACGTCCGCCCGCTCTGTGCACTTGGGTTTAAATACAGTCGTATGATGGACTTAGTTGCGCAAACGTTTGTAATCTACGCCGGCGTAGTTTACGCCTCCTTTGTGCACTCGGGGGCCCAGACTATTTGCGCATTCTACCAAATACACCAAATTAAAAGTAACATATTTTCCTAGCCGTACCTTTTCGCACTGGTATAATACAATATAACTTTTAGAGTAAATTCGATTTTAATGGACTAAGATTTGCTTAAACTTGATAGATGTCCTACATATTTATTGCATTTAGTGGGATTTCTGTTTGTTTTTTTCCTAAAAGAGAACCTTTTTCATATAAAGACAAAAATTGCAAAATGCACTGTTATAAAGCTGAGATAATCAATAATATGGATCCGTTCGCACTGGCATGATAGCTTTTTTTCTGATAAAAGATATTGTAGAATCAGAAAAATTTTCCTCATATACCTCGTAAAATTTCTCGTGCACCTGGCCGCTGAGCGGAATGTTTATTTTTCCAATATGACTGGGCAGCCCTTGAATGCAAATTATCAAGAATTGTAATTAAATTGTTTCGAAAACATCATTATGATAGCAAAGAAATTTTTAAAACGTCACTGACCCTAAAAAAATGAAAGCTTCAAAATCTGAGGGGTAACTCATCGGGTCGTGCGTGTACATATAACCTTGCAAGTTTGTTTCAAAAAGCTCAATTTGTCTTCAGCTTCAATGGTGCAAGTTTGGGATATAAATGCATTGTGGTTGAATTTAATAGGGATACCGGGGCTGGATGAATTACGGGATGAACGAATCAGGAGGATAACGTTTGGTTGAATATGTTCATGTCATTTTCGTCCTTAGTGATAGATGCGCCAAATTCCGATAGACTCATTTCAATGATATATTTACCATTATCTAGTGGCTGACGTCACTATTTTCTTGACGTCTTATTTGGTGAACATAATTAGAGGTGATTTCTGAAGACCAAATAGCCTTAAATAGAGCCGGAAAACTGCTCTTCCTAGATACTTGAAAACTGTATACTCGCAGAGAAAACATCATAAGCCTACAAAAATAAAAATGTGGTTCATTAATACCCGATCTCCTCTGCAAGAAAATTTACCAACATTAAGTGGCCGGGCCGGGTAGCGCAATCGGTAGGGCACCTGACTCGTAAGTCAGAGGTCCTGGGTTCAAATCCCGGTCTGGCCACATACTTTCGTTTCTCCTTCCGCTGATTCAAGAAGGGCAGTTGTCAGTTACTGGCGAAAGTATGTGCACTTAGTACTGGTTAACCGCTTAGGAGGTCTAAGCCTGCCCAGGAATAGTGTGGTTAGGTTAACTGACCGTCCCGACATGACTTTAGTTGTTTACCGTGGACGTTAAGCATCAAATCAACCAACCAACCAACCAACATCGTTTGTCGTTCAGTATACTAGATATTGGTATGACGGTGAATACATGTTAACCAGGTTAAAGGGTACTTATGGAGATGCTTACATAAATAAAAATAACAAGTATGATTTTCAAAAAGTATTTTGTTTGTCTGGTTTCGTGTAGGAAATCCAACTGAGAGTCTGCGCTAAGCCATAATGAAACCGCCCTCGAAGGTAAGTAAAGACGTAAACTTGTGCGAAGTTGCTAATTTTCAGGGAAATGCATTAAATTCATATGGTTTTATTCTAATTTTTGTATTTGCCACAAATCACCACTTTATCGTTGCTCTGTTGGTCTGAAGTGTATATGTACTTGTCACCTGTTTAAGGTATGTACGTGGAGCCCCTCTGATACTGAAATGTGATAGGCCGATTCTCTCTCTTTCTTTCTCTCTCTGTTCGTCCTTCCAGCCGTTCGCCTGCGCGTGCCTCCAGAAGGTACATTTCAGTTGTTCAGAAGCTGTTATTAATAGTGATCAATACATGAACATAGATATAAATACAAAGAAGCCGAGTCGAGTATACTGTATACATATCGTATGGATGCGAGGGGGACATTTAGATGTAAACATACAAAACGATGTTGGAGACTCAGGGGACTGTATATTTAGGGGATCCCATATGTACGTACATATACAAGAATATTTTGGAGACAAGGGATATAAATATGCAGGCACACATTGTACTTGGAGACTCGGGACTTTAGATATAAACATACAAATACGTTGTCGGAGACTCCGGGGACTGTACATGTAGGGGATGCTATATATAGACGTACGTAATATACAGGGATCTGTTGCAGACAGGGTGACATGAATGTGCAGGCACACACGATACTATCTGTTTGGGAACCCGGGGACTGGAGACTCGGAGACTGTTTAAAGATAGACATATATGCATACACCTATACATTGACGATTTGGAGACATGGAGACTCGGAGACTAGGAGATGAAGGGGACATAGATAAATACATACACCTATACACTGACGATTTGGAGACCTGGAGATTCGGAGACTAGGATATGAAGGGGACATACATAAATACATACACCTATACACTGATGATTTGGAGACCTGGAGACTCGGAGACTCGGAGACTAGGAGATGAAGGGGACATACATACATACATACATACATACATACATACAAACATACATACATACATACATACATACATACATTGACGATTTGGAGACCTGGAGACTCGGAGACTCGGAGACTAGGAGATGAAGGGGACATACATACATACATACATACATACATACATACATACATACATACATACATACGCACGTGTTCATACATACATACATACATACATACATATATACATACATACATACATACATACATCATGGAGATATATACATAGATACATACATACATCATGTAGATATATATACATATACATACATACATCATGGAGATTGATACACACATAGGGTAATATAATATTTCGTGTGGTCTTACATGACTTTCTTCCCCCATTCGTGCTGATATGACTGAAATACTGTTTAAACGGACGTAAAATTAATAGGCATCCATCGATCTCATGCGAGGTTTATTTTGGTCTGTTTTTGATAACCTTCCCACAAATATTTATCACTAGCAAGTCAACGAGGGATCATGCATTTATGAGCATTTTATTTAGGCGACGGCTAGTGACAACCGGTTGTCAGCAGCCTCACAGGCTGGAGACAACCGTTTGTCATCAGCCTGTGAGGCTGCTGACAACCGGCTGAAAAATTAACAACCACTTTAAAGGACAGTAAACATTGGCTCATTGTACAAACATAACAAGTAAATCTCAACAGGTTTATAGTTTCAATTAAACTACATATGTATCACAACAACAAAATATCAGCTATCAAATAAGCAAAAATATTATTAAGAAGGCTATTCTAAAATAAGTTTTCCAAGGGAAATAACTCAAATTATCTTTGCAAGGGAATTAACACAGAATCATCCTACATAACGATTTTCCCTTAAATTTTATATACTAATTCTATTTGCACGTTCAACTGCCTTAATGACAATGGTTGTTTCGTATTATGCATTTGTAGGAAATTTTGCCTGATGGAAAGAATTAGTAAAATACCAAGGACACGCCTGGTAAACTATAACAGGTACCTCCGGCGGAGGTACCGATAAAAAGTTGTGACAGGCATCTGGAGCTGCCTGTGACTGTCAAAAAATGAAAACAAACGGTAGGTATTCCTCTTTATGGACAAAATATAAAATAACCAGGGAGTTTATTAAGAATCAAAAAGTGCTATTCGACCCTTATAGACATTAAGTTTTGTCACACCTCATATCCCCCAGAACTTTCCGTATTAACCAAAGATACGACTTTTAAAGTGGCTTTAATGTCAGCCCACAGTTCTCAAAACAAAATGAATTCGGCCGTTTTTGTTCTTAAATGCAGTGATCTTGCATACGAATCTGTTTTTCTCGGCACACTGATGTTCAGGTAACCTCCTTGCCCAAATATAAATGTCGATTGACTACAAATAAGGTTTGATTTTTCAAAACAACAGCTGGCGGTGCCTGCAATGGTGTGGAGGTGCCTGTGATGTAAGCAAATATAGTGAAATCTGAATAGTTATTGCAGCTGGAAATATTGACATCTTCTTTAAACCAATGCCTGGAAAGAATCATTCATTCAACGTCCCATTAAGCTATCATAATGCGTATATCATGAAATTCCATGTTAAATTCCTAAAACTCTATCTCAAAGAGTTATTGCCCATTTTCTTTCCGTTTATGTTAGCCAAACATTGACGAATTTCACATAGTTGCTGAAAATTAACTGCCTAATTCAGTGTGCGAATCGTTATGAAGTGTGCGCTTAAATAAGAGTCAACGTTTTTGTGAATGGTGATGACTGTGATCGGGAGGTGCTGCCTATGAGTCATTTTAACTCGTTAGAAATTGTCGAGGTCACACGTCTTGCCAGCTACACGTATTGTGTGTCAAATGGGTCAAAATTGCCGATACCCGTCAACAGGCATACACGTACAGGTATCTAAAGTGTTGATCCTTTTGGTACATCATATGCGTGTCGCTCGCATGTGTCGTATGACGCTCGCTGTATGCATTAACTTTGTGGTAACCGGAGTGATAGGTGCTACAAGTGATTCAGTCTGGCTAGTTTTGAATTTTTGGCGCTAAAATCAAAATACATCCGTAAGGCCTACAGATTACATCATCGGCAGGTGACATAGTCTCAACATTACACCTTTTAGTATGTTGAAGTGATAGGAATCTTGTAAATTATGTGTAATTCAAAGTCTCCGAATAGCCACTGCATCAAATTTGGTAACAAAAGAGTACTTTTACTACATAAAAGTCATCTTCCGAAACATTGTTAATTTTGCAAACGTTTCGAGTAGCTAGCATGGCATGTGACCTCGACAATTTCTAACGATTTGGAATGTCTAACAGGCAGTCATCACCATTCACAAAAACGTTACCTCTTAATTAAGTGCATTTCATAACTATTCTAACACTGAATTAGGCAGTAAAGGAACACTGACAGCTGTAATGTAAATTTGCCTAAAAAAGTGGTCAAAGATAAACTTTCGGTATACTTCAAAATTTCTATTGAAATGTGTTGCTCTCAACACCCTGTACTTTGCACAAAAACACTTTCTCACTTATCAAGCACACAGACTTAGATTTTTGGTGTAAAAAGCAAGTTTTTATAATTCGATGTATGGAAAATAGGAAAAGTTTTATGATTGTACTTCCCCCCCCCCCCCCCCCCCCGCGTGCCTCAGCTAGCCACTTTGACTTTGCATGCATATGTGTACTGCCAACATACACATTATATGTGAGTAGAATGCTGAGGCACGTGGGGATTGATAGTCTACAGCTGAAAAAATGAAAAGTGGGGGTGGTAATTAGACCCTCTGTGCCTGAAATTAAGGCGAACATACATTTTAATCACAAACTATTGCATTCTATGAGCAGCTACAATGCTTACTTTATTTTAAGCATATTTAACCAAATAAGATACAGTAAATATGAAAAATCAGAAACACGATGTATTTTCGACGATCAAAAATTTCACTTACCCCTCTCAATAAAGTCAATGAGAGGTAGCTTGCAAACGTGATTTTTTTTTTCAAAATCAGTATCAAAACCTCTTTATAATGCATAAGTCTACCAGTAGATGCAAAAATCTTTAAAATTGGCTTTCTGTGGAAGCTGCAGTAATTTGTCAAAAAATGGGCAAATTTGCATTGAAACTGTCAGAGGTACTTTTCAACAGCTACTTACAACTCGTCAATGTTTGACTAACAGATATGGAAACAAAACGGGCAATAACTTTGGATTTTGGATTTCTGTTGTGAAGCATCAATGTTACGTGTTCTTATGTCCGCTCGTCTGTAGTCTTCTGGCAATAAGGTCACCTGTATAGCTGCCCACTTTGCTTTCTGGTTTGTTTTATAATTCAAAATATAGTATACTTTTTAGGTAGAACAGAAGTTAGCGTTGTTTTCATTTGGGGTAGGTTGGGGTAGGTGAAGGACCACCTGTCTGGGAAAGAGCTCTTTATTCGATTTACCATGCGTGTCTTTTATGAACTAGTGTCAATGTATACTTACCTCCATCTTGGTTTTGAGAACAGGATGTAGAATCTGATTGTATAAGTTCATGATCATCGTCTGTCGTTTTAACAAAAATATGCTTGATATTCGCATTATGATAGAGTATTGCGACGTTAAATGAACGATTCTTTCAAGGCAGTGGTCTAGAGATGAAGAATATCAATATTTGCAACCGCACTAAATCTTCAGATTTTCGCTATATTTTCTTACATCACAGGCACCTCCATTCCGTCACAGGCACCTCCAGTGTTTTTTACAGATCCAGCCTTATTTGGAGTTTATCGGCATTTATATTTGGGCAATGCTGTTTACTTTACGTCAGTGTGTCCAGATCAACAGATTCTTACGCAAGAAAATTGCATTTAGGACCTTAAACAACCGATTTGTACTTGTTTTGAGTACTTTCGGCTGACCTTACAGTCACTTCAAAAGTCATATCTTCCGTATATATGTAAAGTTCCCGGGGATGTATTGTGTGACAAAAGTAAATATATGTAAGGGTCGAATAGCATTCTTTGATTTTTAATAAACTCCCTGGTTATGATGTATATCAAAAAGACGAATACCTACCCTTTTTGTTTATTTTTTGACCGTCACAGGTAGCTCCGGATGCCTGTCACAACTTTTTATCGGTACCTCCGCGGAGGTACCTGTGATCGTTTACCAGGCGTGAAGGACCTCTGACAGTTCTAATGTAAATTTGCCTATAAAAGTGGTCAAAAATGAATTTTTGGTATACTTCAAAATTTCTACTGAAATGTTTTCCTCAGAACTCCCTATAATTGGCACCGACACAATTTTTTCGTTATTCAACACACAGACTGAGATTTTTGGTGTAGAAAGCAAGTTTTTTTATAATTAAATGTATGGAAAACAGGAAAAGTTTTATAAAGATACTTTCCACCCGTGCCTCAGCTAGCCACTTTGCATGTATGTTTGTACTGTCTATATACACATTATATGTGAGTGGCAAGCTGAGGCACGGGGGGAATGATAGTCTACAGCTGAAAAACTGAAAAGTGGGTGGGGTAATAAGACCCTAATGCATCTTAAAATCAAGCTAGCATACTTTATATTGACATATTATTGCATGCTATATGCAGTTGTAGTGTTTACTTGTTTTTAAGCACGTTTAACAAAATAAAATTCAGTAAATAAGAGAAATCGAAAATTTGTTGTATTTTAGATGACCAAAAATTCCACTTATCACCCTTGAGAAAGTCAATGAGAGTTAGTCTGCAGACGTGATATATTTTCAAAATCAATAAGAGAATTTCTTTATAATGCATAAGTCTACATGTAAACGCTAAAACCATCAAAATTGACTTCCCATGGAAGCTGCAGTAATTTGTCAAAAAATAGGCAAATTTGCATTGAAACTGTCAGAGTTCCTTTGCTTGACCAAGTAGCAAGAATACAACTATAAGGAAATAGCTTACGATGGTAACTCATAAACTGGTGAATTTGTGTAAAACTTTTTCTTTCAAAGTGAATCTTTAATGATAATGCAATGCATAAATTCTTTGATATATTTGAATGAATGACTAAATAACTTCCACACAATAATAATGCAAATACATAAATTTACATCTGATTTGTTTAGTTTCTTAATAGTTTCATGCTAACTACATTTAACTTCAAACTCGATCAAAGTGAAAAATATATATATCTACATCTACCTATATATCTTAAGATGAAAATAATACAATGTACCATGAAACTAATATTCTTAAAATATCTTGGGTTTTATAATTTGAAAATAATAGTATTTATAGTAACCGTTTGTCAGCAGTCTCACAGGCTGGTGACAACCGGTTGTCTCCAGCCTGTGAGGCTGCTGACAACCGGTTGTCAGCAGCCACTTCCTTTTATTTATTTCCACTCATGATTGCTTAAATCTTCTTTTAAATTAAAAAGTGAAACGCACTTTTTTTTACATGGATTTCTTGTCATATACATGTAAATAAATAAATTATATCGAACACAAACTCTCTAATTTGAATAGAAAATGATGGACAGATTAGGTGCTAGGAGGTGCATCATATGGATTAGTTCCCTTGAGCCTGATGGGGAATATCTTTTGACAACTTAAAAAGCGTTAATAATAAATAAATAAAATATAAGCAAGTAGCACGAATATACCACGTACAAACCCCGGAGCCGGAGCCGAAGCTTTGTTATTTCATCCCCGAGTGCTTCGTTAAGACATAATTTAACCAACCGACATGAACAGAGGATTTGAACAACCAAGTGAAATGTCATCGTGAGCCATAGTTCTAGTCTTTTTAACCCCGATTGTCCGTGTCGATCGACAGAAAATAAAGCAAAACTGGTGATTAAGCAGGAAAACTTGATTTTTACACAGAGATTGGGTGGTGATATGTCAAACTGACAATGCTACAGGTGAAGTACACCCAATTCTCTCCCCGATGTCGAAAACCGCATCTAAAAGAACAAATCCGATATGGACTTACCTGCATTTGACCGTTTCACTTTACAAGTTGTTTATGTCGCACTAATGATTTTCGGGTGTACAGTCAATTGTCGCTTCCGATTTGGTGACTGTCCGCTTATACACTGTGTTAATGCCCGGAGACATTTCAAAAAACACCCAGGAGACTCAAAAGTGACCATTTGCTAACGGCCCCATTGCTGTATGTCTTGTATTGTGCCAGGGGTCTTGTATTGTGCCAGGGGGCTCAATTTAATTCCGGCGGAAACAGAATTCCTTTCTAACCTACATAGGACTCCACCGCACACAGCTTATGATAGCGGCAGCATCTTGTTTCCTCCCAGCAAGTTACTGACTTGTACACTGCTTATAATAAATGTATAAACAACCAGACTTATTGGGCCATAAGGCTCATGGGCCTATCCCAATCTACAGTGACTTCATTAAATCTAGATACTTTTGCATGCAAATGAATAGAAATAAGCAACTGTGGAAATCGTCCTGAAGCAGATGAAGACTGTAATAAAGATTATGTTATGCCATGCTCTTATACACTTTTTACGTTCGAGATAGCCCGGGTTACACAGGTATTTAAAATGAAACCTTATCTTTATACAGTATAATGGAATCATATTGCACATTTTGTAAAAAATTTTGAACTATAGAAAATGGGCGAAAAAATTTGGGGATCAAAAATTTTGGAACGCAAAAGTTTTGAAAGCAAAAATTTCTCGGAGGAACTTTGGGGAGTAAAATTTGGAAAGCAAAAATTTTGGGCAGCAAAAGTTTTGAGGAGCAAAGATTTTGGGGAGCAATGGTCTCGGGGAGGAAAAAAAGTTTGGGGAGTAAAAATGTTTTGAGAGGAAATTTGAGGAGCAAAGTTTGAAGAGCAAAAATTTGGGGAGCAAAAATTTTAAAAGGAAAAAAACTGGTGAGAAAATTTCGGAAGCAAAATTTGGGAGGCAAATAGCTTTTGCCCTATGCGGTCGAGCATCCTGATATGTATCAAATCACAGTGGCCGGGCCACATAGCACAGTCAGTAGCATATCTGACTGAAGAGCCAGAGGTTGCCAGACATGATCCTATAGAAAAATTTACTATTTCCATTTGTCAAAGGGCCACAAGCTCAAAAGCTGTCATCCAGAGATATGGTTGTTGAGCTCTGCACGTCATCTAATATTGCTTAACATTACTGTATAGTTCCATGTAAATATTTTAATCGTTTTTTGAGTGACAGAGCAGACTCAACTATATGACGAAATCTACTATTTTCAATTGTTAAAGGAACAACTCCAAAAAATATGTTACCCAGAGTTACAGTTCCTGCGCTCTGCATGGCGTCTGATGATGCTTTACATGTTTGTGAAGTTTTCAAAAAATACTTGAAACGATTTTGATGTTTATTTTGTGGACATTATCTTATAGCAAAATCTACTATTTCTAACGGTCAAAGGGCCACGGGTTAAAATATATATAATCCAGAGTTACGGTTCTTGAATTCAGCATGTTGTCTAATAATGCTTTACATTACTGTATAGCTTCACGTAAATAGTTTTTTGAGTTACAGAGTGTACACGACTGTATGGAAAAGTCTACTATGATCTTTACTTGTTAAAGAGCAATAATTTAAAGACGATATAATCCAGGGTTACGGCTCTTGCACTCTGCACGTGATCTCATGATGCTTTACATTTGTGTAAAGTTTCATGAAAATATCTCAAACCGGTTTTTGAATTACAGAGCGGACACGATTTTTTGACGGACAGACAGACGAGCGGACAGACGGACAGACAGATGACCATGGCAAAAACAATATGCCTTCCATCCCTTGGGAGGAAGACATAATAACAGACATATCCACAAACAGCACATATAACAACCAAAAAGAACCAAAACAGAAGTGCCGGATTGGGACGGACAGCAATAGATTACTGGAGGCCGAGGCGGGGAAGGGTTTACCGGTTTGAGGTTGACCAACCTTGCTCTTGGTTTTGCTTTGGTTCATCAGACACTTAGTTGATCGTTTTGCATGGGGAAGATATCCAGCTCCTAAGTGTAATATCTCAGAAACATGGAAATCAAAATTAAAACATATAGTGCTAGGCCCGAAATCTGTAGCTACGCAAGATAATACTTTCGCTCTCCCTAAAGAGTAGAGTTTGGCAACCATGTGGATGTTATAGCCTGTACCCCTCTGGACATAATAAAGCCCGGAGACATTCTGAGAAATCCCTCTGGGGCGCTAGAGGGATGAATTTGTAAAAATGACAAAAAATAACTATTTTCTCTGATTTTTTTAAATTTTGAAAAAAATCTGGTTGTCTTAATTTTGTATCAAATTACACCCATATTTATGTTGCCACAAATGTGTTCTAATAAATAAGACCTTCCAAGGTGATGAAAATGTCACCAAAGGGGTCCCACGAAGGGATAATTACCAGTAGTATAATTTTCATAATTTTGACCCCACCCTTGAAAAATGTTATGTTCTGAATCACTTTTAAAAGATTTTGATTTTATTTAAGTATGGAGGTTTTGCATATAGCCTGTGACAGTTTTTAAGTGCATAACATTTTTGTTCGAGATAACGGGCGTGCCACGGTAAAATGAGATATATGAATACAAAATTCTCTTAATCCAAATTATTTAAATTTAAACTACAACTGTCTCTCATTGACATGGAATAAGGCATTTTGGTTGGAATTTTGTTGATGAACACTGAAATGTTTAAATAAATATATAAACGTCCAATTTGGTGCAAATTTGGTACACATGTCAGTCATAAATATTAATTTTATACAAACCCTGAAGAAAAAGGCTACCCTTCATTAAGCCGCAACCCTGTTTAATCTGTATCAAAATAATGTAGTAAATAGACATTTTATAAAGTTCCCTTACAAAGTAGAAGCTTTTTAAAGGAGAATTATACATATTTATACGTGCTACTGATTTATATATGTTACATATTTATGTACGTTTTATATGGACATATTTATATGTAAAATACAATTTATACAAAATGTACAATATGATTTGATTATACTGTATAAAGATAAAATTTCATTTTGAAAACTTGTGGAACCAGGGCTATTTCGAACTTAAAAGTGTGTAAGTGCATAGTATAACCTAATCGCCATGGTACCATGTTGTCCAAAACTAACGGTTGCATGTGGGCATATGGATCTCATCAGCCTGGGAGGGTAATAAGAACTACATGTAGAAGGGTAGGTGCAATGGTTAGCCTTGGTTGGCAGTCCACCTAGGAATTCATTGCTAGGTCTGTGGACAAAACGTGCTAAAGAACACCTGTGAAAACAGCACCACTGGGTTGAAGACTTCCTAGAAGAAGTCAACGGCCAGTATAGAGCACCAGCATGAGTTCAACAGTCGTGTGTTAGCTGCAAGACCCGAGCGAGCCTTGCTCAGCTTGGTACAACATCTTGATTTCAGAGATCACTGTTGATTAGGATATGCCTAATCAGCTTGGCCCTTTCCGTAGGTTGTATTATATTTAGTGGCTTGCTTGGAGAAACCAAGAAGCCACTTCCACCTCCATAGGTCTCCCAAGCCTAGGGGTCAATTTGGGTTGGTGTAGACTCAACATCGAAGAGTGAACGTCCTCCTAGAAGAGGTCAACTCCCGGGGTGGAATAATACTTTTAGCCAACCGACACGTGCTCATGACCAAGGCGAGCCATATAATTTTCTTGGAATTCGGTTGTGGTCAACATAATCAGCCTGAAGAAGTATGGTCTCTATCAGGTTGACTTTTGCCCAAGTAACATTTTGGAAGACAGACCCAAGGATACTTTTTGTTGTTGTGTTATTGTTTAACGTCCACGGTAAACAGCTGTGGCCATGTTCCTGGGCAGGCTTAGACCAGAAGTGCACTTACTTTCACCAGTAACTGACAACTGCCCTTCTTGAATCAGCGGAAGGGGAAATGAAAGTAAGTGGCCGGATCGGGTATGAAACCCGGGACCTCTGGCTTATAAGTCAGACGCGCTACGGACTGCGCTACGCGGCCCAGCCCCCAATGATACTTAAATACTGGGTCTGTCGGGGCCCAGCTTAAGAATAATTACGCCTACCGTTTGACGTTAGTAAGTACATGTAGTTGATAAGTGTGCGACTGATGTGACTGCCATCCGGGAAACTTGACGAGCTGATCCACAAAATGGACAGGTACTTCTGGAACAAACTGGAGCTCTGAGATATGCATTGAGAACTTAGGTGAAATGTCAACGGATGACAGACACAAGGTTTGCCAACCAGTCTGCAGCAGACCCTCCGTTTGCGAGCAGCTCCTTTCAATGTCACAACACAATCATAAAGATCTGAGCAAGATGACAAGAAGGTAGACCATTTCTACTAGTAACTCCAGCTAAGGGGGGGGGGGTCTCCATCAGGGCCATTTTCTGGTTACAAATGGATTTTCATCAAAACTTACCAATCTCTACTTGTACGTGTTGACTTCCATATACTGAAATACTGATCTCGTCGGAAGTGTATTTTGAGTGAAGCGCAGTGTCAAAGTGGGTGGGGTAATTCCATCCCATACCTTACCATGTATCATTTTTTACAAGTATCTCTATAAGTATTAATGGCTGATTAACCATTATGATTTGAAGTAATACAGGCATATATGCTTATTAATTGGGTTATATAACTTACCACTGTTTGCTTATTCAATACCAATATATGAGCTTATAAGTGGTAGCAGGAATTTTACTTATTTTAGCTTCTCCAGCTTTACGAAAAACCACAATTTTTCTTTATTTGTCCAGATATATAAAGGAAACTTTGTAATTATATTGAAATGATAGTATGCATTGCAGAATTATGAGAAACCTATCCTATGCATATCAAAACCTGAATTATCTGCCCTTGATTCAAGAAAATATAAGTAATTCAATTTTAAATGAAAGAACGAAATTCCACACTGGTAGGTATATTTTTGATGACTCTTTTGCTCATGTTTCAAATATTGTACTGGTTGTTAAGCTTTAAATTCCATATAGTGCCCATGATGTCACACAAGAACTGTAACTGGACAACAGAGATCATCCTGTTATGAGCTTATATGTTGTAACAGGAATTTTACTTTATTTTGCTTCTCTAACTTTATGAAAAACCTCAATTTTTCATTATTTGTCCAGATACATAAAGGAAACTGTGTAATTATATTGATATGATAGTGTGCATTACAGAATTATGGGAAAACTATCCTAGGCTGATACATCAAATGTTGTTGAATACCTAAGTTTAGAATTTACAAGTCTCACTGAAAACTAACGACAGAGACAGTGTACTAGACCCTCCTGCCCAACACACGCAATATTTTTTTTTATATATCTGATAGTGATCATCCTAATGTTACACATAAACTGTCTGAGGACACTCCCCAAACTCTGATGGCAAGACAGGATAAGGAAGTCCTGAAGAGAGGCAGGGATGCAAAACATATATACCCTTTTGAAACTGGCTCAGCTAAGATGGGTTGGCCATGTCACCAGAACAAATGCAGAGATGAAAGACATTCACAGAAGCTGTTGGAGATATGTTTACCAAAGAAAATATTCCGAGGAGAACTTCAGTGTGAAAATTTCATAAAGTTGCCAGAAGAAATGATACAAGAACATCCTTAAAGAAGAGAATCTGTGAAGTTAAGCAAAGGCATAACAAGAGCTTCCAAGCGGTGAATAATACACCCATTAAGTTATGAAATGCCAAAGCCAAACAAGGGAGATAATTCATAAACCAAGTAAACTAGAGCAACCATTCTTGGTCCAAATATAAACCCTTGACAATATACACAACACCATTAAGTTGTTTTAAAACATTTTGAACAATTAAGGAGTTACAGAATAATCATGAAGTTTATTCAAGGGCACATAATTTAGGGATTAAGTAAGCCAGAGTTGTGGGTGTTATTCAGGATGCATTGCTTCATTATATACATATTCCTAGAAAGTTTCAATACAATATTTTAAGGGATTAAGGAGTAATGGAGTGAATGGGAATAGAATAAAATACTAATCAAAGGGAAGTTACTCCAAACTTAAGTAAGGGAGATAAATTATTCTTATGTGCGACGCATTGTCTTGTAATAATGCACACCACTTTAAAGTTTCATCAAGATATTTCAAATAGTTACCACGCTATGGTATGCAAAATGTAATTATACACAAAAAATAGCCTAAAATACTAATCAAAGGGAACTAACTCTTAAATGAAGTGAGGGAAATTTAAATTTCAAAGTAAGGTATTCAATAACATTCGATATCTCAGTAAGTAAAATCAATAAAATCCATAAATCAAACTTTGGGTCGGAAAATGATATCTTGGATGTGATATAATTAAGTGGCATGTAGCGGGATGAGCTCTGATGTTCAGTTACAGTTCTTGTGTAATATCATGGGCACCATATGGATTTGAAAGCTCAACAATCAGTATCATATAAGAAACATGAGCAAAAGAGTCATCAGACATATACCTACCAGTGTAGAATTTCGATCTTATATTTTCCAATTTAATAGCAATATTTGAAACATGAGCAAAAGAGTCATCATAACTATACCTACCAGTGTGGAATTTCGTTCTTTCATTTTAAACTGAATTAATTATATTTTCTTAAATCAAGGGCAGATAATTCAGGTTTTGATATGCCTAGGATAGTTTTCTCATAATTCTGCAATGTACACTGTCATATCAATATAATTACAAAGTTTCCTTTATATATCTGGACAAATAAAGAAAAATTGTGGTTTTTCGTAAAGTTGGAGAAGCTAAAATAAGTACAATTCCTGCTACCACTTATAAGCTCATATATTGGTATTGAATAAGCAAACAGTGGTAAGTTATATAACCCAATTAATAAGCATGCCTGTATTATTTCAAATCATAATGGAAAATCAGCCATTAATACTTATAGAGATAATTGTAAAAAATGATACATGGTAAGGTATGGGGTGGAATAACCCCACCCACTTTGACACTGCGCTTCACTCAAAATACACTTCCGACGAGATCAGTATTTCAGTATATGAAAGCCAACACGTACAAGTAGAGATTATTGAGTTTTGGTGAAAATCCATTTGTAACCAGAAAATGGCCGTTATGGAGACCCCCCCCCCCACCTTTCGAAGGACATTCTGGTTGTACAATATGATTGGAATGGCAAGTGGAAGGGAATCACAAACAGTCTGGAGAGACGTATTAGGACCCTTCTGCAATGCCGAGACAAATAAGCGGGGTCACAAGCTCCTAAATTAGCGTCTTTAACAACCTGTACTGACAAAAACCTGGGCCCCACAAACCATCCACAAGGTGGACATAGCACAGCCGAGACAGGAAGCATTAAGACCAGATTAACTACGTCTTGGTGAGGAAGCGGTTCCAACGAGGAGGACAAGGAGCTTTTTCAGCGCAGACATATGAAGTGTACATTACCTGTCGATGATTACCTCTCACGTTCGTCTGAAGGAGACCAGACAGACAACCAAGCCAAACATGAAGTTTCACCGAGAGAAGTTCAAAAACCCAGATGTGGACAAGCACGTTCCAAGTAACAATAGGCGGGAAATTCGCACCATTCATCAGTCTGAGGGATGATGACAGCCATAGATAGCATGATAACAAACTACAATACAACATTGACTGACACAGCCAGTGAGATACTTAGGAAGGAACGTCAGAAGACAACGGCCTGTGCCACCAGATATGTTCTTGATCTCGCTGTGATGAAGGAGAGATTCGAAGAAGAGCCGGCATGAAACAGAACGAGTGAAAGAATACAGGACAGCCGACAAGAGTGTTCAAAACACCCTGAAGAAAGTAAAGGAGGACAGTTCGAGGAGATTGAAACTTGCCTGAACAAAAATATCAGCGTAACAGATGGTGAAGGATCTACTTCAGGGAAACAGGGTAGATCAACAAATATCCAGGACTCGTCTGGAACATGTCTGAAAGAGCACCAAGTTCTCAGCCGATGGACAGAATATTGCTCAGAGCTGTACAACCATGTGTCATGGTGACAATACAGTTCTGCACTGCACTTGACACTCAGAAAAAATCTACAACCGATCCTTCGCGAGGCAGCTTAGATTGTAGTAGCTGCACTGAAAAAGGAAAAGTCTGCCGGGGTTGATTATATTTCAGTATAACTTGTTCAAGCCGGCAGGAAGACCATGAAAGGTCTGTAAAAAGTTTTGAAGAACAGAAGAATGGCCGACCCCAATGACTCCGTCGCTGGTTACTATGCTCCATCAAGAGGGCCAACTCTGTCAGAACTACAGAACCATCAGCCTCAAAATAAAGTCATGCTGAAAGTCATCTTTAACAGGCTCAAACCCCAAGTTGAAGAGATTATCGCTGAACAAAAGGCTTGTTTCAGTGTCGGAAGAAGCACAACAGAACAGATAGGCCTATCTTCTAAGGAAATTACTCAGGTGAGCAGATGGTCATTTTTGAGTTTCCTGGGCGTTTTTCGAAATGTCTCCGGGCCAAAATCTATGGTAAAATAAATGTTTATTTTAATGCACAGGGTTGCCAAACTCTACTATTAAAGGTGAGCGAACCTCTTTTATTTTCTCCTGGGCTCCTGGACTATATAGATAAAACAAACGTGAGGACTCACACAAGGTTATTTCAGAGTCAGATATTTGTTACATAGTTTTTTAGGGTCAAAACACATATTTTCATTCTACAGAAGGCCATGTTAATGCATTGCTATCAAATGCAAAATATTTCCACTCGACTGAACATTTCAGTTCGATGTAGGCTATAGTTACAGGTTTTGCAGATGGGCATGTGTACATCAGATTTTGCTGACTAACTGATACGCAGACACTCTGCATTGGTAGCCACAACGATTCATACAACTACTTTCACTTTGTGCATTACTGCCATAATGTAACGCTTATCTGAAAATGAGAAGAATAATGAACTTGAGATTCATATACTGACTTTAGCGTCACTCGAGTATGCTGGACATTTGATTGTAGTCATCGGATACATTTGTCTCAGATACCCTTTGCTGTGGACTGGGAGTGTTTCTAACAGCATATTTGTCGAATTTATTGCTGAAAACGCTCCTTATACAAGACCGCGACATTCCCTACCTTTATTTAACGCGACGCCAGAATCAGACGTAAACGCCATTATGATAGTTGAAATAGATGTACAGTTATCATTTTTAATACTGCTTCTTTATAAGATAAAAATTGATAAATTTCAAAAACAATTTCTTTTTTGCTTTTTTTTTTTTTTGCTTTTTTTTTTAAATTTAATTTTGACTGATCATTGTAGAGCAAATTTCTAGCATTACCAAATTTTGCAAATGCCCTGAAAGATAACCAGATTCGAGCCAAGTGCGTACTTAGTCAATTTTTATCACAGAATATTAATGAGAATCTGGGTCTTCAAACCGTTAAGGTGGTGATAATCACTGATTTTGGACAAAGACGAAAATCTGCATAAAATACTCAAAATAACACTGATATTTCCAAAACTTAGCAGATGCCTTCTTTATGTTGTTTCTCACAATTTAGAATCCCAAAATGCAGCATTTGTTAATGTTAAAAAGTGTTTTTATAAGGAAAGATCAAAGGGTAATTTTCTGCGAATAAATCTGAAAAAATAATATTGTTATTGAAAATATACTAAGTGCTTAGAGTACCTTGTTGCATAATTAGGAGCAACCTAGCAATTATTTTTTAAACTCTTTTTTCACGCACATTATCAGGTTGAACAGATGAAAAAAAGATGCAGTCTGTGTCCAATTTTTTTTGTCAAAACACACAGGTGAGACTGGTAAGACTATTTTAACAAGGTTGAACAATTTCATCTACACACCACTGATCATGTCAGTAATGTATTATTTATACTGTAGGTGTTAACATAGGTATGCTTGCCTACCATATATTTAATAAATGCGTCCAGTGTACATTTACTTTGTACATGGTTGAACATTTGAGAAAAAGCTACCGTTTTCATCTGGTCTACATTACAATTTGAGAAAGAGTTGGAATAAATAATTGCTAGGACGCTCTTCATTATGCAATAATGCACCTTCAGCACTACGTAAATTTTCAATCACAATATTATTTTTTCAGATTTATTCGCAGAAAATTACCCTTTGATCTTTCCTAATAAAAACACGTTTTTAAGCAGCATGTACGTCTATTTTATATTCTAAACTATAAAGAACAACAAGTGTACGAAGTCTGCTAACTTTCAGGGAGATACATTACTTTTTTATGGTTTTATGCAGATTTTTACATTTACCATAAATCACCACCTTAAGTTACCAACTGTCGAGTTTCTGTTTTTGCTAAGTATATGCTATTATACTAGACTTGAGTGTCAGTGGACAATACAGTATATTTGAGTGTAAGTAGACACTAAACTAGATTTGACTGTCAGTGGACAATAAAATCATTAACAAAACAACTTACCTCGTCGGAAGTATTTGTCTCACAACAAGAAACATTGCCCTGTGGATGGCACGTGGAAACAGACATTTGACAAATGTCTGAATGGATCTGAAATATTAAAAACACTTCCTAAGATATGTCTTGCAAACGACTTCATGAACCTTGTCATCAGACAAATTATGAGAGCAACATGCTTTAGTAAGCCTGTGCACATGCGCAGTCTGGCCTTTTGCTCGTACATTTTTCTTTCAGTTTCTCCATACGTCGAGGTTATTATCTGAGCGAAGTGATTGTCTGCATGTCATGTATACTGGAATGTCCAATAAGTAAATAAATTTATTTATAAACAAAAAGCGACGTACAAGCTTTCCAGCACACCGTTTTCGCTGTACCTAAAGAAATACGGAACTTAGATGCAGAATGAAGAAATTCTAAAGTTGTAAAAACGTAAAAACAAAAATTTGTGAAAATGCATTTTTTCACCGGGTAATGGCAAAACAAAGCAAAGAAAGTGTTTCCAACGTTGGAATAACAAATCAATACAAAGTAGGCAATAAGTGAAATAAACAGTTAAGTGGTAAAACGCCTGATTTATTCGATTTCCTCAGAAGCTCGTCCTCCACACGCCATTCCGTGACATCATGTGAGGCTGCCGGAAGTGATTGCAGTAGGAGTAAGATGACGCGCATAACCCAAATATCTTAAGCTTCTGTCATTTCCAATGTAAAACCCGTTTGTTGTAGAGTAAACGGTCAAAAGTAATTCCACAAACATATTTTCCCATAGACTATAGTGCAATAACATGTTTACATGAAAATTAATTTTGGCAGTTATCCTAGACAATTTTTATATAGTTATTATGGTTAAAACGCTAAATGAACAATGCAATAAACATAGTTTACGGAACTAAGTTTTGACCCTCCGTGTTAGGAAGCAGCTTATCAAAATTTGCGTAAATTTTTAAATCAACACTCTTTCATTGACGTTAATAACGGCGTCTTGAAAACCTAGACCAAAAACTCCAACCTTAAAGTTACGCTGTTTGAGAATAGGGAAAAACGACTAAAATGAAACAAAAATATTGCATGAATTATTCGTTTAGCTTTCTACCAGTATCATAACTATTATAACCAATTGAATAGAAATGCCAAAAACGAGGGGCGTTCGAAAAGTAATGCAAATGGCCTTATAACTTGTTTAGGGACATACTGGGTACAAATGCTATGCATATGCTAAAAGCTCTACATACTGTGTTTACAATGATACCAAGCACTTTACAAATGCACTTTTTCTTGTGGTCTTACAACGCATTTTATTAGGTTCCAATCATACCACTGGGATACATTTATATGTAAAATCTTTTCAGTGTCAGGCATTCAAGTAAATTACCGTTGTAAATGCAAAATTAATCTTTGTCAACGGGTTGTCCATCGTTGCCTACAATACCCATACAAAAGTTAGAAGTGTGGCAAATGTTATCGATCAATTCCTTGTAAAGCAATGCGAAGTTATTATGACGCTACTGAAATCGACGTTAACGTCATATATTAACAAGACCTGTCCCCGTACAGGATAGCTCGCCTGCAGTGCCTTGTCCTACACATAAAAAACGTAACGTATAAACTTTAACATTTTGCTAACGCCGACGCCGACGACAACGCCGCCGCTGACGCCGGGGGTAGTGCAATAGCTCTTCCTGAACTTCGTTCAGACGAGCTAAAAATTGTAGAGGCTTCATTTTTGCATTAATTTAAAGGGGGGATATCAATAAGGTGGGTTTTCTGCACACTACCAACGTTTTATTTTTTTTGACTGACGGTATACTCCAGTATGTCTAGTTTATTGAACTATATGTGAGTTTGCGCGGAACGCCCTAGTTACTGAGCTATGGGTCCACAGAAGTGGGTGGGGTAATTCAACATGGTTTTAGCTGGTCTTGTAAGAATGTTCTCATTTGGTAGAAGAGTACAACAGACAGACAGTGTTTGATAAAATGATTAACAGAACATCTAAAATGTATTTCCATATCATTTTGTTTGGTTTAATTTGAACATATGTTGTCAAAAAAGACTTCCTTTGACATTCAGCATTTTTTGATAATTTTGTCTTCTATTTTAAATATTTTTGGCATCATTGCTAAATAAACTGATCAGTAATCATCAAACTCATGTCAAGGAAGCACCCTGACACGTACCATTGGATGATGTGACCAGAATTTTACAATGACCTAGTTTTCATGGTTGACTGAACACATAAACTTGCTTAGAAGATGGTTAGATTCAATTTTATGACATAGAATTACGAAACATTGGTCAAATTAATATCTTAACTGCTATATTATACCCCAGACCTCCACCACTTAAGGTGAGAGAATACATACTGGCTTCAGGTCACGTGATCAACATGGCCACAATGCCCAAATATGGCAAAAACCTTTAAAAATCTTCTTCTTAAGAACTAGTTGACCTATGGCATTGAGACTTTGTAAATAGCATCAGGTACTCAAGTTCTTCCAAGATTGTTCAAATGATGACCTTGGATTGACCTTGACCTTTTTACGACAATGTCAAATATTGGAAAACGCTATAACATAAGATTTCATGGGCAGTTTTGTAGATTTTGGCTTAAAAAATGGTGTATACATTTGACTTAATGACATGGCCACAACATGGCCTCAGTGCCAATATATGGTAAAACACTTTAAAAACTTTTCTTCTTAAGAACCATGAAATTATGTGTTCTAGTATTTTCCCATATTTGACCATGCCGCAAAAAAGGTCAAGGTAAACCCAAGGTCACCCTATGAGCAATCTTTTTAGTACTCTACTACTCCATCCTACTTACCAAGCTTGAAGGCCATAGGTGTATTGATTCTGGAGGAGAAAAATATTGAGCTTATACCATAAATGGGTATGGCGGCAACGTTGGTCATGTGACCTGGACCGCCGGTTGAACGAATTTTTGTTCAATCAACCCCTGGAATGTGTTTATAATAATTATTGGCCCTTTGGCTTTCGAGGAAAATGTCTGAAAATGTCAAAATATGAGAGACATGGGTCAAAGGTCAAAGAATGACCTTGACCTCTTGTACTCATAATTCTTCATGACCTCATTAAGACAACTGTATATACCAATTTTTAAGCCAAAATCTTCAAAACTTCCCATGAAATCTTATGTTTTAGCATTTTCCAATATTTGACCTTGCCGTAAAGAAGGTCAAGGTCAATCCAAGGTCATCATTTGAACAATCTTGGAAGAACTTGAGTAACTGATTCTACTTACGAAATCTCACGGCAATAGATCAACTGGTTCTTAAGAAGATTTTGGAGGGTTTTTACCGTACATGAGCATTGTTGCCATGTCATTACGTGAACTGTTTATACCAAATTTTAAGCCAAAATCTTCATAACTGCCCATGAAATCATTGTTATAGCGTTTTCCAATATTTGACCTTGCCGTAAAAAGGTCATGGTCAATCCAAGGTCATCATTTGAACAATCTTGAAAGAACTTGAGTACCTGACGCTATTTACCATGTCTCAAGGCCATTGGTCAACTGGTTCTTAAGAAGAAGATTTATAAAGGTTTTTGCCATTTTTGGGCATTGTGGCCATGTTGATCATGTGACCTGAAGCCAGTATGTATTCTCTCACCTTTAGTGGTGGATGTGTTGGGCTTAATATAGCAGTTAAGATATTAATTTGACCAAAGTTTCGTCATTCTTGGTCATAAAATTGAATCTAACCATCTTCTAAGCAAGTTTATGTGTTCAGTCAACCATAAAAACTAGGTCACTGTGAAATTCTGGTCACATCATCCAATGGTACTGGTCAAGGTGCTTCCTTGACATGAGTTTGATGATTACTGGTCAGTTTATTTAGCAATGATGCCAAAAATATTGAATATAGAAGACAAAAATATCAAAAAATGCTGAATGTCAAAGGAAGTCTTTTTTGACAACATATGTTCAAATTAAACCAAACAAAATGATATGGAAATACATTTTAGATGTTCTGTTAATCATTTTATCAAACACTGTCTGTCTGTTATACTCTTCTACCAAATGAGGACATTTTTACAAGACCAGCTAAAACCATGTTGAATTACCCCACCCACTTCTGTGGACCCATAGCTCAGTAACTAAGGCTTTCCGCGCAAAGTCACATATGGTTCAATAAACTAGACACACTGATGTATACCATCAGTTAAAAAAAATAAAACTTTGGTAGGATGCAGAAAACCCACCGTATTGATACCCCCCCCCCCCCCCCCCCTTTATTGGCAGGTTTTCGTTGACCCATGTAAATGCTTTTGCTAACAAGATTTTGAATGCTAATAAACTTGTTTTTATTACAAAATCATAGTAACTTTAGTGGAAAGGGAGACTTTGCTACTTCATAAAATACGGAATATTCATATTAAATGGTCAGTGCGGAACCTAGATTAAATATAATTTCCGCGATATTTACAGGATAACATTGCCCGTGCATCATCTTAAAGTAGCAAAAGTAGAAAGAATCAAACTTAAGACTGCTCATATATTTATTACGGTCTACTAAAGTAAAATTCTGCAGAGCATTTAGGGTATACCTCTATCATCGAAGTTAAAAGTGCGTCCTTTAGAAAAAATACACCGTGTTTGCAGACTTTTTGGGCATATCATACCTTTATGTGTTTGCTATCAGAAGTTCTGCTTGTATGGTGGTAACCATAAAATTACGTCGTTTTCAAAAATTTCCGAACGCCCCTCGTATAATTTCCAATCTACATGCAAATACACTGAGATCTGTTGAAAAATTAATTTTGTGGAAATTAGGTTTGGTCCATGATTGTAAAATTACTAGACTGGCTGTCCACTTTGCTCTTTGTTTTGTTTTATGCTTAAAATAATATGAATTCAAAAGGTGTAACCTATATGCGTGCGTTCCCATCCACTTAAAATGGCCATAAGCACACAAGTAGTACCACTCCAAACCCATAAACCATTTGTTCGTCTTTTCGTTTTGCCTTTTCTCTCCTTTATCAAGCCTCAGGACAGGGGAGGTAATCTTGTCAGATACGAATCTATTTGTTACTAGTTCTTTTTTTTAATCATTTATTGAGAAAAATATCGAGGTTCATAACAAATTTGAAATCAACAGAAATAATAGATTTAAAAGTAGTATTTAAACACACAATGTTGCTTTTGTAAAAGCTTGTACCTGTATGTTGTTTACTTGTGACACCATGCAGTGCTCTCTCTTTTCATTTTAATTTCCGTTTATTTTTATTTCTGTTATTTATTTTATTTACTCTCTTCAAACAAATAAGGTTTGTAAAGCAAACAAAATTCCATAGATATTGAAAACTATAAAAGTAAGGTAAGGAAACGAGAGGTATTTATTAAAAGATTTCGGAGTGTATTGATCTCATCTATCCATGTGACCTTTAAATTAAAGACACCACGGAGTCCAGTTCATCTACCTATACTAAGATTGTTATCTCTATATTGACAATAGAAAGCTTGTTACTAGGCTTTATGACGAGAGGGACGACTTCAATTTCCCCATAGTTAACTTTCCAATTTTGAGCAGTAATATCCCTTCGGCACCTGCATACGGGGTTTATGTTTCTCAGCTAGTCCGCTATGCTAGATCCTGTTTCAGATATCATGACTTTGTGGAAAGAGGGAGGCAACTCATCAATAAACTGTTGACACATGGTTATCAGAAAGTAAAGCTTGTGTCGACAGTTAAAAAGTTTTATTGGAGACACCATGACCTCGTTGACCCCTACAATGTGGCTGTTTCTTAACTAATTTCTGATCTGATGGCCCCAGCCGAAGCTTAATTTAGCTTTCAAATACCGGACTTTCTTTTACACTGACTTTTCCTACTGATACATAGATATGGGAGTGTATTATAATAGGCAGGTGATGCTTACTACTCGCGAGCATCTGATCACACCTTAATTTCGGGTCCATATCTGTGTATCCTAAAAATTCCGCAATTGTCAATGTTAAAAGGACTTACGAATTCGGATTTATGATTTGGGTACTTTGACCACTTTCATTTATCAAGGAAGGGCGAAGGGGAGGGAGGTGGAGGAATTTTCAGGACAGCCAAACACTTTTTCATGCCCCACCTACTGACATATTTTCTTAGTCCGACCCACCCCCTCCCCCTCCATTGAAAATAAAATTTTGAACCCGTTCCCTCGCCTACCTCGGCAAAGAAAAAAAAACATGTTAGCATTGAAACATGTATCACCCCCTATCCTCCTCTTCCTCAACCCCCGCCCCCTCCAAACTAAAAGTTTTCAAATAACTGAAATATACAGAAAAATAGCTTCTACATTGTATCATTATTAGTTTATTACTATGAACATGCAGACTGAAATTACAGTTAATAATGCATCCCAAAGATTTTTCAAAGATCATTTATGGTGGCCAAGTGGTGTTGCACTAGAGTCATGATCAAAGGATCCCGAGTTTGAATTCCACCAGGCCCCTTGCACTATGACTTTGAGCATACCATGAAGTGTGTGTGTGTGTGTGTGTGTGTGTGTATGTGTGTGCGTTTGCAAAAGGTTCATAACGCGGAGTTTCACGTGATTACATACCCACACATTGCGGAGACGCTGCGAAACGGGGAGCTCCCCGGTTTGAAATGTTATAAAATATTACTTTGACCGCGTTCTGCGTCCTCATTTTGTATGGAAAATAATTTTCCCACGTATTTTGTTGTTCTCCCCGTATTGTATGGTTCAGACATTTAAACGTAACACAGCTGTTGTGTATAATTGATATGATATATCAAAGAGAGTGTATCCGATAAATTTTACCTCCGCGTTTATACTGCTCTATACTCGTAAACACTCACAAATATCATTCAGTTTTCATTCGACCAGTGCCATTCAAGATGGCAACAAGAGTTTCTCAAAGGATCAAAATTAAAAGGTAAGTGTGATTTTTAGATAAAGTATTAAAATGTAACTTTGACGTTGACAACATGGTATTTTATTTGGTAAACAAATGAGCTGAGATGGAATCGGCTGTATAAAATTTAATAAGCTGTATAGATTTAATTAATTTCGTCTGCCTTTTCTTTATTTCCCCCACGTCCCCCCTCCCCCCCCCCCCCCCCCCCCCCGTCTTCTTTCTGCAATATTCTTGTAAACTTCTTTGGTCCTTATATTACTCGTTTACGGTTGACAATTTCGCTTGCATGCAAATAAATCGGGTGGCAGACACAATGATGCGTTTATTATGTTTGAGCGGGGGGGGGGGGGGGGGGGGGGGACTGGGTGTAGCTTTTCTTGTCTTTTGCTTCAAGACTTCAAGAACAGGAGTTTTAACAATAAAACGGTCCATTCATAGTTTGCGTTTATATGCAGTTAACTAATCATTACTTGGGGGATTCTTCAAAACTGACTTCAAAGATCCAATATTTTTTTCAAAACAGGTAAATGCTATTGTACGCAAATAAACGAACAAAGTGGTAGCGTGGCGGTTGATTAAAAAAAATCCGGGCACGCAAATATCCCGACTCCTCCCCATTTCAATAGAATATCAAATTGCCGCTGACTAAAAGTGACCGACTGAACGCCTGATATACCTGCTTGTCATGCCTGATTCTCATTACTTGCTTTTATAGCTTTGTTGCTTTTGTATTTGTTGTATTCATTTTACTAGCTTTCGACACAAGTCATATCATGCCGTGTCGAATCAGCTTTCCTAATCGAAATGTGCCGAAGGCAGATAATTAATATTTAGCATAGTTTTTGCCACTACCTTACACTTGCACGGCTTGGATCAGATAAGAATTACAAAACAAAACAATTTTCCGCTGAGAGAGAGAGAGAGAGAGAGAGAGAGAGAGAGAGATTACTTTGTCATTTTCATAAACATGTTTGAATTTCAGAGAAAAACAAAAGTTAGAAAAAGAGCAGCTGCAGTTGGCAAAATCGTACTGTGAAGAAAGGAGAGACCCAGACGATTTTTTGGAGAAACCTGTTAGTGATTACATAGGTATGCACATGTTAGTAAGTCACAGGTTACGCTTACTTGCAGCAGTTTGCAAGTTCCAGCTTAGCAATCCAGACGATGCAAACCTCTTAATATAAAGGCAATCGACATTTTCGTGCTCAATGTCAGGCCATACAAAAATATTTTGGTTGCTGCTTCATTGGAAGTGTTAGAGTTTGGTAGGTAGTTAGCATTTTTGTGCATATTCATATGCGAATTAACTTGTTGTCTAAGATACCTAGATCTAACATTTTAAATCCTAATTGTGTCAGAAAAAGGTACAGAAATCATCATATATGCAAGTGTTGGCGATGAAACATAGAATAGTCACATTTTACTTAGTAAGCAGACATGAAAAGCTAAAAACAAATAAAATCCTAATTCTGAGGCCATAATTTTTTGGATAGGGAAGGGGGTAAATGGCTGGGTAGGTACTGCAAACAAACGATTTTTCGAAATTCATCATTTGAAATAATATATTTTCTCGAAGATTTACATATTGACGTAAATTGGTTTTATTCAGAGCCAAAGAAACAAAACAAGATAGTAAATTCCGGTCACTTTGGTCCAATACATGTTTCAGGTGCCTAAATTTGCCTTCTTCAAAGGTATCATTTTATTTTCAATCACTATTAATTTGCAGGGAAGGGAATTTTTACGGCCAAATACTTTAGAAAAGGAGATTTTCTGCTAGAATATAGAGGCGATCTTTTAAGCTATTCTGATGCTAAGGAAAAGGAAAAGGAGTATGGAGACGCCTATGGGAGCTTTATGTACTACTTCAAATATAAAGAAATGACAAAATGGTATGGCGAAACGTGCATGTTATCAACGCTCTATTTGTAACTTCTACCAAATTAACACTCTTCAATCGTATTAGGAATGGGGTGGTCGGGTGATGCGATGGAGCTTTGTGTAACTTCCAGCGCCGGGGCGTCCTACTGATTTTGAACATTGTAGGGCAAGGGCCTACTGTGCTTGCAGTAGGTGCGGGTGGGGGTTGTTTGGACTTTTTTTCTCTCATCTATCATTTCTCCTCTTTCTCCCTCTCTGGGAGACGGCCTGATATAGACTGAAATACTGTCTCAAAGGGCCGTTAAACCCCAAACAATCAATCAATCGTATTAGGATCCAGGAAATGCTTTTTTCTCATTGGAGCAAATTATCGCAAACGTGTTTTGCATTTTGTTAGTATGACTATTGTAATTTAATGATAGTTTTGTACACGAGGCTTTCATTAAATGCGTTAATAATAAGTCATTGCCCTTGTGTTCATGCTGTAGAATCATTTAAGATGTACAATGTACTATTTCTTTTTGTTTGAAATACAATTTATTGTTCATATATGTACATATGAAGATACGAGAAAATTTGCATTTCTTATCAATCACCAGTAATTATGTAGTTTAATCGTCTTTTTAAACCTTACGGAACATACTACATTGTATATAACATTTAACACTTTTTCCAGTATCGACGCTACAATCGAAGTATTTTCAATGGGACGAATGGTCAATGATGCTGCCCATAACGATCCTGAAGAAAACTGTGAAATGAACGTGGTAGTCGTAAACCGCCGACCTCATCTTTGTTTGTTCGCAACAAGAGATATTCCTGCAGGAGAGGAGTTACGATATGACTATAACGTCCCCAACCTACCATGGCGAAAGGTATAGTACAAACAAACTTATGAATTGGGCTTATTTAATACTCCTTATACAGAATAGTGCTATTTTGAAAAAAATTATAAAAACGGAGTGGGTCGCGGGGTTACATCTCTCACATGGAACTGCGCGTTTTACATGAATAGTCAAAACTGAAAGTAGTTTAAACTTTTAATGTATTTTTATTTGCATTAATAAAATGGAGAGGTTCTCATACCACGCATATAGAATTGTGAAGTGCTGTCAAACGAAAGTAGCCGAATCGGGGAGAATTTTATTCTGCAAAACTCAAAATTGAGATGGTTAAACATGTAGGTGTTTCATACAGAAATGTGCTGAAAGCAAAAACATAGAGGATTTGACTTACTAAAATTGTACTGCAGAATTGCACAATAAAAAATCCGTTAAAAGAGGATGGATTTATACATGTAGGGCAGTTTTGCCATATAATATAAACAGTCAAGAGGTGGGGATTTTACGACTTAATTGCAAAATTGCCTCTACGACTTAATTGCAAAATTGCCTCATACAGAGGCACACTGGCTTAGAACGAACGATAGTTTTTCTTGAACGTAAACTGCGAATGGTTCATAGCTGTAAAAAACGTTTTACTACAAAGAAAAGGCTTTCCTTATTTTCAGTTGCAAGCGGTCAAAAACAAAAACACACTCAAAGAAACAGAACACGATGCTGAAATACGATCGATTTTACCCTCACCGCTGAAAGGGAATATACAGCCGGTAAGCAAATTTGATGTAATCAATATTAAAATGATTAGATGGCAATCGTGTTTTCCTTTCCATGATTTGCTTTCTTGTTGTCCATTCATGGTCAATTAGGTTTCCAAGATTTCATTGTCATTGGTATTCGTTTGATTTTTTCATCAAAGTTCAAGGGAACATTACAAGCAAAGAACTGCTACTTTTAATCAAAATTGTCTTCAAACCCACAATATTAATCGGATAAGAATATGTAAACATCCACGATGACAGAAACTCTCGTTATGAAATTGGCAAGCCGAGTAAGTTGTTATTTCAAAGACAGGTGTTTCGCCGCCGCATCATGGATAATCAGCAATGTTCAGAACACACAAAAAATGAACGAAACGAAAACAATAATCCTGTTTAGTTACTTTAAAGAAGTTTGTTTGTTTGTTGTTTTTGTCAGAAATGCAAATGCGACGATCTGTGTACATTTATTACAAACAATACTATTGTATATTGATGGTCACAGGTTATCCTATCTGGGAAGTCTGTTTTATCAAGGGGCAAACAACAATTCTGGACGAACTGACATGTCGATTATAATGATGTCAACGTTGAATGAGATTAAAGCCTATTTGAATCTGTGATCTAAAAACAGAATCTTACACGACCTTTCTTTACATATGAAATCTATTCTGCTCGATATTAAATAAATAAAGAATTACTGGAATAAAATTTTGGACCTATTTTATCAATACCCAACCTTTTAGACCAATAAAATACTTTATGTAATGTCATGGAACCTATATATTTACATTTATTTACAGCCTGCCACTCTGACAAGGGAATCACAGGCGATCAATACTAACTCCCTTATCATCGGTTCATCAATCGAAAAGACTCCAGCGAAAGTTGTACAGGATTTACCAGAATCAGCCAATTTTCAGATGCAAAGCCTTGTCCTGGGTGATACGAATGATGCTAAAAATGAAATTAGTTCACTGTCAGTTTCAAAGGAGAGTACACAACCAGAAAACGAATGTGAGGTAAATAGTACTGATATATTATAGATAAGACATGCATGTTTTCCTTTTCAATATTGGCATCGTTATTTCTTAAGTCGTAATTATGATGGTGCATTTTAGTTTCCTTTTTTCTCAAGCTCCAATTCTGGAGGATCTGTTTACTTATGCTACAAACAGTGTCTTTGTTTACTGATTGTCAAAGCCATCCATTCCAAGTTTAAGTTATGTTAAAAAGACAAAAACAATTCGGAAGGAAATGGTACGTTTTATTGAAATAATGCCTACATTAATGAAACACAATCTTTTGGTATCTGTCATATGATAATTAGAATCTTACACATGTGATTTAAAAGCTATTAAACATTAACTTTAAGACCACTGAAATATTGCAAATCACGATGTGGAACCTTACATATATTTACAGACTGACACTCTGACTGAGACACCACAAGCAACATTTTCTCACTTTCACATCAGTGGTACATCCATTGAAAAGACCCCAGATGAAATTGTTCAGGGTGTTCCTGACTCAGCCATTTTCCAAAATCAAATATTTCCTGTCGATAATATGGCTGATGCTGAATGCAGAATTACTTCATTCACAGCTTCGATGGAGAAACCACAACCAGAAAGCGAGTTTGAGGTAAATTGTCTTGAAAAAACAATAGATTTACATGTTTCTCCTATCAGGATTTTTACATTGTTTTATACACTGTCATGGTAGGGTTTGCTCCAGAGTGCCATTGTCACTGGCGGCGTTTGTACCATCTTTGGTAATGATCAGGAACCGCCACCATTTATTACATAACATGCAAACCAACAATGGGTGTTGGAAATGGATTATAAATAAAAACGACGACTTGACATTTTCAAGTCGAGCAAGCAGCCCTTTCCAACATAGGTTGTCTCGTAGCCCATCATTCAAGATTAACGGTTCGGAGAAAATCCAAATACGTACGAAACATATACCAACATTTACATGTGTTGCATTTTGTTTAAAGAAGTTTTTTTCACTGCTAAAATGTGAGATATCTGTTTACCTACGTTACAAGAAAGTATGTTGTGTATCTTTTGTCACAACGCCTTAAAACACACAGTAGTTAATTTCTGAACCTTCCAGGGCAGTACTTCTGTTGTTGTCCTCTGTGTAACCTGTTATTCTTCTCAGGTTTAGTACTGTCTCCACCGTTTAAGAGTGCATATAATATTGAATTGGGTTGCCGAGTGACCGACGTTTGGAGTTTTAGTCGTTAATGAGATTAAAATTCTGTTCTAATCGTTGTTTATTTCCTCATTTGATTTTGAGGATAGAATTTTGGTGCTGATTGTACGGAAACCTAGACATTTCTTCATTTAACTTTTCACAGACATCCAAACTTGAAATTCTTTTTTTTTCTTTTACAAACTAATCCAGAAGAAGCTTCTATGCCTCAGAGGCTAAGTGTACTCATTGCTTACATAAAGTATAGTGTTTGCAAAATTCAAATAAATCGTACTAAATTGCACTTTTACTATAGAAGGCCAAACTGGAAGGTCTGTACACTTTTATGTTTTACAGAATTGCAACAGCATATACGCTTCGAAGTTATGTGGACCTACAAATCTAATGCGTCATATTTCTTTTGTATTCATACTCAAAACGGGGAAGATTTTGTATAGAAATGCACTATTATAGAAATAGCCGCAACGGGGAGGATTTTACACGTTTCGTACAAACTTACACCATGGAATCAAATAAATGGAGAGAATATATGGCTTTCATTCAGATTTTCATTTCTTTCGCAGATAAATTACCTCAGCTTTGGAAGAGAGGGCTGTTTTTCTGCTATCATTTGCTCGTAATTTTGTGGTTTCTGTTCAAATGACTTTCCTCTTCCTTTGGGTGCTTGGGAAAGGCTGCATTGTTTTTATTGCGGCACTCCCTCGGCCTTCCATATAAATATTTTATATAATACGTGGAAATGGATAATTTTCACCTTAGATGAAGAACTGAACTAATATCTAAATAGTCAAAATTAGGAGATTCTTCGCATCTCCTACAAAATTTTATTAAATAACCAATAGTCATTCAGGGGATGATTTTACCTATTTTATACGGAACTGCTCTTACAAAGACAGTCAAAATGAGGATGAATCTAAATTTCTTAAAGAAAACTGCATTATGCTTTCAAAAAGTCATAATTGGTATGATTTTACACATTTCGTACAAACAAAATTTCACCATGATAAAATAAAAGGGGAGAATTTAAGACCTTTCTTTTATTTCTTTTTTTTTTCTAAATAACACGTGGAAATGGATAATTTACACCGTCCATTCAGAAAAGAACTAATATTCAATATGATCTTTCTATTCTATTCTATTCTATCCCATAACCTTACTAGGTCGTTGGGGCACCACAGATGACTTCAAAACGATCATAATGGAACATTTTGCATCTTCTTAAACTTGAGGAATTACAAACATAATACATCATATTGCTATTATATTGATAGGAATTATACAGATATTCGCTATGATAGAAAAAAAACCCAACCGCGGAAGATTATTTCCTACCTAATACATCATATCGTTATCATATTGATATTCAAAACGGGGAGGATTTAATAAGAAATGCATCATTATAGAAAAAGTCAAACCGGGGAGGATTTTACATGTTTCGTACAAACTTGCACCATAAAATAAGATAAATGGAGAGAATTCATGGCTTCAATTCAGATAATAGGTGAAAATAGATAATTAACACCTGAGATGCAGAACTAAACTAATATCCAAATTGTCAAAATTAGTATATAATTTTCGCATCTCCTGCAAACCTTTATAAGATAATCAATAGTCATTCAAGAGATGATTTTACATATTTTATACGGAACTGCACTTACACAAATAGTCAAATTGAGGATGAATCTAAATTTCTTACAGAAAACTGCATTATGCTTTCATAAAGTCATAATTATTATGATTTTACACATTTCGTACAAACAAAATTTCACAATGAAAAAATAAAAGGGGAGAATTTAAGACCTTTCTTTCTTGACTTTACTTCTAAATAACACGTGGAAATGGGTAATTTACACCGTCCATTCAGAAAAGAACTAATATTCAATACGATCTTTCTATTCTATTCTATTCTATCCCATAACCTTACTAGGTCGTTGGGGCACCACAGATGACTTCAAAACGATCATAATGGAACATTTTTGCATCTTCTTAAACTTGAGGAATTACAAACATAATACATCATATTGCTATTATATTGATAGGATTTATACAGATATTCGCTATGATAGAAAAAAAACCCAACCTCGGAAGATTATTTCCTACCTAATACATCATATCGTTATCATATTGATATTCAAAACGGGGAGGATTTAATAAGAAATGCATCATTATAGAAAAAGTCAAACCGGGGAGGATTTTACATGTTTCGTACAAACTTGCACCATAAAATAAAATAAATGGAGAGAATTCATGGCTTCAATTCAGATTTTCATGTCTATATAATAGGTGGAAATAGATAATTAACACCTGAAATGCAGAACTAAACTAATATCCAAATTGTCAAAATTAGTATATAATTTTCGCATCTCCTGCAAACCTTTATAAGATAATCAATAGTCATTCAAGAGATGATTTTACATATTTTATACGGAACTGCACTTACACAAATAGTCAAATTGAGGATGAATCTAAATTTCTTACAGAAAACTGCATTATGCTTTCATAAAGTCATAATTATTATGATTTTACACATTTCGTACAAACAAAATTTCACAATGAAAAAATAAAAGGGGAGAATTTAAGACCATTCTTTCTTTTCTTTACTTCTAAATAACACGTGGAAATGGGTAATTTACACCGTCCATGCAGAAAAAACCTAATATTTGAAACGATCAAAATGGAACATTTTCGCATCTTCTTAAACTTGAATAATTACAAACATGATACACCATATTGCTATTATATTGATAGGATTTATACAGAAATGCGCTATGATAGAAAAAACCCAGGCGGGGATGATTTTACCCATTCCTATCTAATACACCATATTGTTATTATATTAGTATTCAAAACGGGGAGGATTTTATACAGAAATGCACTATTATAGAAAAAGCTAAACAGGGGAGGATTATACACCGTTTGTACAAACTTGCACCATGAAATTAAATAAATGGAGAGAATTCATGGCTTCCATTCAGATTTTAATGTCTATATATACGTGAAAATGGAATATTTACACCTTAGACGCAGAATTGAACTAATATCTAAATTGTAAAAATTAGGATATTTTTGCATTTCCTGCAAAACTTTTTAAGATAATCAATAGTCATTCAGGAGATGATTTTACATATAATTTATACGGAACTGCACTTGCACGGACAGTCAAAATGAGGATGTTTCCGAATTTCTTACAGAAAACAGCATTATGCTTTCATAAATTCGTAATTGGTTTGATCTTATACTGTTTAATGTTATACTGTCTGTACAGAATTGATATCTCTAAAGTAGAACCTCACATTTGGATTTAAATGGTGAGAATTATTAACTTCTCATGCATAACTGCACTTGTATTTGAATAGGCAAAATGTAAATGTTTTTTTCCCTAAATACAGATAGTGCGGTGACAGTCATAAACAATAGTCAAAACGGGAAGAATTTTACACTTTTCGAAAGGAGCTGCACTACAAGGAAAATAGAATATTACATATTAAGAGTCGGTAACGTCTCACCTTATGGGTGCACGGCCTATTTTTGTTCGGTTTGGGTGGCTGAGTGGCAACCTTTTGGGAAAGGGCTTCTCACTGTTGACCGTATGTTCTCTGTATTATGTTTATTTTTAATTGTAGTTATTTCCCGTTTTTGGTTTTTAGGGCAGGATTTGGGTTCTGATTGCACAGAAATCTGATCATTGCTTACTTTTTTTACTTTTCATACACTATTGCTCTTTGTAAAAATTGTTTCTATGAAGCTGATTTGATATTCCAAAATACAATCAAAATTGGAAAATGTCAAAACGGGTAGGATTCAACCCCTGTTGTACGGAACTGCACTATAACATAAGAGCCTTATCATGATAAAAGTAACGAGCAAAATATGACCAGGAACCGGGGCATTCAGAACCCAAAACCGCCCTCAAACCAGATTTTGCAAATGCGAAAAACAAAGGCGCAGCTGATCAGTTTTAAGCGTTGCACAGTTAACGTACTGTGATATGATAGAAAAATGTCTTAATGGTTTTATACTTCTTTTATGCAGTTCTGACATACGGTCATACGATGTAAGTAAAAACGGGGAGGAATTTACACATTTTATATAAAATGTATCTTCCTACTGTTAAGAATGAGAAGGATTTACCATTTTGCACAGAAACGTACTATGATATATAATAGCCAAAACTCATGAATAGTTAGTTAAACAGCCATTCGTTGCAGATTTCCTCATTGATATACCGGTAGAAAGTCAACATTGATAGGTTAAAATAATTCCTATATCCAGAATCACTCTGGCAATCGACAGATTTCTTGATTAAACAACATAAAAGTTTGTCTCTGTGAAAAACACAGTTTATCCATCTTTCAGCTGCAAGCGCTCAAATAATGAAACACATAGGAAAAATGTCACGAATGCTTCATATATTTTCAGACTAACACTCTGGCTGTGGAATCACAAGCGATCTTAACTGACGTTCAAAGTATCGGTACATCAATTGAAAAGAACCCGGATCAAGTTGTCCAAGATAATGCAGAATCAGCCGATTTTCGGAAGCAAAGAGTTGTTCCTGATGATTGGAATGATGATGTAGATGGAACTATTCTATCGCCACTGTCAAAGGAAAATACACAACCAGAAAGCTATTGTGAGGTAAAGTGCATTGACATGTGTTACAAGAATAAAGAGGGTTTTTTGATATCTAGAAACTTACACAAGCGATCATTTCATATGCAATCTATTAACCCCGCCAAAGGCTTGTTTTATAGATTTCATATAAAAAGGATTACTCATGAAAAGTGTGATCTTGATCCTCTGCAATCATATTCAACTTCCTAGGCCATTCAGAAGTGTACGTCATGTCTTAAACCTTACATATATTTACAGACTGACACTCTGACGAAGAAATCACAAGCGAACTATACTAACTTTCGTATCATTGGTTCATCAATTGAAAAGACCCCAGAGAAAGTTGTCCAGGATTTACCAGAATCAGCCAATTTCCAGAAGCAAAGACTTATTCTGGGTGATAGAAATGATGCTGAAAATGGAATGATTGGAATGATCTTACCCTCACCATTGAAGGAGATTACACAACCAGAGAGCGAATGTGAGGTAAAGTCAATAAAATATGATACAGTATATCGAATTAATGCGTTGTATTTTCCATGATTTACATTTAGTTTCCATAGTCATGTTTAGTAAGTAATCAAGTATTCCATTGTCAGTAGCTTTCATATTATTCTGATATCACAGTCAAAGTAAAAGTTAAGAACCAGGCAACACAACTTTTAATTACAATCATTTAACGATCAACATTATCAATTTCAATTTTTTGCCAGATCTTAAAGGGTCACTGATGAGGCTTTAATTGCCGAAACCATGGTATGGCCCATCATTTTTTCTTTCTTGTGAATGTTTTCTTTGCTCTTAAAGGATCTAAACTTGTTTTCTAATTACATATAATTTATTAACAGACTGAAACTTTGACTGGGGAATCACAAGCGATCTATACAAATTTTCGTATCATCGGTACATCAATTGAAAAGACCCCAAAGAAAGATGTTCGGAATTTTCCTGAATCAGCCAGTTTCCAGAAGCGAAGATTTGATGTTGATGATATGAATGATGCTGAAAATGGAATTATTTTACCCCAATCTTCGATGGAGAATACTCAACCAGAAAGCGAGTGTGAGGTAAACAGTATTAAATATAGTAGATTCACGTATTTTTTTTTACGTATCATGTTTTTCATTGTTCTTCGACAGCCAAAACGTTTTTGCCATCGTCTTTTGTATTAATCTTTCATAACATGAAAAAGGGAAATCGGGGATCAGGAAGCAGTACCATTAACTACATTAACCTTCAAACCCTTAATATTTATTTGAAACAATATATGAGGAAAAAAGATGACTGCAATTCTAGAAATAATACTGAGCAACCGAGGAGGGGAGGACCGTAACTAATGTTGATAGAACTTGTGGTCCAACCCAATTGCTTGTACTTTTGTGGCAATAAAATAGGTTTAAACTAAACCAACCGAGTAAGCAGACTTTTCCAAAATAAGTGGTCTATTGAACCATCATGCTGTATGATCAGTTTGAGAAGTCACAAAGTACTGAACGATTACAAACAATTATTTTTTAATTCAATTCATCGGTAATCTTTTGGGAATGATGTTTCACCAGGTTAACCCGTATGTTCTACTTGCAAGCTGTCTAGTTGTTATTATAATTTTGCTCTGATGACAAAATTTTGGTTCTGTTACCTCTTCCTCTTGGTGCTTAGGATAGAAGTTATTTTTATTGTGTCATTTCCTTTCCATACCACTTTTTGGAAGGGATCGTCAATCTAATACATAATATGGATATTATAATAATAGTCAAAACGGGGAGGATTTTACACTGAATCTCACAGGTTTAGAAATAGACACACCGGGGAGATTCATATACCTTTCATGAAAATTGCCCTATGCTATAAATATCCAAGATGGAATTATTTTACACCTTTCTTTCAGAACTGCAGTTAATCAATAGTCACTACATGACTATTCAAAATTGCTTACAGAGAATTGCATGCACCTAAACTAAAATTGTTAAGGATTTTTACTCTCCTACAGAAGTAATAACTCTCATGGTGTCATAATTTACAGCCACAACAGGACAAAGGCGATAAAACACACGGACTTTATAGACTACCAGAGTTGACAGAAAGTGCAAAGGAACAAAGTCAGGTGGTAAGTTAAAGTATACTTATTATAAAGAAAAATAGTAGTGGCGTTTAATGTACACCTTTCTCAGATTAGTGTTGTTATAGAAATACAAAATGGAGATGAGTTCAATAGATATGGAACTGCGGTTTTACGTTAATACTCAAAGTATCTTGCAGCATTGAATATGAATAAATGGTCAATATAAAATAGTTTTACACTTCTTACATTCTGGCAACGAATATACTAGTAGTCAAATCGGAGAGGAATAAATACATTTGAAACTGGACAGCACGTTTTAGAAACTGATAAAATTTTGTTTATTTCACGCATCAAATTAAAAAATGATATTACTAGCCAAAATGCATAAGAGTTTACTAATTAATGCATTTTGCTCTTTATCTACGCATACAAAAGGGAACACAAAGTGCATACACCTTTATTGCCGATTTGTACTAATATATGAATAGTCATATTGGGGAGAATTTAATACCTTTTCAGAGAGTCGCGCTGGCATAGATAATTTTGCAGTTATCTTGACCAACGAAACCAGAAAGAGTTGCCCATAAGCCTTTTATTCTACTGCTTAACTAATTACTAATCAAAGAGTAAATCCTTCATAATCTTACACGTTCTATTCTAATCACATGCAATGAAATGTTTCAATATTTTATGGGCGAAAACGAAACTTGGTTTAGTTTGATTGTTCGGAACCACTGAAGACTATTCCCTACAAAATAATTCCATCGAAAGAATTGCAGGATGGATAAGTAACGCTGGTTTATTCTTTATAATCAGTACTGCTCATTCTATATGCAAGATTGTGTGAGTACTCTTGAACTGATATTATCAAAATATTTGATATTTAGGAAGTGACCAGAAAGAAGACGTACAAATTCAGAACCAGGAAGCATAACCCTATACAAGATGCTTTTCATGCCGAAGACGAAAACTTGGTAACTAATCATTCAGTACTTAATGTATTCGTCATATACAATTCTGATCTGGTAGGGTTAATATGCTTTGTTTGGACAACAGTCTGCTAAAAAAACGAGTTGCCTCTCAGTATTCCTATATTTTTAGTGTGGGTAGACAGTTGCAGTTATGAATTCTGTATTTTTCTGTTACACAGATCAGTGTATTTCCTTCGCAATACTGGTGGTGTAATTAAGGTTATTTAGGGGAAATCTATGAAATAAAACGAAAAAAGGTTGGATGGATTGTCTTAAAATGGCAAACAAAAAAGTAAGCAATGAAAATCCTCTCATGGAACCAAGAGGAAGAAAAAAATGTACCTTGAGAAACAGTCATTCAATATAATGAAAATATATTTATGTAGTAGAGCAATCACTTCTTTTGCAACTAGACCAGAGTATGAGCTAATAACACCCCTTGTTGGGTTTTATTACTTCAGTGAGAATTCGTTGCCTCTTGCTTTTTTTTTGTCTTTTGTGTAGTTGTAACAGATTTTTCTACCCGTCTACATTCGTTCTTTCGAGATTTGATTGCTCTGCAGTATGTTTTGTGTTATTTCGAGGATGTTTCTTTCTCTTGCCACCTTGGGAAGGTTGACTCACATTATTTTGGTATTCCTTGATCTTTTCGCGTAACTGTTTATGTAGAATTCAGAAATTCATATCAGTTATGATCATCAGCTTTATAAAATATCAAAGCTGCACATCCTCTATTTTGTTTATAGATCAGCTCCGGCAGCGAATACTCACCTGAATCAACTGAATCAGATTCATCAGACTCATCCCTGTCAGATGTTATCCCAGACATAAGTAAATTTTCAAAATCTCCTATGCCATCCCAAAGGACGTGTCGAGATAATACCAAAACAAAAACTGACACCCATGAAAAGCAGCAAGTCATTTATGAAAGAGTACAAGCTATAGATCGAGATAATGCCAACAGGAAAACTTACACACAAAAGAGTCAACAAAATATAAATATAACAGTAACAAACGCTGGCCAAGAAATTGCAAATTCACACAGAGAAATACAGAGGACTCAACAAGATGTGTCAGAAAGCTTACCAAAGAGCAAGGGTGGAAGTAATGACACAGAGACCCAACAAAATCCAGAAGCCATTCATCAAATATCACAGGACAATGACCTCCAGTTTGCTCAGGTCAAAAACAATCAGGCAAAGGAAAGTCAGTCTGAAACTCAAGAAGATACACTGGCATCCGATTGTTTTGTTCCACATACTAACAACATCGAATGCAGAAAATACGACAAGAAGTTTGTTTGTTTATACTGTGGGAAGTTAAGAAGCAAATTACCCGATCATCTCACAGCCAAGCACGATGAGGAAGAAGATGTTATCAGTTACATGGAGGAAAAGGATCCGTCAGAGAAAAACAAGAAGTACATAAAAATTCGGAATTTAGGAAATCATTTACATAATATTCGTGTTTTGAAGAAACGGGAAGGCCATCTAATTGTGCGGTACCGGCCAAATGGAGACAATGCTGATCCAGACATGTATGGGCCATGCCCTTTCTGCTATGGATATTATATCCGGCGTGAACTTTGGCGACACAAGTGCCCTTTGAAGCCGACTCAGGCTGACAAATCTAAATCCAAACTTGCAGTTACAAGTTTGTTACTTCTTCCAGATAACAACATGAACAGTTTGCTTCACAAGGTTGTATGCACAATGAAATCTGATCAGATAAGCCGTGTGGCTAAAAGTGACGAAACTATTTTGAAACTAGGAGAGAAACTATGTAACAAACACGGACATGACAATGATAAGTATAATTATGTTCGACAGAAAATGCGGGAAATGGCAAGGTTACTTATGGAATTAAGAAAAACGCAAGAACTACCCAATCATTCTCTTGCCGCCTTCTTTCATCCTAAGTACTACAGATATCTGGTGACATGTAGCAAAATTGTTGCAGGGTTTGATGAATCGAGAAATAGGTTTGGGATACCATCGCTTGCCTTAAAGATAGGACATTCCCTTCAGAAATGCTTTAAGATAGTCATCGGCAGCTGTATTGAAAGGAGAGACAAGGTAAAAGAGAATGAGGTTGAAGAGTTGCAGAAACTGATGGACATAAACTGGACAGATGATATGAGCAGTAATGCTCTAAAAACATTGCAGGAGGACAAACGAAATCGAGCTGACATAATACCATTGGCAGACGACATTAAAATCTTCTCCGATCATCTCAAAGCAAAGGCTGCTGACTATGTCGAAGAATTAGAAGATACGCAAGATACCGATGTGTCAGTAAACGTCTGGACAAAGCTAAATAGCGTCGTGCTAGCACAACTCATTCTGTTTAACAGAAGGCGCTCAGGGGAAGTTTCTCGAATGAAAGTAGCACACTATATGGCGAAGCAGACAGCTGATTATGGCTCGCAGTTTGACACAATATTGTCAGGATTCGAGAAGAAACTCTGTTTCATCATGCCAAGGGTAGAAATTGAAGGAAAACGAGGACGAACTGTTGCAGTACTTTTCCCACAGTATACTGTGCGTACTATCGACCTTCTTATGAAGACGCGGGGTACAGCAGTGAAGAATGAAAACCCATATTTATTTCCTGCTGTACATTATGGGTCCGAGTCACACATCCGTGGGTCAGACTGCTTGAGGAAACTAGCTACAGAATGTGGAGCAACAGCACCCCAAAAACTTCGATCAACAAATCTTAGAAAGCATATTGCTACCATGTCCCAGGTTTTGAATTTAAAAGATAATGAACTGGACATTTTAGCTAACTTTATGGGCCATGACATCAGGGTGCATAGGGAGTTCTATCGTCTGCCGGAGGCTACAGTGCAAGTGGCAAAGGTCGCAAAACTTTTATTGGCAATGGAACACGGTGGAACAACTTTACCCTCTGGGCAATCATTAGATGATATTCAGCTGGACGGGGAAACCATCGAGGAAGACGGTGAGTGTACCAATTAAGTTTGTCAAGCTTCAAAGCCCTACGTTTTCCTTTGAATCATATTGGTGTTTGTCTTGAGTTAAAGACAAGTCTGTAGTGATACCAACAAATACCGTCAAAAGAACTAGAAACCTTCATAGTGATAATAATGTGATGTAGTAAAGGTACTTGCCTAGTAAACCATTTGTCGTGGGTTCGATCCCGGGCCTTTCTAGTCTTTCTGACGAGACTTAAAACCGAGGTTCCTTCTCCGTATGACCTTTGCTGATGATGGGATGTCAAACCCTGAAGGGGCTGGTCGGGTGGTGCGAAGTAGCTGTGTGTAACTTCCAGTGCCGGGGCGTCCTACTTATTTGAATAGTAGTAGGGCAAGGGCTTACTGTGCTTGCAGTAGGTGCGGGTGGGGGTTGTTTGGACAGTTTTTCTCTCGTCTATCATTTCTTTCTTCTTTCTCCCTCTCTTTGGGAGACGGCCCGATATAGACTGAAATACTGTCTTAAAGGGTTCGTTAAACCCAAAACAACCAACCAAAATCAAACCCTAAAATAACAAAAACAAATTCAAAAAGACTGACATGACGGTTTGTTGAAGGAAAAAAGTAATCAAATGATTATAATTCTGACGGACGTCAGAACAAAGCTAAACCATTTATTTCTAGCTGTTAGTGAATCTTTTTTAACATTTCTTTTAGGTCCATCGGATGAAGAATACGAGAGTTCTGGTAGCGAGACCCCGGACGATGACTCTACAGTAGAAGGGAATCAACAAGTGGATCTGAGGGGGCCGTTAAGAAATCCCTCCGCAGAAGATCACGTACACGGTATTTAAAATATTTAGTTTAGACACCATAAAAAATTAATAATTTAACATTGTACTTTTCGTACTTCATTAATCTAGAGTGGATTTCGATTCAAAACAATGCTAAATTTATCTTTAACATTTTGTCCTCAGGGGGGGTGGGGGGTTCGTGCTGGTCAGCTGTGTACCAATGCTCGAACAACGGACTGCAAAAGTTACCCTAAACAGTGTCCTCGACATTTTGAATTTGATACCCCTTTTCACTGTGTACTCTTAAAATCGAAACCCTTCCCACTGTGTCCAATCAAAAAATAACCCTTTCCACTGTAGTCAATTAAAACGTTTACTGTCTTACTTCTGTTGCATGTTGTATGTTGCATTGATACAGTAAACATAGGAAAACTACTGTAATTAGCTAAATCCTTAGTTTTTGGACAGTAGGGTATATGCAAACATTGTGGAAATAGGTCAGATTCTCCTAAAGGAGCACTGATCAGCTCCTAAAAAAGCAATCTAGTAAGACACTACAAGGTTTGCTATTCTGAATGCCACTTTTGAACCAATAATTCTACCGGGGCAGCTTTTATTTTAGCCCCCTAATCACAGCATTTTAGAAAACTTGTAAAAGCATACCTTTTTCCTATGAAAATAGCATTTTTTCTACCATAAATGATGACAGCGCTGCGCACTATCCAGCTTGAAAAAAGTACCCTATCTCATCGTGTGTTTTTTTCACGCATGGGTTCACAGCTGATCAGCAAGCGCCCCCCTCCCTCCGAGCATTTATCAAAAGATCAGCAAATGCTGAGATCTGTAAAATGTACAAATAGTCTAGCCATTGCCCGATACTTCTGCAAGAATGGAATAACAATTCTTCGAATTTGTATTTTAGAGACGAAAGGAGAGAATCCCCATAAAAGGTCCAGGAATTTCACATCCCAAGATCGGAAACGACAAACATACACTAGGCGGCCATGGTCAGTGGAGGAGAAAGAGGCAGTGGCAACATTCTTTGAAAGGCAACGTTTCACTACAGAAAGGCCAGGAAAAAAGGAGTTTGATGCCTGTATTAAGGCAAATCGTGTTTTAAATGCCAGAACGTGGCTTAACGTGAAAGACTACTTTTATAACACGTTTAGAAGGAAATGAACTCTAACATGAATGTGTATACGCACTGACCTTATGACATCGGGACGTTTGACAGACTATCATAGAGTGAAGAAAACAAGAAATCGAAGATTATGTATTCCAGTTAAAAGAATAAATATTGCAAAGGAGTTGAATTATCAAAAGTGAAAAGTTATACATACAGAAATAGAAAATCACTTATTTCGAAAAGAAAAGATGTCGTCTGTTCATCTGGTACACATGGAAACAGCTCACAAATACTAAGTTCTAGAACTAATGTTTGTTTTGATTGATTTATAAACCAAAAGAAGCGACCTGTATGATTAATGCTGCTATAATTGAACGCACTGTTTGACTTTTTAGAAATTGGGTGACCAAGCTATTTCATTTCTTTCTTCGAAATCATTTTCTTTAGTCAAATGTATGACTGAATAACATCCACGATGTTTTGTGCAGATGGAAAAATGGATTTCCTAATAAAAGTCAAGGTGACCAAATCATTTCAGTGCTTTAAGTCGATACCATTTTCTTCAGCCACAAGTATGACTGAATTAAATTTACGATGTTTTGTGCAGATGGAAAATGGATTTCCTAAATAAACATTCAAGAATGAGTTCTCTAATTATAATTAACAATGGGTTAAGTGAATGAAGAATATACATTGAATGAATCATTTGCATAGGTCTGCTGTAATGATTTCAGTAACCGTAGCACTAAAATTTCACTGCAGAAAATTGCAGGCAATGTTTGCACTCGTGAAGACAACTAACATCATATTACCATGGCGACTAGATTATACAGCTGGACATTAGAATGAATGACATCACAATTTCGTCTTTTGAACATCATTGGCAAATGTGACAAGAACTAAAGCACTATCATTTTGCTCAGTATGCCATTCTCTTTAGAAATTTATAGGGCGATAAATTTTCCAAAATTGTTTTAGTACAGCTACAGCAGACGTTTGCAAAACTAGACTAATTCTAAATTCATTTAGTTTTTGTTAGAATGATTAAACAGTACGACGTTTATGACATTTATAATTGGAGAAAACAATTTATCTGAATATGAAATGATCAGCATATACATGTTTATAGTTTTGGTTTGTTTCCTAGATCCCCTTATCCCATAAAGCTACAACAGAAAATGCGATGCAAAAAATACGAAAAACGCCTACCACAAATAACGCTAGAAAGAATTATACCAAAATCACCTCCTTATAACGGTCAGTAAAAGCTAAGAAGTAAGAAAATAACTTGTGGAGCACAATACTGTTTCGGATATCATGAGCCCATTAAAACCCGTGAACGTTTGACCAATGATGAAATACATGCATATATAAAAATAAACGCATTGAATTTATTGCAGTACAATTATAAATTCATTTTTTATTTGCCTAATAATTATATGGAATGCCCAGAGAGTGCCACAGTAAACTATCCCAGCCTATCCTAAGCACCAAGAAATAAAGAAACCTCTCAGAACAGAAACCACATAATTACCAGTAATCCATGAAACTGCGTAACAAACAAAAAAAAATTCATTTCGACGGCACTTAAGCATTAGTAATTAATGGTGACAGTGCAACCAGAGGCACTTAATGTTTAAAATGATACTGACTTCTTAATTAAAACTGTTCTGAATGCAAAAAAAGCACTTCCCCACTTTGTATTGTATGTTTTCAATTGTGTATCCGCGATTTGCAATACTTCCCCTATTTGTATCTTTGTGTGTTCAAGTGCATCCCCGATTCGTATTGTGTGTTACACTCCCCAATTTGCATGATTTATTCTCAATACCGAATTTCACTGATATCAGGAAAACTGTTATCAAATAGGGTTAAACTAATGTTACTAACATAGAAAATGACATAAATATCTCAAAATTCATAATATTTACCACCTCCCCATTTGGTAAGCAGAGAGTAAGACTCCCCGTTAGGGACCTTTTACAAGTATGTGTGTGTGTGTGTGTGTGTTCGAGTTTGCTCATGTAATGTTAAATTATTAAAGAGTTGATGTTTGTATTTTGCAAGCGATATGGAAAAGTATGGAAAAGGGAGTCTGGGGGCGACGCAAAGAAGCCAAATGTATTGGAAAATCATTAGTTCCAGAAAACATAGCATGTCATGATCCCCACATTAGCATCAGTCCACAAAAATTCCGACCCCGAGCAATGCAGGGTTGCAAATTCCACCCCTTCCCCACCCCCCTTAATTCCTCCAACGCTCCCCCATCCCAAGCTCATAAATAATAACCTTTTCCTAACTCAATGCTTAAATTGCGTCTCGACATAAAAACAACATGTAATACTATAGAAAAAAACTAAAACGTATACCTAAATTTTCTTGCGAGAAAATGCATCTCACGAAATGTGAGAATGCATACGTGCAATCTGAAAGACCTATTTTACATTGTTTCTGCGCATGCACCTACCGCTATGATAACGAGTTATGTCTCGATAATCGGCGGGACTTTACACACATGGGGCAAACAGATTTTACGTTTTCAACGTGTCACCACAAAGTAAGCAGCAGATATTGAAAATAAAAAGTATACCACTATTGACAGTAATGTGGAGGACTTTTATGTCATAGAAAGTAAAAACGTTCCACCAGAACATTGCGCGAAAAACTAGTGTTTAAAATATCTCCTCGCAGTGCGAATTCACGTTAAGTTGGTAGCGTGCGACTTACAATTTAGTTGGTATCGCATTTTTATGTTCGACCACGCTATTGTTTGGTTTCAAACAGGCACACTTTTTACAGGATTTATGCATAAATAAGTGCTTTCTTAGCATGTAGTTTTGAATTCAAAATTAAATCCACTGTTTATTTACAATTCAGGGTTTCATAAGTGGCAAGTAACAAAAGTGGTAAAGTGTACAACGAGCTTATACTAAATTTAAATTTAGTAACTTGTTTCTGATCATGTCATCTATGCTAATACATGTATCTGTGAGTCATGATATGAAATTGTAAAGATTTAATTTTATTTATCCTGGGGCTGGTCGAGCTGTTATTGTAAAAGTAAGTACTATCTCTCGGGGACTGACACAATGCCATCCCAGATCACACCCAGGACACCAAGTGGGGAAAGTCACAAATAAATTAAGACACCACCAAACACATCAGCGGCAGTCAGGTGAACAGCCATTTCCAATGTAAGTGAGTACCGGGCTAGCTTTAAAATAACAAACAATATATCAATAACAGACATATCTATAAACAACACATATAACAACCAATAAGAACCAAACCAGAAGTGCCACCTAGGGACGGCCAGCATTGAAATTACTGGGGGCGAGGGGCGCGGAGGGTTTAACCGGTTTGAGGTTCATAAACCTTGCGTTTGGATTTACTTTAGTTCATCAGACACTTAGTTGTTCGGGTTGCATGTGGGAGATACCCAGCTCAAAAGTGTAATATCTCAAAAACATAGAAATAAAAAATTAAAACATAGATAAAACAAGCAAATTCAGTGAATTTATATCCCCCGCCGAAGTGGCCCTGATTTGTTTATTATTACGATTTATTTTAAGTTTCATATAATTTCGTTCACTGAGCTGAGTGGACTATTACTCTGGCATAAGTGAGGCATAAGCTGAACCTGTTCTTAAACACTTGCCTAAGCACTATGATGATACATTTTTAATTCAGTTTCAAGAAATTTTGTTCAGTCCAGTATCTAAGTTATGGCTAATTTGTGGATTTTAAGTCAATTCAAGGTCATTAAAACATGCACGACTGATGCGATTATGATCGAACTTAATGTGCACTGCTATGTCAAGACAATACATAAATAGTTTAAGTTTCACGAAATTCCATTCATTGGTTACTTAGTTATGACTCAATATGTTGATTTTAAACCAAGTCAAGGGCATTTACTCATTGCTAAATGAAGCAATTTGGACAAAACGTAAGATGCACTAATGTGTTATGGTGATACATATTTAGTAAAAGTTTCATAGAATTCTGTTCATTGATTCTTAGTTATGGCTAAATTTGTCAATTTTAAATTGCTTCAATGGCAATAACTCATAAACTTCTGATGCCATTCTGATGAAACTTTATGTGTATAAGCGCCCTATGGTGATACATATTAAGTATATGTTTCATGAAATTTCGATAATTGGTTACTTAGTTTTGGCTCATTGTAATGATTTTAAGTCAATTCAAGGGCAATAACTCACACACTTCTGAAGCTAGTCTGATGAAACGTGACATGCATCAAGGTTATAATGATATATATTTAGTTAAAAGTTTCATGAAATTCCGTCCAGTGGTTACTTAGTTATGGCTCATTTTATTGATTTTATAACTATTCAAGGGCAATCACTCATGCATTACTGAAGCCCGTCCGATGAAACTTGACATGCATCAGCAGGTTATAGTAATATATACTCATTTTAAGTTTCATGTAATTCCGTCCAGTGGTTACTTTGTTATGGCTAATTTTATTGATTTTAAAACAAGTCAAGGGCAATAACTTATGCATTACTAAAGCCAGTCTCATGAAACTTGACGTGCATCAGCGGGTTATAGTAATATATATTTATTTTAAGTTTCATGAAATTCCGTTAAGTGGTTACTTTGTTATGCCTCCGGACGGACAGACGGACGGAAGGACGGACGGAAGGAAGGACGGACGGACGGACGGACATGGAGAAACCTATATCCCTCCGCCTTCGGCGGGGGATAACAAACGTGAGGACTCACACAAAGCTTTTTTAGAGCCAAATATTTGTAACATAGTTTTTAAGGGTCAAAAACACATATTTCCTTCCTAAATTGATTTAAAAAGAGGGCCATGAGGGCCTAAATCTCTCACCTGAGTAAAAAGGGTCAATGGTCAAACTATGCTCACTATTTGAAAAATCCTGATAGTATATGAGTCCCAAATAGCTGCATATCAGTTTCAATGTCATTAGCCATTTCGGAGAAGATCCATTTAAAAGTACCAAAAAGCAAATTTGACCTTGCTATAAAAATGCCAGGTAAACGCAAGGTCATTATTTGAACAATTTTGGTAGTCCTCGAGTACCCGATGATACATACTAGGTTTCAATGCCATCTTGACGTACTATAGATAATCCTGACAGTTCCTACTTTTGTTTCATTTCTTAAGTTTTGAGACATTATACAGAAGTTCATGTAAATGCATTGTTGTTGCATATGTGCATCAAATGCAAAATGTTTCCACTCGACTGAATGTGTAAAATTCGATGTAGCCTATCATTATATGTTTTGCTCATGGACATGTGTACACCAGAAACTTGCTGGCAAACTGATTGGAAGATACTCTGCATCGATAGCCACAATCATTCACAAAATTACTTTCACTTTGGGCATTACTGCCATAATAAGCGCTTCTGTGAAATTGAAAGGAATCATGAACGTGAGATTCACAAACTGACGTAAGCGTCACTGGAGTAAGCTGGACGTTTGATTGTAGTCACCAGATACATTTTAGTCTCAGATACCGTTTTCTGCGGACTGAGCGTGTCTCTGACATCAGGTTTGTCGAATTTATTCCTGAAAACGCGTCTAATACAAGACTGCGACTTTCGCTACCTTTATTTAACGCGACGCCAAAATCAGATGTCATGATCAACGCCATAGTTGAAATAGATGTTGTGTTATCTTTTTTAATACTGCTTCTTTATAAGATAAAAATGATAGATTTTAAAATTAATTTCTTGCATTTTTTTTAAATATAATTTGGACTAATTGTTTAGAACACGTTTCTAGCATTACCAATTTTCGCAAATGCCCTGAAAATTTACCATAATCGAGCCAAGTGCATATATATTAAGTCAATTTCAATCACAGAATGTTAGTGGGTATCTAGGTTTCAAACAATCGTTAAGTTACCAGGCGCCAAGTTTCTGTTGTTGTTTTTTGGTGTTGTTTTGCTAAGTATATGCTTATATTTTAGATTTGAGTGTCATTGAAAATACACTAGAATTGATTTTCAGTTGACACTACATTAGATTTGACAGTCAGTGGACATTAAAAATCGTTTACAAAATAACTCATCCCGTCGGAAGTATTAGCCTCACAACAAGAGGCATTGTCCTGTGGATGGAACGTGGAAACAGACATCTGACGAATGTCGGAATGGATCTAAAATATTTAAAACACTTCCTAAGATATGTGTTGCAAAAAGCTTCATGAACCTTGTCACCAGACAAATTATGAGAGCAACATGCTTTAGTAACCCTGCGCAGTCTGGCCTTTGCTTGACATTTCTCTTCCAGTTTCTCCATACCTCGAGGTTAATATTTAAGCCAACTGATTATGGCTGCAAGTCACAGAAATTTAGGAGTCGAGAAATATTAAAACACGGCTTAGTGTTGAAAATGTTTACTTTCACTGCACCACTGCTATATGACTAGAATAATTCTGAGTTATTCATACTGACAGTCAAAGAATAAACGGACATTTTTACATTTTCAGTCGATGGGAGTAGGATTTGACTCTTCATATGCATATTTATCCTATGGCATCGCTGTTATATTCATTCAGTGGCTCACGCTATGTGATAACAAGCTTTGTTTCGGCTGTCTGCAGAGAGTAGAGCTCTACCAGACCCTGACGAAGATTTTACGCCGCCAACGCCGTCCCCGACGACGGCACCGGGAAAGTAAAAAAACTTTCGTAACTGTCGCCAAATGTAAGTTTTGTATTTTATATCAGATAGTATTCCTTAAAACGTATTTAATCCTACACTTTGGGTAATAATGTTAGTAAATATGTATCAAGTATGTCTCATAAAAATGAATAGGTATTCATGACGCCCTACTATGAGATATTGCAGCGTTTAAACGTGTCGCCGGGTCTTTTGATTTTCTGAAAACTTTCGTTATCTAACGTTGGACCACTCATTTTTTAGAACAGAAACGTTCAAAACCGATCATTGACTAAACGATCCTGCAGTCTAAGCTGCATTAAAAATACAAACCATTTCAAGTCATGTCTTTGAAATTTATGCCAGTCAACAGTAAAACCTGATGCACCTCTATATAAAGGTTAATCGTGAAACTTTCATAACTGTATATGATAATAGAAAACAAGCAGTCCCTCTTTATCTTTTTTTATATTCTATGAACCTTTTTAGTGAAGATGAGTTGTTATGCTTTGTAAACAGTGTGTTTTAAACCTTCGTTACTTAAACTTTTGTTAAAAAGATTTGAAAAAAAGCATTTCTAATCTCCAAGCTCTATAAACATGACGCTGTTATGCCTCTATTTCTTCATACTACGGTAATAATATGGCACATGCAATGTAAGACCCGGGAAAGTACGTTTTGTAAAGTATTTCAGGTTTCTTACCGCATTTCAGCTTGCCATATTATTATTTTGAAAACGGTGCCAATAAATCAAATGAAGGTTGCTCAAACGGTTTACTAAGCATACCTGGAATGTCAGAGTGACGTTCTAATAACAGCTAAACTAAACCCTACTTTGGGCATTGGATTATTTTTGGTATCTAAACGTTCGTTATCCAATAGGTAGTGAAGGTTTAGAAATAAACCATCATGTCTTGCAAAGATAAAACCGGCAGTTTGTTTTATAATATTGATGATCTGGTGTATTTGATATATCCTTGTTAGAATGATTTTCTTTCATGAAGTTTTGTAAGATGTACAGATTACTATTCTTTCAAAATAACCTCTCCGTAGTGAAGTTAATGGAGTATGCTTTTTTAGCCTCCGTAGTATGTTTATTATTGTTATGTTTCATTTAAAAGCTATTTATGCTTATTCTAGGAACAATCTCTTATGCTTTTAAATACCAAGAAAGAGTAACCATCAACTGCAACAAGATAATGAACCTACTATTTGAGTGATTTTACATATTAAAGTAATGGTAACGAATGTTCAGATATGGTAACGAGGATTTTATTAGTTTTTGCCGAATAAGCAGTCAAAAAGAGAAAATAACGTGATTCTGAATTTTGATATAGATGACAGTCCTTTCTAAAACAAATGCAGGGTAAGACACTAAGTATTTCAAATCTAATTTGATTCACTAAAAGACCTTAGTGCCAAACACGATCGAACGCTTTGCATACATCCCAAAATATTATTCCAGCTTCCTTCCCAAAATCGAGTGCCTGACAAAAGGTCTTATAATGGTAAGTTAGCTGACTGACGATAGAATTACCAGGAAAAAAGCCAGACTGCAAAGAGGTAAGTATACTATTGCTATTAAGAAGGTTATGAAATGCTGAAATGCAGCTCCCGAAGGATTTCTCCGGATCACATCAAAGAGAAACAGGACGGTAGTTAGAAAGATCTGGTCGGTCTCCGCTCTTGTGGATAGGACGAACATGTGATGTGTTGCAATGTCACTTGTAAAGATAACAAGTAAAGCCCGAATTTGTTACTTTAGAACGAAGGAAATAATCCAGCCAACTAGAATTACTTGAGAGTCATTCTTCGAACACTTGTCAAATATTTGCTCAAGTGACTTCCACAGACTTTGCGACTTTCCTTACCCTGATCAACAACTTCCACACTGGTTACATATTTGACCGGAATGAATCCAAGGATCAATACAACTGATGTCATGCTCAGCCTTGATTCAAAAAAAGGGGACGAGACGCCATGATCAGGAACCAACTAATGTCAACTTCCACAAAACAACAAAAAGGAAAGGAAACAATAATGACGACACACAAAGCACAATAATACAGACAAAAAGCAAAGAAGTCAGCCAATTCCCGCGAGGCTATTCTAAATAATTCCAAACAGCAAAGTCAGTCAACTGTGGCATATAGGTAAATGACATACAATTGTGTGATGTAGCTGCTGCGGTCAGATGGATGTATGTACCAAGTTTGATGATCATAGCTGCTGCAGTTTGTAAGATACAAAGTTGAACATCGAGTTAAACGCAAGTCCTCACATTAGTTATAATTATCTGATCACAGACGCCGACAAGGACGCTGACGCTTACACAAACGAGAACGCTTACGCTAGCGCATACTCAGACTACGAAGCTCTTAAGAGGGGGGGGGGGAGAGCTCTTAAGCTCTCCTTTGCGTTCGCAAAGACGCCCTAGAGGAAATGTGAGCGGTAGGCATAAAGTCATATGGTTGATATGGTTGATAGAAGACTTCTCAAGGAACATTTCTACAAACATTTTGTCAAACTATCTGTATTGGCTTGGTAGCAGATGCCATTTTTCAAATTTCCCCGTTAAAAGTCAATGGAAACTCTAAGTTGCGAAAGCAACCAAACTAAAAAGCTGATTTTCATAAAAAAAAACCCACAAAGTCTGTAAAGACTTACATGAGAAATATTCCTAAAAAGTCTCAGCATCATAGAGCTTATTGTTTTTGAGAAAATAATTGTAGGTATACTTTATTTTTATTACCCTCTACTTTTGTTCACTTTGGTTTCCAGGGCAACTAATAAAAGTAAAGCAGTGGACCAAAATACATTTGGCTGATAGAAGACTACTCAAGCAACTTTTCTAAAACGTTTTGTCAAAATATCTGCAATGGCTTAGCAGTAAATGCCATTTTTCTATTTTCGCCATTATAAGTCAAAGAATACTCTGTTGCCATGGCAACGAAACTAAATTACAGCTAGTTTGCATAAAAAAAACATAAAGTTTCAATCCCCTAGCCCAAGGATGCTACAGATGAAATCTGAGCCCAATCGACCAGGTGGCTTAAGAGGAGATAATTTTTTTCATGTTTTGCATTTTAGTTTCCATGGCAAACAATAAAAACGAACATTGGACTAAAACATATGACAGATAGAAGACCGCTCAAAAACATTTCCACGAAAACCTTGTCAAAATATCTGCAATATGTTAATGTTAGTTTTCAATATTCCCCATTATAAGTCAGTTAGTTTTCGATATTCCCCATTATAAGTCTTAAGGCACTCTAAGTTGCCATAATAACCAAACTACAGAGCCGATTTTTATTAAAACAAACAAAATCAAAAATGTGCCCTTCAGAGCGTACACAAGGTCGTTCTTATATTTGACCTAGTGACCTAGTTTTTGACCCGACATAACTAACTTTATAACTTGACCTAGTATTGTGACGATAAACATTCTGACAAAGTTTCAAAAAGATTAGATCAAAACAGTGTCCTCAAGATTTTTCTAAGATTTGACCTAGTGACCTGGTTTTTGACCCGACATGACCCAGTTTCAAATTTATTCTAGATATTGTAAGGATAAACATTCTGACAAAATTTCATGAAGTTTGAATCAAAACTGTGACACAATGTTTCTCTAAGACTTGACCTAGTACCTAGTTTTTAACCCGACATGACCAAATTTCATATTTGGCCTGGAAATTGTAAGGATAAACATTCTGACAAAGTATCATGAAGATTGGATCAAAATTGTGCCCTCTAGAGCGTACACAAGGGCGTTCTTATATTTGACCTAGTGACCTAGTTTTTGGCCCGACATACTTAACTTTCAAACTTGGTCTAGATATTATGACGATTAACATTCTGACAAAATTTCAAAAAGCTTGGATTGAAACCGTGCCCTCTAGAGCGTACACAAGGTTTTTCCAAGATTTGACCTAGTGACCTAGTTTTTGACCCGACATAACCCAGTTTCAAACTTGGCCTAGATATTGTGAGGATAAACATTCTGACAAAGATTCATGACGCTTGAATCGAAACTGTGACCTCTAGAGCGTACACAAGGTTTTTTAATATTTGACCTAGTGACCTAGTTTTTGACCCGCTATAACCCTGTTTCACCCTTGGCCTAGATTTTATAATGACTAACATTCTGACAAAGTTTCATAAAGATTGGGTCAAAACTGTACCCGCTAGAGTGTACACAAGCAAAAGTATACGCACGGACGTCCGGACGTACGTCGGACATCAGGGTATCCCAAAAGCTCAATAGTTAAAAATGGTGGCTCATGGGTGGGGCATTCTATCCCAGCTTGTTTATCTTAACCCACACCACAGAGCTAGGGTTCTCTACACTGTTTCATTATTTCCCCATAATGCTGAAATTTTAACTTTGATTTACAGTTCAATAAAAATTTGAATATCACATACTTGTTGTCTCGAATTGGTAAATAAAAATGCAATGACAGCATCACTTCAAAATCTTCGTTCGGGCGTGGGGGTGGGGGGGGGGTGGCGGGGCAAGATAAACCAGCTGGGATAGGTTATCCCCACCTGTGCTTCGCGTAAATTCAAGTCTTTGGTAGTTGTAAACAAGCATAAGATTTGAGGATTGTGTTGGTTAGTATAGCAATAAATATTTAAGCACTATCAAGCTATTTCATTATCCATTGACAGATGTGGCTCAAAATATATTTTTTTTTTTTTTTTTTTTTTTGTGGGGTGGGGTGTGTGTGTAAATAAACCAGCTGGGATAGGTTGCCCCACTCCATCCCTGATTATAGTCAAGTGTTTGTTTGTTGTAAACATTTATGAGCTATGTGGATTGTGTGGTTAGTTCATCCAAATAACTATAAACGCACTTTACTGCTTTTATAAAAATCCATGGACAAATGTCCCTCCAAAATCTTGGGTGGGGGCGGGGGTAGTTTAAACATATTTTCTTGCCACAAAAGTACAAGCGATTGGGTTAGACCACAAGTTCTAACAACATTAGTAACGGTCCGGGGGGGATAAACCAGCTGGGATAGGTTGCCCCAAACCTGTGATACGAGTAATTTCAAGTTTTTGGTTATTGTAAACTAGCCTGAAATATGAGGATTGGGTGGTTAGTTCATTGCAATAAGTATTAAAGCACTATACAGCTATTCCGTTATACAGAGATAGATGTGGCTCCAAAATCTTAGGTCGGGGGTATGATAAATCAGCTGGGATAGGTCCCTTCACCCCTGATTCGAGGTACTTCAGTGGATTAGTTGTTGTAGACAAGCATAAACTATAAGGATTTTGCGAAATGTTCATTTTAATGAACTGAACAGCTATTTCATATTCCATAGATAGATGTATGGATGTGGCTCCTAAATCTTGGGAAGAGGGGGGGGGTGGGGGTAAGATAAACCAGCTGGGATAGCCTACTCCCACCTGTGATTCCAGTTATTTCAAGTGTTTAATTGTTGTAAACAAGCATGAGATATGTGGATTGTATGGTTCGTTCATTCCAATAACTATTGAAGCACTCAACAGCTTTTAATGAATCCACAGACAAATAGTATTGTAAAATCTTGGGTTGGGGATAATATAACCAGCAGGGACAGCCCCCCCCCCCCCCCACACACACACACACACACTTGTGATTCGAGTAATTTCAAGTGTTTATTGTTGTAAATAAGCATGATATATGAGGATTGTGTGGTTAGTTCATTTCAATAAGTATTAAAGCACTATAGCAGCTATTTCATGATCCATAGATAGATGTGGCTCCAAAATCTTGGGTTGGGGGTAAGATAAATCAGCTGGGATAGGTTGCCCCTCCCACCCCTGATTTGAGGTACTTCAAGTGTTTATTTGTTGTAAACAAGCATCAGCTATGTGGATTGTATGGTAAGTTCATTCCAATAACTACTGAAGCCCTAGACAGCTACTATACAATCCGTGGACTAATGCCGCTCTAAAATCATGGGTGGGGGTAAGATAAATCAGCTAGGATAGGTTGTCTTCCACCTGTGATTCCAGGAATTTCAAGTGTTTGGTTGTTGTTAACAAGCATAAGATATAAGGATTGTGTGGTTAGTTCATTACAATAAGTATTAGAGCTCTATACAGCTATTTCATTATCCATAGACAGATGTGGCTCGAAAATCTTTGGTGAATAGTAAAATAAATCAGCTGGGATATGTTCCCCCCCCCCCCCCCCCCGCGCCCCCCACCTCACCCCTGATTCGAGGTACTTCAAAGGCTTGGTTGTTGTAAAAAATAAGCATTATATGGAATGTTCAGATTCTGTGGAATGTTCATTCGAATAACTACTAAAGAACTTAACAGCTTTTGTAATATCCATGGATAAATGTCGCTCAAAAATCACGGATGGGGGTAAGAATAATCAGCTGGGATAGGTTGCCTCAGCCTCTGATTTTGGTAATTTCAAGTGATTGTTGTTGTAAACAAACATTTACTATGCGCTTGTGTGGTAAGTTCATTCCAATAACTATTAAAGCACTTTACAGCTATGTCAAAATCCATGGATAGATATCGCTCCTAAATTTTGGGTAGGGGTAAGATTAACCAGCTGGGATATGTAACTTCCCTCACCCCAGATTCAATTTAAATGCTTGCTTGTTGTAAACAGGCATACACTACGTGAACTGTGTGGTAAGCTCATTCAAATAACTTTTTAGCACTATACAGCTATTATAAAATCCATGAATAGATTTCGCTCCAAAATCTTGGGTGGTGGGTAAGACAAACCAGCTGGGATAGGTTGCCCCCCCCCCCCCACCTCAGATCCGAGGATTGATTTTCAAAATTGATTGTTTTGGGTTTAACGGCCCTTCAAGACAGTATTTTAGTCTATACCGGGCCGTCTCCCAGAGAGACGGAGAACGAAGAGAGAAATGATAGACAAGAGAAAAATGTATACTGAACATCAAAAGAAACGCCTACAAATTTAGGTTCAGTTTTCTTCTGTCAGCTGATTTATGGCTTTAAATCACATATAGCAGAAAATACTACTGACGTCTGCCAACAATATAAACATAGATTCTTGTAAAATTAAACCTTGATTAAAGAGTTATCTCAATTTATCGTGAAACATTAAAAGTTGTTGTAAGAGTTGTCTTTCCTTTGGAAGTATAACAAACTGTTTCCAAAACGCGACTCTAATGTGTCGTTATGAAAAAACCGTCAGTTTTATTACCATGGTATTCTTCTTAGGAACATGACAGCAGTTTAAAGTTGAACATTTGACATATTATCTCCCTTGCAATTAGACAAATAGCAAAATGGAAAGTCCAATAACATCAAAAGCTCTGCAATGCCACGAAAGTGTTTTTGCAAATCTTTTTATTTTACTCTCATAAATTCATTTAACCTCTTCGTATGAATGCATTCTGGTCTTTTCAAGAAATACAGGGTGTTAAAAGGTCTATGGGAAATCCAATGGTAAGCCAGTGTTACTGTTTCTACCGCCAACTTTCACCTGATTGTTTCTCTAAAACGAAGGGCTCAATTGCTTTGTTTTTTTTTTTGCTGTTTCTTGCCCTTGCTGCGGACATTATTCTGGTGAAAATAATTGGCTGAGCATTTTATGGAATTAAAAATTCAGCTTCTGAAAGTATGGTGACTTTAAGTTTAACCCCCATCACAAAAGCAAGCGTTCTGGTCTCTACAGTTTATGGACTATCGATGCGTTAAGGTGCTCATTCTGTCGGAATATCATAAACAAAGTAACTTATAATGTCTAAATATGAGCATATACCTATACCTTCAAATATATTGTGCGTATATATTGTATGCGTTTCTTTTGATGTTCAGTATACAAACAACCCCCCACCTGCACCTACTGCAAGCACAGTAGGCCCTTACCCTACTATTATCCTAATCAGTAAGACGACCCGGCACTGGGAATTACACGCAGCACCATCGCACCACCCGACCACCCCATGGATTCGAGGAATTTCAAGATCTTAGGAATTTCAATGATCGGTTGTTGTAAACAAGCATTGTATGAATAGTTAATTCCAGTAACTTTTCAGCATTTGACAACAATGTCAAAATCTATGAACAGATGTCACCTCAATTTCATGGTAGGTGCGGGTTGGGATAATCCATGAATTCCATGGTTGGCTTGCCCCCGTGGGGGCGAAGCTGTCCTGGGGGCAATATGTACTGGGATGCCGGTTCTATTCTATTTAAATCAATACATTCTCATTGAAGCGACAAATCGTTCACAACTGCCGCCCGAATCGCAGCGTTCCCAGGTGCGGGATCATGTGACCAAGTAAGTCAATAAAAAGCCTTCCTTCATCGCTAAGGTAGCCGAGGTGGACCGCATGGCTGAATTATCCGATGCGTGCTCATTGCTTGATGATGAAAAAGGCACTGAAATGCAAGCGATTTTTCAATCCAGAGTCCATCGGAACACTGACAAACGGGATAAAAAGCTCAATGTGTATGGTCGTGCGCTATGGACTACGACGCTTCGTGTCGTCGGGAACCCACATATAAATGTATCTGTACCTTTTTAAAAACTAGAAAATGTGTTTATGAAACACTATGCCCCCAACCTTATGCTTGCCTCTAAGGGGGTTCATCCCATAATTTCTAAGTCAGAAAGGTGTATTAACCGGTTCATCTACATCTTAGTCTGTAACTGTATGCCAAATTAAATTTGTAACAAGGAACAAAGCTTGAGCAGTCCTTTGGATTTTTTGTTCACAAGCTCGCTTATTTTTCATGTAAATGCCACACATAAAATTTCAAGTACCTATCTCTAACGGTTCTTCACCGTATGTACAGGTACTTTTATACCACAGGGTTCAATGCACTAAGTCGAAAAAGAGGCTTAACTCAGTCAAAAATTAACATATTTTTTTCAACAGTTGATCAGGTCATCTACACTTTGGACAATGACTTCCTGCAAAAAATCATGATCCTAGCATCAGGGGCTCTCAAGATATTTTGTTAACAAGGTTCCATAGGCTTAAATGCACTAAGTTGAAAAAGGGGCATAACTCGGTAAAAAATTCACAATTTTTTTTTCAAAAGTTAATCAGGTCATCTACACCTTGGGCAATGTCTTCCTGCAAAATATCGTGATCCTAGCATCAGGGGTTCTTTATATATTTTGCTAACAAGGTTCCATAGGCTTACAATGCACTAAGTTGAAAAAGGGGCATAACTCGGTCAAAAATTCACGATATTTTTTCAAAAGTTAATCAGTTCATCTACTTTATAAGCAATGTCTTTCAGCAAAATATCATGATCCTAGCATCAGGAGTTCTTGAGATATTTTGCTAACAAGGTTCCATAGGCTTACAATGCGCTAAGTTGAAAAAGGGGCATAACTCGGTAAAAAATAAACGATATTTTTTCAAAAGTTAATCAGTTCATCTACTTCATAGGCAATGCCTTCCTGCAAAAAATCATGATCCTAGCTTCAGGGGTTCTTGAAATATTTTGCTAACAAGGTTCCATAGGCTTACGATGCACTAAGTCAAAAAGGGGCATAACTCTAGAAATACATGACCAGTGGAAAAAAGAAAAAATACGTGTCTGCTTATTTTTCATGTAGATGCCACATATAAAATTTCAAGATCCTAGCATTAGGGCTTCTTGAGTTTCCAAGCTGCTTAAAAGTGTTACGGACGGACAAGCGGACAGACGGACGGACGGACAGGCCCAAACCAATATGCCCCCTCAACTTCTCCGAAGTTGGGGGCATAATTACGTGAAAAATAAAGGCTTGATATTATACATATTCTGTGGTTCATTGCGATCTTCTGTGTAGCTGTAAACTTAAGATAGCTGAGTTGCTACCTATTTGGGAAAGAGCTGCTGACTCGGCTTATCACCTGTAATTTATTGTTTGTTGAGATGTCTTTGTCAATCTTTCCCTTTGATGTTGGGGATAGGGTTTGGGATCTGATTCAGTCAGTCCCTGAAGTGTTGAAGTGTAGTTGCTCTTTAAATAAGCTTGCCGTTTTGTTTTGAGTTTTCAAATGAACACTGACAGGTAAAATAGAAAATAGTTAAAAACGGATGTATAGTCCGTTTGTTTTTATGCCCCAAACAATGAAAAAGTTGGTGTTCGGCTTGTCCGTTCGTCCGTTTGTCCGTTCGTTCGTCTATCACGCTTTTAATTTCTCCTATTACTTAACAACCGTGCATGATAGGGTCTTGAAATTTTATGTATGGGTTTCTCATGAAAAAATACCTGACCCGTTTTTTTTCTTCTCTGAATTATGCCCCTTTTTTATTCATGCCACTTTCTAAAAATTGAAATGAATATCTTGGTAGCAAGATATCTCAAAAGGTATTTAAGCTATGGCCTTGGTATTTCATATAATGATTAAGTATGAGAAGTAGATTACCTGATCAACTTTTGGGAGAATTCCGTAAAATTTTGATGGAGTTATGACCCTTATTTGAATTTTGCATTTTTCTAACTTTTGAACCGCTTGACCTAGGAAGCTGATTTTTTGGTATAATAGTAATCCTTGATACGTTAAGTAATTTAGTAAAGGTTAGGTTACTCTGCACTTATTAATAATGGAGTTATTTTTCTGATAATTAACAACACTTAGACAGCTGCTGGGCTCAAGAACCTATGGGCGAAGGGTTTGAAATTTCATGTTTGGGTTCCTCATGGAAAAATAGCTGATCCGTACTTTTTTTCTTTTTCAAATTATTTCACTTTTGGAGTTATGTCCCTTTAAAAAATTGAGAAGCAAATCTTATAAGCAAGATATCTAAAAATTCAGTTTAGCTATTGCCTTGATATTTATAACACTGATCAGGTATGAGGAGTAGATTACTTGATTAACTTCCTGGAGAATTCCGTAAAATTTTGATGGAGTTATGGCCCATCTTTAAATTTGGCATTTTCCAACTTTAGAACCCTTTGACGTAGGAAGCTGATTTTTATGCCCCAACTTCGAAAAAGTTGGAGGGGCATACCTCTTTCGGCTCGTCCGTCCGTCCGTTCGTTCGCAATTTTATGTGTGTGTTCTTCATGAAAAAGTAGCTGACCACCTTTTTGCCATTTCCGAGATATGCCCCTTTTTTGAGTTATGCCCTTTTTAAGAAAATAAAATGAATATCTTGTTAGCAAGATATCTCAAAAAGTGTTTAACCTATGGCCTTGATATTCGGTATACTGATAGGGTATGAGGAGTAGATTACCTGGTCAACTTTTGGGAGAATTTCAAAAAAAATTAATGGAGTTATGGCACTTATTTGAATATGATATTTTCCAACTTTTGAACCGCTTGACCTAAGAAGCTAATTTTTGGTATTGTAGTACTCCTTGGTGATATAAGTAATTTAATAAAGGTGAGCTTCTCTGCGTTAATTAATTATGGAGTTATTCCCCCCAATCATTAACACTTATACAGCTGCTGCAATCAAGAAGCTCTGGGCATATGGCTTTTAAATACTATATTTGGATTCCTCATGGAAAAAAAAAGCTGACCCGTATTTTTTTTCTTTTTCGAGTTACCTCTCTTTTTGGAATTATGCCCTTTTAAAAAAATGAAATGCATATCGTCTTAGCAATATATCTCAAAACATTTTTTGACCTATGGCCTTGATATTTGGCACACTGATAAGGTATTAAGAGTAGATAACCTGATTAACTTCAGGGAGAAATTCGTAAAATTTTGATGGAGTTATAGCCCTTGTATGAATTTTGCATTTTGTTAAATTTTGAACCGCTTGACCTAGGAAGCTGATGTTTGGTATAGTAGTACTCATTCATGAGTTAAGTAATTTAGTAAAGGTTAGGTTATTCTGCATTAATCAGTTACGGAGTTATGTCTCCTGATGATTAACATTTATACAGCTGCTGCGCTCAAGGAACTCTGGGCATATGGTTTTGAACTTTCATAGGGAAAAAGCTGAGACATATCTTTTTTTTATTTTTCGAGTTATCTCTCTTTTTGGAGTTATGCCCCTTTTTAAAAATGAGATGCAAATCATGTTAGTAACACATCTCAAAAAAGTATTTAAGCTATGGACTTAATATATATTTGGTATACTGATTGGGTATAAAGAGTAGAATATCTGAATAACTTTTGGGAGAAGTTCGTAAAGTTTTAATGGAGCTATGGCCCTTGCTTGAATTTGGCATTTTTTCAACTTTTGAACTGCTTGGCCTAGGAAGCTGATTTTTGGTATATTAATAGTCCTTGATAAGTTTGATATTTCAGTAAAGATTAGGTAATGCCTTTTCAGACTTAGACATTCTAAAGCTCGACACCTGTAGTGGCAAGCATATGATTGGGGGCATAGTGTTTCACAACACACCATTTCTGGTTATATTATATGTTTTATGTATTTTATGGCTTTTGATTTATTTGTATTTATGTGCAGTTCCTCTGTGTTGAACTGGGTGCGTTTATTATCAAAATATACTCTTCCGGTTGGTCTTTGCCTGTCACGTCTTCTTTCAGTGTCTTGGAAGGGTTGTGCTTCGTGATTATAGGCCTATCTTTATCTATATTTGTACGATTGGAGAGCAATGGCTTCTCCTGAAGAAACAAAATTGAAATCAGATATTGAAAAATCTGTATTCCGAGACACACATAAATCAAAATAAAATTGATATAATATAGCTTTTATTCGCCTGATAAGATTTAGAGTATTTAATCAACTGCTTTTTTTAAAGATAAACCGTCGGCTGCTTAACTTGCTGGCAACAAACATTAAGGGACGAGCCATTTATTATCAGGTGTGTATGTAGGGTGGAAGGATGGAGGGGGAGTACATTTTCAATTGACTCAGAAAATAATTTAAGACCCCCCCCCCCCGCCAACACCCCCGGTCACACCATATTTTTTTCGACCTCCCCCCATCCCCCGCAGATAGGTGACAAAATAGTTAATGACCCCCTCCCACACCCGACTCCACAACAACCCTAAATTCACATGATAATGACCATATTAACTATTTTGTCACACTGACCTCAATAAAACCTATAAAAGACAATGAACAGGTTAATTATTTATGCAGATTAATGGTCCATTAAATGTTTTCTGCGTTTTTTTCTGCGTATCCTACAATTCTGATGTTAAACGCTCTTTTAATCAGTCAAAGCAGTTTTGTTGAAGAAAGGCACCTGGAGATCTGATATCACAAACGCAGGCATAAAATTTACTGACTGGCATGATTTCATAGATACTGTTCTACAAGGTCAATGAAAATATTTTTTTCAAGACATGAAGTGGGCATTTTTTATTACTGTTTTGAAGAAGAGCTTGAAAGAAAAGTAAACTTTGAAAATATAGTAGCGATAGGGAGTCTGAGGACGTACCTCGCCAGAAGCTGAGACATTTGATCTAAAATGAAGACTGACGGAAGCATTCTGACCCCCGCCTGGCAAAATATATGACACCCCCACCCCCCACTGCTCCATGGCGTAATGGTTTTCGCTCCCCCCAGTCCCCCCAGTAGATCCTCAAAAACGTTCCGACACCCACTCCACCCCCCCCCCCCCGAATGATGACCCCCCCCCCCGGCAACTGATAATATTGGAAATAAATGACTTGTCCCTAATGTGACTGAACAATTTGGAATTTAAAGCATTTTGTCTATTGGGCTGAAACAGAACTCAAGTTTACGTTGAGAAAGGAAATGACGACAAATCACGACCTGATCAGGACTCGAACCTCGAACCTATGTTTGATATACCACCAGTCCGCCCCCTGAATGAGAATGGTGACCCCCCCCCCCCCCGCAACTGATAATATTGGAAATAAATGACTTGTCCCTAAGGTAACTGAACGATTTGGAATTTTAAAGCATTTTGTCTATTCGGATGATACAGAACTCAAGTTTACGTTGAGAAAGAAAATGGCGACAAATCACGACCTGATCAGGACTCGAACCTCGAGCCTATGTTTGATATACCCAGAACATATGCCATGATCGAGTGGTTAGAGTCGCTGAGTGATGGTGCAGAAGGTCGCGGGTTCGAGTCCGGGTTTGACCAGCCGGCGACTGGAAAACCCTCTTTGTCAACCCAGTAGTATATGGATACTTCTTTTTCTAATCAGAGAAGGATGAAGTAGCGAAAGGCGAGGGATAGGCACCGCCTATTATATGCTGTGTTCAAGATACAGTGGGCCTATATCCCCCACTGCCTCTACGGTCTGTAGGCGTCGAGGACCTTTACCTTTATAATGCTTTCGATTTAAAGTGGTCATAAGAATAATTTCTCCTCTTACTCTAACAAATCACCTTGTGTCCTTACTTTGTATTTGCACTTTACACAGAGGAATTTAGATATTAGTTATGTTGATCAAAACGACCATTTGCTCGTCTAGAATTGTTACCGATTCGCATTACGAGCAGAACTTTGAAATGTAAATTACCTCAGCTGTATCCACTCTTTCATTTGCAGCTGGTTGGAGTCGGCCTTTTCGCCTGAGCTCATCTTTAAGGAGACTTCTAACTTCAGCAAGGGTTGTACATTGTGAGGAGTCAATCTGCAATTCTTCGCATAGTCCAGTAGCCTGAACAAGCCGTAACTGGTCAATTTTTCCCTCGGTTAATGTATCTCTTTCCATACCATTATCAATTTCTCCACCAGCCTGCAGAATAACGATATATTATTTCAACATATTTCAGAAATACTGCACGTATATTGACACAATGGTATATAAAAAGTAATATGCTTGTCAAATACTGCTAATAATTACGGTTATCACTGCCTTGTGACACTCTCAGGTACTAATAAATTCATTTTTATATAACTGTTTGTATAACAGAGAGAATGAATTCAAAATTATTAATTCAGTGTTATTCTTTAAAAACAGAAAACAGGGTTTTTTCATATTAGTTGTTGTTTTATTTAGAAAGTTATTATATGACACAATTATTTTCATTTATATCACCAAATATGGCCTGCCAATACCCGCGTAGATAAGAGCTGGCCGAGTCGCGTAGCGTAATCGGTAGGGTGTCTGACATACGCTAGAGGTCCTGGGTTCGATACCCGGTCCGGCCACTTACTTTCATTTCTCCTTCCCCTGATTCAAGAAGGGAGTTGTCAGTTACTGGTGAAAGTAAGTACACTTAGTACTGGTAAACCTCCTAGGAGGTCTAAGCTCGCCCGAAAATAGTGTGGTTAGGTTAACTGGCAGTCCCGACATGCCCATAACTGTTTACCATGGATATTAAACAATAACACAACAACAAGATAAGAGCTAAGAAGACCCCATTGACGACAAATAGAGCCGGAGACAGAAGTTGGGAACCGTGATGAGTGTCAAATATCCCGGAGCAAATTCTTACGTGAACAAGCCGTAACTGGTTATTTTTTTCTTCGGTCATTGTATCTCTTTCCATACCATTATCAACTTCTCCACCAGCCTGCATAATAACGTTATGTTATTTAAACATATTTTAGAAATACTGCACGTATACTGATATAATGGTATATAAAAAGTAATATGCTTGTCAAATACTGCTAATAATTAAACGGTGATCGCTGCCTTGTTATACTCTCAGGTACACATAAATTCATTTTTATGTAACAGTTTGTATAACAGAAAGAATTCATTCAAAAACTATTAATTAAGTATTATTCTTTAAATACAGAAAACATTTATATCACCAAATATGGCCTGCAATAACCGCATAGATAAGAGCTGGCCGGGTCGCGTAGCGCAATCGGTAGGGTGTCTGACATAAGCCAAAGGTCCTGGGTTCGATACCCGGTCCGGTCACTTACTTTCATTTCTCCTTCCCCTGATTCAAGAAGGGAGTTGTCAGTTACTGGTGAAAGTAAGTGCACTTAGTACTGGTTAACCGCTTCGGAGGTCTAAGCTTGCCCGGAAATAGTGTGGTTAGGTTAACTGACAGTCCCGACTTGCCCATAACTGTTTACCATGGATATTAAACAATAACACAACAACAAGATAAGAGCTAAGAAGACCGAATTGGTGACAAATAGAGCCGGGGACAGAAGTTGGGGAACCGTGATGAATGTCAAATATCACGGAGCAAATTCTTACCTGGACAAGCCGTAACTGGTTATTTTTGTCCTCGGTCATTGTATCTCTTTCCATACCATTATCAACTTCTCCACCAGCCTGCATAATAACGTTATGTTATTTCAACATATTTTAGAAATACTGCACGTATATTGATATAATAGTATATAAAAAGTAATATGCTTGTCAAATACTGCTAATAATTAAACGGTGATCGCTGCCTTGTTACACTCTCAGGTACAAATAAATTCATTTTTATATAACAGTTTGTATAACAGAAAGAATTCTTTCAAAAATTAATAATTCAGAGTAATTCTATAAATACAGAATATTTTTTTCATATTAGTTGTTGGTTTTTAGAAATTTATTATATGACACAATTATTTTCATTTATATCACCAAATATGGCCTGCCAATACCCGCGTAGATAAGAGCTAGCCGGGTCGCGTAGCGCAATCGGTAGGGTGTCTGACATAAGCCAGAGGTCCTGGGTTCGATACCCGGTCCGGCCACTTACTTTCATTTCTCCTTCCCCTGATTCAAGAAGGGAGTTGTCAGATACTGGTGAAAGTAAGTGCACTTAGTACTGGTTAACCGCTTAGGAGGTCTAAGCTTGCCCGGAAATAGTGTGGTTAGGTTAACTGACAGTCCCGACATGCCCATAGCTGTTTACCATGGATATTAAACAATAACACAACAACAAGATAAGAGCTAAAAAGACCCCATTGACGACAAATAGAGCCGGAGACAGAAGTTGGGAACCGTGATGGGTGTCATATATCACGAAGCAAATTCTTACCTGAACAAGCCGTAACTGGTTATTTTTTTCCTCGGTTATTGTATCTCTTTCCATACCATTATCAACTTCTCCACCAGCCTGCATAATAACGTTATGTTATTTCAACGTATTTCAGAAATACAGCACGTATATTGATATAATGGTATATAAAAAGTAATATTCTTGTCAAATACTGCTAATAATTAATCGGTGATCTCTGCCTTGTTACACTCTCAGGTACAAATAAATTCATTTTTATATAATTGTTTGTATAACAGAAAGAATTAATTCAAAAATTATTAGTTCAGTGTTATTCTTTAAAAACAGAAAACAGGGTTTTTTCATATTAGTTGTTGCTTTTTTCAGAAATTTATTATATGACACAATTATTTTCATTTATATCACCAAATATGGCCTGCCAATACCCGCGTAGATAAGAGCTGGCCGGGTCGCGTAGCGCAATCGGTAGGGTGTCTGACGTAAGCCAGAGGTCCTGGGTTCGATACCCGGTCCGGCCACTTACTTTCATTTCTCCTTCCCCTGATTCAAGAAGGGGGTTGTCAGTTACTGGTGAAAGTAAGTGCACTTAGTACTGGTTAACCTCCTAGGAGGTCTAAGCTCGCCCGGAAATAGTGTGGTTAGGTTAACTGGCAGTCCCGACATGCCCATAGCTGTTTACCATGGATATCAAACAATAACACAACAACAAGATAAGAGCTAAGAAGACCCCATTGACGACAAATAGAGCCGAAGACAGAAGTTGGGAACCGTGATGAGTGTCAAATATCCCGGAGCAATTTCTTACCTGAACAAGCCGTAACTGGTTATTTTTTTCCTCGGTTATTGTATCTCTTTCCATACCATTATCAACTTCTCCACCAGCCTGCATAATAACGTTATGTTATTTCAACATATTTTAGAAATACTGCACGTATATTGATATAATGGTATATAAAAAGTAATATGCTTGTCAAATACTGCTAATAATTAAACGGTGATCGCTGCCTTGTTACACTCTCAGGTACACATAAATTCATTTTTATATAACAGTTTGTAAAACAGAAAGAATTTATTCAAAAATTATTAATACAGTGTTATTCTTTAAATACAGAAAACAATTTTTTTTCATATTAGTTGTTGGGTTTTAGATATTTATTATATGACACAATTATTTTTATTTATATCACCAAATATGGCCTGCCAATACCCGCGTAGATAAGAGCTGGCCGGGTCACGTAGCGCAATCGGTAGGGTGTCTGACATAAGCCAGAGGTCCTGGGTTCGATACCCGGTCCGGCCACTTACTTTCATTTCTCCTTCCCCTGATTCAAGAAGGGAGTTGTCAGTTACTGGTGAAAGTAAGTGCACTTAGTCCTGGTTAACCGTTTAGGAGGTCTAAGCTTGCCCGAAAACAGTGTGGTCAGGTGAACTGACCGTCCCGAAATGACCATAGCTGTTTACCATCGACATTATACAATAACACAACAACAACAAGATAAGTGCTAATAAGACCCCATTGACGACAAATAGCGCCGGAGACAGAAGTTGGAAACTGTGATGAGTGTCGAATATCCCGGAGCAATTTCTTAGATGTTTGCTTAAAACCTGGGAATCTCTTAACGATTGCGCAAGCCACCATAATCTTTACAAAGCTGAAGCCAATTTGTAGAGAAAGCAGCAAATATATTGGATCAAAGGTATAACTGATGCGCTCCCTTGTCATATCCCTTTTTTGTATGCCTGTGGAACATGAACATTGACAGCAAGTTAAGAGAAAAAGAACACAATCCTTCGAGATGAGATGCAATCGAAAGTGTACTTAACATCTCGTGCAAGGACTTTATAACTAAGACGATGATCACAGATAGATCTTGTAGTTATTGGAGCAGCCATTACAGAACATGACGAAATCCTGAACACGCTTAAGAAATGAGACATGGGAACTTTTGTGGTGTGGCCACATCGCAAGATCTTCTTGCTCAGCAAAGACGATTCTGCAGGGCACAGTGAAAGGAAAAAGAAGATGCTAACAGAAGAAGAGAAGGCAATATTAAAGGACGGACAGGGATGGGCTTTACTAGCACAATGAGGTCAGCTAAAACAGGATTCGGTTGAAAGAGATTGTTTCCAAATCATCTGCGTGGCGCTCTAACCAACTTGCAAGGTTATGTAATAGACAAAACTAGACCACATCCATCCCATCCACTCATATTATAATATTATGAAACGTTTGGATACCTTTCCTGTCCTTTATTACAAAGTTACCTTAGCTTTGCAAGCTACTTAATTAATTCAAGTTCGAAAATATATCCATCCAGTTTTCAATATTATATAGTGAGAATATAATACTGAATATTTCAACAAGGTAAAATAGTACTAGTCACATAATTTCACTCTTGTGACCTACCAAATGTATAAAATTCTCCATCCCCATCTATTAAGTAATGAATATTCTACACATCCACCCTCACCCTTTTTTTAACCATCTGACCCATACCTGTTACTTCCTATGTTACAATTTACCTGCTGAGATCAAGCTGTCACTGGTTTTAGTCCACAATCAGAAAGACTACCCAGGCTGTGACAGATAAATCATGTGTTTTGTGTACACAAATTGATATAAGGTACAAAGTACTATACATAGGGAAGAATTTTAACCGATTTGTAGGTTAAATTTTATCGGGGTAAAGGTTTATGATTCAAAGTTCATAAAAAATATTATGTACTGACAAATGTTCTGAAGAAGAAATTCACACTAACAGGTTTACTACTGCAAACGAAGTCAACAGAATTTAGATCATGACATAAAATTTTCAACAATTGATTCTTAGCGTCCCGTAAAAGGATTCTTCGCAAACACTGTTGATCAGGTTCTGCCGAACGTGCACTTTGCATTTGATCATGGCCTACACTGTTTGCATTAAAATAGGATTAAACAAATACTTCACACTGGACCCGTCCGAATTGTGAGGAGATGAGTCCATTGGGATTCACATTTTGACTTTCTATGATAATATTTTCATGCCAATTTAGAGGTATGAGAATTAACATCAGTTTCCTCAATTCCTACTGATGTTGCGCACGGTGTTCTTGCTTTGCGGTTATTGTGTTACCTCGAACACTTTCATAGCACTTCTCGGGAAGACCTACTAAAAGCAGCGATAGATATAGAGCCATGGCCTATATTTCACGGTTGCTTAAAATAGAAAAAATAGACAAAAATATCCACCTGTTGCGTTTAGCTCAGTTTCTAATGCACCATTCACATGCGCAGATTTACTCACGTAGGTATATTTGCATATAAGTAAATTTGCTCACGTGAGTAAAAGTTACCTGGAGCAAATTTACTTTGAGTTCACATGGATTTTAAGTTATGGGAGTATTTTTCACTTTTACTAATCATTTATTCAAATATGGAAGCGTCCTGGAGCGGGGTTAAAAAAAATATTTATCTAATTCGTAGGAGATAGGAAGTCCTACGTAGGACTTATTAACTCCTACGTAGGACTTAGTAACCCCTATGTAGGACTTATTAACTCCTACGTAGGACTTACTAACTCCTACGTAGGAGGTAGTAAGTCCTACGTAGGACTTACAAAGTACTATGTAGGACTTTCTAACACCTACGTAGGACTCAGTTACTCCTACGTAGGACTTACTAACACCTACGTAGAAGATGATAAGTCCTACATAGGACTTAGTAGCTCCTACGCAGGATTTACTATCTCCTATGTAGGACTATGTAAGTCCTTCGTAGGACTTAGTAAGTCCTACGTAGGATATAATATAAGGAAAAGAAAGAGTCATAAGAAAGCCAGAAACTGCTACAGTATGCACTCAGCAGGCGTATAAGGTTAAATTTACGCTGTTACATGAAAGCGACTTGATAAAGTATTTCTTAATCTATTCATCATGCCTTGGTAATTTGCTATTAAGAAGATGCTTTATGATGATTAAAAAATGTAGCTTTTTAGTCTCCATTGATAGAAAATAAGACTGTTGCAATATGTAACAATGTAATTGTGACTTCATTTTATCAGATACTTAAAAGCGTTAACCAAAAAAAAATTAAATTTGCATTAGAATGGAGATAACCATAATACAGTTTTCCCGTATTTGAGATGCAGATTAATAAATAATACGTTTCGAATTTATGACTTTTGTTATATAAATAACATTAGTTGAAGCAGGCAGTAATTTGAGCACAGATACACATAAAATACAAGTTAAATATCTCTTACGTATGAAACAGCTAAGTCCTACGTAGGAGATAGTAAGTCCTACGTAGGACTTACTAAATCCTACGTAGGACTTATTATCTCATACGTAGGAGTTAGTAAGTCGCACGTAGGACTTATTTACTCCTACATAGGAGTGAGTAAGTCCTACGTAGGAGTTACTAAGTCCTACGTAGGACTTACTTACTCCTACATAGGAGTTAGTAAATCCTACGTAGGAGTTACTAAGTCCTACGTAGGAGTTAGTAAGTCCTACGTAGGAGTTACTAAGTCCTACGTAGGAGTTAGTAAGTCCTACATATGACTTATTAACTCCTACGTAGGAGTTAGTAAGTCCTACGTAGGGGTTAGTAAGTCCTACGTAGGAGTAAGTAAGTCCTACGTAGGAGTTACTAAATCCTACGTAGAAGTTAGTAAGTCCTTCGTAGGAGTTACTAAGTCCTACGTAGGAGTTTGTAAGTCCTACGTAGGACGTACTAAGTCCTACGTAGGATTTCCTGTCTCCTACGTATTAGATAAATATTTTTTTAACCTGTCACTAGGACGTTTCCATATTCAAATTTCAGGGAAGATGCTCTAAAATTTCATGTACTGGAAAGTAGATAGGAAACGTTTACACGAGGTTTGAAAGGGCATTTCTCGAATCAGGCCATCAAAACTCAGTACAGTAGATTCTACAGTCATATATTATGTTCAGAAATCAATATTGTAATAGGCTAGTAAGAAATGAAACCATCCAGTTGGCAAATCATTCTTACTATATACGCTTTATTACTATGACAGTTTTTGCGAAAACAACGCATTACCCCCCCCCCCCCCCCCCCCACACACACACACACACACACACAACCACTACCTTTAACACACACACACACCCATCAGCAAATTTCCCACAATGTCATTTTGCAACTAAACCTGCCAACCTTGAAGAGTGAATAAAGGTCACAAAATCTAACCAAATCATTATCAAGGTCCAAGAAAATGGCACAGAGAAGTTATTTTTCTGAAAATGTAACAGTGTAAGTCATCCCGTGATCTTGAATCAAACTCTAATCATAATTTTGACTAGATGCTGTTTTCCTCTTAGTAATATCCCATGCTATGATAGGACAATAAAATACCCATTACTTTACGCTCACATGACGAGAAATACTCCAGGAGTAAGCTTGCATATGTGCAAATATAATTTTGCACCTAGTCAGACCTGGAGCAAACTTTACATATAAGCAAATTTACTTACGTAATTATGTATTTGCGTTCGCATGATGAATTTACTAACCTGAGTAAATTTTGCATATATGCAAAAAATACTCATGTGAGCAAATCTGCGCATGTGAATGGGGCATAAGTAGCCACAAGGGCTAGAGACTTCAAACTTTCTCCATAGATACATCTAGGAAAGATCTACTAATATCAGCGATGCATATTGGGCCATTACCTATATTTCACGGTTCATCGAACATAGAAAAAATATTCACCTATCGTGTTTAGCCCAGTTTCTATGTAACCACAAGGGATAGAGTCTTGAAACTTGCTCTATAAATACATCTGGGGAAGATCAACTGAAAAAAGCGTCCTATTTTTCACGGTTGATTGTACATAGAAAAAACAGTCACATGTTGCGTTTGGCTCAGTTTCTAAGTAACCACAAGGGCTATAGTCTTTAAACTTACTCCATATATGTATCTGGGAAAGATCTACTGGAAACAGTGATGCATATTGGCCCATGACCTTTATTTTACGGGTCATTGAACATAAAAAAGATTCACCTACAGACACCTAGTGCGTTTAGCTCTGTTTCTAAGTAATCACAAGGGATAGAGTCTTGAAACTTGCTCCATAAATACATCTGGGAGAGGCCTACTGAAAGCAAAGATGCATATTGGGTCATGACCTATATTTTACGGTTGATGGAATATAGAAAAAATATTCACCTGTTGCGTTTAGCTCAGTTTCTTAAAGTCCAGGGGGGGGGTCGAGTCGGGCGATGGTGCTGGGTAACTTTCAGTGTCGGGGCGTCCTACGAATTTGGATTATAGTAGGGCAAAGTCCCCACTGTGCTTGCAGTAGTACGGATGGGTGTTGTTTAGACATTTTTCTCCCTCTCACCGGGAGATGGGCAGGCCGATATAGACTGAAATACTAACTCAAAGGGCCGTTAAACAAAAAAAAACACCTTATCTTAGTGACCACAAGGGATATAGTCTTTAAACTTGCTCAATAGATACGGCTCGGCAAGATCTAATGAAAGCGGCGATGCATATTGGGTCATGAGCAATGTTTCACGGTTGTCTGAACATAGAAAAGGATATTTATATATTCGGTGCAGCAAGAAACTGCAAAAAGTCAACATTCTCCAAAAGAATGGAAGCCAAACTCCGCAAAGATTCTTATCGCTATGAGAAGTCAGTCTTAGTTTCAGAATAAAAAAAAACAGAAATGTTTTTGACAAAAACAGATATACCCTCTCCTCCCTTTGACCTTATGCGACCTTGAAAAAGCGGTCAAGATCATCAAAATTAAATAACTTCTTTTCCATTACCCAATGATGTATCTGTGACAGTTTGGTTCAAATCCAAATCCAAATTTAGGAGATACGGTGCAGATAAGCCAGTTTTTAACATTCTTTGACCTCCTGTGACATTGAAAAAGGGTCAAGGTCATTAAAATATAATCAAGTCTTTTGAATTTCCCAATTATATATCTGTGCAAGTTTGGTTTAAATCCATTTATCCATTTAGAAGATATGGTGCAGACAAGGCATTTTTCAACACTCTTTGACCTCCTGTGACCTTGAACATGAGGTCAAGGTCATCAAAATCTAATCATTTCTTTGTCATTTCCCAGTAGTATATCTGTGCAAGTTTGGTACATGTATAGATCCATTTTTCCATTCAGGAGATATGGTGTAGACAAGGCATTTTTCAACACACTTTGACCTCCTGTGCCCTTGAAAATGAGATCAAGGTCACCAAAATCTAATCAATTTTTTGCCATCTCCCAGTTATGTATCTGTGCCAGTTTGGTAAAAATCCACCAATTCATTCAGGCGATATGGTGCAGACAAGCTATTCTTCATCATTCTTTGACTTCCTGTACCCTTGAAAATATGGTCAAGGTCCCCAGATTCTTATCAGTTTTCCTCCACCCAGTAATACATCAGTGTAAGTTGGGTCGAAATCCCTGCATCCCTTCAGGAGATAGTGCGCAGACAAGAAGACATGCCGACGACGACGAGGTCCACACCAAAAACATGTGTCCCCCCCCCCCCCCCCCCATGGTGGGATGACATATTTTTTACCTGAAATAAGTCAATAAGGTTACCTTAAATCAGTATTAAAGTAGCGACCCTAAAGCAAAAAGAACCAGACTCAACACTGAACTAGAAAATGTGTTTATGATACACTATGTCCCCAACTATATGCTTGCCTCTAAAGAAGGCTTATTCCATAATGTTTGTACCTTTGTACCATAGCCTACAATGCACCAAGTCGAAGAAGGGGCTTAACTCGGTCATAAATTTACGAATTTTTTCAAAAGATAATCAGGTCATCTACACCTAGGGCAATATCTTCCTGCGAAAATGCATGATCCTAGTGCCAGGGGTTCTCGAGATATTTTGTTCACAAGGTTTCATAGGCTTACAATGCACTAAGTTGTAAAAGGGGCATAACTCGGTCAAAACCTTACAATTTTTTTTCGAAAGTTAATAAGGTGATCTACACTTTGGGCAGTGTCATCCTGCAAAAAGCCATGACCCTAGAATCAGGGGTTCTTGAGATATTTTGTTCACAATGTTCCACAGGCTGAGTCGAAAGAGAGGCATAACTCTAGATTAATCCACAGCTGACAGTACTTTTCTTTGAAGTTGCCAGTACTGAGAAATTCTGATAATTGTATAGTTATCATGTACTGTTATCATGTACAGTTATCATGTACAGTTTTCCATAGACCTATCATTACAGAGCTGCAATTAAAAAAACTTCTGTTTCAGTAAACTCTGCTGTTTTCCTTTTGGCCACAGAAATATTTGTTAAGGGTATTCATTTGACTGCCCTTGCTTAAATGAATCTCCACAACATATGTTATATGAAAATAATCCATTAAATCATATGATTGCATTAGATTCATCTCAGAGGTTATTCATAGTTACCAACTTTTTGTTCAGAAATGAGCATTGAATTAAGGTCACAGTAAACTTTGGGTAAGCAACTCTGCCATTTTCATTTTTGCCTCCCTTCTCAATTGGGGGGGGGGGGGGGGGGGGGGCAACTCTTGAAAGCAGGAATTTACTCCTTGCTCCTTTAGGAGCAAATTCTTTCCTTTAAGAGTAGACCACTGGGAAAAGCTACTTCATCTTGAGAAGCAATTTGTTCCTTTTGCATAAATGACAGAAAACTTGGATGTGTACCCATGCATTGATTGATTGATTGATTTGATACTTAACGTCCACGGTAAACATGTCAGGACGGTCAGTTAACCTAACCACACTATTCCTGGGCAGGCTTAGACCTCCTAAGCGGTTAACCAGTACTAAGTACACTTACTTTCGCCAGTAACTGACAACTGTCCTTCTTGAATCAGCGGAAGGAGAAACGAAAATATTAGCCAGACCGGGTTTAGAACCCAGGCATACATCTTAAAACATTTGTTGTGGTTACTCATCAATTAGGTGAGTCCCTACAACATAAGTTTTAGTAGAAAAATATTAAAATTAAGCACTGACACTTCTTAGTAATCCATATAAAAAGGCACGCCAGCGAGATTTTTTCAGTGGCATAACATTTGTGTTAGTTTTTAAAAAAAAAACCTCTATGTTATGGGTTCTGATGGGCTATAAACAGCATACCTGGTTACAAAAAAAACCACTAAAACATACGTGATTGAAATAACCCAAACAAAATGAGATTAATGAATACCCTAAACAAACATTTTCTCTGTGAGTAAATAGAACAGCAGAGCTTACCCAACAAAATTTGTTTAAACTGCAGCCTAATTTTCTGGTCTTTCCTATCCTGTGTACAACCTTAAAATAAGACAAACATCCTGATTCAATTTCCCTCTGATCACTCTAGGCGTTTCTGATTGGTCAGGTAACTGATGACCTTATTGCATCAGACAGGAAGGTCCATTTTTCAGACAAGGCGAGGCAGATTGAATTAGATAAAATAAATAAAGAAGATAAAATATATTCTGTATTGGTTTAATTATTTGTTTTAGGTGAAAAGTTCAATAAAGCTGGGGATTAAAACAGGTATATCCATTTTTTAGCTCACCTGTCAAGGTGAGCTTATAGTATAGACTTGGTCCGTCGTCCGTCGTCGTCGGCGTCGGCGTCGTCGGCGTTCACACTTGTAAACATCTTCTTCTCAGAAACCACTGGGTGGATTAAAACCAAATTTCATATGGAGCCTTAACAGGATAGGGGAACGAAAGTTTATATATTTGGTCCAGGTCACATGGCCAAGATGGCTGCCACGCCCATATATGGTAAAAACCCTTCAAAAATCTTCTTCTCCAGAACCAAAAGGCCTATAACCTTGAAACTTGGTATGTAGCATCGGGCATGCGGGCCCATCATAATTTATATAAATCATGACCTTGTGATGACCTTGACCTAATTTATGACATGGTCAATTTTGGTACGTTAGGCTTTTATATTGGAAAACGCTTAAACGGTGGATTTCTCAGAAACTATTTAAGTCTAAGGTACAATGCCTGGTATACATGGTCGACTAAATGACCAGACGAAGATATTATGTCACTGAAAGGTCAAGGTCATTCCGTCAGACCATCCGTCGTCAAGATTTTCAAACATCTTCTCCTCTGAAACCACTGGGCCGATTTAAGCCCAATTTCATATGGAGTCTCAGTGGGATGGGAGAACAAAAGTTTATACCCGGGGTCTGGGTCACATGACCAAGATGGCCGCCATGCCCATATATGGTAAAAACCCTTTAAAAATCTTCTTATCCAGAACCAAAAGGCCTATGACCTTGAAACTTGGTGTGTAGCATCGGGCATGCGGGCCTATCAAAGTTTATACAAATTATGACATTGCGTTGACCTTGACCTAATTTACGGCATGGTCAACTTTGATATGTTAGGCTTTTATATCGGAAAACGCTTTAACAGTGGATTTCTCAGAAACTATTTAAGTCTAAGGTACAATACTTGGTATACATGGTCGACTAAATGACCAGATGAAGATATTATGTCACTTAAGGTCAAGGTCATTCCGTCGTCAAGATTTTCAAACATCTTCTCCTCTGAAACCACTAGGCCGATTGAAGCCAAATTTCATATGGAGTCTCAGTGGGATAGGGGAACGAAATTTATACCCGGGGTCTGGGTCACATGACCAAGATGGCCGCCATGCCCATATATGGTAAAAACCCTTCAAAAATCTTCTTCTCCAGAACCAAAAGGCCTATGACCTTGAAACTTGGTATGTAGCATTGGGCATGCGGGCCCATCTTAATTTATACAAATCATGACATTGCGATGACCTTGACCTAATTTACGACATGGTCAACTTTGGTACGTTAGGCTTTTATATGGGAAAACGCTTAAACAGTGGATTTCTCAGAAACTATTTAAGTCTAAGGTACAATACTTGGTATACATGGTCGACTAAATGACCAGATGAAGATATTATGTCACTAAAGGTCAAAGTCATTCCGTCAGACCATCCGTCGTCAAGATTTTCAAACATCATCTCCTCTGAAACCACTGGGCCGATTTAAGCCAAATTTCATATGGAGTCTCAGTGGGATAGGGGAACGAAATTTTATACCCGGGGTCTGGATCACATGACCAAGATGGCCGCCATGCCCATATATAATAAAAGCCCTTCAAAAAACTTCTTCTCCAGAACCAAAAGGCCTATGACCTTGAAACTTGGTATGTAGCATCGGGCATGCGGGTCCATCATATTTTATACAAATCATGACCTTGTGTTGACCTTGACCTAATTTATGACATGGTAAACTTTGGTACGTTAGGCTTTTATATGGGAAAATGCTTAAACAGTGGATTTCTCAGAAACTATTTAAGTATTAGGTACAATACTTGGTATACATGGTCGACTAAATGACCAGATGAAGATATTATGTCACTGAAAGGTCAAGGTCATTTTGTCGGTCTGTCCGTCATCAAGATTTTCAAAACATCTACTCCTCTGAAACCACTGGTCTGATTGAAGCGAAATTTCATATGGAGTCTAAGTGTGATCAGGGAATAAAAGTTTGTTCTCAGGGTCTTCACCAAGATGGCCGCCATGCCCGTATATGGTAAAAACCCTTCAAAATCTTCTTCTCCAGAACCAAAAGGTGTATGACCTTGAAACTTGGTATGTAGCTTTGGGCACTCAAGCCCATCATAGTTTATACAAATGATCGTGCGTTGACTTTGACCTAATTTATGACACTGTCAACGTTGGTACATTATTCGGCTTTTATATGGGAAAATGCTTAAACAGTGGATTTTTCAGAAACTATTTAAGTCTAAGGTGCAATATTTGGTATATATGGTTGACTAAATGACCAGATGAAGATATTTTGTCGTTAAAGGTCAAGGTCATTCTTTGACTTTCGTACAAGGTCATTTAGATTCTGTCACCCGTCAACATTTTCAAACATCTTATCAGTGGCCACTAGGGTCAATTGAAGCCATATTTCATATTGAGCTTCACCGGCTTAAAGGAACCATAGTTTGTTCAGATGGTCTTGGTCACTTGACCAAGAGGGCCACCATGCCCATATATGGCAAACACTCTTCAAACGTCTTTTTCTCGAGAACCGAAAGGCCTATAACCTTGAAACTTGGTACCGGTATGTAGCATTGGGCACTCAGGCCCATCATAGTTTATACAAATGATTACTGTGTTTCATATATTATGGAGCTTTAATACTGGGTCAAAGGAATCAAAGTTTGTTCAGATGGTCATGGTCGTATGAACATGGTGGCCGCCACACCCATTTATGATAAAACCCCTTCAGAAATCTTTGTCCAGAAACAAAGGCCCAGTGACCTTGTGGCTTGGTGTATAGAATTGGGACTCAACATTAATCCCCAAGGGAGGGGGGTTATCTGCCCCTGCCCTGGTGCTATATACATGTATAAAAGCATTAAAATATATACCAGGACCAAGTGTCAGGTGAGCTACAGGACAATTGAGTCTTCGCTATTCATACATTCTGGCTTAGTACATGTACTGCCCAACTCCTGATCACCATGTATGATCATATGGCCTGTTATCTTCGCAAGCCAAGAATACTAAGTCCACTTTCTTCCTTACGTAATAAACAAAGAAGCATAGTGGACTTAGCAGCCTTTGCTTGCAAAGTTTACAGCCTGTGTGACCAAATTCACTTTGCATATATTTCCTTATGATCCGAATATCGTATATATGAACGGAGACGACAGCATGTCCTCACGATCCACATATTTTCTTTTCGAACGTACAGAATGTACATGCTTGTGTTTTTCTTCCCATCTCAAGTGATAAATAAAAGCATCGCTAACGACGTCCACTGCAAAACTATTTCATTCGCCGATTTTTCCAGTTTTGTTTTTTCTCTGAAAAACCCCAGGGCATTTTCTCTGAAAAAAAAAAACCCAGGGCATGGGCAGCCAGACCCCAAAGCTTTTGTCATGACAGGACACTTCATTACTCTGATCACTTTCTATAAGATCCCAATAAATCACTTACCACTCGGATCATATACTATTTCAGTGATTTTATACATGTATGTGGCCATGGGGCAGGGGCAGACAGTCCCCTAAGGGTCATATTTAGATCACCACAAGCACATTTTAATACTTCTATCATCAGCTGTAAGTTTTTGAAAAAAATCTGTTTATGATTTTGTATAGATTTATCATCTTTTTATGCATGTATGTAGCCTGGAAGCAGGGGAGATAACTCCTATGGGGTAAATTTTGAGCCTCGAAACTACAGAACACTTTTTGATGGCTTGTAATTTGTTTGACAACCAACGCACAAATCTTTATAATATTGTTTCTCAGCAAACTACGGTGACACAACGAGTTCTGTTATATGGCGACAATATGCTTTCATTTCATTCCAATACTATTATATTTGAAGCTGTTCAGAAATACATAAAAGAATCAAAACATTTTACTTAAACTGAATTAAGATGCAATTTAATAATATTTCTATACAAACATCTTGGAGTTAATCTGACTTGCTATAACGAGTTCTCAAAGTAGGGATACATTGCAGTTGGTTATGTCACTGATCCCTCCCCGAGTCTCCCAAACCTCCTCACTGGCGAACCTTTTCTTATATTTCTTTTCTTTTTTACGTTATCATTGCTCATTTCTTAATTTCACTGGTCATTTTGTAACTGTTATATTTGTTACTATATTGTTTGTCTTGTACCCAGTTTGTGTATCAAGACATACATGTACTTATTATTTCTTATACTTATCTACGTCAACTTTATATAGTACGTAGATTCGCTGCAGATAGTATTTCAGTAAGTTCTGATATTATTATTCTTGTAATATATGTAAGCCTGTTTCAACAACATTAACATACAGTTTGATCGCCATTATTTGTAAAATTGTATCATTTGAAGGAGAAGAACTAAATAAGCGTAAGCTTCCGTTCTAATCCTAGTTAGCATGTATATTAGCTTTGTGTACACATGAGATTTGTTGAAATAAAATATGTTTAAATTAATTTATGACCGTTTTATCATTTGACCTTCAAGTGTGATCTTGACCTTCCACCCACCTGAAAATGTGTTTAAAATGGCACTTCTACTCTTCAAGGACAACAATTGTGCCAAATTAATTTCAAATTCATGCATTGATGCAGAAGTAATGGCCCGGACAAGCTTCATTTATAACCATTATATCATTTGACCTTCAAGTTTGACCTTGACATTCAACCTACCTAAACAAATGGTTCAAATGGCACTTCTACTCTTCAAGGAGAACAATTGTGCCATATTATTTTGAAATCCATGCATAAATGTTGAAGTAATGGCACGGACAAGCTCAATTTATGACCGACGTCAACTTTAAAGTACGTAAATTCGCGTACACATGAGATTTATATCATTTGACCTTCAAGTTTGACCTTGACATTCAACCTACCTAAACAAATGGTTCAAATGGCACTTCTACTCTTCAAGGAGAACAATTGTGCCATATTATTTTGAAATCCATGCATAAATGTTGAAGTAATGGCCCGGACAAGCTCAATTTATGACCAACGTCAACTTTAAAGTACGTAAATTCGCTGTAGATAGTATTTCAGTAAGTTCTGATATTATTATTCTTGTAATATGTGTTAGCCTGTTTCAACAACATTAACATACAGTTTGATCGCCATTATTTGTAAAATTGTATCATTTGAAGGAGAAGAACTAAAAAAGCGTAAGCTTCCGTCCTAATCCTAGTTAGCATGTATATTAGCTTTGTGTACACATGAGATTTGTTGAAATAAAATATGTTAAAACTAATTTTGAGCCTTAAGGAGGCTTTCATCGCTCTGATCATTTGCTGAAAGTTTAAGAAAAATTGCTTCAAACTCTGATTTTACATAGATTTTTTCACGATTTTACACATGTATATACACATGTATATAGCCCCAGGGCAGGGGCAGATTTTGCTAATACAAAGCTTTTGTTACTTTGATCATGTTTGTGAGGTTTCATGGTGATACTCCAAACAGTATAGGAACTAGAGGCCAAAAACCATTTTTTGTACATTGACAAGTGCCATAACTCTGTCAGAAATCATCGAAATTTTCCCATTAACAATCCCAAGCGAGACATTCTTGATACAAAGGCATATGCAAAATCTGAAGAAATCCGTTGATAAATACTTAAGTTATCCAACGGAAACGAAGTGCGAACGGACGGACGGATGTACGTACTACGGACGGACAGACGGACGGACAGACACACGGACGGCCACTGTTAACATAATACCCTGCCACTAACTGGGAAACAAACTAGCAAAGAAGCTGAGTATTATACAGGGAGGAAGCGCGGGCTGATCTGCCGATCATGGGGCTTCGCATTTACACCGATAATCTGCACATTGTATAAAAGGATCATTTTGGCATGTCTCAAGTATTGCAGATGTGGCAAAACATCCACTGGGCACAAACCGTCCGAAAGAACGTCATATTAATGTCAATGCTTTTAGATTTAGAGTGCATCGCCGTTGATACGACGTTTTTCAATATTGCACTGGCAGTTTACACCCTATAATTTAAGCGTTCCAATCAATTCATTTTGCGAGCCAAAAGAGAGATTCGCGAATATAAGCGTAAGTAAATGGTCGCTAGTATTTATATGTAGGGTGTGCCCGACTTAGGCACTATGCTGACTATTTTAAGGTGTTATTACTGATTTAGGGCAAAAACAAAAATCTGCATAAAATGCAGATCTTCCCGAAACTTAGCAGATGCCTTCTTTATGTTGTGTCTCACAATTCAGAATCCCAAAATGCGAGACTTGTTGATGTTAAAAAGGATTTATATAAGAAAAGATCAAAGGGTAATTTTGTGCGAATAAATCTAAAAAAACAAACATCATTACTGAAAATGTAACTAGGTCTGAACATAAATTAATGCATTATACAGAGCGCACTAGCATTTTTTCCCCTATTTTTTGGCACGTTATCAGGCTGCGCAGATAAAAAAGGGTGTGGCCTGTCCAAATATTTGTCTAAAATACACAGTAGAGTCTATTTTCAAGGTTGAATAATTTCAATAACACACCTGCAATGGTCATTAAATGTATTATTTATACTGTGAGCATGATATAGGTATAACTGACCCACATACAAACTTTCCCTATAGTCAATATGTCAGAAACCAACCAAACTAGGATGGTAACCAGTTGCCGATTATGCGCAGTAAGCGATCTCGCCACGTGAGTTGCTAAGGAAGCGCATATACCCTACATTCGCCCAAAACGATTTCGGCCGAGAGTATTGACTTAAATGTCAATCTATGTGCAATTTGAGTGTTTGTTCATTGGCCTAGGATAAGCAAACCCATTTCCTAGTCAGATTTGACATTAATCCAGTTTTCCCCTTGTTACCATAGTTTGATGGGGTATGAACAACGAAAAAGTACAGCAAAATGACATATATGGCTATAAGCGTCATGCATACTGTCAGATCCTTATTACTCCGCTTTATTATTTATCTGTATGTAAAAGTTTTCTGTTAGCCAAAGGATACAGCGATTTAAATGACAAAATCTGCCGCCGTTAACTTAAATGTTATCAGCATGATCAGCACACTTTGAGATGGTAAATCCATGATTGGATTTGACATCCAGAAAGTTTAATTCGTCATATCGATAACTAGTGCCCTACGGGCATTTGTGCATTTGTCCTTTTATATAGATTCGTTAATATCGAAACTAGGACAGATAAAGCAGCTAAATACCATTTATTTATTTATGGCATGCTTTTCTCACGTCTGAATAAATAAGACAATTCAAATATCCTTTATCACAAAGCTGACAGGTTGAAATTTAAGCATCACAGTCGAAGCGCGTGGCAGTTTAGCTCCTGCTGTGACTTCAGAGCTAATGTTTACCTTTAAAACTAGTATGTTTACCATAGCAACAATATATTTTTATATTGTATATTCATCGGAGAAATAGGGGAACATATTTGTGAACCAGGGAAAATTCGAAAAAGTCTTTTTTTTTTTTCATTAAACCAAGTAGATGTGTTTTTGTGGATAACGAAGCAGACAGATATAAACTTGCATTTTAAGGTAAATGTTTACCGAAAATGTTTCTTTTCTTTGTTTAAAACGTAATATATTATGTACGCGAAAGGTATTTGGCTAATGCGCACATGTAAGTAATGTCTAAGATTTTCAGGATGCAATGCGCATACACTACCCACAAAATGTCAAGGGAGGCAACACGAGCTGATTGCGCAACAAAATTGCGGATCTAAATTACCCAAGGAAGTTTGTATGTGTGACCTACCTGTATTTCATGAATGCAATAAATATACATGCAATATATCATGGTCAGACATTTTAGAAAAAGCTACTGATTTCATCTGTCTACCTTACAATTTGAGAAAGAGTTGGAACAAATAATTTCTAGGACGCTCTTTTTAACTCATCAAAGTATCTTCAGAGCCAAGTACATTTTCAAGAACAGATTTTATTTTTCAGATTTCTGCGCAGAAAATTACCCTTTGATCTTTCCATATAAAAACACTTTTTTTTAAACAGCATGTCCCTATATTTTGTATTTCAAACTTTAGAGAACAACAACAAAATAAAAGCATCGTAAACGACTGCGTGATACTCCGCCACTGCAATTTTTTTTCACGCGCCAATGTTTCCTGATTTATTTTTTCTCTGTATTACCTCAGGGCAGGGGCAGCCAGACCCCATGAAATATGGGAAAAAAGTCTGAGTCATGACAGAACACTTCATTACTCTCAGCTTCCGCTAAATCACTTACCACTCTTATCAAGTACAATAAAGGTGATTTTAAACATGTATGTGGCCACAAGGCAGGGGCAGATAACCCCTAAAGGATCAAATTTTAATCACCAGAAGAAGCTTTTATTACTTCTATCATCAATTGTAAATTTCTGGAAACTCAAATTCATATAGATTTTATCATCATTTTATGCATGTATATAGCCCTGTGGCGGGGGGGGGGGGGGGGGGGGGGGGGGCGGCATAAGTCTGATGGGGTAAATTTGAGCATCACTGGAAGCTTTCATCATTCTGATCATTTGCTCTAAGTTTCAGAAAAATTGCTTCAAACTCTGATTTTATATAGATTTTTTTTCATGATTTTATACATGTGTATAGCCTCGGGGCAGGGTAGATAACCCTTGATGATAAAATTTCTGTGCTCACACAAAGCTTAAAATTTTGTTACTTTGATCATGTTTGTGAAGTTTCATTATAATACTACAAGTAGTAAAGGAACAAGAGGCCAAAAACCATTTTTTGTGCATTGGCAAGTGCCATAACTCTGTCAGAAATTATCGAAATTTGCCCATTAACAATCCCAAGCGAGACATTCTTGATACAAATACATATGCAAAATTTGAATGAAATCCGTCAATAAATACTTAAGTTATCGAACGGAAACGAAGTGGGGACGGACGGACGGACGTATTACGGATGGACAGACGGACGGACGGACAGACACACGGACGGCCAACATGAAAACATAATACCCCTCCACTAATGTGTGGCGGGGTATGAAAAGAAAGAAATATGCCTAACGTTCAGGGAGATACGATAATTTTTTATTGCTTTTATTCAGACTTTTGTATATACCACAAATCACCAGCTTAAGGTTTTGCATACAGGGATGATGTTATAAGAATATAAACGTTGGAAGCGCAGTCTGCTAAGACCTGGCTTTCCTAGTTCGAATCCCGCGGCGGCGGAATTCGTCACATCGTAAACGGCGCTTCCTTGCCCGCAGAATATCATTATCATCTTAATAAAATGCACCTTCCTTCTTACTTTTTTGTATCTCCATAGATACGTCTTTCATACACGACAGTAAATGTGGTGTCAAGAGGTACAATAACAATGCGTTATGCTTAGTGAACTTGAACAAAATTTATTCTACCGAATCTTCTAATTGATTGATCGACTTTGACAGTGCATATTTGTTACCGCGCTGACATTTCTTTTGGATCAAGGTATACCTATTGATCATTAATATATACGTAAAAATTACGGGGTCCTGGGACGTCAAACGCGAATACCAATTTCTCAACATTCATCAAACTGTATCGTAATCACGATAATATATGTCTGAGTGTTGAGATACATGCATGTATGTCAACTGATACCATGGATAAAATTATCTCAAGGTTGAGACGATCTTTCATCGAAGGTAAGCGAAACCCGGAGTACTCGGAAAAAAAGCCACAGGACCTTCCGCAAGCACCATTTGGCTTTCTCACTTGTGCTCCGGGCAGGACTCGAACTACAGCCGTGAAAGACACAAGTGCAGTGATAATCCATTAAAACCCAATTAAACTAGATGTTTGTTTGAAACAAAAACAGATGTCTCCCCCCCCCCCCCCCATCCCCCCATCCTCTCATCAACAAGAGCAATTTTGGTTGAGGGTCTCCTAAGGAACATTTCTGTGAAATTATTTCAAAATCGGCCCAGCAGTTTTGGAGGAGAAGTCGTTTAAAGGTTTTTCTATTTTTAGCTCTGGCGGCCATATTGTTCAGCAGAGCGGAACCGTTTGAGCAATTTTGGTAGAGGGTCTCCTAAGGAACATTTCTGTGAAATTATTTCAAAATCAGCCCAGGAGTTTTGGAGAAGTCGTTTAAAGGTTTTTCTATTTTTAGCTCTGGCGGCCATATTGTTCAGTGGAGCGGAACGGTTTGAGCAATTTTGGTAGAGGGTCTCGAACTACAGCCGTGAAAGACACAAGTGCAGTGATAATCCATTAAAACCCAATTAAACTAGATGTTTGAAACAAAAACAGATGTCTCCCCCCCCCCCCCCATCCCCCCATCCTCTCATCAACAAGAGCAATTTTGGTTGAGGGTCTCCTAAGGAACATTTCTGTGAAATTATTTCAAAATCTGCCCAGCAGTTTTGGAGGAGAAGTCGTTTAACGGTTATTCTATTTTTAGCTCTGGCGGCCATATTGTTCAGCGGAGCGGAACCATTTGAGCAATTTTGGTAGAGGGTCCCCCAAGGAACATTTCTGTGAAATTATTTCAAAATCCGTCCAGGAGTTTTGGAGTAGAAGTCATTTAAAGCAAAAGTTGACGCCGGACGACGGACAAAGACTGATCACAATACCTCACCTTGAGCACTTCGTGCTCAGGTGAGCTAAAAATGAGTTTTTTTGGGGCCAAATATGGGGATTATCATACCAGGTCCTTTCCTGTAAAAGTATTTTTAATTGTTAAAGGTAAATATATAAAATGTTGTTTTTTTTAGTTACAGAGTAGACACAACTGTATGGCAAAATCTACTATTTTTAATTGTTAAAGGGCCATAATTTCAAAACGATATAATCCAGAGTTATGATGCTTTACATTTGTGTAAAGTTTCATGAAAATATCTCAAACCGTTCTTGAATTACAGAGCGGACACAAAATCTACTATTTTTTTTGTTAAAGGGCCATAATTTCAAAATGATATAATCCAGAGTTATAGTTCTTGCACTCTGCATGTCATCTCATGATGCTTTACATGGCTTTGCATGTGTAATATTCATTTGCAGCTTAGTTAGAACTGCATTTGCTTAAAGTATAACCTTAGAAATTCTATTATAAACAGTTTGTTTTAGGTTGGTCCACATTAACTTTTGTTAATCGTGTACATTGCAAACTGATATAAATGAACTTAAACTTCCCTTCCCAATTTGGCGGAAAACAGCCTGTTTTGTGCTGATGTGCCATAAAACGCATATCACTCGCCAGCACCCAACGTTTTTTTTTAACTTGTGGCTATTAGACTATATAATAAGACAATGAAAATAACTAGAAGGTTGTCCAGGGACAACTGGTCGAGCCCGCTCTTTGCTTTAGTGACCTATAAGTATGTCAAGACTAAGTAACAGCTTCACTCTAGAAAGAAGCCAAAAAACATCATGCTTAGCCAGCATTTTCTTCTTTTTTTCCTCCAAATTTTCACAAAGGAAAATAAGTAGAAGTGATGACCCAGGCAAGCTCAATTTATGACAGTTACAATATCTGACCTTCAAGTGTGACCTTGACCTTGGACCTACCCAAACACATATGTCACTTGACACTTCCACTCATCAAGAAGAACAATTGTGCCAAATTATTTTGAAATCCATCCGTAAATGTAGAAGTAATGGCTCGGACAAGCTCAATTTATGACCATTTAATCATTTGACCTTCAAGTGTGACCTTGACTTTGGACCTACTAGAACAAATGTTCCAAACTGCACTTCTCATCAAGGAGAACCATTGTGTTAAATTATTTTGAAATCCATTTGTAAATGTTGAAGTTATGGCTCAGACAAGCTCAAATTACGGCCATTTTATCATTTGACCTTCAAGTGTGACCTTGACCTTGGACCTACCTGAATAAATTTTCCAAATGGCATTTTTAAACATCAAGGTGAACAATTGTGCCAAATTATTTTGAAATCCATCCATTAATGTAGGAGTAATGGCTCGGACAAGCTCAATTTATGGCCATTTTATAACTTGACCTTCAAATGTGACCTTGACCTTGGACCTACCTGAACAAATGTTTCAAATGGCACTTCTATTCATCAAGGAGAACAATTGTGCCAAATTATTTTGAAATCCATCCATTAATGTAGGAGTAATGGCTCGGACAAGCTCAATTTATGGCCATTTTATCATTTGACCTTCAAGTGTGACCTTGACCTTGGACCTACCTGAACAAATGTTTCAAAAAGCACTTTTACTCGTCAAGGAGAACAATTGTGCCAAACTATTTTGAAATCCATCCATAAATGTAGAAGTTATGGCCCGGACAAGCTCAATTTATGGCCATTTTATCATTTGACCTTCAAGTGTGACCTTGACCTTGGACCTACCTGAACAAATGTTTCAAAAGGCACTTCTACTCATCAAGGAGAACAATTGTGCCAAATTATTTTGAAATCCATCCATAAATGTAGAAGTTATGGCCTGGACAAATCCGGACGGATGCACGCACTAACGCACGCACGCACACACTAACGCACGGACATACACCGAACTGACATTGTAACAACTATGTCTCGCTCTCCGCAAGCGGGCTCGACAAAAATGTTATCTTGTGCATTAGTACAATCTTGTGTAACTCTTTCTCGAGTTTTTCACTACAATACCTCATTATGTAAACATGAAATGCTGTGATCAGACACGTAGGCTGATCCGAGTATTCACTGTTTCCGCATGTTATATGGTATAATGTCAAATATCCAAATTGTACCATAAAAATTCTAAATATTGGGTCGGATAGGTCTGAGCAAACAATGCAGACCCAGATAAGACTGCTCCCAAAAGAGCGGTCTGATCAGGGTATAAACTGTTTGTCATTCCATCCGCATTTTTGTGCGCATTTCTGCACTGTAAAACCACTGTTCCATTTTAGGACAATTCAGGTAATCATTTTATGTGTTTCAATTCTCAGAATTTTTACAGCACAAGGGTACCAAGTATTTATAGGCGTATGAACTGTTTCAACTTTCAAATGTTGCCTGAATTTCTGAAAATTGACATCTTTGGCATCTCAGTCTGTGGTGCTAAACTCTTGTCATATAAAGACAGAGAAATAAATTGGTTATGCCAAGATTCTTTTCTTTTCTATGATAGATGCATTGGCTTCTATCACATAATAACATTTGGGTAATGAAGCCTCACACTATGGTTGAACCTTTCTTAACATATATCTGCCTTGTCAGACACAAAGATGTGTAATAAACTAAGTAAAGACTTTCTCAAAGCAAAACACACACACACGAAAAAGCTAGTGAACTAGTACTCACTTTTACTCCTGATCAGTGTTACTGCCTAATGACAACAAACTTAACACAAAACTTTTATGCTAATGTTTCACAAATTTCAAGGTCTGTGACCTTGCCCTTAATTTAGGTCAGTAGCAGCATCAGATGATATCAACAAATATGTTTCAACTCAAGAAAGTAAACCTTGTCATGTATATTGGAAAATTTCAAGTCAATGCCTATGTGAGATTGCATTACATATTCCAGTGGTTTAAGGAGCTATAGCAATAACATGATATACTGTGAAGGGCAGGTAACTTATTAAGAGACCAAGAGATGCCAAGGGCAGATAACTCTTTATGTTATCAAGATTTGTCTTCATTTTCCAGATATGAAGTCTAATAACGACAAACATTTGCAAAGTTTTGTGACAATATTTCAAAGATTTCAAGAGCTAGAGCAAAAAACATGATGTTTTGCCAAGGGCAGATAACTCAAAGAGTTGTTTTCCCTGGACAAATTAAGGTGTATGGGTAAACCTTTATGCTTTTCTCCATTTTTAGAATGTGGAAAATAAACTTTTGTGACATCCTATTTGCTTCCCTGAATGATATAACTCTTCCTAAATGGAACCATAGTCTCCTTTGAGGGGCGCAAATTCTTTCCAAGAGAAGAACCCTCAAATGAGAAGGGATGCAAAAATAAAACTGGCAAAGTTGCCTCCCATGAAAGTGTTACAATTCATCTTAAAAACTGATGACCATTGAGAGCACACTGCCAAGCCAAGTACAGTCAACTCTCAAAATCTTAAATACTGATATCTAAAAGTATCTTCTTATATCAAAGAATACAGTTTTGACAAATTTCCTGTTTTTATTAGCTCACCTGAGCACGAAGTGCTCAGGGTGAGCTTTTGGGATACCCTGATGTCTGTCGTACGTGTGTCCGGACGTCAGGACGTCCGTCAACTTTGCTTGTGTACACTCTAGCGGGCACAGTTTTGATCCAATCTTTATGAAACTTTGTCAGAATGTAAGTCTTTATAAAATCAAGGCCAAGTTCGAAACTGGGTCATGTCGAGTCAAAAACTAGGTCACAAGGTCAAATCATAGAAAAACCTTGTGTACGCTCTAGAGGACATAGTTTTAATCCAATCTTTATAAAACTTTGTCAGAATGTTTATCTGGATAAACTCAAGGCCAAGTTTGAAACTGGGTCATGTCTGGTCAAAAACTAGGTCACTAGGTCAAATCTTAGAAATACCTTGTGTACACAGTTTTGATCCAAAGTCCATGAAACTTTGTCAGAATGTTTATCCTTATAATATCTAGAATAAATTTGAAACTGGGTCATGTCGGGTCAAAAACTAGGTCACTAGGTAAAATCATAGAAAAACCTGATGTACGCTCTAGAGGACACAGTTTTGATCCAATCTTTATGAAACATTATCAGAACGTTAATCTCCATGAAGTCTAGGCTAAGTTCAAAACTGGGTCATGTCGGGTCAAAAACCAGGTCACTAGGTCAAATCTTAGAAAAACATTGTGTACGCTCTAGAAGGCACAGTTTTTATCCAAAATTCATGAAACTTTGTCAGAATGTTTATCCTCATAATATGTAGGCTAAGTTTGAAACTAGGTCATGTCAGGTTAAAAACTAGGTCACTAGTTCAAATCATAGAAAAACTTTGTGTACGCTCTAGAGGACACAGTTTTGGTCCAATCTTTATGAAACTTTGTCAGAATGTTTATCTTCATAAACTCTAGGCCGAGTTTGAAACTGGGTCATGTCGGGTCAAAAACTAGGTCACTAGATCAAATCATAGAAAGACCTTGTGTACGCTCTAGAAGGCAGTTTTGATCCAAAAGTCAACAAACTTTGTCAGAATGTTCATCCTCATAATATGTAGGATAAGTTTGAAACTGGGTCATAGCGTGTCAAAAACTAGGTCACCAGGTGAAATCTTAGAAAAACCTTGCATACACACTTGAAGGCATAGTTTTGATCCAATCTTCATGAAATCTATGTCAAAATGTTTATTTTCCATATATCTAAGCCCCCTATGAAATTGAGTCACGTCAGGTCAAAAACTAGGTCAGTAGGTCAAATCTTAGAAAAAACTTTGTGTACACCCTAGAGGGCACAGTTTTGATCCAATCTTCATGAAACTCTGTCAGAATGTTTATATTTATAAAATCTAGGTAAAGTTTGAAATTGGGTCATGTCGGGTCAAAAACTAGGTCACTAGGTCAAATCATAGAAAGACCTTGTGTACGCTCTAGAAGGCAGTTTTGATCCAAAAGTCAACAAACTTTGTCAGAATGTTCATCCTCATAATATGTAGGATAAGTTTGAAACTGGGTCATAGCGTGTCAAAAACTAGGTCACCAGGTCAAATCTTAGAAAAACCTTGCATACACACTTGAAGGCATAGTTTTGATCCAATCTTCATGAAATCAATGTCAAAATGTTTATTTACCATATATCTAAGCCCCCTATGAAACTGAGTCACGTCAGGTCAAAAACTAGGTCAGTAGGTCAAATCTTAGAAAAAACTTTGTGTACACCCTAGAGGGCACAGTTTTGATCCAATCTTCATGAAACTCTGTCAGAATGTTTATATTTATAAAATCTAGGTAAAGTTTGAAATTGGGTCATGTCGGGTCAAAAACTAGGTCACTAGGTCAAATCATAGAAAGACCTTGTGTACGCTCTAGAAGGCAGTTTTGATCCAAAAGTCAACAAACTTTGTCAGAATGTTCATCCTCATAATATGTAGGATAAGTTTGAAACTGGGTCATAGCGTGTCAAAAACTAGGTCACCAGGTCAAATCTTAGAAAAACCTTGCATACACACTTGAAGGCATAGTTTTGATCCAATCTTCATGAAATCAATGTCAAAATGTTTATTTACCATATATCTAAGCCCCCTATGAAACTGAGTCACGTCAGGTCAAAAACTAGGTCAGTAGGTCAAATCTTAGAAAAAAACTTTGTGTACACCCTAGAGGGCACAGTTTTGATCCAATCTTCATGAAACTCTGTCAGAATGTTTATATTTATAAAATCTAGGTAAAGTTTGAAATTGGGTCATGTCGGGTCAAAAACTAGGTCACTAGGTCAAATCATAGAAAAACCTTGTGTACGCTCTAGAAGGCACAGTTTTGATCCAAAAGTCATGAAACTTTGTCAGAATATTCATTCCATAATATGTAGGACAAGTTTGAAACTGGGTCATAGCGTGTCAAAAACTAGGTCACCTGGTCAAATCTTAGAAAAACCTTGCATACACACTTGAAGGCATAGTTTTGATCCAATCCTCGTGAAATCTATGTCAAAATGTTTATTTCCATATATCTAAGCCCCCTATGAAACTGATTCACGTCAGGTCAAAAACTAGGTCACTAGGTCAAATCTTAGAAACAAGAGGCCCACGGGCCACAAAGCTCACCAGATCTCTAGCTCAAAATTGCTATCAAATTTGTATAGGCTCAAAATTGCTGTCACATTTGTACAGGCTAATACAAAATATACAACTACAAAGTCTCAGTCTGACAGTCTGTTGATTTGATAATAAAACATATAACTATTTCCCATATATTGTTTGCAGTAAATGCCACATCTTTAATTTCCCCATTACAAGTCAATGCAACTCTAAGGGGCCCACTCTAAGTTGCCATTATATTAAAAAAAAAAACAAATTTTCAATCCCCCAGCCTAAGGATACTACAGATGAATTCTGGGCCTTATCGGCCCAATGGCATCTGAGGAGATAACATTTTTAAGTATCTTTTTTTCTATTTTTTTTGCATTTTGGTTTCCATGGCAACCAATAAAAGAAGCAGTGAACAAAAAACCATAGCTAATAAGAGACTTCTCAAGGAACAATCTATAGAAGTTTTGTCAACATATCTCCAATGGCTTGGCAGTAAATGCCATTTTTCAATTTTCCCCATTATAAGTCAATGCAAATCTAAGTTGCCATAGCAACCAAACTAAAGGGCCGATTTTCATAAAAAAACCCACAAACTTTCAAATCCCTAGCCCAAGGATGCCACAGATGAAATCTGGGCCTTATCGGCCCAGTGGCTTCAGAGGAGATAAAATTAAGTTGTTTTTTTCCATTTTTTTACATTTCAGTTTCCATGGCAACCAATAAAAGGAGCAGTGGGCCAAAAACATAGAGCTGATAGAAGACATCTCAAGGAACATTTCTATAAAAGTTTTATCAACATATCTGCAATGGCTTGGCAGAAAATGCCATTTTTCAATTTTCCCCATAATAAGTCAATGGGGACTCTAAGTTGCCATAGCAACCAAACTAAAGCACCGATGATCATAAAAAACACAAACTTTCAATCCCCAGCCCAAAGATGCCACAGGTGAAATCTGGGCCTTATCGGCCCAGTGGCTTCAGAGGAGATAATTTTTTAAGTATTTTTTCCATTTTTTTGTATTTTGGTTTCCATGGCAACCCATAAAAGGAGCAGAGGGGCAAAAAACATTTAGCTGATAGAAAACATTTCAAGGAACATTTTTATAAAAGTTTTATCAACATATCTGCAATGGCTTGGCAGAAAATGCCATTTTTCACTTTTCCCCATTATAAGTCAATGGGAACTCTAAGTTGCCATAGCAACCAAACTAAACGGCCAGTTTTCATAAAAAACACAAACTTTCAATCCACCAACCCAAGGATCCCACAGATGAAATTTGGGCCCAATCGGCCTGGTGGCTTCAGAGGAGATGTTGCTTAAAAGTGTTGATGGACGACGATGACACGACGACGGACCACTGCCTATCCTATAAGCTCCCCCGGAGCCTTCGGCTCTGGTGAGCTAAACACTTTGTGTACACCCTAGAGGGCACAGTTTTGATCCAATCTTCATGAAACTCTGTCAGAATGTTTATCTTTATGAAATCTAGGTAAAGTTTGAAACTGGGTCGTGTTGGGTCAAAAACTAGGTCACTAGGTCAAATATTAGAACAACCTTATATACGCTCCAGAAGGCACAGTTTTGATCCAATCTCAATGAAACTTTGTCAGAATATTTATTCTTACAATATCCAGGTCAAGTTTGAAACTGGGTCATGTCGGTCAAAAACTAGGTCAAATAATAGGGAAACCTTGCGTACGCTCTAGAGGTCACAGTTTTGATCCAAACCTAACGAAATTTTGTCAGAATGTTTATTCTAACAATGTCTAGGCTAAGTTTGAAACTGGGTCATGTCGGGTCAAAAACTAGGTCAGATCTTAGAAAAACTTTGTGTACGCTCTAGAGGACACAGTTTTGATCCAATCTTTTTGAAACTTTGTCAGAATGTTTATCATCACAATATTTAGGCCAAGTTCGAAAGTAGATCATGTAGGGTCAAAAACTATGTCACTAGGTCAGATATAAGAACGACCTAGTGTACACTCTAGAGGGCACAGTTTTGATCCAATCTCCATGAACCTTTGTCAGAATGTTTATCCTCACAATATCCACAAGGTCAAATATTAGAACAACCTTATATACGCTCCAGAGGGCACAGTTTTGATCCGATCTCAATGAAACTTTGTCAGAATGTTTATTCTTATAATATCCAGGCCAAGTTTTAAACTGGGTCATGTCAGGTCAAAAAATAGGTCTTTAGGTCAAATCTTAGAAAAACTTTGTGCACACCCTTTAGGGCACAATTTTGATCCAATCTCCATGAAACTTTGTCAGAATGTTTATCTCCATAAAATCTAGGTCAAGTTTGAAACTGGGTCATGTCGGGTCAAAAGCTAGGTCACTAGGTCAAATCTAAATTAAGTTATCCTGCAAGAATCAGAACTAACATTGCAATGATGCCAGCCACAAACTCCTTGGAATACATTAGCACACTGGTCTTGCATTCAACATAGGCAAAGAGGCAACTTACTTTAAAACTTGATTGTTTTCGCATACTTTTAAGATTAATTTCACTTGATTGTTTTCGCATACTTTTAAGATTAATTTCAAACTATCATTCTTACGGACCCAGCAGTTTGTTATACCTCTTAGTCAGATCAGATTTTTGAAGAAATTCCGTGTAGTAGCAATACAGTGTTTGAATAAGTTTCTACACCAATTCGTTGCCTAGTCGTTGTAGCCCAAAAATTTTCAAGCATTTCTTGAATATGCATATGAATTCTAGAGTAGGGGGTCGGATGGTCCGTGAGACTATACTTCTGAAACAAACTTATCCTGATGAGCGGAACAAGCAAGTTTCATGTTTGTCTTCGTTACATGTGTTGAATGCCAGACCAGTGTGATTAGTTTCACTACAATGAGAAAGATGCTACCATTCTATCATCTGTGTTCCCTAATTCAGTCTAGTTCAAATCCATCAAAGGAACTCAACATGAACGGGAACTTTTCGGAGAAGCGACTCTGCCATTTTCAGCTCACCTGAGCCTTACAGTATTTGTGTAAGCTGCCTCTGTCATCCATCCATAAACATTTTCAAACATCTCCGAAACCACTGGGCAGACTAAACTTAAATTTCATATGGCGCCTGCACATGGGTCAAAGGATTGAAAGTTCTTCAAATGATCTTGGTCACATGACCAAGGTGGCTGCTATTCCCATGTATGGTAAAAACTCTTATAAATCTTCACCAGAGCTAGTGAACTGATTAATGCTCAGGTGAGCGATTCAGGGCCACCATGGCCCTCTTGTTTACATTTCAACTTTATCTCAAACTACAGATATCTCAAAGTAAATTTTCTGAGACCTGTCACCAGAAAATTTATTTTGAGATATCAGTAGTTTTGGATGAAATTTGTCTTTGAGATATCGAGAGATGACTGTACTTGCACTTACTAAGGAAAATATAGTAGGCCAGATATGGAAACAGTCTTGCAATGATTTCATACCTAATAAACAAGAAAGACAGACAACCAAAGTATAAATTTTATTCTGAGACCAATCACAGTCATAAAAATATGTTAAAACTAACAACATTCAATGTAAAATCAGCAAAACAAGTATATAAATACTACTTCAAAACTAACAAAGTGGCAAGTGCAGGTCAGCCTGGGTTCAAGGTTATAAAACTTGAGAACAATCTCAAACTCAAAATAAAGCACACTGATTGGTTGCTTCCGAGCATGTGCTCGGAAGCAGCCAATCAGTGTGTTTTATTTTGAGTTTGAGAATGTACTCAAGTTTTATAACCTCAGGGCCTGGGCATCTGCTCAGTCTGATCAGAATCTTTGCTGCCTACATGGAGGTAGCTGTGCCCTTAAATTTAGATAAGAATCTAAGCTATCACTATGCAGACAGAGAAGACTCTGATCAGACCAGGCAGTTGCCCAGGCTGATCTGAGTCTTCGCTGGTGGCACATGCCACTTTGTTGGATTTGTTGTGTGGAGGCTCAATTATATAAATTTTTGTTTAGCTTCCTCATAAAAAATACATCATAAACACATATTTACAAATGAAAGAAAAAAAGATTTGGATGGATTCTATATAAACATGAAAGACCTAATTTCCACAGTGAGGTCCCACAAAGTATTTGAAAGCATCAAGGAAAAGTTATGGAATATACAGACATGTTAAGTCCCCTGCATTTTCATTGGAAACTGGCTGGATGTGAATACAGATCTTTAGGAATTATGAAGTGACACAAAAATTCTATCAGTTTGTGTAGCATTTTGTTTTTAAGTTTATGAACTTTACATCATTTGAATTACTACTAACAGTTTTGGATTTTTTATCACAGACTTCAGGTTCTCTATTTGGTTGCAAACAGTTTAGGCTCTTTCAGATCTTACAAAATGTACAGTCAACTCTCGATATCTCAAAGTGGTGATTCATCCCAAACTACTGATATCTCAAAGTAAATTTTCTGGTCCCAGAAAATTTACTATGGGATAACAGTAGTTTGAGATAGCAGGAGTTTAAATGTAAATAGAAACTGGTACTGTGTCCAAACTATATGAGGTACAGTCAAAGCTGTCTAAAAGGGTCACCCAAGGAAAGCCACAAAATTGGCTGCCTAAGACAGCTGACTCCTTAATACAGGTTCATTTGCACTGTATTTTGGTTCAAGGGACCTGAAAAAGGTGGCTGCTCAAGGCACGTGACCACTTAGTAGAGGTGACCACATAAGCAGGTTTGACTGTATTTTAAGCTATCAGTGTTCAAGATATCAAGAGTTGACTGTAGTTTCTGATTTGGGTCTATACTGTTTTGTCTAGTCCCCTTTTATGGGACACTAGGCACACCACACATGTACATGTTTTTCAGTTCTCATGTGCTTTGATAATTAGTTACCTTGTCAATGTAAATATTATATGAGCTGTGACACAACAAAATTTACAGTGTCATGTGTTATGAGTGGCAACAAACAATGGCATGTACACCACGCGAAGACTGTGATCAGCCTGGATACCCACCCAGCCTGATCAGTCTTTGCTGAGTGCTTAAAGGATAGCTAAGTGTCTAAGTTACCTCCATGGCAACAGCAAAGACTCTGATCAGACTGGGTGGATGCCAGAGGTCCTGGGTTCAGTACCCAGTCCGGCCACTTACTTTTGTTTCCTCTTCCGCTGATTCAAGAAGGGCAGTTGCCAGTTACTGGCGCAAGTATGTGCACTTTTGTACTGGTTAACCACTTAGGAGTTCTAAGCCTGCCCAGGAATAGTGTGTTAAGGCTAATTGACCGTCCCAACATGACCATAGTTGTTTACTGTAGACGTAAAACAATAACACAACAACAACTTTGTTGGTTTTGTCACATCCTAGTCATATGCATTAAAGACAGGTCTTCGCTGTCGGCATAGAGTTAGCCTAGACCCTTAGGTACCCTTTATGTGCACAGCAAAGACTTATCAGACTGGGCAGCAGATGCGTGGCATACATCACTTTGTGGTTTTGTCGTGTCGCGGCTCAAAGACTCTAGCTAGATGCATAAACAGATGGAGTCAAGTCTTCACTGTTTGCAGATATGTTAAGCATCCTTTTTGTCGGCTGTGTCAATAGCATTTAAATAAAGTCAAAGAGAAAATCAAACATCAAAATCCTAAACATTAAGGATAGCTTCATGTTTTCCATCATAAGAGCCCTCGCCTCTAATGTACAGTCTCCTTGGGGTTTCTCCTAACACTCCATGCACTGTAAATACTGTCTCATAGTACTCAGCATGCCTGCAATTTAAAGAAAAGTATTTAATAATATACATGTATCTAAAACCTTTAAAAACTGGAACACCAAAAAAAATAATTTCAAAAATTGTCCTAAAAATGGAAAAATTTGGTTTTATGATGCAGTGGTGTGTCAAAAAGATGCAGATGGAATAGCAAACAGTGTAGATCCTAATCAAACTGTTCCTTTTAGAGCAGTCTGATCTGGGTCTGCAATTCTGTTCAGACTTATCTGTCCCAGTACTTAGATTTTTGCAGCAAAACATTTTTAAACAAGTTGGTGTGCTATATTTTTACTAATACATGAAGTGGCCCCCGTGGATAAGAGGTTCAGAGCAGTAAAATGCTGATCACTAGGACTCTCAGAGCTACTTGTCATTATACTATCAGTATTTTAATGTTACAATAATTCTGAAGTTTAGATTATGTCGTGTCCAATATTGAAAAAGTTATATGTATTCCCTTGTTTTCAGATATTCAGGCTTAGACATTCAGCTAAAAAATTAAGTTTAACAGTAAAGCTAGATAACAATTTCGGCTAGGATTTTGAAATTCGGCATACAGCTTGGCATCAGTATGCAGATAATCTGTTAAACATTTCAGGAGTTTCAATGAAAGGTTACAGAACTATGCCCCTTTGCTGACATCTCAAGTTAGACACCTTTAGTGGCAAGTATATGTTTGGCATAGTGTTTCACAAACACAGTTTTTAGTTTATTGTTATTGTTGATATTGCTTCTGACAGAATTCTCTGTTGACAACAAGTGCCAAATTGGTATAATTACTGTGATTTGCCTTGCATTCTGTTGAGCTTAGGTCTGAACGGGAGCCATGACACGAAAGCATGTCCAAAATGAGCCACACCACAACAAAACCAACAAAGTGTCATGTGTACCCAGGGAAGACTGAGGAAGACTGAGATCAGCCTAAGCATCCACCCAATCTGATCAAGGTCTTTGTTTTGCCCTTAAAGGGTAGCTAAAGGTCTAAGCTACCACCATGCCAACATCCAAGACTCTAATAAGACTGGGCAGATGCCCAGGCCAAGTCTTTGCTGGGTACACATGCCATTTTGCTGCTTTTGTTAAGTCTCGGCTCAAGCAGCATTATAAGCAGTAGCCTTTTTATAATGAAGTTATATTGAATTACTTACTTAGCAGTGAAAAACACATGTAATAGGACTTTGCTATCGCTGATATGGGTGATGTGAGCTTCTAACAGTCCTGCTACTGGTTCAACTCGGAAGGTGTCCACGGCACAGGAATCTGACTTAGACTCTGGAAGAACAATATGTGTACAATGAAAACTTGAAGTATCTTTAAAGTTAATTATACACATCAATCAGTTTGCAATAGTAATTCAAACAAAGAGAAGAAGTTCCAAATGACTTTTTCAATGTCCTAATTTTCAGGGGGTGGTCGTGGTTGGGCAATGTTGCTGGGTAACTTTTAGTGCCAGGGTATTCTACTAATATGGATAATAGTAGGGAAAGAGCTTACTGTGCTTGCAATACGTGCTGGTAGGGGTTGTGAATACATTTTTTTCTCCCACCTATCATATCTGCTTTCTTTATCCCTCTCTGTAGGAAACTGCTTGATACAGATTGAAATACTGTCTCAAAGAGCCAATAAACCCCATACAACCAACCAACCTAATTTTCAGATAGACACTGTACAAATGTAAATGAAAGATCACATATACAGTGAAAAAAGAAGAAAATTATACTGAATTCAGATTTGGTTAAAAAACAAAAAGGTGAAACAGGTCTTGAACTGTTACACAGCATAGCATCATCAAAATGGTTTGCAGAGTTTAAAAAGTCACATATTAAATGTGAATGCTTTATCAAAATTCTACAATATAAAAATTATTGGTAATGTTGAGGAAATTTCATCTAAATTCTACAATGGGTGCCATGCAAGCCACCATTTTGAAAAGCTTTACCACAAAAGCACAAAGTGGGAAAATATTCCTTTACTCTTAAAAAGGCAAAAATGAAAATAATTGAATTGGCAAATAGTATAGATCTTGATGAGGCGGCTCATTATGAGCCGCCTTATCTGGCTCTATACTGTTTGCCCTCTAGTCTTTGAATTCTCAATGTGACATAGCTTGGATGAAATTTTTTTTGAAATTTTGCAGATGTAAATTTTGTCATCTGCTGTTTGGTGCTTTAAAGGTTAAGGTCACTTGAGCTGTGTGTTCTGTTTATACTAACCTTGAGAGATAGACCACTGTGTATGTGATGATGTCTGGTTAGACAACATTAACTGTAATTCCCTGGTCTGACCTACAAGACACAGCCCAAAGTCTAGGGATTCCTTTGACAAGGTGAACTGTGGCACGGTCAGGGTCGCATACAATGGTACATGCTGAAGAATAAAAAATCAACAAAGATAATAATGCCAAATTTTTGCTGACTATAAGGTGAATGGGTACATCTCATTTTTTTTGCCATTATTAGAAAGGGAGACAACTTATGTAACCTCCTGTTTGCTTCCCCGGACAATAAAGCCATTCAAATGTCTACTCTTGAAGGAAAGATTTGCTCGCAGGGGAGCTCAACAGTTGACCCCCCTATGATAAGGGTGTCATAAATGAAAATAGCAGAGTTGCAGCCCTTGAATGTAAGCCCACTGACCTTAAATATTGATAGTTACATGTACATGTCCTAATTTGTCACTGAAAATTATGTTGCTAGATCTCATCAGAAATGCCTTTTTATGATCTACCGTAAAAATTCTAAGTATTGGGACAGACAGGCCTAAGCAAATAGTGCAGTCCAAGATCATACTGCTCTTAAAAGAGCAGTCTGATCAGGACCTACACTGTTTGCCATTCAATCTACATCTTTTAGGGCAATTACTGAATTATAAAATCAAACTGTTCCATTTGTAGGACAGTTATGGTAATAATTTTAGTTGTCCCAATATTTAGAATCTTTACCGGATTTAAGATAAAAAAAAAAAAAAAAAAATCTACCAATTTCTTCTTTGCCTCCCTTTTTAAAAGTGAATTAACTCTAAAGGAAAGCATTTGCTCCTCTATCAGCAATTTCTTTCTCTAGGAGTAAATCCTTTCCTTAATGAGTAGACCCCATTTGGAAAGTTTTTTCATCAAAGGAAGTCATAGAAGTTATATTCCTTTTGAAACAAGACCTGTCCACTTACAGGAAAAGGCCTTGCCCATCACATAAAAACTTAAACCAAAACATCCAATTTGGACATGAATGTGGACGCCAGGGTTACAACAACAGCTCTTCTGTACTTCGGTAAAGCAAGCTAAAAATGGTGGAAAACATGAAAGTACACCTTAAGAGTTATGCCTCTATAAGCACTGTTACTGGTAAAGTAGCCCAGTGAGTCAGGAACAGATATGAGAAACAAGAGCTGTCGCCTGACAGCATAGCTCGCCTGAAAAGGTGCTTGCCCATCACACAGTCGCTTTGGAGGTGTGGACTTCTATGCATAAAACTTAAGGCAAGCATGTCCATAATGACAACACATTTATAAACAAGGCATCGCAGGTGATACAAATCCCCTCACACAAAAGTAAAAAGTATGCAAAGACCAGGAACTGAAACAATCAAGACTACTTGCTCGAGATATTGTCATATCCTACATTTGTGTGAAGTTATGTCAAAATCCGCTGAGAAATGTAGGCCCTAGAGCGATGACAAAGTTTTTCTAAAAATAGCCACAGTGACCTTGACCTTGGGCATAGCACCTTGAGAGTCGAACTTGCTCAACATATTGTCATGCCCTACATTTGTGTGAAGTTATTTCAAAATCCGTAGAAAAATATAGGCACTAGAGCCCTGACAAAGTTTTTCTTAAAATAGCCACAATGACCTTGACCTTGGGCGCAGCACCCTGAAAGTCGAACTTGCTCGAGATATTGTCATGCCCTACACTTGTGTGAAGTAATTTCAAAATCCGTTGAGAAATGTAGGCGCTAGAGGGCTGACAAAGTTTTTCTAAAAATAGCTACAGTGACCTTGACCTTGGGCGCAGCACCCTGAAAGTCAAACTTGCTCGAGATATTGTCATGCCCTACACTTGTGTGAAGTAATTTCAAAATCCGTTGAGAAATGAAGGCGCTAGAGGGCTGACAAAGTTTTTTCTAAAAATAGCTACAATGACCTTGACCTTGGGCGCAGCACCCTGAATGTCGAACTTGCTCGAGATATTGTCATGCCCTACATTTGTGTGAAGTTATTTCAAAATCCGTTCAGAAATGTTGGCACTAGAGCGCTGACAAAGTTTTTCTAAAAATAGCCACAGTGACCTTGGCCTTGGGCGCAGTACACTGAAAGTCGAACTTGCTCGAGATATTGTCATGCCCTACATTTGTGTGAAGTTATTTCAAAATCCATTGAAAAATATTGGCACTAGAGCGCTGACAAAGTTTTTCTAAAAATAGCCACAGTGACCTTGACCTTGGGCGCAGCACCCTGAAAGTCGAACTTGCTCCAGATATTGTCATGCCCTACACTTGTGTGAAGTTATTTCAAAATCCATTGAGAAATGTAGGCGCTTAGAGCGCTGACAAAGTTTTTCTAAAAATAGCCACAGTGACCTTGACCTTGGGCGCAGCACCCTGAAAGTCGAACTTGCTTGAGATATTGTCATGCCCTACACTTGTGTGAAGTTATTTCAAAATCCATTGAGAAATGAAGGCGCTAGAGCGCTGACCAAGTTTTTCTAAAAATAGCCACAGTGACCTTGACCTTGGGCGCAGCACCCTGAAAGTCGAACTTGCTCGAGATATTGTCATGCCCTACACTTGTGTGAAGTTATTTCAAAATCCATTGAGAAATGAAGGCGCTAGAGCGCTGACAAAGTTTTTCTAAAAATAGCCACAGTGACCTTGACCTTGGGCGCAGCACCCTGAAAGTCAAACTTGCTCGAGATATTGTCATGCCCTACACTTGTGTGAAGTTATTTCAAAATCCGTTGAGAAATGAAGGCGCTAGAGCGCTGACAAAAGGTGAACATACGTACGTACGTACGGGACAAAACCTATATCCCCTCACCACTTCGTGGTGTGAGGGGATAACAAAAGCTATCTAAGAAATAAGTCTTAAAATAAAATTAAAATAAAAAAATCCACATGAAATTTCAAAGTCCATGAGCTTGAGATCAAAGAACTAAGCGGTGTGTGTGTGTGTGTGTGCATGTGTGTGTGTGCATGTGTGTGTGTGTGGGGGGGGGGGGGACTAGGATGTAACAAAACCTTGAACCATTATCTAACATCAGTCCAAGTATTAGTATCACCTGAGTCCATCATGGCACTGTGAAATTATGTCTTCATAAATATAAAACTTTAACCAAAATCTTTAAGACAAAATTCTAAGTCGATGACCTTGACTTCAAGGTCATCCAGTGGGGTAAGTATATAGTGTTTTGTAAAAACTCAAAAAAGTGTCTAACATCAGTTCGAGTGTAAACTAAATCTCTGCCAAGCATTAAAAATCAGTATGCAATTAGAAAACTTTAAAAAAGAACAAATTTCCAAAGTCTGTGACCTTGACATCAAGGTCACTGAGCGGAGTTGGGGTAGTACTCGGCAAAACTTTGGACTAATATCTAACTAAAGTGCAAATATAAAAAGAATCCATCAATGGGTTAAGGGATATAGGTCTTTAAAAAACTTAAACCAAAACATCCAGTCCAAAAATACACCCAATTTTCTAAGTCCATGACCTTGACATCAAGGTCATGGAGTCGGGGGGGGGGGGGGGGGGGGGGGGGGGGTGGTACCCTGTTAAACTTTGGACCAATATCTATCTACAGTGCAAGTATCAAAAGAATCCATCCATGGGTTAAGGAGATATAGGTCTTTAAAAAACTTTAACCAAAACATCCAATCCGGACGCCGACGCTGACGCGGCACATACAAACTTCCTTGGGTAATTTAGATCCGCCAATTTGTTGCGCAATCAGCTCGTGTTGCCTCCCTTGACATTTTGCGGGTAGTATATGCGCATTGTATCCTACAAATCTTAGACATTATCTACATGTGCGCATTAGCCAAATACCTTTCGCGTACATAATATATTACATTTTAAACAAAGAAAAGATACATTTTCGGTAAACTTTTACCTTAAAATGCAACTTTATATCTGTCTGCTTCATTATCCACAAAACAACATCTACTTGCTTTTAATGAAAAAATAATACTTTTCCGAATTTTCCCTGGTTCACAAATATTTTTCCCTATTTCTCCTATGAATATACAAAATAAAAATATATTGTTGCTATGGTAAACATACTAGTTTTAAAGGTAAACATTAGCTCTGAAGTCACAGCAGGGGCTAAACTGCCACGCGCTTCCACTGTGATGTTTAAATTTCAACCTGTCAGCTTTGTGATAAAAGATATTTAAATTGTCTTATTTATTCTGACGTGAGAAAAGCATGCCATAAATAAATAAATGGTATTTAGCTGCTTTATCTGTCCTAGTTTTGATATTTATAAATCTATATAAAAGGACAAATGCACAAATGCCCGTAGGGCACTAGTTATCGATATGACGAATTAAACTTTCTGGATGTCAAATCCAATCATGGATTTACCATCTCAAAGTTTGTTGATCATGCTGATAACATTTAAGTTAACGGCGGCGGGTTTTGTCATTTAAATCGCTGTATCCTTTGGTTTACAGAAAACTTTTACATACATATAAATAACAACGCGGAGTAATAAGGATCTGACAGTAAGCATATGACGCTTATGATATGTCATTTTGCTGTACTTTTTCGTTGTTCATACCCCATTAAACTATGGTAACAAAGGGGAAACTGGATTATTGTCATATCTGACTAGGAAATGGGTTTGGTTATCCTAGGCCAATTAACAAACACTCAAATTGCACAGAGATTGACATTAAAGTCAATTCTCTCGGCCGAAATCGTTTCGTGCGAATGTAGCCAATATACGCTTCCTTAGCAACTCACGTGGCGAGATCGTTTACTGCTCATAATCGGCAACTGGCTACCGTCCTAGTGTGGTTGGTTTCTGACATATTGACTATTTACCAAGGGTAATAGGGAAAGTTTGTATGTGCGCGGACCCAGACGCGGACGCTGACTCCGGGGTGACAACAATAGCTCTTCCTGAACTTTCGTTCAGGCGAGCTAAAAACAAGAGGGCCATGATGGCCCTGGATCGCTCACCTGAGTATCCTGTGAACTTAACCTCAGAGACACCCCCCATACGTACGACAGACAGAGTTTCACAAAGATTCAATGGAACATGAACCCTTTGTGCACCTTCGGTTTTATAAGATTTAACCTAATGACCTAGTTTTTGATCCCACATGACCCAGTTTCAAACCTGGTCTAGATTTCTTGGATATGAACATTCTGACAAAGTTTCATGAATATTGGATCAAAACTGTGCCCTCTAGGGTGTACTAAATGTTTTTCAAAGGTTTTACCTAGTTTTTGACCCAACACGACCCAGTGCACCTTTGGTCTAGATTTGTTGGTGATAAACATTTTGACAAAGTTTCATGAAAATTGGAACAAAACCGTGCTCTCTAGAGCGTTCACATGGTTTTTCTAAGATCTGACCTGGTGACCTAGTTTTTGACCTGCATGGCCCAGTATCAAATTTGACCTAGATTTCATAAAGATAAACATCCTGACAAAGTTTCATTAAGATTGGATCATAACTGTGCCCTCTAGAGTGTACATAATGTGTTTCTTAGATTTGACCGAATGACCTAGTTTTTGAATCCAAATGACTCAGTTTCAAACTTGGCCTAGATTTCATAAGGTAAAACATTCTGACAAATTTTCACAAAGATTGCATCATAACTGTGCCCTCTACAGTGTACACAAGGTTTTTCTAAGATTTGACCCAGTGACTAGTTTTTGACCCCACATGACCCAGTTTCAAACTTGGTCTAGATTTCATTAAGATAAACATTCTGACAAAGTTTCATGATGAATGGATAAAAACTGTGCCCTCTGCATCATTCTAAGAATTATTTCTATTCTTAGCTCTGGCGGCCATTTTGTTCAGTGGAGGGGAACCGTTTAAGCAAATTTTGTTCAGGGCCATGAGTCAAACATTTCTGTGAAATTATTTTGAAATTGAGCCATTGGCTTCAGAGGAGATGTCATTTAAAGGTTTTTTTATTTTTAGCTCTGGTGGCCATTTTGTTCAGCGGAGACTAACCATTTTAGCAATTTTGGTTCAGGGCTAAAGCAGAAACATTTGTGTGAAATTATTTTGAATAAAAGCATCGCAAACGACTGTGTGATACCCCGCCACTGCAAACCTTTTCACACACCGATATTTCCAGATTTATTTTTTCTCTGTATAACACCAGGGCAGGGGCAGCCTAACCCCACTGAACAAGAATAAAAATCTTAGTCATGACAGACACTTTATTACTCTGATCTTCCAATAAATTACTTACCACTCTAATCAAATACAATGTTAGTGATTTTAAACATGTGGCCATGGGGCAGGGGCATATAACCCCTAAAGGGTCCAATTTTAATCACTACAAGAAGCTTTTATTCTATCATCAGGTGTAAATTTCTGAAAATCTGTTTTACATGAATTCATATAGATTTCATCATCATTTTATGCATGTAAATAGCCCATGGGCAGGGGGAGATACCTCCCAAGGGGTAAATTTGAGCATCACTGGAGGCTTTCATCACTCTGATCATTTGCTGTAAGTTTCAGAAAAATTGCATCAAACTCTGATTGTATATGGAATTTTTCATGATTTTATACATGTATATAGCCCCAGGGCAGGGGCAGATAACCCCGGATGATAACATTTCTGTGCTCATACAAAGCTTTTGTTACTTCATTCATGTTTGTGAAGATTCATCATGATACTCCAAGTAGTAAAGGAATTAGAGGCCAGAAACCATTTTTTGTACATTGACAAGTGCCATAACTCTGTCAGAAATTATCGAAATTTGCCCACTAACAATCCCAAACGAGACATTCATGGTACAAATGCATATGCAAAATTTGAAGGAAATCCGTTGATAAACACTTAAGTTATTGAAAGGAAACGAAGTGTGGACGGATGGACGGACACACGAACGGCCAACGTGAAAACATAATACCCCGCCACTAACATGGGGCGGGGTATAAAAAGGCTTACTGGTCTAGGAGGAGAAATTGTTGACTACAGACGGATGGACAAATGGATGGACGGACAGATAATGGACAAATATCGATCACAATAGCTCACATTGAGCACTTTGTGCTCAGGTGAGCTAACAAGAATTTTAAGAAGCATTTTAAAACTAAATTTTGCAAAAAGAAGTGTAGGAGGTCACAAAAATGCAAAATAAAGAAGAAAAGTCTGTTACCTGTTTAGCTTTGTTATTGAACTCCACAACAAGGTCATCCTGTATTTCTACTTTTCTTCCCCCACCACTGAGATCGTCCTCATTGTTAAGATATTCACTGGCAATCTCTGACAGTAGGCTTGAAGTTGTCTGGAATGCTACTTTAACCTACAGTATAAACATATACATGAGCAGTCTCTCAATAAGGCCATAATTCCTGTTACGTGTACCATATTAATTCTGCTATGAGAGTGGGGTATTTCATTCCAAAATTACCCCAATTATGCATCTCAGTCTTTTGTAATTCAGCTAAAACAAAGCTCTAGATAAGAAGGAGTATTTGGTGATAATTAGGGATAATTTTTGTAAATTCTGCCTAAAAACATATGTTGTGACCCCTCATCTGAACCGTCTCGATGAGACGGTTCAGATGAGGGGTCACAACATATGGTTTGAATGAGAAATAAGAAAAATTATCCTTAATTATCTTCAAATACTTCCTCTTATCTAGAGGTCTGTAAAAGGGTGTTTTTTTCTTTTAGTCATATCAGCCATACTGATATTATGGTGTTATTCGGCTGTTTTATCATATCAGCCATACTGATATTACGGTATTATTTGGCTGTTTTATCATATCAGCCATACTGATATTACGGTATTATTCAGCTGTTTTATCATATCAGCCATACTGATATTATGGTATTATTCAGCTGTTTTATCATATTAGCCATACTGATATTACAGTATTATTCGGCTGTTTTATCATATCAGCCATACTAATATTACGGTATTATTCAGCTGTTTTATCATATCAGCCATATTGATATTACGGTATTATTCAGATGTTTTATCATATCAGCCATATTGATATTACGGTATTATTCAGCTGTTTTATCATATCAGCCATATTGATATTACGGTATTATTCAGCTGTTTTATCATATGAGCCATATTGATATTACGGTATTATTCAGCTGTTTTATCATATCAGCCATATTGATATTACGGTATTATTCGGCTGTTTTATCATATCAGCCATACTGATATTACGGTATTATTCACCTGTTTTATCATATCAGCCATATTGATATTACGGTATTATTCAGATGTTTTATCATATCAGCCATATTGATATTACGGTATTATTCAGCTATAAAAGAGTTTTCCTCAGTCAAGAATGACCTTCAAATATCTAACTCAGTCTTAAAATATTCTGCTACAAGATGGGGTTTCCCTTCCCAAACAATCCCAAAGATCTAGATCATTCTGTCTTATAAGATGGATCTAGAAATTTAGGATTGTTTTGAAATTAAAACTTATACCTGAACAAATACAGTGTAAGTCTTTACAATATCTGACTAAATGAGCCGTGACACAAGAAAACCAACATGGTTGTGTGCCTAGCACAGACTCAGATCAGTCTGGGCATCAGCCCAGTCTGATCAAAATCTGTGCTAAGCGCTTCACGGGTAGCTAAGAGTCTAAGCTACCTTCATGCAGACAGCTAAGACTCTGATCAGACTGAGCGGATGCCCAGGCTGATCCAAGTCTGCGCTGGGCGCACAACCACATTGTTGGTTTTCTCGTGTCGCGGCTCAAATAAATGTTAACCTATCATACTTACTACTAGGTTATGCCTTGGCTTAAGAGTATGCATCTCTGTAGACTGTGCTCTTGTATTTCCCTCCTTGTTACTTGAAGGGTCAAGTTCCACCAATAAAAATGGTTTGTTTGTGATCAGTCTAAAGGTCAGTGGGGTCAAAGTCAAATTGGACAACATCACACTGTTGACTGTTAGGCTCTCTGCTTTTAACTGAAAAACAAGATAAACTAGAAATGTTTTTCAGAGAAAAACTGATGCCCCCCACCAGCCCATTTTCCATCCCCTATAATGAAGTCCTCCTGTGACCTTCAAAATAAGGTCAAGGTCACCAGAATCTGATCAGCTCTTAAGCTAGTCCCAGTGATGTATTCATGCAAGTTTGGTGAAATGCCATCTATTGGTTCACGAGATATTATGGGTACAAAAAATTGCCATCTAAGTCCTCCAATGACCTTGAAAATGAGGTCAAGGTTGCCAAAATCTAAATCAGCTTTTAAGCTAGTCCCAGTGATGTATCTAAGCAAGTTTGGTAAAAATTCCATCCATTGGCTCATGAGATATTGTGGTAATAGGAAATTGTCATCTCAGTCCTCCAGTGACCTTGAAAATGAGGTCAAGGTCATCAAAATCTAATCAGAATTTAAACATGTCCCAATGATGTATCCATGCAAGTTTGGTGAAATTTCATCCATTGATTCAGGAGATATAGTGGGTACAAGAAATTCTCATCTAAGTCCTTCAGTGACCTTGAAAATGAGGTCTAGGTCATTAAATCTAATAAGCTCTTAAGCTAGTCCAAGTGATGTATTCAAGCAAGTTTGGTGAAATTCCATCCATTGGCTCATGAGATATTGTGGTAATAGGAAATTGTCATCTCAGTCCTCCAGTGACCTTGAAAATGAGGTCAAGGTCATCAAAATCTATTCAGCTTTTAAACATGTCCCAATGATGTATCCATGCAAGTTTGGTGAAATTCCATCCATTGGTTCAGGAGATATAGTGGGTACAAGAAATTGTCATCTCAGTCCTCCAGTGACCTTGAAAATGAGGTCAAGGTCATCAAAATCTAATTAGCTCTTAAACTTGCTCCAATGATGTATCCATGCAAGTTTGATGAAATTCTATCCATTGGTTCAGGAGATATAGTGGGTACTAGAAATTCTCATCTAAGTCCTCCAGTGACCTTGAAAATAAGGTCAAGGTCACTAAAATCTAATGAGATCTTAAACTTGTCCCAATAATGTATCCATGCAAGTTTGGTGAAATTCCATCCATTGGTTTAGGAGATAACATGGGTACATGAAATTGTCATCTAACTCCTCCAGTGACCTTGAAAATAAGGTCAAGGTCACCAAAATCTAATCAGCTCTTAAACTTGTCCATATGATGTATCCATGAAAGTTTAGTGAAATTCCATCCATTGGTTCAAGAGATATCACGCACGCAAAGTGGGTACATGAAATTGTCATCTAAGTCCTCCAGTGACCTTGAAAATGAGGTCAAGGTCACCAAAATCTAATCAGCTCTTAAACTTGTCCCAATGATGTATCCATACAAGTTTGGTGAAATTCCATCCATTGGTTCAAGAGATATCGCCCACGCAAGAAACTGTCACGCCGACGCTGACGCCGACGCCCGGGATCCGCACTGAAAACAATATGTCCCCCCTCACCTTTGGTGGGGGGACATAATTCTATAGAGTCCAATGTGACTCATAAAACTATTACAGATAATTTTCTATTTCTGCATACTATATACCACTAAAATTCTATGCATTGGGACTGAGCAGACAGTGAAGACCCACATCAGACTGCACCTAAAAGGAGCAGTCTGATCAAGGTCTACAATGTTTGCCATTCAGCATTTGCATCTTTTGGAGGCATTACATATTGTAAAACTGAACTGTTCCTTTTTTAAGACAATAACGGTAAATATTCAGGTGTCCCATTTTTTTCATTATCTTTTATGGTAACTATGCATATAATGTAGCCCCCACATTAGAGCTGCAAAGGTGGTTTTGATAATGGGCCACATTACACATATATTTTAGTACTTGGAAACAAGAAAAACAAAAGTATATTTTTCATTCTAGGAGATATATCATAAAACCATAATCAAACAGCACGGAACATGATCACAATGACCCTCAAGATCAGTCTGATCTGGATACATACAATTAAATCAGGCAAATACAAAAACTAGAAAATGTGTTTGTGAAACACTATGCCCCCAACCTTATGCTTGCCTCTAAAGAAGATTTATCAATTCATCTACATCTTAGCTTGTAACTGTATGCCAGATATATAAGGAACATAGCTTAGCTGCTGTTCTTCAGATATTTTGTTCACATACACATTTAGCTTCTTCGTATTCAAAATGCCTATGTCTGACAATGGTACAAATTTTACCAAAAATTTATAAAATAGGCTCAAATGTTAATCAGGTCATCTACACCGTAGTCCAAACTTGCATGCTAAATATAAGGATTCAAGATTATGTGGTTATTCAGATATTTTGTTCACAAGCTCGTTCCTATACAAAATGCCTATGTCCGAAAAAGGGGCATAACTTGGTAAAAAATTGACCAATGTTTTTCAAAACTTAATCAGGTCATCTATGCCTTAGGCAATGTCTTCCTGCAAAAAATCATGATCCTAGCATCAGGGGTTCTTGAGATATTTTGTTCACAAGGTTCCATAGGCTTACAATGCACTGAGTCGAAAAAGGGGCGCAACTCAGTCAAAAGATCACTTTTTTTTTTCAAAAGTTAATCAGGTCATCTACACCTTGGGCAATGTCATCCTGCAAAAAAAAACACAATCCTAGCATCAGGGGTTCTCAAGATATTTTGTTCACAAGGTTCCATAAGCTTACAGTGCACTAAGTCGAAAAAGGGGCATAACTCGGTAAAAAATTCACGAATTTTTTTCAAAAGTTAATCAGGTCATCTACGACTTGGGTAATGTCATCCTGCAAAAAATCATGATCCTAGCATCAGGGGTTCTTGAGATATTTTGTTCACAAGGTTCCATAGACGAAGTCGAAAAAGGGGCATAACTCTGGAAATACGTGACCGGTGTAACAGTTTATCTTGCCCCCCTGGACAGCTTGCCCCCCGGGGGGCTAGCTGTCCCGGGATATCTTGCCCCCCACCCTGGTTATCTTCACCCCCGGGGGGCAACATATCCCGGGTGGTTTATCTTACCCCCCGGGGGTGAAGATAAACCAGCCGGGTTATCTTGCACCCCATCCAGGATTTTGAAGTGATATCTGTCCATGGACTTTGAAATTGCTGTCAAGTGCTTAAATAAATACTGGAATTAACTAATCCCATAATCCACATATCACATGCATGTTTACAACAATGGATCACTTGAAATTCCTCGGATCTGGAATTGGGGGGGGGGACCTACAAATCTCTCCATGGATTATGAAATTGCTTTATAGTGCTGAAATAGTTATAGTAATGGATTAGTCACATCATCCTGACATCAACTGCTTAATTATAACAATCAATCACTTGAAATTCCATGGACCTGTGGTGGGGGGAGCAACCTATCCCAGCTGGTTTACCTTACCCCCCATCAAAGATTTAGGAGCCACATCTTTCCAAAAGTACTGATACTGATTTCAAGTGCTGAAATAGCTACTGCAATGAGATACCCACACAATCCACATAGTTTAAGCTTGTTTACAACAACTGATCACTTAAAATAACTTCGAACCAGGGGTGGGGGGCAACCTATCCCAGCTGGTTTATCTTACCCCCCACCCAAGATTTTGGAGCCACATCTTTCCAAAAGTATTGAAATTTTTTCAAGTGCTTTAATACATTTAGTTATTGCAATGAGGTACCAACACAATCCCCATAGCTTATGCTTGTTTACAATAACCAATCACTTGAAATACCTCGAATCAGGGGTGGGAGGCAACCTATCCCAGCTGGTTTATCTTACCCCCCCACCTAAGATTTTGGTGCCACATCTGTCCATGGATTTTGAAATAGCTGTCAAGTGCTTTTTAAAAGTTATGGCAATGAAGTAACCGCACAATCCACATAGCTTTTGCCTGTTTACAACAACCAAACATTTGAAATGACTAGAATCAAGCGTGGGGAGGGGTGGGGGGCAATCTATCCCAGCTGTTGTAATCCTACCCCCACCAAAGCTTCTGCGGAACCATCTCTCTATGCCATGCCATGGACTATGAAATTGCTGTATAGTAATGTAATAGCTATCTTAATGAATTCACATCATCCTGATATCATCTGCTTGATTATAGCAATCAATCCCTTGAAATTCTTTGGATCGGGGGTGGGGGAGGCAACCTATTCCAGCTTGTTTACCTTAACCCCTCCCCAACTCCCCCTCAAAGGTTTTGGAGCCATATCTGTCCAAAAGAATTGAAACTGCTTTCAAGAACTTAAATAGTTGCTGCAATGATATAACCACACAATCCACATAGTTTAGGCTTCTTTACAACAACCAGTCTTTTGAAAAAACCTAAAATCAGGGGTGGTGGTACTCCAAAATCTTGCGCGGGGGGGGGGGGGGGGGGGGGGGAAGATGAACTGGCTGGGATAGGTTGTCGCCCGCCCCTGATTCTATTCATTTTGAGAGTATGGTTGTTGTAATCAAAATCAAGACCTGTCCACATAGAGGATAGCTCGCCTGCAGTGCCCGACTTTTGTACAGGCGAGCTAAAAAGCTATGTAGATAGTGTGGTTAGATCATAACAGTAACTGTTTAAGTAGTTGAAAGCAAATTCAACACTTGTGGACAAATGTGGCTCCAAAATCTTGGGGGGGGGGAGGAGATAAACCAGCTGGAATAGGTTGCCCCCCGACCCTGATTTGAGGTATTTCAAGTGATTGGTTGTTGTAAACAAGCATAAGCTATGTGGATTGTGTGGGTATCTCATTGCAGTAACTATTTAAGCACTTGAAATCAGTTTCAGTACTTTTGGAAAGATGTGGCTCCAAAATCTTGGGTGGGGGATAAGATAAACCAGCTGGGATACGTTGCCCCCACCCCTGATTCTAGGTATTTGAAGTGATCCGTGGTTGAAACAAGCATAAGCTATGTGGATTGTGTGGGTATCTCATTGCAATAATTATTTAAGCACTTGAAATTAGTTTCAGTACTTTTGGAAAGATGTGGCTCCAAAATCTTGGATGGGGGGTAAGATAAACCAGCTGGGATAGGTTGCCCCCCACCCCTGATTCGAGGTATATGAAGTGATCGGTTGTTGTAACCATGCATTAGCTATGTGGATTGTGTGGGTACCTTATTGCAGTAACTATTTAAGCACTTGAAATCTGTTTCAGTACTTTTGGAAAGATGTGGCTCCAAAATCTTGGGTGGGGGGTAAGATAAACCAGCTGGGATACGTTGCCCCCCATCCCTGATTCGAGGTATTTGAAATGATTGGTTGTTGTAAACAAGCATAAGCTATGTGGATTGTGTGGGAACCTCATTGCAGTTACTATTTAAGCCCTTGAAATCAGTTTCAGTACTTTTGGAAAGATGTGGCTCCAAAACTTGGGTGGGGGGTAAGATAAACCAGCTGGGATAGGTTGCCACCCACATCTGATAATAGGTATTTCAAGTGATTGGTTGTTGTAAATGAGCATAAGCTATGTGGATTGTGTGGGTATCTCATTGCAGCAACTATTAAACACTTGAAATCAATTTCAGTACTTTTGGAAAGATGTGGCTCCAAAATCTTGGGTGGGGAATAAGATAAACCAGCTGGGATAGGTTGCCCCCCACCGCTAATTCAACATTATTTATGTGATTGGGTGTAAGGGTAAGATAAACCAGCTGGGATAGGCTGCCACCCAAGTCTGATTAGAGGTATTTCAAGTGATTGGTTGTTGTAAATGAGCATAAGCTATGTGGATTGTGTGGGTATCTCATTGCAGCAACTATTAAACACTTGAAATCAATATCAGTACTTTTGGAAAGATGTGGCTCCAAAATCTTGGGTGGGGGATAAGATAAACCAGGTGGGATAGGTTGCCCCCCACCGCTAATTCAACATTATTTATGTGATTGGTTGTAAGGGTAAGATAAACCAGCTGGGATAGGTTGCCACCCACATCTGATAATAGGTATTTCAAGTGATTGGTTGTTGTAAATGAGCATAAGCTATGTGGATTGTGTGGGTATCTCATTGCAGCAACTATTAAACACTTGAAATCAATTTCAGTACTTTTGGAAAGATGTGGCTCCAAAATCTTGGGTGGGGGGTAAGATAAATCAGCTGGGATACGTTGCCCCCCATCCCTGATTCGATGTATTTGATGTGATCGGTTGTTGTAAACAAGCATAAGCTATGTGGATTGCGAGGGTATCTCATTGCAGTTACTATTAAAGCACTATAAATGAGTTTCAATACTTGTAGATAGATGTGGATCCAAAATCTTGGGTGGGGGGTAAGATAAACCAGCTGGGATAGGTTGCCCCCCACCCCTGATACGATGTATTTCTTGAGATCAGCTGTTGTAAACAGGCATGAAACAAGTTGATTCAGTTGTTAGCTCATAAAAATAACTATTAAAGCAGTTTCAAAACTTATAGATAGATGTGGATCAAAAATCTTGGGTGGGGGGTAAGATAAACCTGCTGGGATAGGTTGCCCCCCACCCCTGATTTAAGGTAATTCAAGAGATAGATTGTTATAAACAAGCATAAGCCTTTAGGATTGTGTGGTTAGTTCATTGCAATAACTATTAAAGCACTTTAAAGCAGTTTCAATGCTTGTAGAAAGATGTGGATCCAAAATCTTGGGTGGGGGGTAAGATAAACCAGCTGGGATAGGTTGCCCCCCACCCCTGATACGATGTATTTCTTGAGATCAGCTGTTGTAAACAGACATGAAACAAGTGGATTCAGTAGTTAGCTCATAATAATTATTAAAGCACTTTAAAGCAGTTTAAAAACTTGAAGATAGATGTGGATCAAAAATCTGGGGTGGGGGGTAAGATAAACCAGCTGGGATAGGTTGCCCCCCACCCCTGATTTAAGGTAATTCAAGATATAGATTGTTTTAAACAAGCATAAGCCATTTGGATTGTGTGGTTAGTTCATTGCAATAACTATTAAAGCACTTTAAAGCAGTTTTAATACTTGTAGATAGACGTGGATCCAAAATCTTGGGTGGGGGGTAAGATAAACCATCTGGGATAGGTTGCCCCCCACCCCTGATACGATGTATTTCTTGAGATCAGCTGTTGTAAACAGGCATGAAACAAGTTGATTCTTGGGTGGGGAATAAGATAAACCAGCTGGAATAGGTTGCCCCCCACTGCTAATTCAACATTATTTATGTGATTGGGTGTAAGGGTAAGATAAACCAGCTGGGATAGGCTGCCACCCACGTCTGATTAGAGGTATTTCAAGTGATTGGTTGTTGTAAATGAGCATAAGCTATGTGGATTGTGTGGGTATCTCATTGCAGAAACTATTAAACACTTGAAATCAATATCAGTACTTTTGGAAAGATGTGGCTCCAAAATCTTGGGTGGGGGATAAGATAAACCAGGTGGGATAGGTTGCCCCCCACCGCTAATTCAACATTATTTATGTGATTGGTTGTAAGGGTAAGATAAACCAGCTGGGATAGGTTGCCACCCACATCTGATAATAGGTATTTCAGGTGATTGGTTGTTGTAAATGAGCATAAGCTATGTGGATTGTGTGGGTATCTCATTGCAGCAACTATTAAACACTTGAAATCAATTTCAGTACTTTTGGAAAGATGTGGCTCCAAAATCTTGGGTGGGGGGTAAGATAAATCAGCTGGGATACGTTGCCCCCCATCCCTGATTCGATGTATTTGATGTGATCCGTTGTTGTAAACAAGCATAAGCTATGTGGATTGTGAGGGTATCTCATTGCAGTTACTATTAAAGCACTATAAATGAGTTTCAATACTTGTAGATAGATGTGGATCCAAAATCTTGGGTGGGGGGTAAGATAAACCAGCTGGGATAGGTTGCCCCCCACCCCTGATTTAATGTAATTCAAGATATAGATTGTTTTAAACAAGCATAAGCCATTAGGATTGTGTGGTTAGTTCATTGCAATAACTATTAAAGCACTTTAAAGCAGTTTTAATACTTGTAGATAGATGTGGATCCAAACTCTTGGGTGGGGGGTAAGATAAACCAGCTGGGATAGGTTGCCCCCCACCCCTGATACGAGGTATTTCTCGAGATCAGCTGTTGTAAACAGGCATGAAACCAGTGGATTCAGTAGTTAGCTCATAATAATAAATATTAAAGCACTTTAAAGCAGTTTCAAAACTTGTTGATAGATGTGGATCAGAAATCTTGGGTGGGGGGTAAGATAAACCAGATGGGATAGGTTACACCCCCCCCCACCCCTGACTTAAGGTATTTCAAGAGATAGATTGTTATAAACAAGCATAAGCCATTAGGATTGTGTGGCTAGTTCATTGCAATAACTATTAAAGCACTTTAAAGCAGTTTCAATACTTGTAGAAAGATGTGGATCCAAAATCTTGGGTGGGGGGTAAGGTAAACCAGCTGGGATAGGTTGCCCCCCCCCCCCCCCACCCACCCCTGATACAATGTATTTCTTGAGATCAGCTGTTGTAAACAGGCATGAGACAAGTGGAATCAGTAGTTAGCTCATAATAATAACTATTAAAGCACTTTAAAGCAGTTTCAAAACTTGTATATAGGTGTGGATCAAAAATTTTGGGTCGGGGTAAGACAAACCAGCTGGGATAGGTTGCCCCCCACTCCTGATTTAAGGTAATTCAAGAGATAGATTGTTATAAACAAGCATAAGCCTTTAGGATTGTGTGGTTAGTTCATTGCAATAACTATTAAAGCACTTTAAAGCAGTTTCAATACTTTTAGATAGATGTGGATCCAAAAGCTTGGGTGGGGGGTAAGATAAACCAGCTGGGATAGGTTGCCCCCCACCCCTGATACGATGTATTTCTTGAGATCAGCTGTTGTAAACAGGCATGAAACAAGTGGATTCAGTTGTAAGCTCATAATAATAACTATTAAAGCACTTTAAAGCAGTTTCAAAACTTGTAGATAGATGTGGACCAAAAATCTGGGGTGGGGGGTAAGACAAACCAGCTGGGATAGGTTGCCCGTCACCCCTGATTTAAGGTAATTCAAGAGATAGATTGCTTTAAACAAGCATAAGCCTTTAGGTTTGTATGGTTAGTTAATTGCAATAACTATTAAAGCACTTTAAAGCAGTTTCAATGCTTGTAGAAAGATGTGGATCCAAAATCTTGGGTGGGGGGGGGTAAGGTAAACCAGCTGGGATAGGTTGCCCCCCACCCCTGATACAATGTATTTCTTGAGATCAGCTGTTGTAAACAGGCATGAGACAAGTGGATTCAGTAGTTAGCTCATAATAATAACTATTAAAGAACTTTAAAGCAGTTTCAATGCTTGTAGAAAGATGTGGATCCAAAATCTTGGGTGGGGGGTAAGGTAAACCAGCTGGGATAGGTTGCCCCCCACCCCTGATACAATGTATTTCTTGAGATCAGCTGTTGTAAACAGGCATGAGACAAGTGGATTCAGTAGTTAGCTCATAATAATAACTATTAAAGAACTTTAAAGCAGTTTCAATGCTTGTAGAAAGATGTGGATCCAAAATCTTGGGTGGGGGGTAAGGTAAACCAGCTGGGATAGGTTGCCCCCACCCCTGATACAATGTATTTCTTGAGATCAGCTGTTGTAAACAGGCATGAGACAAGTGGATTCAGTAGGTAGCTCATAATAATAACTATTTAAGCACTTTAAAGCAGTTTCAAAACTTGTAGATAGATGTGGATCAAAAATCTTGGGTGGGGGGTAAGACAAAACAGCTGGGATAGGTTGCCCCCCACCCCTGATTTAAGGTAATTCAAGAGATAGATTGTTTTAAACAAGCATAAGCCATTAGGATTGTGTGGTTAGTTTATTGCAATAACTATTAAAGCACTTTAAAGCAGTTTCAATACTTGTAGATAGATGTGGATCCAAACTCTTGGGTGGGGGGTAAGATAAACCAGCTGGGATAGGTTGCCCCCACCCCTGATACCAGGTATTTCTTGAGCTCAGCTGTTGTAAACAGGCATGAAACAAGTGGATTCAGTAGTTAGCTCATAATAATAACTATTAAAGCACTTTAAAGCAGTTTCAGTCTTTGAAGATTGATTTGGCACCAAAATCAGAGGTGGGGGGGGGGGGGGGGGGGGGGGGTAAGATAAAGCAGTTGGGATAGGTTGTTGCACAAACAGTTACTTATAATAACTAATTAAGCCCTTGGCAGCAATTTCAAAATCTATTGACAGCTATCACTCCAAAATCCTTGAAGGGGGGCAAGATATCCCAGCTGGTTTATCTTCACCCCCGGGGGGCAAGATAAACCAGCCAGGATATGTTGCCCCCCGGGGGTTAAGATAACCAGGGTGGGGGGCGGAAAAAAGAAAAAATACGGGTCCGCTTATTTTTCATGTTCATGCCACATATAACATTTCAAGATCCTAGCGTAAGCAGTTCTTGAGTTTCCTAGCTGCCAAAAAGTGTTACGGACGGACAGACGGACGGACTCACGGACGGACGGACGGACGGACAGGCCCAAACCAATATGCCCCCTCAACTTCTCCGAAGTTGGGGGCATAATTAGGAAACACAACAGAGTAAGGGAGAGGAATGCTATAAGCATTTTGCTTTCATTCCAATCCCGTTAACTCTATTTTGTGTATATCTAATGTTGCATGTCAGTGAAATTATGAATAAAAAATGTTTAAACTAAACACAACAGAGTCTTACCCCTCCATATTCTTGCAGGAGGTTGCTCATGGCAGATCTGTACCTCATTCCCTCTTCATCTGCACATTCTATTGTCAAACTGAAAGGTAGAAAATCAAACTATAGCTAGCTGCCTATATGCAAATACACTGGAGCAAATTGAACTTTTTTAAGGTGTATGGGTACACCTACATGTTTTTCTGCCCATTTCTTCAAAGGGAGACAACTTCTAAGACTTAGTGTTTGCTTCCCTTGGCCCTTCTAAAATGGGGTCTGCTCTTAAAGGAAAGAATTTGCTCCTGGGGAGCAAATTCTTTTCTCTAAGAATTGACCCAAATGAGACCTACTCTTCAAGGAATGAATTTGCTTCCCTAGGAAGAATCTGATCATAGGGGATCAAATTCTTTCCTATTAGAGTTTTTCCCAATTAAGAAGGGCAGAAAACCTGAAAATGGCATAAAAGTGTACCACCCATTTACCTTTGATGAACAAAATTGCAGCTTGCACCTAAATACATGTTCTTGCATACCTCAGTTTTGTAATTTAGATAAGATTACCATACCCATTGCAAATAGGTATAACGATTAATTTCAGAAAAAACTATAGAAAACCCTTACATTTTCAGTCACATAATTTAGAAACAGGCTTCTTATGCACTTATAAATATAATATATCAAGGTTCAGCTTAGAGGGCGATTTAGGAGAAACAGTCTCCCTAAGCTCCCTGCCTTCTCCCTATTTTGAGCTGAGGGAAAAGTGAAAATGTAAAGAACATTTAAGAAAATCCAAATTTGGGCACAAACTTCTCCCTTAGGTCCTGAAAATGTCAAAAAACTTCTCCCTGTCTGAAAACTCTAAGCTGAACACTGATATATAGACTGATCTGATAATGTAAGAAAGTTGTAAATATAAAAACGTGGATGTCAAAGGGTTATCTCCCTTTTAAGATGGACGCCCATGGACAAAAAATATCCATCCATCTTTGGTGGGAGTTAATAACAATGATCGAGCCACAACACAAACTGTATTGACAGACCATTCCTCTTCCTATAAAATACATAACAAGATTTGTATTAAAAACTTACAGGGCTGGTTTGAGATGAGCTGTCATATCTAGCCGAAGCTGATCAGTATGGTAGGTCTGTGGTCGTGACACAAGTCCCTCCTGCCCCGCAGCCCTCTCACTGTCAAGACTCAGAAATCCCAACATATATCCTAAACAATCCATGTCCTCCATCACATCATCAGTTGGGAATGGCGTAAAACTGAGAGATACATTAGCATGGCCTTTCGCTGGAATCACCTGTAAAAAGCAAACAGATTTCACCCTTAACACCAATAACATAAATAGTTGAATTTGCAAACAATATAGATCCAGATGGGACAGCTCATAATGAGCTGCCTCATCTGGATCTATACTGTCTGCCCTTTAGCCTCTGAATTTTGATATGATATAGCTATGCCAAAACACTTATGTAATTTTGTAAATGTTCATTTTGTGGTATGCTGTTTTGGTCATTCACGGGCTAGAATACTGACCTCACTCAGGGGCCTTAGCTGCGTATATGCAAACACTCAGAGATTTTGTTAAACTGAAAATATCAATGTGCACCTGTCTGTTTGCAAACATTTGCATACATAATTTGCATACCTGAATTTTTTTTTTGATTGTTAATTATTATTCAGCTGGTTGCTTTGGTTTAATGGCCCTTTGAAACAGTATTTCAATCTATATTTAGCTGTCTTTTAGATAAAGGTAGAATGAGTCGCTAGAAAAGATAGACAAATTGCCTACCATCTGAACAGGTTTAATGCTGTAAGGGGCTGTGGCTTTCTGACCCTCGTGTGGTCGACAAACAACAGATACAACTTTTGGCCTGTACTGTGGAACATCTTGCTGTTCAACGTCCTCATCATGAGAAGGTGATATTGACTGTGTAGCTTCTCGACTCACAGATGCAGATGTGTCCTCAGAGTTGGGAATAAAGTCGGTTGGTTGTCGTTCAATTGGGGTAGGCACTGAAATTAGAAGAAAAGTGCTTACTGCAATTACAGTCAGGCTTCAACAGCTGAACACCCTTAGGAAATCTCAATACTGGTACCACAGACTGAGCTAAAACTGAAGATTTTAACATAGATTTAAACATAGAGTTTGCCAAAAATTTCATGAACTCTGGGCTGAAGTTAAGACAGATGTGAAAGGCTATAAATATTAAAATACTGAGTTGGGGAACAGTATATCTGTGAGTGCATGATGTCATTAACCCAAAGTGCAAAATGAAAATTCTAATTCAGTTTGAAATATATTTAAGGTGAATGAAATGCATAGTTCTATTTTTTTACTTCATAAAAATGATATATTTGCCAAGTAAGTCAGTAAAAGTAAATCATTTTTGGCTTTATTCAAGATTAAAATGTTAAATTGAGTGCTTGAATAGTAATAATTAACAAAATAAATTCCTAATTCACATCAATTCTTTGCACACCAGGGGTCGTACTTATGAAACCACTTAAGTTGTTGCTATGCTGTTGCTAAGGCTGAATTTCTATGAAGGAGATTCCCTACAACTATGAAATTTCCTCTGGAGGAACAGTCTTTTTCAGACTCTTCCCCCAGAGCAAATTTCATAGTTGTAGGGAATCTCCTTTATGAAAATTCAGCCTTAGCAACAGCATAGCAACCACTTAAGTCATTTTATAAATACGGCCCCAGTTAAGCATGGGTGCCACAGAGCTTGTGACTCGACCACTCTGCTTTTCCTCTTGCTAGGGCTGTGGTAATAGCAAAATTTTCTACTTGTCCAATAATGGACAAGTAAATAGACAAAATTAACTTGTCCAAACAAATATTTACTTGCCAAAAAAAAGGTACACATGAAGTAAGGAAAGAATAATAGATAATGAACAGAAGAAGAGTTGAACTTGATGACAGGTTTGGGTAACTGTCACAAAGTTTCGAATTAAAACTTATGTTGTGGGTAAATGTTAGAATTGCCTCAGAGAAACCCACAACATTTGTTTTCATGGGAATTTCAGACAATATGGAAAATATCTCAGAATTATCCTGAAATATTTCCACTAATGACACTTTGAATACTTGTCCCAGGGCAAGTAAACTGAAATTTCTCACTTTTCAGGAGTAAAATGGGACACGTAGGACAATTGGGCATAGTATTTCCACAGCCCTGCTCTTGCAATATGATCATTGATCAAGGGCTGATAAGTCGCTGTATAATTGGCGGTGGTTTTTTGAAAGTGGTCAGCAATTGATCAGCAACCTATCTGCAACTGCTAGCTGTAAGAACAGGGGCAGGTTTGCAACTAGTTTAGAGTGATCAAAGACCAGTCAACCAGCCATGCCATCAAAAACTCTTTGCTGACTGGTTACAAGTACCTATGAACACAGTCTGGTTGGAGATTTGCTGATGATCTTTGCAACTGTCAACTTTCTTACTCACTGACAGGTCATGCTGAGTCTCAAGCTCTGTGGGACAAGGTCTTAACAAAGCCCCTTTACATAAACAGGAAGCTGTTCCTAGGCATTTAACTTATGGTGGCACAATATAAAGCAGGCAACACCAAGGAGGCAAAAAACACCAGGAACTGAACATCTAGGTGGCATTGTATTTGCTGTGATTAAAGGCAAATGGATACCTTCAGCGGAATCAACTGCCATTTTCTCTGTTTTGCCTCCTTTCTAAATATGGAAGAATAAATATTGAACGAAAAAATGTGCTCCCCTAGGTCAACTCTTAAAGGAAAGAATTTGCTCCAAGGGGAGCAAATTCTTTCTTTTAAGAGTAGATCACACCTGGGAAGGGCATCCTCACATAAATATTGTTTCCCTTTATAAAATGACACGGAAAAACATGGGAGTGTTACCATTTATTTTAATATGCAATCTTTATTCTTTCCATTGTTAGACTGAACTGAATTCACAACCAGCCTACTGGAGCACTTTGTGGGGATCACATTCATACATTAAACAAGCACAAAAACAATTGCAACATCCCCTACCAAAACATGCAGCATGCATAAAACAAGACGAATAGCAGCATCTTAAATACAACTTTATCATATAGCACCCCCTCTGTAAGAATAAGTTTTTGCACACAATGCTATTCATGTTTCCGTTACTGAAATATAAGAAAAACTATATCCCAGATTTATCTTATTATGCTACTCCCCCAACCCCTCCCCTACAACCACTCCTTATTTGGAGCTCTGATGCTTTAAATTTCAAGGAACACAAAGAACTTGTGCTTAAAAACAAAAATTCTGTGAAAAGCAGTCTTGCCTCGCGGCCCGTTGTCATAAAACAGAGCTATACCAGACAAGTAGCCCAAAGGGCAACAATTGCTCACCTGAGAGACATTGTAAACCTATAGGGATATTTAAGATGCTCAAGGGCAGCTAACTCCACAGTCAGTGGTCCAATCAGGCTGAAAATTAAACTCATCCAAAACATTATGTATGCTCTCATTTAATATATGCAAGTTTAAAAAGTATCCGATCAAGAGCACAAAAGACAGAGCTGTCAAGGGCAGCTAACTTCGTAGTGGTTGGCCTGATCTGGCCAAAATTTGAACTTAAGATATTATGCATTTCCTCATTACCTGCAAGTTTGAAAAGGATCGGATCAGTAGAAACCAAGAAAAAGTGGCGACATAGATTTTTTGGATGCTCAGGGCAGGTACTCCATAGTCAGTGGTGGGATCTAGCCGAAATGCTAACTAATCCAAGCTTTTATGCATTTCCTCATTACCTGCAAGTATGAAGAGGATCCGATGAAAAATGAAAATGTGATGACATTGTTTTCTCCATTATAAGACTATGGGATTTTTTTCAAACACTCAAGGGCAGCTAACTCCATAGTCTGTGCTCGAATCCGGCAAAATTTCGAACTCATCCAAGCTCTTATGTATGTCATCATTACCTGCAAGTATGATAAGGATCTAATCAAAAACCTTGATTGCAGCACCCTGAAAGTGAAACTTGCTCGAGATATTGTCATGCCCTACATTTGTGTGAATTTATTTTAAAATCCGTTGAGAAATGTAGGTGCTAGAGCGATGACAAAGTTTTTCTAAAATTAGCCACAGTGACCTTGACCTTGGGCACAGCATCCTGAAAGTCGATCTTGCTTGAGATATTGTCATACCCTACATTTGTGTGAAGTTATTTCAAAATCCATGGAGAAATGAAGGTGCTAGGGCGATGACAAAGTTTTTCTAAAAATAGCCACAGTGACCTTGACCTTGGGCGCAGCACCCTGAAAGTCAAACTTGCTCGAGATATTGTCATGCCCTACATTTGTGTGAAGTTATTTCAAAATCCGTTGAGAAATGTAGGCATTAGAGCGATGACAAAGTTTTTCTAAAAATAGCCACAGTGACCTTGACCTTGGGCGCAGCACCCTGAAAGTCGAACTTGCTCGAGATATTGTCATGCCCTACATTTGTGTGAAGTTATTTCAAAATCCATTGAGAAATGTAGGCGCTAGAGCAATGACAAAGAATTTCTAAAAATAGCCACAGTGACCTTGACCTTGGGCACAGCACCCTGAAAGTCAAACTTGCTCGAGATATTGTCATGCCCTACATTTGTGTAAAGTTATTTTAAAATCCATTGAGAAATGTAGGTGCTAGAGCCCTGACAAAGTTTTTCTAAAATTAGCCACAGTGACCTTGACCTTGGGCGCAGCATCCTGAAAGTCGAACTTGCTCGAGATATTGTCACGCCCTACATTTGTGTGAATTTATTTTAAAATCCGTTGAGAAATGTAGGTGCTAGAGCGATGACAAAGTTTTTCTAAAATTAGCCACAGTGACCTTGACCTTGGGCACAGCATCCTGAAAGTCGATCTTGCTTGAGATATTGTCATACCCTACATTTGTGTGAAGTTATTTCAAAATCCATGGAGAAATGAAGGTGCTAGGGCGATGACAAAGTTTTTCTAAAAATAGCCACAGTGACCTTGACCTTGGGCGCAGCACCCTGAAAGTCAAACTTGCTCGAGATATTGTCATGCCCTACATTTGTGTGAATTTATTTTAAAATCCGTTGAGAAATGTAGGCCTTAGAGTGATGACAAAGTTTTTCTAAAAATAGCCACAGTGACCTTGACCTTGGGCGCAGCACCCTGAAAGTCGAACTTGCTCGAGATATTGTCATGCCCTACATTTGTGTGAAGTTATTTCAAAATCCATTGAGAAATGTAGGTGCTAGAGCAATGACAAAGAATTTCTAAAAATAGCCACAGTGACCTTGACCTTGGGCACAGCACCCTGAAAGTCAAACTTGCTCGAGATATTGTCATGCCCTACATTTGTGTGAAGTTATTTTAAAATCCATTGAGAAATGTAGGTGCTAGAGCCCTGACAAAGTTTTTCTAAAATTAGCCACAGTGACCTTGACCTTGGGCGCAGCATCCTGAAAGTCGAACTTGCTCGAGATATTGTCACGCCCTACATTCGTGTGAATTTATTTTAAAATCCGTTGAGAAATGTAGGCAATAGAGCGATGACAAAGTTTTTCTAAAAATATGTGATGACGTTGTTTTCTCCATTATAACACTATGGGATTTTTTTCAAACGCTCAAGGGCAGCTAACTCCGTAGTCTGTGCTCGAATCCGGCCAAATTTCGAACTCATCCAAGCTCTTATGTATGTCATCATTACCTGCAAGTATGATAAGGATCTAAGCAAAAACAGTTGAGAAAACGTGATGACGCCATTTTCCCCATTATAACCCTATGGGATTTTTTTCAAACGCTCAAGGGCAGCTAACTCCGTAGTCTGTGCTCGAATCCGGCCAAATTTCGAACTCATCCAAGCTCTTGTGTATGTCACCATTACCTGCAAGTATGATAAGGATCTAATCAAAAACAGTCGAGAAAATGTGATGACGCCGTTTTCCCCATTATAACCCTATGGGGGCTATCTGTTGCCATGGAAACCAGAGTTCTGAGCTGATCGGCACCAAAACCTAATGCAGCCTTTCCCCCACCCCAATGATGCTTCAGATAAAATTTGATTGCAGTCAGCCCACTGGTTTCTGAGATATTAATGTTTGACAGTGTTGACGCACCCACGCACCCACGCACGCACGCACGCACGGACGGACGACGGCTCGACTCCCATCCTATAAGCTCACCTCTGAGCCTTCGGCTCAGGTGAGCTAAAAAGTCAATGCATATATTATGCTGACAACACCAAAATGTAGTATCTATGTCTTGAACCCATTCTGCTAGTTGCAGGGGAGACCATTAAAATGCAACATTTGGGTGACACAAAAATGACTTGCATTGCCAAGGTCAAAATATGCATGAAATTTTATATTCAAATATACTATGCAACATATATTTAGCAAATTTTTATATTTTGCAATTTTTCTCATTACTGGAGTGCAACATTGAGCGAAATTAAATTGAATTGAAAGGAACCGTATTTGGGGCTTAAGATACCATGGGACTACAGAAGCCATCTTTAAAAACGATATTGGGGAAGTGCGATAAGCGCGGAAGGGGTCATTAGCCGAAATTCGCACCCATTGAAAAGCAACATAAAAATGGTAAGCATGTGTTTTTTTGTACGGTATTGCTCAACATTTTCATGCTCAGTTTTTTTGTCAAAGCTATTGATTGTGTAAAAGATATGGTTAAGCTTAACAACTGTCGAATCTTAGCATGCGCCATTGACGTTAAAACGTGTTAATTCGGTCGAATGTGCAGTGATTCACGACTGCTTCAGTTCAATGCAGAATCAAAACTCGAGAAAAACAATAGGCTAAAATTAAAGGTCACACCATGATTAATTCATCTGTGAAGTTTCTTCATTGAAGTATAACGTAACTGTTAGAAAATGATGACGTTAGTCTGAGACTTTTGACTTATGCTCAGTAACCTGGAAGAATTTTCTTTCTGAATTGTTTACATTATCATATTGGTAGCTACCAAACGATCATTCACTCAAAAGGGATTCAAGAAATATCGATTAGAAACAAGTTTTTAAGATGATAACGTAAAAACAAGGGAAAACGTCAAATTTTCGAACTTTGTAAACCACATACTCGTAGCATATTTAAATGTTTTAGAGCGTTTTCCTTTATTTTAACAAGTAGCCCAAAGGGCAACAATTGCTCACCTGAGAGACATTGTAAACCTATAGGGATATTTAAGATGCTCAAGGGCAGCTAACTCCACAGTCAGTGGTCCAATCAGGCTGGAAATTAAACTCATCCAAAACATTATGTATGCCCTCATTTAATATATGCAAGTTTAAAAAGTATCCGATCAAGAGCACAATAGACAGAGCTGTCAAGGGCAGCTAACTTCATAGTGGTTGGCCTGATCTGGCCAAAATTTGAACTTGTTTAAGATATTATGCATTTCCTCATTACCTGCAAGTTTGAAAAGGATCGGATCAGGAGAAACCAAGAAAAAGTGGCGACATTGATTTTTTGGATGCTCAGGGCAGGTACTCCATAGTCAGTGGTGGGATCTAGCCAAAATGCTAACTAATCCAAGTTTTTATGCATATCCTCATGACCTGCAAGTATGAAGAGGATCCGATGAAAAATGAAAATGTGATGACGTTGTTTTCTCCATTATAAGACTATGGGATTTTTTTCAAACGTTCAAGGGCAGCTAACTCCGTAGTCTGTGCTCGAATCCAGCCAAATTTCAAACTCATCCAAGCTCTTATGTATGTCATCATTACCTGCAAGTATGATAAGGATCTAATCAAAATACTTGATTGCAGCACCCTAAAAGTCAAACTTGCTCGAGATATTGTCATCCCCTACATTTGTGTGAATTTATTTTAAAATCCGTTGAGAAATGTAGGTGCTAGAGCCATGACAAAGTTTTTCTAAAAATAGCCACAGTGACCTTGACCTTGGGCACAGCACCCTGAAAGTCGAACTTGCTCGAGATATTGTCATGCCCTACATTTGTGTGAATTTATTTTAAAATCCATTGAGAAATGTAGGTGCTAGAGCGCTGACAAAGTTTTTCTAAAAATAGCCACAGTGACCTTGACCTTGGGCGCAGCACCCTGGAAGTCATACTTGTTTGAGATATTGTCATGCCCTACATTTGTGTGAAGTTGATTTAAAATCCGTTGAGAAATGTAGGCGCTAGAGCGATGACAAAGTTTTTACTAAAAATAGCAACAGTGACCTTGACCTTGGGTGCAGCACCCTGAAAGTCGAACTTGCTCGAGATATTGTCATGCCCTACATTTGTGTGCATTTATTTTAAAATCTGCTGAGAAATGTAGGTGCTACAGCGCTGACAAAGTTTTTCTATAAATAGCCACAGTGACCTTGACCTTGGGCGCAGCGTCCTGAAAGTCAAACTTGCTCGAGATATTGTCATGCCCTACATTTAAGTGAAGTTATTTTAAAATCTGCTCATAAATGTAGGTGCTAGAGCGCTGACAAAGTTTTTCTAAAAATAGCCACAGTGACCTTGACCTTGGGCGCAGCATACTGAAAGTCGAACTTGCTCGAGATATTGTCATGCCCTACATTTGTGTGAAGTTATTTTAAAATCTGTTGAGAAATGTAGGCAATAGAGCGATGATAAAGTTTTTCTAAAAATATGTGATGACGTTTTCTCCATTATAACACTATGGGAATTTTTTTCAAACGCTCAAGGGCAGCTAACTCTGTAGTCTGCGCTCAAATCCGGCCAAATTTCGAACTCATCCAAGCTCTTATGTATGTCATCATTACCTGAAAGTATGATAAGGATCTAAGAAAAAACAGTTGAGAAAACGTGATGACGCCATTTTCCCCATTATAACCCTATGGGATTTTTTTCAAACGCTCAAGGGCAGCTTACTCCGTAGTCTGTGCTGGAATCCGGCCAAATTTCGAACTCATCCAAGCTCTTGTGTATGTCATCATTACCTGCAAGTATGATAAGGATCTAATCAAAAACAGTCGAGAAAACGTGATGACCCCATTTTCCCCATTATAACCCTATGGGGGCTATCTATTGCCATGGAAACCAGAGTTCTGAGCTGATCAGCACCAAAACCTAATGCAGCCTTTCCCCCACCCAAATGATGCTTCAGATAAAATTTGATTGCGATCGGCCCACTGGTCTCTGAGATATTTATGTTTGAAAGTGTTGACGCACCCACCCACCCACCCACGCACGCACGGACGGACATCGGCTCGACTCCCATCCTATAAGCTCACCTCTGAGCCTTCGGCTCAGGTGAGCTAAAAAAACCACAGCGACCTTGACCTTGGGCGCAGCACCCTGAAAGTCGAACTTGCTCGAGATATTGTCATACCCTACATTTGTGTGAAGTTATTTTAAATTCCATGGAGAAATGTAGGTGCTAGAGCCATGACAAAGTTTTTCTAAAATAAGCCACAGTGACCTTGACCTTGGGTGCAGCACCCTGAAAGTCGAACTTGCTTGAGATATTGTCATGCACTACATTTGTGTGAAGTTATTTTAAAATCCATTGAGAAATGTAGGTGCTAGAGTGCTGACAAAGTTTTTCTAAAAATAGCCACAGTGACCTTGACCTTGGGCGCAGCACCCTGAAAGTCAATTTTGTTCCAGATATTGTCATGCCCTACATTTGTGTGAATTTGATTTAAAATCGGTTGAGAAATGTAGGCGCTGGAGTGATGACAAAGTTTTTCTAAAAATAGCCACAGTGACCTTGACCTTGGGTGCAGCACCCTGAAAGTCGAACTTGCTCGAGATATTGTCATGCCCTACATTTGTGTGAATTTATTTTAAAATCCATGGAGAAATGTAGGTGCTAGAGTGATGACAAAGATTTTCTAGAAATAGCCACAGTGACCTTGACCTTGGGCGCAACACCCTGAAAGTCAAACTTGCTCGAGATATTATCATGCCCTACATTTGTGTGAAGTCATTTCAAAATCCATGGAGAAATGTAGGTGCTAGAGCCATGACAAAGTTTTTTCTAAAATTAGCCACAGTGACCTTGACCTTGGGTGCAGCACCCTGAAAGTCGAACTTGCTGGAGATATTGTCATGCCCTACATTTGTGTGAAGTTATTTTAAAATCCATTGAGAAATGTAGGTGCTAGAGTGCTGACAAAGTTTTTCTAAAAATAGCCACAGTGACCTTGACCTTGGGCGCAGCACCCTGAAAGTCAATTTTGTTGGAGATATTGTCATGCCCTACATTTGTGTGAATTTGATTTAAAATCGGTTGAGAAATGTAGGCACTAGAGTGATGACAAAGTTTTTCTAAAAATAGCCACAGTGACCTTGACCTTGGGTGCAGCATCCTGAAAGTCGAACTTGCTCGAGATATTGTCATGCCCTACGTTTGTGTGAAGTTATTTTAAAATCCATGGAGAAATGTAGGTGCTAGAGCGATGACAAAGATTTTCTATAAATAGCCACAGTGACCTTGACCTTGGGCGCAACACCCTGAAAGTCGAACTTGCTCGAGATATTGTCATGCCCTACATTTGTGTGAAGTTATTTTAAAATCCATTGAGAAATGTAGGTGCTACAGCGCTGACAAAGTTTTTCTAAAAATAGCCACAGTGACCTTGACCTTGGGCGCAGCATACTGAAAGTCGAACTTGCTCAAGATATTGTCATGCCCTACATTTGTGTGAAGTTATTTTAAAATCCGTTGAGAAATGTAGGTGCTAGAGTGCTGACAAAGTTTTTCTAAAAATATGTGATGACAATGTTTTCTCCATTATAACACTATGGGATTTTTTTCAAACGCTCAAGGGCAGCTTACTCCGTAGTCTGTGCTCAAATCCGGCCAAATTTCGAACTCATCCAAGCTTTTATGTATGTCATCATTACCTGCAAGTATGATAAGGATCTAAGCAAAAGCAGTTGAGAAAACGTGATGACGCCATTTTCCCCATTATAACCCTATGGGATTTTTTTCAAACGCTCAAGGGCAGCTAACTCCGTAGTCTGTGCTCGAATACGACCAAATTTCGAACTCATCCATCTCTTGTGTATGTCATCATTACCTGCAAGTATGATAACGATCTAATCAAAAACAGTCAAGAAAACGTGATGACGCCGTTTTCCCCATTATAACCCTATGGGGGCTATCTGTTGCCATGGAAACCAGAGTTCTGAGCTGATTGGCACCAAAACCTAATGCAGCCTTTCCCCCACCCAAATGATGCTTCAGATAAAATTTGATTGCGATCGGCCCACTGGTCTCTGAGATATTTATGTTTGAAAGTGTTGACGCACCCACGCACCCACGCACGCACGGACGGACGGACGACGGCTCGACTCCCATCCTATAAGCTCACCTCTGAGCCTTCGGCTCAGGTGAGCTAACAACAAACCAGCCGCCTCATTATGGTTGTGGCTTTTGTACATGATCATAAATGTCGTTCAGATACAATGGTCATAAAAACTGACGTCACGATAGTTCACACGCTACAATTGAGCAATCTTGATTCTCTTACCTGCCAGTCCATCTCGAATGATCGGCCTTTATATCATTATGCAGTAAAGTGACAATATAATCCTAATATGGTGGATCTGACAAAAACTAAAAAAATTGCTATATTTATTGTGCATAGTATAGCTGCAAAAAAAACCCCAACTCAAACTGTGCAGAACACAGTCATCAAACATTAAGGAAACCCATTTACAATTGCAACATCCACAACCAAACATGCAGCATGCAAAAACAAGACCAACAACAGTATCTTACCATATCCAATTCTTTTTCTTAACTCATCTAAGGATGTAAATATATAATATGACAAACTCAAGACAAAATGAATAGATAAAAATGATGATATGTTGTCAGAGAAAAACACCAATATAAATGTACTGTTTTATGATGTTGTGCGGTATATCTGAACATAAAAAACAAGAATTTAAACAAGACCTGTCACAGGGACAGGATAGCTCGCCTGACAGCGCCTTGCCCATCACATAAAAAACTTTAACGTAAAACTGGACTTATTTGCATATTCCCCTGGTGTCATTTTATTATAAACTCACTTTATTTGCATGTTGGCCTTGGAAATTAGGTCAAGGTCATCAAATTCTAACCAACCCAGTAACTTCTGTTTAAATAAGGTCAAGAGATCACCAAAATCTAACCAACACAGTAACCACTTCTATTCATATGATAAAAACATGTCAATAACTTAAAGAGATTTAGTTAGCATTATATACCATCCTCTGACCTTGAAGTTGGGTCAAGGTCACTAAAACATAATCAACATTTTGCATTGTCTCTATGATATATCCATGCAAGTCTAGTGGAAATCCACACAATGAATGCTATTTTCACTAAAACTCAAACAATGTAGGTCTTCCTCTGACTTTAAAAATGATGTGAAGGTCACTCACCTTAATTAAGCTTGTCTATATTGCTATAAAACATTGTTTTGATCAAACTTCATGAAAGGAAAAGTTAAGGAATGCAGTACCTTGGATCAGGGGTAGGGGGCAACATATCCCAACTGGTTTAGCTTGCACACCCCCCCCCCCCCCCCCCACCCACCCACCCACCCACCCTAAGATAATTACAATCTTGTTAAGCCAACTTACTTTCTGTCGGAGGAACAATTTCATTGCCATCACTGTCCCGCAGAGGAAACGGTTTACCATAAGTCACTATCAGGTCTGTCAATTTCTGGTCACCTTCAAAAGTGTTGAACATCTCCCAATCAACACGGATATCTGTCAATATGAAAATAGTCCAAGTTCAAGGTTAAAATATGTAATGTGATAAAAGATGGATGGACAGAACTAATATGGATGCCCCACTTTTATTCCAAACTGTTATTGAAGCTTAGGGCATAAAAAGAATAATCAAAATAGTCATTCATGATAACCATCCTTCCAAATTCCAGCAAACTCTTAGCATATGCACTTGCATGGGAACATCTTCCCAACAGAAGGAGATTCTACATTTTCAGAAATGTTTACTCTAATTTAACATATTACACCTATGGCCTTCTTCTATATCTAAATCAAATTTCTTGAGAAGATTTACAAACATGTGGCCACTGACTTTAAGTATGGGTAAACTTCCATGTTTTTCTACCATTTTTTCGAAGGGAGATAACTTTAATGACTCCCTGTTGGGATTTACTTTTAAAAGAATGAATCTGTTCAGGGTTGACCAGATTCTTTCCTTTAAGAGTTGACCCCCACTGAAAAGGGAAGCCAAAATAAAACTAGCTTCTCCTGACAGAAATTAGACATAAGGTCATTCACACTGAAGAAAGCAATGGCTGAAACATCTTACCATATGGACTGGTATTATTAACTCTCATAGATCTTTTGCAAGTAGCTGTTCCAGCCACATGGCTCCCAAATCTGAAAATACAGGAATTACATTTGATGTCCCCAGAAAACATGCTTATCATGCATTTGTGCATGCAAGCCATAAGCTATAACCTGCAGTTTGTGAGACCTGGCCCCGAGGTTATAAAACTTTTTTCATGCTCAAATCAGCTGAGCATGAAATTTTCTCTGCTGATAAATATGAAAATGCCAACTTCATAAGCAGAGAAAATTTCATACTCAGCTAAACTGAGCAAGAAAACCCCTGTACTTACATGTATAAGGAATTTGCTATTTATCAGCAGGAAAAATTTCATGCTCAGCTGAGTTGAGCATGAAAAAAGGTTTATAACCTCGGAGCCTGATGCGTTTTTAAGACAGAAATGAAAAATTAAGAGACTCTCACAAGCAAGCTAATGCATGCTAAAATTTTTGTAAATTAGACATGATGTCAATATCAAATATCAAGACATATAACAAGCTAAAACAGCAACAGCTTCACACTTCCATATTTGATTGTGATAAAATGGCCTGTAGCTTTGCCCTAATTTGAGGAAGGTCCTGTAAGCTATGATACCTGTAAAAACTTGAGCATTCAGGCATTTTTGCTTTACTTTTCTCCATGTTTTTGACTGATTTCAAGCAGTAAATTCCTTAATACCTCAGATGAATGAGTTTCATGACATGTATAGCAATGAGAAATGATTTGAAGAATGATGGGATAAAATCTTCAAGTCAAAATAGCAAGAACAGAGACCCTTTTCTTCAGTGTGTGTTCGAAGCAACAATGTCAGGGCACTTAACAAGGGCGTAGCTACGTATACGGCAAATACGCAAGTGCGTATTGAAATTTTTGAAATTTTGTCAAAATTGACAAAATTTCAAAATGCACCTGCATATTTGCATGCTGAAATTTTATAAATTAGACAAGATTTCAAAACCAACTCCCAAAGAGGCTGAAATACGTATTTTCCCTTCAAGAAGTAGAGAATAAAACATGGCTGTGCGTATTATGAAATTGCACCTAGTTACGCCCCTGCTTAAGTCTGATCTGTGAGTGTAAAGTTCTAAAATTGGGACACCTGAATGATTACCATAAGTGTCCTAAAATGGAACAGTATGTTTTACAATGTAATCATGAGTCCAACAGCTGCAGATGGAATGGTTAACAGTGTAGACCCTGATCAGACTGCTCCTTTGGGAGCAGTCTGATCTGGGTCTGCACTGTTTGCTCAGATTTATCTGTCCTAATACTTAGAATTTTTATAGTACCTGACAACAGGCTTGAGGTCTGCCTGTGAGGCTGTCATCTGGAAGGACAAGGGACATCCCGTAACTGTCATAGACACAGGAATCTTTACCTCGTCAAGCTCTCCAACCTGTAATACAGAACAGAATGAGGAATTCACTTTATACATATCATTGAAAAATCCTTCCAACCCACTATAGTTTCCAGCTATTACTGAATTTATTCATGCATAACACAGAATTTTCCCCTCTCTAGAATGAACGAATATTTCTGAGTCAGTCTTATAAAATTTTTCTAAAGGATGGGCTTTTCTCGTCCAAAATAATCTCAAAAAGCTAGATCCATCTTAAAGACGGATCTAGATTTTTGAGATTGTTTTGGACGGGGAAAAATCCTCATGTTATAACCGAAGAAATAAGGTATACAGATGCCAAAGCACACATTAATGTTTTGGGATGCAGTATCTCCACCCTTTGAAACAAGGCTCATCTCAAAGCTATATCATGCAAAAAAGAGGCTAAACATATCTTGAAACAGCAAAGACTCTAATCTGTCTGATTTTCTAATCATTTATCAGTAATTGTTGTCACATAACAATATTGTCAGCCCACTATCACAAAACAGAGTTAGCATGAAAACTCGACAAATGTTTCTGCTGCCGCCAACACCAGAAAAAAAATATATGAGCTGTGACACGACAAAACCAACAAAGTGGTTGTGCACCCAGTGCAGACTCAGATCAGCATGGGCATCCGCCCAGTCTGATAAGAGTCTTTGCTGTCTGCATGGATGTAGCTTAGACCCTTAGCTACCCTTTAAGTGCCTAGCGAAGAGCCTGATCAGACTGAACGGATGCCCAGGCTGATCTGAGTCTGCACTGGGCGCACACAATCACTTTGTGAGTTTTCTCCTGTCGCAGCTCATATATGCCTGCCTTCTGCTAGTCATAGGTGAAACAAAAACAAACTTTTCAATTTTAAGGATATGTTGCAACTACAGTAATTATTTAAGGTGTCCCAGTATTTTCAGAATTTTAGGTATATATCATACCTTGCAAACCAGGTTGTCTGTGTACTGTCCCCAGATGTCACTATATCCACTTATTTCTATAATATCCTCAGTGAAAGGGGAGAGAACTCCAGCAGCTGGCACTGGTACAAATGACGCCCCTTTACCCTGACTCAACATTGCTGAGCACAGGTCTGAAAATTATTAACATGAACAAAATGGAACTAATATTTTGAGGTACTGTTGTCATTATTACATACATTCATTCATTTATCAAGTGCATTTCTCATAATGATGTTCCCCAGGAGGTTCAAGGGGAAGAATCCATAACATGCATCTCCTAGCGCCAAGTCTGTCTGTGATTACATACATGTGAGACCAGGGGCAGTATTTATAAAACAACTTAAGTGGTTGCTACGCTGTTGCTAAGGCTAAATTTCTTTGAAGAAGATTCCCTACAACTATGAAATATGCTTTGGAGGAATAGTCTGAAAAAGACTGTTCCTCCAGAGCAAATTTCATAGTTGTAGGAAATCTCCCTACAACTATGAAATTTGCTCTGGAGGAACAGTCTTAAAAAGACTGTTCCTCCAGAGCAAATTTCATAGTGGTAGGAAATCTCCTTTATAGAAAGTAAGCCTTAGCAACAGCATAGCAACAACCTAAGTGCTTTTATAAATACGGCCTCTGGTGATTTTTTTATTTAAAGTGATAATTGATAAAACTAAGTGATGCTTCAATCAAACTCCTTCCAAGCTAATTGTAACAGATTTAAAACCTTTTATTTGTTGCTTGTATACCAGATAAAATATAACAGTATGCTGCTGGCCTTGTTGAATTCTTATCAAAATGTAAAAGTGGATGGGCTACTTCATTAATTTTTACATTTTAAGATAAATTAATACACTTGCAAGGAAAGCAACTTGGTCCCTTTCATTTCCATCTTCCTTCTAAAGGAGACTCAACTCTTAAAGGAAATAATTTGCTCCTCCAGGAGCAAATTATTTCTTTTAAGAGTAGACCCTATTTCGGAAGTGCTAATGTGCCCAACGAAGTCACCAATTTGTTGCCCTTTGTAAGAATGGAAGAACAACATAAAGGCATACATACCTAAGGAAAAACTTTACAACAGAAATCTATACTGAAAATAGGAGCAACTTGAAGTCTTCTAGGAATCAGCTCCCAGATGTGCAAAAGTGCAGTTTTATCCCACTCAGTGAGATTTGGTGTGTTTGTTTTCAAGGTTTTCTTAAACCACTGCAAAAACCAGGCTATGAAAAGAACTTTCTACTTCAAAGAGCATACCTGCATTGGCTTTCGTCTGAGTTTTACTCAAGGGATCTGCCAGATTAGGGGTTCTGCCCAACAGCATTCTTCTCGCACTGTCAAAGACATGGAAAAATATTGTGTTAGTGTCATAATTATCCTAAATTTTGTGACAGAAGCATGATCAAACAGTGGAGACCTTGATCAAACTGCTCCTGAAAAGAGCAGTTTGATCAGGATTTACACTGCTGGTCATTCCGGATCTGGCTCATTCAAGTTAATACCGTTATGCCTGGATATCTCTTTCAACCACAGGTTTGATCTATTTACAATTTGTTATTGTTCTATGCTGCTGTTAATAACAGTCATGAAGAAGACATTGTTAACATCAACCAATAGATAAACAAACGTTAAGCACCAAAAAAGGAGTGACTGATGTTGTTCTTACACACTTTCAACTGATTTTCAATCAATTAAGTCAATTTGTTTGCTTCCTATGATTTTTTATTTCCTTTTACATCTGTCTTGCTCCTATGTAGTGTACGTTAACTTCCGTAAAAATTTTAAAATTTGGTACAGCTAAAATCAATCGGAACACCGCTCGGCCAATTCCGTGAATCAACCTCAGATGTATGACGTGGGACTACTTACGTCACACGACTGTTGTTAGGAACAACGATATAAACAAAGATGGCCGCACTGTCGCACTGAGTAAATAATAAAATGAGAAGAAGCAAATGTATTTTCTGTATCGTCATTAATAATTGACTATTTTGTTTTAACAACAGCAAAGCATTAAATGAATGTCCATGCAACAGCTAAAAAGGTCGCAGGTCGAGAATTAATTATCATTCGTAGACCTAGATCTACGGCTTCGGCGTATACTTTCGGCCGAACAACAAAATGTTGGATTTTGCTGCATATTGCTCCGCCGTACATATGCCTGAGGTCTGATTCATGGAATTGGCCGAGGAGTTCCGAATGAGCTAAAATAAGTAAGGTAGTTGCCCTAAAATGGAGCAGCTTGATTTTACAGAGCAGTAATGCACAGATCTCTAGATAAGAGGGAGTATTTGGTGATAATTAAGGATAATTTTGGATAATTGTTGTTCTTTCTGCATAAAAACATGTTGTGATCCCTCATCTGAACTATCTTGACGGGACGGTTCAGATGAGGGGTCACAACATATCGTTTCAATGAGAAATAAAAAAAATTATCCCTCAGTTATCATCAAACACCCCACTTATCTAGAGCTCTGGATGCATCTAAAAATGCAGATGAAATGGCTAAAGAGTGTAGGTCCTGGTCAAACTGCCCATTTAGGAGTAGGCTGATCAGGGTCTGTCTTCACTGTTTGTGGAAACATATCTGTCCTAATACACTGGAGCGCCGTTATACCGCGGACCGATATATCGCGGAAATCAATATAACGCGACTGTCTTGTGTCGCCCATTATTTTTCAGCAGATCGCGGATTTTTCGGCGGTTTCCGTCGGTGTTCAAGACAAAATAACCATTAGTTAATTGGGTTGTTTACATAGTTTTAATCAACAGCATGTCAAAAGTTATCACAGACAATCAAAGCGTCGGTTGTCTTGCCAAGGTGTGAAAATTGGTCATTGTTTTTACGAGACTTCGATAATTAGCGCATATCATGTGTCACCAATTTGGCCAACAGCGAAGGTCACCTCATATACATTATCCGACGCTCGGGAAAAAGGCTGTGCGTATCAGTCACTGATTACTTCCAAAGAAAACATTATAAAAGAATTTTATAAATGGAAAAAAAAAAACAACAACAAAGCTTAAACCCGATTTGGTTATCTGTAGGCTGATTAGAGTTTTTAGGCGACGTCAGTACTCGCGCAAATAAGTATATTTTATTCGTCCGCAGGTACCTTTTTGCAAGTATATATACAAGGGAATTAACTCGAACAAGTCTATTTCGCTCAATCGGACATCCTCGTTGTTATAGGTTTAAATTCAGGATACGGAATTGGCCGATGTGTTACGATTGTACTTTCGCTTTGTAAATGGTTTTCAACCGTTTTGCAGCGCATTTTTCACAATAAGTTAGAACATAGGGACTAAAAGGCTACTTCAGCGATGACTTTCGTTGTGTCAGGTAAGCAGTGAACATGTCTATCTACCTCGTTAGGGCTAAATAAGCGCAACGAACATGTAAACATTGGGTTTTTCATTAGTGGGTGGGGTATTTCCTAGAAGATCGTTATTACGCGTGATCACTTATACCCCGGTTCGATTTTATGTCTCCCGACACCCGCGTTATAACGGCGCTCCAGTGTATTTACAATATTTTACAGTCATGCCTAAGTGAGTTCAAGAATTCATGTAGCATATGTCTCAAATGAAAATTGCAAAAATTAAACATAAATCTACTCACGTGCCAGGTCTGGTTCCATCCTCTTTCCTCTGATCTGGAGGGGTGGGTGGCTTGGAGAAGAAGTTTTCCATTGACAGGTGGTAGTTAGCCATGATAGCTGTGTTGTTCTTGATGTGCAAATATAATTTCGGTGATGACCCCAGCTTAACGTTATCCCCAAAGTTCAACTCTACTTTCTCATCAACTCTGAAAATAATCCGAACATGTACTAAAATTGCTTCAGAAGAATGGGTACACTTTCAAGGGAAACAACTCTGCCATGTTCATTTTTACCTCCCAGCTCAATGTGAAATTACTCTACAAGAAAGTTCCATGGGGCAAATTCTTTCATTAAACCGCAGACTTGACTTTGGAAGTCACAAAGGTGGTTTCACTTTAAATGACATTTATCCCTTTATTAACTCAGCAAATATTTCTAAGAACAAATACATATTAATACAGCCTATCTTTTTATGTAAATATACATGAATATAGCCAATATTTTCTAAGAACACATATATATGAATACAGTCTACATGAATACAGCCAATCTTTATTCTTAAGAAAGTATTCAAATATACATGAATAAAACCAATAGTCTTACAAATAACCAAAGTTTTATTCACTTAAGCCATATTACCTCATTTCAAACTTTGTACAAATCTGTTACATACAATTACTATGGAAATTTCAGGAGGGGCCTTTAATATGAAGAACATAGAACTTACCGTGGGTTATTACCATCTTCTGACACCATGTAGGTGACTGAGAGACCTTTCACATCACAGAATACTGCCAGTATTAGGGGTGTGTCTATCCCCTCAATCTTACATGGTACTCTCAGATCAGAGAAATCACCCTGAAATAAGAAACAAAATAAGCAAATCCACTGATTTTAAATCCCTGCCTTAGAAAAAAATAAGTGGTGGGATGCACAATCATAAAATGTACACTGTACAAAACCGTATGAGAAGCTGTGCACTCAAGGTACCCACTGTCTATGCACTTGATGGTATATTTGAACCTGAAATATAACTAAGTTCAAAATGCCAAGCAAAAGAAGGGATAACAGGGATGATTTATGGATAATTTTCCATATTTCTCTGTGAAAGCCTTCCTTTGTGACAACACATTAGAACCATCTCGCCTAGACAGTTCTAATGAGGTGTCACAACAGATGTTTTTATTGAGAAATAAGAAAAATTTCAGCATTTTCCTCATAATTTCCACCTATTAGACAGAGTTGTTTCTATTTTAGCATTGCTGGAAAATTCTGTCTTGCCCATGGGCTGGGAAAGCTTCACATGAGCTTGAATTCTGTGTATCACTATATGCTCACTGAAATTCAGTGCACCTGGTTTGGCGATTTCTATATTTTAGGCATTATATTTTCATAGGAATGAATTTCCACATCAATAAAATCCCAAGAAAGTTTACTAATTCCTCATAATTCCATTATAATCCGTTTCTATGTCTTAAAGTCGAAAAAAGACCCGAAATAGTCAATGTTTCACCCTGACAAACACTGTCAAGGGTGCCACCATTCTGAAGACGTTACCAACTGACGTTTGAAACGACGTTGACATTACGTCACAATTAACGTCATACACACGCTTGCTGTGGTCATCTCAATCCAAATTTTGTCCTTTAATATGAATTTCAGTTAGAAAATCCAAAAATGCAGATTTGTCAAGGACACAGTTTTTACTTGTTTGTTCACTAAAGAGGCCATGAGGCTGACAGGGTTGTACTACTTGTACACACTCGCATGCAATAGGTCTAATAGTTCCCTGTACAATTTGAAATAACTATTATTGTTGGTAAGAAAAACAATCAATCATTGATCTCCGATGCTGACAAGGAAATTCCAGCCCTTGGGCCCAAGTGGTGTGTAGGAAAGCCTCGTTTCCGACACACACCTTGTGCCTTTGGGTTGGGATTTCCCTGTCCGCATCGGAGACCAAGAATAGATTCTATTTTTCCATCTTATCTGGAGCTCTATAATTACCTTTCTAGTGGCTACCAGCTGTACAATAATCTCTCTCTCCTCTCTTGGTCCTAGAGCACCCTGCCTGGGCTCAAAATCAATCCTACAATCTTGGCAATCCTCTCCAATAGGCTAAAATAGACAGAGAACCAGTTGAAGCGGGCTCCAGCAAATAAGGCAATGGACTAAGGGTAACTCTTATATTTTTTTGTTTTGTTTCTTGTTATTTACATTTTCAATGCAATGGTGACATAGCAGAAGACAATCTAGAAATGATAATGATGTTGATCTGAAATGTGGCTCGATTTTATAGGTCATTCTGATTATCATAGAGAAATTGTAAATGTGGGCTGTTCCCAATCTGATGTTAAGGGTACTTAATCTCTATTTTTTAAATGACACAAGTCAACTTAGGTTGTAAAAGTATTGAACTAGAATAAATAAAATAACATGTAAATAAAGGTATTGAACTCATTATATTGAGCTTTCGTGCAATGATTAACACTAGTTAGTTTAATGTCAAAGAGAATCCCAAAATCTTCAAGGTTTAAAAGACATTAACATAGCTAACGTTTTTATTCTGATGATTCGTCTGGATCTACACTGTTTGTCAATTCAAATATGTTCATTTCTGATGCTTTAAGAGTTAACAGAAAATAAGGATCTCAGAAATTCTAAACATACCTGGCCCCATTCATACACTGTAGGCAGTAGCGTCTGGTTAATCAGTTTGGTGGTGGCTAGCACTGGAACATTCTTATAAATCTCTGGAATAGCCAGCTCACATCGCTCAATACACACCTGGGCAACTTGTACTTCAGCAAAACACAAGATGTTGCTGCAAAAAACATTTTTTTTTATTTCACAAAAGGCAATAGGGACAACACAACTGTACTGTGCTTCAGTACTGGCAACCTGGTCACACCTTAAACTAATTAATTTTTCATTCCTGTGCGCTCAGTGAAGACTCAGATCAGCCGCCGGGTCCGGTCAGTGTCTTAATCATGCGTTTAAATGGTAGCTAAGGGACTAGGCTAGCTCCATGTGGACAGCAAAGACTCCGATCACACTGGGTGGATGCCCAGACTCAAATTATTTTAGTACTCCAATACATAAGCATAGTTGCAGAATGTAAAGGATCATTTGAATGGAGCTACACAATAATCTTCGCAACAGTCTCCATCTAGATAAAATGGTTCTTAATTATCAGCCTTATCTGGTTATACACTGTTTGTCATTCTCTGTTTGAGTTTTTGCCACATAGTGGAATTATTTGACTATAAGATGGAGTAGTTTCCATCCAAAACAACTCAAGAAATATATGAGCCGCGACACGAGAAAACCAACAATGTGGTTGTGCGCCCAGCGCAGACTCAGATCAGCCTGGGCATCCGCCCAGTCTGATCAGAGTCTTCGCTGTCCGCATGGAGGTAGCTTGGACCCTTAGCTACCCTTTAAGCGCTTAGCAAAGAGTCTGATCAGCCTGGGTGGATGCCCAGGCTAATCTGAGTCTATGCTCGATGCACAACCACATTGTTGGTTTTCTCGTGTTGCGGCTCATATATAGATCCACTATTTAATAAAATGGATCTAGACCTTTGTGACTGTTTTGGAAGAGAAAAACCACCATCCTATAATAGGCTTACACAAGATTGACTTTTGATATTTAGGGTTATCATATTCTGTAAGGGGAAAACCCCATCTCCTGGCTTAATTATTACACTATCCTCTTCATCTCAATCGATTTGAATACAAGAATAGAGCCAATTTCAGACAATTTGAACTAAAGGAAACTACTTCCAAGACTCCTGTTTGCTTCCCTGAATGACATAATCCTTCTAAATGGGGTCTACTCTTAAAGGAATAATTTGCTCCTAGAGGAGCAAATTCTTTCTTTTAAGAGCTGATCCCCACTGAAATGGGAAACAAACATCAGAATGACAGAGTTGCTTCCTCTGAGTGTTCACCAATTCATCTTAAGTGAGACAGACAATTAATTTACCAGTCTTTCCCGTCTTCCACAATGACTTCAATGACACGTCTCACAGACTTAGCTGCCGTTGGTTGGAACGTGACTTGAACTTTCTTACTCTCCAGTGGCTTTAACTCACCACCAGCTGGCTCAAATACAAACTCACTCACCGCCTGAAATAAACACATCCCATAAACAGCAATATAACAGGTTGTCTCCACGTGTAAACAGCAGCTTCGTACCTTGGAAGAACTCGAAATTCTTGCCTTTCAGTCACATGTCTCAACACCCCACCTCAGTGAATAGCAAATGTTTATGCACTGAACAACCATGTTTGATCCATCTATCACATACTGCAAATTGCGCTTTTTGTGTTATCTTGTAGCCAAATATGGCATTTATGAGATGATGGATAATTTATAATTTTACCTTTTCAAAAGTATTTCAGTCATATCAGGATGATGGGAAGGCGATAATGGAGGGCTGTGTGCAATGGAACCCCATTTATGATTTAATAGATTTCCACTGAGAGTGGAATTCGAACCCAAACCGCTAGCTTAGACTGCTAGGGCTTAACCCACTGAGCTACTGGGACTCCTTGTATTTATGAAAAGTTTTTGTTTCATCAGCAGATAGGTTCACAAATTTCAGCAAAAATAAAACTACCACGGATAATTATTACACGATATAAAATTACCTACCATATCATCCTCTGAGGAGGCAAAAGCAGGACTGTCCTGTATGGACCAGGTGGTAATAATCTGTGACATATTGTTAATAGTAATCTCCCTTGTGAGGGTTTGACCGAGCCTCACAAGACCAAAGTTGATATCAGGCTCGTCAATGGACATCTCTGGACCCTGAAAAACAAGTATACAATTTCAGAATTCCAGTGACTTTAAAAAGTAAATCTATAGTTCTCTTACTAGTTGCCATAAAGACGACAGTGGGTGTTAGATTACCACCATATCTTTTGCATAGCATATGAAAGGCAGAGCTATCCCTCTCCTTTTGCAGCCTTTATTCACAGCAAAGTGACTTTCTGTGACTTAAAGTGAGTGAGTGAGTGAACTCGGGTTTAACGTCCCACCAACAAAGAGGTCATATGGAGATGGGACCTCGGTTTAAAGTCTCATCCGAAAGACTGGAGAAGCGGGGGATCGATCTTGCGACTAGTGACTTAAAACATTTGATACCTCAAACTCAACTTTGAACCTAATAAAACACATTTTTGGAGAAAGTTTCAGCAGTTTCTGTTGTCAGCTTTAAAGACCAGAGTTAACTCTTTATTCCAAACACTGATATCTCAAAGGACTTGCTTATGTCCTAGTGAATTTTTATATTGTTCGAATACTTTAGGAGTCATCTGATCTAGATTTGCAATGTCTGCTCAGATGAATTTTTATGGTACTAAAACTGCTATTTACCTTAAATTCCGCCTGTACTTGCAAATGCAATGGATCTTCTAAGTTCATCACATGACAGTAAAGAGTGTGGTCTATCTTGCCCGGCTCAGGTCCAGTTATACCTAGCTCCATGTCCATAGCCATACCTGGGTCTAAAACATACAGTGCTCCAGATAAGATGGGTAACAGGGATAATTTCCCATATTTCTCCATAAAGACACATTGTGACCCCTTATTTGGCTTGTCTTGCTGATATGGTTCTGATAAGGAGTCACAACATATGTTTCTGTTGAAAATACGGTAAGGAAAAATTATCTCATGACTATCCTTGAACCCCCCCCCATCTCATGACTATCCTTGAAACCCCCCCCCCCCCCCCCCCCCCCCCTCTTATTGGTAGATCTGTAAAACAATTTCAAACTCTTTATTTGCCAAACTCAGATATTTGTTTTTAATCTATTTACCACAATAACTCAGTGACCAGTGACCTAGGACACTCTAGCTGTCCCCCTATTTAATAACCTGACAGCACCATGCCATCACATTAAAAACTTTAACTAAACCATCCAAATTCAGACAAGGTTGCTGACATAGAAGTGAAAGCCAATCCCATTTTACAGCTCCTCTGCACTTTCACACAGGCAAGCTAATAATTGTGAAATAAAGTAATTTACAGTAATTACAACTAGAGCAAGTGAGCAGGGGCTCACGTATACCCCCGGCCAGCGCCACCACCTATAGGAAATAAACTTTACATGCCCATGTAGGCACATACCACTAGGCTACATCTCAAGATTTCACAATAATCAAAACAATACAAACTTAAAGTTAACTTTTAACACAAATGGTTATATAAATTTCAAAGTCTGTGACCCTGACCTACAATCAGCAGCAGCAGTCAGATGATGTCAACAAAACTGTCTCAACCTCGCAGTAAACCTAGTCACACATCAAAAGGTTCCATTCAAGTATATCAAAAACATAAGCAAACAGATACAGCTCAATACAAACTTTAACACTAATGTTATATAAATTTCTAAGTCTGTGACCTTGCCCTTAGGTACTAATATGTGTCCAACCTGTAGTAATACTAAGCAGATCTGAACAAATTTCAATAGAAGCTGTCAAAAAGATAGAGCAAAAGCAAAATCTTGAAACAAAACTTTAAAACAACTGCTGTAGAAATTTCTAAGTCTGAGACCTTGACCTTAGGCCTGCAGAAGCATCAGGGTGGTGCAAACTGATCAGTATCCATCCTGTAGTACCAATAAGCACATATCAACAAGTTCGAGTAAAGACGTTCATGAAAACAGAGCAAAAGCAGAAACTTAACACAAAACTTTAATGCAACTGTTATATAAATCTCTAAGTCTGTGACCTTGACCTTTGGCCAGCAGCAGCATCAAGGTGATGCACACTGATCAGTATCCGTCCTGTAGTAGCACTAAGCACTTATGAACAAGCTCTGGATAACAGAACCAAAAGTAAAAAACTTAACGCAAAACTTTAACGCAAATTTTATAAGAATTTCTAAGTCTGTGACCTTGACCTTTGGCCAGCAGCAGCATCAAAGTGATGCATACTGATCAGTATCCATCCTGTAGTAACACCAAGCACCTATGAACAAGCTCTGGATAACAGAAGCAAAAGAAAAAAACTTAACGCAAAACTTTAACGCAAATGTTATAAGAATTTCTAAGTCTGTGACCTTGACCTTTGGCCAGCAGCAGCATCAAGGTGATGCATACTGATCGGTATACATCCTGTAGTAACACTAAGAACTTATGAACAAGCTCTGGATAACAGAAGCAAAAGAAAAAAACCTAACACAAAACTTTAACGCAAATGTTAACTTACGTACGGACGAACGGACGGACGGACGGACGGACGGACGAACAGACGGACGAACGGACGAACGGACGGAAAGACAAAAACTATATACCCCTCGACATACTTCGTATGCCGGGGGTATAATAATTGGAAAACAATACTGGAATACCGCCCTTCATCAATTCCCTGTAATGCACCTAAATTTTGGGACACCTAAAAATAATTAATTTTCCATTTGAAAATTAAGAGAGGCTGACTGTAAGCATTGAGAATTTTATGGACAGTCAAAATTTTTAATTTTGTTCATATTTTGTCAGGAAATAGGCTTTGGCATAAGAAAAAAACTTGGTAATTTCGACTTTCCATGTTTCTATGGGCCAATGCTCGATGCTCGATGCTTACAGTCAGCTTCTCTTAATTATTTTTAGGTGTCCCAGTACTTAAGCACATTACAGCTAGGTACGGAAAGTAAATATTTAACAAAAGGAGACTATTCAAATCATGGTAGCTCAAGATTCAGAGTAACTTGAATGTCATACCTAGTTCTCCAAATGGTGGTTCCACTTCTAAGATGTACTTCTCAATATATGGCTCCCATTGGAATGTAATAGTGGAGTGACTGTGATTTGCCATCTGAACAAAAATTACAATATTCAATACTTTATTGGATTTAAGGTACATGTAGCATGATTTTTTTCACCTTTTTTGCACATTTTTTGTTGACTTCCAGTTTGGTTCCCTGGTGAATGAAGCCCTCTCTGAAAAAAGATCTACTCTAAAAGGAAAGAAAATGTTCCCATAAGAATGACCCTAATAAGAAGGCAGGTAAAAATCAAAGGGCCAATAGCCCTGAAATGACAGATTCTATCAGAATAAAGTCATACTACGTGGGCTCAAAATAATTTCAAACTTCAGCCCTGTTGCTTGCATATGGTCCAGCTCTAATAATGTATATAAGCCATTTAGCGCAAATCACTTAATTCATGCACCTGCCAAAATTCTATCTCTTGTACACAAGCGGTTACTGCTTTTCACTGACTTTTAAGTGTTTGCAGTATTTCGCATTACCTATTGACCACAAGGGTGTCCACTCCAATGTTTACAACATGGCAGTTCTATAAATAGCCATGGATAAACACACAATTACCATATGATGCCCAGTATAACACTTGCGAGAGATGTTGATAAACCTACAGAATTTCTTTTACATTACATTCTCTGCGTTGACTGACGTGCTCGGAATACTGATTTAGACAAGTTTACAATTGTAAAACAGTTTTTGTTGTTGTTGTTGTTTTAGCGGCAGCTAATTTATTTTACTTGATAAAGTATGAGGGGCACTTAAAGAGACAGATGCGCATAAAGGGGGTGAATACGGTAATTGGCGGATTGATTTTTAACATTCAGTTAGTATTTGTTATATTTTTTGACCGCTGATGTCTTTAGTTGAATACTTATCATTTTACAGAACTACATAAATAATTATACCTGCACAAGAATACGTTGTGCTCATGCATTTACTTCATACAAAACTTATTTTCAATTCCAGATGTTTTTTTAGCAAAATGAACTTACAATCACTTCATTTCTGAGCTGAAGAATACAGCTGTGAAAGTCACTTTCAAAAATATACTTGTGACAGCTTTGAATGACTGATAGAATCAGTTATTAACAAGCAAATTCGGTGAATTTATATCCCCCGCCGAAGTGGCCTTGATTTGTTTATGGTTGTTTTAAGTTTCATAAAATTTTAAGTTTCATAAAACTTTTTTCACTGGTTACTTAGGAGGCTGAACTTGTGGATTGTACATAAAATCAAGGGCAATATCTCTAGGATAAGTAAGGCATAAGCTGGAGCTGTTCTTCTTAAACACTTGCCTCAGCATCACTGCACTATAATGATACATTTTAAATTTGGTTACAAGAAATTTTGTTTGTCAGCACCCTACTAATGGCTAATTTGTGGATTTTAAATCAATTCAAGGGCATTAAATCATGCACTACTGAAGAGATTATGACAAAACTTAATGTGCACTGCCTTGTCATGACAGTATATAATTATTATAAGGGTCATGAAATTTTGGTTACTTAGTTATGACTCAATTTGTTGATTTTAAGCCAATTCAAGGGCAATAAGTCATTGCTTAAGCAATTCTGACTAACTGCAAGATGCAACAATGTGTTATGGTGGTACATATTTTGTATAATTTTCATAGAATTCTATTCATTGATAAGTTAGTTATGGCTGGAAATGGCAATCTCACATTGATCCAAGGGCAATAATTCATGCACTTTTGATGACACTGATGAAACTTTATGTGCATATTCACTTTATGGTGATACATAATTATTCAGTTTAAATTTCATGGAGTATTGGTTACTTGTTTATGCCTCATTTCACTGAGTTTAAGTCAATTAAAGGGCAATAACTCATGCATTACTGATTCCTGTCTGAGGAAACTTCATGTGCATCAGCACATTATAGTGATATATATATATATATATTTTAAGTTTCATGAAATTCTGCCCAGTGGTTACTTACTTACAGCTCATTTCATTGATTTCAAGTTAATTAAAGGGCTATAACTCATGCATTACTGAAACTAGTCTGATGAAACTTTATGTGCCACAGCACGTTATAGTGATATATACTTATTTTAAGTTACAAGAAATTCTGCTCAGTAGTTACTTAGTTATGGCTCATTTCATTGATTTTAAGCCAAAGAAGGGGCAATAACTCATGCATTACTGCAGCCAGTCTGATGAAACTTCATGTGCCACAGCGTGTTATAGTTATATATATTTATTTTAAGTTTCATGAAATTCCGTCCAGTAGTTACTTAGTTATGGCTCCGGATGGACAGACAGAAGGACGGGCGGGTCAATTAAAGGGCAATAACTCATGCATTACTGAATCCAGTCTGAGGAAACTTCATGTGCATCAGCACATCATAGTGATATATATTTATTTTAAGTTTCATGAAATTCTGCCGAGTGTTTACTTAGTTAAGGCTCATTTAATTGATTTCAAGTTAATTAAAAAGGGCAATAACTCATGCAGTACTGAAGCCAGTCTAATGAAACTTCATGTGCAGCAGCGCATTATAGTGATATATACTTATTTTAAGTTTCAAGAAATTCCGCTCAGTGGTTACTTAGTTATGGATCATTTCATTGATTTTAAGCCAATAAAGGGGCAATAACTCATGCATTACTGAAGCCAGTCTAATGAAACTTCATGTGCCGCAGCGCGTTACAGTGATATATATTTATTTTAAGTTTCATGAAATTCCGTCCAGTGGTTACTTAGTTATGGCTCCGGACGGAAGGACGGAAGGACGGACGGACAGACAGAAGGACGGACGGACGGACGGACAGACAGATGGACGGACGGACGGACATGGAGAAACCTATATCCCTCCGCCTTCGGCGGGGGATAATAAAAGCAGCATTAATGCAATAAAAGAAATTGAAACAATTCCACAGAACACGTCCTCAAAGATTCATTTTTGTTAACCCTAAAAGCCCCCCAAAAAGCAGATGACAAAATTTACATCTGCAAAATTTCAAAAAGTTTTTTTCCATGCTATATTAGCTTGAGAATTTAAAGAAGTGTAGATCCAGCTGAAAGCTTCATCTGGATTTAAGCTGTTTGCAAAGTCAACAACTTCCATTTTTGGTGCTTTAAGTACTGACAGTGAAATTATTTTAGCACAATATACAAGTATGACAATCTAATATGAGATACTTACAGTCACCATTTTCTTCAGTGTTGTTCCAACAAGGTTTTTCCCTGGTACATGAACAGCGTATGGATGGAGAACCACATTAAGAGGAGTACTCTCCCCTTTCACCTCAATTTCTAATGCTGTCACATCAACAAATGGAACCACTGAAAAATATGAAATAGCTTTGTTACCAGAAGAGATGGCTGACAGGAGCTCTATCAAGACTTTATTTTCCACCAATTAGATGAAGAGGAGAAATGATAAATGTGTTAATATTAATCAACAACACATGCCATGCAAAGACATTGTAAAAATGCCTGAGCAGTAATGTTGGTAAATATACATATTGAAATTCTAAAAAGGTAACGGTAAAGGTTTGCTACAACCTTGAAGCAATAAAGGCGCCCACCATATTCTTGTTACAATATATGAAAGACAGAACCCATCCCTTTCTTTGCTTTCAACCTGCTCTGATTTGGAGTCCACACTCATTATCTGCTAGGCTGACAGAGAGAGTTTTTCACTGGAGATTCAAATGGCAACCATATGCAGAGCTCTAGATAAGAAGGAGTATTTGATGATAATTAAGGATAATTCTTCTTATTTCTCGTTGAAACCATATGTTGTGACCCTTCATCTGAACCGTCTCGACGAGACGGTTCAGATGAGGGGTCACAACATATGCTTTTATGCAGAAATAACAAAAATTATCCCTAATTATCATCAAATACTCCCTCTTATCTAGAGCTCTGCATATGTGCTATACCTAAGGGCCTCTTAAACCACTCCCCCATGACACCTATGTTTCTGAAAGCCTCCTTTAATTAATTTCAAATTTTGTCTCATTTTAGTGTTTTTAGAATTGAAATAATTCTTCATCTTCAGCCCTTCAATTGTCGTGACTTCTGTTGAGTCGCAGCTCTATGTGAAAGGAAGCAAATAAAGCCAGACCAGAGTTATCTCCCATGTACATACCATACTGTGCGTAAGAATTTGGACACCTAAATTGGAAAATTGTTTCTAGGTGTCACAAAATTTAGGCACAGTACACTATATCCATTGAGCCATAGCTGATACTACTTACTGTCTTTCTGGTGTACAATAATCTCTGAGACAGTATCGTCCTCCTCAGATTTGCCCTTGTCATCACCAGTACCATCTTTGTCCTTACCGGCTGAGCTCCCTTGAGAGATACTCTCCACTGAGGGAGGTACCATGTTCAGCAGCAGGTGGAGAGCACTATGGAAATTATCCACCTGAAAATCATTTATGTATACAAGAATGAGTCAATAAGAATCATAATCTTAAGCTAACAAGAAGCTTAGGCTATGTCATCGCATATTCCATGATCAACTTTGACACTTATAGCACTAGGGATGGCTGTGCCTACAGGCCATCAGTAAAAACATTTGAGCCATGACAGGACAAAACAAAGTGGCATGAGCACCACGCAAAGAGTCAAATCAGCCTTGACATCCACCAAGTCTGATCAGAATCTTTGCTGTGTACTTGAAGGATAGTTAAGGGACTGAGCTGCCTCCATGCCAACAATGAAGACTCTGATCAGACTGGGTGGGTGCCCAAGCTAATCTGAGTCTTCGCTGGGGCCACATGCCACTTTATTGGTTTTCTCGTGTCATGGCTCTTTTTTGATCTGTCTGAACTTGTAAAGCTAACGTACGCTAAATTTCCAAAAATACTTTGTCCAAGCTGTATCATACTGAAAATTCAAAGACTTGAAGGCAAACAGTGTAGATACAGATGAAGTGGCTACCTCACCTGGATCTATGCTGTTTGCAAATTTGACTGATAAGGATAAGCTACAATTTTAGCTAAAAGAACATCTAAACATATCAGCTTTTTCTTCACATAATACTTCAGGCAATCATCGTTTCAATCAGATGGTACTGTTTAAACCATAAGACAATAAATTTTAAAATTCGAACAATAATATTTAACTATTTGGCTCTAAAGTTTGATCTAATCATAAAAAACTTCAAGCAACTAATGATACAAAACAGCTCATCTATCAAACAGCCTTCCATACCCCTGCATAATATCTTCAAAAAAGAAAAAAAAAACAATAAAATATGCAATATGTAGCCCAAAACACTAAAGATTTTAAGATGATGCTTAGAGTAATTGAAATCAGATCATTTTAAAACGACACTGCAGAATAACTGAAGGTAAATAGTAAGTCTGAACTTTTAAAACAAAGTAATAGCTCATCTTCAAACTTTCAACTTTACACAGAGAAAAAAGAAACCACACTTCAGCATAATGATCTATTCCATTTAAAAGCTTGCTCAGCTCACTTTAGCAGAACTATGCATTTCTTTAAAAGCTCACCAGTGACTAAAACAAAATATGATCAAGTCACAAGCAAAAACAAATCATCAAATTGTTCTCATATTGCAAAGCAAAGCAGAATGAGTAAAACTTCCATGATTTATGATTCATGAGTTTTCACTGAGAACTGAAATGATCTGACAGTTGTCCAATGCAACCTGAGATTAAGTGGAAAAGGATAAAATCACAAAGTCTCAGATCAATACCTGTCCCCATAGCTTGCCTGACAGTGCCTTTCTCATGATTTATCATATGACGTCGCATCTGAGAGTGTAATAAAGCCATGCATTAAAATCGATAATCCACTAGTGGATTAAATATGCAAATTACGTCGTAACGTTATGCGTTGACATCCATAAAAACGTCGCGGTCTCTAATTGGGAAATCTTGACGTTTTAGTGCAAAATTAGCTAATAAAATGCGAGTTAGTGTCATATGATAAATATAATCTTGCATTTGTACTCCTGTATTATTGAATTTATTAAACTCGTTGGGGAAAACCGATAAGATGCTCGGCATAGCCTCGCATCTTATCTTTTTCCCCAACTCGTTTAATAAATTCAATAATACATGAGCACTCATGTAAGATCCTCTATATAAAAACCTCATGTATGGACACTGACACCCATGCTGATGCTGACTCTGATGCTAAAGTGAGAACAATAGTTCTTCCTGTACAAGGTGTCTCAAAAAAATGTGGACATTTTTTGGAATTGATATAAACTCCTTTATATATCAAAGATAATAGTGGATCTTTTTTGGAATTGATATATCTCCTTTATATATCAAAGAAACTTTTCAAAATTTTGTGAGGTTGTAGCGATTTGATACTCCTTTGCACTCATGTTTTACTACAAGGTGGTGCTACTTATAGGAAGTGACGTCTTAATGTTGTAAGTTTCTAATACATTTATGAAATTATTTCCTGCTTTCTGTGCTGCTGAAACTGCAAACTGGCCTCAAGTGATATAACTTTGGTTTTTGCTTACATTCTATCAGATTATGGATATTCTGCATAGTTCATAGAAATGGGTGATGAAATGGTCTGTTTGTAGCAAAATATGACCATATGATATAGATGTTCCAGCCACCATAAGCTTATTGATAATAAGCAGACTCTGACAAATTAGTATAAATCAAAATATACATGGAGCCTACTTCCTCCTCCCCAATCTAATGAAGTCATGTAGAAAAAATAAACAACAATAATAAAATATATAAAATATATAAATACAGTCGAACTTCGATGGCTCGAACTCGCCGGGACCACCCAAAAACGTTCAAACGATCGGTAATTCGAGCCATTGAAGACCAACTCACAAGGTCCAGCCGTATTCATATGCTTTTCTATCATAGCAAGGGTGACTTCCTGTTTATTGATCCATAATTTAAGCCACTCGGTGCCAGCAGAAATCTCCGATCTGGGTATCCCCCCTGTTGCCGGGACGTTCACCAGATTGCTCGGAAGCTGACATACTCTCAGACATGACTGCAGGAGTGAATGATGGGCCCTAATTTTGTTACGTAATTAAAGGCAAAGACGTAAATTTTGGCACTTTTTACCAATTTCGGTGTGAAATATTAACTGAAGAAAAATATTTTACCATCTTTAATTTTCATATGCCGCCTCATTAGCCCAGGTTGATAATACGTATTTAAATAGATAAGACCAAGCTATACAATCAGCTTAAAATGACAACCACTCAGCATTAATCCATTGACCAGTTGATCAAAGGGCGGCTTTAATTGAGCTCGGGCCGATCAAGTCTACCTGAAGTTTCGGCAAACTCTTTGTCAAGATCAAAGCATCTTATGACAATGATCAAACGTCTGAGTGACCATTATTGAAATGGAAATTATTTACAAGGTATTTAGTGTGAGCCATCGATGGGGTTTTACATAGATAATGTACCCTAGGGACCGGGTTTGGGGTTCGAGCGTTCGAGCCATCGTAGTTCGAGCCAAAGGTCGCAGGTTAAGTTAAAATGAATGGGAGTTTTGCCGGGACTGGAAAGTCAGTTCGACCGAAGCATAGCGTTCGAGCCTTCCGAGTTCGAGCCAGTGAAATTCGACTGTACATATAAACTTCAAATATATCTACTATAAAGAAGCACTTATTTTTTTTCTAATATTTGCAAATACATCTGCTTGCAAAATAAAAATTCTTTAATTTTCATTTGAATTGTATATTCTTCCCTGAAACTTTCTGATAAATCATACTGCTTACATCCACGCATGCAAATTTCTCCTTGATGATGTTGTATGTAAAAATTTACTTCTGTGGCCATCTGGCTAAAAATAATCCTTGTAAAATTTCACAATAATTTCACATTTCCATATTGTATATTAGGCTCAAAAACTTTTAATTACTGATAAATTCAGTTTGCAAGGTGATAAAGAATTTTTGAGAAACATCTGATAGTCTTAAACATCTGAATCCTATTATACTTACAATAGGTGGAGCATATGTAATCTTGAACTCCATATTTTCTGCTGGTGGCAGAACTCCTGTAGGAGGGTGGATGCTGAAGACTGAGTCTACGTCAGGCACTCGGTCATACTTCTTGCTTACAGTGTCAGATCCTGGACTGTCAAACTGGGGCTTGTAGATCATCCATTGGAATGGCAGGCTCACATTGCTGCAAGGATCATATGAGCCGCAACATGAGAAAACCAACAAAGTGGTTGTGCGCCCAGCGAAGACTCAGATCAGCCTGGGCATCCGCCCAGTCTGATCAGTCTAGGCTATCCGCATGGAGGTAGCGTAGACTCCTAGCTACCCTTTAAGCGTTTAGCGAAAAGTCTGGGCGGATTAGGCGGATGTCCAGGCTGATCTGAGTCTGCCCTGGGCGCACACACAACCACTTTGTTGGTTTTCTCGTGTCGCGGCTCATATAAAATAAATAGGTGTCTTACATACCGTGAAAATTCTAAGTATAGGACAGAAGACCAGGGAAAGAGTGCAGATCAAGTTCAGACTGTACATTTTGGGGCAGTCTGATCATGGTAACCAATACTTTCAGAAGACAATACGTCACAATAAAAAGCAGGGTAGTGATGAATGTGTCCCTCTATGCACTGTAAAAATTCTAAGTTTTGGGACAAGTGGGTCTGAGCAAACAGTCAGACCCAGATCTGACTGCTCCTGAAGGAGCAATCAGATCTAGGCCTATGTTGTTTGTCATTCTATTTGCATTCTTTGGACATACAACTGCACTACAAAACCAAGCTGTTCCAATTTTAGGACAATTATGGTAACAATGTGTCCCAATTTTTAGGGTTTTTACAGTTGAAAAGTGCCAAGAGAAACATGGCCTCCGAAGAGCCGCAAAATACCAGATCTGCCAGCATAAATGATGAGCCTGATGGGTCTTTCCATTTTCATATTCAATTTAGCAGTCTGTGTTTTGTTTACACAAATATTAGTCTTAAAAAGATAAAAAGAATCATAGCTGTGCCATATATGACAAAATGTCATCTTTAACTTTCAATGTCACTAAAGGTGAGCAAACTTCTCTGAAAATTTCTTTTAGATGCCCTATAAGTAATATCAGCACTATCGTCAATTGCCAGAGTTTGTATTTCACAAACTAGACGGAAGAAAATGTCAGGTTTCTTAAGTTGTTCAGTGTATGCTACTGCAATATTTGTTATCTACTTACGTAAGATTCTTGATGACACAGGACCTGTCTGTGTATGTGAAGGGGTTGAGATTATCAAATCTAACAAGGTGCTGGGCTGTGGAGTCAGTCAATTCCCCAGGAAGGGGGTCTGTGGTCCCTCGTTCAACAGATACTAGCTCCACCCCAGCCTTCTGAGCCTCTCCTGATAAGAAAACAAATCAACTGTAAGCTATAGATGTTTCAGCTTTTCAGCATGTCCCCATGTTGCATCAATGCAAGCCTTGTGAAAATCTAATCCACAGGTTCAAGAGGTATTGTGCATATAGAACTGTGACCTTGAAGATAGAATGGGGTCACCACAACCTAATCATCCCTTTGGCTTGTTCTAGTTATGCAAGTATTGTCCTGTTATTATTACGCAAGTATAAAGTAAAACCACCCACCAGTTCAATAGTATCTTTAGGGAAATTTTAATATTATAAGTCATCCTTTGACACCGACTATAGAGTCAAGTTCATAATAACCTACCAACTCTTTGGATTGTCCCCATGATACATTCATGCAGGTTTGGTTGAAATCCTCAAATGGTTCAAGAGATACAGTGATTTTTTCGCTATTTTGGGAATGGTGCCGGTGCCCATGGAATGGGGAAAAATCACGTCATATTCTCCTAGAATTTGGAATTTCAGAAACACCTTTATTTAGTCTCAAATGGTGGGATAGGGGACATGGTACTGAATATATACTATTTACGTCCAATTATAATTATATTTCTGCCAGGTCTTTAAGCCAGCAAGTGAATTTATGCTTGTGAGATGATCCCAAGAAAAATACTTCATGCAGTTGGGAATTTTTCAACTTGCAGTTGGGAAAAAAGATACTATTTTGAATTGGGACTGGTGCCTTTTATGGGCACCACTTATATAGGGAAAAAAATCACTGAGATACCACACTTCAGTGAAAATTTAACATATCTAAGTCCTCCTGTGATCTTAAAAATGCAGTCATGGTCATCAAAATCTAATCAGCTCTAAACATGTGCTAATGATAAAGCAATGCAAGTTTGGTGAAAATCTATCCAACAATTCAAGAGATATCATTTGTACAAGAAATGCAAATGCAGACGCCAATGCGGACACCAATGGGATCTACAATGAAACCAATAAATCCTTCCCTCACCTCTGATAATTCCAAAACTCTTGCTCTTGCCTGTTATACAGCAAAGCCAATTATGTGGAAATAACCAATAGCAACAGTGGTATACAAACACATATTATTGGTAAAGAGTGGTCATGCAGATGCAAATTTTTCATGTACTTCAATCCAGCTCATGAAGTAATATTTAAGAGTTAATTACATGTAGGATAATTCATATTGAGCAAGATTTATTTTGTAGACAATATTTCGTAGCCAATATGTACCTTTGATGGTGAAATGCTTGACATTACAATTATCACAGACCATACACATGTCAACAGAATAGCTCTTCACTGCTGGAGGTTGAAATACTATGTCCATAACAATGGTGTCATCTTTTCCAATCTCAAGCACGGCCGGTCTCACGTCAAATGGAGGTATGGGTACATTTCCATTATGGACGACAGACTGAAAATATATGACCACAGCATCATCAGCTCAACAAAGTCAATAATCTTCTGTACAAGCTAGACACAAAATTTAGGGAGAAGTGACTTCTCCTTCCAGCTGAAATAGGAAGAAGTGACAGGAAGGGGAAAGTAGTATTGCATGATATCGACATTTTAATTCAGTTTTAAGGAAAAATAGCTATTATGCATACTACTGACATTAAATTGGAAGATTCATAAGCTAAAATGGTATTAAATTGCCTGACAGTTTGTTTGTAAAATGATCTGATGAAAATTTTAAAAAGAATTTTCTTAGGGAGACTCCCACTTCTCCATGAGGCCAGTTTAAGGCAAAATTTTGACCCCTAGAGTGATTATTTCACACAAGTTGCACACTAGCTTGAGCTCTGGGTACACATAAAATCAAGCTGCTAATTTTTCCCTGAACTAGAAAATGTGTTTATAAAACGTCATGCACCAACCATATGCCCTAATATTACAATTTTTACAACATATATGATCTAAGACAGTGTGGGATTACCTTAAAATTAGTTGTTGGCCAAGCTGTACTAGGCATTATACAGAATCTTCCCGGACCGCCGTCATTCCTTATCACCAGCTGAGTCACATGACATCCTCCGACCAAACAATAGCCAACATCTATTACAGATGGCACTAAAATGATTCATGTAAAATACTGAATTAAATCATCTGAGAAAAAATTCTTGCTTAAAACACTTTTTTTCTAGGCACGAATGATTCTACATTTACAGTGCCTGGCACAGGACTGTGTACATCACTAAATTGTCCATTACCAACAAAAATTATTTAAAACAGCTTTCCCACTGGCCTGACTCTGAAAATGGCTAAGATCAAAATGCTGTAATTTTGAACAAAATTAATTTTATGTCCATAAAAATTCCATGCACTTCCTTCATACATCTGATGTTTGTGAAGACACTGATATCAAACCATACAATACTGTATATAAAAATGACTAAACAAAGCTCAAGGTGATATTTAGTGTTTGAAATGACTAAGTTTTGTTTGCTGTAGTTCACTGAAAACTTATTTAATCTCCATCAAGATATCTTATTCCCATTTTACAATGTCTACAATATTCTTACTATTTCTTAGACATATCCATTATCCAGTCAAACCTGTAAAATCAATAGATTGCATAAAGCCCTGCATCCTATAGCTTGATAAATATGCCTAAAATGATTTAGGTTGTACAAGCCATAATCATGTAAAAAATAATTACTTACGGGACAGTTTTGGAGGTGGCCGCCTACCCAGTAAAGGTACAGTGATGGGTATAGTAGACTGGGTCTGTATTTTAATTTCGTCTTCAAAATCTCTCAGGGAATCAGGAGCAAATCTGACTGCATAATGACAGCTCATTCCTGGAGCAACCAGTCCATGTTCACCAGGAAACTGACCTGAAATCAGATAACATTAATTCAATTCTCCACTTCAAAATTCCCTGACTTTTCTCTGATTTTCCCAGTCATTTTGGAATTATTAATCCCAAAGTTGTTGTACCCTTTACTTAGCATTAATAAGGTATCACTTGAAAAACTAAGAGATTACCCTAATTTGGTTTAATATTGGGACACCTAAAATCATTAATTTTCCATTGTTCCAAATGGAAAATTAATGGGTGTTAGGTGTCCCAATATTAAAGCTCATTATGGTTCTGTTAATGGTTACAATTTGGTCCAAGGGGTATAAGCTACCCTCTTAAAGCAAAGTCTTTCCTTCAAGAGTAGCCCCAAATGAAGAGGGAGATAACTACATCTGTGCACAGTATATCCTTTCTCCTTGAGTGAATAATTATATTTTATGAGGACTGGTGTACTGTAGGTATTAGTTTTTATATTTTCAGAGTCTTTCCTGAATTTAAAATTACTTTCCCTGTCCAAGGAAAAACTTCATTTATCCGATGTTTTTCCATGACCATGGTAGCCATGCTCCCTCTGGTCTTTATAGTAAATAGGGACACGCAGATCTGAGCAAACTGTGCAAGCCCAGGTCAGACTGCTCTGCAGTTTTGGTCACATTACTGCATTGTAAAACCAAACTGTCCCATTTTGGGAGTGTCTGAATTTCAATTATCTTAACTATGTTCCCCCGCCATCTCTGTCGGCGGAAAGTAGCCATGGCCACAGTATGGGGCACCCTTCGTCCGACAATTACTTTAATTATTTTAGGTGTCCCAATTTTTAGAGTATTAACGGTACTTACCAAGCCCTAAAGAGAAGTAGGGAGTTGACACCGGCAGAGCTCTACACTGTCTAATGCAGGATGACACATTCTTCAAGGTCAAGGTCAGCTGGAAATATAAAGGAGCGAAAATTGCTTTATGAGAAAAAATTCTTTCAAACAATGAAAATGAATTCTTTTCTTTGCGCATAAGCCCACATAAAACTTGCAATGCCAGTGACCCCCACCTATAAGAGTATACAATTTTCAAACCCTTCTACAATGGGATCTACTCTTAAAATAAAGAATTTTCTCCTCTAGGAGATTTTCTTATAAGAGTTGATCCCTATTGAGAGTGAGTGAGTGAGTGAACTCGGGTTTAACGTCCCACCAACAACGAGGTCATATGGAGACGGGACCTCGGTTTAAAGTCTCATCCGAAAGACCGGAGAAGCGGGGGTTCGAACTTGCGATCCCTGGATTGGTAGTCCGGAGTGTTATCCACTACACTACAGCCGCTCCTCCCTATTGAGAAGAAAGGTACACATGAAAGTGGCAGTGTTGCTTCTCTAAAACAGTACCTACTAGCCTTAACACTTAAAGCGCCAAAAATTAAAATAGTTAAATTGGCAAACAGTGTAGATCCAGATGAGGTGGCTCAGTGTGAATCTACACTGTTTGCCCTCTAGAGTTCGAATTCTCACTATGATATCGCTTGGACAAAAATTTTGTTTAAATTCTGCAGACGTAAATTTTGTCGTCTGCTTCTTGGCGCATTAAGGGTTAACATTATATTTTACAGGCTCCTGTTTAAGTGGTGTCATACAAGTCCAAGTCTCACAAAGTTAGACAAAATATTATTTGATTTATGCCCTTCTGTAGCTGATTTCCATAAGATTTTTGAACCTTACTTATTTTTCAGCATATAATTTCTTAGTCTTTCTTAAAATGTAAAACCGAATAAAGTCCTCCTGCAGCCAATTTTATATTTGAAGTAGAAGTAAACAAGAACTGCAAAATGTTATATAGTCAAACCTGTCTTCAGAAAACATCCCAGGGAAAGGAAAGAAATTGCTTGCTGAAGGTATGTGCTTTCTTTTACAGGTCAATTTGTACTGAAAACGCTACTGTGGTATATGGGAGTTTAGTCCCTTATGATAGCTTTTAGATTAGCAGAGATGGCCTTTAAGACAGGTTTGATAATATTTGTTTCTTGTCATCAAAAAACCTGTGTAGAATAGCCTAAAAAAATACTTACTACATGTATTATATTTGTTTTTGTTTTAAACAATGAAATATAAAAAAAAAATAAAAAAAAATAAAATCTGTGCAGAATAGCTTTAACAGAAGAGATGTTTGGGACAGTCTCACATAATTCAATCAAATATCACTTCAAAACTCCTCAGACCTCACAGATTGCAGAATAGAGCCAATAGGGTATGCATAAGCGGTCAGAAAATTACTAAAGAGTCCTACCTCATAGACTTGTCCAACCTTGTATTCTGAGAAGACTACTTCTGGAGGCGACACAAGAAACACCTGGCTATGTTCTTGCAACCTGAAACAACAAAACAGTTTCATTTACTTTAAATTAACACTTAATGAGGAGCTGTGAAACGTAATTTTCAACAATAAAACTGACAATTTATCTTCCTAAATGACAATTTTCAATAACAGGTATCCCCATTTTAATGTGCTTTTCATATTTTCATCTTTCAAAGTGAACTACGTTACACTCAAAATAAGCTCTTTCAGCAACATAAAATCAGACCTCAGCCAATGAGAAGCAACGTTTCTTAATGTCATTGGGTTTAGGACAGTATATCGCAGGATATACTGTTGCAGATTATATTATGTTATCCAATCAGATGTCATGCTGCATTTGTATGTTAATTAGAATTGTTTTTCACTAGGCTTTTTCAGGTTTGACAGAATGTGAACTTACTCTTCTTTTTCTTGTTTTGACTGTATACCAATCTCTTTAGCCTTGGACTTGTCTGCTTTCAGCAAGGACCTGCGACCTGGTCCAGGGGCTGAGGGTGGAATGAATCTTGGGTTCCTAGAGTAATTGGTCATGGCCTGGAGTTTATTCAGACTTATTCTCTCTTGTTCCCGTTGTTCTTCAGTCAGCTGATGTTTCCAGGCATCACTGCGGGGGAACTTGGACTTTTGTAAGTAAACAAATTACATTAGAGCCTAACAAAACTATTATAAAGCTATATTACAAGCTCATGCCATGGCCCCCCTTAAACTATTTTACAAAGAAATTTAAGGCACATGGACATTTAATCCTTTTTGTTGGAATCAGTTTTATTTCTATGATCAATCATCAGAAAATGAAAGGGACAAGTAATCAATCTTTAATCCATTCAATTCATAAAGTATGAGTGCTGAATTGCTAATAACAGGTTCTTCCTACAACCTCCAAATAATCTGTTGTTTGTTTTAACAGTATTTTATTCGTGATAAACTACATACATATACATATTTACAAATCAGTTCAATTCAGTTCTTGTTGATCCAGCACATATAAGTACTTGTACATAGATTATCATGTTGGGTCCCTCTAATGAAGCCTCATAGTTTGTGCGAAAGTTAAGGGAGCTCTTTAACTTTTTTCCTCTCTTGTTTGAGTGGTGCAAACTCTGAGGTTTCAGTAAAGGATTTAACAACGTTAAATCCTTCTACTGAAACCTAAGAGTTTGTGCCAAAGTAAAGGGAGCAAATTACCAAAAACTCTTCATCTTGTTTCCTCTCTTGTTCCAGTGGTGCCTCCGATACAATACTACCTCCGAGATCCGACTTGCTTCTTTGAATGTCTACTGTTGGCAGTGGGGTAGCCCTGGATGCATACAAGTCTTCTCTAGTGTGCTGACGTGATGTCATTGTCTCTCGTGCATAACTTGGTATCTTAGGACCTGCACATGTGAGTGAAAAATTACTAGAGAAACTGAGCAGCAGCACACACATGAACCCTGACACAACAAAACCAACAACGTGGCATGTCCACTTAGCAAAGACTTAGATCAGCCAGAGCTCTAGATAAGAGGGCGTATTTGGTGATAATTAGGGATAATTTTTGTTAATTCTGCATAAAAACATATGTTGTGACCCCTCATCTGAACCGTCTCGACGAGACGGTTCAGATGAGGGGTCACAACATATGGTTTCAATGAGAAATAAGAAAAATTATCCTTAATTATCATCAAATACGCCGTCTTATCTAGAGCTCTGATCAGCCTAGGCACCTGCCCAGTCTGAGTCTTTTTGCTGACAGCACGGAAGTAGCTCAGACCCTTAGCTACCCTTTAACAGCACAGTGAAGACCGATCAGACTGGATGGATTCCCAGGCTGATCGGAGTGTCCACTCAGTCTGATGGGAGTATTTGCTGGGCCCATGTGCCACTTTGTTGGTTTTGTCATGTCACAGCTCAGTTATGTTACTTATGGTAGCCTACTGCCTTGCAAAGAGGAGATAGGGCACTTGCCAGCTTGTCTGTGAAGTAATCACTGGGTTTCACCCGTTTATCTTTCTTCAGAAGTTCAGTCTCAATCTGCCCTGCGAACTCATGTGTTTATCATGTTAATACATGGTAAAAATAGTTATGTTACCATAAAAATTCTTCTTATTGAAACAGATAGGAGCAATCTGATCAAGGTCAACACTGTTTGCCATTCCATCTTCATCTTTTGGAGATACAATTGCATTGTAAAACCAAATTGTTCAGTTTTAGGTCAATTATGGTGATAATTCTAGGTGTCCTGATCAGTGTTTATTGTAGGTGTCCTGATTTTTTAGCATTTTCATAGTAATTATAACATATAGCCTTACCAAGTGGTGGGGGCACTGGAGCAGGCTCCTCCGTGGAATAATCACTGGGTGTCAACAATTTGTGTTTCTTCAGAAGCTCTGTGTCAATACAAGATCGGAAATGTGATCTTCCTGCAACAAAATTAAGAAAAAACATAAAGATAATAATTGTAATAACAGTCAACTCAACTTATGAGGTTGGCATACACACTGACTAGAAAAAAACATTTTACTCTGAGGTCTAAAGTTAGATTTGGTAATCAGTTACATGCGAGCCATTGTCTTTTTCTTTTTAGCTATTTAACAATCGGGTGTGTTATAGCTGTATGCCTTTCAGTGCAAATACTATTGTATCCAAAAATGTCCTTAATGTCATTGTCATGTCACTGAAATGAGAGTTTAGGTATACTTTCTCGAACCATATATGAGCCGCCACACAACAAAACCAACAATGTGGTTGTGCGCCCAGCGCAGACTCAGATCAGCCTGGGCATCCGCCCAGTCTGATCAGAGTCTTCGCTGTCCGCATGGAGGTAGCTCAGACCCTTAGCTACCATTTGAGCACTTAACGAAGAGTCTAGTCAAACTGAGCAAATAGCTAGGCTGATCTGAGTCAGCGCTGGGCGCACAACCACATTGTTGGTTTTCTCACGTCGCGGCTCATATAAAATTAAATATCGTATCAGGGATCTGCTTTTAACAAAATGTGTGCATTGCCAAAAACAATGACGCATACTGAACAAAAAAAAATCAGATAACTGTTCCTTTTAATCAGCAAATGGTCAGACGCAAGTATAAGAAGTTTGACTGTCATAGGCTCCTTTTCTTTAGAGTTACAGAAGAGCACTTTTTTCAACTGCAACATTAAACACAACAGTCTCTCTCTCTCTCTCACACTATAGAATACTACCTGGAGGCATGCCTAGTTCTCTATAGTTATTTTAAGCTCTCTCTCTCTCAACAGTTGACGTTGTCATAGCCTACGCCAGTGTGATACAGTGTGTATGTCTCTCCATCAATGTCTCTCTCTTCCCACCCCTCTCTCTCTCTATTAATACACTACAAAATATTACCTGGTGGCATTCCTAGTTCTCCATAGTTATCACAGCTCTGGTTAGCTTTGTTAAGCTCTCTCTCATCAGCTGACATTGCCCTGGCCTGAGCCTGCATGATGTGTCTCTCCAACATGGCAGCTTCCTCCATCCGCCTTTGTCTCTCATCAAATACCTGTTGTGAATAAGTGCTCCGGATAAGAAGGGGTAAAATGGATAATTTAGGGGCAATTTCTAATTTCTCCATAAAACACGTTGTGACCCCTACTTAGAACCGTCTCACTGAGACGGTTCTAATGAGGGATCACAACATATATTTTCATTTAGAAATAAGAATGATCCTTAACTTAGCCCTCTTACCCCTTCTTATCTGGAGCACTGTGCAATAATGTAGTTATTACATGGGCTCTAGCAGCATAAGGTAGTATTAGGTGATAACATAAACTGAAACAAGGGTTTGAGGTGTTCAAAGTTTCTTGTGATCTGAGAGTGATGTTCAGAGCCACTGCAAAGTGGCAGTCTTTAACTTAACCAAAGACCCCAATAAACATCAATAACCAAAATAATGAGTGGTAATTCTTATGCCTGTGAAAATTGATTTTAAATCCATCAATTCTGTTATAATAATATGTTTATTTTTTACAAAGTGATTTTTTTTTCATCTGTGCCCCACCTATAACAGAGAAGAGCTCACAAACATGCATATTTCACTTTCATTCAAGAGTTAATGCGCCAAAAAACAGACAACAAAATTTACGTCTGCAGAATTTTAAAAAAATGTCTCATTCAAGCGATATCATATTGAGAATTCAAACACTAGCGGATAAACAGTGTAGATTCAGATGAGGTGGCTCATTATGAGCCACCTCATCTGGATCTACACTGTTTGCCAATGCAACAATTTTAATTTTTGGAGCTTTAAGGGTTAAAGTGAAGATTTTGCATGCATTTTATGAAATTAACAAGTAAAGAATCTGGTTTGTTTTTGTCACACAATAGAAAGAACAACTTGCAAGAGAAAAACAGGACTGTAAGCATGGAGATGGTTTCTATATTGGCTCTGGAAACATAAGAGATTGTAGTCAAAAAGCTAATCAGCATGTTGTCAATGAAAACATATGCATCTGATTCCCCTGGAGATAACAAGTGTTTTTGGAGGTATTTCTATGACAATTTCTATTAAATCTCAACAAAACATATGTCGTGACCTCTCAATAGAACTGTCTCAGTGAGGCGGTTCTAATGAGGAGTCACAACATATATTTTTATGTACCTTCTGCAAGGCATCAACATATCGTTCATGGTACGGGTCATCTCCTCCTTTCGACACAGCAAGGTTTTTCATGGTATCTGGACCAACAGCATCTCGTGTAAACAGCTCCCGAAATGTCTTTGCCAGTATATGCCTCACATCTTGGGATTTTCCGGTAGAAGGCCTTTGCAGGAACATGGGGGGCTCCTCCCCTCTAGGAGCATTCTGAGATGGCATGGCTGATATTCTACAATAAAAGATACATATGAATATCAATGAACTGAGTGAGTGAGTGTACTAGTTGACACTAAGGAACGTCTTTGGCATGAAACAGAACCAAATTACCAGACTGAATTCATTAATTACCCTTGTTATGATACTTTATTAATCAGATTGACTTGAGCAGCTTCACTTTTGTTAAGAGTAAACATGCCTGCTTGCAAATATCCTCATGATCTCAGAGTCAAGCAAAGCGGAACTGACAACATTGTGTTCTAACGGGACTAAAGTTGAGCCAACATGACTGCCAAACATTTGGCAATGAGCAAAGTGGCTCAACTATGGCATGAAGTGTAGACAACCTTCAGGCTTCAGCCAACATAAGCCCAACATAGTTGTGTTAATATCTGGGCAGTATGACCATCGAACCTTGAATCCTGCCATTTTGAAGAAAAGATGGAAAATTAGGCTTTTTTTCTCTCAAATTTTATTGAAAAGCTAATTATGTAAATGACATAATTTAAACACATGGCATTGATTAGCTGAAATTTGCAAAATTTTAGTGGCTTGCATCTCAAGTGAAGTGGAACTGATAATATCATGTATCCTTGAAGGTGGTAAATTTGTGGATACAAGAACTAAATCATGTGACAGTCATATGTCAAATAATTTCTTGTTTATTTTTATGACTTACTTAGACAATAACATCAGTTCAATCAACTGGCAAAATTTTGTTGCAAAGCAAATTCTTTAAATGTTTAAAAATTCTTCCTCAGGTGATTTGGTGATCTGTTGATACCAAATGACACCAGGTTGTAAATTCGTGGATGTATTCCTCCGCCAGACTTCGTCATGTCATGTCAATTGTTTACTATTTTCTATCACATGATGCTTTTGTAACTTTACCATAGGAAAACAAAATTATCAATAATCCAATTTATTTTAGATATTGATGACTTATATAACTGGCCCATCCATTCAAACAAGAATCATAATACTGTTCATTGACTTTCCTACAGCTTACTCATCTGCAACTGTAGTGTCATAGGCCTTGTATAGAAAAGGTTGAAACTCACTGCATAATGGCATGGGTATACCCACCTGAATACAGAAGAGCAACATACATTGAACGTTTTCTGTGAAAAAAATTATGAGAAAGGATTTAGCCCTACCCTTAAAAGAAACCACTTTCTGTTACAAGAAAAAGCAGGTAAGGACCCCCAGTATGAAAAATCAGGAAACAATTTTCAACCCATGTTATCACCATTTATTCACCTGACATTATCTATTATCAAGCATAGTGGTGTTTCCTCAAGCTGACGTCACAAAATGGCCGCTTTAGAGATATGCAAATATGAAACATGGACTCAGTCGCTGATTATTACACTCCCTAAAAAAGGCAACCTACAGCTCTGTCAGAACTACAGAACCATCAGCCTCATCAGTCATTCAACCAAAGTCATGCTGAAAGTCATCTTGAACAGGCTTAAACCACAAGCCGAAGAGATAATTGCTGAGGAACAGGCTGGGTTCCGAGCAGGAAGGAGCATCACAGAACAGATCTTCAACCTTAGAATCCTGTGTGAAAAGTACCTCAAACATCAGCAGAATCTGTACCATGTCTTCATTGATTTCAAAAAAGCCTCTGACAGGGTATGGCATGCAGCCTTATGAGCCACCATGCGGAAGTACAATATCAGTGCAAATCTAGTTCGCACCATTGAACAGCTATACAACAAGGCTACAAGTGCAGTCCTGATAAATGGCAGCAAAGGAGAATGGTTCAGAACAACAGTTGGAGTAAGATAAGGATGTCTTCTGTCACCCACCCTCTTCAACATCTTTCTCGAACGGATCATGTCTGATGCTCTGGAAGAACATGATGGAAAGATTAGCATAGGCGGCAGAAACGTTACCAATCTGCGGTTTACCAACGACACAGAGGCTCTAGCTGAGGAACAGCAGGAACTAGAAGCTCTAGTTGAAAGTCTCGACCAAACCTGCACAAGGTATAAGATCGAGATCAGTGCTGAGAAGACCAAACTGATGACGAACAGCGCAGATGGCATCCAGAGGGAGATCAAGGTAAAAGGGCAGAGGCTGGGTACAGTAAACAGCTTCAAATGTCTTGGAGCAGTTGTCTCAAATGATGGCTCAAAACAGGAGGTTCTCTCAAGGATTGCAAAAGCCACTTCAGCTCTTACCAAGCTGAAACCAATTTGGAGAGATAACAACATATCTCTTGGATCAAAGGTGAAACTTATGCGCTCCCTTGTCATTTCCATATTTCTGTATGCCTGTGAATCGTGGACCTTGACAGCAGAGTTAAAGAAAAGAACGCAGGCCTTCGAGATGAGACGCTACCGAAGGTTACAGAACATTTCGCCCAAGGACCATATACCCTTAGCAAAATGAAATGGATTTTTTACATTGATTTGCTATTAGTTCACCATGGTTTCACCATTTTCCATTGTTACACTCTTTAATAACAAGTTAAATTTCATACCTGTTCCTTAAAACCATTGCAAATAGGCTATTATATTTCCATTTTCTCAGAAAATAGTATAAAAATGGGGATTTTATACAGCTATGCCATTTTCTTATCCATTGATTTTCTATTTTCTAGCTCTAAACAGAAATGTCTACCATGACAAAATGATATTATTTGAACCATTTATTTTCTATTGAATTTGATTGACAGGGAAATGGGCCTTAAATGGTAATTATCAAGGTTTGGGGCTAGAGAAAGAATGTGGTTTCTATAGCAATAACTATATATCAGTAATTTCCTGTCAGCCTCTCAGTACACCAGAGTTAGTTTTAAATTCTGGCGCAATTATTTAGCTAAGTTTTAAAACAGTTGTATGTTTTAAACCAAACTTTCTTGCATAAAGTTTTAATAATGTTTTGAGGTTTTGGAATATATTATGGACAACAAATAAATGGATCTTGCACAGTATGTGAATTAATAAAAAAAATTACAGCAAAGTAAGTTTCTATAGTTAAAATTTGCATGTTTTACTTTTTGGCTAATGTCAGATTCACTGTAACATATTTCTGATGTGTAATTATTCACCCAGGTTGCCATGTCTAATGATGTATCTTTTATTCATTCATTGAACCAATAATTTAAAACAGTAATGACAGTGGAAAACTTATGAGTGCCAGAGTTTTAGGTTTTAATTTTTAAAAACATAATGAAAAAAGTCTGAAAATTCGGACACCTAGAATAATTACCAAAATTGTCCTAAAATTCGGATATTTTGGGCTTACAAAGCAGTGATATGTGTTCAGAAGATGCAAATGGAATGGAAAGCTGTATAATTCCTGGTGATACTGATCAGGGCCTGCACCTTCTGCTCTGCCCTGTCTGTCCCAACAGTTAGAATTCTTACCATAGGGTTCTTCCAATAAAATATAATAGCCTAAAATCCCAGAGAAAATGGACCAGTTACTATAAGGTCTGTTGTTGTTTTTTTTAGCTTGTATGCATAGTTATCATCTAAAAAAATACTATGCTGGAAAATGGCAGTAGCTCTGATCAGTCTGCACATCTGCATTTAAGTGCAGGATGGTCTTATATGTAGTATCTGTTGTTTGCATGTGACATCAGACTTCTTTTCTTGTGCTGTGACTCAATTAATTAGAGCTTATCATTATTAAGGTAGATATGCCGTAGCAACCAGAGAGCAAAGAGCAATGTGTGTAGACCCTGACCAGACTGCCAGAACAAATAGTGTAGCATTGTCCCAGCAAACAGTATAAACTCTGATCTGACTGCTGGGCAACAGAAACTGTGTAGAGCCAAATCTGACTGTCAGTATAGACCCTGATCAGACTGTCAGTAGCAAACATTGTAAACCATGCTCAGGCTGTCCCCAAGCAGACAGTGTACACCACTGCAGACCTGGATAAGGCTGCCCAAGCAAAACTTTGACATGCTGGTTAGACTATTGATCTGGGCCTTCTGACTGTTCAAATGGAAAGCAACAGATATAATTTTGGTCTGCTAGTGCTAACATAAATCAAGGTTGTTATCTATAACTAGGTACCCTGCAAATTACATCTGACATTCTTAATGCATCATTTTTATTTGTTTGTACTAGAAAGGAATAAGATAATAAGGCTGCCATGAGCAAACATTTTAGACTCTGAACAGACTGCTTCCCAAACAAGTAGTGTAGAATCTGATCAGACTGCCAGTGCAGTGCAAAACCAGATCAGACTGCCCCAGCAAACATGATACATTTGTACAAATACTTTGTAAAAATCAGAAAATTTAAGGGCACCTTGTTTTGATACTGCTTGGTCCACTAATTAAAAGATTAGTGTAACCATAAATGATTATTACTCTGTAAAAATGATAAAAATCGTCACTTAAAATAATTACCATAGCTGTCTTAAATATGGACCAGTTTGGATTTGAAGGTGAAGATGGAATGGCAGACAGTGTAAACCCTGATCAGATTGTTCATTTACGAGCAACCTGATCTGGGTCTGCACTATTTTCTGATCTACCTGTTCCAGATAGTTGAAATCTTTATGGGTTTTTTTTTTTATTATTTTTTTAATGAAGAGACAAGAAATGGTGCTTGAAGCAACAGAATTCTTCTGGTACATATTTACCAAATTTTAAGGTTTATGTCAGTGCTTCTGGAAAATATACTTTATGCTGCATATAGCAAGGGTTCAGGGTCTTTGTTAGTACCTTCATGAAGGACTTTTGGAGTCTAATTTTCGCACAGAGTGCACAACAAGGACACTTTACAGATTGTGCGAATTTGCAGGCTTGTCTGAGTTACTTACTGTTACATAAGATATATTATATTAGAATATAGCACATGATCATGCCATGAGAAAAGTATTATTTCATCACTATAAATGGTAGCAAACCATTTTAACTAATGTTCCAACCATTTTTATGATGTCATTTCAATGTTTCCATGCAAAATGGAAATTATTGTTTCACCATTTCCATGATGTCATTTCAATAGCAGCCTAATTTGCATATTTCGTCCATTTTCAATGGTGGTCCAATGCTGCAATAAGGGTGATCCAATGGAAGTTCAATGATTAAGACTATTTGCCTTCTATGGAAACTTTCCATTGCTAAGCCTTGCAATGAAATGATGAATGAATGAAAAATTAATGGTTAGAAAGAAATGGAAACTGAATAGATATTAAATGCATTTCTTTTTGCTAAGGGTAACCAATGAGGAGGTTCGCAGGAAGATCCAAGCAGCCATTGAATACGATGAACTCCTGACGCTGGTCAAGAAACGGAAACTAAAGTGGTTTGGCCACATCTCAAGGTCTTCTGGTTTAGCAAAGACGATTCTTCAGGGCACAGTGAAAGGAAAAAGAAGAAGAGGTAGACAGAAGAAGAGGTGGGAAGACAATATCAAGGAGTGGACAGGAATGGATTTTGCCAGCTCAACTAGGGCAGCTGAAGACAGGACAAGGTGGAAAAGGATTGTTTCGAAGTCATCTGTGGTGCCCCGATGACCTAGTAAGGTTATGGGACAGAATAGAATAGAACAGATAGAAATATGAAATAGCAAAAGGAGGCATAAAAGTAACTATCAAACACTTTGTAATAGTTTTATTCTCCATATAGACTCTAGGCGTTTGGTTTTATGATAAAACGAAACATTTATGCTTGGGTAAAGGATGGACGAATAAACACCTAGTGAAACTACTAAAGCGCATGAATAATATGCAAAATAATAACATCCACTAATTTACAACACCCACGAACGATAAGGGACTAAGGCTGAGTCAACACGTTGGCCTAACATTCTACTAATGAGCAAGGTGGCCCAACCTTGGCAGGAAATGCAGGCCACACCAAACTGATAAACTTCAGTCAACATTGGCCCAATGCAGTAATACTATCTGGACAGTATGATCATAGGTTATCCCTGAGGGGATAAGTTAACCATATTAAGTTAGGATTTCATACTTGATTGTACGCCATTTCCTTTTGCTGAAATAGGGTCCCACTATTTCCCGGTGCTTCTACATTTGGCGCAGCCTACTGCAAGATTCTCACCAGCATCGCAAATGCATGATCTTTATAGCTTATCTTGAACACGTTATCTTGCCCTATACAAGCAATTCAAGCAAATATCCGAGAGTTCAGTACAGCTTCCAAGCTTCGTCACTTAAGGCATAGGCGCTTGAAATTTAGACCGCAAGACTCTTCAAAATGTCAAAAGTCGCAAAGGCCATATGCCATTTAAAAATTATTGTACAGTGTTGTATTGGGCACTTTGGATGACAAGGTTTAGAAACGTTTCTAAGCTAGAACTTCAAGCTCCTGTGCTTAAGGGTACAGATCAATAACAAGTTGTACTCGATTATGCACAGTTTCGTTTCGCTAAATGTGGGTCCCACTATTTCCCATATTTGTTCCCATATTTTTGCGAACCCAGCTGCCAGCATCGCTGAGGCATGAACTGTAAAACTTGTCCTGACACTTCGTCTCACATAATACAAGCATCTCACCTAGTACAAGCAATTACCAGAGTATGTACAGTCCACTTAGAAAAGCTGTCACTAAGCAATACAGGTCCCCTAACAAAATTTAATAGCACCGAAGCTCACCTGTTACAAGCAATCACTAGACATATTAAAGGAAAAAGCTGTCAAACTCGCCCTTTACCTACAGCTTCAACAAAGTCCAAGAATACAATAAAATTTACTTATATTGCTGCCAATTTTCTATGGTACTACTTTCATCCTATAGATTCATTGCTAAGGGACCGACCATTTGATATTCTGGGGGGGGGGGGGGGGGGGGGGGGGGGGGGGGTGGAGGGGGCCTGGTATTCTTGATGGAGACACAACATTTTATTTCACAGGCCTCTGGAAACAATTTCTTTTTTTTTCACCTTGTGGGAGCTAATTTATTTTTTTTACAAACTAACTCAAACAGGTTATTTTTTTTATTATTTTATAGCTGAAGTGAACTATCAGATCCTTGTTTACTTGACCTTAATATCCTTTTATTTTACCCACATCAGTACTTTTTACACCTTTTTTTCTCACAAAAAGAACATGGTGCTGTCTTTAACCAGGCCAAGGGCATGGCTTAGCTTGCTTTTGCAAACCAGTGCCTGGAGCATGTTACTCTTTTCATCTAAGGTACAGATACAAACATCCCTGTATGAGTTTGGCAAAAAATTAGGCCTTAAATTAGGGCTATTTTGGCCAAAATTTAGGGCTATTTTGGCAAAGTTTTAGGGCTAACATTAGGAATTTAAGTTTTTTTTTCTATCCCAATATATGCCAAAACATGCTTTATTTGTGCTTGAGAAAGTTTGATAAATACATACTGATAGAGTCACATTATACATGAATGGCAATTAATAAAATGGCCGAAAGTTATGTGCTAAGAAGTTAACAAAGGGGGGTCTGGGGGGCAATTCCCCCCAGAAGCTAAAGCAATTTCCCAATTTCAATGGCAATTTTAAGACTTGAAACAATAGAGAAAAACTAGGAATGATGATAAAAATAAGGGTTTTTATATTAGGACTTTTGCCTTTTAGAGTGTTTATTTTGCCATAATGGTTTTGTCTCCCATAAGCTAGTGACTCTTTTGCAATTCAGTTTTAGTGGAAACATTTACTTAGTAATGTGGCAGATCATTAATACATGTATGTGAATGTTGCATTGTATAGGATGTTTTTGTAAATGTATGCTCATGCGGGCCCGCTGGTGTAAACCAATTGTAGATAGGGCTTCTACGTTTACAAAATATTGTAAACGTTTACACGAGCGCTAGAAAACGAAACGATGCCGTTTAAACGACCATTACCATTGAAATTTTACTCTTAGTATCGGACATCTATGAGACGCCCCCCATACCTTATAATTATTATAATTATGTTACCACAGTGTCATCCAATAATGCGCTTTCATTTTCGGGGATCAACTCGAAGTTTACTGTAACCGACGGTATTAAAAACGTATTTACTACTGACCAATTTCCGACGGCAGCAATTATTTCCACCGTATTTGATAATTACATGGATTAGATTTATAAAACATTGGATATAATTATCATGTTAATTGATACTTACTGTCAACGTTACATGCTGCAATTATCTCACTTTCGCGGTAAGCTTATCCTGTGAAACACAAGTACCGAGGTAGTCCTAATTTTTTCTATTGCACAACATGTGTTGTCGGCAGACATAACCTTGCCTTTGATCTGTACCTTATACAATTAGCTGCTGATTATGACGTAACAATTTTCTGGCAAAACGTGTACAGGTCATGCTTTGCGTAAGGTACACAGAAGTTAGAAAACAAAGATTTTAATATTAGATGTTTCCGAGGACGCCGTCAAGTACATTAAGATTTACTACTGACGACTGTATAAGATATTATAACTTGTTGGTGGTTTACAGTGTGTTCAGGTTCGGTTAAACTATGTGTGAATTTTGTAAACGTTTAGCACATATACACTAACCGTTACCATTTATCCGTGTAAACGTAGAAGCCCTAATTGTAGATAATATAAAAATATTACTATAAATGCGGGGGTCTGTGGGGCACAGCCCCCAGAAGCCAGAGACATTATAAATACTCAATTCAAATGGAATTATCTGCAGACTATATTTTTTTTTTTTAAATTTTGGGTGGAAACAGGTTATTTTTTTCTCTTACTTTTGAGGCCAGATTATTTTTTTGAACCCCCTTATGAGCCAGGTTATTTTTTTCTTGCATATCCAAAGACAGGGAGTTTATTTGATAAATATACCAGCCCCCCCCCCCCCAGAATATCAAATGGTCGGTCCCTAAGGGATAACCGCTCAAGCTTTAAGGGATAACCTATCGATAGAAAAAGCTTTTTCAAAAGCTAAACTTGTCGAACTTTTGGCACTGACGTCGACAGGTGCCCGTGTGACACACCAACCTACGATTTTTGCACTGCCAGCGGAATTATGCAATGGCTGTGCATGCGGCATTCAGTCAGTCGAAGTTTTGTTTCAAACAATTAATATGTTAATGCGCAATAAAAAGTGCAGAATTACGTTTAAAGAACAACTGAAGGATCGTTTCAACAAACAGTTCAGAGTTTACATTCCGCCATCTTGTTGTCAAGTAGCTGAGGGTAAAACCCTTCACTTCATAACCTATCTGTTAGGGTACTCGGACAAAACGGACCATGGACAAAACGGACCAGACAAAACGGACCACGGTTAAGACAAAACGGACCACGTTTCAGGACAAAACGGACCACGTTTCAGGACCAGACGGACCACGCTAGAAGACAAACCAGACCATTAATTGGTGCCAATTAAAAGATTTAGGAGTATATGATTACTAAAGACAATGTTAAATGTTCACAATTATTTGACTACTGTTCATGACCTCAACTATCTTTGGTTGTCGCAACTATCTAATTAATTTAATGGTAAGATTTTTATCTTTTAAGCAAGCAAATTTCTTTATTAGTGTTGCAACCAAAATAAAACATGCTTTCTCGAGGTTAACGGAAGGTCTGCACGTGGTCCGTTTTGACCGTAAACGTGGTCCGTTTTGTCCTGAACGTGGTCCGTTTTGTCCCCAGAGTGGTCCGTTATGTCCGTGGTCCGTTTCGTCCGTGGTCCGTTATGTCCCTAATTCATCTGTTAGTCATACTAAACACCGCTTATTGTCTATTAGTCCTGATTGGGTACGAAAAGTAAGTACTGTTGGCGACAATGAGTTAATGGCTTGGCATCCCAAGGCGGCACTACTGTTTTGGTTCTTCTTGGTTGTTTAATGTGTTGTTTGTTGCTATGTCTGTTTTTCATATCTTGTTTGAGATGTTAAGGATAGCCCGGTGACCACCTACATGAGAAATGGCTGTTCACTAGCTGCCGCTGATGGTGTATTTGGTGGTGACTGTTGTCTGTTTCCCACATGGTGTCTTGGGTAGGATCTGGGATCAGTTCCTGAGAATTTTCCTGTCAACTTTTGTTATGAAATAATGGAACAAATACACAGACTGCATTCTGATGCCAAACAGTTGCAAGTTGGAAAGGACAAATAGCAGAATAAAGTAGTATATATGCCAGAGAGCAAGGTACAATGGGGATCTTCAGCACTTATAAGCTGTATCTCAATTTCAATCTCCTGTCCCACGGACTGTCGCAGACTAGAAAAGAGAAAACAGTCGGTAAAATTGTTTGTACTGTTCGAGCAACTGCCGATAACCTCGCTGCTGTAAGCGGCAACTCAACATCGCTTTAAAGTCTGCTTGGTACCAGTGACAATTTTACCTGCATGGAGCGCTAGCTATCCCCTTCAACAAGACAAGTGCCTAAGTATGGTAGCCACTGAAAAGAAAAGAAGCACACAGATAAGCTAACCAATCCTCAAAAGAATAGAATAAATGGGAAGGGGATGCCTGTTGTCACCGGGGTAATATAAAGAGAATACCATGTTAGTGTCTTTGGATATCAAGTTTATCAGGCGAGACCAGAAACAGCGTCGGAATGGCGAGGCTTGCCAGAGGTGCTAGAGTGTTTCCTTTTGTCAGTATATAGCAATCAATACCAATCGACAGCATTTTGAATGAACTGTCTGAAAATTAAAAGTACAAAAACTCCCCTTGTTGGGAACAGGGATCAAGTTTTGACTCAAACTCTCCCGTTTCAAGTTTAGTACCACATAACAACACAAGAAAAATGTTGTAGTTTGGCCAAATTTACTATAATTCAATTTTATTCACAAAACATTTCATTTTTAACTAGGTAATGAAACAATTAACGTATTTCTGATAAAATACGGCCGTAAAGGTGTTTCATTTCTAGCCAAAGGTCTATCAGCGCCAACCCCTTCCCCTTCCCCAACCACCACGCACACCACACAAAAGGGCACAGTAGAAACAAGAATCATTGTGAATCCCTTTTCCCCGCAAAAAGGCGTTATTATGACTAAAAAAAAAAAAAGAAAAGAAGAAGAAAACTGACTGAACATACAAAAAGGACTTAGGAGAGAACAGAAACAGTTTTCCGTGTCCGATGATAAGCATTGTAGAGAGTTGAATTGAGTGATGTAGTGGCTGTGACAGAGTTTCTAACGCTACCATAATGAAGACCCATAACCCGGGAAAAAGATATAGCAATAAAATTTTATACATTTAAGTGCGGTATGTATTCGGCCAACAACGAGATCAGGGGCACATTTCTTTTACCAGAAGAGGAAACATATTTCGGAATCATGGTTCTGTTTTGGTGTTTCAGTTTACTGTTACTGTGACACGATTGATTCTTCCCCTACCGCTGATTCAAGAAGGGCAGTTGTCAGTTACAGGCGGAAATGCGTGAACTTGGTACTAGTTAAATCGCTTGTCACAGACTGTAAAAGACTGTCACAAATAAACTAGTACTTGGTTGTTTAAATGTGTGTGGGTTAAAAAGTCGTTTAAATTTTCCTGAATTTATTGAAACTTTGGCGAACTACGATGTCTTATGTGTCACAGAGACAAAACTTGACGACACTGATGTAATCTCCATACCCGGTTATCATTTTTTGTCACAACACCGTAAACAGAAATACCTGCGTAAGTCTGGTGGTATAGGCATATTTTACAAAAACAAATTAGAAAACAAAATAAAAATTATAGACACCGAGTCTGACTATATTTGAGCCCGTCCAGATAGAAATCGACCTTATGACATGCGACGTGAAACTGAGATAAATGACGTCAAAGTTCGACGTTACGTCAGACGATTTTTCCCGCTGTTTCACACGGCATGTAACTGAACTTTAATCTGAATGTTTATATTGTCGGAAACCACTGTAGCCGCATATTTGTTGCCAGGATTCGAGAAATATGATTCTTTGAAGCATTAGGCATCACCATAACTGCAGTTTGCATTTATAATCGCATTTAATAAGTTAAAAAAATACTTTATTCGAGAACTAATTGGGAGATAATTGTTCGCATATGTGTTGTAAATCCAGCTTCAAAAGCTTCGATTCTCTATCATGTTCGTAATGTTTCATCTTTGAGCCACAAAAAACTAATTGCGGATTATATGTAAATATATAATCTAAAAATTAAAAATAATGGAGTTTAAATGTGGTTTGTTTGCTTTTTCGCCGTTTGGTACTCAAAGTCCGTAGATCATGGATAACTTTCCACGCCACTGTTTAAAAATCGATAATCGATATTCGCGAATCGAGCTGGTAATGAAATACACTACGAGATATGGGCAAGTCATCTTTTTCTTCTTATTTTATTTTTCCTTATATTCAAATCCATTTTTCCGTGTTCATTTCGAAAACCGCATTAATTTGCGAACAGCGTGATATAATTTTTGAAAAGATTGCATAAGAAATACCGCGGTCATTTTTTAGTTTAAGTTGACTACCCTCAAAATGTATAGAATATATAGTAAATCATGACATTTTTACTGCGTTGATCAAAGTTTTTACCCGCATATGTCTCTTTTTTTCATAAAATGAAAATTTTCCGTGTTCATTCCGAAAACTACAATTATTCAGCATTTCACTGATATATATTTTTATTGAAATAGGAAGTAAAACAGTGCGGTCATTTTTACATTTTCGATCAGCACCCTTATTTTCTATGCTGGCGCAAATATCCAACAGAATTCACACATTACTCCAGGTGGCGTAGAAAGTTGCGGACGTTTACCTTAGTTTTGTTACACACAGAGAAAATACAGATCACACCCCCTTTCTAAAGAGGCGCCTAAATGAGCAAGAAATCTGTTTTACCAAAAAATGGCATGTGTGTGGATGTGGAAAAGCGGGAGGGGAGGAAGGTGCAGAACAACTCTCTAATCCTTAAAGCACGCCAACTAACTCTAGCACTATAAGTACTCTCCCTTGTTTTACCATCAGCTTGGTTTATGATAATAAAAACCAATATGTCAACATGCATGCAATCCATTATAAATTAGATCTATCATAAAGAAGTTGAACTGTTTTATCACCCAAATAATGTCTTTTTACATGTAGGCTAGAGCGAGAAAATATGAACAACGACGGCAAGGGACATAAATTTATATGTAAATCTGAACGTATGTTTAGTATGAAATTTGTAATCAAGACTACGTTACAAAACAGAACTGAAAAGCCGAAAACGGACACTCGGCGCCACGTACGTTGGGCAGCCACTGAGCAACTTGGGAAGTCGTTATGAGAATAGAAACAGAACAGAATTAGACGAAAACTGTTGGAGACTTGAACCAACAACAACATCATGCAGTAATACAGTCCATTTGCTGTAAAAACGGGTTTTATCATTTAATCTCTTATTTTATTGTTTATACATATTAACTTAGATACTTTATCTTTTCTCAAATATGCTTATTTCTATTGATCAATGTTACAGAAAAAATTAATATTTGACATAATGGCCACAAGCCCCGCTCACTTCTTTTGTAAAGCCTCCTTCACACGTGCAAAGTTTCCGTTTGACAAAGCAAAATTTGCTCATGTGAATAAACAAATGTGCCATATTTTCATTGCCAAACTTATATGTTGAAGTTTATATAACAAACAAAATGTGTCCGTGTGAACAAAAAAAATTGCCATAGAATATGTATGGATGACTTGCGATTTTACGTCCTTTTCAACAGTATTTCAGTCATATCAGGACGATGGGAAGTTGATAATGAAAGGTTGTGTGCAATGGAACCCCGTTTACGGTAGGAAAGATTCTCGCCTCCAGCGGGATTCGAATCCGGTCCGCTAGATCAGTAGGCCAGCGCTTAACCCACTGAGCTACCGGGGCTCCCCCATAGAATATGTAACAAAGAAACTAGCTATGGAGATGAACATAGAAAACTTTGCTCATAATCAAGTCGGTTTGATTTTGAACAAAGTATATTTAACTAAGAAAATGTAGCATGGTTGGCCGTTCACACGGGCAAAGTTTATTTGTCCAGGAAACTTTGACAAATGATGTTTAATCGCGTGAACACAGCAGCAAATATTTCCTTGCCAGAGTTTATTTGACAAAGATTCTATGCCACATTTTTCTTTAAGAAATAATTTTCTCCGTGTAAACGCAAAATGTTTGGCAAACTTTCTTTTTTAAAGTTTCTATGACAAAGAAACTTTGGTCGTGTGAACGAGGCTTATTTGTATATGTATATAACTGTAGGTTTTTCAGTCCTGTTCATTGCAGTGCAGTCAATTGTATGCAAAATACCGTTGAAATAGCCATGTGCATAGAGCAAAACAAAAACAATTATGGGGCTCTTACTTAAATACATTTTCCCACATGTAAAAATGGGCAAAAACTGACGAAAATTGGTGCATTTTTTCAAAAGGATCTTTTTTATTCTAAAACACATTTACCTGCAAAATTTGCAATTTGTTATGTACAAGGTAAAACATACAAACGTCATTTACTCTGATAAAATTTTTATTATTCGTTTCTGAGAAAATGACTTTTTTTATACACGTAGGCAGCGCAATGACTATAATCAGCCTTTGCATCAGTGCTTTTGAGCCCAATAGACGCATATAAAATCTCGGCATTTGGGCCTGGTAAATTGTATGATGAACTCCAAAGCAGAAGCGATATCTCTTGTGACGTGGCTCATTTAAGGTGTATGGTACACGTCTGTGTTTTCCCACCATTTTTTCGAAGGGAAACAACTTTTATGATTTCCTTTTTAACTTTCCCGGACGACGTAGCTCTTCAAAAATGAGCTCTTGTCTTAAAGTAAAATGCTGCTGAAGGACTCTTGCACAGAAACAATTTTTGCTTTGTTGAAAAGAAAATGACAAAGTTAATTACTTGCTCATCTTTAGAAACAGTTGAAGTATTTCAGAACGTCAAAAGGTATTAGGTATTTTTATTAATTAATTTATTTATTCAATTTGCTTTATGCCCTCGAAGCCATAGGTGCACCGTAGGTATGACGTTTCCGGATTGTCAGTACGTGCGAATGGCCATACTGAAGCATGTCGGTCAGTCCGAATATTAAGTTTATTTCTTGTTAAAGCTGCTTAGAGGTACAGGGTTCATACTTGGTATGACACTTACCGAGATCAAAGCCTTTCCACCTGTTCTACTTATCCCAAGAAACATGTGCCACGGTGGCACAAAGTCTATAGCTGTGTTAAAACATCAAAGTCTGATACTGCAAATGAGCTCATCCTCCATATTATTTTGAAAATCTAGGCGGGGTCACCCGTATCCTATGCCTTTGGACACGTTCTTTCTATCTAAAGATATTTTTTCTCATTCTTCAGAACCATGAACTGGTTTACCAACATAGGACACGGCTCTTTGGATACTAAAGCTATTGAATATTTTATCAGTTTTTGAGGCGACCAAATTCTCTTCCACCAAATGTTAGTGGTTGCGACGGAAGCGCAGTTTTACTTACGAATTTCTTAACGGGAAAAGCTTCTCATACTGATTACATGCGTTTTTAAGTATTTCCATTCTTGTACCGACGTCCCTCCAACCCTCCTTGCACCTCAGCGGAACGTGTCCATATCCGCAGTAGCGGAGCAATTACATGCGTTTGCTGTGTTAATGTTAATAATACTGATATGCATTTCAAGTGAAAACTTTGATAATGGCGTTATCCATAACAGTTTAACGTGACGTGACGTCACGTAACGTTATTAATTTGGACATATCTAATTAGATACCAGTGTGTTTAAAATTGCCGTAAAATCCTTAATAATCTAGATAACTTCACACGGTTTTTACCTTTTTGTTCCATAATGGCATGCGCATTCAGATAACAGAAAACCTAAAAATCGATTTTTTATGTCATAAGGTCGATTTCTATCTGGACGGGCTCATTTTATGGGTAAAACTCGATAAAACGTTATTTCGTATAGGAGAAGAATTTATTTTAGGCGTTTTGTATATTCCTCCTGCTCAGTCACGATTCCTAAACGATGACGAGTACAATAACCTTGAAATGGAAATTACATCAGTGTGTAGTCAGACCTCATATATTTGTCTAACAGGCGATATGAACGCAAGAACTTCTCAAATGTGCGATTTTATTACAGCTGATGAGACCATTGCTGATATAATGAATTTTGATCAAGAAACCCTGCTTTTTTATAACCAGTCTGAACAGTTAGAGAAAATGAATGTAAATAAAAATAGAGTTTCCTGTGATGGTAAGACCAATAACAATGGTTACCGACTAATTGATATCTGTATTAACAACAATCTATTTATACTTAATGGACGGTTTGGTAAGGAGAGAAGCGTGGGAAAATGCACCTTTCGTGATCAATCTCTCATAGATTATACGATTTGTTCAATTAATACAATCAAATTACTCTTGGATTTTGAAGTAATTGAAACTGACTCATTACTAAGTGACGACCATGCTTTACTTTCTTGGTCAGTTAGTACATGTTTTCATGAAGAAACAGAAACAAGCGATAAAAACTATGCTTCATATAAAAAATGGGACCAACGCCACGGGTCTGACTTTATAAAAAGTATCCCGATTGAGACCGTGGAGGATTTGTGTTCTAAATTAAAGCCCTCGAAAGTTGCGATAAACGAGGTAGCAAATAAAATAGCTTCTATTCTCACTGATGCAGCTAAGCGTTGTTTTCCCACAAATCCACGCAGATCCCATTCAAGCAATGACAAACCCTGGTTCGGTAAACGCTGTCGAGACGCGCGCCGAAACTATCACTATGCGAGAAAAAAATATAAAAGATTTATAAACCGTCAAAATAACTCCAATTTGATAAACGCTAGTAGAACTTATAAACGTACCATGAATTTCTATTTAAACAAGCAAAGGAACATTAATGAAAACAAATTACGACAAATGCATTCGACCAAGCCAAAAGATTATTGGCGGTATATAAATAGTTTGAAAAATAAAACAAATATTTCTATGCCCCATTTACAGGAATTTTATGAGTATTTCAAAGACATTAATGCATCCGACAATTCAGAATCTTTTGACTTTAGTGACTCTACCTTTGACATAAACAACTCCGAAGAAATTTTGAACTCAAAAATTTTGGCAAGTGAAATAAGTTTTGCTATTCGCGGGCTGAAATTGGGGAAAGCACCTGGTTATGACGAGATCTTAAATGAAATCATTAAATCTACCGAAGAAGTTCTGATGCCACTTTATGTAAAACTCTTCAATTTCATTTTTGAAACAGGAATTTTACCAGAAGTTTGGCTACAAGGGAAAATAAGACCAATTTATAAAAATAAGGGAGATCAGTTAAACCCCGAAAATTATCGTCCCATAACAGTATTGAGTTGCTTAGGAAAATTATTTACTGCCATCCTTAACAATAGATTAAAGCGATTTCTTGACACATATGACGAGCTCAATGAAAATCAGGCCGGGTTTCGAAATGGCTATTCCACTACTGATCATATATTTACTTTAAATGCACCAATAGAAATTTTTAGATCTCAAAAGAAAAAACTCTACTGTGCCTTCATCGATTTTTCCAAAGCATTCGATTCCGTATGGCGTATTGGTTTATGGGGAAAATTGTTGAACAGTCATATAAATGGCAAGTTTTTCCGTGTTGTGCATAATATGTACGAGGGTATTAAATCTAGTGTCTCTATAAATGGCGAAACTTCGTCATTCTTTGCATGTGAGTGTGGTGTCAGGAAGGGTGAAAACTTATCGCCCCTCTTGTTTGCAATATTCTTGAATGATCTTGAATCTGTCCTAATACACAAGGGTCTGTCTGGAATAACTATCGACTTAAATGATAATGATATCATGATCTACATGAAATTAAACATGTTTACTCTCTTATACGCCGATGACACCGTTCTAATGGCTGAAAGCCCGACTGATATGCAACAATGCCTTAATGCTTTCGCGTCATATTGCCAAGAGTGGAAATTAACCATCAATAAAGATAAAACTAAACTATTGATTTTTGGGGCAAGGAAAAGATTAAATATTAATTTTAAAATTGATGGCGAAACAATTGAAATTGTTGATAAATATAAATATTTAGGCATATTTTTTTCACAGTCTGGAAGTTTTCTTAATGCAAGAAAGCACATTGTACAACAAGCAAAGAAAGCGATGATTCTTTTATTTACAAGAATAAATAATCTAGACATCCCTATAGATCTTCAGCTAAAACTATTCGACCACACAGTTTTACCAATATTAACTTATGCATGTGAAATATGGGGACACGAAAACTTAGACCTGATTGAAAAAGTCCACAACGAATTTCTCCGAAAAATTACTCATGCCAAAAAAAGTACCCCTTTATATATGATCTATGGCGAATTGGGAAGGTTTCCTCTAGAAATAACAGTTAAATCTAGAATGATCGGCTACTGGAATAGACTGATTCATAGTAAATATACAAAACTTTCCTTTTTGATATACCAGTGCTTAATGCACTCCTCGAACACTTCGTCTAAATGGCTCAGCCATATTGAGCGCATCTTAATTCAGCTGGGTCGACCAGATTTATGGATGGTACAACAAAATGTCCATATAAAGTCTTTAAGTTATATAACAAAAAAAATACTTACCGACCAATTCATACAAAGCTGGCTTACTAAAGATACACAGTCCTCGAAAGCAATGACATATTTTTGTTTTAAACAGAATTTAGCTTTAGAAAAATATTTTATATCCTTGCCTTTCAAACAATATATCTCTCTTTTCAAATTCAGAACAGGAAATAACAAATTACCGATAGAAACTGGCAGATGGGACGGTACTGATATCGCAGATCGAAAATGTTTATTATGCCCTCTCAACGACGTCGGATATGAATTCCACTACATATGTAAATGCCCTTATTTTGATTCAGAAAGGAAAACATTTATAAAACCCTACTATTTTACCCGCCCAAATATGTTCAAATTCGGTGAACTCTTTAAAAGCGAAAATAAATCGACATTAATTAACTTAAGCAAATTTATAAATATTATCCTACGTGCATTCAAATAATATAATTAGTTAATTACGTTATTATTCTAAACAAGGGAATCAGAAATGAAAACATATATAAAACACTACTATCCTACCCGCCTAAATATGCTTAAATTCTGGGAGCTCCTTAAACGCGAAAATAAATCGATACTAATTTAAGCAAATTTATGCCTTGATTATCCGACGTGCATCCAAATAATGTTATATATCTATATTCTAAACAAGGTAGCGAATGTGTATATGGAAATATATCCCCTTCATATTGCCACAAAAATACAGCAAAAGTTCGATTCCGGCTGAAGGCGGAAATCTTTCCAAACTTGAACAGGGTCCCATTTGCATTGAGCCTTTTATTGATACCCTCCACTGCCCTGAAATGATTGTAATACTGTTGAAAAGAACATAAATTCGCAAGGTACCCATCCATCTACTCTACAACTTGTACCAAAACATGTATATGTACTGATAAGCCAACAATTAATAACCAGTTAAAATAGTTAATCTGAATCTTGTATCAATCAGGGGTTTGATAATATACTGTCGCGTCCAAGAGCGTCCTCTCATTTATGTCATAGCTTCACCATATCCGGGCGCGGTACTATGTTTCGAAGCGAACCGCGCATAAAATTTTCTAATTATCCCTTTATCTCGCCCTTGTATTTAGTTTCGACAAGGGTGAACTCAAAAGGGATATGCCTATGAATTCTATAAAAGGGATAGGACTTAAAAAAAAATCATATCGGATACGCACTACTTGCATCTCATGTGAAGTGCTGCCGGTGACGGGGACGTCCTGTGCTCCGTCACCGGCAGCGCTTCAATACAAATCAAACATGGGTAGCTGGAGGCGGGGACATGCCTGTTTGGACATTGGTCCGCCACATGACTCCCTGTCTCCAGACCACCGAAATACTCCACGACAGCATGCCGAGATGCGATTAGTGCTTTCATAGCTAGAGATACACAGTATGTTTTTTTGTTTTTTTTTAATGAAGTTTGATTTTCCTCCTATGAGGCCTGCTCCTCCGAAAGTTACATATTTATATGTTTGTTTGCTTTCAGAACGAGCCTCACACTTATACTATTAGTCGATGTGTCGTTATGCCTTAGTACATGATGTGTATAATATATAAGCAATTCTTAGTAATAATGTCAATGAGTTAATTATTTGGATGATTTGAGTGTACATACAGACTTTGTTCGTGTAAATATATTTGAATCTAGAAATATGAAGTTCCATGTAACATGTAACATGGGCGTAGCTAGGAGCAATAAGTTGATACGCACAATAATTTTTCATACTCTGAGGGTAAATATAGGGGCTAGGCCCCTAAAATATTTCATATAACCATGTATATCGGCAGTTGGTACTTAAATTTTGTCCAGTTTATAAAATTTCAGCATGCAAATATGCAGGTGCGTTTTGAAATTTTGACAAAATTTCAATACGCACTTGCGTATTTGCCGTATACGTAGCTACGCCCTTGTGTAATTATGTTTACGTATGTACAGGGTAGTGAATTAATTAACGTTAAAAGCAGGCGAAAGTACCAGTTTCTACTGAAATCGATACTGTTTCCTTATTCAAAAACTGGCCATTTTTACAGCTAAACATAATGTAGCAAGCGGTTAAGGTGTATGGATACACCTTCATATTATTCTGCCATCTTTACAAAGGGGAACAACTAATGTGATTTCCTGTTTATTTCCCCAAAGAACGGTGCCCTTCCAAAATGAGGCCTACTCTTGCAGGAAGGAATGTGTTCCCAATGGAGCATATCTCTCCCTCTGAGAGTTGGTCATCATTGAAAGAGAAAAACAATGGATAAGACAAGGTTGCTTTCCCCGCAAGTGTATGAATTTACCATAAATTTATTGTAGAGTGCTGTGTAGACCTGTTATCTGTAGTACATGTAGTAACCTTATATAACTTAAACAATGTGCAAATATAAAGGTTGACACCCCAGCAGGCACATGATGTTTAGGTGGCGTCGTCCTGACGTCGATGCCACGTACTGACGTCGCATCGATGTCAGTACGACGTCATTTGGACGTTATGTGCCTGCTGGGACTTTGCTTCTCGACTTCTAAAGCGCTTTGAGCTACAAAGCATTTTGGCTTCTATCACTAGCTTCATCAACGGACGAACAAGCGTCGAAAATTAAGACTTTACTGCTAAAGTAATCAAGTATATATGTCCTACCTTAATCGGAATCTGTTTAATCCAAATTTCTAATTCCAACCAACGACTAGTAACGTCTAGACCGCGTGGCCCAGTAACCTATTGCACGTGAATCTCGAAAGTGAGTAACATTTATTTATGTCAGGTATTTATTTACACATTGTTTATATTTGCTGTAAAGGGTTATAGTTTAGAGAAAGATCATACAACTCTATTTGTACATCTTAATCCATTGATGCGTGGAGCCCCATTAAGACGACATAGGCCAGCAGTACGGACTCATATCCGATTCCGCAAATGTGGCATCTGATCGGGGTTCATTCTGTTAATAAGGTCGAACATTCAGTTACGATGCGCGAAGAGGAAGACTAATGTAAACGCGATCAGCAGGGCCTCGGACCGGCCCGTGCATTGGAACCGTCCCGAGGCCTTTACTGTTCGCACACACCGTGTATGGATCCAGGTGCCTGAAGGCCCAACTTAACACAAGTCCATTTATTGACATGTGTAGCCACATTTTCGCGCAACGTAGCTCAGATAATTCCATACAATAATTTGTTATAATGTATAGTTGCACATTTTAATTGGATTCCCAGGTTTAATTTGGAATTTCTTATATATACGATGGTAAATATGCACAAATATCAGACTGTTTCAGTCTAGTGAACTTCTTCAGGAGGGGAGGTGTCTCCCCGGGGGTCAGTTGTCTGGACGCGTCTTTTCCCGTTCGCCCGTGCCATTGCGGATTCTTGGAGTTGACACACTCCTAGAGTTCGCCCGAATTTTGAAGGCCGCGAAGACTGGACCGCCAGCCGACTGACATCGCGGAGATGCATCCCTTTGATGGTCGCAAATTAGAAGCTGATGATTTAATCCACTAACGGCAAACATATGTAGAAGATGCTAAATAATTTACTTCACCCCCCCCCCTCCCCCCCCCCCCCCCATCATTATTTTTCGATTTGTCTGTTGTTAAAACGTGCGGCAGGGTAAAAATATATAGTAAATACCCGGTGGGCACGCGGCGTTGAGTCAGCCTTGATTCAACGTCTTGGAATTGACTCAAGGTTGAGGCAATGTTGATTCGAATCTGCGTGCCCGCAGGGTAAACTTTAGCAAGATCCACCATATATGTTGTTATTATTACAAGATGTTTAGTAACTATCATGTCCGAGTAAATGTAATGTATTTATTTCCTCATATGTCTGTACAGATCTGAGAGTAATAAAGTGTATGTTCGTTCGTTCGCTTAGGAGGTCTATGCCTGCCCAGGAACAGCGTGGTTTAGTTAACTGACCGTCTCGACCTGACCATCGTTGTTTACCGTGGAGGGAAAGCAACAACACAACAACAACTGTAACATGATTAACTACAACTGAAATAGAATTGGCTTGTTTTAAGGCGAATCACACGGGTCGGAGATTGCGTCATCTCAAGAGATTTTGTTTTCAAATTATTGCAATTAATTCTAGCTGACAACCCAAAAGTCTGATCGCTTAAAAGCCTTTGCATAAGGGACGAGTCATTTATTGTCAGCTGGGGGGGGGGGGGGGGGGGGCCGGGTACATTTAGGGGGGGTCGGAATGTTTTTTGGTGATGTACTGGGGGGGGTCGGAAATAAAAAAGCCTTGGAGCAGGGGGGGGGTCATATATTTTATTAGGCATATTGGGGGGGGTGTCAGAATTCTTCTATCAGTCTTCATTTTTAAAAATGTCTCAGCTTCTGGGGGGCAAAGCCCCCCAGATCCCCCATTACTAATAGGATTTTGGACTCTTTTCTTTCAAACTCACAACTTAAAACTCTTTATGGAAATGACTAAAAAAAATGGGGCAGCTTCATATCCAAAAACAAAACTTTTCATTGATTTGCTAGAACAGTATGAAAGTGTCTATAAAATCATGTCAAGTTGATGATTTTGTGCTCAATTAAATTTAATGCCTGCATTTGTGATATCAGCTCTCCACCTGCCTTTTCATCAGCAAAAACACAGCCCCCAGACCCCCACCACCCAGAGGCCCTATTAATATTATTTACAGTTATAATTATTAAGCAGTCGACAAAAAGATTTCTGGATGGCCATTAGCAGAAGAAAAAATGCAAGAAATGCAGACAAAGTTTAAACAGACCATGATTACATGTAATTAACCTGTTAGAAGGAGAAAATGTTCTTTGTGTTTCATACGGCTAGGTTTTAATTGAGGTCAGTCTGACATAAAATATGTAATATGGTATGTGCGTGAAGGATAGCTGGCACTGGGGATAGGGGGGGGGGGGTCATAAAAAATTTTGTCACCTATCTGGGGGGGGGGGGGTCGGAAAAATAATTCTGGTGAGACTGGGGGGGTCGGAAAAATTTTGGTGAACCTTATGAAAATGTACCCGACCCCCCCCCCCCCCCCCCCCCCCCCCACACACACACATGATAATAAATGACTCGTCCCTAACTGCACAGCCTGCATCAAAACGTTGTATTAATTTCGAATCTCATTTTCAAACGTACGGATTAGGTCAAAGAAATACGCCCATTGTTTAAGTACTGCATTTTACCCATATTGTTACGAGGATCACGTTCGGCATAGACACTCAGGTATAACCAACCGATACTCGGGTATGCATGACAGATCCCAGATCAGGAACGCCCAGAGTTGACTATAAATAACACTGCAAGCATGATAAATCAGAAATCAAGCGACAATGGCACACACTCATCAGCATGTGAATTTATTAAGAGAACAGAAACATGTCTAAACTGGTTCATTTGACAGGAAAATGGTTGGAAAATTTATGTAGCTACGAGGAAAGAGTACGACTGGTATAAATTTACAAGAATATCTCTGTATTTTTTATAGGCATAAGAAGAAAAAAAGGGTAATAATAAACTGAATGCAAATGATTTCGAATTGTATTGCTTTCGAGCAAAACACCAGTATTGTGGAATTGCCTGTGCGGGGGTTCCTCGCATGTCTATGCCGAATGCACTGTCCGTAACAGCATTCTTGCAAAGTGATTTTATTTAACAATAAATGGAAAATATACGTTTCAAAGCCGCTGTATTGGAAGCAGATGAAGATTTGAATAACTTATTAGCGGTGTAAACAAAGACAGATGTAACGAACTTTAATTCTTTAGACCGATTGAGCAAATCGAAACACTCTCATTTAACCGAAATGGACAACAACGTGGAGAAACGGAATATTCTGAACCTTCCGAGTGATGTTATATTGCACATATTTTCGTTCTTATCTCCTATGGATATAGCGGGCACTGTACGACGAACATGTAAAGTATGGAACGGCCTCAGTTATGACAAATCCTTATGGAAAATAATAGACTTAAACAAATTTGGACTGAATAACAAATTTTCCACGTCAACATTTCTTGATTTTCTTGGAGGAATTTCTGAGTGTGTTCAGAAGTTGGATTTTCAGAGGACAAACCTTGATTCTGATGCATATCTTCACAAAGATATATACTGTCATAACTTACGTGAAATAAACCTTTTCGGAGGTGAAATTGCCGGTGACTGCGTTGTCAGTTTACTTGAGAAATACACAAATCTGACTTCAGTTACTCTGACTTTAAATTCAACTAAAACCTTCTCCGACATTGTGAAGCAGTTGAGCAGGTTGGAAAATCTGAAGAAATTAACACTGCATAAATGCAATATTGACGAATACAGCGAAGATATGTTAGACGAATTAAGTTCGTTATATAAAACTCTCAAGCATTTAGAAGCTGTCTCATTTGTTTTCTGCGATCTTCCTGTGAGCTTATACGAAGACATTGTACAAAACAATCCAAATTTACATGAACTTAATTTGATACTATGTAGTGAAATATACCAGGAAAGACATGAATTTAATGTCAGTATTGATGCTTTACCACAACTTCGGAAACTATCTTTAGCCAATACAAACTGCGATGATGGGGTGTTGAAATCATTTGCTGACAAAGCACGTAATCTTGGATACCTTTCGCTCTCTGCTCCCCAGTCGTTTATAACAGATACTGGTATTATGTACATGGCAGAACGATGTACATTATTAACAACCCTCATTATAAGTCGAAGCAGATATGATAAGAGTAGTGTCACCAATGTTGGTCTTGAAACGGTGAGTAAGTTCTGCCCTCTTTTACGACAGTTGGTTGTAAATCACTGCTCAGAAATAAGTGACAAGGGTGTTACTGCCATTGCTAAAGGATGTAAGAAGATGGAGGAATTTGAAATCGCTGGATGTACGGCTTTATCTGATACTGCAGTGCTGTGTCTTGCTGACAACTGTTCTAGACTAAAAAAACTGAATCTGAATGAATGTGTACAGCTGACATGTTTGTCTATAAATGCTGTTATCACCAAGTTGAAACACTTAAAATATCTCAGTTTAGAAACGTGTCATCGTTTAGCCAATCTAGACTTGCGTTCTGTAATTATAACACAAGAAAATCATGTTAGAACAGATTGTGGTGCAGAAAATGTACAAAGTATGGGTATGGTGGACCCTGCTGACGAAGACAAATCGATGACCACTGAAGAAGATAGTATCACAGATACTGTCAAATCACAGCTAATTGCAGTACCAGACAATAAACTCGAAGTTGAATACGAAAGTCCTGAATCTCATTCACATTTATTTAAGCTCTATCTGGGATTTTGCTCAAAGATTTCGATCAACTGTTTTCGCCAGATCGCCAATGTCTGTCCTGATCTCAGAGAAATAACTCTTCAAGGTTGCTCCTATCTCAACGATTCTTCTATAGGAGTGTTAGTAAGGTCTTGCAGATATTTGAAGAAATTAAACATCTCAGGTGGGTCTGTCAATCAAACAAGCAGGTTAACAGACAAGAGTCTGACCTACATTGCAATCGAGTGCAAGAACCTTAAGCAGTTAGTAATTTGTAAGAACCACAACATCACAATACAAGGTGTTCTTGGGGTGATTTCTGATTGTCCAAGTATTTCTCTTGTTTCTGTGTCGGCAGGGGATAGGACTAATGTGACAACAGCAGGATTAATTACTGCTGTCAGCGGTATTGAGTCTAAGCTGGTCAGGATCGAAAAGTTCTTAGACACAAGGGTTGATATTTTCGTTTATGTGAACAAAGGTTCAAGAATCCTTAGCTAGCAAAAGAGTGAACAGCTTTGCGCATATTCTTCAATTTCTTGTGTAAGTGAAAATCCGTTTTGACAATATGCATTGACAGTACCCCTTACACAGAGGAAATCACGTGGGTGTGGTCTGATATACCCTTTTGCATGCAGATTGTTATCAGAGTTCTTTGTCGTTACTAAACATTGTTTGTTAAACAGTCTTGGGACTTATGGATTTCCATCACGCAAATTTGTGATGGTTAACCATGCACTTTAAATGAAATGACATGATGGCTTACCATAACATGATTACTGAAATTCTTACCACAAGATGTCACTACATGTCCGAAGGATGAAACGTGATGGAGAGCCAACGTTGGTTTCTTCTGGTGTTATGGCTGGCCATAACAAAGACAAAATCCCTCAAGTACTTACTGTCGAGTAACTGGTGAAAAACCTTGAGTAACTCGTACAGTTAGCATCCATTACAAAAAAGCAAGCATTGTTGACAAATTTCATCGTAACACTTTATAAATAGTTGAAAATGAACTTGCATTTTTCTTGCATATGAAACAAGTCAAATGCATAGCAATATTTGTCTAATTTTGACCATAATTCTGCAGAAATAACCAAAATACAGACTGTCTATACTGAAATTAGTTAAGGGCTGGACCAAATATTAACTTTAAGTGTAAACAGGTCATACTGAACACTGCCAGTGGGTTTAATTGCCATTTTAGTGAGTTGGACTGAAAAATGTAAGAGTTATGGCTGACCACCATAAATGTGCGTGATGGAAAACCGTAAGTCCCCAATCTGTTAAATGGTATCACAATTGTGAAATCTGTAACTTATAGTTAGAAATGCTTCATTTTGTACGCAGAATTCCCCCCTCCCCCACCACCATCTCCTTCCAGTAAAGTAAAGTAAAACGATTGGCATTGACCAGGAACTAATACTCTACAATCACAGAAGGGAAAGAAGTACAATATATATAGACACGCCAAGTAAACCAAATGAACAACTATTTCCCACACAAATGGTCATTCAGCTAACCCAAGTAACATCTATTTTTACATACTTTCTTTTTTTTATAAATTACTAAACAAAACAGAAAGCAAAGTGGGCAGCTATATAGGTAACCATGTTGCTAAAGGGGACAAATAAGAACACATAACATTGAGGGTCAGAACAGAATGCATTGGAACGGTCAGTAACGATTACTCGAGCGCTTAATCTAGTTTTACTAGATCCTTACCCTAACTCACAGTATCCGAACGCACTGTACCCTCTCTTCCGGTTTTCATAGCGTTGAATCGAGAGTACAAAATTCGCTTATAACCAGTAGCCGGAAATCATTATGTTTTGATTTTTTATCCGGAATCTACTGCGTCATTTATAGTTATTCAGCTTTGAAAATGTTAAGAGGTAAGTTTAATATAATTTTCTCTTCGGTCTTTTACTTTATTGCCCTGTACAATGAAAAACTCCTTGCCGTCGCAGATTTTTTTTTCCGAACAGCTTAATTTAACACGAGATTGTGTCGTGCAAAACTTAGCTATCATTCTTTTATCAAAACTAACAAACTGTAGATTGATAACGCCTTCCGTTTATTCTAAAGATTTTTTATAAAACATGTAAGAAAATGCTCAAAATGATTTAAGAATCATGCCAAGGGCGATTTGAATACTGTACCAATTACTACCCACCCATACACGACATTGTACAGGGTAATAAAGTAAAAGACCGAAGAGCAAATTATATTAAACTTACCTCTTTACATTTTCGAAGCTGAATAGCTATAAATGACGCAGCAGATTCCGGATAAAATCTCAAAACATAATGATTTCCGACTACTGGTTATAAGCGAATGTTTGTACTCTCGATTCAACGCTATGAAAACCGGAAGAGATTGTACATGTAGTTCGGATACTGTGTAACTAACTCAAATAAGCCACATGCCTTTTCAACTGCTTCCATTTGCATTAGCGTTAAGAATTTACATATATATTGTATCAAAATAAAAACTGTTTTGAGACCAGTACAGGATTAAAGACATTATATGTAACAGCATTATTGCGTAGAAAGCTTTATTACTATTAAATACAATTTCAAAATGTACGTTTTTGTTCCATTTTATTCCTTATGTCACAGTCTCAAAAAATAAATATATAAAATGTGGACCGTTTTTGAAATTGCTGTAACTCCTTTATTTATGGAGGAAACGTTTCAAAATTTTCTGTGACTGTAGCAAGTTGATAACCCTTTGCACCAATGAAGTTTTACTATCAGGCGACACTGCTTACAGGAAGTGACGTCATAATGTTGTAGGCTAATACTTGACGTCATTTCCTGTTTTCTGCACTGCTCAAAACTGAAAACTGGCCCCAAGTGAAATAGAACTAAGTTTCAGAGCGTTATAAAGCTTATATTCTAGGAAAGAAGGGCGATCTAAGATAATAGCTTTTGTTAATAGTTCAAAGAACTGGGTAATAAAATGGTACGGTCATAATGAAAATGGAGAGCGTAACAGGGAAGTTGCAGGCCATCACAATGTTATTTTCAAAGTCATTACAATGTCAAAGTATGGAAGCCGTTCATCTTAAAAAAATAAATTGCAGGAAACTGTAGGGAAAGTGGTAAAATATTATTCAATACTTTGCCATTTTCATTTCTTCAATGATTTATGAAGGTAACTTTGTTAGACTGCCACTTGTCCTTTCCTTGCTAAACTCTCAGGTTTAGCAACGAACAGCCCATTTCTAATCATAACAAAATAGCCCACTTAACCACTTGGTTCTTGTTTTTAGACTTTCTTCATCTTTTGACTGATTTTAAATATGTGTCTCCTTCAAATGCAGACTTGAGAACGTCTTGAAGCTGTGTTCTTTTCTGTTTTCAGCAGTGTAGACGACAGAAAATATTGTCAGAAATACAGTTTGACGTTATTTTGACGTCACTTTCTGTGAAAGAGCTGCTTTAAAAAGTATCTTCACCAGAGCAAAGCTTAAGGAGTATCATTTTTCAACAGGTGTACAAACTTTTAGAAAGATTTATTGATAAAGGAGTTACAGTGATGTCAAAAAAGGTCCACGTTTTGTTCAGACACCCTGTAGTTAATCACAATTAGTTTTCTTTCCCAGGATGTTGCTACTAGTATATACCAAGTGTGAAGACTGTGCCATTTTTTACTTAAAAACTGAGGTAAAGCCGAATGGTAAACCCTACATTTTCTATGTTCAATGAAACGTAAAATATAGCCTATGGCCCATTATGGATCACTATATTCCGTTGTCTTTCTCCAGATGCTATATTGTAGCAAGTTTAAGGACTCTATCCCATTTGGTTGCTTAGAAATTGAGCTAAATGCAGCAGATGAACCTGATTTTTGTTTAATTAATCACGATACCAGCACGGACGAATATGCATCACTGCATTCATGCAGTTGAGGCTAAAGACTATTCCTTTTCGTTACTTAGAAACTGACTTAAATCTAACTTAAACTGTTAAATACAGGCCATGACTCATGACGCAATATGCAAACCCTATACCCATTTGTCCTTCCCCAGCTGTTAATGTGCAGCAGTTTAAAGACTCCACCCCTTTTGTTTACTTAGAAAGTGAGCTTATACCAAAAGATGAACTTTTTGATCACATAGATGAAGACAAAATCACAAAGATGATCACAAAAATGCGAATCTGCGCACACAGAAAGGGTATCATATAAACATTCCTTTGCTAACAAAAAGACGCTCTAAACAAAAAATTCCAAGTCGGAAATCTAGGATTCTATTCATGCATTTATATACCGTCTGGACTTTTTACTTCTATAACGCACCAGAAACATTTCAACGGCTCATAGAAAGAGGTGTATACAAGGGACCCCAATCAGCGAGAATGCCTGCTTAGGAAATATTTTTGGATACATTTGACTTGTCTTGAAGTGGAAGTGATTGCAAAATCAGAATCCTATGTCCCAACTCGTAGATCATAGAAACATCAACAGATCCGACATGTTTTTGATAAACAGACATGAACCCCTATACAGATGTGTGATCAGGCATGTAGAATGCATCACCTGCTTTTTATAGTACATCTGCCATGTTAAGTACGGTAACTGAAAGTCCGAGTCTGTATCAACCGAGACCATTCAATCAGAAATGGGTTTAGAAGAAGCCACATTGTAGGGACCAGCCATATTATAGGGACAAGAAGATTAGGATGTCTCCCACATAACTTTTGAAGTGATGGCACACGTTTCACTCTGCAGTAAGCCTGTGGCAATTTATTGATGAGTAGCTTCCCTCTATCAATAGTCTTATAATTTGAAACGGGCTGAAGCATAACAGAGGGACACAAACTCCATATGCAGGTTCAAAAGGTATATTGCTGCTAAAAAATGGAAAGTTCAGAATTGAAGTCATCCCATGTGTCATCAAGCCTAACAAGCTTTCCATTGTCATTATAAAGATGGAATCTAAGAATGGGACAGATGAACTGGACTCTGCAGTATCCTTGATTTCAAATTCATGTCGATGAATGAAGTCATTCAACTTCGAAATCAGATGGAACATCAGGTAAGCCGTCTTTCAGCATATGAATATAATTTCAAATCCAATGCTTTCAACAGTACTTGTACAAAACACAAGTTACTTACCTTTGGCATGTGGTCTCTGAGGATGCAGCCAAGACAAATCGTGAACAGATGCAGTCAAGACAGATCGTGAACAATCCTGGCCTTTATCCAAAAGTGGAAAAGCTGTTTAGGAAATTCCATGTTTCTGTTGTAATTTTATTAATGACATTAAATTTTGTTCTGCACTATACAGAGCACACTCTGTCTTCCAATCAATCTCACATTCAAACAATGTGTCACTGGCACGGAAAAAGCTTTTGTTTGCGTCATGTCAAGTGCAGCTTGGGTAGTTTCCCAGCAGATTGGGGAGGAAACATCTTTCAAAGCACCCAAACATGTTCTTGGAACTTAAGAGTTGTCATACCGAGTATAACAAGGTTACAAAAAAAAGTAAAAAGTATGCAAAGACCAGGAACTGAAACAATCAAAATCCAAATCCAGCCCTCAAACAAGGTTACAAGTTTGTTTCCAACCACCATTTTCCAACCACCATTGGCATTTTATCATTTGTACAGTACGTCACTTTCCCAGCCAACAACTGTTCAAACCTGATGAATACATATATCAAATACACATAATTAGTTCCACGATTTGGAAGTAAATTTGGAGAGAGTGGTAGACTTTACACACCTGACAAAAAGAATTTTGCAAGTTGTGCATGTTACATCTGGCCCTCATCTTTAAATGTTTCACACACTAAATGATATCAGTTTACCAAAATTCAGCATCTGACAGATGTTAGAAATGACAGTTCAAAAAGGAGTGAAACTTGGACATTTTTTTTATAGAATACAGCTCTTGTTTAATAAGTAAACGCACATTTCAACCCTAACCTGTATATCATATATATCACAAAATCCTAGCTCAAATACTTTTGGATAAATATTGGGAACAAGATTGTATTTTTACTTTTGATAAAGGGGACATTCAAATGTACAGGTCTGATGGCGGACAAATAATCTTTGTTAATTTTGTATCTTCAAGCAATATTTGTCTAATCTGAAAGTAGAGTAGTAACTTCCAACCTTTTGTGCCATCTATTTTCGTGAGGAGTTATATAGTATGTAGTACAGTTTTCTTTTATTCCACCTGTCTGTAATTCTGTCGATATATCTATTACAAGTTGCATCAGCTTTACTGATAAAAGTGTTTCTCTGAATTCTTTAGTTTCAACAGTCAAACTTCTGTGCAGTTTCTGTTTATAATTCAAAGCATTATTTCAGTGTGGTTTAACTTGTCTTTTCCTTCAGCTCCAGCTGTAACAGTGATGCTAGCTAATAACACACTATTTTCTAAATATGAAATTTACCTTTAAAATATGGAATACAGGAATTATTAAGGCTTAAGTAAATTTTTGAAACACAGATTCTGGCTGCAAATACGCGATACTTTTCACTGTGTTCCATTTTTTACGGTATTTCATGGTAACTTAGAAACCGCGAATATTAAAATCGCAAAATAATTTCCTGTTTCTTACAAAGTATTTTGTTTCTGTTTGCTTCGGCAAAGTCTGTCACTCTTCATTTAAGTCAGTTCTTTCATTAACCTGAGGCTGCAGGTTAATGAAAGAAAGTCAAGCAATTTTTCTTTTTGCGCATGTTACTAACTGCCAAAATTAAAAATTTGGAAAATTATCATTTATGTTTTTGCCCTTACACCACGAAAATTTGAACCCGCGAAAATTACCCCGTATACGATAGTGACTAAAATATATTAAACGAAAACGTTTCTGTTTAATGTATCAGCGTCTTTTTCAAGCATTTTTGACTGCACTACACAGATTAAAGGTACATTTGCCAATAAACCTGTGCAAGGCACAGCTACAAATTAACAAGAGGGCCATGGTGGCCCTGATCGCTCACCTGAGCATTAATCAGTTCACTGGCTCTGGTGCAGATTTATAAGAGTTTTTACCATACATGGGAATGGCGGCCACCTTGGTCATGTGACCAAGATTCAATCCTTTGACCCATGTGCAGGCTCCATATGAAATTTGAGTTTAGTCTACCCAGTGGTTTCAGAGATGTTTGAAAATGTTTATGGATGAGGCAGCTAACACCAATACTGTAAGGCTCAGGTGAGCTGAAAATGGCAGAGTCGCTTCTCCGAAAAGTTCCCGTTCATGTTGAGTTCCTTTGATGGATTTGAACTAGACTGAACCAGGCAAACTGTGACAGATGATAGAATGGTAGCATCATTATCTCACTGTGGTGAAACTAATGTATTCCAAGGAGTTTGTGATTGGCATCATTGCAATGTTAGTTCTGATTCTTGCAGCATAACTTAATTTAGATTTTACCTAGTGACCTAGCTTTTGACCCGACATGACCCAGTTTCAAACTTGACCTAGATTTTATGGAGATAAACATTCTGACAAAGTTTCATGAAGATTAGATCAAAACTGTGCCCTCTAGGGTGGGCACAAAGTTTTTCTAAGATTTGACCTAGTGACCTAGTTTTTGACCTGACATGACTAAGTTTCAAACTTGGCCTGGATATTGTGAGGATAAACATTCTGACAAAGTTTCAAAAAGATTGGATCAAAACTGTGTTCTCTAGAGCGTACACAAGGTTTTTCTAAGATCTGACCTAGTTTTTGACCCGAAATGACCCAGTTTCAAACTTGGCCTAGATATTGTGAGGATAAACATTCTGACAAAATTTCATTAGGTTTGGATCAAAACTGTGACCTCTAGAGCGTACACAAGGTTTTCCTAATATTTGACCTAGTTTTTGACCCGACATGACCCAGTTTCAAACTTGACCTGGACATTGTAAGAATAAACATTCTGACAAAGGTTCATTGAGATTGGATCAAAACTGTGCCCTCTGGAGCGTATACAAGGTTGTTCTTTTATTTGACATAGTGACCTAGTTTTTGACCCGACATGACCCAGTTTCAAACTTTACCTAGATTTTATAAGGATAAACATTCTGACAGAATTTCATGAAGACTGGATCAAAACTGTGCCCTAGAGGGTGTACACAAAGTTTTCCTAAGATTTGACCTAGTGACCTAGTTACTGACCCGACTTGACTCAGTTTCATAGGGGGCTAAGATATATGGACAATTAACATTTTGACATAGTTTCATGAAGATTGGATCACAACTATGCCTTCTAGTGTGTACACAAGGTTTTTCTAAGATTTGACCTAGTGACCTAGTTTTTGACACGCCATGACCCAGTTTCAGACTTATCCTACATATTTTATGAGGATAAACATTCTGACAAAGTTTCATGAACTTTGGATCAAAACTGTGCCTTCTAGAGCATACACAAGGTTTTTCTAAGATTTGACTTAGTGACCTAGTTTTTGACCCCACATGACCCAGTTTCAAACTCAGCCTAGAGTTTATAAAGATTTACATTCTGACAAAGTTTCATAAAGATTCGATCAAAACTGTGTCCTCTAGAGCGTACACAAGGTTATTCTATGATTTGACCTAGTGACCTAGTTTTTGACCCGACATGACCCAATTTCAAATTTGCTCTAGATATTATAAGGATAAACATGCTGACAAAGTTTCATGAACTTTGGATCAAAACTATGCGTACACAAGGTTTTTCTATAATTTGACCTAGTGACTTTGTTTTTGACCTGACATGACCCAGTTTCAAAGGTGTTCTAGAAATTATGAGGATAAACATTCTGACAAAGTTTCATAAACTTTGGATCAAAACTGTGCCTTCTAGAGGGTACACAAGGTTTTTCTAAAATTTGACCTAGTGACCTAGTTTTTGACCCGACATGACCCAGTTTCAAGCTCGGCCAAGAGTTATGGAGATAAACATTCTGACAAAGTTTCAAAAAGATTGGATCAAAACTGTGCCCTCTAGAGCGTACACAAGGTTATTTTTTTATTTGACCAAGTGACCTAGTTTATGACCCGACATGACCCAATTTCAAGTCTGCTCTAGATATTATAAGGATAAACATGCTGACAATGTTTCCTGAACTTTGTACACAAGGTTTTTCTAAGATTTGACCTAGTGACCTAGTTTTTGACCGGACATAACCCAGTTTCGAACCTGGCCTAGAAATTATGGAGATAAACATTCTGAAAAAGTTTCATAAACTTTGGATCAAAACTGTGCCTTCTAGAGTGTACACAAGGTTTTCCTAAGATTTGACCTAGTGACCTAGTTTTTGACCCGACATGACCCAGTTTCGAATTTGGCCTGGATATTGTGAGGATAAACATTCTGACAAAGTTTCAAAAAGATTGGATCAAAACTGTGTCCTCCAGAGCATACACAAGGTTTTTCTATGATTTGACCTAGTGACCTAGTTTTTGACCTGACGTGACCCAGTTTCAAACTTGTCCTAGATATTATGAGGATAAACATTCTGACAAAGTTTCATGAATTTTGGATCAAAACTGCGCCTTCTAGAGCGTACACAAGGTTTTTCTAAGATTTGACCTAGTGACCTAGTTTTTGATCCGACATGACCCATTTTCGAACTTGGCCTAGATTTTATAGAGATAAACATTCTGACAAAGTTTCAGAAAGATTGGATAAAACTGTGCCCGCTAGAATGTACACAAGCAAAAGTTGACGGACGTCCGGACGTACGACGGACATCACGGTATCCCAAAAGCTCACCCTGAGCACTTCGTGCTCAGGTGAGCTAAAAATACTGTTACGTGTAGTTGACATAATTAGCACACATGTCTCTATAAGCATGCATCATGGTAATTTTGTAGCGTATGGCTATAAACGCACATATTTTTACTGGTTTATTCCTTTGTTTGCTAGTTTACGAGAGCTGAAAAATGCTACAGAATCTCATCTTTCATTTGTTCTTCTATACCATAAGTGTTACGCAGAAGGTTTTACACACGGTCGACACGGGTGTAGAGCCTTATGCGTCGCCAGGACGGCGGAGGGTGACTTCCGGTTAAAGGGTTACCTACTAGTGTAATACACTAACAAGGAAACTCTAACAACGTTAGAATTTTTTAAGTTTATATATAATGTAAATTTTATATACAACAATACAATTTACAACTGTCACAATTACAATAATATACAGCACATATCAGTTCATGTCGCTGGCCCAAGTAAGGTGTTTGTTTCAAATATGTAATCGATTTGCGTACAATACGCAAATAGATTACCGTCTGACGTCAACACCGTACTCGGCTCAGCGCCATGAACTAAAGGAAAACACAAAGAACAAAAAAAACGTTAGTTTGAGCTCATACAAAAAAACAAGGCCTTATGTTGGTAGACTTCACTTTGTCGTTCCCTGGATCATGTCATGGGCCAGTCCATATATCATGCGGAACACCAACTAATAATTACACGTGCACGTTTATATACTGGTCGCTTCCTGGATCGTACCAGGGACCAGTCTATATATATATTAATACACCTTAGTGGACGAACACTGTCCCACACTTGATGTGACCTTCAGATCTTATCACAGAATCTGGCAAAACTGTGCTAACCACTTCCGCCTACATTTTGTGCTTCCCGCCTCTGCTTGGGAACCTTGCACAAACGGCGTTGTAACTGCCTCTACCCGGGTTGGTATTAACCTGGAGACGTATATCGCATCTCCAGGTGAGACGTGGCTCTAAGCCCTAACAGCTGACTGCCGGACTTGATGTGCCTAAAAATAACGAACTTACACTTAATACATTGTAACTACATAATAACAATACGTAAGACTTGGGCCTGTCTTGGAAATACCATACAACGCCCTCGGCGAATGCCGAGCATAACGTGCACACGCCAGCCGTGTCACTAGACACGACTCGCGCTCACGATGTAAAGCTAAAAGTGTGCTTACCACTTCCGCCAATGAAGAAACGTAGATCCTACCACGCATGTGCGTCAAAGGATCTGACGTCAAACATTGTCAAGAAGTATACTGACGTCAACAGGCATTACCATGACATACCCCACATAAAACATGAATAATCTAAACATAAAACATGAATAATCTAAACAATGTCCTATTTACATTAAATTGATTGACCAAAATCTAACTCGCATATGTTTTAATTCATTTCTTTAAACTAAGCGTAATACCATTTGCCATAGAATATAATAGCTGAATAAGCGTTTCTCACACATTTGGGATCATAACGTTTGATCTGACATCATGACATCAATGATGTTATACCATATGACGCCGTCTAATGAAGGCAAATCAAACGCATGATGACCAAATATTACCATTATAACTTATGGAAAAAACCCTTAATGCGGTGCATGCTATGGCGTCAATTGACGTCACGAGTATATAAATTAGTTCCATTACAAATCAATCTACTTCTATAGGCCACGTATACGTGAAACTAATATAAAAAGTGCTGACGTCGCAATAACATGAATGCAACTGACTTCACATGAATAACATGAATACAACTGACGTCACTGGACGTCAAATAGACGCACACCATTGCAACCAACATCAGTGATATAAACTATTTCCGAAATTTACAAAACTTCCTAATATACAAATATTATGCGCAGCATGCTTACTAACAAAATCGGTCGACACATGCGCAGCCTGATCACTGCCAACAAAATCAAATCAGTCGACACATATAATCATACCATATCAATCAGAAGTCACATTTTTCATTCTTAGCCAAACTATTCTAAATAAATATAATAAAAGCTTACCCTTCTAGGTCTTAACACAGAATCTGGGCACACAACAATATAACATCCATCAAGAATTAAACAGCCACGTCTAACTTTTCATTAAAAGATAGGCGTATAAATACTATGCGTCTCACATTAAAATCATGCAAAGCGCTTTCCACAATCAAAAGACTCGTGCAGGTATTCACCTTAAAATCATGCAATATGCTGTCCACGAGAGGTATTCACAAACAACCCATGCATAACGTAGTCACAATTTCCGTAAACGTTTTATTACCACAGTTGCCCTAAAAACTGTAGCTCTACTGAATGAAAGGATTAAAATAATCTCGACGACATAGTGGACGATTAGATCCATTTCGTAACATAGGTTTCCCCTTAGGGAGAAAAAAACATAACAATGTTTCTTTTCTGAAATAGTACGAAATGCGATCGAATCGTAGGCTATGTCAAAACTGGAAAACTAGCTATATACACAACAACGGTGCGATGCATAACGTGGCCAAACTATCTACTAAGGTAGTCCGCCCCCAAATTATCTTGGCCGCGGATAGCAACGATCCTGAATCTGTACGGCTGTAATTTCATGGCCCAACGCATGATTCGGGGATTGAGCACCTTAGCTGTCTGCATATAAGACAAAGGTTTGTGGTCAGTTTCAAGTAGGAACTCCGCCCCATACAGGTACTTACGAAATTTCTCAACACCCCAGATAATACCCAAACATTCCTTCTCAATTACAGAGTAGTTCTTTTCCCGGGGTAACAATTTCTTGCTAGCATAAGCAATCGGCAAACGACCTTCACCTTCGAATTCCTGGAGCAAAATAGCTCCAAGACCAACGTCTGAAGCATCTGTTCGGAGTACAAACGGGTTACCTTCTTTGAAAACAGGTAAGCGAAGAATAGGACTAGACGTGAGCCTACTCTTCAGGGTTTGAAATGCCCTTTCATGCTGATCTTGCCAATCTTTGATAGAATTAGGTCTATCCCGTTTAGTTAAATCAGTCAGAGGAGAAGCTATGGATGAGAAATTTGGGATAAAACGACGGTAAAACCCAGCTAATCCCAGAAAAGATTTAATCTGTCTTTTCGTACATGGACGGGGAGCATCTCTGATAGCCTGTATCTTGTCCTCTTGCGGTCGTACCGTCTGTCCGACGATATTGTGACCAAGGCACTCGATACTGCCATAACCGATCATGCATTTAGATGGTTTTGCCGTCAATTTGGCCGACCTGAGCCGATCTAACACTTGACGTAATGACGTCACATGATCCTTCCATGTTTCAGTAAATATCCACATGTCATCAACAAAGCTGTCAACATTTGGGAGATTGGACAATATGATTCTCATTAACCTACAAAATGAGGCTCCCGAATTGACCAAACCGAAGGGCATAGTTTTAAACTGGAATAAACCCTTAGGCGTTTCAAATGCTGTCAAAGGTTTAGACCTTTCAGTAAGACTGACTTGCCAATAACCCTTACTCAGGTCCATCTTTGTAAAGAATCTATGTCCCGACATTTTATTGATAACCTCCTCCATATTCGGCATAGGTTCTGCATCGAATTCCGTCACTTTGTTAAGCTTCCGGAAGTCGATACAGAATCTAACTGATCCGTCTTTCTTCGGAACTAGGACAACAGGAGATGAATACGGTGAAATCGACGGCTCGATTACCCCTAAATCTAACATATCCTGTATCTCCGTCTCCATGACGTTACGCGTCTTATACGGGATAGAATAACCCTTCGTCCGTATGGGTTCTGACGTGAGTAGTTTGATATCGTGCTGTATTTGATCAGTTCGACCGGGTAAACTTGATAGTACATCCGGGTACTGTTTAATCAACGCTTCAACCTCCATACGTTGTTCTGACGTTAACGTATCTGAAATACTGACGTCGTTATAAGTTTCCGGCTCTTTAGCTGTCGGAAAAGCACAATCATCAAGAGAAAATTCATCACTACCATCGTCATCAACCGACTCTGTAGTCTCAGTCGACAATAAACAATGTAACGGCACACTACGACGTTCGACATACTGTTTCAGCATATTAGCATGATATGTACTCACGACACCATTGACGTCGATTTTATAGTCCATTCTATTCACCACCTCTACTACTTCATATGGACCCTTCCACTGCAATAACAGTTTATTACTGTCAGTTGGCAGTAATAACAGTACTTTATCTCCCACGTTAAATTTACGCGACCTAGCGCGTTTGTCATAATAAGCCTTTTGCTTCACTTGTACTTTCCGTAAATTATCATGTGCTAACTTACACGTCTGCTCTAACCGTTCTCTCAACTCAATTACGTACTGGTACGTAGACAGAACCTGCTCATCCTGTACCTCTTCAGACCATAATTCACGTAATATTGCCATAGGGCCCTTAACGTTACGTCCGTATAACAATTCGAACGGAGAAAACCCTAATGACTCCTGCGGAACCTCCCTTATTGCAAACAGTAGTGCTGGGAGATATTTATCCCAGTCTTTTGGACGTTCTGCGCACATCCTACGTAGCATTTGCTTCAACGTCGCGTGAAAACGCTCTACAAGACCGTTACAAATAGGATGATACGGCGTCGTGGTTAACTGCTGGAGTGATAACAGCCTGCTTACTTCTTTCATAACTTCAGCAGTAAACTGACTTCCGCAATCTGTTAACATTTCATCAGGTATGCCAACTCTACTAAACATCTCAACTAACGCTTCGGCAACGCGTTCCGTCTCAATGCCGGGTAACGCTACCGCCTCGGGATATCTCGTCGCATAGTCTATCATTGTTAAAATATAGCGGGATTTCCTGTCAGAACGAGGTTCTATCGGTCCAACTATATCAACAGCGACTCGTTTAAATGGTGTATCAATCTGTGGCAACTTTCCTAAAGGAACCTTAGTGACACGACCTTTTTGAATAGTCCTTTGACATATGTCACAAGATTTACAAAACCTTGCCACATCACCGCAAACTCCAGGCCAAAAGAACTCAGTCAACACTCTATCCATAGTTTTCTTTATGCCCAAATGACCTGACATTAAGGTTTCGTGCGCCAATCTTAACACCTTTTCACGAAAACCTTCAGGGATAATAAGTTGCAAAGTGACCTTGTTTCCCTTAGTAAACTGCCTATACAATAAATCTTTCTTTCGGATAAACTTAGTTTCGCCTCGGTTTAATCCACGACTAATAGTCACATTCCCAGATTCCACTCTTTGCCTTATGCCATTCAATTTAGGGTCAACAACTTGGGCCTGCTTCAATGCCTCCTTATCACTAGCAATAATTTGATCAGGAACTTTAAGTTTCCTATAGACCTCTTCACCTTGCTTAGCCTGTGACCTAGTCACTGCCGCCATTGCAAAATGGGACATATCGGGAAGTTTTGACCCGTCAATATTTCCAATAACCAGGTCATACAATGTATCTTCCATGCACAATGCCTCAGTTTTTCCTGTGAAAAATGGACAATCTATGTCAACCATTGCTAAGGGATACCTTTGGGTAGATTCATCAATCAAAGTTACATCAGATTCTCTTCCAAGTAACTGATCATTAGAAACCAAGTTTCTACGAACGACACACCCAGTACAACCTGTGTCCCTTAAAACTACAACAGTCTTACCATTAACCGTACCCTGCGCTGTTGGTAATCGCGACCTTAAAAAGTAACAGACACCTTCCCTATCCACGTTATCATTGATTAATGGACTTTCTTCCTTACTCTTATAGAGACCTTCAATTTCATGAGACCTATTCATTGTAGTTTTACAAAAGCTCATTTGATGTCCGCCACCCCGACCACGTCCGCGGGAATAACCCCGACCACGGCCACGATCTGAACTACTACCCTTCGTCTGTACAGTATCGCTCTTACTCTGTGATCTTTGTGTCTCATCTTTCGGTGCATAACTACTCCCCTTACTTCCGCTATACCCGCTTGCACTTGCACCTACCTCCGCACTATATGCTTGCTTCCTATCGGGATTCTTAAAACATTTATATGTTAAATGTCCCTTACCACAAATACTACATTTTATCTCTGGCTTCGCACTCGGCTTATTATCAGATCTACTCTGAGTTACGCCCTTACTATCACGCTGCCCCTTATTAACACAAGCGTAGACACCGCCACGTGCTTCTGCAAATAAATCTGCTTCCCTAGCCATCTCACCTAGATTCGTGAATGTTTTCGGTTTCAAATGAACATATAGTTCTTTACTACAGGATTCTAAAAACTGATCTCTAGCGAAAAAATCGCAAACAGCTTCGTAAGACTGGTCTACTTTCGCCATTTTTAACCATTTATTAAGATACGACCTAAGTCTACTACTAAACTGAATAAACGTTTCGGACTTTTCAGGCCTATCATAGCGAAATTTCTTCCTAAATCCGCGTTCAGTCATATCAAAATTCTTTAACAACGCATCTTTCAACTTGTCATAATCCGCTGCATCATCTACAGACAATCTATCATAGACATCAAGCGCGCGACCTTTAAGTAATGCGCTTAAATATGCAGCCCAAACGTTTTTATCCCATTTATTCGCCGTCGCGTATTTCTCAAACCTTGATAAGTAACTATCCATTTTGTCCTTACTTTCATCAAAATACGGTAATTTGGGATCACGCGCATGCGCTAACTTTTCAGCCTTCTGTTTTTCTAATTCAACTCTAAACGTTACCTTCTGCAAATCTATCTGATTTTTCAACTCGCGTTGCTGCAATTCAAAACTATACTTCAACTTTTCTAACTCGACCTCGCTCGACAACTTTGCTTCCTTATCGCTTTCGACTTGAGACAACCTAGCTTCCCTATCTTTCTCGGCTTGCCGCTCTATGCTTTCAATCCGCGCCATCTCGATTTCCCTATCCGCCGCAATCTTAGCTTCTTCCGTCGCGATCCTAGCCAATTCAATTTCCCTATCTTTTTCAGCCTGCGCGATCCTAGCTAACTCAATTTCCCTGTCTTTATCGGCCTGCGCAATTTTTTCTTTATCAAGTTCCCTTACCGCGTGCCTTTCTGCCCTCTCAGTCTCTTGCTGTTGCTTTACAAATTCCTGCAATGCCTGCCCTTCATAACCTAACTCCCTTCCCGTCTTAACTAACTGATCCATGACGCTTAACGTAATGCTCACGTTAACTTAACTGAAACCGACGTTCACTTAAAGTCACACACGTTAACTAAAACGTTAACAATAATAATAACAAACTAGTCCAACTAAAACGTTGATTAATTAGTATACTCGCGATCTGGACGTATCCATTAAAGTTACGTTCATAACAGACCGGAAATGACGTCATAAACTGACGTTGACTTTGCCGAGAATTACTTTTCACTATTAAATGACGTAATTAGATGACGTAAATAACCCACATTACAATTACGCCCAACTTGATCTAGCGTATCGGATATACAAACGTAACGTATGTAACGCAACGTATTAACACTGACACGACAACTGTACGTCCTACATTACAAAACCTTATAAGATACCAACGGTAAATCAAACTTAAGATTCCGCTATTAGGTTTAATTGTAACGATATTATATTACGTTACGAGTAACCTACGTTACTAAATCAGGACATAAAATGGACCTCAGTAACGGTTACGACAGAACGTACAAACGTTTGAATTAATGAACTAACAGATTGTCATGCAACAGCAGTGCCAAGGTACTCAACCGGACCTTAAAACTAAATATGTATCATCCGTGCCAAGACAATTCAGGTCTATATACCTCAGTTTCCCCACTCAGATATGCAACCTGTTACATTTTATCACAAATTAATGCATGGGCTATCGCACTTCATCACGTAGGGAATAAGGATAGTTGACCTTAATTGAGTGTAGGTTACATTTACAAGAATTTAGTGGCAAAATTGCTCCCCTAAAATTCACAGCCTTACAAACATCCTTACGTCACCTTAGAAAAGAACAATCAGAAAGTCAATAATAAAAAAAAATGTCTGACAAAATTGTGCCTAGATTCTGTATATATTGTCAATGTCTTACACTGGCAGATATTAACCAGAAGTCAAATTTTTCATTCTTAGCCAAACTATTCTAAATAAATATAATAAAATCTTACCCTTCTAGGTCTTAACACAGAATCTGGGCACACAACAATATAACATCCATCAAGAATTAAACAGCCACGTCTAACTTTTCATTAAAAGATAGGCGTATAAATACTATGCGTCTCACATTAAAATCATGCAAAGCGCTTTCCACAATCAAAAGACTCGTGCAGGTATTCACCTTAAAATCATGCAATATGCTGTCCACGAGAGGTATTCACAAACAACCCATGCATAACGTAGTCACAATTTCCGTAAACGTTTTATTACCACAGTTGCCCTAAAAACTGTAGCTCTACTGAATGAAAGGATTAAAATAATCTCGACGACATAGTGGACGATTAGATCCATTTCGTAACAATAAGCAGCTTTAAAATTTGTTACCTTCAATATATACTGAGGGAAATAAATTTAGCAATTTTTTACACTTCAGAGTATAATTCAGACGTTTTTAAAAAGTGGGAAATTGTATTGTTTCCACAGTGTAAGGTATCATTTTGGGTACCAGAAACCCAACAATTAAGGTCGAATGTTTATTTATAGAGCAGAATCGCGTCGCATTTGTACCCAAGGGGTATAACCTAACAAGAGGGCCATGGTGGCCCTGAATCGCTCACCTGAGCATTAATCAGTTCACTGGCTCTGGTGAAGATTTATAAGAGTTTTTACAATACTAACATTTGACCTAGTTTTTGACCCAACATGACCCAGTTTCAAACTTGGCCTGGATATTGTAAGAATAAACATTCTGACACAGTTTCATTGAGATTGGACATAAAATGTAAAATCTAAATTAAGTTATGCTGCAAGAATCAGAACTAACATTGCAATGATGCCAACCACAAACTCCTTGGAATACATTAGTTTCACCACAGTGAGATAATGATGCTACCATTCTATCATCTGTCACAGTTTGCCTGGTTCAGTCTAGTTCAAATCCATCAAAGGAACTCAACATGAACGGGAACTTTTCGGAGAAGCGACTCTGCCATTTTCAGCTCACCTGAGCCTTACAGTATTGGTGTTAGCTGCCTCATCCATAAACATTTTCAAACATCTCTGAAACCACTGGGTAGACTAAACTCAAATTTCATATGGAGCCTGCACATGGGTCAAAGGATTGAATCTTGGTCACATGACCAAGGTGGCCGCCATTCCCATGTATGGTAAAAACTCTTATAAATCTGCACCAGAGCCAGTGAACTGATTAATGCTCAGGTGAGCGATCAGGGCCACCATGGCCCTCTTGTTAATTTGTAGCTGTGCCTTGCACAGGTTTATTGGCAAATGTACCTTTAATCTGTGTAGTGCAGTCAAAAATGCTTGAAAAAGACGCTGATACATTAAACAGAAACGTTTTCGTTTAATATATTTTAGTCACTATCGTATACGGGGTAATTTTCGCGGGTTCAAATTTTCGTGGTGTAAGGGCAAAAACATAAATGATAATTTTCCAAATTTTTAATTTTGGCAGTTAGTAACATGCGCAAAAAGAAAAATTGCTTGACTTTCTTTCATTAACCTGCAGCCGCAGGTTAATGAAAGAACTGACTTAAATGAAGAGTGACAGACTTTGCCGAAGCAAACAGAAACAAAATACTTTGTAAGAAACAGGAAATTATTTTGCGATTTTAATATTCGCGGTTTCTAAGTTACCATGAAATACCGTAAAAAATGGAACACAGTGAAAAGTATCGCGTATTTGCAGCCAGAATCTGTGTTTCAAAAATTTACTTAAGCCTTAATAATTCCTGTATTCCATATTTTAAAGGTAAATTTCATATTTAGAAAATAGTGTGTTATTAGCTAGCATCACTGTTACAGCTGGAGCTGAAGGAAAAGACAAGTTAAACCACACTGAAATAATGCTTTGAATTATAAACAGAAACTGCACAGAAGTTTGACTGTTGAAACTAAAGAATTCAGAGAAACACTTTTATCAGTAAAGCTGATGCAACTTGTAATAGATATATCGACAGAATTACAGACAGGTGGAATAAAAGAAAACTGTACTACATACTATATAACTCCTCACGAAAATAGATGGCACAAAAGGTTGGAAGTTACTACTCTGCTTTCAGATTAGACAAATATTGCTTGAAGATACAAAATTAACAAAGATTATTTGTCCGCCATCAGACCTGTACATTTGAATGTCCCCTTTATCAAAAGTAAAAATACAATCTTGTTCCCAATATTTATCCAAAAGTATTTGAGCTAGGATTTTGTGATATATATGATATACAGGTTAGGGTTGAAATGTGCGTTTACTTATTAAACAAGAGCTGTATTCTATAAAAAAAATGTCCAAGTTTCACTCCTTTTGAACTGTCATTTCTAACATCTGTCAGATGCTGAATTTTGGTAAACTGATATCATTTAGTGTGTGAAACATTTAAAGATGAGGGCCAGATGTAACATGCACAACTTGCAAAATTCTTTTTGTCAGGTGTGTAAAGTCTACCACTCTCTCCAAATTTACTTCCAAATCGTGGAACTAATTATGTGTATTTGATATATGTATTCATCAGGTTTGAACAGTTGTTGGCTGGGAAAGTGACGTACTGTACAAATGATAAAATGCCAATGGTGGTTGGAAAATGGTGGTTGGAAACAAACTTGTAGCCTTGTTATACTCGGTATGACAACTCTTAAGTTCCAAGAACATGTTTGGGTGCTTTGAAAGATGTTTCCTCCCAAATCTGCTGGGAAACTACCCAAGCTGCACTTGACATGACGCAAACAAAAGCTTTTTCCGTGCCAGTGACACATTGTTTGAATGTGAGATTGATTGGAAGACAGAGTGTGCTCTGTATAGTGCAGAACAAAATTTAATGTCATTAATAAAATTACAACAGAAACATGGAATTTCCTAAACAGCTTTTCCACTTTTGGATAAAGGCCAGGATTGTTCACGATCTGTCTTGACTGCATCTGTTCACGATTTGTCTTGGCTGCATCCTCAGAGACCACATGCCAAAGGTAAGTAACTTGTGTTTTGTACAAGTACTGTTGAAAGCATTGGATTTGAAATTTTATTCATATGCTGAAAGACGGCTTACCTGATGTTCCATCTGATTTCGAAGTTGAATGACTTCATTCATCGACATGAATTTGAAATCAAGGATACTGCAGAGTCCAGTTCATCTGTCCCATTCTTAGATTCCATCTTTATAATGACAATGGAAAGCTTGTTAGGCTTGATGACACATGGGATGACTTCAATTCTGAACTTTCCATTTTTAGCAGCAATATACCTTTTGAACCTGCATATGGAGTTTGTGTCCCTCTGTTAAGCTTCAGCCCGTTTCAAACTATAAGACTATTGATAGAGGGAAGCTACTCACCAATAAATTGCCACAGGCTTACTGCAGAGTGAAACGTGTGCCATCACTTCAAAAGTTATGTGGGAGACATCCTAATCTTCTTGTCCCTATAATATGGCTGGTCCCTACAATGTGGCTTCTTCTAAACCCATTTCTGATTGAATGGTCTCGGTTGATACAGACTCGGACTTTCAGTTACCGTACTTAACATGGCAGATGTATTATAAACAAGTCGCCCAAGGGCAACGATCGCTCACCTGTCAGTATATGCTCAATTTATATAAAATTGGTAGTACTACAGTCCCAGTTGCTAGATACCAAGTTTCAAGGCAATTGGCCCAGTGGTTCTGGAGAAGAAGATTTTTCAAGGTTTTTGCCATTATATGGGCATGGTGGCCATCTTGGTCATGTGAGTGGACCGAATATATAAACTTTGTTTCCCGCTTTGCCTGAAGGCTGCATTTGAAACTAAATTGAAATCTGCCCAGTAGTTTCAGAGGAGAAGTCCTTTAAAAATGTTAACACATTACAGACAAACGACCTTTAGCCAAGATAACTAGATCCATATATGGGCATGGTGGCCATCTTGGTCATGTGACCCAGACCCCGGGTATAAACTTTCGTTCCCCCATCCCACTGAGACTCCATATGAAATTTGGCTTCAATCGGCCCAGTGGTTTCAGAGGAGAAGATGTTTGAAAATCTTGACGACGGATGGTCCCACAGAATGACCTTGACCTTTAGTGACATAATATCTTCATCTGGTCATTTAGTCGACCATGTATACCAAGTATTGTACCTAATACTTAAATAGTTTCTGAGAAATCCACTGTTTAAGCGTTTTCCCATATAATAGCCTAACGTACCAAAGTTAACCATCCCATAAATTAGGTCAAGGTCAACGCAAGATCATGATTTGTATAAAATATGATGGGCCCGCATGCCCAATGCTACATACCAAGTTTCAAGGTCATAGGCCTTTTGGTTCTGGAGAAGAAGATTTTTGAAGGGTTTTTACCATATATGGGCATGGCGGCCATCTTGGTCATGTGACCTGGACCAAATATATAAACTTTCGTTCCCCAATCCCACTGAGACTCCATATGAAATTTGGCTTCAATCGGCCTAGTGGTTTCAGAGGAGAAGATGTTTGAAAATCTTGACGACGGATAGTCCGACGGAATGACCTTGACCTTTAGTGACATAATATCTTCATCTGGTCATTTAGTCGACCATATATACCAAGTATTGTACCTTAGACTTAAATAGTTTCTGAGAAATCCACTGTTTAAGCGTTTTCCAATATAAAAGCCTAACGTACCAAAGTTGACCATGCCGTAAATTAGGTCAAGGTCAACGCAAGGTCATGATTTGTATAAATTATGATAAGCCCGCATGCCCGATGCTACACACCAAGTTTCAAGGTCATAGGCCTTTTGGTTCTGGAGAAGAAGATTTTTGAAGGGTTTTTACCAAATATGGGCATGACGGCCATCTTGGTCATGTGACCTGGACCAAATATATAAACTTTCGTTCCCCCATCCCACTGAGACTCCATATGAAATTTGGCTTCAATCGGCCCAGTGGTTTCAGAGGAGAAGATGTTTGAAAATCTTGACGACGGATGGTCCGACGGAATGACCTTGACCTTTAGTGACATAATATCTTCATCTGGTCATTTAGTCAACCATGTATACCAAGTATTGTACCTTAGACTTAAATAGTTTCTGAGAAATCCACTGTTTAAGCGTTTTCCAATATAAAAGCCTAACGTACCAAAGTTGACCATGCCGTAAATTAGGTCAAGGTCAACGCAAGGTCATGATTTGTATAAATTATGATGGGCCCGCATGCCCAATGCTACACACCAAGTTTCAAGGTCATAGGCCTTTTGGTTCTGGAGAAGAAGATTTTTGAAGGGTTTTTACCATATATGGGCGTGGCGGCCATCTTGGTCATGTGACCTGGACCAAATATATAAACTTTCGTTCCCCCATCCTGTTAAGGCTCCACATGAAATTTGGCTTCAATCCACCCAGTGGTTTCTGAGAAGAAGATGTTTAAAAGTGTGGACGACGCCGACGACGCAGACGACGCCGACGACGCCGACGACGGACGACGGACCAAGTCTATACTATAAGCTCACCTTCACAGGTGAGCTAAAAACAGGTGATGCATTCTACATGCCTGATCACACATCTGTGTAGGGGTTCATGTCTGTTTATCAAAAACATGTCGGAGCTGTTGATGTTTCTATAATCTACAAGTTGGGACATAGGACTCTGATTTTGCAATCACTTCCACTTCAAGACAAGTCAAAGGTGTCCAAAAAATATTTATTAAGCAGGCAGTCTCACTGATTGGGGTCTCTTGTATACACCTCTTTCTATGAGCCGTTGAAATGTTCCTGGTGCGTTATAGAGTCCAGACGGTATATAAATGCATTAATAGACTCCTAGATTTCCGACTTGGAATTTTTATTCAGAGTCTGTGTTAGCAAAGGGATGTTCATATGATACCCTTTCTGTGTGCGCAGATTCGCATTTTTGTGATCGTCCTTGTGATTTTGTCTTCATCTATGTGATCAAAAAGTTCATCTTTTGGTATGCTCACTTTCGTAAACAAAAGGGATGGAGTCTTTAAAGTGCTGCACATTAAAAGCTGGGGAAGGACAAATGGGTATAGGGTTGCATATTGCGTCATGAGTCATGACCTGTATTTAACAGTTTAATGAAGCCAGACAAGTTGGATTTAAGTCAGTTTCTAGGTAACCAAAAGGAATAGTCTTTAGCCTCAACTGCATGAATGCAGTGATGCATATTCGTCCGTGCTGGTATATCGTGATTAATTGAACAAAAACAAAATCAGGTTCACCTGCTGCATTTAGCTCAATTTCTAAGCAACCAAATGGGATAGAGTCCTTAAACTTGCTACATTGTAGCATCTGGAGAAAGACAACTGAATATAGTGATCCATAAAGGGCCATAGGCTATATTTTACGTTTCATTGAACATAGAAAATTTAGGGTTTACCATTCGGCTTTACCTCAGTTTTTAAGTAACAAAATGGCACAGTCAGCACACTTGGTATATACTAGTAACAACATCCTGGGAAAGAAATCAAATTGTGATTAACTACACTGTGTCTGAACAAAACATGGACCTTTTTTAAAATAACTGTATTTCCTTTATTTATCAATAAATCTTTCCAAAATTTTGTATACTTGTTGAAAAATGATACTCCTTAAGCTTTGCTCTGGTGAAGATACTTTTTAAAGCAGCACTTCCACAGAAAGTGACGTCAAAATAATGTCAAACTGTATTTCTGACAATATTTTCTGTCGTCTACACACTGCTGAAAACAGAAAAGAACACAGCTTCAAGACGTTCTCAAGTCTGCATTTGAAGGAGACACATATTTAAAATGAGTCAAAAGATGAAGAAAGTCTAAAAACAAGAACCAAGTGGTCAAATGGGTTATTTTGTTATGATTAGAAATGGGCTGTTCGTTGCTAAACCTGAGAGTTTAGCAAGGAAAGGACAAGTGGCATTCTTACAAAGTTACCTTCAAAAATCATTGAAGAAGTGCTGAATAATATTCTGCCATTTTCCAATTTATTTTTTTAAGATGAACAGCTTTCATACTTTGACATTGTAATGACTTTGAAAATAAAATTGTGATGGCCTGCAACTTCCCTGTTATGCTCTCCATTTTCATTATGACCGTACCATTTTATCACCCAGTTCTTTGAACTTTTAACAAAAGCTATTATCTTAGATCGCCCTTCTTTCCTAGAATATAAGCTTTATAACGCTCTGAAGCTTAGTTCTATTTCACTTGGGGCCAGTTTTCAGTTTTGAGTAGTGCAGAAAACAGGATATGACGTCAAGTATTAGCCTACAACATTATGACGTCACTTCCTGTAAGCAGTGCCGCCTGATAGTAAAACTTCATTGGTGCAAAGGGTTATCAACTTGCTACAGTCACAGAAAATTTTGAAACGTTTCCTCCATAAATAAAGGAGTTACAGCAATTTCAAAAAAGGTCCACATTCTATTTATTTTTTTTTTTTGAGACTGTGACAAAAGGAATAAAATGGAACAAAAACGTACATTTTGAAATTATATTTAATAGTAATAAAGCTTTCTACGCAATAATGCTGTTACATATAATGTCTTTAATCCTGTACTGGTCTCTATTTATTTTGATACAATATATATGTAAATTCAAACGCTAATGCAAACGGAAGCAGTTGAAAAGGCATGTGGCTTATTTGAGTTAGTATGGTAAGGATGTAGTAAAACTAGATTAAGCCCTCGAGTAATCGTTACTGACCGTTCCAATGCATTCTGTTCTGACCCTCAATGTTATGTGTTCTTATTTGTCCCCTTGGCAACATGGTTACCTATATACAGTAGCTGTCCACTTTGCTTTCTGTTTTGTTTAGTAATTTATAAAAAAGAAATTACGTAAAAATCGATGTTACTTGGGGTAGTTGAATGACCATTTGTGTGGGAAATAGTTGTTCATTTGGTTTACTTGGCGTGTCTATATATATTGTACTTCTTTCCCTTCTGTTTTTGTAGAGTATAATAAAACTATTAGTTCCTGGTCAATGCCAATCGTTTTACTTTACTTTACTGGAAGGAGATTGTGGTGGGGGAGGGGGCGGGGGGATTCTGCGTACAAAATGAAGCATTTCTAACTATAAATTACAGATTTCACATTTGTGATACCATTTAACAGATTGGGGACTTACGGTTTTCCATCACGCACATTTATGATGGTCAGCCATAACTCTTACAATTTTCAGTCCAACTCACTAAAATGGCAATTAAACCCAGTTTCAGTATTCAGTATGACCTGTTTACACTTAAAATTAATATCAGACAAATATTGCTATGCATTTGACTTGTTTTATATCCAAGAAACAAGTTTATTTTCAATTATTTATAAAGTGTTACGATGAAATTTGTCAACAATGCTTGCTTTTTTGTAATGGATGCTAACTGTACGAGTAACTCAAGGTTTTTCACCAGTTACTCGACAGAAAAGTACTTGAGGGATTTTGCCTTTGTTATGGTCAGCCATAACACCAGAAGAAACCAACGTTATGGCTTTCCATCACGTTTCATCCTTCGGACATGTAGTGACATCTTGTGGTAAGAATTTCAGTAATCATGTGGTAAGCCATCATGTCAGTTCATTTAAAGTGCATGGTTAACTATCACAAATATGCGTGATGGAAACCCATAAGTCCCCAGACTGTTTAACAAACAATGCTTAGTAACGACAAAGAACTGTGATAACAATCTGCACGCAAAAGGGTATATCAGACCATACCCACGTGATTTCCTCTGTGTAAGGGGTACTGTCAATGCATATTGTCAAAACGGATTTCCATTTACACAAGAATATGCGCAAAGCTGTTCACTCTTTTGCTAGCTAAGGATTCTTGAACCTTTGTTCACATAAACGAAAATATCAACCCTTGTGTCTAAGAACTTTTTGATCCTGACCAGCTTAGACTCAATACCGCTGACAGCAGTAATTAATCCTGCTGTTGTCACATTAGTCCTATCCCCTGCCGACACAGAAACAAGAGAAATACTTGGACAATCGGAAATCACTCCAAGAACACCTTGTATTGTGATGTTGTGGTTCTTACAAATTACTAACTGCTTAAGGTTCTTGCACTCGATTGCAATGCAGGTCAGACTCTTGTCTGTTAACCTGCTTGTTTGATTGACAGACCCACCTGAGATGTTTAATTTCTTCAAATATCTGCAAGACCTTACCAACACTCCTATGGAAGAATCGTTGAGATAGGAGCAACCTTGAAGAGTTATTTCTCTTAGATCTGGACAGACATTGGCGATCTGGCGAATACAATTGATCGAAATCTTTGAGCAAAATCCCAGATAGAGCTTAAATAAATGTGAATGAGATTCAGGACTTTCGTATTCAGCTTCGAGTTTATTGTCTGGTACTGCAGTTAGCTGTGATTTGACTGTATCTGTGATACTACCTTCTTCGGTGGTCATCGACTTGTCTTCGTCAGCAGGGTCCTCTATACCCGTACTTTGTACAGTTTCAGCACCGCAGTCTGTTCTAACATGATTTTCTTGTGTTATTATTACAGAGCGCAAGTCTAGATTGGCTAAACGGTGACACGTTTCTAAACTTAGATATCTTAAGTGTTTCAACTTGGTGATAACAGCATTTATAGACAAACATGTCAGCTGTACACATTCATTCAGGTTCAGTTTCCTTAGTCTAGAACAGTTGTCAGCAAGACACAGCACTGCAGTATCGGATAAAGCCGTACATCCTGCAATTTCAAATTCCTCCATCTTCTTACATCCTCTAGCAATGGCAGTAACACCAATGTCACTTATTTCTGAGCAATGATTTATAACCAACTGTCGTAAAAGGGGGCAGAACTTACTCACCGTTTCTAGACCAACATTGGTGACACTACTCCGACTAATAATGAGGGTTGTTAATAATGTACATCGTTCTGCCATGTACATAATACTAGTATCTGTAATAAACGACTGGGGAGCAGAGAGCGAAACGTATTCAAGATTACGTGCTTTGTCAGCAAATGATTTCAACACCCCATCATCGCAGTTTGTATTGGCTAAAGATAGTTTCCGAAGTTGTGGTAAAGCATCAATACTGACATTAAATTCATGTCTTTCCTGGTATATTTCACTACATAGTATCAAATTAAGTTCATGTAAATTTGGATTGTTTTGTACAATGTCTTCGTATAAGCTCACAGGAAGATCGCAGAAAACAAATGAGACAGCTTCTAAATGCTTGAGAGTTTTATATAACGAACTTAATTCGTCTAACATATCTTCGCTGTATTCGTCAATATTGCATTTATGCAGTGTTAATTTCTTCAGATTTTCCAACCTACTCAACTGCTTCACAATGTCGGAGAAGGTTTTAGTTGAATTTAAAGTCAGAGTAACTGAAGTCAGATTTGTGTATTTCTCAAGTAAACTGACAACGCAGTCACCGGCAATTTCACCTCCGAAAAGGTTTATTTCACGTAAGTTATGACAGTATATATCTTTGTGAAGATATGCATCAGAATCAAAGTTTGTCCTCTGAAAATCCAACTTCTGAACACACTCAGAAATTCCTCCAAGAAAATCAAGAAATATTGACGTGGAAAATTTGTTATTCAGTCCAAATTTGTTTAAGTCTATTATTTTCCATAAGGATTTGTCATAACTGAGGCCGTTCCATACTTTACATGTTCGTCGTACAGTGCCCGCAATATCCATAGGAGATAAGAACGAAAATATGTGCAATATAACATCAACCGGAAGGTTCAGAATATTCCGTGTCTCTACGTTGTTGTCCATTTCGGTTCAGTGAGAGTGTTTCGATTTACTCAATCGGTCTAAAGAATTAAAGTTCGTTACATCTGTCTTTGTTTACATTGCTAATAAATTATTTAAATCGTCATCTGCTTCCAATACAGCGGCTTTGAAACGTATATTTTCCATATATTGTTAAATGAAATCACTTTCCAAGAATGCTGTTAAGTTAATAGACAGTGCATTCGGCATAGACGTGCGAGGAACCCCCGCACAGGCAATTCCACAATACCGGTGTTTTGCTTGAAAGCAATACAATTCGAAATCATTTGCATTCAATTTATTATTACCCGTTTTTTCTTCTTATGCCTATGAAAAATACAGAGATATTCTTGTAATACTCTTTCCTCATAGCTACAAAAATTTTCCAACCATTTTCCTGTCAAATGAACCAGTTCAGACATTTGTCATGCATACCCGAGTATCGGTTGGTTATACCTGGGTGACTATGCCGAACGTGACCCTCGTAACAATATGGGTAAAACGCAGTACTTAAACAATGGGCGTAAACCTGAGTTTCGAAATTAAAAAAAAAAAAAGAAAAAAAAAAATTAAAAATTACTAACTGCTGGCTATTCTTTACAGGATTTATATGCATGCATATGCATGATTTATTATCTGTGACTAAATTAATATATATGCGTTCTATTACAGGATTATACTGTGAGTCATTAATTTGACTTTACTTATAGTAGTTTATACAAGTGAGACAGCACGGCTAATTATGGCCTTGAACCAAACCAAACCAAACCAATTAATACAACGTTTTGATGCAGGTTGTGCAGTTATGCAAAGCTATCAGACTTTTGGCTTGACTGCTAGAATTAATTGCAATAATTTGAAAACAAAACCTCTTGAGATGGCGCAATCTCGGAACTGTGTGATTCGCCTTTAAAACAAGCCGGGTTTATTTCAGTTGTAAGTTAATCATGTTACAGTGGTTGTTGTGTTGTTGCTTTACGCCCATGGTAAACAACGATGGTCATGTCGGGACGGTCAGTTAACCAAACCACACTATTCTTGGGCAGGTCTAGACCTCCTAAGCGATTTAACCAGTACCAAGTTCACGCACTTCCGCCTGTAACTGACAACTGCCCTTCTTAAATCAGCGGGAGGGGAAGAATCAATTGTGTTACAGTTACAGTAAACTGAAACACTAAAACAGAAGCAGGATAACGAAATATGTTTCGCGCTCCTGGTAAAAGAAATGTGCCCCTGATTTCGTTGTTGGCTATATACTAGTCCAGCTCCGGACCGAAATTATTTCAGAAACAAAGTTTCTAATCGTGAAAATTGAAACTTGTTTCTGGGCATTTACAAGTTTCTGGGCATTTTCCGGCCCAGAGCTGGGCTAGGCTATATACATACCACACTCAAATGTATAAAATTTTATTGCTATATCTCTTTCCCAGGTTATGGGTCTTCAACATCGGTAGCGTTAGAAACTCTGTCACAACCACTAAATCACTCAGTTCATCTCTCTACGTTGCAATATATCGGACACGGAAAAACTGTCTGTTCTCTCCTAAGTACATGTATTTTCAGCTAGCCTGTACGAAAATACAGAGAGCTATTGTTGTCACCCTGACGTCGGCGTTGGCGTGGGTGTGGGCGTGGGTGTCACACATTAAAGTTTTACGTCGAAGTTGTTTTAAACTTTCAAATCTCAATAACCACTAGCCAAAACCCTTTTGTGTTTGGAATATAATCATAATATAGCATATCCTTCTATTCTGTGACATCATACCCCTGGATGAGGCCATAGGGTGGGGCATGCGGGTCAAGAATTAGGTCACACTCCAAAGTTTTACGACAAATTTTTTAGACATTCATATCTCAGCAAACACTGGCAAGAACAATTCCATATTTGGAACATAATCATATCGTAGCATAACCTTCCATCATATAACACTATACCCCTGGGTGAGGCCCTGGGGTTTGGCTAAGTGTTCAAGAATTAGGTCACACTCGCTTTAAAGTTTTACGACAAAGTTTTTTTAAACATTCATATTTCAGCAGCCACTGGCAAGAACCCTCCCATATTTGGAACATAATCATATCATAGCATAACCTTTGATTACATAACACTATGCCCCAGGGTCAGACCCTAGGGTGGGGCTTAGGGCTCAGAAATTAGGTCACACGCACTTTAGAGCTTTACATTTAAGTATATCTCCTTTTCACATGAATGGATTCTCTTGATATTTGTACTGTAGTTAGATGATGGTTCAGTTTTACAGAGTACCACCCCCACCCCCACTCAGTGACCTTGAGGAACAAATGTCTATGAGCTTGGCAAGCACCAGCCAGTTCAGGCGAGCTATGCTGTCAGGCGACAGCTCTAGTTGTCTGTTTAGTTTCTTTCTTTCTTCTTCTTTCTTTTTTTGTTTTTTTTTTGTTTAGTCATAATATCTCCATTTTGCGGGAAACTGGGATTCACAATGATTCTTGTTTCTACTGTGTCCTTTTGTGTGGTGTGCGTGGTGGTTGGGGAATGGGGAGGGGTTGGCGCTGATACACCTTTACGGCCGTATTTTATCAGAAATACATTGTTTCATTGCCTAGTTAAAAAGAAATGTTTTTGTGAATAATATTGAATGATAGTAAATTTGGCCAAACACAACATTTTTCTTGTGTTGTTATGTGGTACTAAACTTGAAACGGGAGAGTTTGAGTCAAAATCCCAGTTCCCAACAAGGGGCGGGGGGGGGGGGGGGGGGGGGAGGTTGTACTTTTATTTTTCAGAAAGTCCATTCAAAATGCTGTCGATTGGTATTGATTGCTATATACTGACATAAGGAAACAATCTGGCACCTTTGGTTTAAGTTCATAAGAGTTGCGGTTGCATTTGTATTATCAGAGCTCTAGATAACAGGGCGTATTTGATGATAATTGAGGATATTTTTTTTTATTTCTCATCGAAACCATATGTTGTGACCCCTCATCTGGACCGTCTCGTCGAGACGGTTCAGATGAGGGGTCACAACATATGTTTTTACGCAGATTTGACAAAAATTATCCCTAATTATCATCAAATACTCCCTCTTATCTAGAGCTCTGTATTATGTTCGGAGCTGTTTAGTTTATTGTTGCAGAATCCAGTGTGAAGATTTATGCAGAGTAAACTTGTTTGACCCTTATGCCACACCTCCCTTTTCCACAAAGAGGATATTTTTTGTCCCCCGCCTTTTCGAAGAAAAGCGGGGGGACATAGTTTTCGGCATTCCGTCCTTCCGTCCGTCCGTCCGTCCTTCCGTCTTTCCGTCCCCCTAAAGTAGTAGGTACCTTGTGTGCGCAACTCCTCCTACAGTTTTATTCCGATTCTTTCGAAACTTTACAGATGTTTTTGTCATGGTCTGAAGATACGCATGTGGTTTGGATGTAATCCTGAGATTATTTTTTGTCACTTTTTCCACAAGTTGAATTTAGACGTTTTTTAGGCGTTTTTACTATCAAAGTGAATAGATAGTGGGTACCTTGTGTGCGCAACTCCTCCTACAGTTTTATGCCGATGCCTTTGAAACTTCACAGATGTTTTGGTCATGGTCTGATGATATGCATGTGGTTTGGATATAATCCTCACATTTTTTTTTGTCACTTTTTCCACAAGTTGAACTTAGTCATTTTTTTAGGCTTTTTACTATCATAGTGACTAGATAGTGGGCACCTTGTGTGCGCAACTCCTACTACAGTTTTATGCCTATTCCTTTGAAACTTCACAGTTATTTTGGTCATGGTCTGAAGATTTGCATGTGGTTTGGATATAATCCTGAGATTATTTTTATCACTTTTTTCACAAATTGAACTTAGCCATTTTTCATACAGTTTTACTATCAAAGTGAATAGATAGTGGGTACCTTGTGTGTTCAACTCTTCCTACAGTTTTATGCCCATTCCTTTGAAACTTCACAGGTGTTTTGATCATGGTCTGAAGATATGCATGTGGTTTAGATATAATCCTCACATTATTTTTTTTATTACTTCTTTCACATTTTTAACTTAGCCACTTTTCCAGCTCAAACACTAAGTGTATATACAGTGGAGACCTAGTTTCCAAGGCGGGGGACATAAATTCGTCGAATTTGCTTGTTTCACTGACTGTTTTAAGGCAATGGTCTGATCTTTTCTATTTTGCATGTTTTATGGTGACATGCCAAAGAGTCTCTCCTTGTATTTAATGGTTTGTAACTTCTATTTTTTTTTTGTTTTGCCTGGCCACGTAGCCCAGTCAGTAGGGCACCTGACTCATAAGTCAGAGGTCCTGGGTTTGATACCCAGTCTGGCCACATACTTTTGTTCCTCCTTCCGCTGATTCAAGAAGGGCAGTTGTCAGTTACTGGCAAAAGTATGTGCACTTAGTACTGGTTAACCGCTTAGGAGGTCTAAGCCTGCCCAGGAACAGCGTGGTTAGGTTAACTGACCATCCAGACATGGCCATAGCTGTTTACCGTGGACATATATCAACAAATCAGTGAATCAGTAACTCCCATTTTTATGTTTATTTTGTTGTCTAAGACTGTGATCAACTAGTAAGGGGGAGAGGGAAACTGCTGCTGAGCTGGTTGTCTGCTTTTGGTGGCATGTTTAACTACTGTATTTCTTTGGTTATAATACAGGTTTTTTTCTTTTCCAAATCCAAAGGATCTAGATCCATCTTGTAAAGTGAATCTAGACACATCTACATCTTTGAGACTATTTTGGAAGAGAAAAACCCTTTTATAGCTGAATTACACAAGACTGATTCACATATGAGCCGTGACACAAGAAAACCAACAATGTGGTTGTGCGCCCTGTGCAGACTAAGATCAGCCTGGTCATCCGCCCAGTCTCATCAGAGCCTTTCCAAAGCACTTAAAGGAGAGCTCAGGGTCCAGGCTACTTCCATGTGGACAGCGAAGACTCTGATCAGACTGGGCAGATGCCCAGGCTGATCTGAGTCTGCACTGGGCGCACAACCACATTGTTGCTTTTGTCGTATCGCAGCTCATATTTGCTGTAATTTTGAAGGGATAAACTCCCGCCTTTTAACTTAATAATAAACTCGATACTCTTCTTCATGATGCCAGAAGAGGACTGTGATCTTTGATTGTGCCTTTCTCTGGAGATCTTTTACATTTTTATGCCATTACTCTGTATCAAGATGTACATATATTTTATTTAGCTAGGAGAAGTGATGGGATGAAAGTGTATGTAGCATGATTGCAAACAACAAAATCTCAGACCAACACTATACCAGGTGCATCATGCAAATATGCTACTTAACACATATGCAACCAGCAAAGGCTCAGACCAGCCAATGTTTTGCCACAGGCCATCTGTGCAGTCTGAGAGCCTTTGCTGTGCACACACATGATTTACTGACCTCATGGAATCTACAGTCACAAATTGACTGTTATTCTAAATCATCGCTTTTTAACCATTTGGACCCCTTTTGATACTAATCAGTCTTTAAATTGACGGCCTTCTTAAAATAGAGAAATAACAGTTTCTTTCTCTGGCTTTCGTGACCAGACATTTTCAGGGTCACTGATGAGGCTTGAATAGCCAAAACTTCGAAGTATGGCCAATATTCCTTCTTTTGAATGTGTGCTTGGCTTTTGAAAGATCTCGAAGATTTTTATCTAACTAGATTGCATGGATTAACCCTGGCCCCGAGGTTATAAAACTTTTTTCATGCTCAAATCAGCTGAGCATGAAATTTTCTCTGCTGATAAATATAAATAACCAGAGGACCACTGGTCCTGTAGTCACCTGACACTTTGTCCTGGTATATATTTTAATGCTTTTATACATGTATATAGCCCCCGTGCAGGGGCAGACCTGCCACCCCCTAAACTAATGTTGAGTTCCAATGCTATATATCATGCCACAAGGTCACTGAGCCTTTGGTTCTGAAGGGTTTTTATCATATATGGGCATGGCCGCCACCTTGTTCATGTGACCATGACCATCTGAACAAACTTTGATTCCTTTGACCCAGTATTAAAGCTACATATGAACACAGTAATCATTTGTATAAACTATGATGGGCCCAAGTGCCCAATGCTACCTACCCAGTTTCAAGGTCATAGGCCTATCAGTTCTTGAGAAAAAGACTTTTGAAGAGTTTTTATCATATACGGGCATGGTGGCCATCTTGGTCATGTGACCAAGACCATCTGAACAAACTTTGGTTCCTTTAACCCGGTTAAGCTCAATATGAAATATGGCTTCAATCGACCCCAGTGGCCTCTGAGCAGAAGATGTTTTGGAAATGTTGACAGGTGCGAGAATCTCAGTGACCTTGTACAAAGGTCAAAGAATGACCTTGATCTTGAGCAACATAATATCTTCATCTGGTCATGTAGTCAACCATATATACCAAATATTGTACCTTAAACTTAAATGGTTTCTGAAAAATCCATTGTTTAAGCATTTTCCCATATGAAAGCCAGACGTACCAAAGTTGACAGTGTCATAGATTAGGTCAAGGTCAACCCACGATCATCATTTGTATAAACTTTGCTGGGCTCTAGTGCCCAAAGCTGCATACTTGGTATGATACCAAGTTTCAAGGTCACAGGCCTTTTGGTTCTGGAGAAGATTTTTGAAGGGTTTTTACAATATGTGGGCATGGGGGCCATCTTGGTCATGTGACCCAAAATCCGGGAACAAACATTCATTTCCCAATCCCGCTGAGACTCCATATGAAATTTGGCTTCAATCGGCCCAGTGGTTTCAGAGGAGAAGATATTTGAAAACCTTGACAACAGTTGGATGGACAGAATGACCTTGACCTTTAGTGACATAATATCTTCATCTGTTCATTCAGTTGACCATATATACCAAGTATTGTACCTTAGACTTAAACAGTTTCTGAGAAATCCTCTGTTTAAGCATTTTCCCATATCAAAGCCTAGCATACCCAAGTTGACCATGTCATAAATTATGTCATGGTCAATGCAAAGTCATCATTTATATAAACTATGATGATCCTGAATGCCCAAAGCTACATACCAAGTTTCAAGGTCATAGGCCTTTTGGTTCTGGAGAAGAAGATTTTTGAAAGGGTTTTACCATATATGAGTATAAATTTTCGTTCCCACATCCCACTGAGACGCCATATGAAATTTGGCTTCAATCCGCCCAGTGGTTTCAGAGAAGATGTAATTTGAAAATCTTGACGACAGATGGACGCACTGAATGACCTTGACCTTTAGTGACATAATATCTTCATTTGTTCATTTAGTTCACCATGTATACCAAGTATTGTACCTTAGACTTAAATAGGTTTTGAGAAATCCACTGTTTAAGTATTTTCCCATATACATGTAAAAGCCTAATGTACCAAAGTTGACCAAGTCATAAATTAGGTCAAGGTCATTGCAAGGTCATCATTTGTACAAACTATGTTGGGCCCCCATGCTACATACCAAGTTTCAAGGTCATAGGCCTTTTGGTTCTGGAGACGAAGATTTTTGAAGGGTTTTTACAATATTTGGGCGTGGCGGCCATCTTGGTCATGTGACCCAAATACCCGGAACAAACTTTCGTTCCCCCTACCCATGGAGGCTCCATATAAAATTTGGCTTTGATCGGCCCAGCGGTTTTGGAGAAGAAGACCTTTGAAAATGGTGGACGGACGCCAGACGGACTACTGAGCATTGCCATACTAAAAGCTCACCTTTGAGCCTTCGGCTCAGGTGAGCTAAAAATGCCAACTGATGTTGGCATTTTCATATTCATAAGCAGAGAAAGTTTGATATTCAGCTAAAGTGAGCAAGAAAACCACTGTACTTATCAGTAATTTGCTATTTAAAAAGGTAAAGGTTTCCCATAGCCTAATAACCCTAGTGGCGGTGGGCAGTAGGAGAATTTAAGAAAATAAATAAATTGGCGGGAATAGCAGTCCACTGAATCTTGGGCAGAGCAGCCCATCTCTCTCCCATCTCTCTCCTTTTGCTGCCTTATCCTTTCCCGATTTACTGTCTCGACATGACCATAGTTGTTTACCGTGGACGTTAAGCATCAAATTAATCAATACCCATTTACTGCTGGGTTGACAGAGAGAGTTTTCCAGTTGTCGGATGGCAATGGTGAGCCGCAAACTCATGACCTTACGGTGACTTTCTGCACAATAACCGAGCTACTGTAGCCACTCGAATAAGGTGCCTCTCTAATTTCTGTTCATTAGCAGGTAAAATTTCATGCTCAGCTGAGTTGAGCATGGAAAAAGTTTTATAACCTTGGGACCTAGTTGAGTCTTCACTGTTCACAAATATGTTACGTACACTGACAAGCCTATATGAGCAGCAACATGACAAAATCAGAGTTGGATGTGCCATGTAAATACTCAAATCCGCCTGAACATCCACCCAGTCTTATCAAAGTCTTTGCTGTGGGCACTGAGGTAGCATAGACCCTTAGCTATCCTTCAGGCAAACAGCAAAAATTCTGATCAGACTAGGCAGATGCCCAGGCTGATTTGAGTCTTTGCTGGGCACTCATGTAACTTTGTTGGTTTTGTCGTGTCCCAGGTCACATTTCCTTTTAAGGTTCCTCAAGGAAGACTGATCAGATGGCTGATTAAGGTGTGTCTTCAAGGAATGCAAATCAAATCGTACAATGTTATCAAGAATAGAATCACAAACTGACTCAATTTTTGCTTTTAATAGTTTTTTAAATGAAATACTGGTAGTTATTGTATGAAACTTATCTCAACAACCCAAATTTATCTGGATCTAATATTGAAAACCCCTGAGTCAGTTTTTATTTAGCTGACTTAACCTTATACTCACATACTTGAGCTTATATAAAGATTACCCTTTCATATCTAAATTGCATTCTTAAAGTAACTTTAACAAACTGTTGCACTGCTTGATCATCTTCACAAAAAAAAAGAGACAAATAAAAAAGGTATTAATTAACTTTGAAAGACAGCATAGGCAGCTTATCAAAGAGCGGAGGGCATAAAAGGCATTACTACTGAACAAATTTTCATGTGACTTGGTATACCTTAATCTATTACCTACAGCTACTCATGCAGGGTATAATTAAGATTTTTTCATATACCGTAATTGACCTTATTAGCGCCCTGTGCGCTTAACTTTTTCAAAATGGCGACAAATGCTTGTAGTAAACTTTCTTTCATATAAGCGCACATTTTAATAGGTTATTATATATTGAAGGGAACGAATTGAAAGGTAAAATATCAGAGAAAAGCTGCTTATAAGCAGCTTTTCTCTGATGCTTAACCTTTAAATTCGTATGGATATACATGTAGAAGGATAGAGAAGATTTAGAAGTAAAAACTTAAATATTCTATTGCATTTTCAGCTCTTGTAAACGAGAAAGCAAAGGGATAAACCAGTAAAAATATGTGCATTAATAGTCCTATGCCTCACAAATTGCCACGGCGTGCGCTTATAGAGGCATGTGCGCTAATTAGGTAGAATACGGTATATAAAAATTAACTTTATGATTATCATTTTCTGTCTATATTTTATGAAAATAGTATGGAGGTAACCATAAACATACAGCAGCCAATTACTGCTATAGTTACTATTCTTATAATTCATTCATATGCTACCAGGTTGTCCGAAATGTGTTCACCTACCACCTGGAAAATATGAGGCTTTGGCAATAATAAGGACTTTATTTGAGCCGCGACATGAGAAAACCAACAAAGTGATAGGGCGCCCGGCTCAGAATCAGATCAACCTGGGCATCACCCACTCTGATCAGAGTTTTCGCTGTCCGCATGGAGGTAGCTCAGACCCTTAGCTACTGACCTGCGTCTGTGCTGGGCACACAACCACTTTGTTGGTTTTCTCAAGTCGCGGCTCATTTAAAAGTATGCCCCTTAAAATAGAGTAAGTACCCATATAAGAGATCCAAATGATAGTCTATACACCAATGGCTGTTCCAAAAACTGCACCAACCATGAGTAAAACTTCAAGGATTTAGAAGTACTGTCTAACATGTAGCTGATCAGACTAATTTTTATTTAGAAGTCAAATAAATCTGTATTTCCTTGCAAATGTCTGTACTGGGTAATAAAATGAGGTATGCAAAGTGACAAAAAAAAAGAAGAAGAAAAAAGCAGAAAGAAGTAATGAAATTAAATATTTGTTTTGATTGCCACTTTCACCCCTGGTTAACTATGAAATTACAAGGGCTGTTACCAAACTAAAATGAGCTGTTGTGAAACCATAAAAGAGTCATAGTTACCACATGACCTGATGACCTGGTCATTTGGTAACTATGACTCTTTTATCATTTTGTAACAGCTCTTTTTCGTTTCGTAACATCCTTGATAACATAGTCAACCAGGTGTGACTTTCTGACAAAAAGCCTATAGCTGAACTGCATTCAGTTCTGGCTAAGACGCTTATCTTTTAGTCTTTTAGCAATTTTCTTATTCAGCTTCTCTTGTGCGCTTGGCTCTGCATTTGCAACAGCCTTAATAACACTCAGAACTGTATCCTCAGTCTTTTTATTCAGATTTGCAGTCTTTTGCCCTTTTTTAACCTTCTCAGCTGATGTATTCCTTGTGGCTTTTGGCATTGTCTTTCCCGAACTTTTAGCAACTAGTTTAGCAGCTGTAATTTTACCTGTTTTACCAGGCTCACTCTCAACAGCAGTATCTACACTTCGCTTCTTGGGCTTTTTTCTTCCAACAGAGTCACTATCATCTGGATTGAGCTTTCGTTTTGACTTCTTGCTTTCACTTTGAACTTTTGAAGTTTCTTTTCCACCTGAAACAGTTTCTTCAACTTTGGGATTTTTCTTTACAGAACTATTCACTTTCTTTTCAAACTGTATTTTTGATATTTGTCCATCTGCATCCTTGGCCGGACTTAAAGTTTTTGTTATGTCTTTCACAACATCTTCGAGTGTTTTTTTGCGTCTTTGTTTCTTTCTTGGACCTGTTGGTACATCATCAGAATTATCCTTGTTTTCCACTACAGTTTCTTGATGAACTTTACTCACTGTTTCACTACTCTTCTTCAGCTTCTTACCACTAGAGGGTTTCTTAGGTCTAGAGCTCTTTTCAGCACTTTTGAGCTTCTTCAACTCAATATAATCAGTATTTTCCACAGACATCCTTGCGGTCTTTTTCGGTGTCTTAACTGGTGATGCATCAGAAACATTTCCAAAATTATCGTCAGTGCTGACCAGAGAAGCTGCCCTTTTCACTGCCTTTTTCGCTGCCTTTTTCGAATTACGAGCCAGCTTCTTTGGACTGTCACTTGCTTCGTCGCTAGTAACAGATGCTTTTCTTGATGCTTTCTTTGAAGACTTGCTGCTCACCTTTTTTGACGGTAATTTGTGACTTCTATCATCAGTGTTATCTCCTACATCCATCCATTCATCATCAGAAGGTGTAGTCTTAATGTCAGGTTTAGATTCTGTTTCTTCCTCACTAAAGTCACTGACTACTTTCTTTTTCCGCCCTCTTTTTTTCTCCTGCTTTATTGTCTTTCTTAGTGATGTATTTTTAACTGGTTTATCTGAAAAACAAAATTGTGATCAGAGCTCATTGGTCAAAGGTTTGCTAAGTCTTCAAGCGTGCATTAAAGAAAGTGTGCTAATATTGGTAACTGAAAAATACTGTATTAACCCTATTAAATCCCCCAAGGCATTGCATTTTATGAAAGGGGGCATTATTTACAGCCTCAAGTGAAGTTAATTAGCCACTGCCAAAATACCTCTAATAAGCAATATAAAAGTGATGTGTTTACTTCCAGAGGAAGCATTTCTACTATTTTGCCTCCCTTCTCAGAAGAGGTTAGTTCTTAATGGAAAGAATTTGCTCCTAGAAGAGCACATTCTTTCCTTTAAGAGTAGACCCATTTAAAAGATACAGAGAAGCATACAAGAATTCATACAAGTTAATATTACATTATTTTCAGGAAAGAGGCCAGGGGCGTTTATAACAGCAGGGGAATTTATTAGGACAAATATGATATTTTTTCCTAAAAAATGTGCGGAGCATTTGGCCTGCAATTTTTTGGCAAAAAAATGGCAGTGTTTCGAATACTTTTGAAAATGTACTCTCTCACTAGCTAATAACATTATTGGTTTGGAACAACCAGGCCCAAGACTTCAGATTATAATCCTGCATAGGTGTGAGGTATGTGGACATAAAAATATGTCTTACAGGTTACTGTCTAGCATTACAAAAGTTGCCGAGTAATGCTGAACAGTGATCTCAAATGAGGAGTTTCTCAACCCAGACCTCACACACTATACTTTTTCTTGCATACTTCTTGATTTACAATATTTGAGTTTCAATGCAGAACTTGCTTAAGGTGAAAGGGTAAACTTTCTGGGGGAGCAAATCTCCTATTTTCACTTGCCTCCCTTTTCAATGGGTTCATTTCTTATAGGAAAAAATTGCTCCTCTAGCAGCAAATTCTTTCTGTAAGAGTAGGCCTAATTTTCAAAGTTTTCCTGGTTTCCTTTAGAATACGGTATAATGGAAAATTTTCGTGTTGCCAAATTTTTGCGGATTTGTCCCAAAAACATGAGGATTAATTTTCGTAGTTTTTAATTTTCGCAGATTCGAATATCCACAAAAATAAAAATTGTGTTTGTCCTGTAAAATATTGGCTTGACTGAAAAATCAAGATGTACAATGAGAGAGAAACGTAAAGAAACTATAACTACTTTGTTATGAACACATTTGTTTAGAGAGATTCGGCTCTTTTTGGGTTTGGGAGAATACCCATCCTTTTTTTCACACACAAAACAAGAGGACCATTGGTCCTGTAGCTCACCTGGGTCCATTCAGCCTCAGTACTCTAGGGTAAGTTACTCTAAGGCCATCGGTCAATTGGTTCTGGTGAAAAAGATTTTTAAAGGTTTTAACCATATATGGGCATGGAGGACATGTTGGTCATGTGACCTGGACGTTTGAAAAAATTTCATTCCCTTAACCCCCTGGAGGCTCTATATGAAATTTGGTTTCAAAATTGGCCCAGGGGCTTTTGAGGAGATGGTTTGATATTGTCAAAATGACAGAGTTCTGGGTCAAAAGTCAAAGAATGACCTTGACCTCTTGTACTCATGAATCTTCATGTACTCATTAAGATGCCTGTAGATACCAATTTTTAGGCATATATCTTAAAAACTTTCCATGAAATCTTATGTTCTAGCGTTTTCCCACATTTGACCTTGCAGTAAAATAGTCAAGGTCAACCCAAGGTCATTATTTTGAACAATCTTGATAGTACTGGAGTTCCCAATGCTACATACCAAGCCTCAAGGCCATCGGTCAATTGGTTCTGGAGAAGAAGATTTTTAAAGGTTTTTACCATATATGGTCCTGGCGGCCATGTTGGTCATGTGACCTGGACTGTTTGAACAAATTTTCATTCCCTCAATCCCTGGAAGCTCAATATGAAATTTGGTTACAATTGGCCCAGTTTTTTTTAGGGGATTGTTTGATATTGTCAAAATATAAGAGTTCTGGGTCAAAGGTCAAAGAATGACCTTGACCTCTTGCACTCACAAATCTTCATGTACTCATTAAGATAACTGTATATACCAATTCTTAGGCATATCTCTTCAAAACTTTCCATGAAATCTTATGTTCTAGCATTAACCCATATTTGACCTTGTCGTAAAAAAGATCAAGGTCAGCCCATGGTCATAATTTGAACAATCTTGATAGTACTCGAGTACCAAAAGCTACATACCAAGTTTCAAGGCCATCGGTCGATTGGTTCTTGAGAAGAAGATTTTTAAAGGTTTTTACCATATATGGGCGTGGCGGCCATGTTGGTCATGTGACCTGGACCGTATGAATAAGTTTTTGTTCCCTCAACTCCTGGAGGCTCTATATGAAATTTGGTTTCAATTGGCCCAGGGGCTTTTGAGGAGATTGTTTGGAATTGTCAAAATATGAGAGTTCTAGGTCAAAGGTCAAAGAATGACCTTGACCTCTTGTACTCATAAATCTTCATGTACGCATTAAGATGACTGTAGATACCAATTTTTAGCCCAAAATCTTCAACAGTTTCCAAGATATCTTATGTTCTAGCATTTTGCCATATAAAAGCACAAGGAAACAAATTTGACCTTACCGTAAAAAAGGTCAAGGTCAACCCAAGGTCATAATTTGAACAATCTTGGTAGTACTCGCGTACCCGATGATACATACCAAGTTTCAAGGCCATCGGCCTACTGGTTCTGGAGAAGAAGATTTTTTTAGGTTTTTACCATATATGGGCATAGCGGCCATGTTGGTCATGTGACCAGGACCGTTTGAACAACTTTTTGTTCCTAAGGTCCCAGGAGGCTCTATATGAAATTTGGTTAAAATCGGCCCAGCGGTTTCAGAGGAGAAGTCGTTTGAAATTGTGGACGGACGGACAACGGACGGACGGACGGACGACGACGGAGCCTGACCATACTATAAGCTCCCCCGGAGCCTCTGGCTCAGGTGAGCTAAAAAAAACACACACAAACAAGAGGGCCATGAGGCCCTGAATCGCTCACCTGAACAATTGGCAAGCTGGCTTTTACTTATCATGTCTGAAATTGTCAAAATATGAGTTTTGGGTCAAAAGTCAAAGAATGACCATGACCACTTGTACTCATAAATCTTCATGTACTCATTAAGACAACCATATATACCATTTTTAGGCCAAAATCTTCAAAACTTTCCATGAAATCTTATGTTCTAGCATTTTCCCATATTTGACCAAGCCGCTAAAAAGGTCAAGGTAAACCCAAGGTCACCATTTGAACAGTCTTGGTGGTACTCTAGTACTCCATGCTATTTACCAAGTTTCAAGGCCATAGGTGGATTGGTTCTGGAGAAGAAAAATATTAAAGATTTATACCATAAGTGGTAATGGCGGCCAAGTTGGTCATGTGACCTGGACCGTTTGAACAAATTTTTAATTCAATCAACCCCTGGAGGCTCTATATGAAATGTGTTCACAATTGGCCCTTTGGCTTTTGAGGAAATGACTGAAAATGTCAAAATATGAGCGATCTGGATCAAAGGTAAAAAAATGACCTTGACCTCTTGTACTCATAATTCTTCATGAACTCATTAAGACAACTTATATACCAATTTTTTAGGCTTAAATCTTCAAAACTTTCCATGAAATCATATGTTCTACCATTTTCCCATATTTGACCTTGCTGTAAAAGGTCAAGGTCAACACAAGGTCACCATTTGAACAATCTTGATAGTACTCAAGTACCCAATGCTACATACAAAGTCTCAAGGCAATCGGTCAATTGGTTCTGGAGAAGAAGATTTATAAAGGTATTTACCATATATGGGCATGGCGGCCATGTTGGTCATGTGTCCAGGAGCGTTAGAAAATTTTTTCATTCCCTCAACCCCTCGAGGCTCTATATGAAATTTGGTTTCAATTGGCTTAGTGGTTTTAGAGCAGATTCTTTGAAATTGTCAAAGTTTGAAATTTCTGGGTCAAAGGTCAAAGAATGACCTTGACCTCTTGTACTCACATATCTTCATGTACTCATTAAGATGATTGTATATACCAATTTTTAGGCCAAAATCTTCAAAACTTACCATGAAATCTCGTGCTAGCATTTTCCGATATTTGACCTCGCCGTAAAAAAGGGCAAGGTCAACCCAGGGTCATAATTTGAACACTCTTGACAGTACTTGAGTACCCAATGCTACATACCGAGTTTCAAGGCCATCGGTCTACTGGTTCTGGAGAAGAAGATTTTTAAAGGTTTTTACCATATATGGGCGTGGTGGCCATGTTGGTCATGTGACCTGGACCGTATGAGCAAATTTTCATTCCCTCAACCCCTGGAGGATCTATATGCAATTTAATTACAATTGGCCTAGTTGTTTTTGAGGAGATTGTTTGATATTGTCAAAATATGAGGGTTCTGGGTCAAAGGTCAAAGAATGACCTTGACCTCTTGAACTCATAAATCTTCATGTAGTCATTAAGATGACTGTATGTACCAATTTTTAGGCCAAAATATTCAACAGTTTCCAAGATATCTTATGTTGCAGCATTTTGCCATATAAAAGCATAAGGAAGCAAATTTGACCTTACCGTAAAAAAGGTCAAGGTCAACCCAAGGTCATAATTTGAACAATCTTGGTAGTACTCATGTACCCGATGCTACATACCAAGTTTCAAGGCCATCGCCCTATTGGTTCTGGAGAAGAAGATTTTTTTCAGGTTTTTACCATATATGGGCATGGCGGCCATGTTGGTCATGTGACCAGGACCGTTTGAACAACTTTTCGTTCCTAAGGTCCCAGGAGGCTACATATGAAATTTGGTTGCAATTGACCAAGCGGTTTTAGAGGAGAAGTTGTTTGAAAGTGTGGACGGACGACGGACGACGTACGACGGACGGACGACGGACGCCGGAGCCTTACCATCCTATAAGCTCCCCCGGAGCCGCTGGCTCAGGTGAGCTAAAAACGTAAGATAGGCATTTGTAAATATCAATGCTTATTACACAGAAACAGTCAACTGAAATATGCGAGCAGTTGATAGAGTGGCTATTGTTCAGGATAAAATTAAACAGAACTCCTAGTAAATCAAAAGTATTTCATTTGTACTTGCATAATCAGGTACAAGTGATCATTAATCAAGCGGAAAAAAAAACAGCCAGTTCAAATTGTAATTACCTGCTAATTACCAGCTAACATAATTGCGCCGAAAATAATAGTCCTACAGCTACCTACTTTTAAGGTTTTGTGGGGCGCTTTGAATACCGCAAACCATATGTTTGGAAAATTCAAATTTCCTATTACTATTCTGTACAAACTTGGAAAATAGTTTGCGGAGTATAATTTTGCAGATCTCTACTGACCGCGAAATTCTGCGAAAATTAGGCAACGCAAAAATTTGCCATTATACGGTATATAGTTTCCCTTTGTAAAAATGGCAGCCCTCCCCCATCCCGCTACAAAAACAACAACAAAAAAAAATAGAGCAAGTGAGCAGGGGCTCACATATACCCCCGACCAGTGCCACTGCCTAATGAAAGCATACATTAACACACAACTTCAATGCAAATGTCAACCATGTACAAAATTCTAAGTCTGTGACCTTGACCTTAGGACAGCAGCAGCAGCATCCATATGATGTAAACTAGTATGAAATAAACCTAGTCATGTATCATTAGGCTCCACTGAAGTATTTTGGAACTATACGCCAAAAACTACAGCATATGGCTAAGTCCTAGTTATTGACCCCTGGCCCCAGCCATGAGCCTGACCCTGCAGCTTAGGTAGTCAATAACAAAAGCAATGATGTAGAGATATCATGAACCAAATATGGAAGAAATCTTCAATGCAATTACATAGACATGAGCAATCAAAAAGGTTTAACGCAAAACTTTGACATAATGAAAATGCCTAAGTCCTAATTATTGACCCCTGGCCCCACCCTGGGACCTGACCCAGGGACTTAGCTACTTCACATCAAAGATAATGCTATAGAGACATCATGAACAAAATATGAAAAGAATCTGATGTGTGGTTACAGAGATATGAGCAACCCAAAAAGGTTTAACGCAAAACTTTGACGAAAAGTTAACGAACGGACGAACGAACGAACAAACGAACGAACGGACAAACGAACGAACAGACGGAATGACAAAAACTATATACCCCCTGACATACTTCGTATGTCGGGGGTATAAACAGGTAGGTGTACTCCATCACATTACAGCTACAAATATGAACCCATACCATTTAAAAATGCAGGCTCTAATAAATCTGTACTTCCTTTGGTAAAGATAAATATGATATAACACTGTTCAATGGCAACCTGCTTTCCTCTGAGAAAAGTGAAGTGCACTTACATGCTGACTAGTGAAAGGCCGCACAATTCAAATGAGCTGCGACATGAAAAAAACGACAAAGTAGCATGTTCACCCAGCGAAGACTCAATCAGTCTGTGTAGCCACCCAGTCTGATCAGAGTCTATGCTGTCCACATGGAGCTAGCTGAAAATCTTAACTATTTTGAGTGCACAGCAATTTTATTTAACAGACTGAAATGATGCCCAGGCGGATCTGAGTCTGCTTGGCCACTTTGTTGGTTTTCTTGTGTCATAGCTCAAACAATGTCATGAGAAACAGTACCTTACAGCAAGCAGGGCCCTAGATAAGAGGGAGTATTTGTTGATAATTAGGGATAATTTTTGTTAATTCTGCATAAAAACATATGTTGTGACCCCTCATCTGAACCGTCTCGACGAGACGGTTCAGATGAGGGGTCACAACATTGGTTTCAATGAGAAATAAAGAAAATTATCCCTCAATTATCATCAAATACCCCTCTTATCTAGAGCTCTGGCAAGAGCAATCAGGAAAGACTTGAATCAGCCTGAGCATCTGCCCAGTTCCTGTTTTTGCATGTACAATCCAGAGCTTTAGATAAGAGGGAGAATTTGATGATAATTGAAGGATAATGTCTCTTATTTCTCACTGAAACCATATGGTGTGACCCCTCATCTGAACTGTTTCATCGAGACGGCTGAGATGAGGGGTCACAACGTATGTTTTTATGCAGAATTAATAAAAGTTATCTCTTATTATCATCAAATACTCCCTCTTATCTAGAGCTCTGCTGAATTTATAAATTCTGAGAAATCTAGAAAGAACCTGAAACTGGTCAGTCTGGGATAATGTGCAGACTGATCTGAGTATTGACTGTACATACATTGCTTAAGATCTGTTTTTACAAAACATCATACCAATTTAACCCTTAAAGCCCCGAAAATGAAAAAAGTTAAATTTGCAAATATTGTAGATCCAGATGAGGTGGCTCATAATGAGCCACCTCACCTGGATCTACATTGTTTGCCCTCTAGTCTTTGAATTCTCAATATGATATTACTTGGACGAAACATTATTTGAAATTCTGCAGACATAAATTTTGTCATCTGCTTCTTGGCGCATAAAGGGTTGATCTGAAGGCAAATTATTCCATAACACAGCTAAACTTACCTTGCTCTAGTCCCAAGATATTTGGCATGTCTACTACACCAATACTGGGCGGCACTCCAGGACCAACCACTACATCCTCTGTGAAAATATATTACTTCCATTAATATCAAGAACCGTCAATTAAGTGTTTCATACAAATCATCGAATGACAAAAAGTTTAACACACCAACTGGATACTGTGCAACTTTATAACTGAGCCGCGACACGACAAAACCAACAATGTGGTTGTGTGCCCAGTGCAGACTCAGATCAGCCTGGGCATTTGCCCAGTCTGATCAGAGTCTTCGCTGTCCCAATTGAGGTAGCTTAGACCCCTTTTTTACCCTTTGAGCACTTGACACAGAGTCTGATGAAACTGGGCAGATGCCCAGGCTGATCGGAGTCTGCACTGGGCATACAACTACATTGTTGGCTTTGTCATGTCGCCGCTTATATGTCATCATCATGAACCTAGCCCCATGCAGGAGCCCACTTTTGGGACTACCCATTTAGGGTGTCAAAGAATATGAAAGCAGATCTTAAGAACTATGTTCAGGTTAACAATAACTGTTGGAAATATGTGATTAAGAACACATTAGAGACATCAACTATCAGTTAAAAATATTTTCTTGGTTGATCATTAATTGTATGCAAATATTACAAACCTCTTTTTTTTCTAGCAAAATATATCTTAAAACACCATTTTTTTTGCATATCATACAAGTATACTGTCAAACTTGACCCATTGGTTCTTTTACTTTGAATAGCATAGTAACATTTTGACAAACTATTTGCAAAAGCTATACCTTTTAATTTCCAGAAGAAATTGAAGCATTGTAGGTTTTAAAGTGATCGGTACACTTTCATGGGAACAACTCTACCAATTTCTTTTTTGCCATCTTCTTTGAAAGAACAATGGAATTCAACTCATAAAACTATGTATATACTAGGGCTAATGTAGCTAATCAAATTTGTTTAGCCATGATGACCAAGTAGTTTTGGAACTATGATTCTATTTTGTTTTATAACAGCCTTGGAAACATAGTTAACCAGGTGTTAAGGGTAGAGAGAATTTCTGAACATATACCTTCCTTGTTCAGGAAAGCAACAAGGAAGTAAAAAGTTGTTTCCCTTTGTAAAAACGGGGCATAAACATGATGGTCCATCCATTCACCTTAACCTGGAATGGGCAAAAATGGAAATGTATTGAATCTTCAAATGCTATAGAACCTGATGGTGCAGCTCTAAATAAGCCGCTTGATCTGGATCTACACTGTTTACCGCCTTGTCTTTGAATTCTCAATCTGACAGCTACAAAGATAAATTTTTGAAATTTTGCAGATGTAAATTTTGCCGTCAGTTATTTTACGCTTTCTGGGTTAAGACAGATTTTCTCATAACAAGACTCATTTATAACTTTACCCTCTCTTCCAAATATGTCAATCTTAGGAGCTCTCCCTTTTAGACGTCCACAAACATTCACTTTAGGATCTTGTAGACTGTTAACTGTGTCTGTAAATCTAACTGGTTTCACCTTGCCTTGTCCACGTCCCCTCTGGCCCCTTACGTAAGTCTTGAAAGCTTTCTTCTTTAAAGCCCCTTTGACTGAGAGGGATGTCTACAATGAAGAAAATGTCAGGAAAAAAGTCAGCATGGAAGGATGATATTGAGTTTTACATCCCTCTATATAGTAGTTCAGTCATGTCGAGATAATGGGAGGATGATCTGAGAAAAATCTTCTAAAATAAAACTTAGATAACTCACACTTAATCCTGGACTAAAAATAATTTAGTAATATGAGCCGCGACATGAGAAAACCAACAATGTGGTTGTGCGTCCAGCGCAGACTCAGATCAGCCTGGGCATCCGCCCAGTCTGATCAGAGTCTTCCCTGTCCGCATGGAGGTAGCGTAGAACCTTAGCCACCCTTTGAGCACATAACGAAGACTCTGATTAAACTGGACGGATGCCCAGGCTGATCTGAGTCTGCGCTCGGCGCACAACCACATTGTTGGTTTTCTCGTGTCGTGGCTCATATGTTCGTATGTTTGGCACTGCTGACACCATTCTCTGTATGTTGTGAGCTCTCTTGGCTGTCCAGGCCCCAAGGTTATAAACCTTTTTTCATGCTCAGCTGAGTTGAGCATGAAATTTCACCTGCTAATAAATAGAAAATTACTGATAAGTACAGTTGTTTTCATGCTCAGTTTAGCTGAGTACGAAATTTTCTCTGCTTATGAATATGAAAATGCCAACATTAGTTGGCATTTTCATATTTATCAGCAGAGAAAATTTCATGCTCAGCTGAGTTGAGCAAGAAAAAAGTTTCATAACCTCGGGGCCTGGTATGGCAGAGGGGTAAATAATGTCCCAAAATGCAATGCAACATGACATCAGCTGCAAGTTTATGTTTTGGCGAGAAATTAAAAATAGTAATAGCCAGTATGCAAAACAGAGTTGGGAAATCCCTCACAAAATGACTTATTTAATCTTTCACTTTATACTTTTTTTTCCAATATATTATTAATTTCCTTGTTATAAGTGGTTTCCGACAATATGGGAAAATCTCACCAAAATTATGTCATTAAAAAATCCAGACAACTTAAAGTGGCTAAATCTGCAATTATGACCATTTTCTGAAATTTTACTTTCTTTTTAAATCATTTGTAAAAGTAGAATTAAGTTATGCTGCCACCATAAATCTTTTCATTGTGCAGAAAACTACATGGAAAAGTCAATAATCTTTATATAAAGAGGCAGCTTTGCTCGCTAGTAATTATTTACATCCCTCCAGAAATTCTTGACAGTTGATTGTTTACCTAAATGCTTTTGCTTTGATCGTGATAAATTGTTAAGGTTTATGAATCTGTTGAAATTTATATCCCAGGTTTAGCTATCTCATTGTATTCTTGAAAATTAAAAACATTAATTCTAAAAAAAAAATATCAAAAGTTACAGATTTTGCAGCTTTAAGTTTAAAGGGACTTACATATTTTTCTTCCCCTTCTGAAGTACTTTCCTGTGATGTGCTCTGCTGCTGCTGCAAAGAAAGGAATAATCAACATAAAGTACCTTATTTCTTCAATTATAAGACAGGTGTTTTTCTCTTCCAAAACAACCCCAACAAGAGGGCCATGAGGCCCTGAGCCGCTCACCTGAGTAAAAGGTCAAAGGTAAAATGAGGATCATCAACTGAACAAACCTGATAGTTTGAATCTGTCAAATATGTCCACAACATGCATGCAAAGTTAGAAAAAGATCCATTGAAAACTGTAGAAGTTGATTACACAAACTCTATACCACAAAGTGTGACAAAAGGATAGACAGACGGTCAGACGGCAGACAGGGGCAAATCTTAATGGCCCCTGACTATCGTCACATGGGCATAATAAAAATCTGTCCATAAATGAAGGCACTTGAGCGATGACAAAGTTTTTCTAAAAATAGCCGCTGTGACCTTGAACTTGACCCCAGAATGCTGAAACGCAAACTTGTCCAAGATATTGCTATACTTATCACTTGTGTGAGGTTAAATCGAAAATGGTCCATAAATGAAAGCACTAGAGCGATGAAAAAGTTCTTCTATTAATAGCCACTGTGACCTTGACATTGATCTTAGGACGCTGAAATGCGAGCTTGTTCTAGATACTGTCATACTAAACATTTGTGTGAAGTTTTAATCAAAATCGGTCAATAAATGAAAGAGCTAGAGGGATGACAGAGTTTTTTCTAAAAACAGCCACTGTGACCTTGACCTCAGAATGCTGAAATGCGAACTTGTCCAAGATATTGTAATACCAATCACTTGTGTGAAATTAAATCAAATTTGGTCCTTAAATGAAGATGCTACAGCGATGACAAAATTTTTCTAAACATAGCCACTGTGTCCTTCACCTTGACCCTAGAATGCTAAAACGCCTTCTTGTCCAAGATATTATCATACCTATCACTTTTGTGAAGTACAATCGAAATCATTCCATAAATGAAGGCACTAAAATGATGACATAAATGAAGGCACTAAAATGATGACAGAGTTTTTCTAAAAATAGCCACTTGACCTTGACATTGACCTTAGGACGCTGAAACGCAAACTTATTCAAGATATTGTCATACTAAACATTTTTGTGAAGTTTTAATCAAAATCGGCCCATAAATGAAGGCGCTAGAGCAACGACAAAGTTTTCTTAAAATAGCCACAGTGACCTTGACCTCAGAAAGCTGAAATGCGAACTTATCCAAGATATTGTAATACCAATCACTTGTGTGAAATTAAATCGAATTTGGTCCATAAATGAAGGCGCTAATGCAATGACAATGTTTTTTCTGAAAATAGCCACTGTGACCTTGACCTTGACCCCAGAATGCTGAAATGCAGACTTGTCTAAGATATTGCCATACTTATCACTTGTGTGAAATTAAATCGAAATCAGTCCACAAATGAAGGCGCTAGAGTGATAACAAAGTTTTTCTAAAAATAGCCACTGTGACCTTGACCTTGACCCCATCATGCCGAAATGCAACTCGTTCGAAGTTATGTCATACCCAATATTTGTGTGAACTTTGTTATGAATATGGTGTTTAAGTTGGTGTAAATATTTTCTTTTACCATGATTTTGCAGTTTTTAGATGTTTACTAGGTTTGAAATAAACAAGTTGTTTACATTGTATTTTAGAACATTCTGGAATAACTATTTTTAGTACTGAGAAAATATTAGACCTTTCTGTTGTAAACATTAAGAATCTTCTGGTATGAAATTATGTCAGAATTGAGTACTTTTTGGTAAGATCTATTTTTGGTTAGTTCCGGAATGTTCCTAGATATTATATAAAGAGGACAGATTTTCATTTAGATCATCTTTGTAAGTTTCACCAGTCTATAGTTAAATAAGTTATACTGGAATTTAAACATACTGGATTACTTTTGTGACTATTGGAAATATTCATGTGCTCATACAGACTTTATTTTCTGGGATCAGAAATTATTAAAGGACTTGTGTTTTAAATTCTGAGGGACATTCAGACTAAAATAAGGTATCTTAAATTACATATTTTCTTGATTAACAAATGACTGTTTTATTTTGATGTACATGTAAATAAATTTTGTTAAGTTTAAAAACAGGCTTGTTGCTGGTTTACTTCCATCTTTTTGTTACCTCCGCCAGGTCGTAACAAATTGGGGGCTCGAGTCCGGGATTGAAATTTCTAGTGCATCAAATAATTCTGAATTAAAAAAAAAAAAAAAAAAAAAAGAAAAGCTTTCACTGTTATTCAAACAAGTAAAGCCAGCAAAAAGCAACCATGTCTTTTGATCTCAATGAATTCATTGCTGCGCCTTCTCAGGAGCTGTTGAACTTGGCCAAAAAGACAGATTTATTGGATATTGCAGCACATTATGAATTATCTTCAGTCAAAAGGTCCATGTTGAAACATGAAATTAAGAATATTTTGATTCAGTTTTTTGTTGATGAGGAAATTTTTGATTCCTCTGCAACCTCTCACATTCTCGTCACTCAAACTGATTTGCAGATGAGAGAATTAGAAATTCAAAGACAAATTGAAATAGAAAAATTAAGATTGGAGCATGAAGAAAGAGTAAGGATTGAAAAAGCTGAGCGTGAGGAAAGAATTAGGCTTGAAACATTGGAACGAGAAGAAAGGTTGCAGAAACAAACATTAGAACATGAAAAATTAAGGTTAGAAATGGAAGAACGAGAAAAAGAAAAAGAAAGAGAAATGCAAAAAGAAAAATTAGAAAAAGAAAGAGAAATGCAAAAAGAAAAATTAGAAAAAGAGGAAAGAATTGAAATAGAAAAGGAAAAATTAAAATTTGAAAAAGAAAGAATTGAAATTGAAAAGGAGAAATTGAAATATGAAAAAGAAGAAAAAGAGAGAGAAAGACAATATCAAATTAGAATGAAAGAAATTGAAATACAAGACAAGACTAAATCAAAATCTTTGCCTTTGGACACAACCAAAGTTTTTGATGTAACTAAACACATCAGACTCGTTCCTCCATTTCAAGAAAAAGAAGTTGATAAATATTTTCTTCACTTTGAAAAAGTAGCTGAAAATTTGAAATGGCCAAAAGAGCATTGGATTTTGCTTCTTCAGAGCGTTGTGATCGGCAAGGCTCGCGAAATTTATACTCAACTTTCTCTTGAGCAGAGCTCAGATTATGACAAAGTAAAAGAACTTATTCTTAAGGCTTATGAGTTGGTCCCTGAGGCTTACAGGCAGAAATTTAGGAACTGTAGAAAAGAAAATGACAAAACTTATGTTGAATTTGCTAGAACAAAAGAGCAGTTATTTGATAGGTGGAGCTCATCAAAGAAAGTGGGCTCTGATCATGGTAAACTTAGACAGCTCATGCTTGTTGAAGAATTTAAAAGGTGCATTAATTCTGACATTAAATCATTTTTAGATGAAAAGGAAGTCGAAACGTTAGAGGCAGCAGCTCGTTTGGCTGATGATTATGCTTTAACTCATAAGACTTCTTTTGTGCACAAGCCTTTTCCTAAAAAGACCTTTTTCCCTCAGTCAGGTCCAAAATTCAGTCCCAGTAATCCATCTGGCAATTCCAGTCCCTCATATACTCCAAAACCCAAACCCCCTGGTGAAAACAAAGGTCAAAATCCCTTATCTCAGCCTATTTGTAATTATTGTAAGCAAACAGGACATATAATTTCTGAATGCTTACTTTTAAAGAGGAAGAGAGAAAAACAAGAGGGTCCAAAACCCACAGGTCTTACCTCTTTACGGTCAATGCCACAGTCTTGTGTTCAGGATCAAATTCCTATTAAGACCAAAATTTCTGAGACTGATTCTGTTATGGAGATTTATGAACCATTCTTATCAGAAGGTTTTGTGTCACTAAATTGTGACTTTGCCCAGTCTACCCCTATTACTATCTTACGAGATACTGGAGCTTCTCAATCCCTTATTTTGGCAGATACCCTGCCATTTTCCGAGAAGACTTCTTCCGGGACAAGTGTCCTTATTCAGGGTGTAGAATGTGGATTTATTAATGTACCGCTTCATAACATTTATTTGTCCTCAGACTTAATTTCTGGTCCAGTGGCTGTTGGTATTAGACCTTCATTACCTTTTAAAGGTGTTCACTTATTGTTAGGCAATGACCTAGCAGGAGATAAGGTTGTGGTTAATCCACTTTTGACCAACACTCCTTGTGTTGATCAACCACCTGACCCCATTGAGCAGGAAATTCCTGACCTTTACCCTTCATGTGCTGTCACTAGGGCTATGGCAAAGAAAGCCATGTTGAATGATGGGAATCAGGACATTGATTTAACTGATACTTTTATAGGTCAGTCTTTTAATGATGAGATTTCAAAATCTCTTTCACCCAGCCTGTCTGACATGCAGACAGACTTTACTCACACCTCATCTGTGTCCAACCCAGATCACTCTCCTTCATTTTCAAATGACCAAGGTAATGACCTGCTGTCAAGGTCACAGCTTTGCAAAGAACAACACAGTGATCCTGAGATCTCACCTTTATTTGAAAGGGCTTTAGATGAAAATGACATGTCCCAGGTTCCTGTTTGCTATTATGTCAAAAATGACATTTTGATGAGAAAAAGGCGTCCTCCTGATGTCTCAGCAGAAGACGAGTGGACTGTTAACCACCAAATTGTGGTTCCAAGGGTTTATCGCCCTGAAATTTTAAACTTAGCTCACGAAACTCCCTTGTCAGGTCATTTAGGTGTAAACAAGACCTATCACAAGATTCTTAATCATTTCTACTGGCCAGGGTTAAAATCGGATGTTTCTAAACATTGCAAATCTTGCCATACATGTCAAATGGTAGGAAAACCTAATCAAACTATCCCTAAAGCCCATTTGCAGCCCATTCCTGCATTTGAGGAACCTTTTAGCAGAATAATTATTGATTGTGTAGGTCCTTTACCCAAAACAAAGTCAGGTTGTGAATATCTTTTGACCATAATGTGTGCTTCCACACGTTTCCCAGAAGCCATTCTACTTAGGAATATCAAGACAAAGACCATAGTTAAGGCTCTTGTGAAGTTTTCACATTTGTAGGTCTCCCTAAATCTGTCCAGTCAGATCAAGGATCTAATTTTATGTCAGGAATATTTCAGCAAGTGATGCATGAATTAGGCATTAAGCAATATCGGTCATCAGCATATCATCCTGAAAGTCAAGGTGCCTTAGAACGATTTCATCAAACACTGAAAAACATGATCAGATCTTACTGCTTTGACACTGAAAAGGATTGGGATGAAGGCATTCATTTCCTGTTATTTGCAGCTAGGGAATCCGTACAAGATTCACTTGGTTTCAGCCCATTTGAGCTTGTTTTTGGTCACACAGTTTGTGGACCACTGAAACTTTTGAAAGAGAAATTTCTTTCTGATGATAACAGTTCTTTGAATTTGCTTCAGTATGTTTCTGACTTCAATAACAGATTGTCAAAAGCCTGTGAAGCTGCTCGGTCGAATCTCAAATCAGCTCAAAACAAAATGAAATTTCATTATGATGAAAATGCCAGGGAAAGAAATTTTAAACCTGGAGAGAAGGTACTTGCTATTTTGCCAATTCCTGGCAGACCTTTGCAGGCCAGATATTACGGCCCTTACACTATTGACAAAAAGCTCAGTGATGTAAATTATATTATCAACACACCTGGGAGGCGCAAGGATAAACAGTTATGTCATATTAATATGTTGAAAAAGTACATTGATAGGGATAATTCAGTTGTTTCACCAATAAGCGTAGTAAATTCTGTCCCTCAAGAGCGATCTGAAATGGACTCTGAGGATATGAACTTTATAAAATCTGATCCCTCATCATCAAAACTCCAGAATTCTGACATCTTAAAGGATCTCGACCACAAACTGTCACACCTGGATCCAGTCAAGAGCCTTGAACTGAAACAGTTAATTCTTGAATATGAGCACTTATTTCCGGACATTCCAACCAGGACTGACAGAATCTTTCATGATGTTGACATTGATGGTGCAAAGCCTGTGAAGCAACATCCTTATCGAATGAACCCTGTGAAGCAACAGTATCTCAGGGAAGAAATTCAATATTTGCTGGAAAATGATTTTATAGAACCAAGTCAAAGTGACTGGAGTTCTCCTTGTATTCTGGTGCCAAAACCTGATGGAACTTTTCGCATGTGTACAGACTATCGAAAAGTTAATTCTGTGACTAAAACGGATACATTTCCAATCCCACGTATTGATGACTGTATTGATCAAATTGGACAAGCCAAATATGTTACTAAATTTGATCTTCTGAAAGGATTTTGGCAAATTCCTTTGACAGACAGAGCTAAGGAGATTTCGGCATTTGTTACACCAGATGGACTCTATCAGTATAAGGTTATGCCATTTGGTATGAAAAATTCTCCAGCAACGTTTCAGAGACTTATAAATAGCTTGACATCTGATCTGGGTGGTTGTAAAGCATACATCGACGATGCAATCATCTTCAACGATGAATGGAAACTACATCTACAGACTATCAGAGAATTCTTTCAAAGACTTAGTGATGCAAAATTGACAATCAATTTAGCAAAAAGTGAATTCTGTCTCTAGGACATGTTGTGGGTCAAGGTCAGGTAAAACCTGTAGAAGCTAAAGTGGAGGCTATCTCGGATTTTCCTGTACCTACATGCAAGAGACAACTGATGCGCTTTCTTGGTATGGCAGGATATTATAGGAAGTTCTGTAATAACTTCTCTGTAATTGCAGAACCCTTGACAAATTTGCTAGGTAAAGGAAAGAAATATATTTGGAATGAAGACTGTCAAAAGTCCTTTGATAAGCTTAAGGCCATACTTAAGAGTGCTCCAGTTCTCTTAGCACCAGACTTCAACAAAGCATTTAAATTGGCGGTAGATGCTAGTGACGTTGGTGCAGGCAGTGTTTTGGTTCAGGAAGATAATGATGGTGTGGATCACCCTGTTTGTTACTTTTCTAAGAAGTTTAACAAACATCAGAGAAATTACTCTACTATTGAAAAAGAGTGTTTATCTCTCATCCTTGCTATTCAGCAATTTGAAGTGTACTTATCTTCTTCAGCCACACCAATTGTTGTCTTCAGTGATCACAATCCACTGACCTTCATTCATAAAATGAAGAACAAGAATCAGCGGTTACTCAGGTGGAGTCTCATGTTGCAGGAGTACAATCTTGACATCAGACATATCAGAGGAAAAGATAATATTATCCCAGATGCACTTTCAAGAGCCTAAATTTGGCTATTACTACATGATGTCTGGATTAGTACTGATATATATACAGTGTATATGCATTAAACTTAATTTTGTTTCATAATTGGTCATATGGCAAAAGAAAGCTTTATTTCATAAAACTTTCTTTTCCTTGAAGAGGGGAAGTGTTATGAATATGGTGTTTAAGTTGGTGTAAATATTTTCTTTTACTATGATTTTGCAGTTTTTAGATGTTTACTAGGTTTGAAATAAACAAGTTGTTTACATTGTATTTTAGAACATTCTGGAATAACTATTTTTAGTACTGAGAAAATATTAGACCTTTCTGTTGTAAACATTAAGAATCTTCTGGTATGAAATTATGTCAGAATTGAGTACTTTTTGGTAAGATCTATTTTTGGTTAGTTCCGGAATGTTCCTAGATATTATATAAAGAGGACAGATTTTCATTTAGATCATCTTTGTAAGTTTCACCAGTCTATAGTTAAATAAGTTATACTGGAATTTAAACATACTGGATTACTTTTGTGACTATTGGAAATATTCATGTGCTCATACAGACTTTATTTTCTGGGATCAGAAATTATTAAAGGACTTGTGTTTTAAATTCTGAGGGACATTCAGACTAAAATAAGGTATCTTAAATTACATATTTTCTTGATTAACAAATGACTGTTTTATTTTGATGTACATGTAAATAAATTTTGTTAAGTTTAAAAACAGGCTTGTTGCTGGTTTACTTCCATCTTTTTGTTACCTCCGCCAGGTCGTAACAACTTATATCAAGATCATATAATAAATGAGGTAGCTAGAGCGATGACAAAAGGTGAACATACGTGCATACATACAAACGTACATACGGGACAGACCCTATATCCCCTCCACAACTTTGTTGTGCGAGGGGATAATAATCCAACCTGGCCCACATTCGAAAAGGTCCGAGATGTTTTGGCAATCCTGAATACCTGCAAGTTTCAAGGAGCTGCGATCAAAAATGAAGGAGCTATGGCCCAGACAATATTTTCCCCATTATAAGTCTAAGGGAAAATATTTTATCTTTCAAGGGCAAGTAACTCTAAAAAGAATAATCCAACCTAGCCCAAATTCGAACTGGTCCGAGATGTTTTGGCTGTCTTGAATACCTGCAAGTTTGAAGGAGTTGCAATCATAAATGAAGAAGCTAGGGCCCGGACAACATAATCCCCATTATAAGTCTATGGCAAAATATTTATCGCTCAAGGGCAAGTAACTCTAAAATGAATGATCCAACCTGGCCCAAATTCGAACTGGTCCGAGATGTTTTGACTGTCCTGGATACCTGCAAGTTTGAAGAAGTTGCAATCAAAAATGAAGAAGCTAGGGCCCGGACAACATTTTCTCCATGGTAAGTCTATGAGAAAATATTTTATCGCTCAAGGGCAAATAACTCTAAAAAAAAATGATCCAACCTGGCCCAAATTCGAACTGGTCCGAGATGTTTTGACTGTCCTGAATACCTGCAAGTTTTAAGAAGTTGCGATCAAAAATGAAGACGCTAGGGCCCGGACAACATTTTCTCCATTGTAAGTCTATGGGAAAATATTTTATCGCTCAAGGGCAAGTAACTCTGAAAAAAAGATCCAACCTGGCCCAAATTCGAACTGGTCCGAGATGTTTTGACTGTCCTGGATACCTGTAAGTTTGAAGAAGTTGCAATCAAAAATGAAGAAGCTAGGGCCCGGACAACATTTTCTCCAATGTAAGTCAATGGGAAAATATTTTATCGCACAAGGGCAAGTAACTCTGAAAATAATGATCCAACCTGGCCCAAATTCGAACTGGTCCGAGATGTTTCGACTGTCCTAGATACCTGCAAGTTACAAAAAGTTGCGATCAAAAATGAACAAGCTAGAGCCCGGACAACATTTTCCCCATTATAAGTCTATGGGACCTTTTTGTTGCCATGGTAACCACAGTTTACAACCAATCCGTCCCAAAACTATATGCAATCAATCCCCCCACCCCAACCATGCTACACATAAAATTTGATCAAGATTGGCCAGCTACTTTAGCAGATATTAATGTTTAAAAGTGTGAAAGGACAACGGACGACGGACGACCCAGCCTATACTATAAGCTCATCTTGTGAGCCTTCGGCTCAGGTGAGCTAAAAATCTAGATCCATCTTGAGAAAACCAAACTGGGACAATTTTGGAAGAAAAAAAAAATCTGACTTATAGTCAAATAAATGCCTTAACACTATCTCACTATCTTCACTACTTCAGAATTCAAATTTCATCAGGTGATGAAGTGCTTAGGAGGAGCTCAATTCTCCATGAAGTTCTTCTGCTATTTTTTTTTCTGTTATATCATAAGATATTAAATTAACTTCTTCCATAAGGTTGCCACTTATCATCCTCTACTCCAAAATTGGCTGACTTTTCCCTGATTTTCCCTGACATTTTACAGTATTCCATACCCTTTCATAGATCTAAAAAATGATTTTACAATCTGAGCTGCGACATGAGTCTGCACTGGGCACACAACCACATTGTTGGTTTTCTCGTGTCGCGGCTCATCTATATTAACAGTGCTTATTGTATCCCTTGAAAACTGGGGTTACTCTTTACAGAAAGAATTTGTTTCCTTTAGGAGCAAAAATTCTGTCTATTATTCAGTGACTCAAATCACATTACCTTTGGTCATGCAGTATATTAAGTGGATGGATGACTTGCAATTTTATGTCCTTTTCAACAGTAAATCAGTCTTATCAGTGCAATGGGCAGGTGATATTGAAAGGCTGTGTGCAACGGAACCCTGTTTAGGACTGAAAAGATTCTCGCCTACAGCAAGGCTCAAACCTGAGACTTCTAGATCAGCAGGCCAGCCCTTACCCTACTGAGCTACCTGGGCTCCCACAGGATAAGCAACATTTTTAAAGACTTTTCGAACACTGTAATAGAGTAACAATTAATTTAAGGTGAATGGGTACACAGGGAGGAGCAACTCTTGACATTTTCATTTTGTTTCCCTTCCCAATGGGGATCAACTCTTGAAGAAAAGAATTTGCTCCACTAAGATCTAATTCTTTTGGAGCAAATTCTTTTCTTCAAGAGAAGTCCCCACTTTGAAACTGTTTTTCTTACCTACGAGACAGAGTCTGTTCTATTTTTAGCAGTGCTGGAAAATTCTGTCTTGCCCATGGGCTGGGACAGCTCACACGAGCTTGAATTCTGTGTATCACTACTCGCTATATGAAATGCGATACGCCCGTCTCTGCGAATCTATACCTTATGCATTATTTTTTTAAAGCAAAGAATTTCCTTCATTCTTTATAGCTCCATCATTATATGTTTCTATGTCTTAAATCGAAAAAAAAAAAAAAAAAAACTCCGAAAGTCAATGTTTCACTTAAACACTGTCGAGGGTGCCGCCATTTTGAGGACATTACCAACTGACCTTTGAAATAACGGTGACGTTACATCACAATACTACTTACGCTTGTACACGTTCGCATGAAATAATAGTCCCCCGTTCAATTTCAATTAATTATTAACGTAGGTAAGAAAAATAATCAATCATTGGTCTCCAATGCAGACAGGGAAATCCCAACCCTCGGGCACAAGGGGTGTGTCGGAAACTCGGCAAGAAATCCCAAGAAATCCCAACCCTCGGGCACAAGGGGTGTGTCGGAAACTCGGCAAGCCTCGCTTCCGACACACCCTGTGTGCCCTCGGGCTGGGATTTCCCTGTCCGCATCAGACACCAATGATAGATTCTATTTATCCTCCAGGGAAGTAACCAGGAACTCACAAGAGTTGCCTTCTTTTGTGCAAGTGACAAAAAACATGGAAGTGTATCCATTCATCTTAACCCTTAATGCACCAAACAGCAGACGACAAAATTTACGTCTACAACATTTAAAAAAAAAAGTTTAGTCTGAGCTATATCAGATTGAAAATTCAAAGACTAGAGGGCGAACAGTGTAGATCCTGATGAGGTGGCTCATTATGAGCCACCTCATCTGGATCTACACTGTTCGCAAATTTAACTATTTTAATTTTTGGCGCTTTAAGGGTTAAGATCTCCTTCTATCTGGGTTAACTAAAGCATGAACTAGAAAATAACTATAGCATGAACTACAAAACTGTGCCTGTAAGACACAGGTGATGCCTCATGCCCAGTGCCAGTCCCCACCCCTTGCCCTGTTCCCACCCAGGATTCCCCCAACACATTCACCCCATCCTGAAGACTAATGTCTGAAATGTCAGTCACAAATGCAGTAGTTTTGTCAAAAATTAATTTTTCAGTCACATGCACATCTTCAATATGCTTGTAACATCTTTGCATAGTTTCAAACTGATTGCTGAGAAACTCTGGGAGGAGTTGATTACAAAAACTACCCTATATTGAAGCCGAAAGTCAGAACTGTCTAAGTAAAAAACGCCGTAGTTTTGCCAAAAATTATTTTGTCTTCTGCAAAAGGTCACATGCACACCTTTAATAAGCTTGAAACATCTGCAAACTGGTTACTTGAAAACTGTGGGAGGAGTTGATAACACAAACTTACTTCCCTACATTTAGGGAACTCCTTAAGGTAGACGAATACTGAATAGAAATATTGGCGGGGCATTCAAACCATTATACCGTCTAAATAACCCAAAGAGCTATAAAACATTTGGGTAAGAAAAAAACAATTTTCACCGTTTTGTTTTCCTAAAAACAATATTTTGTATTTCTACATACTTTTTTTTACACATTTTCCATTAAAATTCATGTCTCTAGCACATGAATGCACTTTCATTTCAGCAAATCATATAATCTGTAATATAGGATATTTGAAACAAACTGATAACAAAAAATTGCAGTTTTCTTGTTAATAAGTATATTTTTACATTCTTTGAAAAAATGCAAGAAAATTGAATTTCATGAAAAACGTCATGAAAAATATCATCAATCGATGGGGCATGCTTATGCATATTATTTTAGTAAAACTTACATTGTATGTTAAAGAATTAAACAAAAAAAAAAAATTTCACCGTTTTGTTTCCTAGAAAAACAATGTTTAAGTTCAAAATATCCCCAAAACAGACTGCCCAAATTCTGCACCTGCTGCAAGCACAGCCGGTCCTTGCCCTATTATTTATTTTCCTGTTATTCGGTTCTACCACAGAGTAATGTCGACAAAAATGTGCAGATGGAATGGAAACTGTGAAGATCTTGATCATTCTGGTTCCTAAGGAACAGTCTGATCTCAGTTTCCACTGTTTGTACAGACCTATGTGCCCGAAAACTTAGGATCTTTACGGTAGATATTGTAAGTGTATATTATAACTGTATATACTCCACAGTTAGTTGATTTGATGATGAACAATAACTCTGTTTGTTTTTTAAACAAGCAAGAACAGAGTTCTTGCGGGATCGTCCACCTTAAATCAAAAGTCGAAAATGCTGTAATTTGGTCAAATTTTTTTTTTTTTAACTCCAAAAAGTCACATGCACATCTTCAATATGCTTGTAACAACTGTGCACAGTTTCAAATTGTTTGCTTGTAAACTGTGGGAGGAGTTGATTATACAAACTTTTTAGGTGCCATGAATGGACAGACAGTCAGATGGACAGACAAACAGACAGGGGCAAAACATAATGCCCTCTGACTATTGTCATGGGGGCATAAAAAGAATTTACCTGGCCGCCTACTGTATGGGACTGTTTTTCTCTGTGGGACTGTAAGGTTCTGAAAAATATGAATGACATCATCTAAAATGGTACCAAAGGACAATTATGAACAGTAAAGACGCAGGTCATATGCACAGTCTAAGATGAGTCTTCCCTGATTCAACAAACACTCCTACACTTAGGGGATAACTGTACTCAAAATTGTCATTTGGGGCGGTAAATCGTCGTTTTTTTGATCGAATTCATTTTACGGCGACACGCAATTTGCGCATCATAAAACCGAAGATTTACCTCCCCAAATTTGCGCATCATAAAACCAGCAGATTTACCTCCCCAAATGACAATTTTTGGTACAGTTATTCCAATTCTAATGCACTTTATCATATTTTACCTTTCAAAATCAGCTACTTTACACCCACAGTGAGTGTTTTTAGTTGCGTAAAACCAAATATTGGCCAATGAGAAGCGACGTTACTTTATGACGTCGGGTTTGCAACAGTATATCACAGGATATACTGTTGCAAATTTTTGATGTCATCTGATCAGACGTCGTGTTACATACGGAAGTGCATTAGAATCTGTATTGATTGCCACTTATTCTCCACTTCAAAACTCTGTGACCTTTTTCCTTGATTTTCCCAAAATATTTTCTAATTTTCTATACCCTTTTCATAATCATAAAGGTGATTTTACTTTAATAGCATTGCTAATTTTATCACTTGAAAACTGTGAGTTACTCTTAAAGAAATGAATTTGCTGGAATTTTTGCAACTTCTGAATTGTCTAGAAGATTTTCTGCAGCTAATCTGTAAAGAGCTCTACGTTTTTAGTTATGAACACTAAAGCACAACAACATTTTTCTTTTTTTTAGCTTTTGTGTTACTTCATGATTACTTCCCTGGAAAACGTACCCTTCCAAACTGAGATCTACCCTTCTAGAGGAGACAATTCGTTCCTTTTGAAGTATACACCTTAAAAAAAGTTAAGCACCCCCAATTATTGTTGCAGAAGTTTAATCTTAACTTTTCACAACTTTTCACTGATAGTATTCCAAACCATTTCTTTTCATAATTATTAAGCCTTGATATTCTGCTTCTTGATGTCTGAGTAAATGGGCATTAATTGACAGTAAATCAGTCAAAAACTTAAATTCAAAGCGCACCCAATGTTTTCAGCGAAACGGATGGCTTGTTTAAGTTTGGGGCTGCAATCAAGGAACTTCGTGGTTCATTGGTTGTTGATATACAGAAGTGACTGATTTAACAAGCACATGAAGTTTAAAGCTTGAACAAGGGCTTCGCAAGCGGCGCATAATACGCCCGTTTTAATGTCATAAAGGAATTATAGAATGAACAAGATTGTTTACAAAAGGACAGACAGGCAGACAAACAGGGGAAACCACACTTTAATTAATGGTGGCACAATTATTTAAATATTTAACGAATCAAACAAGGGAGATAATTCATATACTAAATATACTAGATATACCATTCTTGGTTCTAATACATTCCCTTGACAATATACACATCTCGATAAAGTTGTGTTAAAATATTCTAAACGGTTAAGGAGTTACAGAGTAAACAGGAAATTTATGCATGGGCAGATAATCCAGTAAGCAAGCCACAGTCATGGTTCTTGCTCAGGATTTATTGCCCCATTATTACACACATTCCTACAAAGTTTCATTCTAATATATCAAAGGGTTAAGGAGATATGGAGTGAATGGAAATGCCTAAAAATAATGATCAAAGGGAAGTTACTCAAAAATTAAGAAAGGGGGAGCAACCATACATCATCTGGTGATCATGCACATTGCTATAAAGTTTCATCATGATATTCCAAACAGTTACTGAGTTAATGTATGCACAACATAAGTATACACAAAAATAGCAGAATAAAACTAATAAAAGGGATGTAACTCAGTAACGAAGAAAGGGAGAGCAACCATTATTGTATGCGACACATCGATGGGACTTCATACACATTTCTATAAAGTTTCATGAAGATATCCCAAACAGTTATCTAGTTAGGGCGCGCACAAGACCTGCAGGAAAAAAAAGCACTCAAAGGGGCATAACTTGGAAACTAAGGAAGGGGGAGCAACCATTCTTGTATGCGATACATTCCCCCTACCTCCTACATATGCCTACAAAATTTCATGAAGATATCCCAAATGGTTACTAAGTTATGGCGCACACAAGAATGTTTATGGACGGCGGAAAGGGAGTTTACTCCAAAATTAAGAGTGGGGAGCAACCATTCTTATATGCGACATATTCTCTTGTGATCATAAACATTGCTATAAAGTTTCATCATGATATTCCAAACAGTTACTGAGTTAATGTATGCACAACATAAGTATACACAAAAACAGTCGAAAAGAACTAATGAAACGGATGTAACTCAGAAATGAAGAAAGGGAGAGCAACCATTGTTGTACGCGACACATCGCTGGGACTTCATACACATTGCTATGAAGTTTCATGAAGATATCCCATACAGTTATCTAGTTCTGGCGCGCACAAGACCTGTAGGGTAAAAAACAATCAAAGGGGCATAACTCTGAAACCAAGGAAGGGGGAGCAACCATTCTTGTACGCGACACGTTCCCCCTACCTAATACATATGCCTACAAAATTTCATGAAGATATCCCAAACGGTTACTGAGTTATGGCGCGCACAAGAATGTTTACGGACGGACGGACGGACAGAGCCATGACATAATACGTCCGTTTTTTTCAAAACGGGCGTATAAAAAGTTATGTTACTCAATGAGTCCATGAATAAGTGTGCCAAGTTCAACCCCTATATAAAATAGAACTGTTTTTCTATTCAAGAAAAATGTATCAATATTTTGACAAATGATGGCCCAAAATTTAGTTGAAACATGTTAGACATTCCGATCTTTGAATTGCATTCAAAATAAATTTCAAAACCTGTTTTTACTTTAAACGACGCTCGATGGAAAAAACAGAATTTTTACTGGGGGTGCTTAACTTTTTCCAGGTGTATAGAAGGGGAGCAAAATTAAAAATGACAGAGTGGCTTCCCCTGAATGTATTTCCAAACACTGTAAGACAAATACTGTGAAACCTCTAAATATTGAGACAGATAGGTTTGAGCACACAGTGCAGCCCCAGATCAGACTAATGGAGCAGTATGATCAAGGCCTACACTGTTTGCCATTCCAACTGCATTTTTTGGATGCATAACTGCATTGAGAAACCAAACTGCTCTACTTTTAGGACAATTACGGTAATTATTTCATGTGTCCCAATTTCTGAATTGGGTGAATTGATTAACAAGAGCTGTCGCCTGACAGCATAGCTCGCATGAATTGGTGCTTGCCCATCATCACACAGTCGCTATGCATATAACTTCAGGCAAGCATGTCCATAATGACAACACATTTATAAACAAAAGCTATCTCAGAAATAAGTGTTAAGGGGGGGGGGGGGGGGCAGGGGAGAGGATGTATTAGAACCCTTAACATTATCTAACATCAGTACAAGTATTATTAGTATCAACTGAGTCCATCGTGGCACTGTGTAATTATGCCTAATAAATATAAAACTTAAATCTAAATCTTTAAGATAAAATTATAAGTCAATGACCTTGACTTGAAGGTCATCCAGTGGGGTAAGTATATAGTGTTTTGTACAAACTCATAAAAGTGTCTAACATCAGTTCAAGTGTAAACTAAATCTCTGCCAAGCATAATGAATCAGTATGCAATTAGAAAACTTTAATAAAGATCAAAATTTCCCAAGTCCCTGACCTTGGCATCAAGGTCACTGAGCGGGGTTGGGGTAGTACTCTGTAAAACATTGGACTAATATCTAATAACAGTGCAAATATCAAAAGAATTAATCCATGAGTTCAGGAGATATGGGTCTTTAAAAAACTTTAACCCAAACATCCAATCAATAAAAAGACAATTTTCTAAGTCCTTAACCTTGTCATCAAGGTCACTGAGGGGGGTGGGGGTCTTATTTAGGAAAACTTTGAACCAGTATCTAACTACAGAGCAAGTATCAAAGGAATCCATATATGGGTTAAGGAGATATTGGGCTTTAAAAAACTTTAAACAAAACATCCAGTCGAAAAAAAATCCCATTTTTCTAAGTCCATGACCTTGACATCAAGGTCACTGAGAGGGGTGGGGGGGGGGGGGGGTACCCTGTTAAACTTTGGACCAATATCTAACTACAGTGCAAGTATCAAAAGAATCAATCAATGGGTTAAGGAGATATGGGTCTTTAAAAAACTTTAACCAAAACATCCAGTTCGGACGCCGACGCTGACGCCGACGCGGACGCCGACGCCAGGGTGACAACAATAGCTCTTCCTGAACTTTCGTTCAGGCGAGCTAATAATATATTGTTTAAACCAATTTCTACAATTTTTACAGTACAGCAGCAGAACTTACCGATAAATATTCTGTATGAGATCATTGTTGATGATATTTAACGATGTGTCCAGCTCATCACCATCATCATTACCCGCTAGAGACACCTTCATCTTGTGATACTGATCATGTACAGCTGCCAGTTGCTGAAAACAATTAACAACAAGATTTTTACCTTTAACCTTTTTTTTGACGAGTGGACTTGTCCATCCTTATTACTGGAATAAGTCCATCTATTTTTAGTGCTTCTGGTGGATGTTTTCACTTTTATTGTACAGTAGAACTTCAATGGATCGAACAGGCTTGGGACCATGAAAATTAGTTCTAAAGGTGGTGCTAGCCATCCAGGGTTGGTTTCTGTACAAACTGACCTCTAGGGACCCAAGAACGAGTTCTAGCCAGGCAGGGTTGACGAGCCATCAGGGTTCGAGCCATTGAAGTTCTACTGTATTTTGCTTCGAAATTCCTGTAAGCAAACAATGTAGATCCTGATCAGATGTCACATTCTGTGGCGTCTGAACTGTGTCTGCACTGTTTGTATATGTCCCCAAAATGGGTTTTCAGCCTAAAAAGGGTTGAAGTGCCAAATTCAGTTCAATTCTCCTATCGACGTTCCCCAAGTGGCTCAATGGTACGTAACCATAGTTGCACACACTTGGCGCCGTGTGTCTGTCCAATAAAGTGCCAAAAAGCATAAGACGAAATTTATGACTGCAAAATTAAAAAAAAAAAGTTTTGTCCGAGCTATATCATACTGAGAATTCAAAGAACGGTGAGCAAATAATGTAGATCCAGATGTGGTGGCTCATTATGAGCCACCTCATCTAGATCAACACTGTTTGCAAGTGCAACTATTTACATTTTTGGTGCTTTAAGGGTTTAAACTGTTTTATTAGCCATATACAAGTGAAATGATGTAAACTTTCATCAGAAATGGAGGTAGTATAATTAATTATTGATTTAGGCCATAGTATAAAACACAGCTAAAATATAATTAACTCTTTTGAGGGTGCACCCAAACGCAGCTAGCCGTGCCTGGTACCTTTGTTATAAACAAAGTGTGAAGCTGTTAACTTGCTTTGGAAAAGAAGGCAGTATTTTCAACTGATTTTGGGAGTATAATAACAGGCAAAATTGACTATTTATAAGTGTGCACTCTAATGCTGTTCCATGCCCAATGCATCTATATCAGAAATGCTAACACAGTGCACCTATAGAAGCAATGGAAAGTTTCCGTATTTTATTCTGCAACAATTCACTGTTTCGGAGCGGGTGAGCATAATTGCTGACGTCACTGGTAATTACTGACTTATTTTGTGATGTCTTAAGACGGTGTTACATCTCTTTTTATTCTAAAATTGCCATAAAGACGTACATTTATCTTACAGTTAAGATATTGGCACGAGCATGAACGTGCTGGCAGGAAGGTTGGGAGAATTTGAATGAAAAGAATAATTTTTCATTGTTTTGAGTGTTAGAAGCGAAATAGTTCAGCTGTAGCAGTGAACTGTTGAGTAATAATTCACTGTTTGTTGGCTGTAAGTAGATATATCACGAGCACCAGTGAACTGTTGAGTAATAATTCACTGTTTGACGGTCAGCTGTAAGTGGATATATCACGAGATTCGCTCGTGATATATCTACTTACAGCTGACCGACAAACAGTGAATTATTACTCAACAATTCACTGCTAGAGCTGACCTATTTCTTAAGCAAGGATACTATACATACATTTAAGACTTGGCTGGAGTAAAGCTCTGAGAGAAGACTCTCATCATCTTTCAAGCTGTCAGGCAAGGCTCTTCCCTCGATATCATCTCGTGTATCGTATGGATTATACTACAAAACAAGGTTTAAAAATGGTAATTCTGGTATATAAAATTATAACTTTTCTATTTCTTTATAAAAACATACATTGTGACCTCAGCAGTGATATTTTTTATATGGCCTTTCAAAAATATTTCACTAATGTTGAGCCAATCACTAAGCAAAGGTGGGTGAAACGGGAGCTCCAAACCTGGCCTTCCATAAGCACAACTTAGGTTTCTCGCTTGGGTACCAGCCGAGGCTAAACCCCACAGCAATGTGAGACCCAATGTTTAAGAGTCAACCCTCCTTGCCACTATGCAATGGAGGTCTATCTCAGCCATGATAATGAAGAACCACAAGGTAAGATTATCCCTGACTTACAACTAACATCTTTTCTTACAGTATTTATTTGGTTATAAGATCAGGGATTTTCCTACGTACCTGAACTTGGGGCCAGGAGCCCTAGAATTTGGGAAAAACAGTATGCAAATCATGAAAATTGGGAAAATTTGACTGGATGATAACAAGGGCTTCGCAAGCGGCGCATAATACGCCCGTTTCAATGTCCTAAAGGAGTTACAGAATGAACAAAATTGTTTACAAAAGGATAGACAGGCAGACAAAGAGAGGCAACCACTCTATAATTAAGTAGAACTGTTGGCGAATCTGACTATACCCCCACGCTTAACTGCTTAAATCAAATGGTGTTATTTCGTAACAAAAAGCATAGAGAGAGAGAGAGAAATCATTGTTACCATGTATACCAAATATGAATGGTTGCTGTGAAATCTGTTACAAAAAATTACATCATTCAAAGTAAAGAGAGAAAGAAAATCGGACAAATACAGGGAAGAAAAAGAGAAGGCTGGTTCTCAATCCCACGATACAGTAAGTAATCATTAACCTGCATACCAAATATGACTACTCTAGCTTGCAAGGTTGTGGAGAAATCTTTGACGAAAAAATTCATTATTCAAAGTATGGAAAGAAAGAATATTGGACAAATACAGGGAAGAATAAGCAGGAGAAGGCTGGTTCTCAATCCCACGATACAACATGTCGTCATCAACCTGCATACCAAATATGACTACTCTAGCTTGCATGGTTGTAGAGAAATCTTTGATGTAAAATTTCATTATTCAAAGTATGGAAAGAAAGAAAATTGGACAAATACAGGGAAGAATAAGCAGAAGAAGGCTGGTTCTCAATCCCACAGTACAACATGTCGTCATCAACCTTTATGCCGAATATGACCAGTCTAGCTTGTATGGTTGTGAAGAAATCTTTGATGAAAAATTTGATTAAAAGGGGACGGAAGGACAGACGGACAGACAGACGGAAGGACGGACAGACAGATGTAAACCTGTATAACCCCCACTTTTTCAAAGCGGGGGTATAATGACTGCAACATTATTTAAAAATTTAAAACACATCATATACTGTTGTATAAGTTGCTTGTCAAAGTGGACAAGGGAGATAACCTAGTTATACTAGATGTACCATTTTTTGCTCTACTATTCTCCTTTGACAATGTGTATTGTAGATAAATACACACAAAAAAGCCTGTAAGAACTTATGAAAGGGATTAACTCTAAAACGAAGAAAGGTAGAGCAGTCATTTTTGAACGCGACACACCGTTGGGACTTCATACACATTGCTATGAAGTTTCATGAAGATATCCCGAACGGTTATCTAGTTATGGCGCGCACAAGACTTGCAGGGAAAAAATTAATCAAAGGGGCATAACTTGGAAACTAAGGAAGGGGGAGCAACCATTCTTGTACGCGACATGTTCCCCCAACCTAATACATATGCCTACCAAATTTCATGAAGATATCCCAAATGGTTACTGAGTTACGGCGCGCACAAGAATGTTAACGGACGGACGGACAGACGGACGGACAACGCCACGCCATAATACGTCCGTTTTTTCAAAACGGGCATGTAAAAACAGGATCTCCATTTCAAATTCAGTTAAAACTATACCAGAGTGAAGTTTTAACTTGTTAGACTATTTTGAATTTGCCTTTATTAGAAGTTTTCATGAGTGATTGCTACAAAATTAATGTGGATGTAAAATATCTGTAACTTCACTATTTTTGGTCCTATTTGTACAAAATTTCCAACAGAAGGTAGAACAAAAAGCTACTCTTTATTTTGGGACATTTTAACTCTAAATTGTGAAAAATAGAGGCCGATATTCTGCCCTAATTTTGGCTTAAGAAAATCCCTGATGATGGCATATACCCCAATCTAGAATGACCCCAAATATCTAAATTAGTCTTGTATCATTCCTCTGTAAGATGGGGCTTTTCTTTCCAAAAAATCCCCCAAAATCTAGATCCATCTGTAAGACGGATCTAGAATTTTGAAGTTCTTTTGGAAGGGAAAAACCCAAACTTATAGCAAATAAATACAAAATCTAGAGCTCTGAAGCACAATAACTTCATTACAAATAACATGCAACTGATAAAACAGCTCAAGGTATGATGGGGTTTTTGACAATTCTGGAGTATACTTTCTGGCATTTCTCCACATAAACACAGAGCTTGAAAATACCGTAATATGCCTAAATTTTGGGACACCTAAAAATAATTAATTTTCCATTTGTCCCACCTAAAAATAATTAATTTTCCATTTGTTCCAAATGGAAAACAAGAAAATCGGTGGAACCGATGGATGCTCCCCGAAGGTGTGGATTAGGAGAATGGGTATCCTGGTGAAGAAATGATTTTCTGTGTAAATTAAAAGCAATTTAAAATGGAAAAAAAAATTCTCTTGAATACCTTTAGAGCAATACTCTAGACATGCATACAACTGAGAAAAAATAAGAACTCCAAAATAACTTTGGATACAGGTATGGTTCTTCTGCACTGCACTTCTTGTCATTGCCCTCTGTTATCAATATGTGAAGTTTCATTCATGTTCTCTTGATTATGTACAGAGATATACTCCAGATAAGCTAAACAACTGAAAAAATTAGGAAGGCAGCTAACTCCATAATTACTAAAGGTAGGGTTATAGTTCTTAAGCTCTGCACTTCCTTTCATTACCCTCTATCAATGTGTGAAATTATATTTAGCTTCCTTCAATACTTCCTAAGATATGCTCCATACAAGCAAAATAAAGCACAAATTCAAAAGGGAGCTAACTCTGTAATTGTGTTCTGCACTTTCATTCATTGTCATCTATAAGTGTGTGAAGTTTCATTAAGTTCCTTTATATACTTTCAGAGATATGCTCCGGATAAGCAAAATATTGAAAAAACTGGAAAGGGAGCTAACTTCGTAAATACTTGTGACAGGGTTATGGTTCTTGTGCACCGCACTTCCTCTAATTGTCCTCTATCAATGTGTGAAGTTTCATTTAGTTCCCTTAAATACTTTCAGAGATGTGCTCCGGACAAGCAAAATACTGAAAAAAACTGGAAAGGGAGCTAACTTCGTAAATACTTGTGACAGGGTTATGGTTCTTGTGCATTGCACTTCCTCTGATTGTTCTCTATAAATGTGTGAAGTTTCAATCAGTTCCCCCTTATATTTTCAGAGATATGCTCCGGACAAGCAAACTATTGAAAAAACTGGAAAGGGAGTTAACTTCGTAAATACTTGTGACAGCGTTATGGTTCTTGTGCACTGCACTTCCTCTCATTGTCCTCTATCAGTGTGTGACGTTTCATTTACTTCCCCCTTATACTTTCAGAGATATGCTCCGGACAAGCAAAATATTGAAAAAACTGGAAAGGGAGCTAACTTCGTAAATACTTGTGGCAGGGTTACGGTTCTTGTGCACTGCACTTCCCTTCGTTGTCCTCTATCAATGTGTGAAGTTTCATTTAGTTCCCCCTTATACTTTCAGAGATATGCTCCGGACAAGCAAAATATTGAAAAAACTGGAAAGGGAGCTAACTTCGTAAATACTTGTGGCAGGGTTACGGTTCTTGTGCACTGCACTTCCCCTCGTTGTCCTCTATCAATGTGTGAAGTTTCATTTAGTTCCGGACAAAAGTGTGACGGAAGGACGGACCGACGGACGGACAGACGGATGGACAAAGCGGCGACTATATGCTCACCCTTCGGGGAGCATAATAATTATTTCTAGGTGTCCCAATACTTACGCACATTACGGTACTTAAGTTTTCACTCACCCGACATGACCACACAGCTGCTTATCTCCAAAATCACCCCATTTAACAAAAGAATTACTAAATCAGGCAACTTAAATTTATGTTCAGAAGTGGCAATATAATTCTACTTATTGATTAACAGATGGAAGGATGGACATAAGGATGGATGGACTGAGGTTTTACAACTCTGTAAACAATGGTAAAGACAATTTAGGCTGATGGAGAAATGGCCCTACAGAAGATTGACTCAAGCCTGTGCTGTCTGATCGGGTCCTACACTGATTGCCATTCCATCTGCATCTTCTGGACCTATTACTGTATTGAAAAACCAAACTGATTCAATTTTTGGGACAACTACAGAAATTATTTTAAGTGTCTCAATTTTTAGATTTTTTATGGTAAGCTTACCTCAGCTGTAGTAGCGACAAACTGGAAAGCTCTATCCAGTTTCAACTTCTGGAAGACATAGTCAATGTCCAAATGTTGCTGCTCTCGACAAAGAGCCTGGAACTCAAGGACTGACTTCCAGTTTTCAGGGGTTACACGGATCTAAAAACAAACAAGAGTTGTCTGAAGACGAAGAAGCGTGCCTAACAGGAGCTTAGCTCTCACAGTTTCAAAGCATTATAAGTGCTGTACAATCCAATGAAAACCAAGAGAAATATGAAGTCACTGAAATGAACAATGCCTGGCATAAACAGTTTCCTTGCCACGTAAAAATAGACCAGTGTTTATAATCTTGACTCATATTGGTACCATTTTATGGGTTTTTTCTGTCTGTAAAACTGATTGATACACATGGTAGGTACGTACCCAGCATAATTATGGTGCCCAGTGTATTTGATACAGAAATGGTGGGTCTGTTTCAGTCACTTGTGCACTATCTGCCCCTGCCTAGTGTATTGTCAGACAACCTTCATCCAAAATCTTAACCTGAGTCTAACGCTGTTACATGTACATACGTACAAATGTACAGAGATAACGTCATACCTACATGTAAACATATATGCCCCCAGCAGTGCCTGGCTGGGCAATAAAATTTACTTTGAGATATCAATAGTTTGGAATAAAATTTGACTTTGAGTTATCGAGAGTTGACCTTATTCTCTATAATGTTGGCCGTGCCTAGTGGCCAGTGCAGCATGAAAATTTACTGAAACTTACTCATTTCTCATGAAAATTTACTTGACTTATTTAAATGATATCTTGTATTCAGAATTTTCACTATTACTGTATTACTGCAACTTGTCACCCATGTACTGTTTTTTTTTTTTTTTTTTTTTTTTGTTTTTGTTCATTCTTATAAATGTGGGCCCAGTTGTTCAGAGCATAATGAAGTCGTTGGTCGGGGCTTTGTTAAATCTTCTAGAAAACAAAAATTCAAGTGTGCTAATGTTTTGGGGGTTTTTTTGCCAAAAAATGAGAGGAGCTTTTACAGTGCAATAGCTCGTGACATATTTTTTGGCAGATATGGCTTGTTTTGCGTACAGTAGATTAGAAGATTTAGCATCTCGTTGACTAATGGCATCATTGGCTTTTACAAATGAGCCCTGTTACTTTTTTATGTACATATATATTGCTAGTTCAGTTGTATTATTCTGTATCATACTGTATTATATGTTGAGGGCCTCATGGAAGATTAGCTTTGTCATTTGCTAAATGTTGTCACCTTCGTTAAATAAAGACTTTACTTACTTACTTACTTACTTACTACTGGCCTACCTTGGCTTTGGGTGAAGAACTCTGGAAGTTGTACAAGCCATACAGCAGATACAATGCTCCTGCTCGGACTTGGAAGGATGATGGAGGCAGCCAGAATTGTGTTGCTATCTTCAGACACTCTTCTGCAAACTGAAAAAAGATGCATGACAATAAAATACAGCCAATTCTTGATATCTCAAACACAGATATCTCAAAGTACCTTTTTATATCAACGAATATACTTTGGACAAATATTCTATTATTTTTTTAGAATTCAACTCCTGTTATCTCAAACTACTGATATCTCAAAGTAAATTTTCTGAGAGCCTGGAATTCAGAAAATTTACTTTAGATATCTGTAGTTTGGGATGATCAAGAGTTGACTGTATATGCCACTGAGATAAGGCTCTTGGCACCTACTGATTTTTTGTAATCAATACCTGCTCTAATAGAGCCCCTCCCCCCCCCCCCCCCCAACTCACTTTTTTTTCTGTGAAAAGTTGGCAAATTCCGAAATTCAGAGATGGCTTATATATAAGCACTTTGCTTACTATCAGATCCTGTACCATTATGCAAATTGTATTTATATGTATTTATTTGAATAAAATATTTTTTAAACCGAATTCCACAATGTGATGGATGATTTGTGATTTCAGGTCCTTTTCAATATTATTTCAGGACCATGAGAGGGAGATTATGAAAGGCTGTGTGCAAAGAAGCCCTGTTTATGGTTGAATGGATCCTCCAGCAGGAATCTAATCCGAGATAGCCAGATCAGCAGGCCAGCATTTCATCCACTGAGCTACTCGGTGATCAGCAGGCCAGCATTTCACCCACTGAGCTACTCGGTCTCCGAATTCCACACAAAGATTGGCTTACTTACCCAACAATTTCTAAATATATTTCAAATGGTTAAAGAGCTATTGAGTGAATGAGAAATTTATGCAGAGCAGATAAGTAAGAAAGTCAGCAAGCCAAAGTTGTTGTTTTCCTTAATATATATTGCCTTGACAATTTACGTTACCAATACTAAATTAAGATTTGGTAACATAATTACATTTTTCAAATGGTTAAGGAGTAAATGAGACTGCTAAATAGTTGAAAAGCCCTATAAACATAATAACTGTATTTTCTTTCAAAGAATTAAGGGGGTTGCAACTTATTCTCCATTTCAACAGTCCCTGACTTTTCCCTGATTTTCCCTGCCATTTTACAGTCTTCCATACCCCTTTTACAGACCCAAAAGTTGATTTGACCCTTCACTTTAACAGTGCTAACTGTATCCCTAGAAAATGGGGGGCTACCCTTAAAAGTAAGAATTTGCTCCCCCTGGGAGCAAATTCTTTCCTTTAAGAATAGCCCCCAATAAGGCTGGAGATCTGCTTGGACTATCTATCCAGAAAGTATATTCTTTCCCCTTAAACAGAATAAGTATATTTCCTGAAGCCATTACTTTTCACATTGCCTGACTTTTCAAGTCATTTACATTTAGTTCCTTGACCAACCACAGATTTCCTGACTTTTTCTTGATGTAGAAAAAATTCATTTCAGTGACCGTGACAGCCCTGAAAATGGACACTGAATTCTTACCTCTCTGACCTCCCGAAGTGTCTGTCTGCCAGCGCAGTACTTTGAGAACTTCATCTCCTTCCATATCTCAGCAAAACTTTGGAACCTCACAGTTCCAGTCTCGGTAAACTTTTGAAGTAATGTCTCAAAGTCTGACTTCACACCCTGGGCTGGTGTGTAAGTGTACTTCTTACTGGTGTACCTCCTCATGCCTCCTGAAGGTGTAGATCATAGGCTGGTTATCATATTTGTTCAGTTGGTAGGCATGAGTTTATTCTTCTTAATTTACTGCAAATATGTAAATCAGTCTTGTAAAGATCAGCTATAAAACACAGGGTATAATCGATTCCGCCAATTTTCGCTTCCTGCAGAGACTGACCGTCATATTTGGCTTCCGCCAAGACTGTCCGTGAACTCTTGCTTCCTGCAGGGACTACTATCCTCGAAAAATGGCTTCCTGCAGAGACTGTCCGCGTGACTCTGCTTCCTGCCGAGAGCCTCAGCAGGAAGCAGAATCACGTGGACAGTCTCTGCTGGAAGCCATTTATCATGTACAGAAGTCTCGGCAGGAAGCAAGAGATCGTGGACAGACTCGGCAGAAGCCAAATATGATGTACAGTCTCTGCAGGAAGCGAAAATTAGCGGAATCGATTATACCCTGAGTAAAAGGGGTTTTCACTTTCCAAACAATCTCAAAAATCTAGATCCAACACACAAGACAGCTTTTGATTTTTCAGTTTGTTTTGGAACTGAATAAATACGGTATTAAAATAAGATACCATCAGATAACAAGATGTTAAGCTTTTAAATGTAAGTTGTATGAAAAAACATGGCTACTGCTGCTGGAAAAATGTAAGAAGCGTTTGCTCTCACAATAAGTCATTGTGTCAGTGAAAATAATAGACTTGCTTTTATAAATATAAATACTTAAATTCTGTACTTGTTAAGCTAACTGATGCTCTGAAATACTGGGCCAATAAAGAGCTGTAGTTACAGAACTCTAGATAAGAGGGAGTATTTGGTGATAATTAGGGATAATTTTAGTTAATTCTGCATAAAACATGTGAGGGGTCACAACATATGGTTTTGATGAGAAATAAAAAACTTATCCTTAATTATCATCAAATATGCCCTCTTATCTAGAGCTCTGAGTTATATGAACATTATCTGTGTGTTTCTTTGATATATATTGCATTATAGTGTTAACAACTATTTCAGCTTCCCTTGCTTTGCTTATTCCTTTTACATTTCTTGTGATAGTTTCGAGATGTATATCTACACACTTCAAGTTTTCACATGTCACAATCCTTAGAAGAGCATCATTCAGTGCTCCAGATAAGAAGGGGTAACAGAGATAATTTTGGGATAATTGTCTACATTTCTCCACAAAAACATATTTTGTGACCCATCATTAGAACTGTCTCGTCGAGACGGTTCTAATGAGGGGTCACAACATATGTTTTTGTTGAGAAATAAGAAAATTTTTCTTTGAATTATCCTCAATACCCTCTCTTATCTGGAGCTCTGATCATTTTTCATAAAAATGATAATCACTACCTTAAAGTCACCATAGTCGTATCAGTGGTAAATATTGTCGAAGCACAAATCCTTATAAAATTGGTACAGCCTACAGAATTGATGCTTATAATATGTCGGCTGTTGTGCTTTTTTGTCATATAACTGGCAAAAAAAGAAGGAATACGGTATTTTGAAGAAAAAGACAAGGGGCCGGTTATTGAGCAGATCTTTTTTAAACAAATAAAACTTACCATCAGATATTAGCTTTGACTTAACCATTCCGACATAAAATAATCAAACGGCTCAATTTTTAAGCTCATTTCACAGAAGCTGATCTAAAAGTTTGACACCCTACCTCAAATTTGTCGCCTAACATTGCGCAGTCCTATTAGAACCACATATTTTTATCCTTTAGCAGATGTTTATTGAGACAATAATAATTATGTCAACAACTTTAGATCGCCTTGTGCCTTAACAGGTCTTCAATCTGCCACGTGCAAGTCACCTGCTATGGAAATGAAGTGGGAAATGTCATTGGCTTGGTTATTTCTTTTAAGAATTTCAATCTACAAAATATTATACAGCTGAATAAACTTCTTCAATCTTAAATAAATCTAAGATTAACACCAAGAAACAAGTTTACATAATGCTATGATTATTATTTTCTGCCAAGACAAAATCATTTTGCAAGAGATACATTTTCCCGCCAAAAATATGATGTCATCAGTGGAAACGTTTGTCTGCAAGCAGTGTTAAAATGCATGTATTGCAACAAAATAACTGCAAAACAAGGCTGACTTATGAATATAATATTTAAAGTTAGTAGAAAATTCATACCTGCCAAGTTTTCAATTAACAAAAGAGCGAGACTGCGTGCGAAGCCTCAATTTAGCCCCCTTTTTTGCGTCAGTTCATTTGCGGAGAAACCCATTGACAATGGAAGAGTGAGATTTTTGTGTCATTTTTTTTCTCTTTATGTGAAACTCGAGATTGGGGATGGCAGTGGGGAGGAGTAGGATCAGTAGGTAGTACTGAAATGAAGATAAACATCAAGTATTTTTATTTGCTAAAATTTTATACATTGAGTTTATTAAAGTGATCTGCTATCAAATATGGCAAGTTATCTTCTGCAATGAAGTTGCTAAAGAGAGTTTCAGCTCTGATAACATCTTGGGCTGTCTTGGTAATAACAAAATCAGATACAGATTGCAAAAGTTTTGACTTTTTCAATGACCAACTGTGAAGATCTGTGTTTTATACATCGATTTTACTTTAATTTATAAACCTTTCTTTTTCTCCAGCGTTTTCAAGTCGTCAATATTTCATCTACATAAAAACGGAAGTACACATTTGGTCATTTTTGGCTCTAATCGCTATCGAATACTCGAGTTATTTATGATATACCCACGCTATTTTAAGACTATCGGAAACCTTTACCTTTACCTATTTTTAGACCAGGTGACAAATTTTCCTGGAGATAAATATAGATTCAGTGACCGAGATTGTCCGACTGTAGCGGAAGTTGAGAGAAAACACATTTTTGACGATCTCGAGAGCGCAAAAAAAAATGTAATTTGTATTTGTATACAAATTTGTATTCTCCTGTTTAAAGTGAAATTGTGAGCAAGCGAACAGGCAAAGGAAGTGTGAGTTATGGCTATTTTTCAAAATACGATCGTGAGGTCATGGAAGGCGTCCAGGTTTGTAAGGGTCACGCACAAATCGTGAAACTTGGCAGGTATGAGAACCAGAGGGCCAATGGCCCTATATCGCTCACCTGAGCACTGAGGCACTGAGGTTACAGCAACAAAACACCATGCACAACAGCAATAAAAAACACCATTTATATAGAGGATAATATCACAAACATTTATGCAAAAAAATAAGCTTTATCCCCCATTAATGGCTTCTCAAAAGATCTTTGGCAAAAAAAAAAAATGTGAAAATTTGGCCTTTCAGCTGCAATGGCAACCAATCAAAATCAGGTGTTTGGGAAATATTCATATGGCTGGTAGAGGACTACTCCAGGAACATTTCTGTGAAGTTTTGTCAAAATATCTGCAGTAACACAGAAATAAATAGCAAATGTCCACTTTCCTCATTATAAGTCTATGGAAACTTTACGTTGCAATAGCAACAAATTCACATGGGCAATGATAATATAAAACATACTTTAGGTAGAGGTTAAAATTATCAATATGTATGCTAAGTATCAGCTTCATCCCCCTCATGGCTTCACTTTTCCCATTATGAGTCAATGGAAACTATACAAGTCGCCATAGCAACCAAAGTTCTTATGGGATTGGAAGAAAAAGAATAAAATTTATGTAGAAACTACTTTCATCAACACGTTTGCACAATATCAGCTTCATCCCCTATATGGCTTCTGAGCAGAAGATTTTTTTTTTTTTTCTTTTGAAATTTACACTATATTTTGCCATGGCAACCAATCAAATTCAGCGATTTGGAGAAAATTCATATGAATCTTAGAGGACTACTCAAGAAATATTTCTGTAGAAATTTTTTTAAATAACTGCAGTTAGTTAGACAGCAAAAATTGCCAATTTCCATTTTCCTCATTATAAGTCAATGGAAACTCTTAGTTGCCATAGCAACCAAACTGCTGGAGCAACTGCCAAGAAAAACAGTAATTCTATAGAGGCTAGTACTAAGGTTCTTTCTGTAACGTTTGAGCTTTATTGGCCACACAGTTTCTGCGAAGATGATTTTTTAATATTTTTCTATTTTTAACCATTCGGTTGCAATGGCAACCAGCCAAATTGCGCAATCTGTATAAATTTCACATGGCTGGTTAAAGACTATTCAAGGTACATTTCTATGAAAGTTTTGTCAAAATGTCCGCAGTGGCATAGCAATAAATGCAAATTTTCCATTTTGCCATTATAAGTCAATGGCAACTTTCAGTTCTCATAGCAACCAAACTGCTAGAGCAATTGCCAAGAAAAGCAGTACTTTTATAGAAGCTAGTACTAAGATCCTTTCTGTGAAGTTTGAGCTTTATTGGTTGCATAGTTTCTGAGGAGATGATTTTTGAATATTTTTCTATTTTTAAACATTCGGTTGCCATGGCAACCAGCCAAATTGTGCAATTTACATAATGTTCATGTGGTTGATAGAGGACTACTCAAGGAACATTTCTGTAAAAGTTTTGTCAAAATATCTGCAGTGACATAGCAATAAATGCAAATTTTCCATTTTGCCTTTATAAGTCAATGGCAACTTTCAGTTCCCATAGCAACCAAACTGTTAGAGCAATTGCCAAGAAAAACAGTACTTTTATAGAAGCTAGTACTAAGATCCTTTCTGTGAAGTTTGAGCTTTATTGGTAGCATAGTTTCTGAGGAGATGATTTTTGAATATTTTTTCTATTTTTAACCATTTTGTTGCCATGGCAACCAGCCAAATTGTGCAATTCACATAAAGTTCATGTGGTTGATAGAGGAATACTCAAGGAACATTTCTGTAAAAGTTTTGTCACAATATCTGCAGTGACATAGCAATAAATGCAAATTTTCAATTTTTCCCATACAAGTCAATGGAAACTTTAAGTTGCCATAGCAACCAAAGTTTTGAAGCGATTTGGATAAAAAACAGTATTATTGGTTCCCCCTGCCTATAGATGCTATATATGAAATTTGGTAACAATGGGCCTTGTAGTTTCAGAGGAGATGTTGTTTGAAAATATTGACGGACGGACGACGGACGGACGGACGGACGACGGATGCCTGCCTATACTATAAGCTCACCTGTGAGCCTTCGGCTCAGGTGAGCTAAAAATCCATAACTAGTGTGAGGTAAGCATTTCTAGTGAATTCCCGTCAGCTGCATGGACCTGTTTGTCAATACAGACATGTGCTGGCAGGCTTGGAATTCATGTTTTTGGACATCATTGTCAAACTGATAGATGGGAAGCTTCTCAAAAGTTCAAAAGAAATGCTGTCTACATTTTTTTGGCAAAAATGACATGGGAAATGGCATAATCTTTTATTTTCTGTTTATGCTAGTAGTGCGTAATGTTAACAGGCTTGACTGTACTTAACAAATTTAAGTTGAATTATGCAGAATGTTCATTGCAGACTGATGAAAAGTGAATTGATCACTTTTCAGTGTTACATTGCAGAGTTAGGCTCATATCACTACCATGCCAATTGAAGGAGGCTAAGGTAGTGATTATCATTTCTACATTTTTCATTGACTCTCTACAGTATGCCCCATTCCCGATTTTCGACGATCAAACTGTGTCCGTTGTGATTTCACAGTACACTGAATATCCAGAGCCCAATTTATCATTCTAAATGACCAAACAGTCTTTCTTTTTCAACACCAGAGCATTCTTTTCCGTCGACAATTGTGGCAAGTTGACAAGGAGAAGGCCATATTTGATCACATGGCTGTCAATTTTTGGTTACCACACCTCCCAGTTTTCGACGATAGAAAATCAGCATCGTAATATTCATCATGAAATGAAAAGGAATGGTTAAAGAATGTGGTTATGTTATTGCACAGTGTTTCTGATTTGAGCAGATGGATTTATAATTCCTTGCTCCTCCGAAAATATGCATTGCATTGAGTTTACGTGACCTACTCTTAAAACTATTTTGTTCATTGTAAAAAGTAGTCATTGCACAAGTGGGCGGGGCCTAAGTTTACTACTCTATTTGTATTGGTCGAATGCACCTACTGACGATTTTGATTCAAGATGGTTTACATTTCGTAGCATTATGCCATATAACCCGAGTCTTCTCTGGCTGCAAACCCTTATTGGGTCTTGCAGCCAGAGCGATACTGCACTTAAAAACTCTAATTCAGCAGATCCATCGGTGGATCGGCCAAGCAAAATTCTAATTTTGGTTAGTTTTATCAATTACCAGCGCAAAAAGATATACAGTGGCTAATTCCTTATTCATTTTTGCACCATTCTGCAGTGTTTGTCGCATTTTATTCCATTTTGAACCATAATAATCTTTGATCGAACTTAATGAGGTAAAGAAAAATATCGCTTTTTGTTGATGACCTGTTGATTTGACAGTTCTTGTGCGTGCCGGTGTACAGGTAAAAATATCCATTATTTCAACATCACAAATCCGGACGTTTCGCGCTTGGACAATTCGCGTTTCGCGCTTGGATAAAAAATTAGTCCCTGGCTCTCAGAGTTGAAAGGAGTAAAATGTCTTTGGTAGAAACCAGCGCGTTACGACTAGGACCGAAATGACCGTACCTACGAAACGGATAAAGTGACCGATAGTATTTTTTCTTATAAACACCGGATTGACCTCAAACGATCTGTCAACAAAAACAATAATGGCGGAGATATGTTACAAATCTCGACTCCCTCTAAAACAAGAGCTGTCGCCTGACAGCATAGCTCGCCTGAATAGGTGCTTGCCCATCACACAGTCGCTATGGTGGTGTGGAATGCTATGTATAAAACTTCAGGCAAGCATGTCCATAATGACAACACATTTATAAACAAAAGCTATCTCAGAAATGTCTTAAAATAAAAAAAATCCACATGAAATTTCAAAGTCCATGAGCTTGAGGTCAAAGAGCTAAGGGGTTGGGGGAGGAGGGCAGGGCTAGGATGTATCAAAGCCTTTAACCGTAATCTAACATCAGTCCAAGTATTAGTATCAACTGAGTCCATTGTGGCACTGTGAAATTATGTCTTCATTAACATAAAACTAATCAAAATCTTTAAGACAAAACTCAAAGTCCATGACCTTGACATCAAGGTCATCCAGTCGGGTAAGTATATAGTGTTTTGTAAAAACTCAAAAAAGTGTCTAACATCAGTTCAAGTGTAAACTAAATCTCTGCCAAGCATTATGAATCAGTACGCAATTAGAAAACTTTAATAAAGACCACATTTCCTAAGTCCCTGACCTTGACATCAAGGTCACCGAGCAGGGCTGGGGTAGTACTCTGTAAAACTTTGGACTAATATCTAACTACAGTGCAAATATAAAAAGAATTCATCTATGGGTTCAGGAGATATGTGTCATTAAAAAAACTTTAACCAAAACATCCAATCAATAAAAAGACAATTTTCTAAGTCCATGACCTTGACATCAAGGTCACTGAGGGGGGTGGGGGTGGTACCTTGGAAAACTTCGGACCAATATCTAACTACAGTGCAAGTATCAAAGGAATCCATCCATGGGTTAAGGAGATACTGGGCTTTAGAAAACTTTAACCAAAACATCCAGTCCCAAAAAACTCCCAATTTTCTAAGTCCATGACCTTGACATCAAGGTCAAGGAGTGGGGTGGGGGTGGTACCATGTTAAACTTTGGACCAATATCTAACTACAGTGCAAGTATCAAAAGAATCCATCCATGGGTTAGGGAGTTATAGGTCTTTAAAAAACTTTAACCAAAACATCCAATCCGGACGCCGACGCGGACGCGGACGCTGACGCTGACGCGGACGCGGACGCCGACGCCGTGGTGACAACAATAGCTCTTCCTGAACTTTCGTTCAGGCGAGCTAAAAATTGTTATTTATCTGCTTTTAGACGGGGTATCACCTTGAATTACTGTGCCGAGTCATCAAAAGGTATTTTTTGATAGGATTGCAAAGTTTACATATAACTGCAACATAATACGCAATAGAAATTCAACCAGAAACCAAGGGCATCTGTGGGAAAAACAATATTAGAGTTTTCACCACTTTCGTTCCTCTGACGTCAATAAGCCGCCAATCAAAATTATAAATAGGCTTTTTCAGTCAGAGAAGGCTCGGATTATATGCCATAGCAACTCCCGGGCTTATCTTGGAACTGCTCACATTGTCGAAAACCAAGTGTGGTCGAATTCCAAGTGCTTGGCCATACCCTGGGTAAACTTTTCTGGTACCGTCAAGTGCCCTGTTTAGGTGGGTGATCTGTTTCGGAGGGTAAATTTTAAAGCGCATGCGCTGTCTCGTTTAGCGTCGTACGACGTCATCAATTTTTGTGTATTTACATCTGTCACATTGTAATACCGTAGTGAAGCTATTCCGAAAAAAATGAGGACAAAGCAAGTGAGTAATCATGATTTTCTTACCTTAATTACCCTTAAAATTCAGCTATTTCCTTAATACCTTTTTATAAAAGAAATTAAAAAAGTCCATTTCTGTAATAAGAAAAAAAAATCCAAAATCAGGCATGGTCCACAGGATGCTCATCGTCTGTGCTCTCTAAAGTCACGTGACTATCATGTGATCAGATTGCAAAATGGTAGCTACAGTACATGCCCAAAAGTACATAGTCTTTATATATTTTGGGCTCCATTTTCACAATATTCATAAGTTTTTAATAAAAAGGGAATGATTTTAAATCAGAAAAACTGAAGGTAAGTTAAATCTATATTCACTCTTTCTTTTTTATATGCACACCTGCTCCTGTATAATTGGTTTCAAACACCGTAGTGAACTATTAGAATATTTTTTAAAGCAATTTAAACAGCTCAGCCAAACTTAACCTTTTTTTTCATAGTTGGATAATTAAACAGTGATTGTGGTTTCTTTTTTCCAATTTTTAATTAATCAGTGACTGGAATCAAATTAATTATTTGTGTTTAGAAGTTAGAAGTTACAATTGAAGTTATTTAGTGATTACAAGTTAATTTGTGAACAATTTCTGGGCATATACTGTAGTAAGACATTACCTTCCGAAACTGGTGACGTAGTACACAATATAGCCAGAATACCTCCAACAGAAAAGATGGTGGCCAAATTTTGGTAAACATAACGGTCCATAGAGATACCGGAACGCACCAGGAACGCACCAAAACACCGGAACGCATCTGTAATTAGTAATTACCAGAACGCACTATTAACATAAGGTTTTCCCGTACAGATATTGGTTTAAGGGTTAAGTGTGAAGTGCTCATTGGCGAAAAGCATTATTTGAGCCCAATTTTGTTACACTGACTCAACGTTGTGTACATTGCCAGTAAGACACTTCTTGAGTCTTTGCTACTTTCCATTTCAGTGTCACGGATCATAAAATGCATTCAACACAATTTCAGTTACTTCTATGATGCCTTGAATAATTAAAGAGCGCATAATAATGATTCCTGACCCAGCAAAAAGCCTTTTTACAGACACCAGAACAGACACAATTCTACTTTACATACACTCTCTGTCTCTATTCCTGAACAGGAAAGCATTATCCTGTAAGTTGTATATCAAATTGAAATCCTAATTGATTATCCTCTAAATAAATAATATTCCAGGCCTAAAACAACACACAAGTAAAGGAAAACCATATTTTTATAGTGCGTTCCGGTAATTACAGGTGCGTTCCGGTGTTTTGGTGCGTTCCGGTATTTCTATGGACCCGTAAACATAACAGTAAAAAAAAAATGAAGATTTGGTTTGACAGGTAAGATATTATACTTCTATTTGATAATGGGTTTTAGCTTTTGATCTGAATGTGAATCAGCCAGTTCGCCGATAGTTTTCTTATACCCGCCGAAACTGGTCACTCCACGCTACATGACATGCCTAGCAACAGTTAAACAAGTTCGTTTCTGCTTCTGCTTTAATACTGTGCAGGGCCTCTCAGCGTAGCGCACAGGGAAGTTCGTGTTAACGTTCCCGCTGTGATCGTTGCGTAAAGAATGGCCACACAAAGATGATAACGTAGTCTATGCACGAAACCTGCAGACAAACAAATGACACTAAGCACGAAAACTAATGACATCAGTTAGACGGCTATTCAATGCGTATCACATTTTCAAATTATATATACCTTTTGGAGAATATAAATAGAATATTGACGATGTATTATTAAACTCGGAAAGATAACAGCATAAAATGTATTTCAATCAAAAAGAAAAACTATAATTTCGCGGAAACTCCAGCAAAATCTGACTGTCTGCTTGGCTACCGTGCATAGTTCGTACGGCTGTCGTGGCACCGAAGGGTAAGGCGACACTTCGTAGACTCTTTCACATCCTTACAATATAACAGATATAGCAGTGTAACAGTCTAGACACTTCGTAACACAGTGACGCCACAATGCGCCAAAGCTATGTGTATAATTGACACTTATTTCTAAATTGAAAGTTCATATCTGTTTTGAATATGCAGATCCACTTTACAGTTCAGCTTGTATACAATATGTAAATAGTCTAAATATGTCACAGTAAAACACTCTACGGAGTTCATATCTACATGCACTGATTTACTAAAAGTTACTATAAAAATAAAAATTATAATTACCAAATGCATACATCACATCTGACACTATAAAGAAGACAAACACCAGATGGGACATACATCCCCAGTGGGAGCCCTTACATTCCATGCAACAGTAAGGTTTCATCTGAAACTGCCAAACGTAAGGGTCGTACAAATAAAGAGCTGGGCGGTCCATATAGTATTGTGACTGTGATAGGGTGGAGAGACGCGTTCATTACATTTCATTCAGATCCACATTACTGCAAATTATTACAAATACTCTTCACTTGGACAATCGTACAGTGGAACAATCTTCCTGCTCAGGCTATCCTCCAGTGATGATCTGACTTCATGCAAGTCTGCAATATGCAGTCCGAATCACACCCCAGCAGGCACATGACGTTGAAATGACGTCGTATTGACGTCGATGCGACTTAATGACGTCGCATCGACGTCCGTACGACACCTCCCCTCCCCTCCCCCTCCCCGCTCCACCTACTTCACACCCACACGCCCATTCATGTTATTAACGTACTTACCATTCGATCAATGCTGTATGTTTTGCTAAATGACTGACGCCTTTCCTGGTTTCTTTGTTATAATTATAATGGAAATATTCTCAAATATTCACTGCTGTTATACTGTCCAGAAAATCAGACAATTTGGATAAAACACGAAGACTTAGTCTGGAATCTAACATCTTTTCCAAATGACACAATATGGGATGAATTTCACCTTTCTTTAGAATTTTACTGCCTATCATTGGTCTCTTTAGATCACTGGGTAAACTTTCAAGGAAACCAACTCTGCAATTCTTATTTTTGCATCCCTTCTCAATAGGGATCAACTCTAATAAAAAGAATTTGCTCCTTTAGGAGTTGTTCCCCTTGTAAAAATGGCTGACACTGAAAACATGGAGGTGTACCTGTACACCTTAAAAATGGTGAAGTTGCTTAAAATTGTCAATTGTTTCAGTTCATGTCACTTCACTGTGCATGTAAACAACAATTATTAGACTACACGCCCACCTAATATGAGAAAAAGTCACAAAAGGCTGCGACATAACACTTGAGATACAATGATATTTGCTTGAGACTACACTAGAAAGACAGATTGCACCACCGTACTTTATAGATTTTTGGTGCAAAATGCTTGAATTTGAATGTTCTAGATCTAATTCATTTGTTTCTCAACCTGTTTTTTGCTCTGAATTTCTTCATTGTTGATAAGAAAACCGAGTTCCTATTTGGTAATTCGTGGTATACTACTTGTAAGGGTATATTTCCTTGTACAGTCTGACTCCGACACCAATGCGGTTTTGAATGTTGGGTTATATTTCACACTTTGTGGTGAAGAATAATATTACTTTGTGGTGAAGAATAGCAGTAGAAGGCGTTCATTATGTACACGGTATCTGTGGTACAAGTCAGATTATCTCCCACAGGTGGCTCTGTACCAGTCACTAAAGCTAACATTTAACTCTTTCGGCTCCAAATGCGACTTTGCAAACAGCGTATATCCAGATCAGCCGGCTCTTAAAAGAGCCGTCTGATCAGGATCTACACTGTTTGCCATTCAAATATGAACTTAAAAAGCCTGATTTTATGAAAAATGTCTTTGGATTGTTAAAATTTCCAATTACAAATCTGTCGTCTGATGATTTGAGCAGACGAAAATTTGTCGTCTGAAAAATTTGGCGCCGAAAGAGTTAAATTTCATGCGCCAGGTCCACATTTCATCTAACCAACTTTAACCCTTCTAAGACTGGAAAACCCTGCTGGAAACCCGTTTTAGAGACATATGCAAACAGAGCAGACCCACTTCAGACGCCGCAGAACGCGGCGTCTTATCAGGGTCTACACTTCTTGCTTCCAAAATGCAGTAAAATGAAAACATCCAACAACCCCTAAAACTAGGAGTGGACTCATCCAAATAATAAGGACGGACAGGTCCACTGGTCAAAAAAAGCGTTCACACGTCCACCTCTTCTCATCTGTACTTACCCTCAGACCGCCGGCTTGAAACATATCGCCCTGTACGTGGGACGAGGAGTGTTTTGCGTATCATATTAAAAGTCACGTAGTCACGGGGGTAATACCAATTTTGCTACCTGTGCTTTCGACCGAGTCCAGTCTATTATCATACATGCAAAAATTGCTGTCGACCGACAGTCAACAGCAGTATCAGCTCGGTCGACAGCCATTAACAATAGTACTATTTACCGTTATTGGTAATGCTTACGATCGTATTCTCGGTCGAAAGCCACTTTGTATTGTACAGACTCGGTCGAAAGCACAGGTAGCCAAATTGGTGTTACCCCCGGTAGAGCCTGTTCAATTTCCAGTTGCCGGGCCGCGTAGCGCAATCGGTAGGGCACCTGACTCATAAGTCAGAGGTCCTGGGTTCGATACCCGGTCTGGCCACATACTTTCGTTTCTCCTTCCACTGATTCAAGAAGGACAGTTGTCAGTTACTGGCGAAAGTATGTGCATTTAGTACTGGTTAACCGCTTAGGAGGTCTAAGCCTGCCCAGGAATAGTGTGGTTAGGTGATCGCCCCGACATGACCATAGCTGTTTACCGTGGACGTAAAGCAATAAATCAATCAATCAATCAATCAATCAATTTCCAGTTAAATTATTAACACATATGCCAGCTGGGCTGCAAGGGAACTCACTCTGAGCTGGAAGTATTCGCCTCCATTCTCATGGGGGCTACTCTAAAGGTGAATGAATACACTTTCAAAAAAAGCAACTCTGTATTTTTCAGATTTTGCATTTTCACTTAATAGGAGTCAATTCTTAAAGGGGAAAAATTGCTCCATAGGAACAAGTCCTTTCCTTTAAGAATAGACTCCATTTTGAAAGGCTTTCTTTGTTCAGGGAACAGAAAGAAAGTCACAAATGTTGTCTTCCTTTGTAAAAATGGAGAAGAATATGAAGGCATGCCAAAACACCTTTAAGGAAATAATTTGCTTTTTAGAGAGTAAATTCTTTCCTTTAAGAGAAGGAGTGTACACAAAAGGGAAGGAAATATGCTATTCTCCAAATCTTGTCTCTTTTGTGAAAACCTTCCGACTTAACTGTGGAGATGTACCCACTATACCTTAAGAACACCCTGTATTCCCAGAATTCTATCTGTGCCATCAGGTACAATGTTCTTATGTTCAGTGACGTAGCATACTGACATCATGATAAGGACTTTTTGGAAAACCTGTCCTTGTTTATTACTCACATAATAGGTGAGACATATATCGCTGAAACCCCTATTTGGAGTACTTGGCCCCTCTTTTGTGGGCTGGAAACTCGAGGTCATGTTCTTCAGAGAATTTAATCAAAATTTTTTAGTCCCTTTTTAAAAAAAATTCACTGAGAGCTTTCGTTTTGCAGACTATTTTAATTGTATTTTAAGAATCCCCCTTTTACTACACCCATGACATCAGTTTTCTAGTTTTAAATTAGCGGCGGCGCTTTGAAAATACCTTACAGCGGCACAGCCGCATCAGAGTCTCTCTTATTTGCTCATTAACAATTCAAGATACATTGAAAATGTATGAATTGAAACAAAAAGACTCTAATTTATTTGTGCAAAAAGCCTCGGCTGATTTTATAACCTAGATACGTAGTGCGTACGGAGTGTTTTTACACCAAGCAACTCCAATTCTTTTAAGTTCTGCTAAATATGGTCAACATAAATTCGAACCATTGATAAATCACGTTTTGTTTTCTACGTATTGTAATCTATTTGGAGTAAACAGGGGGAAATGTTGACGCAAAAGCGATTCAAATTCAATAGTCCTCTTAAGCACAGCTTCCGTTATATCATAATTGGCTTTCCAAACTTTCTGTATTTAAAGTAGGGCATTTTAACAGAAGCTGATTAATTTGAAGTCTCAAGTGGCGTGTTTGATGCGATAAAATGCATTCTATAATGGGATACACTTGGCTACTTTTCACTACTATTTTGGTAAACTACCGTTTTTTGAAATTTCTATTGCAAATCTGAAAAAAGTAATAAATATATGAATAAGTGAATTATTAAATAAACAATTAAACAACAGACAAATGAAATTATCGCAAAGTTTATCTAAAATAAAGCTGTCACGTAAAGTAGTTATCAGGACAAAGAACCGTTATAGATAATTAGTTCACTTGCATGGTGATACAAGCACCAAGTTGGACATGTTAACTTTTTAGGGGATATCTTTAGCAAAAATAACGTAGGCCACTACATATTCTTAAAATGGCTGCCATAGTAATAAAAACTGAAAGTTTGCCGTAGTCATGTTATGTAAACTCAGGGGCTATACCACAAAACTGGTTTGAAATTACTAAAAAGTACACTTAGGCCTTTTTCATTTTTAGCATAGCTTTTACAACGAAACATTAATAGCTTCATTGGCTTGTTTAGTTTACGATACAAAATTGCTTTACAGTAGTTACTTGCAATGTGGCCAAAATAATGATTTGAAATGGTGTTTACTAATAAGGTTAAAAAATCAAGCGCCTGGTTAACAATGAATACAAATGAAATACAAATAAATCAAACTGATGTAGTTTACGCTACGATAATAAATGGAACTATTTTTTTTGCACAGGTTGTGTCTGTAGCATAAATCAATATCGTGTATTTACATTTGAAATTTATGGTCTTAATATTTCCTATTATCTAATTTATATATTTGAAAATTATCAATGATTTTCAAATGGCTTTCAGACAAAATTATTTGCCTGCGGTAAATCACATTTCATGAATACTCGAGTAAATTTCTACATGAGCGAAAAACTTAGAAAGTGTTGACAGAAATTTAGAGTTTTAGGTTGTTATAAACTTGTTCATTTGATTCCAAAATAAAATTGTCGAATAAAGATCAAAGACGGACAATTATGTAACATATAATAAATGCCAAGACACTTCTGTTTGTTATCCAAAACATGTAATTTATGGAGAAATGAGAAATGGCCCGAGTTGCATCCTTATTTACCTGTGTAGGGACTCCAAATTATCGCCAGTGTAATGTAACATATCGTTAGATTTGCTTTCTATTTATTTATGCAGTATCTAAAAAGTAATTCGCTAGAGGTTGCATGGGCTCTATCGCTGAGTATCTCTCTTTAACGGAATCAAGCTCTTAACTTTGTTTGATCCCTTTCATTTCTAAAAAGTAACCGTTCTCAAGATTATTCTGATTTTCTAATCTGAAGCTGTTAATTTTTGTTATCACAACTTAGTTATTACAATATGTCTGGCACAATCTATAAACATACAATACAATTTAGCATCATTGGCTCGCTCATGTTGTTTACGTTACAGAAAGAGTTTGGTTCTGATTTGTAAGCAATTTTTTATACTAGTAGTCTCTATAATAGTTTGAAACACTCCCTTGGGGCATATTTTTGGCAGGTTATGTGCAATGAAAATAATATAATTGCACTGATATTGTACTTTGACACATGTAGCATGTTTATCTCATTTCCTCCTTTTCAGGGGTCCCAGTTTGTGGACTTTGGGCGAGCTGGTGAGTTATAATCTATACGTTACAAATACTTTTTTTTAAATTTATTTCAAGGTGTATGCGTACACTCTCAGTGGAAGCAACTCTGCCATTTTCATGTTATCTCCAATTTTCTTTAAGAACAGAATTTGCTCAGAATCCTTTCCCTTAACAGAAAACCCCTTTCTGGAAGGGTTGCTTCGCCAGGGAAGCAAACGGGAAGTCACGAAAAGTGTTTTCCCTTTGAAAAATAATTGGATAAACGTGGAAGTGTACCCATTCAACTTAAAGAAGATCAAGTCAACGGTACATGGGTAAGCAGTCACTGTCAGTTACTGGCGCATATCAGTACCAGCAAGCATTGCTCACCACTTGGATGATAAGTCGCTGCTCACCACAGCTCATCGGTAGCAATGACACATCTACTGCCAGGTGTCACTGCTCACCACAACTCATCGGTAGCAATGACACACACACTGCCAGGTGTCACTGCTCACCATAACTCATCGGTAGCAATTATGTGGCAAATAGGGTCAGGTACCACTGCTCACCAATAGGAGTGACAAACACGGTCAGGTGCCACGACCTACCGCAAGGGGAACAAACACTGCCTGGTCTCACTGCTTACCGCTGGCAGTGATGAACACTGCTAGGTGTCACTGCTCACTGCTTACAGTGACAAACACTGTTGGTCACTGCTATCGATGAGCATTACTTTTGGCCTCGAGCAGTGACAGTTACACACTTGACATGCATTTTAACCTCAAACCTCTGACAAGGAAGTTTTACATGAGTAACTTAAGAGAAGAATAATCAACCTGCAGTGTGATTGGAGTAAAGAACGGAAGGATGTGCAATTATAGGTCAGTGGTGAGACTTCACCGAATATTTCAGGATGCACAATCTTAAGATTGCTTTTTATTCTGAATTCTTTTACATTTTTTGCGCTACTAAACCCATTTATGCCAGCAGACTGTTCTGTCTGTATAAATTGGAAGAGTCCATTTGTCAAGAAAGGCGTATTTCGTTTAGTTTATTTTTTTTATCATTTATTACTTCATTTTAAGCAGAAATACACATTTCACCCACGACACGAGAACACCAACAAAGTAGTTGTGCGCCCAGCGAAGACTACGATCAGCCTTGGCATCCGCCCAATCTAATCAGACTCTTTGCTAAGCGCTTAGGAAGAGAGCTAAGGGTCTAAGCTACCCCCATGCTGATAGTGAAGACTCTGATCAGACTGGGCGGATGCCCAGGCTGATCTGAGTCTGTGCTGGGCGCACTACCACTTTGTTGAATTTCGCGTGTCAAATGGGTTAACTCAGCGAATTGTTTAGCCTGACGATCAAATACAGATTGGTCTGAGTTATTGCAGCTCATACGCCCTAGAGCTCATGTTCCAAGTCTTTGTATAAATCGTTTACAGTCTGTTTTTCATTTTTTTTCCTCCAGAAAGAAGGGGGGACTTAAACCTCAGACTTAAGGTGTCTGGATCGTTTGAGAGGAGGGTGGGAGGTTGGGGGTGAGGTTGGAGGGGGGAGGTTGATAGGGAGAAGAGGTAGAGAAATTGGAGACATTTCTTCAATGAATGCTGGGTGCTATATCCACAATTTGCCTTTCGTCGGTATTTCCGATTTGTTCAAGGTTTAACTTTGCAAATGAGAATTACCGTACTTTTTTTGAATCATTGAAACGCCCTTTACGGACAATATGTATGAAAATATGGGGACAAATTAAATTATGACAAAAAGCGTCCTCAATTCTAAATGTCTTCAGACAATTTGATTTTTTTTTTGAAAAAGCGTCCTCGATTCTAAACCATTTTCGCTCAATATGACTTTTTGTAGACAGAAAGCGTCCCGGACAATATGATGTTTGTGGACAAAAAGCGCATCCTCGCTTCTAAACAATTTCGGACAATATGATTTTTGAAGACAAAATTTGTAGTCAGTTCAAAACATTGGGATACTGGCGAGTTTTATTCTCACCAATAAAGCTATATAATGGAATTAGTTTGGCCGAAATGAAACATGAAAAATCGTGAAGATTTGCATTTACTTCGGTCTGTAAAATTAGACATAGACGAATTTTTTTCCATGTTTATGATGCATTACATGTATCACCCGTTTTGCATGTCGTGACATAGAGGATCTTACATGAGTGCTCATGTATTATTGAATTTATTAAACGAGTTGGGGAAAAAGATAAGATGCGAGGCTATGCCGAGCATCATATCGTCTTCCCCAACTCGTTTGATAAATTCAATAATACATGAGCATAAATGCAAGATTCTGTTTATCATATGACACTAAAATTGCATATTATTAGCAAATTTTGCACTAAAACGTCACGATTTCGCCATTAGACAGTCAACTAGAGCTGTTTCTTTTCTTTTTGTCTCAGATTCTTGTACAGAACCACCTATAGATCTAGTGTTTGTTCTCGATGCCTCGCATAGCATCTGGATACCAGATTTTAAGAAGGAACTAAAGTTTGTGAATGACGTGTTGTCGTCGTTTGACGTTGGAACTGGCTTCAATCAAACACACGTTGGAGTAGTCACGTTTGGTCATGGCGTGTGGCCACAGTTTTATTTGGACTCCTATAAAAGTAAGTATGTATGTGCTTTTTGTTTTTACCCCCCCCCCCCCCCAAAAAAAAAAAAAAGAAAAAAAGAAAAAAAAAGATAGCAGATACGCTCTTAAGACTCAGCATTTTACTGCTAAATAAAGCATCACATAAAGCGGGCTTCAGATGATAAACCCGAGATAATGTCTGACATATGCATACCCTTACAGACCAGAATCAAGGTACTTATGAGCCGCGACACGAGAAAACCAACAAAGTGGTTGTGCGCCCAGCGCAGACTCAGATCAGCCTGGGCATCCACCCAGTCTGATCAGAGTCTTCGTTGTCCGCATGTAGGTAGCTTAGACCCTTAGCTACCCTTTAAGCGCTTAGCGAAGAGTGTGATCAGATTGGGTGGATGCCCAGGTTGATCTGAGTCTGCGCGGGGCGCACAACCAGATTGTTTGTTTTCTCGTGTCGCGGCTCATAAGTACCTCGATTCTGGTCTGTAAGGGTATGCATATGTCAGACATTATCTCGGGTTTATCATCTGAAGCCCACTTTATGTGATGCTTTATTTAGCGGCTCATATATGGTACGCCTCCGTATTTTTCGGCCATTTTGACAAAGGGCAAAACTTTTGTGACTTCCTTTCTGCTTCTCTGGATGACGAAGCCATTCTACATTGTGATCTGCTCTGAAAGAAAAGGATGTGCTCCTCCTCCCCCCTCCCCCCTTACCCAAAGAAAATCGAAGAGTTGCTTCCCTAGTAAAACGAGAATGGTAGAGTTGCTTCCCCGTTAAGTATGGTAGTTAAATGGCTATATGTACTTTGAATAGCAGAAACTTGAAACGTTTTAAAACAAATGTCTTTTTTCTCAAAATCTGTTTGTATTTTGCACTAGGTTTGCCAGAGATACAGGGTGCCATCGAGAGAATAAAACATGGGCGTGGAAGGACGACGAATACCGGTGACGCCCTGCAATACGCACGTAACGTGATGTTCACTGAGCGGGCAGGTGGGCGTGGCAACGTGTCAAAAGTTGCTGTGGTCGTCAGTGATGGCCGATCTCAGAAAACCTTGTTCACACAATCTGCTGCTCAACAACTACAGAATGAAGGAATCGTTTTGTTTGCCATCAGCATTGGCTTCAGGTAAAACAAAATACCATAAACTATGACCTTTATTACTGTTTAAGACAACTAAACAATTGAACCGCGACACGAGAAAACCAACAGAGTGGTTGTGCGCCCAGCGCAGACTCAGATCAGCCTGGGCATCCGCCCAGTCTGATCAGAGTCTTTGCTGTCCGCATGGAGGTAGATTAGCCCCTTAGCTACCCTTTAAGTGCTTAGCGAAGAGTCTGATCGGACTCGGTAGATGCCCAGGCTGATCTGAGTCTGCGCTGGGCGCACAACCTCTTTGTTGGTTTTCTCGTGTCGCGGCTCAAATTTATTTCACCTTTACGTTTCACAATCAATTTTAGTCTGCAAGGACATGGCCCAGACTAAGAGCTCCAGATAAGGCGTGCTTCTGAGGATAATTCTGAGATAATTTTTCTTATTTTTCAGCAAAAACTGATGTTGTGACCTCTCATTAGAACCGTCTTAGCGAGAGTCGTCCTTTAGATACAACATATGTTTTTATGCAGAAATATGGAAACTTTTCACTAAATCATTTCACTTACTCTTCCTTACCTGGAGTACCGTCATTTAACACTTATTTGCGCACAACTTTTGTTATAAAGTAAAATAAAAGGCGAAGTTATCAAAGACCTCCTGAAAGTTATCAAACCAAAAAAATTGGTGACGCCACTTTTGGGACCAACCATATATCTTTTGCAAAGCTACGTTTTCATAAAGTATTGCTATTGTATAGTTCATAGCAGTATTTCCATGTATAAAATAGTTAAAATATTGTGCAGAATAAAAGAAAGAGAGAAAAAAGTCCTCTTAAACAGAAGGACACATCTTCATTTTCCCGACATCGTTTTAAAGGATTTCCCTGGAGGAAGACACCTTCCAAAAGAGGAGCAACAATGTCTTTAAGAATTGACCCCCATTAAGTAGGGTAGCATTAATGGAAGTGTCAGTGATGGATTAATAGATCTTGTTTATGTACATATGTAGTAAGCTAGTGAAAGTTGCGATAATGACTGTCTTACATTCAAGGCAAGATCACAAGGAACTCGCAGCCATAGCCTCTGACCCTGACAGTGAGCATAAGTTTGCCCTAGACGACACAACAGAGATAGCCGCCATTAAAAATGGTATCACAGCCGCTGCTTGCAATAGTCTCGGTAAGTAAAGTAAATCCATCCTAAGCCGCGTCATGCGACTTCCAGCAATATGGCAATTTTGTCATGTGATATTCAGCTAAACCTTCTCATTTATACAGGGTAATCAGAGACCTCACCATTGGCTCTCTGGCTTGGGTCACTTCCTTAGATGGCTGATATACAAGCAAAGACTCTGATCGGAGCCTTTGCTTCTCACCAGTGCCACATTGTTGGAAATCATATAATGTGGCTCATTTTGTTTGCTTTTCTTTTCTCCTACCAGCACAACAAATTTGGTCTTACCCCATTTTTCTTTTTCTTTTTTCCCTTGCCACTCAAGGAAAATGCCTTTGACAAATTTACTTTTGTATCAAATCTTTGCAACTTTGGTTACCATGTATTTTCCTGTGAAAGGAGCTTAAACTACCGCTCCTAAGAAGCTGCTTGCGGAGAGTACAGTAGTCAGCGGTAAGTAGTAGTGTACATCCCATGTAGTACTGTGGTACAAATTGTATATTAGGAGTTAGGGACTAAAAATGTTTTGCTCATGTAAGGTCACGTATACATGAATAGTGTACATCAAACTAGTCGGGTAGTTCCCAGCTGGCACATGGTGTCGAAATGACGTCACACTGACGTCGATGCGATGTTATGGCGTCGCATCGACGTCGACGTGACGTCATTTCGGTGTCATCTGCATGACGTCAAATGATGTCACACTGGCAATGCGACTTGATTATATAACATCGACGTCCATGTGACTTCATTTAGACATCATGTGCCTGCTTGGTTCTATCAACAAATGAAAATCACAGCCAAGGGTATACATGCAATTCAATACCCAACAGATGTTTCATATTATGATTTCTTCCCTGATAGTTAACCCCACTTTAAACATGAGGTTTAAAGCAGATTAGAGACACTTGAACTTGTCTTCCGATTCTTTAAGTATGTGCATAACTGACTTTATTGCATTCCTTTTTTTATTTGTCTACATTAAAAATTAAGTACGTTAGCGGAGGTTTTAGAAATGCAGTTCACATCTGACCGCTGACATATTTTTGCTGTTTGTTTTTTTTGCTGAAAATGCTGTGTTATCTCCCGTTTAATTATACAAAATATTATTATATGACCAAGATGTAACACGCAATTTCATTGGCTGCTTTGACGTCACGTGCCGGTCAATATTTAGAGGTTATTACATGTCTAGTGTCGCGTTGCCAGGCATATCGGCCCGGATAGCTCCATATTGGCCCGAGGGCCTTTAGGCCCGAGGGCCAATATGGAGCGGCCGGGCCGATATGCCTGGCAATGCGACTCTTGACATGTCGTAACCTTTTTATTACATGTATTCTGCACTTTCCCCCTAAATAATTTTACTGATTGAAACAAACGGAACTATTTTGGACGATACGTCAACTCGATTGTTTTTGGCGTTTCAAAGTACGCACGCACACATTGCCGCCGTGCTGACGTCCTTCAATAAACACGACGTCATTAAAATTACATATATGCAATCATTTTCAAACAAAGTTATAAATATAAAGATTTAAAGAGGATTTCACAGACAGCAAAATATTAGAAAGAGAGACAGCGTAAAAAACTTACAATATGCATTTCAAATTCATTGAGGAGGATTGTTCCCTCTGTCCGAGTCTGTTAAGACTGTCACATTGTTTTTACGATTTTCGATTTCTCTACAAACAATCTCTACAAATTTTCTCAGCCGTTAAGCAGTTCCCCGTCGGTCTTTTCTCCCCCATATCAATAAATCCAGTCGCTCAAGCCATAAATTTACAGCTGTTCCTGTTTGCGTTCCGCCATCTTGTTTTCGAATGAGCGGGCTGATATGACTGCACGAGCGGGCCGATATGGCTCTGCACGAGCGGGCTGATATGGGGAAAGGATTCACGAGCCATATTAGACTGCGTATCCAAGATATTTGTTACTATATATAGTAATACATGTAATAATTTGTGATATTCACCGGCCTGTCAGTGAATATTACTTTTACGCTGACGTCATTGTATTTCGTGACGTAACGTCTGATTTACGTTGATGTTAATGGCGTAACGTCGCGAGATAATACCATGTAGTACCATCATAAATATCTAAAGAAACTGAATTTAGAATTATCATATAATAAAACAACTGTTGACCTTTATTTCGGTGATTATGCAGTTTTATTGACCTGCAAACATAACATATTGACCTCCGCTTCGCGTCGGTCAATATGATGTTTGCAGGTCAATAAAACTGCATATTCACCTCAACAAAGGTCAATAATTGTATAATATTGAATTTTTGTGAAATCAAAATATTGAACTTCTTTGGTTCAGAATACACATCCAGCCTGTTTGCTGTAAGACGGACGTAAATACTTGTATTCGGTAAAGTTTATTGCACCAGATTGTTACCAGTAGGTACCTGACGTCAAATGACGTTATCCTGACGTCTATCGACGTCATTACGTCACATCGATGTCAGAACAACGTCATTTCGACGTCATGTGGTTACGTACACGTTACATGTAATACCCTGACACAATAACCTAAAATTTTCAACAACTATACTTTTGTATTCAGTTTATTTACTTGTTTCACGCAAGTTTGAGTTGAAAATATAAGCTCTTCAAAAATGTATCACAGATTTTTGCTACTTTTTAGCGAAAAAATGATAGTATTTTTTCTTCCAATTAAAAAAATGTATTAAAGAAGTTTCTAAGTTTACATTTTGTATTTCGTATATCAAGATGACCGTCCTTTATGCTTTATCTATCTTTCTAGTGTCCAAGCCATTTACAACCACGACACAAGTTCCAGAACCTGAAACGGCGTTTCCTAGGGACGAAGACGCGGGTATTAAAAGTAAGCATATAGTCACGGTCACTCTTAAAAATCATTAGTTAAACTCCTCCTTACATTTGCAAAATTATACAGCTAAAAGTGTAATAAACTTCGCTGACGCCAAGACCTAGCTCCAAGGATTTACAACTTTCTTTCATGCTTAACTCAGCTGAGCTTGAAAATTCAAACCCATATTAAATAAATCCTATATGCAGTTTGCAGAGATATTAATTGTTTCCAGTGCTCGCTTTGCATATACTTCGTCTTTTTGGGGACGCATAAGACAAGTTTGGTTTAGTATTTTGAATTTCATTCTAATTAGAATTGAGCACACTCTCTGCTTAACATAAAAAAGTTTATAACCTTTGTGCCTGAAGATGACGCCGTACCCCTAAAAACAATCTCGATTGCAGAGAGGAAAAACTAGCCAAAATCTTTTTGGACGATCGTTTTAAGTTATCTTAATGCGTGCAAATACATGTGTGGAGAGAGCTGGGGCATTATTTATAAAACGACTTAAGTGGTTGCTATGCTGTTGCTAAGGCAGAATTTCTATGAAGGAGGTTCCCTACAACTATGAAATTTGCTCTGGAGGAACCGTCTTTTTCAGACTGTTCCTCCAGAGCAAATTTCATAGTTGTATGGAATATCCTTTATAGATATTTAGCCTTAGCAACCACATAGCAACGACTTAAGTGGCTTTATGAATACGGCCCCTGTCGTTTATGTCGAGCTGAGTTTCAACAGTTCCACTATGAGCAGTTTACTAAGAATTCTGATCATTTACATAACTCTGTTTATCCATATCAATTAAGATTTACCTTACAGTTCGTGTTTGCCCGATACATTGAATGTTACTTTAACAGCTCTTATAAAAGCGAATAGTTTACTCTTAAAATGAGCAATGAAAGCGTTATGCAATGAAGCCAATCTTTTTCACTTCTCTTTATCTCACTATTTGAGCCACGACACGAGAAAACCAACAATGTGGCTGTGCGGCCAGCGCAGACTCAGATCAGCCTGGGCATCCATCCAGTTTGACCAGACTCTTCGTTAAGTTCTCAGAGGGGCGAAGACTCTGATCAGACTGGGCGGATGCCCAGGCTGATCTGAGTCTGCGCTGGGCGCACAGCCACATTGTCGGTTTTGTCGTGTCGTGGCTCATTTTATCTGATTAAATTTCCAGACTGTGAAAATAAAAAGGCAGACATATTTTTCTTGGTTGACGCTTCCTACAGCATCAAAAAAGATGAGTTCGGTAAGGAAATGGAGTTCGTTCACGACATCATTGACGTCTTAGATATTGGGCCTAACAAGACAAGAATCGGTCTCCTTACATTTAGTGACGTAACGGAATTCTACATACAGCTTAGTTACAATATGAAAAAGGAAGATTACCAACAACATTTGAATTATGTCAAATACATTGGAGGAGGTACAGACACTGGAAAAGCCTTAAGGCGCATGCGTGAAGAGGGATTTTCATCGGATTTTGGCCCGAGCTCAGATCGTGGTGACGTAGCGAAAATTGCCATAGTGCTAACAGATGGTCTCTCTCTAAACCCTGATAAAACTGCCAGAGAGGCACAACTAGCACGTAAAATGGGGATACAGATTTTTGCAGTAGGAATTGGAAGTGGGGTGGATAAGTTAGAGTTGCGCGACATCGCCAGTGACCCGGATAACCAGTTTGTTCTTCATGTGGATGACTTCGGTTCACTTCGAGAAATAAAGAACGAACTGGCTTCCCGTTCTTGCACTGTTGAATCTGTAGGACCCTTTCTCGGAGACCAGGCAGGTAAGGTTTAACATGCATTTTTAGCATGCATTTTTATCAGTAGGCTTTCAGAAATCACATTCTCGGGACAGCGACGTTTGTTGTCAACTGTTCGCTAAAACAATCCCACAATTCACGTAGGAATAAATCCTTGGGAAGTCAATGAAATAATTCTAAACTTTCAAATTTGTTTTTGCTACATATCCGTGTGTATGACTGATTCTCAGTTAGTTTGAAGTCGACAGTTAACTCCGTCTGTATTCAACCAAGAGTAATGTTTGAAGATCAATAACAACACCACAGTTTAAACATATTGAAATCATTTTTACAACATATATAATTGCAGCTCAGCATATAAATAGGAGAGGAACGAAAGCACATTGCTTATGTAGGTCTTCTCCTCCTATGGCTTTTCATCTACGCTTCATTCTCTTTTGAGAATAACCTTAGGTGTTCCCGTTCATTACAATATTGACAGTGAGTTAAACATTTTCCTTTTCCGTTTGAACATATCAGGGCTAGACTATTCAGCAGATACCCCTGCTTTGAAGTGAAATACCTGTTAACACTTTCTTGGTATGTAACTATGGTTGTCTTGGTTTTCAAGAGTGAAAGACAGCCCAGTTATCAGAGATATTCAGTGTTTCTAAAAAACTCATGGACACATAAAACTAACAGGAAAAACCTACCCGGGTTTAGCATGTTTTCTCTGTGGGCGTTTCTTTTTGCGTTCAGTACAGTATCTGTATGTCTTATAAATGATTTTCCAAGCACGATGAGCATTATAATGGGATGTTTCATTTTTTTCTTGTAGTTTGTGCACCAACGAAGCCAACCGATCTGATATTTGTTTACGATGCTGTAACGCTGGGAAGCTGGAAATCTCAGTCGATCTCGCAGTTCATCGCCAAGAGTATCCGAGAGTTTGATCTTGTTTCCGGCGTTCTCCGCGTCGGAAGAGAGATTGAAAATTGTCCGACGGGAAACATTCCTCTTGGAAGTGCATTGCAAGCGTCTGATATGTCACAAGTTCGCTATTCTACGTTCCCTGATATGTTGAAACGGATAACCAGGAGCCGATATTCCGTCGAAAATGGCGGGAGAGAAAACTCAATCAAAATGGCGGTGGTGTTTATTGATGGGAACCAGAGAATCGACTACAACGTCATGCAAGAGGCAAGAAGGTTGAAAGACACAGTGGATTATTTCTATATTGTAACAATTGGGCAAAATATGAGAATGTTACAGCTAACAGGACTTGCAGGAAATGGGAAATTTTTAAGTGTGAGAAACTACGCGGAATTAAATTCGATGGCGGATAAACTTATGAGTGATATGTGCGATTTCTTCTTTGAAAGTTCTTTTTAGACATTGGAGCAAGGTGAAAAGTGGTTTACATGTATTCAGTCCAGATATTGTTATTCCGGTGAATTCATCATCATTTCAATTTATTAAATGTGTTGTCACATGTCTTTAGTTTAGCGTGGGATTCCATAAACGATTTCCCAGGTTAGCAACTTGCAAACTTGAGCATGCGCACTTACTGACTGTATACCACTTGGCGTATTTGACAAGTCATGTCATGCTTCACAATTCTAAGCGTAAAGCACTTTTCATGTAGAAAAAGTCCTTCACGCATATAATCGAGAAGCGAGAATCGAATACGCCCATTACTGTCTAATATATGTTTTCGTATATAATCGAGAAGCGAGAATCGAATACGCCCATTACTGTCTAATATATGTTTTTTTACAATCAACTAGGTCCGTTCTAACTGCACCAATCCATAGCAGTTCTTGTGAGCAAAGCCATAACATCTCATTCGGATGAGTTCGGCAGCTACTTATTACAGCATCGTCCGCCATCTTTATTCAAGCCTAGTCCATGCGTCAAATGCAGAGGTCGTAACGGGCTATGTGTTTTCATCTCTCACGATAATGCCACTATGAATTATCATATTCAGTGTTGACTCTGCACAAGAGCATGCAAATATTCTAAATGTATACTGCATAATCTGGACTGTGGAAAGCATACTGCTACAATAATTTTACGCATGTGCAAGTACATGCTTAAATAGTGAATGCCTATTGCATACTGTATACTGCTTACTGTCTACTGCACCATGTATACTGTTTACTGTAAAATATTGTTTGTTGTTGTCCATGTATTTAGACAAAACTTCAGCATTTGCACGCCAAGAAGACAGTTCACAGGTACATCAGATAAAAATGTCGTGTATGGATTGCCTACACATCTGGGTCCGAGGTTATAAAACTTGAGTCGAATCTCAAACTCAAAATAAAGCACACTGATTGGCTGCTTCCGAGCATGTGCTCGGAAGCAGCCAATCAGTGTGCTTGATTATGAGTTTGAGAATGTACTCAAGTTTTATAACCTCGGGGCCTGGTGAACACAAAACAACGAAAGAGCACCAACTGTTGAATTGATTGGTGTTATTGCTGTTATTATTATTATCATTATTGTTACATGTATATTTATTATGACAGCTTGAATTTATATATAAATAATTCATTTATCAGTACCTATGTACATTGAAGATTCACATTTGCGCTGATTGGCAATACATATGCGCTGATTTTTTAATACGTTTGTGCCACGGGTTTCAGCAATTCCTGCATACGTTTGCGCGACTGAATACCAATACGATTGCGCAGTTACCATGGGGAAAATGGTGACTTTCCTGTCTGAAGGAGTGAAGGAGTACTAAGAATCAATTCTGTATGTTCATGTATATCTATTTATTAAGAAATCTAAGATTTCTTTAAAATTCTAAGATACCTTAAAATACGCCACCATGCTTGTCCTACATGAAATTTATTACAGCATCATAGAAGTTTTCTCGTACGTTGTGCTCTGCGAATTTCAAAGTCAACATGGAATGTCTTGCAAGCAATGGAAAAGCCTTTCTCAGAACAGAGTTGCTGTATGAAAACCCACATTTTCTTATAAGTTTCTTCTGTTTTGTCTGGTAAATTGTCAGATGTAATTACCTTTACGCTCGCCCAAGGTGCGCATTCGTATTAAGGCAGTGAAAATATCCCTTACCAGATTTGCGCAATCGTATTCACGAAGTGCTGCGCAAACGTATGGTAGTGATCAAAACCATATCTGCGCAAATGTAATTCGCCCGATCTATTAAACCATGCAAACGAAGAAGAGGGCAAACACAGGCCTAGCCTAAAGTCTAATACTCTAGCCAATGTATGTATGTATATATTGTATATGTATATATGTATGTCATGATCATGAAATATTGAATGAAAAAAGAAAAAAAGAAAAAAAAGAAGCGGAATTCCATAGTTTTAGATGTCCCCAAACTTGAAGTCAGACTGAAGACTTTATCATCATACTCATAGTTTTAGGCGAGGCCTAATAAAATACTGTTTTTACTATTTACAGAAAACAATTTGCGATCGAAACAAAACAACTTTAAAAAACAACAACAATTTCTTAAAAACTGAATAAGCAGCAAAATATTCGAATTTCTGCATGTGAGTTTTGCAAAAAGGAAAAGCAACTTACAGAAAAAAAATAAAAAAAAACAACAACAAAGAAAAAAACGATAACATCATTTACTTTGTCATCATTGTCTCTTTTACCGGTTGAAAAAGTTACCAGCAAATGACGTTTGTACTAAAATTATGGCTGGAATATTTGTCAGTGCTAAATAATGCCGACCCGTATCATACTCCGTTATGCAGAAAAACAAAACAAAACAAAAAGTGTTTTTGTAATACAACTATTTGTCTATTGTAGTCGTTCACATACAGCTGAAAATGCTCTTCAGCAGTGATAACAGTTTGTTCCAATGAATATAACTTGACACATGTTGCTCTTGTAACAAGACAACACAAGGTCAAGAAATGATTACAAATGAGCCGCGACACGAGAAAACCAACAATGTGGTCGTGCGTCCAGCGCAGACTCAGATCAGCCTGGGCATCCGCCCAGTCTGATCAGTCTTCGCTGTCCTCATGAAGGTAGCTTAGTCCCTGGGCTACCCTTTAAGCGCTAAGCAAAGAGTCTGATCAGACTTGGCAGATGCCCAGGCTGATCTGAGTCTGCGCTGGGCGCACAACCACATTGTTGGTTTTCTCGTGTCGCGGCTCAAATAATTTGGCAAATCAGACAGATAGTATTCAATTTGATGCTGCTGCAGGACTTGATCAAATGAGCCGTGACACGAGAAAGCCAACAAAGTGGCATGTACGCCCAGTGAAGTTTCAGATCAGCCTGGACATCCGCCTAGTCTGATCAGACTCTTAGCTTTGCGCTCTAAGGATAGCTAAGGGCCTGAGCTAGCTCCATGCGGATAGCGAAGACATTGATCAGACTGGGCGGATGCCCAGGCTGATCTGAGTTTTCGCTGGGCGCACATGCTACTTTGTTGGTTTTCTCATGTCGCGGCTAAAATAGATTCTGTCTGCTACTTCTGACATCCGCACTGTTTATCTGATTTCAATCAGACCGTGTTGTCCATATATTATGATGTGTAAAACTGACGTCAAGAATACCTTTGAAAAAATTGGTGAATTGGTTTTGGTTCACTGAGCCATTAAGACATTGCTTCATTGCGTAGAGACTTGTATCAAATTCTTTATTTTTTGGCTAGTGTAATAGTATAATATGAGCCCGTCCAGATAGAAATCGACCTTATGACATAAAAAAACAATTTTTAGGTTTTCTGTTATCTGAATGCGCATGCCATTATAGAACAAAAAGGTAAAAACCGTTTGAAGTTATCTAGATTTTTAAGGTTGTTATGGCTGTTTTAAACACACTGGTATCTAAGGAAATTTGCCAGAATTAATAAAGTTACGTGACGTCACGTTACACTGTTATGGATAACGTCAATTTCAATGTTTTCCCTTGAAACGTATATCACTATTACAAACGTTAACTTTGCAGTAACACAGCTCTAGACTTCGGTTCTACCCCGGGACATCTTGAGATATCTTGCCCCTGAGATAGGTAGAAAAGATGGAAAGGCTCCGGGTGTCATATACCAAGTATGATCCCTTTACCTCGAAAGGTAATCAAGAAATATATTTTCCGAAGAGCAGCTTTAGCAAGACATAAACTTCGGACTGACCGACATGCTTAAGTACTGCCGTTCGCACGTACACTGCAAAAAAAACGGTAGATTTTACGGTAAAATAACTGGCAACCAGCTGCCAGTCCTTTTACCGTTATTTTTACGGGCGCCCGTAAAAATGGCAGGAATCATCAAGCAGAGCAGGTGTCGTTTTGGTCAGATAGCCCTTCAACAATACAAAGTTATTTTCGAGTGCGCCAAGTTAACATAAAACTTCCATTTCGTGATTTCGAACAATGTCTTACAGGCAAACGCCCGTAAAAATAACGGGAAAAGGACTGGCAGCTGGTTTCCAGTTATTCTACCGTAAAATCTACAGATTTTTTTACAGTGTACGGACAATCCGGAAACTTCATACCTCCGGTGCTACTATGGCTTCGAGTGCATAAAGCAAAAAAAAAAACTCTTCGAAAGATATCTTTGATGTTTTGAAATACTTCAACTGTTTCTAAAGATGAGTAAGCAATTAGCTTAAAGTTTGGCATTTTCTTTTTGATAGAGCAAAGAATTTGTTTCTGTGCAGTTTAAAACCCCGTAGATTTTACGGTAAAATACCTGGCAACCAGCTGCCAGTCCATTTCCCGTTATTTTTACGGGCATCTTCCTGTAGATCATTTTTTGAAATTACGATAAGGTAGAATTATAACTCAAAAATACCTTTACTGTGTTGAAAGGCTATAGAACCGAAACAATATCTTTCTTATTCTACTCTGTGACTCTGCGTGTTGATTCCTGCCAATGTTTACGGGCGCCCGTAAAAATAGCGGGGAAGGGACTGCCAGCTGGTTTCAAGGTATTCTACAGTAAAATATACGGATGTTTTTTACAGTGTGCAGGAGTCCTTCAGCAGCAGTTTAACTTTTAAGAGTAGACAGCATTTTCGAAGAGCTACGTCGTCCGAGGAAGCAAATAAGAAAGTCACAAAAGTTGTTTCCCTTTGTAAAAATGGTGGGAAAACATAGACATGTGGCATACGCCACGTCACAAAAAATATGACTTCTGCTTTGGAGCATCTGTTCACCATACAATTTACCAGGCCCAAAGGCCTAGATTATATATGCAACCAGTTGATGCGAAGGCTAAGTTTATTTGCATACAAATGATTGAATGCATGTTCTATTAAAGTCTCCATATTCCTATCAGTTGTAAAATCCCCAGAACAAAAATTGTTTTGAAAAGCAGTTCAACCTTCATGATTGGTGAGAAAATGTGGCTTGATGAGCATATACTGTGCCAGAAAACTAGTTTCCCATCCCAGCAGTGCAATATAAACAAAGGTAAGACCAGTGTTATACGTTGTATTTTTACCATTTTGTTCAAGCAGAAAAACTCGAAAGGAGGTCTTTTTAGTTGCCAACTTCAAACACTCAAATAATTTTCCAACCCTTTTTATGTGAAACTCAGTGACGTTTTATTGTACGAGTTCCTCCCCTCCCGCTTTTCCACATCCACAGCTATGCCAGCTTTTGCTAAACGAATTTCTTGATCATAGAGGCGTCTTTTTAGAAAGGGGACGAGATCTTATATTTTCCATGTCCGTAACAAAAATAAAATCGTCACTATGGTATTAGGTATGGACTTTTAGTTACCAAACCGCGGAAAAACAAACAAATCACAATTTTAAACGAAAGTGAAACATCATTTTTTCTTAATTTGTTAATTTTTAGAGAGGCGCCGTGGTCGAGTGTTTAGAGTGACTTGGTTATGGTGCAGAAAGTCGCCGGAAGGTCGTAACTTCTAATTCATTTTATTAAATATAATCTACCAACCACCAGCAATATACACGGAAAAAAATAAAAAATAAAAAAATATGTAAGCTTAAGGAAAAGACAAAACAACCAGACGGACTTTTGACTTAAACTCGCAATTTTCATCTCATTGGAGAGGGAATTGTAAGTAGATCAAAATGGCTCAGGATCTCCGAAAACTGTGCTAAAATTGGAAAGCGTTTTGTCTTCCACCATTTACAGACATTACGATTCAGACGACACTTCTTTATGCCGCCCTTTGCCGTTTGTCACCCGGCATTCGTCAGAGCTGACAGGCAGGAGAGGATTGATTGTTTTGCGTTTAACGGCCCTTTGAGAGAGTATTTCAGTCTATATCGGGCCGTCTCGCAGATAAAGGGATAAGAAATGATAGACGAGAGAAAAATGTCAAAAAAAAAAAAAAAAAAAAAAAAAAACACCCGCAACTACTGCAAGCAAAGTAGGCCCTTGTCCTACAATGTTCCAAATCAGACTGGAGGAGAGGAAAACATCGAATTGAAAATTTACCTTCGACCTGGCAGTCTGTGGTATAGAAAACAAGCAGTGCATGAAAACATGAAATTGCTTTTTCACAAGATTTTTTCTACATTTTGTTTGTTGTCTTGCAGTTTAGACTGAAAAAAATGTTAACAATGTCAGTGAATGCATGAATACGCTGACGATATTTGTAGGCCTATACCTAAACAAAGCTATTGGTTTGAATTCTTTTCCGTTCGGGATTTTACTTTTGATATTAATAATATAGTTATTACTATTATTATCCAAGATTGAAAATTATTTTCTCTATATCAAAGCTGAAAATATATGAACATGAACTAAAACGGGACCAGAACTGTTGCAAGTCTGAACATTTTTTACGCATCTGCGAATAAAAGATTTTTTCAATTCATTAAATTCGGATATAAACGCAAACTGCACTTTTTGTGATGCATACTGCTCCAAAGAATCATATTTCTGGATTCCTGGCAACAAATATGCGGCTACGGAGGTTTCCCACACAAGTAAGATTCATGTTAAAGTTCAATCACATGCCGTGTGAAACAGCGGGAAAAATCTTCTGACGTAACGTCAAACTTTGACGTCATTTATCTCAGTTTCACGTCGCGTGTCATAAGGTCGATTTCTATCTGGACGGGCTCATATATTATAAGATGGGCATTGGTAAAGAAATTTACCAAGGACAAAAATTTCTTGTCTTATATTTTGTAGGAAAATCAAAGAAATTATGTGCGGTCATTTTTCGCAAACTTGATAAAAAAAGGTAAAGGTTTCCCATAGCCTAATAGCCGTAGGGGCAGTGGGGGTTAGAGACCCACTGTATCTTGGGCACAGTTGATGAAAGGCGGAGTCCATCCCTCTCCTTTCGCTGCCTTATCCTTCCCTGATTCGAAAAAGGTACCCATTTACTGCTGGGTTGACAGAGAGAGTTTTCCAGTCATCGTATGGCGACAGTGAGCCGCGAACTCACGACCTTACGGTGACTTTCTGCACAATAGCCAAGCCACTCTAACCACTCGACTACGGCGCCTCTCTAAACTTGATACCACCCTACATCCAAAAACTGAATTTTAGTAACGTGCGTGGCTGGTGAGGAAAATTGTTTTAGACGACTTCCATAAGTGGCTACAAATTCCATCGAAACACTTAACCTGTCTACACGGGTCATATAGTCACTCTGCTTTCAATAAGACCAGGCCCGGATCCAGACCACCACATCCTGGTGGGGCTCTGGATAATTGGTGGGGCTGGGAGGTTCCGAGATGTATTTGGGAAGGGAGGGAGCGGGGGGAGAATGGTTTGAAATATGACATAATAAGGGATCAATTTGATGAGAATATTTGATAATGTATTTTTTGCCTTGAAATATATGTTGTGATATCTCATTAGAATCGCCTCGCCGAGGCGATTCTAATGAGATGTCACAACATATATTTTAATCTAACCAGGCCCAAGTGGCGGGACTGAAGCCCCAAAGCCCATCCCCTGGATCCGGGGCTGAAGACAGAGCTATTTCAGGCATGTCACATGCAAAACGAATACCCCCTTTTACATTTCAATTCAAGCTAACCATCTGTACCCTAAAACTCCGTGATTAGTTGATAAATCTATTGGTAAAAGTAAAAATTAACAAAGATATTGAAATTATTGACACACGGTTGCCATTTTCAAGTACAGCAACATATAGCCATCTGATTGGCAGATGGAATTGAATATTATATTTCAGCCAATCAAAATGCTAGTACGAGTGTCACCCAATAAAGAGTGGGACTTTTTTGATATTTTAAGAACCCTACCCCGCTACTTGAAAAATTTACCTTCATTTGCAAGACCAATTTCTCACCTCCGTGTAGTATATGTTTCATCAAATTTTGCCAACAACTTTATCGGCTATGGTTCGAAATGTAAGGCACCAGATAAGTCAATGGCCGGGATTTGTTTTATAATTCAACTACAAAGACAGGAAATAAGGTCTGGCATTTATCCAAATAGTTGTATCCGAACATATTTTGACATTTTCTATATTTGGTTGCATTACCTTTGAATTTTGCTTATACCAACTGTTCTATAGTTTAGTCCATTGACAAATGGTTGCCTATCAACGAGTCTACTCCAGGTTATATGACCTTAAGTAGTATGCACGATTTTCTGTCGCTAAGGAACACAAAGCACATCAACCGTGTGTTTCTTCAATATGTGCATTGCAATTTATATGGTATACCTTACCGTTTAGAGTTAAGTGCTAGCCATTAAATAACTTTACTTTTAATTTATGACACCTGTTTCACGCCTACCCCCAATTACAATGCTCCAGTTTTGCATTTTTTTTTTAATTTTTAGTCTAAAATTCCTAGTTTTTTTTTCAAATTTCAGTCCAAAGTGAATTATTTTCACAAAGTATGATCCAAACATAGTATGGTATAAAAAAAATATTTTTGAACTTAATAGTAGGGCTCCAGTAACCATGGCAACCATTGTTACAAACATGGCCAGGAGCTTTTCCCTTGTCTCCTGCCGTTGCTAGACAACAAGAAATCAACAGGCAGATAAAAATTTGGGATACTTTGTTGTATGCGCTATAAGACTTGCCACGCAGTGGTCATATTTTCGATATGAAAAGAGTATAGAATCACAAATTATTAAGAAAGTCCCACTCTTTATTGGATAACCCTCGTATGCAACCTCATTTCAAAATGGCTGTTGTATGTCAGTAATTTTAATGTGCTCTGTTCCAGTGAATATTAACGAACTATTCATGGTTTGTTAGGGTGGCGTCGTGGTCGAGTGGTTAAAGCGACTCGGTTATGGTGCAGAAGGTCTCTAGCTCTAGTCCCGGAAAGGTCAACTGGCGACTGGAAAACTCTCTCTATCAATCCAGCAGTAAATGGGTACCTTTTTTCGAAGCAGAGAATGATAAGGCAGCGAAAGGATAGGGATGGGCTCCGCCTTTCATAAGCTGTGCCCAAGATGCTGTGAACCCCATTACTCCTACGGCCACTAGGCTAAAGGACACCTTTATCTTTTTATTCATTGTATTAAGGGTACAGACAAATGTTGATGAAAATGGACATGAGACTTTATTTCCAGTTGGTAACACAATTAGCTACAAGCTACTCTTTCTTGAGGCCCACCTTAAACAAATACAACAAAAGCCAATTCACATTGTTGGCGTCGTATGAAAGGTTTAATTCGAGCAAAAAATACCCTGATCAGACTACATGACCGCTCCGTCTGATCTGAGTCTTTCCTGCTCACAACCCTTCCAGCTACGCTGCTCAAGTTATTAAAGTATATACTCAGCGTCAATGAAAACGCACCAGTTTGGAACTTATGGCACATTATGTTCGTTAAATGTTTGGTTTTATGTAATGCCATTGGATAAGAGAAGCTAAAATAGCAAGTTTGTGTCTGTCAGTTTGTCTATCTATCGTTTTTGGGCAGAAATAGCTACGATTGATTGTTTTGGGTTTAACGGCCCTTTAAGACAGCATTTCAGTCTATATCGGACCGTCTCCCAGAGTGAGGAAGAAAGAAGAGAGAGATGAAAGACGAGAGAAAAATGTCCAAACAATCCACACCCGCACCTACTGCAAGAACAGTAGGCGCTTGTTCTACTATTATCCAAATCAGTAGGATGCCCCGGCACTGGAAGATGCACGCAGCACCATCGCACCACCCCACCACCCCAGAAATAGATACAAACATCGAGATACTAGGCTCTCTGTCTTTCCGTGTTTATTATATATGGGCCTGTGTGCGTTTGTGTGCCAGCTTACGCGGCTATATGTGTGTTCGTGCAACCACTCATCAGTGCGTCTGCATTTCATGCTTGTTCCTCTTATCAGGGTAAGTTTGTTTCAAAAGTATGATCTCATCCGATCACCGATTCTTTAAATAGGAACTATAATTTTTACTGAATTGACATGCATATTCAAGAAATGCTTGAAAACAGAATTTGGGCTACAACGACCATGACAACGAATTGGTGAAGAAACTTAGCTTAGCACAGTATTTATACCAGACGGAATTTATTCGAACACTGACTTAAAGGTCTAACAGACTGTCGGGTCCGTTAGTTCATATAATCACGTGTCTCCGTATTTCTGTATCTATCAAATATAGGTCTATGTAATTATAACTCGACAACGTCTCTGTATTCCTGTATCTATTTATCATAGCCAAGAGTATTTGCATTTTAATTGCATTCCACAACAACAATATATAACTTTGCAAAGTATTTCAGCAACATATTTAAAATACCGTAATCACCTGAGATACTGGGACAGTAGTGCTTGAGCAAATAGTGTAGCCATTGATCAGACTGCTGTAGAACAGTCTGATCATGGTATACACTATTTGAGCCGCGACGTGACAAAACCAACAATGTGGTCGTGCGTCCAGCGCAGACTCAGATCAGCCTGGGCATCCGCCCTGTCTGATCAGAGTCTTCGCTGTCCGCATGGAGGTGGCTTAGACCCTTAGCTATCCTTTAAGCGCTTAGCGAAGAATCTGACTGGACTGTGCTGATACCCAGGATGATCTGAGTCTGCGCTGGGCGCACAACCACTTTGTTGGTTTTCTCGTGTCGCGGCTCATTTGTTGATCGCAGAGCAGTCTGATCATGGTCTACACTATTTGCCACTCATTCAGAATTTTTTGACACATCAACATCTGAAAACGCGCAATTCCATTTCCACCTGCAAGTATTTTTTTTTAAATTTCAAGCTTTTGCAAATATCTAGCCAAAATATAAAAATGCTATTCGACCCGTACATGTATATGTAAAGCACATTTGTGCAAATACTGGCTTCGAAGTAAAAGAACTGGTGCAGGGTGCAGTCATCACAAAACTCCTGAAAGCGGCTAAACCAAAATTTCGGTTTGGCCGCTTTCAGGAGTTTTGACATAACTCAACCTGTTTATCTTTTTTTTACGAAGTTGATATTTGTGCAAACGAATATGGCAAAAATACATATGTGTCGAAAAGCTTGTTATATTTTGACAAGCTTTTTGCAGAACCGAGATTTTATTATCTTTTTTTTAATTTTTTTATATATTTATTTTCAATTTTTTCATTTTTTTTTTATTTTTTATTTATTTTTTTATTTGCATTGGGAATGAAATTGCGCGTTTACCAGGAACGACATCGCGGACAGCAGAATGAATTTGCTTCAGGTGTGTGATAATTGTGGCAGCTGATTAAGGGGTCCCAATATTTTTGGTAATTACGGGGTTAACACTATCACAAGGAAATGTATAAGCCCAGCAGGCATACAACGTTGACACAAAGTTGTATCAAAGTAAAAGCGAACAGGTACAGTTTCAAGAAAAAGCAGCTCAGTCGTTTTTGTTTCGGCCTTTACTACGAAGGCTAACTCTTAAAGAAAAAAATTGCTCCCAAGGGGCAAATTCTTCCCTGTAAGAGTAAACCAATTTTTGGAAGGTCTTCTTCGTCCAGAGACACAGAAGTTGACTCCCTTTGTACAACTGGGTGAAAAATATGAAGATGTACTCATGCGCCTTAATTCAACGTCAGAACGTTGAATCGACGGCGAAACAAAGTTGTGTCGACGTTGTGTGCCCGCTGGGTGGATTATCATAATCTTGGCACTAGTAGACAATTACGACATTTGTCGAAAACATTATAAACAATTACGGCATTTGCCGAAAAAATATTAGATAATTACGGCATTTGCCGAAAAACTTATTACACAATTACGACATCTGTCGAAAAAATTATATACCTTTCGAAATATTTATATATCTATACATGTATTAAATAAACATATTTTTACTTTAACAATGGGAGGCGTACAGCTGTTGTTGATATTGCTACTTCTACAGAACAAGACAGCCCTCATTTGACTAATGATCTATTTTGCGACTTGACCCCGTGCATAAACAGAAACACCAATTGTCAACAAGATCGAATGTTATCATGAATAATAAGAAGTTACAAAACCTGGCCTCGAGGTTATAAAACTTGTTTCATGCTCAACTCAGTTGAGCATGAAATTTTACCTGCTGATAAATACCAAATTACTGATAAGCACGTTTGTTTTCTTGCTCAGTTTAGCTGAGTATAAAATTTTCTCTGCTTATGAATATGAAAATGCCAACAATAGTTGGCATTTTCATATTTATCAGCAGAGAAAATTTCATGTTCTTATGAATACAATAGTGGGCATTTTCATATTTATCAGCAGAGAAAAATTCATGCTCAGCTGAGTTGAGCACGAAAAAAGTTATATAATCTCGGAGCCTGGTAGATGGCTATTATTTGGAATGAATCTTAGCATTGTCTCACAATAATGTTTAAGAATGTTTTCTAAACCGAACATAATTGCATTTATACTCAACAGCAAAAGAAACGCATATTTTTAGTGTCTTGTTTTGCCTCATTTAATGTAATGATATTTTACTTTAACTTAGTATTGGGATTTTCCTATACGTGGCTATAAGTTCTGCAGCCTTTTCTTGTCACAGTACAATTCTTCGAAAAAGATATGAAGATTTTTGTCAAAAAGGCAATAATCACAAAATTCTGGCTCACAATGGCAACAATTAAATTATCAATACGATTTTGCTGCATGTGATTTCAGCATGATGTAACCAACTGGAAAACGGCATAAAACGTTTGCAAAATTTATTCTTATACAGCTAAATCGCACAAACAAAAATCTGCATTTTTCAAAAGTTTTTCGAAGTTTTTGAAAATCGTCTGAAACATCAAATTATAAGAAAAATCTTGTAATTTGGGATTCAAAATGAGTAAGGCTATGGGTAAAGGATCCGTTAAAAACAAATTTTGGTTTGAAATGAGCACGTTTTTTTTGCTCACTTCTGGTTTGAGTTACGAAATTTAAAAGCCAATAAAATGTTTTTCTGGAAAAAAAATCTTGTCTTCCGATTCGCTTACCGTAGACTGTCCTTTATGATAAAGATGCAATATGATTTTCATTCAATTTTGCCCAGTGATTTCAAGGATCCAGCGCCCAAAAGTTCAACCTGTGTCAGTTGCATTATTGGAAGGACGTACGGAGTTACTTCCCTTTGTTACATACTCCATTTGATTGTTACCACTTACCCTTTTATTTAACCCGATGGAAATGCATTTCCAATTCGGTTTGCTGAAAAATCCACAAAATTTTCTTTTCCTATCGCTAAACTTGTCTACTTTACGGGATTCGCATAATTCTTGATTATGTTTCTGAGACATTGTAGCGTCCTAGATAAAGAGGTCATCAAATTTGGAGCCAGACACAACTCAGTTCAAGACACTGAGTTAACTGATCAGTATTTGTGAATTTTGAGATTGACCCCTTGATTGTTTACGCTTTCGTTACGCATGAATAAAACAAATAAAATTTCAATAATCAGCTGAAACGGAAGATATTTATCTAATTGGTGACATGTGATAAGGGACCTTACGGCAGTGTTTCCGCATAGTCTGATCAGTCTATTCTTTTCTTGCATGCCATTTATGACTCTTGTTTAATCTAAAAACAGAAAAGTAAAGACTCTGAGCAGTTTGCGCAGATTTGCACAGACGTCTTTGATGGTTTAAGGTCCCTTTTCACTTTATTTTGATCATTTTTTGACAAATACATACGTAAGGGCGCGTTTACACGAGCAAAGTTTCTATGTCACAGAAACTTTAACAAAGAAAGTATTACACGGAACAAATTATTTGTTAAAGAAAATGTGCCATAGAATCTTTGTCACATAAACTTTGGCAATGAAATATTTGCTGCAGTGTTCACACGACCAAATATTATTCGTCAACGTTACCTGCAGCGATGAAACAAAATCTTTGCCACATTTTCGACGCTTGTAGCAATGTTCTTTGTTACATAATCTTTAGCAAAGTTCTCCGTTTACACGGACAAATTTAATTTATCAAAGTAACTTTACCATATATATTTGTCAAAGAAACATTGTCATATTTTGGCATTTACACGAGCAAATTTTTCTGTGACAAACCTACTTTGTCATAGAAAGTTTGGTCGTGTAAACGCGCCCTAAGTATAAACCAGCCATATGATTGGATAAGTAAGAACGAACGAGCCACAGGATAACAAATAGGTTTGATCTGCAGCCAATCCTATGATCGGGTATGTTCGTCATGAACATAAAAGGAACGATCCACAGGATTACAAATAGGTTTGGTCTGCATCCAATTCTATGATCGAGTATGTTCGCCATGAAAATGCAAATAAACAGATTTATTACAAGATAAAAAATCAAGCGGGATGCACATGTGGATGGGGTTTATTTTTTGGTCAAACTGGGGCTATAAGGTTTCCTTTCAGCGAATAAATTCCCTAGTTTTGGACATATACTAGCTGCATTACTACATGTAAACTGGTGTTAATTCAGCATTTTTCCCGTTAAATCAAAGATATCTAAAACGCTGTATATAACTATACTCGTATATACAAACATATGAGCGTTTTACTTGGTCACATATAGCCATTCAATTAATCCAGAGAAAAAAAACAGCAGACGAATCCTGAGACATAAATTTACAAGAATCATTTAACCTGAAAGTGCAAAAAGCAGACGACAAAATTTACGGCTGCAAGTTTTTAAAGAAAAGATTCGTATTAAAAATTCAAAGAACTGGAGAAGAACTAAATGAGCTTATACTTTCGTTCTGGTCCAATTACCGTATACTCGGTAATTTTCGCGGGTTCAAATTTTCGCGGTCAAGGGTTGAAAACATAAATATTAATTTTCGCGATTTTTAATTTTCGCGGTTAGCAACATGCGCGAAAAGCAAAACTATTTCTTTTTCACTTGAGTCAGTTCGTTCATTAACCTGCGGCAGGACCGCCGCAGGATAATGAAAGAACTGGCTCAAGTGAAAAATTCCAGCAACTACCGAAGCAAACAGAAACAAAATACATGAACACTGTGTCTATAGAAGACACTTTGTAAGAAACTGGAAATTATTCGCGATTTTAATATTCGCGGTTTCTAAGTGAGCTCGGAAAACCGCGAAAAATGGAACACCGCGAAAATTACCTTGTATACGATATGCTTATGTATAGAACAATATTGTTACTGTCATGAATGTTAGATTTCTTGAAATAAAATACGTTTAAACCAAAGAATTTTAACGCAAAAAGTGTAGATACAGATAAGGTTATTTAGCCGCCTCGTCTAGATCTACGCTGTTACAAATTCAAATATTTTCGTTGTTGACGCTTTAAGGGGTTATAGTCTGAAGATTTGACTGATATCCATCGCACCTGTCTGTGACGGCTGACCATCATATGTACCAATTTCAGTATTGTAGATATTGTAAGATTTATAATCTGTATGAATAAAGCTATTACTATTTTAGCAATACCTGTGCCTGACGATATCTTTTAACCGCAGAATATGCATGTGTTTTGTCATTTACATGGAATGTCTTTTAAAAGTAGGATGTGCAATGCCTACAATACCATTTCTAAATTTTTTTAATTTTAGTTTGCTTCCTTGCGGGATGAAGCCCTTTCAAAAAAAAGGTATACTCTTGAGGAAACACTTTGCTACGGAACCCCTGAAAAGAAATTTCCTTTCCGATATTTATCAGAATAAAAATTGGAACAAGAACATTAGAACGGAAATCAAAACAGGAAATATCTCGTTTAAACGACTTATTACATCATTTAAACGACATATTATGTCGTTTTAATGATATAAAATAGAATAGAAATAAAAACAAGAAAACCAGAGTGGAAATTATATCAGGAAAAACAGAAAAGAAACTGAAAAACCAGAGGACCAATGGTCCTGTAGCTCACCTGACACCTCTGTCAACAGACACAATTTGTCATTTCGCTCATTTGTTACAAATTTGAAACCAGTAGCTTAAAAGTTGTGCATATTCTAATTTTAAAATCTCAGTGCCCTTGAGCAAAGTTCAAAAAATGACCTTGACCTTTGATGACCTTGTCTTCATGTATTCATTTAGTTAACCATATTTTCCAATTATTATATCTAGGCTTAAAAAAATTCCGTAACATCAACTGTCTAAGCATTTTCCCACATAAAAGCATAACATACCAAAGTTGACCATGCCATAAATTAGGTCCAGGTCAATGCGTCATCATGATTTGTACAAAATATGATGGGCCTGGGTCCTCAATGCTACATACCATGCCATGAGGTCATTGTGCCTTTGGTTCTGGAGAAGTAGATTTTTGAAGGAGTTTTACCATATATGGGCCTGTCATAGACTTGAATGGTTTCTGAGAAATCCACTGCTAAAGCATTTTCCAATGCATCAAAATCGACCTTGCCATAAATTAGGTCACAGTCAATGCTCAGTCCTTATTTGTATAAATTATGATGGGCCCAACTTCCAAGTGCTACCAAGTTTCAAGGTCATAGGCATTTTAGTTCTGGAGAAGAATATTTTTGAAGGGGTTTTATCATACATGGACATGGCGGCCATCTTGGTCATGTGACCAGATCCTGGTAACAAACTTACGTTCCCCCACCCCACTAAGACTACGTATGAAATTTGGCTTCAATCGAGGAAGTCGTTTCAGAGGAGAAGATGTTTGAAAATGTTGACAACAGACAGACGGGCTGACAGAATGACCTTGACCGTTAGTGACAATATCTTCATCTGGTCATTTAGTTAACCATATATTCTAAATATTGTACTTTAGACTTCAATAGTTTCTAAAAAATCCACTGTTTAAGCATTTTTCCATATACAAGCCTAACATACCAAAGTTGACAGTGTCATAAATTAGGTCAAGGTCAATGCACAGTCATCATTTGTATGAACTATGATGGGCCCAAGTGCCCAATGCTACGTTCCAAGTTTCAAGGTCATAGGCCTTCTGGTTCTGAAGAAAGAAGATTTTTGAAAGGTTTTTACTATATATGGGCGTGGTGGCCATCTTTGTCATGTGACCCAGACCCTGGTAGCAAATTTTCGTTCCCCCATCCCACTGAGATTCCATATGAAATTTGGCTTCAATCAGCCCAGTGGTTTCTGAGGAGAAGATGTTTAAAAATCTTGACGACGGATGGGCTGACAGAATGACCTTGACCTTCACTGACATAATATCTTCAGCTGTTCATTTAGTTGACCATATTTACCAAATATTGTACCTTAGACTTAAATAGTTTCTGAGAAATCAACTGTTTAAGCGTTTACCCATATAAAAGCCTAAGGTACCGAAGCTGACAGTGTCATAAATTAGGTCAAGGTCACTGCACGGTCATCGTTTGTACAGACTAAATGGACCCGAATGCCCGATGCTACATACCAAGTTTCAAGGTCATAGGCCTTTAAGTTCTGGAGAAGAAAATTTATGAAAGGCTTTTACTATATATGGGCGTGGTGGCCATCTTGGTCATGTGACCCGGATACCCCCAGCAATCTTTCGTTCCCCCAACCTAGGTAGGCTCCATATGAAATTTGACTTCACTCAGCACAGTAGTTTCAGAGGAGAAGATGTTTGAAAATCTTGACGACGGAAGGGCTGACAGAATGATCTTGACCTTCAGTGACATAATATTTTCAGCTGTTCATTTAGCTGACCATATATACCAAATATTGTACCTTAGACTTAAATAATTTCTGAGAAATCCACTGTTTAGGCGTTTTCCCATATAAAAGCCTAAGATACCGAAGTGGACTGTGTCATAAATTAGGTCAAGGTCACTGCAAGGTCATCATTTGTACAAACTATGATGGGCCTGAATTCCCGATGCTACATATTAAGTTTCAAGGTTATAGGCCTTTTCGTTCAGGAGAAGAAGATTTTTGAAGGGTTTTTACTATATATGGGCGTGGCGGCCATCTTAGTCATGTGACCCAGACCCGGGGTATAAACTTTCGTTCCCCCATCCCACTTGAAATTTTGGCTTCAATCCGCCGAGTGGTTTCAGAGAAGATGTTTGTAAATCTTGGCGACGGATGGACTGACGGAATGACCTTGACCTTTAGTGACATAATATCTTCATTTGCTCATTTAGTTGACCATGTATACCAAGCATTGTACCTCAGACTTAAACAGTTTCTGAGAAATCCACTAATTAAGCATTTTCCCATATAAAAGCCTAACGTACCAAAGTTGACCATGTCATAAATTAGGTCAAGGTCACTGCAAGGTAATCATTTGTATATACTATTATGGGCCCGCATGTCCGATGCTACATACCAAGTTTCAAGGTCATAGGCCTTTTGGTTCTGGAGGAGAAGATTTTTGAAGGGTTTTCTCCATATATGGGCGTGGCGGCCATCTTGGTCATGTGACCCAGATACCCGGAACAAACTTTCGTTCCCCCGACCTAGGTAGGCTCCATATGAAATATGGCTTCAATTGGCCAAGTGGTTTCAGAGAAGAAGATGTTTGCAAATCTTGACGACGGATGGACCGACGGAATGACCTTGACCTTTAGTGACATAATATCTCCATTTACCCATTTAATTGACCATGTATACCAAGTATTGTACCTTAGACTAAAACAGTTTCTGAGAAATCCACTAATCAAGCATTTTCCCATTTAAAAGCCTAACGTACCAAAATTGACCGTGTCATAAATTAGGTCAAGGTCACTGCAAGGTCATCATTTGTACAAACTATGATGGGCCTGCATGCCCAATGCTACATACCAAGTTTCAAGGTCATAGACTTTTTGGTTCTGGAGAAGAAGATTTTTGAAGGGTTTTCACCATATATGGGCGTGGCGGCCATCTTGGTCATGTGACCCAGATACCCGGAACAAACTTTCGTTCCCCCGACCTAGGTAAGCTCCATATGAAATATGGCTTCAATCGGCCCAGTGGTTTCAGAGGAGAAGATGTTTGAAAATGTTGACGAAGGACGGACGGACGACGGACGGACGGACGGACGACGGATACCTGGCTATACTATAGGCTCACCTATGAGCCTAAAGGCTCAGGTGAGCTAAAAATATGTCGTTTAAACGACTTATTATCATCTTTCCATTTCTATAGATATTTATACAAGTAAGAATAGAAATTGAAGCAAGAAAATTAGAACGGAAATAAAAACAACAGATATCTCGTTTCAACGACTTATTTTATCGTTTAAACGACATATTGACAATGACAATGACAATGACAATAATTTATTCAGTACTACTGGCCTCCGGCCCATAATACAAATTACAATAAATCCAAAATATTATAATATCGAGTGCGCTAAACTCAATTTACCATTCACATATTCACATCAAAAATAATGTATCCCAACTGTTCTATCCTACACGCCCTACGCGTTCGAGTGAAAGCATGTAAATAAGGTATATAAGATCCGACGCTAGCCGTGCGCAGCCCACATCAAAACCGAAGCTTATCAGATCTGCCTGCACTCGAGTGCGTATTGCATATAGTGACTCATACAAAATAATACCTTAGATCCAATACCACTAAACACCGCAATATAAAGACACCGTAAATTATTCCCCATCTATCAAAGAGGAAACCCATCCTTACGAAAACGACTATTATATATAAATAAACTCATCGAGATAACTTTCTTACCCAAAAGACTCTGCAAAAAAACAGCTAGAGTATGACCCCCATCACATATTTTGATTAGCAAAATTCAAAATTCACGGTCAGAAATATGATGTACATATCGGAAATAATGCTCATAGCTAATAATACAAAATATCGATAATTGTCAACATGCGTCTTAAATCACGCGATAGAGTTTATCAATATCTTTTGCTAAAATGGGAGCATTACTAATCACTTTATGTTGTCTCATTAAGCTTATCCCTTCTAATGTTAAATGCATAATATATATATTTTGCTAGATTTAAAACTTGATCTTTATTACCTTTAAAAAGAGAATGGAACGTTTCAACAGTTGCATGCCGGCTATCAATATCGGGAAAATATACTATTCTAAGAGAATGATAAACGGGACAACTCATTACAAAGTGAAACTCGTCCTCTATTTCGTGTCTGTCGCAAAGAACACATAATCTTTCCTCATACGGAATATTATTATGTCGGCCAACTTCAACATTCAAACTATGAACAGAGCATTTTAATTTTGACAAGGCTATACGGAACTTTATAGGTATATTATAGTGAATATAATTTGCCACCTGCATAGCTGGCATTATAAATTTATAATGCCGTGCTTTACCAGAGTTTACAATTTTAGAACACCAGTCTTGGCTACTACAATCAATTAACCTCTGTTTAAATATTTTCATAAATAAGCTTATATTACCAACATCCTCTGCAACCCAAACATAGCCAAATCCATATCTAAATAGTAATTCTCTAACTTTAGATGCCCATGTTATTCGCCCATTTTCGTCTAAATTTCTTAACATTCTATAGCATTTATTAGGAAATCTGTTTATATTCATTCTTGTTAACTTAATCCAATACTTTATACATCTACAAAAATAGTCAACATACAAAGGGTATCTACCACATTCACCCCGAGCAAATTCATTAAAAGTACCTTGAGGTAATTTCAAAAACTTTTTACAGACATCATACTGAACTCTTTCTATACAGTCAGATACTTCAAAACCCCATATTTCAGCCCCATAACAAAGAATAGGTTTAGCTACTGAGTCAAAAAGTTTAAAAAGTTCAGAGTATTCAAAATATCCTATAGCATTTTGCAATTTTGCCAAGGAAATAACTGATTTTCTAGCCTGTATAGCTAAAGTCTCTTTGGCCTTAGTCCAAATCAATTTAGGAGTAATATACAAGCCCATATATTTATAGGATGAAACTGTCTCAATGGATTCTCCTTTAAAATACCATTTTTCATATTTTCTTAGGAAACCACCGTTTCTAAAAACAATTACTTTAGTTTTAGACAAATTGATTTTCATATCGGTCCTATCGCAAAAATTTGAAATAACATCAATCTGCGCTTGCAAAGCCCTGACTGTGTCACTAACATTAGCCATATCATCTGCATATAAAATCGCAAGAATATCTGATTCATCATTTGAAACCTGTATACCTGTTATACCGGAATCCTTTAATTCGTCAATTAGATCGTTTATGAAAAGACTGAAAAGTATAGTGGACAATTTACAGCCTTGCCTTGTACCAATATTACATTTAAAATAAGATGTGCACTTGTCATTTTTTAATTTTACACCGGCATGCAAATTACTATACATTGCGATTAATAACTTTAAAACCTTACCATGGACACATTTACGTATTAAAGAATTTATAAGTTCTGCATGGTTTACCCTATCAAAGGCTTTAGAAAAATCCACAAATAAGCAATAAAATCGCCCACCCTTCTTGCTTAAGTACTTCTGACCCATTGACATTAAAGTAAAAAGATTATCTGTGGTGGAATACCCTTTCCTAAACCCCGCTTGACACTCATCTATTTTAGAATTTTCTTCAGCCCATTCATAAATTCTATTATATAACATTCCAGTTAAAATTTTGTTCAACACATCAATTAATGAAACTCCCCTAAAATTATTTGGATCATTCATTGATCCTGACTTATGTATTGGACAAAGAATGCTGTGAGACCAGTTGTTTGGATACCAACCAAGATCTAAGATTTTATTATATAATGGTAGTAGAATTACTGAAATTTCATTAATCGTAAATGTCAACATTTCTGAAATAATACCATCAGGAAGGGGTTTTATCATACATGGACATGGCGGCCATCTTGGTCATGTGACCAGATCCTGGTAACAAACTTACGTTCCCCCACCCCACTAAGACTACGTATGAAATTTGGCTTCAATCGAGGAAGTCGTTTCAGAGGAGAAGATGTTTGAAAATGTTGACAACAGACAGACGGGCTGACAGAATGACCTTGACCGTTAGTGACAATATCTTCATCTGGTCATTTAGTTAACCATATATTCTAAATATTGTACTTTAGACTTCAATAGTTTCTAAAAAATCCACTGTTTAAGCATTTTTCCATATACAAGCCTAACATACCAAAGTTGACAGTGTCATAAATTAGGTCAAGGTCAATGCACAGTCATCATTTGTATGAACTATGATGGGCCCAAGTGCCCAATGCTACGTTCCAAGTTTCAAGGTCATAGGCCTTCTGGTTCTGAAGAAAGAAGATTTTTGAAAGGTTTTTACTATATATGGGCGTGGTGGCCATCTTTGTCATGTGACCCAGACCCTGGTAGCAAATTTTCGTTCCCCCATCCCACTGAGATTCCATATGAAATTTGGCTTCAATCAGCCCAGTGGTTTCTGAGGAGAAGATGTTTGAAAATCTTGACGACGGATGGGCTGACAGAATGACCTTGACCTTCACTGACATAATATCTTCAGCTGTTCATTTAGTTGACCATATTTACCAAATATTGTACCTTAGACTTAAATAGTTTCTGAGAAATCAACTGTTTAAGCGTTTACCCATATAAAAGCCTAAGGTACCGAAGCTGACAGTGTCATAAATTAGGTCAAGGTCACTGCACGGTCATCGTTTGTACAGACTAAATGGACCCGAATGCCCGATGCTACATACCAAGTTTCAAGGTCATAGGCCTTTAAGTTCTGGAGAAGAAAATTTATGAAAGGCTTTTACTATATATGGGCGTGGTGGCCATCTTGGTCATGTGACCCGGATACCCCCAGCAATCTTTCGTTCCCCCAACCTAGGTAGGCTCCATATGAAATTTGACTTCACTCAGCCCAGTAGTTTCAGAGGAGAAGATGTTTGAAAATCTTGACGACGGAAGGGCTGACAGAATGATCTTGACCTTCAGTGACATAATATTTTCAGCTGTTCATTTAGCTGACCATATATACCAAATATTGTACCTTAGACTTAAATAATTTCTGAGAAATCCACTGTTTAGGCGTTTTCCCATATAAAAGCCTAAGATACCGAAGTGGACTGTGTCATAAATTAGGTCAAGGTCACTGCAAGGTCATCATTTGTACAAACTATGATGGGCCTGAATTCCCGATGCTACATATCAAGTTTCAAGGTTATAGGCCTTTTCGTTCTGGAGAAGAAGATTTTTGAAGGGTTTTTACTATATATGGGCGTGGCGGCCATCTTAGTCATGTGACCCAGACCCGGGGTATAAACTTTCGTTCCCCCATCCCACTTGAAATTTTGGCTTCAATCCGCCGAGTGGTTTCAGAGAAGATGTTTGTAAATCTTGGCGACGGATGGACTGACGGAATGACCTTGACCTTTAGTGACATAATATCTTCATTTGCTCATTTAGTTGACCATGTATACCAAGCAATGTACCTCAGACTTAAACAGTTTCTGAGAAATCCACTAATTAAGCATTTTCCCATATAAAAGCCTAACGTACCAAAGTTGACCATGTCATAAATTAGGTCAAGGTCACTGCAAGGTCATCATTTGTATATACTATTATGGGCCCGCATGTCCGATGCTACATACCAAGTTTCAAGGTCATAGGCCTTTTGGTTCTGGAGGAGAAGATTTTTGAAGGGTTTTCTCCATATATGGGCGTGGCGGCCATCTTGGTCATGTAACCCAGATACCCGGAACAAACTTTCGTTCCCCAGACCTAGGTAGGCTCCATATGAAATATGGCTTCAATTGGCCAAGTGGTTTCAGAGAAGAAGATGTTTGCAAATCTTGACGACGGATGGACCGACGGAATGACCTTGACCTTTAGTGACATAATATCTCCATTTACCCATTTAATTGACCATGTATACCAAGTATTGTACCTTAGACTAAAACAGTTTCTGAGAAATCCACTAATCAAGCATTTTCCCATATAAAAGCCTAACGTACCAAAATTGACCGTGTCATAAATTAGGTCAAGGTCACTGCAAGGTCATCATTTGTACAAACTATGATGGGCCTGCATGCCCAATGCTACATACCAAGTTTCAAGGTCATAGACTTTTTGGTTCTGGAGAAGAAGATTTTTGAAGGGTTTTCACCATATATGGGCGTGGCGGCCATCTTGGTCATGTGACCCAGATACCCGGAACAAACTTTCGTTCCCCCGACCTAGGTAAGCTCCATATGAAATATGGCTTCAATCGGCCCAGTGGTTTCAGAGGAGAAGATGTTTGAAAATGTTGACGAAGGACGGACGGACGACGGACGGACGGACGGACGACGGATACCTGGCTATACTATAGGCTCACCTATGAGCCTAAAGGCTCAGGTGAGCTAAAAATATGTCGTTTAAACGACTTATTATCATCTTTCCATTTCTATAGATATTTATACAAGTAAGAATAGAAATTGAAGCAAGAAAATTAGAACGGAAATAAAAACAACAGATATCTCGTTTCAACGACTTATTTTATCGTTTAAACGACATATTAAATTAGAATGGAAATAAAAACAACAAATATTTCGTTCGAACGACTTAGTATATCGTTTAAACAATATATTAAGTCGTTTAAACGAGATAATTGTTGTCTTGATTTCCGTTCTTATTTTCTTGTTTCGATTTCTTTTCTCATATACTTAGTAAAACAATTGAAGGATATTAAAATTCTATGATTATTTTTGCTTAAAACAAAATCTTTACAATTTTCAATATGTATGCATTCAATAGTATCGGGTATTTACAATTAAAAGCCTGTCCAGTTAAAGTCACGCTTAAGTAGTTACGTTACAGTACCGCTCCAAATGGAATAACCCCCTACATCATGAATTCACAAACATGCATACTTATCGCTATATTGTTGTTAATACCGGTTTTAAGGAGTTGAATGGTTTACCATAAGGAGGCTATTATTCCCATAAAACATTAGTTACACAATAAAAGCATTTGACAAATGTGCAGATCTGAAGGATCAAGACTACTCCTACTCACTGGCCTGAATATTCTTTAGTTTAGCCTTGATCAGCAGCAGAATAGTTGGCATCAGAATATTGTAAATGGCGCTTCAATGATCAGGCAAGCTGCCTATGTGATTTACATGCGAAAAAGGAGATTTAAACTCAGTTTTAATTGTTTGTGATTTTTTGCAGTAGGGGGTCAGTACATTTGGAATGGTACCGTCCAGTGACCACTGTAGCGTGACGTTAATTAATCCTGCGCATCAATTGCATACGCCCGGTACAAGTACATGCATGCATATTTAATTTGGTATATATTCCATTAAAAGCCACATATAGGATTCAAATTTAATATCCTTCAATTGTTTTACTAAGTATATTTATCGGAATGGAAAGTACATAATAAGTCGTTTAAACGACATATTTTTGTTTCAATTTCTTTTCTGTTTTTCTTGAGTCCATTTCATTTCTGGTTTCTTGTTTTAATTTCCATTCTATTTTATATCGTTTAACATAATGTAAGAGTCACCCAGTGAGAATCCTCAATACAGTTCCATTTACATTATTCCTACTGACGTACCCCACCCGCCGGTGTACATTGGAGAGCTACGATTGAAAAGACGATGTTACCCTTCGAGATGTTAATACTTACTTCAGTTACTGATGAACAGAGCTAACCTTAATAATTCTAAACACTTGTGAACTTAGATGATTCCATAATTACTTACTAACATTCTCCTGAAGTTCCGATCGATACAGCTGACTGTTGAAACATGTGGGAACGTCACGTTATTGACTCACTTTACATCAAGTTCAAGCTTTGCAATTGTTCTATTGCATGGCAGAATGAAGTCTCTTACACATAAGATATCGTAGAATTTGAGACTGTTATGTAGATATAGCTGCAAAGTCCATTTATTGTGATATTTATCCAGTTTTAGCCACATTTAAAGCAGTTTGAATCAAAGCGGAAGTAAACTTAAACCGATTTACCTTGACCCTGTAGCCAGCGTCCCTGACCTTAAAACCTGTTCTTGTTCAATATTTACGCTCATTGAAGGGAGAACCCTTGTAGTATTTTATTCTAGATGTAAGTTTAAAGCAAAGGACTGCCTTAATTTCAAGAGGGACTTCTTAAAATAATCTTTTTAATGTTATTTTCGTGGCTATTTGCGAAGCGCAACTAGATTTGCGATCTGCTGACTCAAATTCCTACGCTGATGACATTAGCGTTTGATGGAGGTCCTTTTAATAATTACGAGGTCCGAAGCAGTTATGTTTACTGTTTCGAACTCCATAATTACTAAGGAACAAAAGGACTTCCATCATTTTTTATCGGACTGCACTGTTTTTATATAGGAAACGATTGTTTCCCTAGCTGCCCAAAAATAGTACGTAATTCTTGGGATCCAATTGGCTGATCTAGTCACATGGTACTATCCCGGATAATATATGAGAAAGTGAGCAGCGCTGATTCGCTATCCATTCTCAAGTTTGAGACCCGCCAAATTTAAATTCCAAAAAAACTTTAAAGAGGGATAATCATTTTACCCTTAAGGTACAGCGCATGGCAGTCGAGTTACGTTTCTTGTATCAAACTAAGAGTCTGCATAACTGCTGTTTAGACTCTTGTTGCTTTATTTTACTGTATGAGATGAGAAACTGTCACTTTGTTTACATTTTGCCTACTCTAGTTCTACAAGCATAAATGAAGTTAAACCTTTTCACTGACTCTACACCTTGCTGCTGAAGATTTTAACTTATACCTCATCCTACAGTTTGCTACTTTCTGGCCCATATACAGCCGTTTTACACGTTTGTGAAGTTGTTTGCTTTCTCACTTGCATGAACGGATCCCACCACATACCCGATGCCGAAGATGAATTAGTCTAGTGTGTCATTTACCGTATTTCCCGATAAATGCGACTACTTACCGAAGTTATTCGCGGAGGAAATTGTACGCAGAGCTGTAGTACCATGTCATAAGTCAGCCATGTTATTGTGTAATATGAAGTGCGGTGGTGTAGCTGGGGTGTACCTTATGAGTTATTCTATGAATTTTAGAGTTTTCAGAGTGTACTTCAGTGTTTGGACTCTTAGGACTTAGACGCCAGACCTTAGTGGGGAACTTCAATAAAACGCTAGTGCAGACCCAGCTACACACCCACACCCCTAGTGTAAAAGATATGAATGCTTAGTATGAATGATCTCATTCTTCACTTTATTTACTAAGTATCAAACTCACATACAAATTAAGATAAATAAATGACTGTGTGTAAATGAACTTTCTTGCTTCATTTTGATCTTATACCCGAGAATAACTTCAAGCTTGGCCACCCCTACCCTGAGGTGCCTTGCAATATTATGTCGTTTAAACGATATAATAAGTCGTTTAAACGAGATATTTGTTGTTTTGTCTTCCGTTCTAATTTTCTAGTTTCAATTTCTTTTTTGATAAATATCGGAAAGGAAATGTTTCTTCCGGGGTTCCGTACTTTGCTCTCAGATAAGCATTTTTGCCTTTAAGCACTGATCCTGCTGAGAAGCAAGGCAACAATGAAAATGACAGAAACGCTCTCCCTGAAAAGTGCCCTTTCACCGTAAGTCAGTTAATGAGAAGTAGGCACTGGTTTGGTAACAGAAATATACACCAGGGTGTCGTTTCGACAAGGAAATATGTTCATTTGTAATGAGAAACTATTATAAAAACTTTATACAATAATCAGACGGCATACCATCACCCCTTATCTCCATATACATGTGTAAGATGGCTAACCATCACATAAGTATAATTGATATCCCCAAGTCTTCAGTGTTTATGTGACAGGCTTAAAGGCGACTCTTTGTTAAAGTATGCACGTGAGTATAAGAGTGCCTTGCCAACTCTGAGGGGAAATATACAATGTATTATGCCGGCTTCATAAAACAGTATTCAAAAATTCACTTATACACCATAAAATTCTACTTTTTAATTTTGCCTGATAAATGCATAATTCCATGACCACTTGGAAAAATGTCAAGTTTCTGCAAATGCGTTTCCAAAATTTTATGATGTTATTTGACTCGCATTTATGTTTAGCATATTTGAATAAAATTTTGCTTTGTAAAAGATAAAATGGCGAAGTTCTCACAAAACTCCTGAAAATGGGCAATCCGAAATTTCGGTTTAACCGCTTTCGGGAGTTTTGTGGTGTTATAACTGGTAAAGTTCTCACAATACTCCTGAAAGTGGGCAAACCGAACTGTCAAGAGTTTACTGGTAACTCCTTTTATTCTTTAACTTTCAAAAAAAAAAAAAAAAAAAAAAAACAGAAATAAATAAAAATTAAAAATAAATAAATAAAAAGTAAATAAATAAAAATAAATAAATAGAACATTGTGCTCAAATAAGCTTTAAATATTATATGTGCCAAATAGAATCGTTATATACTGCTCACAAAAAGTAGGGGATATAATGACATAGAAGCGTGTACATAAATTAATAGTAAAGGCTGGGTTAGTTTATTGTTGTATATTGACAGAACACTATTAAAGTAACAATATTCAACAAAAACAGAAACAGTCAATGCAGGTCACGTGACCTAGAGCAACCCATAAAGGAATATGGGGTCTACGTCTCAATTTCACATCGGCGAAAAAAATTCTTTTGGACCCTCAGATGCTGTGAATAATAAAATTCTCCACAATTTTCCAAACTGAAAACACCCACCTAGGTAGGCTTTATTGCGATATTTAAGGTGTAGGGCTGTTACAAATGTTACCATATGTGAGATAATCCACCACACAATTGTATCTTTTACGCCTATCATTTTCTCCTGTGATAAAACCGCATGAAAAAACTATCTGTATCTTGTTATTTGAGGCATTAGGCGTATGTCTTAATAAAGTTTGCATAAAAATTATCAGTCATTGCTGCGCTGGATTCGTGTGAAATTTGGGTGTCGACCCCTTGTCTACTTTCAATTTACTCTAGGTCACGTGACAAGCTTAATCTTTTCAATATTCATATTAAGGGTCTCAATGAATCTGTAGCAGTTTAATATTCATTAACTTATTTTCCTTACCTCTGCTGCCTTAAATGTCTTAATATCCCTTACTTATTTTGAGCAGTATATTTTGGTCAACCATTTGCAGAATCGCGAGTTGTTATATTTTGGCTAACGTTTTGCAGTAAGCAAGATTTTTCGATTTCCAGGTGGGAATGGAACTGCACGTTTGTCAGACATGTTAAAGCTATTCCAGCAGCTAGGATGACAAAATCCAGTTTGCATATAAGTTTGTTAAATCAGTTCCGGTGAGTAACTTGCACTTATTGACAAATGTTTGGTCCTCTACTGTTACATGTTATCACATTTGAGCTTGTCATAAAAACGGGATCCTTATAGCATGCACAAACTGTGAATGCTCAGATCAGCCTGTGCATTCTTGTGCTCTGAACAAGGTAAATGGCTACACTTTCAAGGGCAGCAACTCTGAAATTTTCATGTTTGAAAGGGCAGCAACACTGCAATGTTCATGTTTGCCTCCGTTTTTTCATTGCTGTCTATTCTTAACCTTTTTTAGACTGGAAACTTGTTTTGGGGACATATGCAAACAGTGCAGACCCAGTTCAGACGCCGCAGAGTTCTGCGGCGTCCTATCAGGGTCAACAATATTTGCTTACAGGAATTTCTATGCAAGTTACAACTAAAGTGAAACATTCACCAGAAGCCCCTTAAACTAGAACTGACTCATCCAAAAAATAAGGATGGACAAGTTCACCTAACGGAAATAACTTGCTCCTCTAAAACATGATAAATTGCTCAGACTACAAGGATATTCAGACTGATCCAAGCACATGCAACAAGGTCCCTTTTTGTGTCGTAGCTCTTTTCATCTGAAGTTTCGCCGATGTTTTCTTGAGTACTTTCCAAACAGTATCTTCTGGAAGGCAATTCGAAACTCGGGATTAAATATAGTGTATATGATTGGATTTATGAGACTGTTGCAATAACCTAACCACAGAGTAATACTTTCAGCTATTGGTGGGATGAATACGGACGCGCGAATAAAAGGAACAGTTATTGCCATTATAAAGAACGGGAGCCAGCACACAATGAAGGCTCCCGTGATTATCGCTAATGTCCGAGCAGCCTTCCGCTCTCTTTTCATTTCAATTTTTTCTTTTTGCTTTTTTGCTTTTATTATTTCACCGTCGGTTTTCGGTAACATGACCACTTCTGATTCGTCTAAGTGTCCGTTTGTTTTAGTGCATCTGTTTTCATTATCATCGTGATCCCCACTGCCACTACTTCCGTTACACGGTGCTTCCGATATCTCTGACCTTGACATTGGCGAACTTTTCTGCGGAACTGTTAAATACGTCATTTCCGTTGCTTTTGTTTCTATACGTTTTTGTTGAGCAAATTTCTTCCGCCTTATTCTTTGCCTAGCAACAACAAATATTTTCGCATAAATTATCATCATAAATAATGTAGGGAGGTAGAAAGCGCCAAAAGTGGAGAATATCGTGTATCCATGGTCCTGACTAATAATACACAATCCTGTTACAGCCGGGTCATTCTCGTCTTTCCAGCCAAATAATGGCGGAATAGAAATTGACAAAGCTACAAACCAAACTATTGCAATCATGATGAGTATTCGCTTAGCAGTTCTGTTTCGGATGTAGTCGATGTTCGTGACCGCCCAGTAGCGGTCTATTGAGATGGCAACAAGATGAAGAATGGAAGCGGTACAACACAGAACATCAAACGATACCCACATATCACATATCTCTGACCTCAGGAACCACACTTGGCTGATCTGTAAAAAATAAAGCAGTCAATAATATTCAAATTAAGCTGTGAACAAAATGGAAAGCGCCAGACAAGACCAAATGCGTAATCTGATTCTTAAAAGAAAATGAACTCTGTCTTTAAGGAAACAACCCATAAACAAGGTTACTTATCTTACCTCCTATACAGCACTGATATGCATGTCAGCCACAGCCAATACACCTTTCCGAGCCATATCTAGTGATCATACTGTGTAACTGACCAATGTAACGACTACTTAGCATGTGTAATAGTCCCCCCCCCCCCTCAAATAATTTGGAACCAAATATGTAGCAAATATGCTACAAAAAGTCGCGCAAACGTATGCAATTTTCAGTTATAGTCGCACAAACGTGCTGCGCCAAATAAAATCACACGCGTTGACTATTCCACAATAAGTCCGTGAGTTTACCTAGATGCATACGTGTTTAAAGGAGGAGTGGCGTCGGAAGGGTGAATGACGATAACAAGTACGTAGGCTTGCGAACAACAAATACACTGCCAAAGACAGGCTTAATGTCTGCATTTTTCTTTTTGTCCCTTTTTCCGTTTTATCTGCAGTAAGTCTTAAGGTAGAACAGGACAAAACCAAAATTTCCGGAGTTTTTTTTTTGGTAAAAAGAACAATGATCAAGAACTTCAGCACTTACTAAACCACGAAATGATTTTATTTAAAGTGTTAAACAATTACTTCTTTTTCAATGACGGCATGAAAACTGTGAGGGATTGACGTTTTTATGCAAAATAAATAGCGGTCGATTATATAGAATTTTCGCATTTGTTTTGCTCTCCGTAAAGATACTGAAATAAATTTCATACCAAAGCGCGAGCCGTCAACAGATACAATTTCTTCCAAATATTTCCGCATTTTGTATTGATTTAGGCAAATATGGTCTTTCAATAGCTACTGAATACTACATGTACTTAGTTTCACATAAAAGCTTGGATCGAGAAAAAATGTCTCCGAAAAATATATCTGAATTTTTTTATATGTTTTAATGAAATATGCTTGCAAGTGATTTTTGAAATAATTTTAACTTTTCACCGTATAAATTTTTCATAAAGTAGATTTGTTTAACTGTACCCCCTGTCCTGATGATGTCGTTTCTTTCAACGTCAAATGGAGATCATTCCCAAGAATGTGTTCCAGTTTTTTTTTCCTAGCAAAACATTTTTGATCTCTTCTAGAGAATATATCTGCATGAAAAACAAAAAAAAAACTGAACTGACATCTTATTCCATTTTCCAGGGAGGAAATTTTCAACACACCAGGGCGTTCACTTTTGCCATGACATTTATTTTGTGTAACGTGACGTCTCTTTTGTTGAACTCTTACGAACCTCGTATTTCGCGACGTCAATAACTTCAGAAAAAGCGAAGCCGGGAAAAATGACCCCTGAGCTGTTTGAACTCTTCTGTCTAGAAAACGAAATGAGATATTTCTACGATTGTTTCGGTTTTCAATTTTATGGATTCTTTTAAATAACTCGGCATTGATTTATCGGAATTAAAAGATTTGTCGGAAAACGCTCTTACCGTCAAATTTAGTCTTACGCTAAAATAATCGACGTTATCTGAACAGGGGGTATAGTTTAAAAGAAATCCACTCTGAGAAATATTTACACGGTAAAATCTTAATATTATTTCATCAATATTCCAGCTTTACATTTCTTTAAAACCTTAAATCAAAATTTGAGACATATTTTTCGGAGACGTTTTTTCTCTATTTCACTTTTTAAGTGAAAAAGTGCTAATTTCAAATGCTACTGAAAATTAATGTTTGCATCAATACACTCGTAACGCAAAGAGACTGGGCAGAAAGTATAGCACAGCTTTGTGGACCTCTTGATGGCACATACTTTGGTATGGACTTTATTTTAATATCTCAACGGGCTGCAAGATTAATGTTGATTAATGCGGACGTCAAACCATCACCTTATCACGACGTCATTGAAATATGAATTGTTTGTTTCATGCCTAAAAGAAAGTCATTCAGTGAAACACAAATGACTGAAGTTTTTGATGATGTATTATTTGACTAGATAACTGAAGATTTAGGTTTTGTCCTATTCCACCTTAAACAGTTACACCAGCTTATACATTCAGAGGCAAAAATCGTAACGCCAATGCATTGTATTAGGCCTCAGAGGAGAAGCCTGTAAGATAAGTAAACCTTTGAACAGCGATGTTTTTGTCTGTAAATCACACTCAGTCTGACGGCAGTTTTTTGAAGTGACGTTGCAGTTTGCCAGTTTGTCTGCATTGGAGAAAACCTCCTTATTTGCTTTCAGTCTATGTTTAGGACGAGGAAATCTGATGCTGATATAACTTGTGTCAGATCCCATCGTTTAAATGTAATAAAATATGTTCAATCTAAGCTTCGTTAAATACATTGCTAGAAGTATTAGATACATTTAAGGTGGTGATAATCACTGATTTGGGACAAAGACAAAAATCTGCATAAAATACTCAAAATAACACTGATCTTTCCAAAACTTAGCAGATTCCTTCTTTATGTTGTTTCTCATAATTAAGGATCCCAAAATGCAGCATTTGTTAATGTTAAAAAGTGTTTTTATAAAGAAAGATCAAAGGGTAATTTTCTGCGAATAAATCTGAAAAAATAGTATCGTTATTGAAAATAGACTTAGTGCTTAGAGTACCTTGTTGCATGATGGAGAGCGTCCTAGCAATTATTTTTTCAATTTCTTTCACACATTATCAGGCTGAGCAGATGAAAAAAGATGCAGTCTGTGTCCAAACTTTTTTGACAGAACACACAGGTGAAGCAGGTGAGACTATTTTAACAAGGTTGAACAATTTCATCTACACACCACTGATCATGTCAGTAATGTATTATTTATACTGTAGGTGTTACATAGGTATGCTTGCCTACCCTATATTTAATAAATGCGTCCAGTGTACATTGACTTTGTATATGGTTGAACATCTGAGAAAAAGCTACCGTTTTCTTCTGGTCTATATTACAATTTGAGAAAGAATTGGAATAAATAATTGCTAGGACGCTCTTCATTATGCAATAATGCACCTTCAGCACTACGTAAATTTTCAATAACGATATTATTTTTTCAGATTTATTCGCAGAAAATTACCCTTTGATCTTTCCTTATAAAAACACTTTTTTAAGCAGCATGTATGTCTATTTTGTATTCTAAACTGTAAAGAACAACAAAAATAAGAGGTCTGCTAACTTTCAGGGAGATACCTTACTTTTTTATGGTTTTATGCAGATTTTTACATTTACCATGAATCACCACCTTAGAAAGGGTAACTGGACATTGTGACTGGCCGCATAAACATCGCCATTTTAAATAATCTGCAGACAAAGGGAAAAATGGTACAAGCGCAATGCGTGTGTTTCAAAACTTTGCAAGACACTCGTTATAAGAGAGTGAACTCTGTCATTAGAAGAAACAATCCATACACTAGGTTATTTCATCTTTCCTCCTAAACAAGACTGAGCGACAATATTGACAGACAAGGTCAGTTTTACTGACGAACAGTATACTCATTGTAAAATGTAGACAATCTGATCTGCAAGCTGAAATATCACCCTTTTAAATAGTCTGCATACAAAAAAGGGAGGAAAAAAGATAATACTCAAAATACTGAAGTAGTGTCTTTCATAAATCATTGCAAACTTCTCTTTTAAAAGAACGAACTCTGTCAATAAAAGAAACAATCCATTTACCCTTATACAGCCAAAAACCGAAAACAGTTGACTTTGCAAACAGCTTAGATCTAAATGAGGTGGCTCATGATGAGGCGCCTTATCTAGATCTACATTGTTTACCCTCTTGCCTTTGAATTCTGGATATGACATAGCTTCAACGAAATCTTTTTTTAGATTTTGCAGACGAAAATTTTGTTGTCTGCATCTTTGGCGCTTCGAGAGCTAGGGCGATTGCCTTACCTCTTTCACAGCACTAATAGGCATGACGATTGATGCTACCATTAAATCAGCAACAGCGAGCGACAATATCAAATAATTGGCAACATTGTGAAGATTCTTCTCCAGTATAATAGCAGCAATAACAAACACATTTCCAATGATGGTGCATAAGATCATTATTCCCAGGATAATAGTTGTTATCACTAAGTGTTCTATACTGTAAATCTGAGGTCCCGAAATCAGCTGTTGAATATCCGCCATTGTTGTCGCTTCACTGCCATTGGTGTCCTCTGCGCCCGTTGTTATGGTTGACACAGAGGCCATATTATTTTAACATGAATTTATTTTCAAATATTCCTTTTGTTTCTGTATACGCTATACCGTTGAAGCACGTAAAGTAAAGGTGCTACTGTTCAAACATGTACTTTCTATTTTAGTTTCTTTGGAAGATGATATTTGGTTTATGAAATCCGTTACTGCTAAATTCTCACATTCTGCATATAGTAATATCACTCCATTTAGTCTAGTAAACTACAGTAACTCTACAATTTCACCACTATACTTGATACCATGCTTAAAGTCTTTCAAAAATAACCATATTTGGTAGCTAATCGCTGATAAAGTAAAACTATGTTTAACTTTGAAATGTGATGAACATAATTATTGACTTTGTAATCACTCATTTGGAAGATTTGATGCACACATTTTCATCAACATTTATATATTATTGTGACATTGTTTCATGTTGTGCTTGTCTACGTGACTGTGTATCGTTTCAAGGCGAGAAATTTCTGGTTGGAGTTAGTTGCCCAACGTCTGCTTTATAAAAGCCTGAAAGCAGAAGAAAAGAAAAATGAGGAAACTCGACGCAAAGCATATACATTTAATTAGTATTCAAAGCATATACTCGATCATTTTGATGTATATGCTGTTTCCACAAAATTTAAGGTGTTGATATATCTATTCTAAATAATGTACAAAAGTATGACTAACAAACAGCCGATAACAATGACAAAAATTATCATATATTAATAGCAAACCACCATAGAAGCAAGGCCTTAGAACGGTCAGCGTGCTCAACCCAGTACCCACGTCCTGGATTCTGTAGAGGTTCTGAAGTACTTCACATCCCTCAATGGATCAAAACAATAAACATATAAATCAGGATCAAATAAGCGGAGTCAAATAAAACACTGACACGCTGAAGTTAAAATAAGTCCATCTATTGCACCTCGCTTAACTATGTTTTCAAGGATACTACAAAACGAAAAAGAGCTGTAACGAAACGAAAAAGAGTCATATATGGTTACCAAACGACCTGGTCATCAGGTCGTTGAGTATTTCTGACTCTTTTGTTTTGTTTAAGCTCATTTTCGTTTTGTAACGACCCTTGTATAAACGTAGTTAACCAGGGATGAATTGGACCCCGATGGGCCCGACCAAAGACAGACAAACAAGCCCCAACCAACTCCCCAAAACAATTATATAAGTAGAAGGATTAAAGCCGGAGTCACCATTAAGTCTGCGGCTCAATCTGCCGGCGTGCAGTTTTAGAGGGCAGCAAGTTGCCACCGTGATTGGGTTGACCACTAAGCAATACAATTATGTCGTAACCTATTCGTCTATAACGAGAGAATATTTTCCTAAAACGATCATTTGGCCAACTGTTTTTCTTTTCTATTTTGAATATGTTATATACTATGCACCATATAAATTCAAACTCTGACAGCTCTTGTTTCAGGTTCGTATCAGAAAACAGTTACTCGTTTGTTATTCGACATGAGATGAAAACACCGATCGGATGTTAACTTTCTCTGCTGATTGTCTGCTTATCATATTTGATATCAGGTCATAGTAGCGTTGTTAAATTTTTATTTCGAGTGTTACATGTTAAGTCAGCAACATGAATAGAAACCCTGGCAAACCGAATGAGCTGAGATATATAAACGCGGTAAGATGTAATACGAGGAATAATTCTATTTAAAAATGGAAAATCACAATTATCGCAATTTGTCGTATTATTTTGAAGAAACAATGCCGTCGGAAATAGTTTAATGCAAATCAGGAAATGGAACTACCTGAGGTTCTGAAGGGTAGATTTGATTGACCATACTAAATATTGCCAGTGTTTAATAGAGCATCTAAATAGCTAGACGTACATGTATGATTGAAAAAAAAAATCAACGATTTCGGCTTTTTATCACAAGAAAGAGACACGAAGACTCTTTCATGGTAAAATTAAAACAATCTTATAAACGCACAATCTTTGTGTTACATCTTTATTTTCACAGTTTATTCCTCACATGATACTCAACGTTTCCCTGAATGAAAGCCTTTATCAAGAAGGTTTTTTCTTTCAATGCTACATTGCCTTACTGTCGCTGAAGCCCACCATTTTGAATTGTCTCATTATTCTTTTGGAAATTGGCAAAACCTAAAATGCAGAAAAGGTATATTGTCACTAACTTTCCATCTTCCGGTATCATTTTAGCAAAGACATATACTGTACATTTGAACTTCTACGTGGAACATCACATTCTAAATACAGATAAAAAAAAATCAGCCTAAATTAGAATTTTCCTTGCAAATCTCATTAATGCATGGCGACATACATTATTTCAACATTGAGTAGGCATGCTGTAGTACGTAACGTGAATTATTCATGCTGGTATAGATTCTTACCAGATAAATCCTGAAGAATAGACAGACTTTATTACAAACATCGATTTAATACAGGTTCACTTCAGGAGAAAAATCTGCGCAGTGCCGGGAAATCTTGTATCTAATTGTTCGAATTTCTTCCAACATCGTACAAGATTAAATGATTTTTATATCAGATCAAACCTACAGCACGGCTTAATTTAACAAATCTCCCGAATACTGTATAAATACATCTATAAACTATGGGTTATCAAGGAAGTTATTGTTATCATGTTACTTTTTTTTAAACAAATATGGGCCTGACAAATTGCGGAAATATCTAGGTACACATTTCACCTTTTTATCAATGGAAAGATTCTAATCACTGTACCATTGCATACAGGTTGTTTTTCTTCCATATTCACTCGACTTCCAACTGTTTAAAGAGAGATGCAAGGTTGGAACCTTGGCTAGATCGTCTGTCGCATAACATCAATAATGTACAATGTAGCCTCTCGTTTTTTTTATTATTTTGGGTTATAATCTCTTTGAATAGTCCTGAAAAAATCTGTCTAAATAGGTGAACTAAGTTTCAATAAAATTCGGATTTCGACCCAACGCTATATTTGAACATAAGTTCTTATGTCGACAACAAACCTTGGGAAATAATTTACAGTGTGTGTGTAACATCTCAGTACAGCATGACTGGGAGGTTAACATTCATAATTTCATTCCGTTCCTTGAAGCACCATCCTAATTCGACGCTTCTAGCAGGCTGCGTTTTCTGATGGGTATCTATTGCTACATGCTTAATACCGACATTTAATTTGTCATTCTTTTATGTTTTGTCTTCAGGCTTTATTAAAATATTAATTGCTTTTGTTCGAAGAATTCAAATAATGTCAATATTTTATTGTTAAATTTAAAGAGTAACTACACTTCAGGAACTGACTGAATCAGATCCTAAACCCTATCCCCAACATCAAAGGGAAAGATTGACAAAGACATCCCAACAAACAACAAGTAAAAAGTTGCTCTAGTATAGAGCAAAGGAGGAAGCGCTGCGGAAAACAAAATTTAAGACTTGATTATCCATTTTTAGTAACTTTGTATAAAATACGGTATCGAGGTATCAATGAATTAAAGTAGCGATAGTATATATTCTTAAATCATTTTAAAATGATTGTGAATAGCATGGTAATCATAGAATAAGGCTATATATACATATGGACAAAAGGTCTTCACGGTAACTGTTAATTTCACAAATAGTTTCAAAAACTTTAGTAAAACTATTTCTACCAGTTTTTATTTATAGAGCTAACAAAAAAAAAAGCAAAAAAAAAAAAAAAAAACAACTAGAAAATGTGTTTATGAAACACTATGCCCCAAACCATACGCTGGCCTCTAAAGAAGGTTCATCCCATAATAATGTTGAAGTTAGAAAAGGGGTTTAATAAGTTCATCTACATCTTAGCCTGTAACTGTATGCCATATATAAGGAACATAGCTTAGCAGTTCTTCAAATATGCCTCAAAAGTTAATCAGGTCATCTACACCTTGGTCCAAACTTGAATACCAAATATATGTATAAGGATCCTAGCTTATGCGGTTTTCAGATAGTTTGTTCACAGGCTTGTTCCTATAGTATATGCCTATGTCCGAAAAGGGGCAATCACTTAACCAAAAATTTATGAAATATGCTCAAAAGTTAATCAGGTCCCCTACACCTTGATCTGCAACTGCATTCCAAATATCAGAATCCTAGCTTAAGCCGTTCTGCAGATATTTTGTTCACAAGGTTGTTCCTATATAAAATGACCAAGTTGAAAAAGGGGCATAACTCCTGAAAGACAACACAGGAGGAGGAAAATAAATATACAGGTCTGCTTATTTTTCATGTTCATGCAGCATATAAAATTTCAAGTTCCTATCTCTTACGGTTCTTGACAGTAAGTAAGGGTACCTTTCTACCATAGGCTTCAATGCAATAAGTCGAAAAAGGGGCATAACTCAGTCAAAAATTCACAATATTTTTTCAAAAGTTAATGGATTCATCTACACTTCAGGCAGTATCTTCCTGCAAAAAATCATGATCCTAGCATTAGAGGTTCTTGAGATATTTTGTTCACAAGGTTCCATGGGCTTACAATGCACTAAGTCAGAAAAATGCCATAACTCGGTCGAAAATTCACGATTTTTTTTTTCAAAAGTTAATCAGGTCATCTACATCTTGAGCAATTTCTTCCTGCATAATTACACGATCCTAGCATCAGGGGTTCTTGAGATATTTTGTTAACAAGGTTCCATAGACTAAGTTGAAAAAGGGGCATAACTCTGGAAATATGTGACCGGGGGAGAAAAGAAAACATACGTGTCCGCTTATTTTTCATATACATGCCATATATAAAATTTCAAGATCCTAGCATTTGCCGTTCTTGAGTTTCCCAGCTGCCAAAAAGCGTTACGGACGGACAGACGGACGGACGGACGGACGGACAGATGGATGGACATGCCCAAACCAATATGCCTCCTCAACTTCTCCGAAGTTGGGGGGGGGGGGGCATAAAAAGAAAAAAAAATGTTATAGCTTGGATGAATGGCTCCGAGTTTAAGACAAGCAACCCTACATTTACTTTAAAGTTTAAGGATATTTACATTGAATTTACTGTTTTACTTGTGGGTTTTATGTAGAAAAGCCTCAAAGTGTTGTGACATATAACAGAATTTTACAACTTTTTTCATTGTACGATTCAGCTTGAGGCTGACCAATAATTTGTACTCAAAATAATCTAAGAAAATTTGTGTATGAGTCAGATGACGTTTTGGCAAAACATTGCGTTATTTGTTTGTTCTGCGACTCTAAAACTTTTATTTATTTATTCATTTATATATTCATTTATTTATTTTGGTGGTGTGTAGATTAAAGTGGGCATTAAGATTAATAGAATAATAACGTGTGAATTTTCTGTTGAAGACTACCTAGTTTAAAGGCCCATGCAAAACTTTGTATAATACTAAAATACCTAAGTATGTTTTTGAAATATATTTAAAGTATTGAATTGACCTCGGTCATGTGTATACCTTTATGTTTTGGGTTGTTGTGTTTTTCATCATTTTTACAAAGGGGAACAACTTGTGTGACTTCTTGATTGTTTTTCTGGATAATGTAGCCTTTCCAAAAGGAAGTCTACTGTTAAAGGAAAACAAAATGCTCCTCAAGGGGCAAGTTCTTCAGTTGATCTCCACTGTGAAGAGAGGCAAAGAATGATATTGGCATGAGTTGCTTCCCCTGAAAGAGTACCCATTCACCATCGGCTCACGTTATGCGTGACACAGCTCTTATAAAGGAAATGTAAATACTGTAAACAAGAAAATTTTAACAAATCTGAGTTTTAGAAAATGCTGCCAAGTTTTGTATTAAGCTTCTGATAATCGTTCTTTGATTATAAGACAACGACTATTTCACCTCAGTTTTACTTTCAAAAACTTTGCATTCCTGAAGTTTCGAGTACATCTTCGGAATTTTCCCCGATTTAAAGTTCCATAATGACTGTAATTACTATAGAACCTATGATTGGGTTTAGATGGAGACAAGGAAATCTTAAGATAAGTCTCATGCTTGGCAAGTCTAGCAAGTCGCCTATTTAATTTGAAAACGAGCTCGAGCTTTCCTCTTTGGGATTTCAACGAAATCACTATTTCTTCGCCCATTAATTTTCATTTGATAAAAAAGATTTCGAACCAGGTCATTACTATATTCCTTCATTTGACTTTCTCTTAATGGTTCTGTCCCTAAGCCTAGGCTATTAAAGTTGTTTCAGTCTGTCAGTCATTGCTATTCTATCTATCTCTTCATACGACATACAAACTCATATGAGTATTACGTGCTATTCAGAATGATACAAAATCCGAGTTCCGAGGTTACAGTTTTCTACCCCGTACTCACAATAATATGTAATTGAAATTGAGCCGTAAAAATCATGATGATAGGACATACATCGGGGGGGGGGGGGGGGGGGGAGGGGGGGGGGGGCTAGGTGAGGATCCATGCAGCTGAAGGAATTTATCCCGTGTCGTAATATTAACAGGAGACGCGCCCCTTTCTGTTACACGGGGCCAAGTTTCCCAGCATATTCCCAGCAGGCACATGACGTCGAAATGACGTGATGACGTCACATAAACATCAATAAGACGTATTTCCGACGCAATGTGCCCGCTGGGTTGCTTGTAGCCAATGGAATGTAGATTATATTAGCTTCTCCACTCCATTCCATTCCAGTTTTCAAATTATGTCCTACTGTTTCTGTGGCTGTTTAGAAGTGTTTAAATCATTATTACAATCATTATGTAATTAAAAACAAAGCAACAAAACAATTATTAAAGTGCCAAAATGGTGATTAGCTCCGTTTCTCTAATGAGACTAGATCAACTTTGGATGGATATATAATAGAAATGCACGTTTCCTCTTCGTGTACTAATATATGGAAAAACCGATTCTAAAAATAAGGCAGTTACGCAATAGCTGAGTCTATGACCTCAAATCTTGTAGGTCATATATGTAAAGAGACTACCTAAAAAAATCGAAAGGATACTATGGTTAAAGACGATATTATATGCTATTAAAGTTTTCGTTCTCGCTAAACAATTATTATTTACCCAATACCATGAATGCTAAATGCTAACTTGATTAAACACTTACAGTGCAAAAAATGAAAAAAAAATCTTTTAGCTGACTTATTTGCAACAATACAATGCGTTTATCAAAGCCGATGATCCTTTCGACATTTAGTACAGAAAAATAGTTCCATGTTTTTATCCCGAAATATAGAAAATAAAAATAATAAAGATCGAAAAATGATATTCTAATGCTATGTTCCAGGTAATTTGATGTTATAATCGGAATTATAGTGATAAAATATGCATGAAAGTTCACTTTTTAAGTCGCTTATAGCAATAAACAATAAAACAAATCTACACCCAACGCCTTCCCAAACTCATCACAAATAGCACTGCGTTGGTACGCAGCGCAATAAATTACAAGTGATGAGCCGAGTCAGCAGCTCTTTCCCAAATAGGTGACAACTCAGATATCTTTACTGAACTAAATAATTTAGACCAACAGAAGGGTTACAACAGACAAGCAAATAATACGAAAAACATTTAACAACTATTTTTACCTATTTTCTATTTTTATTATAGAAGGGTTAAAATAAGAACACAATAAATTAAACAGCACCGAACATAAAACAAATGCAACCGCAACGAAAGTACCGCCTTGGGACGGTCAGTAATAACTACTGGGGAGTTTAAACCGGTTTTACTGGGCCCAAACCTTCACCATCACCCTCCGCCGCGGTGCACACAATTAGTTGGTAGTTCGGTTACAATCTGAGAATGCATTTTGACCGATTTTTTTGGGGGGTGGATGAACGTCATCAATTCATACTTTTTGCGGCCAATGTGATTTTTGTGGATGCATGCAAGCGTCATTAATTGAAAATACGCAGATAAATAAAAACGAAAAAAAAAACAAAAAAAAAACTAAAATGCAGACAGTGAGCGCCGTACCAGTCCGACAAAAACATTTTGAACTTGAAGGAAATTTATACTTACAAATACATCTGTTCTGATGCCTACGTTCCTCAGAAATGAACTCAAATAGCAATACTTTCAAATGTACACATTCTCTCACCGTAAGTATATCAACCTTTGCACAAGAAACTTAATTTCCTCGACATTTCATTTTATCTAGTGTTAAATAATTAAGTAAACCGTCAAATAGATAGAGTTACTGTTACATTTATTTTCATTGTTTAATTTACGAAGTACGAATTTAATGGTAACCACAGTTCTTTCATCAGCAAGTGACTTTGATCATGATAAAACGCGGTCTATTCTTGGTTTTGTAATCGCCACAAAGAGATGATGCCGACATGTTGGAGTGGTTCTGTCAGAAAGACCTTTCTGTAATTATACGGACAGGCGAATAATCAATCTTGCTCACTTTTTGCTGGAGTACCAAAGTTAGGCAGCCTTAAAATATTCAACTATTCATCACAATTTTCTCGAAATTCACGAAAAAATTTAATCTGTGCCAGATATTTATCTTAAATTTACAGCGCCATAAATGAAAACAGATGAATCTGTAAACAATGTAGATCCAGATGAGGCGGCTCATTATGAGCTACCTCATCTGGAGCTACACTGTTTGCCCTCTAGTTTTTGAATTCTCAGTGTGATATAGCTTGGACGAGACGATTTTCGAAATTTAAGGGTTAAGCTCCAAAGCAACGGGAGATCCATTAGGTAATTATAAGTACATGTATCTCTTTCATGGGTGTGAGGTGCGGATAGAAAAAAAATCTGTTACGAGGGCTAGGGTCACTGATCGGCTTCACGAGGTTTGCCTCGTGATGCCGAACAGTGATCCCGACAGGCGTTTGATTTTCTTTTTGCACCTCATGTGTACTCATGATATCTTCTTGCATACCTTTGATTTATATCGTTTGATTTTATGCTTATAGTTTAAAAGGCATAATTTTACAGTGGGAAAGCTTATATACTGACATAAAAAAGAAACGTCCGTTTTATAAGGTTCTGTATCTTTTGAACCAGTAATGTTGTAGCCATACAAAATAAAACAAAATGTGTCTTGAGCCTCTGGCACACATAAAGTTGTATCCGTTTTAATTTTTCTCCATAGCCACAAGATTTATCAAACTTTATGTCAAAACAACATTTTTATTCCTCAGCAGCAATTTGTTCACCAAAGCCTGAAATGTTTTACGTTAAACGAGGGTAAGAAACGTCGAAAAAACGAAGAATTGCCTTTTGAAAGCAATACCGTTTATGAAATGAACGAGAAAGCAGCCCAAAGTCTTCGATTTATGAAATTATCTCCCTTTTAATTAAATTAATAACGATTTTAGAACTTCCATATCTCCATAACCGTTCATTATTTTGACACCGGTTTTTGTTTTATTTGACTATACTTGTGTACGATAAAGACAACATGCATCAGAAAATAAAATTTCAACCTGAAATCAGAAATACCGGTTCACTAAAGTCCGGGTTTATTACCCCACCCCTTATCGAAAAATAATCAGGTAATTTTGTGACCAACTTTTTGCGATGCTGAATGATGCTGATTTCAATGCTATTGATGGCTAGAAATGAATTTTGAAATAGTCCTATGCCACTGACTTCCAAACTGATGGCCCAACAAGGTAATGTCTGCGTGTATCTACGCACTGTTGTGATCGACGTTTTGTGACGTCACTTTAAGTGACTAATTTATGCAAGTGGTTGTGACAATTAGGAATGCATCTAGCACTCATAAAATCTCAGCAGCGTGTCTGCTCAGTGATGCTGGGATGTGCTGCGATGGTTAAAACACGAGATACTGATTTTGTGACTTTCGAAATTTGGGTACTGACGCTTGCGGCATTGTCATTGGCGTCGATGTTCCTTGAATAGATTTCCGTTCAGCGCACACAACTGCTGAATAACTGACGTTATTGAAACAATATATTTAAATGAAATGTATGTATTTATTTGAAATTCTCAGACCCAATTGTAAAGCGGACGTTTTTTGTTTGTGTCAGTATATAAAGTGAAAAAGAATCTTTTTTTTTAAACGGATCGCAACCAAAAAAACTTTATAAACTTCTGAAATTCATATTCAATCGACGAGCATGTCGCAATTTCAAAGCTACTTTGTTTATACCTGACAGCCTATTCTCTGGGAGCAGAATTGAACACCGAGATATTCAGCAATCAAAGAATTTACATGACCACGTAAAGATGACTTATCTGTCACCTTCAATAGCAACTTTCAAAGTAAATCGACTTTCTCAAATCGGCTAATATATGCCATGTAAAAGTATGGTGTCTGCCCTTTCTCGGTCATTAAAATATCAGTAATTCGGTGTGTGTGACAATTTTCTTTGCAAAATAATGTTTAGGTACCCTATGCATTTCCCAACAAAATGGCGGATTATTTACTTGATCGTTAGCGATAACAGGAAGACAGTTTTGTCAACAAAACAAATTGTTATGTTATTAATTTAAATATAACGTAACGGTTTTTTTTTAAAATTCTGATAGCCGCCATAAGTAGAAGAAAGCAACAGGCAATTCAATGTAAAACAAAACATTTTTCTCTACTTTATTCAGAAAGAATTAATCATTTCTGTTAAAAGTATGTCTTATTATCCACACCTACAAGATCAATTTGCCATCTACATGTACATGTGGTATGAAAGACACATATGATAACTTCCTTAATCTGACTGAAAATTAAAAAGGTATACAGTGATAAGGAATTAATGGTCAGTCAATTCCCATATCCCACTCTTCAAGCAAAAAAGTAAGAAAGAAGCACACAAACAAAAATTGACACACATTCACGAAAAACACTCACGAAAAACCGAATGAGCAGCTCTTTCCCAAACAGGTGCTCATTCTGATACCCCAATTCAAACAGCAGAAACCTCTATTTTACCTGTTTTATATATTTTAAACTACCCAACAAAACAAAACAGAAAGCAGAATGGGAAGAAGTAACATTTTAGATGTAAAGAGTCTAAAATGATGTAATAGAACCAAAATGGATGCCTGGCCCCGAGGTTATAAAACTTAAGTACATTCTCAAACTCAAAATAAAGCACACTGATTGGCTGCTTCCGAGCACATGCTCGGAAGCAGCCAATCAGTGTGCTTTATTTTGAGTTTGCTTCCGAGCACATGGTCGGAAGCAGCCAATCAGTGTGCTTTATTTTGAGTTGAGATTATACTAAAGTTTTATAACCTCGGACCCAGGATCATTTTAGATGCTGGAACTATTTTTGATGATATATACAAACGTATTTCATTTGATCTTATCAGAAAAATGAGGATCCACACACGTTGTGTGTTTATCACTTTGCACGCTTGGGGATGGAGGGTCGGCCGATGATGCTGGGTAACTTTCAGTGTCGGTTGCGCCCTTCTAACTGGGATAATAGTAGGACAAGAACCTGGTGTACTTGCAGCAGGTGCGGGATGGGGTTGCATATATCTTTTGTCTTTTTTCCTTCTCCCTAGGAGGCGGCTCGATATAGATGAAATACTGGTTCAAAGGGCCGTTGAACTCAAAACAAGCAACAAACTGAAATTAGCACACTTTGTTCTTGTTTGAGAATTATATTCCAAACAACAGAGAGCTTATCTAAATAGGCGAATAGTGCCCTTTTCAAATCTATACTGTTATTGTCTTAATTAATTAATTTAGAGTCCAATATTGTTTGCTCTCCAATTCCAGCGGGCGTCGTTAACCAGAGTTTGATAAGTAAAATATCGACTTTGAACATCGGGCGAGTTTCTGGACTGTATCAACATAAAAATTAACTCATAAACTATTGATAATATGGCTGCTTAATTTAATGACTTCTGGTGCGATATCGTGATGACAGAGCGATGTTAAATGTCTCTGTGGCTTTTATAGGCACCGAGATGGAACCAGATGCAGTCATTGTGGGCGTAAACCGTGGATATGTTATATATCTTCAGTGTAACATTATACTGTATAAGGTTCATCGAGTGCATTAGAACCTAATATAATGCAATGTATCACTGAGGGACAATATATGGTTCCATTACATTTATGGCGTATAAGAGCATTTATTGTTTTGTTGTACGGAATGGCAGTAGAATATGTTAGGTCGACAGTTCTATGGTGATCTAAATGTATCATATACATCGTATTTCTTCGATAAAAAGACTTTTTTCCATCCTTTCAAAATACCCCAAATCATGGTCAATAACTTTGCTTCCCTCTTTAAAAGCACGCCGGTTGGTCGGGAAACAGACTCAATGATTGGCCCGAAATAAAGCTATTACGACTAGTTGGTTGGGGCCGGAGCTTGCCTTGTGTGTTGCTTGGTTATTCGGGGTTCAACTGATAGTTTTCTTTTGCTCCGGTGTTTCAGAGGCGTTGGCAAGTTGACATCGCAGGGATCCCCAGGTGTCACAACACGTTGTTTCTGATTCATCATAGGTCTTACCCGTGATTTATTTGTTTCCTGTGAAGATTCATTGATGAGTTAGTAAACCTTCATGGGGACCAAACAGCTAACTAAATGTTTCGAACCACCGCAGAGACAGAGGGCGAGGTTTGGATCCAGTAACCCAGTACATGTATTATTTTGCTGACCGTTCCAAAGCGGTAATTTTGTTGCGGTTCCTCTGAGTTACATGTTGTTATGTCCGCTTGTCCATGATCTCTAGCAGTCAGGCCACCTGAATAGCTACCCATTCTGCTTTCTGTTTTGTTTTGTTGGGTAATTAAAAATATATAAAACAGGTAAAAATACATGTACATGTTTTTCTTTTACGAATATTTAACCTATTTGTCTACAGAAGCAGAAACCTTTGATCGTTGTCGCTTGAAAAGGGATTTTAGACCATATACAAAAAGGAAATTCACAGATCAGTCTAACATGTGCAAAAACTGAACAGTCACCTCTGTTCTGTTTACAGATTTCTCTTGGCTCGCAGATTATTTACGCGACTTCGATAGGCTGGTTCGAGTCTTCCCTGTTAGCAAGAAACGAAAGGTACCTTTTACCGCCGCACAACTCATTTTATTTCCTAATTAAAAGGGTAGCTCTAAAATTCAACTCCGTATTTAATGAGGGTCTGCTGCCATTAGTAGGTACTTTCTGGAACAACAAAGTAGTACAGTGAAAATTCTATAAATTGGGACACCTAAAATTATTACCGTAGCTTCCCTAAAACTTGAACAGTTTGGGATTTAAATGCATTTATGCACATAAAAGATGCAGATGGATAGGCAATCAGTGTAGACCCTGATCAGACTGCTCCTGCAGGAGCAGTCTGATCTGGATCTGCACTGTTTGCCAATACTGTGACCTATCTGTCCTAATTCTTAGAATTTCACTGTATTATATTCGAGTCAACGACATATCAGTGTAAGTGCCCCTTAATTTATCATAATCATGGTCTACGTTTGATACGGAATACCAATTAAGCCCTGAACTAAAAGCTTTTATCATGAATTGAGAGTGTTACTAAGCCTTTTACGTTTGATTGTACGACGCACAACAATCAGAGGAAAGAGTGGTTTTAGCCAATAAAAAGTAAATAAGCCAAAATCTATTCAATAATAAGAAGCGGTAAAAGCCAATCAGATACAATTTGTCTGCTAGATTTTGACGTAGTCACCTGAATTTCTGACTGAAAACAAAACAAAACAAAGCGAATATATGACGCAACCATACGCAATGTCACAAACGAAGGTAATTGTTTATATATTAAAGGTATTGTGCTTGATTTAAGTTCTTTCTGTGAGTCAAAACTCTTGATTCAAGGCTTCAACTTTCTGAAATTGGTGTTTATTCTAGCCCTTGAAGCACAAAAAAATGGCAGACGACAAAAATTTCTGCCTCATCATATTTTCGCTTTTAGAACCGAGTAATATCATGAATATATTCTGAGAAACATATGTCTCAGAAATCTAAATTTTGATTAGAAACTGGTATTACAATGGTAGCAGAGTGTGCAAGAGTATAGGTTGATTTAAACAATATTTCATTCGATTTCTTGTCTTGTACATTGGTTTAAACGATACTTAATTAACTGTGAATAACATATATACATATACTGTAGTACCATTGCATAAGTAACGGAAAGTGACAGTCGATTTCTTCATTCAAAAGGCTTTATTTTGTGCTGTTATATCTGAATGTTGTATTCTTAGAAAACATATTTTCGAAGTCTAGCTTACATGAATAATAAAAAACAAACCAGTGTTATTACCATAGCTGAGTGTAAAAGCATTAGGCTCGAGCCATAATCCCCGCAGCACCTGTAGATCTATTTAAAAATGCTACACTTTACGCTGTTAAATTTGAGTGTTGCATTCTTAGAAACATATTTCTCAGAATTCTAAATTACATTTTAAAAAATTACAGTTACAAGAGTAGCAATCTTCCACTTCGGTTATGCTGTCTTGGTTCCATAATTTATAGCTATGTGAGCCGTGTCAAGAGAAAACCAACAAAGTGGCACTTGCGCCATGCCAAGACTGCGATCAGCCTGGGCATCCGCCCAGTCTGATCAGAGTCTTTGCTGTGCGCTTTAAAGGTAGCTTAGGGTCCAAGCTACTTCCATGCTGATGGCGAAGACTCTGATGAGGCTGGGCGGATGCCCAGGCTGATCTGAGTCTTCGCTGGGCGCACATGCCATAATGTTGGTTTTGTCGTGTCATAGCTGTGTAAATCATGCTCTTCAGACAAGGCTGAAAATTGACGTCCTATTTATAGGCAAGAAATTTATTTCTAGACGGAGCTTCAAAAAAGCCATTTTAAAGGTTTTAGACTGACAAAAAATTTTCTTCGTATTTTATTTTCATTTCTTCTTATAGCATAAAAAGCGATTTGTCATTAGAATCGCCTCGGTGATACAATTCTAGTGAAATCCAACTATAGAATTTTTATAATGAAAAATATGACATAAATTTATTTTTCATCTCAAATTGTTTTACTATCTTGAGCCTTCCCAGACACAACATTAAGGAAACTGAGACGAATCATTGCTATTTCAATTGTCGTGTAGACCCATATCCGTTATAGCTTGACATTATTGCATATTTTCTATATTTTGTAGCCATTTGTGGGATAATGAACTTGCACAAAATGATATCTGTTTCCAGTGAATCCTCATCTGTGCAGCTGTACGTGTGGTCTGTGGATCTGCAAACCTTGAATTAGTGTCTTGGAATGATCATCAACACTATATATTGAGCACTGAGTTAAGGTGAACGGGAGCACCTTATTTTCCACATTTTTTCAAAGGGAGACAACCTTTGTGAGTTTGCTTTCCTCAGCATCAAAAACCTTCCAAAAAGGGTTTACTCTTAGAGGAAAGACTTTTCTGCTACGACAGCATTTTGTTTTATTTAGAAGTTGACCCCATTGAGAGGGGAGGCAAACAAGAAATGGTAGAGTTGCTGCCCCTGATATTTTACCCATTCACCTTTAATTATTAGAAAAAAAATCCTTTTTTCCATTTGCTTGTTTTTTTTTTTTTTTGCAAAAACTCGTTTATGGATATATGGTTTTCAGGTGTAAAGATTCAGTTTTAACTGAAGGGAGTATAGATTTGAACGACGCGAACAGTAGTAGTATTTCAATTCTCATATCGACGTTGCCCCCGCACCTCAGCGGAACGAATCCATAGCCGCAGTAAGGGGGCTAACGGCGCAAACGAGCAAGAACTTCGTTCATATTATTATCACACAGTGCAATAAAGGCAAGCCGATACAAATGAATAAAAACTTATTTCTTTCTATTATCAGAACATTATCAATATACAACCTGGCTGCTGATATTATACTTACAAGCTGTAGACATCCCATGGCGATTTTGTTTAATTAACAAATGAGCCGCGACACGATAAAAACAACAATATGGTTGTGCGCCCAGCGCAGACTCAGATCAGCCTGGACATCTGCCCAGTTTGATCAGAGTCTTTGTTAAGTGCTCAAAGGGTAGCTGAGGGTCTAAGCTACCTCCATGCGGACAGAGAAGACTCTGATCGGACTGGGCGGATGCCCAGGCTGATCTGAGTCTGCGCTGGGCGCAGAACCACATTGTTGATTTTGTCGTGTCGCGGCTCAAATGTTTATTATTATGTAAACTGCTTAAACACCTGGGCTCAGGACTACAATCATTCCTTAAAGTTAAGATCTCCTTAACTTTAAGGGAGGTAATTTTGTCTCATGAAAACTAGCGTTTGAGAATCGATTGAGTTCATCCCTGGAGAGCTCAAAAGCTAAAAGATTCATTATTATCATTAGTTCAAAAGTATAAAAACGCGGCCCTGAAATTTTACATCTTAACTTTAAGGGACGACTGTAATTCAGGGCCCTGGTAATTTATGTTCTCAAGGCTGTTACGAAACGAAAAAAGAGTCATAGTTCCAAAACTACTAGGTCATCGAGGTTTACAACTTTGTTTAGCCACGATGACCAGGTCGGTTTGGAACTTGCACTCTTTTTCGTTCTTAATTGTATCTACATAGTTACATGTAACCAAGGGTGTAAAGGCATTAACGTTTTATTACATGTAATATGAAATTTCGCTTGACACTGCGTTTGTTTTGCGGACGGCCAGAAAAAATAACCATTCCCAATTCTAACTAAAACAGGCAACAATATAACTATTCGAATGTAGATCTGTAAATTAAACATTTTCTTATTTTTCTTTATCTTATTTATTTTTTGTCCGACGGAATTATATTTCGGGATAGAGATAACTATTTTTATATGACAGAGGGAATGCGCATGTCAGTAAGAATATTTCTTTATCCACGTAAAATGTGCATACATTACTCAATGGAGTACGCATATATTCGCATGCATTCACTCAAGGAATGAATTTCATTTTTTTTTTTAGGTTTATCGAAGTGTAAACTACATTGAGACACATGCAAAGGGAATAAATCCCGAAGGGATTCATGTAAACTGTAGTTTACACTGAGATAAACATCAGAAAAAATAAGTTTATTGCTGATATCACATTAGTTTCAATTAAAATCTTGATGAAAAATCTTATATAAGCCCTAAAATTGAAGCAGTAACACATTTACACGCAGTTTTTCTGCTAACAGCCGAACAGCGTCAATGACCTCGTGACGTTGCCAACGTCCAATCACATTGAGGAGTCATGGTTTATTTTGACGTCATTTAAAATCATCTGACATCGCAGGACTCAATGTTATTATTGGAACGTAATTTACATTACATTCCAATGGTTTACTATAGGGCTTTTCAGTAACTACATAATGTTGTCGTTTAAATGACGTAGATAACTTGAAAACTATATGCTTTCCCGATTAAAACTGGAAAAGTACTGAAAATATGCCCCCGTTTAATCGGGAAAACATATACTTTTCAAGTTGTCTACAATATTAGCGAATATTTTCTTCGATATGGGTTACACTTAAACTCTATGAGAACACTTTTTTTCCCTTAAGAGTAGCCCCAAGTCAGAATCATACTATGAATTACACAACCAAGGGATATAATTTTGAGCTTAAAGTAGTGTATACTACTTTAAGCTCAAAATTATATCCCTTGGTTGTGTATCAATGCTCCTTATAAAGTTTTAGTACATTGCTTAATTTCTACATGCCCATTGCAATGAATGAGCCATAACCAAGATGAATTGCATTTAATCAGGTCACACTGCCGATTCCAGGGAAAATATGACTGTGCTGGGAGAGATAAATTGTTTTGAATTTGAAACATTCTGAAGACAATTTAATCCAAAATTCGAGGTTATGTACTACAAGTTTTCATGCAATTCCAACAAACACTGACTTCCAAACCTGTTAATGACAAAACCCTTTCACTTTCTACGGGTAACTGAGGTCGTGCACTGAAGGTTTTCCATGTACATTTCACTCTCAATATCTCAAACAGTGATATCTCAAAGTACACTCCAATATCAAATAATATAGTTTAGACTTATTTCCTATATTCATTTACATTTTCAGCTCATGTTATCTCACTGCTACTGATATCTCAAAGTAAATTTTCTGGAACCAGATTATTAATTTGAGATATCAGTAAATATAGTTTGAAAAGAATTTCGACGTCGAGATATCGAGATTTGACATTTACAAGTTTATCAAAGCACTGAATTCAATCTCAGAAGAAAAAAACAACCGTATCTGTCGTGAAACCTTTGCTTTTTTTAATTTAAATTCTTAGTTTAAACATATTTCATTGGCACTGAGTACAAGTCGGACCACACGTCCTATCAACACTAATTACGGTCCTTTCATTGTTTATGTAGTTTAATTATGATCAGTGGCTAAACGTACTTAGCAGATGCCTTCTGTAATAGTTTTACGTGGGTACCGATATTCAGTCTGAAGCCCGAATCGCCATTGTGCGACTTTTTGGCGGAATCAAGATGTCAGTCAGGAATAGGCAACCACAATGCATGTAGTTTATCGCATATCATTTATTTTATAATCTTCATTTATCTTTCTGAACTTGCACACTCAGTCTCCCTAAACTTCAGGTTCAAATAGTCCTTTTTAAGGAGTATTTTCAAACCAAAAGCATACTTTGACATCAATTCCGAATGTCGGCGATAAAAAAACAATTATAATAAAAAAGCTTTACATTTTTTGTGATGGTCCTACTTAAGATATTCTATCGCAGACACCATGAATTGGTTTCAAAATTTGATGTCGGATTAAAATTTCTTTTACACCAAGGCCTATCGGAACCAGAATTTTATGGTGACTTAGTATACAAATCCAAAAAGATTAAGGGTAGGACTGATTTTTCTGATCAATTCCGAAAAATAATAATACGTCACAAACGTATTGGCTATAATTTAAATGTTATGCGACAGTCTGCATGCTTAGTGATTAACCCAATCACGGTTGATAGCTTTGCTGCACTCTTTAATTGCACACCGGGGGATCGGTCGTCAGACTCTATGATGGCCCCGACCTAAAGCTATATATTTTAGTTGGTTGGGACCGGAGCCTTTTTGTCTGTTGCTTGGTCCACCGGGGCTCAACTGGTGACCTTCTTTTGCTTCAGATTTCCAGTGGGGTTGTTTGGCAGGACAGGGATCTCCACCTGTCAGACGGCCCGTTGTATCTGTTGAGTCCTCGTCTTTGCTTCTTCATGGTGTTGAAATGAAATTTGATTTATGTGTTTACCGTGATGATTCATTGACGAGTTAGAGGGTTATCATGCGAACCGAACAACCAACTAAATGTTTTGTACCACTTCAGAAACTGAGGGTGAGGTTGGGCCTGTAAAATCGATTTAAGCCCCTCAGTAATTCATTACTGACCGTTCCAAGGCGGTAGTTCTGTTGTGGTTCTTTGTTGCCTGTTTTTGGTGTCAGAGTTTCTGTGATGTTTTACCTTATGTATGTTATTATTATTTTTGGTTCGGTTTGGGTTGCTGAGTGGCCACCTTTTGGGAACAAGCTGCTCACTCGGTTGGCCATATGTTCTCTGTATCTTGATTATTTGTAATCTTAGTTGTTTCCAACTATGGTTTGAGGGCTGGATTTGGATTTTGATTGTTTCAGTTCCTGGTCTTTGCATACTTTTTACTTTTATTACGATTATTTACGTCTTGCATAACGTGCTCGCGAAACATCACCACACGAAAGAAAAATTAACAGTTTCATAGTCATAGAAACTTCGTTTGTCTTAAATTTTAGATGAATGGAATGCATCAGCTATAGATAAATGTAAATCCGAAATTGGGCTTTGGTGTTTGAAGAATTTGCTTTTTGTTATTAAGTTAAAGTTCACTAAGTTAGATTTGATAAACTATATTTTCAAAACAGGTATTATCAAAATTAACAAGTGTCCAAATATGGGAAGTTGAATTATATGTACATGTAAATGCTTCAACAACACCGGTTTGATTTTCTTCAGAAAGAGAAAGCCTAAAAAGTCTGTCAAACAAGGCAGAAACAAATCTGTAACAAGTGGTGCACAACTTCTATCCAAAGTTCGCCTGTATAACGTAGTGGCAAATTATATATACCATATTATATTGAGAAAGAATGAGAAAGCATCGCAAAGTTTTTATAACATTTATGATTTCTGGAAGCAAAAAAGAAAAAAAAAAAAAAAGAAAAGAAAAATCATTTTTTTAAATATATACGTACTGGCAGGCGACCAGTCGTGGCCGTTTTTGTTACTCTTTTTATCTTGTGACGGACATATAGTGATTAGTGATTCTGTATTTTGGTTTAATAAACCAGGGGTAACTGTCGTTATAATACTGATTTATTATTTGAAATAGACTATAACATGTGCCTGTGACAGATCCTCAAACTAGGTCACCAAAACGCATTGAAAGACGAGCGTGGCGTACCAGTGATGGCCGTCACGAATGCCATGCGTTGAATCATGCATTTTTCGAAACCTTGTTGTGGATTTAAACTTTGATGATATGTCATTGTAAGTCTGTGGTCTTTGTCAGAATTTAATAGTTTTAGCGCGTTAAGCACAGATAAAATATAAGCAACAGTCAGAAACGGACTTTAAAACTCTGACGTAGTCATTTCGTAGGCGCACGCTACATTACGTCGAAAACAAACAAAAATAATGGTTACACGTGTGCTGTCATTTTTAACAAGAATGTAGATGCTTTTTTACAGGCTAGTTGCAGGTTATACCTTTTTGTCCTAGGTAATTATTAACAAATCAATTTGTTCATGTTTATTTCGGTATTTAATTATGTGTGTATCAAGGGTTTTGATCCCCGGCAAGGCAATAATGTTGTTATGAGGGTAGCTTGGGGGGAAATTGTTAACCTTTTGCCTTACGGGGAGATAATTTAAACAGTCTTTTTTGTGGGAGTTTCTTTTGTTTCCTTTTACAAAATGGACAAATCTGAGACGGATCAAATACGTAATTGCGCGTGCAAAATGCAAACAGCCACAACTGGTACGCGGCCACCACTGGTCGCACGCCAGTATACAAAAAACAAACAAACGAAAGAATTGTTTCTTCAATACGTTGATTTGGCAGTTCTTTGTGTATTGTACTTAATTTTTTTTTATTTCCACAGTTGTTTGTGTATCTTTTATAATCTCTCAGAATATATAAAAAAAATCATTTTTATTTTGTTCTTCAAAGGTGTATATGACTTCCACCAAATTATTCTGAAGTTCTGCATTTCTTTTAAATTCCATGCAATTACCAAGGTATTAAAACGATCACTGGTAATTATTCAACCACTGCAACCTGTCTGACCTTACATGGATACACGCCAACAATATTGTATATTGTGTTATGCCAAACCTTCAATCACTGACTTGCAGACTGAGATCTCTCAGGAAACTTTATTTGTTATTTAGTACTATGTAAATATGATATTAAGAACATCTTACCGTAAAAATTCTAAACATTGGGACAACGAAAAAATTAAGAAACTGTCCTCAAACTCTCCTCATTAAAACATTTTGGATTTTCAATGAAGTAGTGTGTCTAGGCGATACAGATGAAATGGCAAACAGTGTAGAACCTGATCAGACTGCTTCAGTAGCAGTCTGATCTGGATCAACTCTATTTGCTCAGACCTATCTGTCCCAATTTTAGGTACACCAACAATTATACAGGCTTTAGAACAGTTTGGATGTATGACAATAGACATTGTACCTTTTTGTACTGAAAATTGTTCTGCATATGACCAACGACAAAACTACATGTAACAAAGTGGCATGTACATGTACGCCCAGAGAAGACTCAGATCAGCCTGAGCTGCCACCAAGTCTGATCAGAATATTCGCTGTGCGTTTAAAGGTTAGCTAATCCTTGCGGGCAGCGAAGACTGATCAGACTCAGCGGATGGCCAGGCAGATCTGCATCTTCGCTTGGCGTTTATGCCACTTTGTTGGTTTGGTCGTGTCGCGGTTCATATGTACTCTTAACGCACAACTCTAATTTAAGGACATTTGCTAGGAAATACTTCCTACACTGGAACCCGTCTAAGACTCTGTGTATGTTCTACTTCATATATAGGCTCACACCAATGATGAAATAAAAAATATACATCATCGTGCAAAATTTTAAGAAATCTGAACTGGAAAGATACACCCCTAGAATGTTCTTCCGCAAATATCCCTAAACAACCCAAGAGGTAAATATCAGTTCCAAAATGACTTTTATATTACACTAAATAACTCAGTCATGTCAGTATAATATAGGAAAAGATACTTCTGTCCATCAAAGGCTAAATTACTACACTGATACAAGATGCTTTAAAATCAATTTTAACTACGATCTGAAAATTCCTAAAACATAATTGCCTTTCTCCAATATTTTGGACCATACAGAAAAATGCTACACTGCAATTTTAATTAAACACATTTATTTTGAAAGCAGAACTATTCAGCAAACAGAAAATTAAAAGAAAAGCAGAGGTCATCGAGCTTATTTTTTTTTTACTTGACAAACTCTACCCCTACCCCCACATAAATCACTTGGAAAAATTTACATAAAACTACGTAAAAAATAATGTAACGCATTCAGATAAATTCCATTGTGCTTTCGCACCAGAAACTGCCATGATATGAATAAAAAAAAGTCATTTTAGAAAGTTATAATCCACCAAATTTAATCACAACTTGAATAAATGTCAAAGAATAAAATATTGCAAAAAGTCCTAATTTTACTGTTTTCCTAAAGTTTAGGGTTAATTTTAACACATACAATGGTAAAATGGCACCGAAATATTATTTTGACATCACTATTTAGCCATTTCCTTATCCATTTATAGTAAAATATTGACCCTAGCATAACTTTCATTGTTGGCGATAACATGAAAATGGCGACTTCCTAGCAAATGTCTTTAAGAAGTTTGGCAGTTATAACTGGCTGTACTTGTGTTTTTGAAGTTTAACTTCCATATTTAGTTTGTCTGTGAGGAAGCGTAAAATGCCGACACTGTGTTGGCCACAAAATTTAATGTGCGCTGATTGTTTGGACTCTACATAAGTCACAATATCCACAGTTGTTAACTCAATGTGAGCCACCTTATCTGGATCTATGCTACATGTATTTGCGTATTCAACTTTTATCATTAAAGGCCCTATTGCTCTATCAGCATGAAAATGTTTATTGTGAGGTATCGCTGCAAGCAAGTCGCCATAGTTTCTTCATGGTAAATCAAGGCGATTAGCCAACTTTGAACCAATAAAACATCATTGAGTGTCACATAAAATGGATTCGAAAATTGATTTGGGTCATTTTAGTTGCCAACCAAAATGACCTACTTTCGATTTCGTAAACAATGAAAAAATGGTAAAAATACAATGTACAGCAGTGGAGTCCCATTCACTATACCGCTTTTGTTTATATTACATCGCTAAACGGGAAACCAGAAAAGGAAATCTGTATTTTGTAGAACGAATTTTCGTCTTTCAAAAACACGTTCCCCATACTTTTTGCTAGGCATATGGATCAATCTAGCCACATCATCCCATATTTTATCACCAAACGTGAAGATTAAAGTGCTTTTCATAACGATTTGCGATTAGACTTTTTAACATTCATAGGACTATGGAGACTTTAATGGTACTTGTACCTACTTACATGGCATATTTTATTAGCCTTTTTTGTATAAAAAAAGAGGTTTTAAGCAGATTATGGCAGCACTGTTGAACATAGCTCTATGTGGGACTTCAAAAACAGTATGTTCCAATTATCATCTGTTTATAGCCATATTCTGTCTTCTTCCTTGACAATTGATTTCCCTTTATCTGGCCCCATACCTGTTCTTCAGTGAAAAGTCTTCTGGAAAGTTTTATCTCTGAGAAGCATGTTTCAATAAACGGTCATTAGGATATAATGCAATCAAAAAAGTATAAAGCCGGGTCGTGGATTGTGTTGTCTGTTATTACATTATAATAGCACTGAATTAAAGTATTTTAGAGAAAAAATGTGTCAGAGATTTTTTGATAACTTTTAGGTTTCTATTCCAGAAACATCATACAGGGTGGATGATTACATGCTTTCGCGTCACTCTTAGTGACTCTCCCCGCTTCGCGGTAAATAGAGGATCTTACATTAGTGCCCATGTATTATTGAATTTATTAAACGAGTTGGGGAAAAAGATAAGATGCGAGGCTTTGCCGAGCATCTTATCGGTTTTCCCCAACGAGTTAAATAAATTCAATAATACAGGAGCATGAATGCAAGATTCTGTTTATCACATGACACTAAAAGCGCATTTTATTAGCAAATTTTGCATCGAAACGTCATGATTTCCCCATTAGAAAAAGCGACGTTTTATGGACGTCAACGCATAACGCTACGACGTAATTTGCATATTTAATCCACTAGTGGATTATCGATTTTAATGCATGGTTTTATTACACTCTCAGATGCGACGTCATGTGATGAATGTTTTTCTTGATTTGTCAGCGAATTATCTTTTTTATGAAAGAATTTAATTTATTGTTGCACAAGCCAGCTAAACATGGATACAATGCAACTTGATGATGAAAATTGTAGCTTCCATTTGTTATGATCAAGCGCTACGTCTTACATCTTATATAGCTATGGCAGAAATTGTGTTAGAATCAAGATCGTTTGTTGCCCTGCAGTCAACATGGGAATTATTTGCAAGTCAATGTGGTTTCAGAGGTGTCCATTTCCATCAGTGAAAGTAACAAAACTGAGGTTTTCCAGACAAAGTGTCTTCTTTGATAATATTTATTGAGTCTGATGTCATTAATTTCTTCACCGGGTATTCATTTATGTATTTATTTATTGGGTCCATCTCTAGATGGTCAGTCAACCCAGGTTTGGTATATTTTGTCTAAATTTATACATGATATATAAGTACTTTTTTATCAATGGCGGAGGAGGTATGATAGAGAGAAGAAACCGTGCAGACTGGAGAGTACCCTATATACTGGTACTGCACGGACCTGCTGCATGAGGGCTGTTATGTTTTATCATTTTATTTTAATTCTTGTCTGTCATGGTTGTATGTCTCCTCTCTCTCTGAAAACGGCTCGATATCGTTAAGGTAAATGGGTAACCAATGGCGTCATATATCTGTTATTGTAGCAACTAAGAGTTCATACTGATATTTAAAACAAGTCCATGGCGTCGTCTCACTTATGATTCTAGGGGAACATGGCATACAGTGTATGCCATGCTCTCCTCGAATTATAGGCCTAAGTGAGATGCTACCTAAAATTTATACAACGGAAAAGCGTGATTTTCTCAAACCTATACGAAGATCAAATTTATTCCCAGATTCAATTCTCTGATGGAAGTAAAATTGATCCCTATATTCATGTCTGCTGAACTTTGGCGCATGGGTACACCCACATGTTTTATTTTTTTGCCATTTTACAAAGGGAAACAAAATCGAGTCTCCCTGTTTGCTTTCCCGGAAAACGTCGCCTTTTAGAATGGTATCTACTCTTGAAAAAAAAAAAACTCTCATTTACCTTATGCGACGATTCTATATACACCAGAGACTGATATTCAGCTTATTCCTCTGTCGAAAATGCCGTACAATAAAACGTTTTCTGGGCTCAGCGAGTAAGGGGCCTTATAGTTCAGTTACTCTGGCTTATTTGAGAGAAAGAATTTCAAGCCTCTGGTTCGAACACATTTCCTTTCTCAGACGATTCAAGATACAACTTGTCGCTTTACGTCTGCTGTAAAAGAGCTATCGTAAAGTGCATTTACATGTCTGCTATAATCAATCTCGGTTGAACGTGTTGCAGAGGGTGTTGAATGGAGAATATTTGCCAGTGTCAGTAGGACATTTTGCAATGCATCTGTGTGAAGAAAACTCAGGAACTGGAAACTGCATAAATGGAGGCACTTCATAAGCCCAAATTGTGATTGATGGTAATAGCTAGTGCCAACAATACATTAAAAAAATCTAAAAATAGGGACATCTTCAAATACCCTAATTATCCATAAATTGGAACAGCATGGCTTTACACTTTGGAAATCGACCAAAAATATTGGCCTTGATAACTCTGCTCCTTTCTGATCTGGATCTGCACTGTTTTTTTTTTCTCTCCCAATATTTGAAACTTTTACGGAAGTTAGGGTGGTTGCATGACGGTAAATGGATATACTTTCAGGGTAAGCAACTAAGTCCTTTTTTAATAGAGGTAAAGGTTTCCCAAAGCCCAGTAGCCGTAGGGCAGTGAGGGCTAGAGGCCAACTGTGTCTTGGGCACAGCTGTGCAAGGCGGAGCCCATCCCTCTAATTTCGCTGCCTTATTCTTCCCGTTTTAATAGAGGTCATCCCTTAAAGGAATATCAAAACTCTGATCTTCTAAGAGCTAATTCTTTCCTTTAAACCCCATGATATTATTTGAGGGAAGTAAACAGGAAGTTGCAAAAGTTGTTCCCCCTTTGTAAGAATTAAGGAAAAAGCTGAAGTTATACCTACACACCTGCACACTTTGAGTACATGTATTTGGTTTTGTTGGTTATTTCCATTTTGCATTTCATGTTTTAAAGCAGCGCCGGTTTTCATCTGCAAAATTCGTAAGTTCCCTTTTTTTTAAATGCGGAATCTTTCTTTTCTTTTTGTTCGTAAATTCACGACTTCCAAGCATTTTTGTTTATCCCAAAGATTTTAGTTCAATTCAAATATATACCGTTCTGATTTGCGAACAGCAGGTATCACTATTTTAACACGCGCACGAAAATTTATCCATGTCAGATAACTCAAGAAACAGCCATGCCACCGTTGTCTGCCTTGCATATTTCATCTTGGACCCTATGCTTATTCTGTAGTATTCCAAATGGTGGTTTAGAAGTTATTGCAAGCAACCGACGGAACGACGGTCTTACAGAATGACAAAAGCTTACGATTTTACATGTAGACCCCCCTCCACACACCCACACACTCACTCCCACACACGTTCCTAGAGACGTTGGACAAAAACAGGGAAACTGGCAAAAAGGACCACACACTTTGCTAAACAGGGAAACGGACAAAAGGGAAAATTTAGACATCAAGTGCAGTAACAATGGTCTTTTATGAATACTTGAATACTTTAAGAGCTTTCGGAAAATCTTTGCGATAACGCAGATTTTCGATCCGATGAATTAATGTACCGCTGGTAATCAAGTAAGAACATGGAGATTCGAAATTAAGATTTTAATTGTTTGTTGGAGGTATTTTGGAATCCACAGAGCACTGCACACAACGTGTATTTTACCTGTAGAATTCATTATTAAAATGAAATTAATTCTATAAGGACTTTTGTCTGAGAGAAATGAACTAATACAAAAGAATGAAAAATCAGTTTTAATTTCATGTTTTGAGCCATAATCGAGCCGCGAAAAACCAACCAACAATGTGGAATGTGCGCCAAGTGACGACTCAGATCAGCCTGGGCATCCGCCCAGTCTGAGCAGCGTCCTCGTTGTCCGCATGAAGGTAGCTTAGACCCTCAGCTACCCTTTAAGCACACTGCAAAAACATTTGATCAGACTGGGCGGACGCCCAGGCTGATCTGAGTTTTCGCCGGGCGCATATGCCACACTGTTGGTTTTGTCGTGTCGCGGCTCAATTATTATCTTGTTTCGCCATTTGAAGAGAGATGCGAAGGCTGTGTTTGGGAACCAACACAGTCGAATTCCATATCCTCCCCCAAAGACCAAATAGGAAAGGAATAAATAATGATTGCACACAAAGCAATGATGACAATATAAATATAAATAATCGAAATAAATGAAAACTAAAAAATAAATAATAATAATCAGTAGCGACTGCGAATTTTGCGGACCAAAACCTCCTAAATCCCAAAACTGTTAAAAAGTTACAGTTTGTGTGGAAAAAAGGTCTCAATTTTAAAACGATATATAAAAACGGAAAAACAAGCAATGGGCAAAAAAGAAAATGCAGACATTAGGCACCGAAACCCACGACTATTTGGTTTGCTTTTTTTTTGCCTTTAAAGTACATATGCAGAACAGGTTTCAGTACAAATAGGTATGATGTCTATTGTCACGCATCCAAATTCTGCTAAATCCTATACTCTTTTTTGATGTAAAATGTTCTTAATATCATATTGACATAGTACTAAAATACCATAAAATTTCTAAGTAGAAGACAGACAGGGCTGAGCAAACAGTGTAGACTCTGATCAGATTGCTCCTTTAGGAGCAATATGATCAGGGTCTACACTGTTTGCTATTCCATCTGCATCTTTTGGACATATCAAGAAACTGTTCCATTTTTACGACATTCAAAGTAATCTTTTTAGGTGTCGCAATTTTTAGAACTTTAGACTCTTTTACGGTAACAGCTATGGTTTCCTGAGAGATCCCATTGCAGTAAGCAGTGATTGAAGGTTTGGCATAAGATAATATACAATATTGTTGGCGTGTATCCATGTAAGACCAGACAGGTTGCAGTGGTTGAATAATTACCAGTGATCGTTTTAATGCTTTTGTAATTGCATGGAATTCAAAAACGATGCATAACAGCAAAAAAAGCGGACCACTTAATAATTTGATGGAAGTCATATTAACATTCATTTGAAGAACAACAAAATTTTCTTATTCTGAGAGAATAGATAAGAAATAAAAAACTTGCAAATAAAATAATCCATCAATCGATAAAAACGACGATAAGGACAATCAACGATGACGTGCCAACTTTAACTACATGTGACAAATGTGAAAGGAGGCTTTCAACCGTAGGACTGTCATCAAAACTGTTACACGGCACTGTCCAAATGGTTATCGAAGTATACTCGAAAAAAGTATTTTTACCCTGCGATTTCTGGAACATTTCAAACGTTTGGTAAAATAAATCATTTCTACCTTCCATTTTGCTCATTTCGCAAGTTTTATACACATGAAGTTTGAATCTATAGCCTTTGTCTTGACCAAGTCCAGGCTTTAAGTCAAAGTACCCCTAAAATGAAAGTTGTTTGAAATCCTATAGAGAAATGATAGTGTGTCAGTTTGGTCGGGCATATCTTCTAAAATTGCAATGAGTTTTAAAATTGTTACAGCTTGCTGACCTTAAAAATGATTAAATTTGATGACTATCGAGCAATTTTGCAAAAAATTCATAAATTGGCAAAATCGAAATTTTTGGTGAATTTGTTCCCTATGGACTTCTGACCACTTTGATTTTGAGGGTAGTGTGAATTGAAGTCTGGACTTGGTCAAGACAAAGGCTATAGATTCAAACTTCATGTGTATTAAACTTGCAAAATGAATAAAATGGAAGGTAGAAATGATTTATTTTACCAAACGTTTGAAATGTTTCAGAAATCGCAGGGTAAAAGTTTGACCCCTTAATACTTTTTTCGATTATATAACGCGGTTCCCGTTCGGCTATTTATGAAGATTGTAGGTAAACAAACTATCATGGAATGCAAGAATGTCATTTTAAAGAAGGCATCAAACTGCGAAAACGACAGGAATAAATTTACTCAAACATTTTTCGTCATTGTGGTCTACTCTGAAATCGCATTTAGTGAAAATGTAAATTTTTGAGTCGGTTACGATAAAAAAATTAATGACGTTAACATCATTTACAGCACTGACACGCACACCTGCACACGTTTGATGCTGAATTCAAAGTACATGTATACATCAGTGACGAGGCAAGCCTAAGAAGCTAATCTTGGCGATGTTTGATTCAAATGCTATTCTTGTAAAATGTAAACGGTCAAATGATGTTGTTGGTTTTTGTTTTTTTCAAAAGGCCACTTTTTTGAGATTCCGTTTTAGTGTTCCATTTTATGGTTTAATTAAAATAAGATAAGAGGCAGTGCATGACACTTATAAGTAGAAAGGTCGCAATGCATGACATAATTTCCTGCCATTTCTCTTTTTTGGTTAGTTTTGCGATTTATAATAAACCCTATACATATTTGGTAACCTGAAATATGGGAGATCCAAAATATAACAAATTTTGGGGTGAAGCGCACATGCATACATAGTATTCTGAGATTTTCTTTACAGTTGACTAGAAACCATGTTTTTACACTCCCTGATTAACCATTCTCATTCACTGGACAAGAATATCCCTTTCTAGAGCTGTCTAAGATTTTTCTATTTCGGCCTGCTATCTCAGACTAGGCTCAAAATGCCGTCTCAAAATGTCAGTCATTGCTGTATAGTAAAACCCAATTATGTCACACAATTTCAACAAATTCCATTGCTACCTGTCATGTAAATTGCATGTAGGATATTAAATTGACAGCAAATGATGTACATGGAGTGCAACTGTAGATTTCTGATTAGCTGCTAGTCATTAAAAATCATGCACAAGGTGAAACTGACTCACATGTCAGGACTAATAATAGAAAATTAACTGAAAGTTTATAGGAATGGCCTCAACAATCTGTTTTATAAAATATAAAAGCTGAGGAAATAATCAATGATGGGGTTCAGGCCTCGACTAGGAAATTTCAGCCTCGTTTTCAGATTATTTAAGTCTTATGCTCGGCAAGCCTCGCAAGCCTCGCATAAGACTAAATAATCTTAAAACTAGCCTTAGATTTCCTTATCTCGGCCTCAACCCCATCGTAGATTCTATTTCTCTTGCAGCTGCCTTTATTTTGAAAAGCTCTATATACTCTCAATTATCCTCAAGCAAATACAAGTCACTTTGACTTATGATTCAGATTTGAAGTGATCTCATAACAAAGAAAGCCATCAAGCCAGATTTTGGTCAATAAAGAAATTATAAGAGAATGAGATATGAACACTTAATAATCCAGACAAAAAAGAATCGTACCAGTTATCCACTTTTGTCAAAAAACTAAATTGAGCCGCGACACGAGAAAACCAACAAAGTGGTTGTGCGCCCAGCGCAGACTCAGATCAGCCTGGGCTTCCGCCCAGTCTGATCAGAGTTTTCGCCGTCCGCATTATGGTAGCTTAGACCCTTAGCTACCCTTTAAGCGCTTAGGAAAGAGTCAGAACAGACTGGGCGGATGCTCAGGCGGATCTGAGTCTGCGCTGGGCGCACAACCACTTTGTCGGTTTCTTGTGATGTGGCTCAAATATCTGACGTCAATGAATAAAAGAGTACAACGCCACTTTAACCTCTGATATTGAAGATAATTATAAAGCTGTCAAATGTCGCGGCACTGAATCAATCACTGGGCCCTTACCATGACCATCGATTGCTTCTCTCTCGCCTGTCTATATAAATTTCGTTTTAACCAGCGATTTGTTATTTGGAAACCGAAATGTTACTGTAGGTTTTGTTGTGCAGTATTTTCAGTATTAAGGTGGTTCGGCCACATCACAAGGCTTCTTGTCAAGTTAGCAAAGACGATTCTACAGGGCACAATGACAGGAAGAAGAAGAAGAAGACAGAAGAAGAAGAGGTGGAAGACAATATTAAAGAGCGGACAGGGATGGATTTTGCCAGCACAATTAGGACAGCTGAAACAGGACAAGGTGGAAACGGATTGTTGCGAAGTCATCTATGGCGTCCCAACGACTTTAATTTGCAAGATTGTGGGAAAGGATAGACTAGAACAGAGAACAGAAATTTTAACGCCTGGTAAACGCGTAATTCCTTTCCCAACATACATAGTGTATGAAATATACAAACTTTCTCTGAAAGGTACTAAATGAAACTTACCATTTAAGTCAGAGCATCTTTAAATAGTGTGTCTCCAATTTTAAGATGTCTTGCTGCTTATCTGCTCACCTGCAATAAAAATCGGTTTGACTTAATATAAATGTAAAGAGGTTTCCGTATAAAGACATGGCTGATACTATAATGAGAATTAACTTCCACAGTGTCATTATAGACAGACTCGATGCCAAGAGGTGCAGCAATTGATTCGTTCCGCTGAGTCCCTTGGAGATCAACGTTACGAGAAATCAAACAGCAACAACAACAACCCCGGGTCATTGTGTCTCTTGGTCACATAGTGGCAACACATCGAGTCAGCCAATAAATTCATCTTGATTTGGGGTTACTATGGTCCATTGAGTAGCTGAATGAATTTTCAGGGTATCATTTTTCACATCTTTAGCTGTACAGGTAGCATAATTATGCTATGCGCTTGGAACGAGACCCCCTCTCCCCCTGCCCTCACGTACAGGCAAAGAAATCATAGGCCCTGCAAAGTTTTTCTGGTATTGTTTGTATTAGACTCATAACTTTAGCAGTAAAAGAGGCTTTCTTGCTATGGTACTACAAACATTAGAGTCAAGAATTGAAATTATTTACTAAGGACCTCTGACGGTTGTAATGTTAATTTGCCTATAAAATCAGTCAAAATTAAATTTTTGATATACCCAAGAATTTCTCTTGAAATTTGTTGTTCTCAACTTCCCCTAACTGACTATGAATTTAATTTCTGATTTTTTAGCGCATAGACATCAGTTTTTGGTGGAAAAGGCCAAATTCTATCATTAAATGTAATGGAAACAGGAAAAGTTTTTTAAAGATACTTCCCCCCCCCCCCGTGCCTCAGCTAGCCACTTCGCATGTATGTGTGTACTATCATAATACACATTATATAAGAGTGGCTTGCTGAGGCACGCGGGGGGGGGGGGGAGATAGTCTACAGCTGAAAAACTGAAAAAGTGGTTGGGGTACTTACACCTTTTATATCTATAAATAGGCTAAAGTCCTATTATTATTGAAAAGATATTGCTTAATATCAGTATTAGTAGTGTGTGTGTCAGTTTAAGCATAATTATCATTAAAATTTCGATATATTAGAAAACCAAAAAAATGGACTTATTTTCAGAGACTAAAAAATCACGTACCCCTCTTGATAAAATCGGTTTAAGTTAGTCTAGAGGCATGCTAATTTTTCAAAATCACTCTTAAAATGTCTTTACAGTACACAAGTCTATATATTAATGCCAAATATTTCAACTTTTGCTGCCCAAGGAAGGTGCAATAATTTGTCGAAAAATAGGCAAATTTGCATTGATACTGTCACAGGTCCTTTAGAAATATCACCAAAGCCGCTAAAAAGCAAATTACCGATGACTCATGTTTGATTTACAGAGATGCAAAATGCAAATCAAAACATACACACACATAGACACACAAACAAACATACACACACATAGATACACACACTCCTTCTGCTCTTGCTCCTCCACCCCCGCGCACCACCACAATCACAAACACGACCTCGTACACCCAGAACGACAGTTGAATGACCAAAATGTCTCTTCTTACCAGTCACCTACTGATAAATTCTAAATTTTATATAAGCAACAAAAGCCAGAACAAAGGATGTCTCCCCAAGGACATCTTATTACTTGAAACATTATTTAATAATAGGATAAGATTGAAGAAATGAAGGACAAATGTCTCAAGAGAGCAGCAAGGCACGTGGCATAGCTATTGTCTGAGACAGCGAAGAAGAGGTGAACAGGTTAAAGAGCCAATGTCTTGCGCAACATTGTCTCACTGATTTACACTAAAGCGCAAAAGAAAAGAAGAAAGTTGAAATTTGCAAACAGCGTAGATCCAGATGAGGCGGCTCATAATGAGCCGCCTCATCTTGATTTAGGCCTACACTGCTTGTCCTCTAGTCTTTGAATTCTCAATACGATAAAGCTAGGATGAAACATTTTTTTTAAGTTTTGCAGACGTTAATCTTGTCGTCTGCTTTTTTTTGGCGCTTTAAAGAGTCTTGTTGGGAACATGGCCTCTCATTGCCTTCATGTACCACTGAATTATATTAGCTCGGGTGCATATCATTTACTTGCAGGGGATGTGAACAGGAATCCAAATACCGGGTATAATAAACTTATTATTAAATTTTATATCCCCGAATACCGCAGCAAGTTTATATGTCTTGATATGCCGTGCCCATTCTGTCTGTGCCTAAATGTACCAAAGTATTAATTTGGTCATCTACAATGGAATTAGCTTTGATCTGTTTTCTAAATTCAATGCGTAGACATTTTACACCTGTTTTAAAATGTTTAATTTACTAATTCAAAATAAGTTAAAATTTTACAATTTTAAAGTCTTATCCCATTTGGCTATAACTGAAATTTTTTTCACTGGTCAGTCCACGATTTGTAGAATACGGAAATCTTACTCTCGGGGTCTAATTTTGACTAGGGACTTCCGATTCCAAGTGTGCCATTTCCTACCATATAGTATCTTACATGGCTACTCATAATGGACTCCATAATCTTATGCTCAGATGGATGGAAGAGTCTCATGTACCAGACGATTGGGACCTTAAAGCACTTAATGTTTTGGCATGATGCTACAAGATATCAGTTTTGAGCCAGTGACGTGAAAAGCGCCCTACGACATGGATAAATACCGAAGATTCCAAATAGCCTACTGGTACATATAGTCTGGAGCTTTGGTTTTTGGTTTGACAGAAATCGAACATTTCAGAAGCCATTTCAACTATAAATAAGCACCGACTGGGTGTCGGATTGCATTGCTCGCATATAAGAAACCTTTGTTATATGTAAGTACACGCGCGCGGCTGGATTTATAAATCTTCTGAAGGCCCTGCCTGTACAAGGCTATGCTTCACAGTTCTATGTTAAATGTAAGATCTTGTACTGTTCACATAGCAAATTCGAGCGTCAGTCTGAGTTTCTAGTTTGTACATATAATGTACACCAAGGACTCTTTTGGAGTCTCGCGGCTGAAGTTTCGTCTGACAATTTAATACCAGAAGCCCTTGAAAAATCATAAGCTGACAGATGTATAGGAGAAGATGCAAACCGCATCTCAGAATAAGGTACCCTAAGGGCATGGACAAATAGCGAAGAACATGTATGAATAACGTAAAATTAAAAAAAATTAGGACACCTAAAATAATGACCGCAATTGTCCTAAAACTTGAGCAGTTACGGTTTCATGCATCTAAAAGATGCAGATGGAAAAGCAACTAGTGTAGACGGTGATGAGGCAGCTCCTTAGGAGCTGTCTGATCTGGGTCTGCACTGTTTGCTCTGACCTACCTGTCCCAATATTTATATTTTTTACGGTAACACTCCAATGAAAAAATGAAAAACAAGCTTGCGTAAGTGCACAAAATGCTTTGAATTTTTCATATTCGTATATATAGCATAGGGTCCATTATCACGTGACGCATTTCAAGTTAAGTTTGACTGGCTTTGTCTTTGACATAACTATAATTACATATAAGCCATTCTGGCATATTCATCATGTAGCTGCCATGTTCTGATACTTGTTTAAGAATATGACAATAAGATTGATACTCGAAGAACGTTTATTTGGAGATGAACCAATCATAAATAAGAACGATTTATGAATTTAAGGCGGAAGGATACGCCGCCATTGTTTTGCCGCACTATTTTCAAAATGAATCAAACTTTTGTGACTTTCTGTTTGGTTTGCTGGACGACCCAGAAGCCCTCCGAAAATTGGATCTACCCTTGGGGGAAAGAACTTGCTTCCCTGGTTTAAAGGAAAGAATTAGTTCTTTGAGGAGCTTTCATTTTTAAGTTGATCCCGCTGAAAAGGAAGACAAAAAAGAAAATAACGGAGCCTCCCTTCTTAATAAGAACAACTCTTAATGTAAAGGCTTTGCTTTCCTTAGAGCAATTTCTTTCCTTTTAAAGCAGGGAAATATGATTAGAGAATTGCTTTGAAATCCCATGAAAGTTCCAATTTCCCTTAAAGTTACCAAACATGACTAGCCTGAATATGAAGCAAATGCCAAGACAACTTTCAGCCAAGCTACAAACTTTGTTTCGACCTCATCCTCGAACGTTCTTACTAGACATATCATCAGTAGTCATTCTCTGGAAGAGTTAAAACGTCAACAGTAAAAGAATATTTACTGTTTCCGCTAGATATACATGTAATTGGGACAGTTTGTGGACGAGTGCTCTCGAACGAAAAATGTACTTTTCCTAAAGTACATCAAGTTATCGTAACTTTCTTTGTATAAAAATTTTGAGTATATTATATAAACCGAAAGTTGTATTTTATAGTTAATTTAAGAAAAAGAAAAAAAAAAACATCGTCAAAGATTTTTGGTTTTGGTAACTGAAAAGAATGTCACTTCCTTACACCATGTATCCATGGGTAGTTCTCCTTTTCTCTTTTATCCCTTTCTTATTGTCAGAACCTGTATCATTACATGTAACATGTATTCTGTTAAAAACTCATCTTTATTAAGATGTAGGTTACAGTGACTTCCTGTTTCCAACTCTGGACAGTGTAGCCCTTCAAAATAACGCCTACTCTTAAAAGGAAAAATTTGCCTGATCCTACAGAGTAACTTCTACAGAGCTGATCCCATGCCAAAATGAAAATGGCAGACTTACTTCCCCTGAAAGTGTAACCAGTCACATTAAAGACACACTGAAGAAAACAAAGAGAAAGAAAACGGACAATAAGCATCAAACTAAAATACCTGCCTTTGTTCCGTCTCTTACGAATCACACTGATCTCTCTATGCCTCTATCACTTTGGTTTAAACATATTTTATTCAAATTTATTATCATATATTATTTTGATGGTCGATTTCTAAGAAATGGTGTGAATGACGCGGCAAGGGTATGGTTTAAGTACACAAAGATTATCGCTCTAACGTATCATGCCAGTTTGGTTTCAAAATGTATTGAAATATGCGAGAACAATTAGCAGGGATGACCATTCGAAGATTTCCTTTACATAGTTCAGAAAACAATAACAAAACAAAAAGAAAATAAAAGCTTGGTCAAGAAACAAAATCTAACAAAAACATACTGAGACTATAGTAGGTATCACGTCAAGATGGTCTGAACTGGTAGGTACAGCCAACTGAAGAAAAAGAGTAGGCAGACAGAATAACAGACCAACCATTCCTTTCTGCTCATAAGCGTCCTTAAAGCCGGGCGCAAACAAAAGAAGAAGATGCGAAAAGCATTTCTTCCAAGCATTTGGTACGTCGAATCCAAATATATTCCCACTATCCTAGCAGGCCGTGTTTGTTTCTCACGAGCAAACTGAAACTGAATCCTTTGCTTTGAGCTACCAATAAATCTCTCCTTATGTTAGTTACACTCTCAAAGCGCAAAAAGGCAGACGACAAAATGTACGTCTGCAAATTTTAAAAAAAAATCTCCCAAGCTACATCCTATTGAGAACTCAAAGACAGGAGAACACATAGTGTAGAACCAGATGAGGCGGCTCATTATGAGCCGCCTCATCAGATCTACACAGTTTGCAAATTCAACCATTCTTTTTTTTTTGAGCGCTTTAATGATTAACTTTCTCATCTGAACTAGGCGAGGCGCTATCTGCGGAGAGATATCTTTCACTTGTTTGCAAGTGTAAATTAAGAAGATTGAATTCTGGTGGAAAAATGACGTTAAAACGAGGGTGTTTGTGTGTTAGATAAACACTTATTTTCATGCACCACGCAAATTTTGATCAGATTCGCTTTAATCAGAACAACTAACGACGAATTCTGAGAAATACATCATTGCCTTGTAAATAAATGATAGAATCAATACGGAAAATGGTAAAACATAACGATTTCGTGGAACTTACACGAAAATAAGCATGCTGGCAGTATCTCCTGTTATAGTTATCTTCCGTACAGGCCAAGGAACTTTACACGGTATTACCAGTGTCTAGAAGACCAAGATGAAGGAGCCCGGGTAGCTCAACCGGTTACATGTAAGCACTAGCCTGCTAAACTAGAGGTCAGGGTTCGACTTCTGCTAGAGGCAGAACATTTCCAACCGTAAACAGGGTTGCATTGCACACGGCTTTTCATTATCACTCTCCCATCGTCCTGATATGACGAAATACTGTTGAAAAGGACGTAAAATCGCAAATCAAACTGCCCAGAACAATCAGCCTGTGAATACGACAGACATGAGCTAATTTGTTGTATAGTACAAGCTGGCTGGAGTGGCTTGGCAGGTTAGAAAGAGGACAATGACGCCAAAACAATTGTTTGGCTTGGCATTAAGTCTCAGACTGCCTGATTTTGTCTAAAATTGCACCATGGCTAATCGGAAATCGCAAAGTGAACTTCTTTCTGTTCCAAAACATTTATAAAACTGAAATTCAGGTGCAGTCAGTGCAACACATGACACAAGCACTATACTCTGAGACAAAAGAAAGTACGAACTTTTTGAATGCTCATTTTTGCCTGTCTTCGATGCACAGGTCTGACATGTTGCATGATTCTATTACATCATGTATTAAGCTTCGTTCACACGAGCAAAGTTTCTATGTCACAGAAACTTTAACAAAGTTTGCCAAACATTTTGCGTTTACACGAAGCAAATTATTGGTTAAAGAAAATGTGGCATAGAATCTTTGTCAAATAAACTACGGCAATGAAATATTTGCTGCAGTGTTCACACGACCAGATATTACCTGCACATATAAAGTTGACCAATGCAGCAATGAAACAAAATCTTTGTCACATTTTCCACGCTTATAGCAAAGTTCTTTGTACCATAATCTTTAACAAAGTTCTACGTTTACACGAGCAAATGTTATTTATCGAAGTAACTTTGTCATATATATTTGTCAAAGAAATTTTGTCATATTTTTGCATTTACACGAGCACATTTTTCTGTGTCAAACCTTCATTTTCACAGAAACTTTGCCCGTGTGATGTCATGTAGTAAAATTACTGAATGAGAACCCTGTTTAGCAACACGTATACGCAAATGTCGCTTTTGCATTATTTTATAATATAAAGGAAAGAGTTTGCTCCTAGGGGAGGGGTCTCAGGCCCTGAGAAATCTATTCCAAGATTATATTTTAGCTGAACTGCCTTGTGTCAATGGATTTCTGATAAATTAGAGTAAGCATCGTGGTACTTGACATTGGTCGTTCATTTAGAATACATACAAAGGAACATACGCGGCCATACTCCAATACAGCTCTTTATAAGGCAATTATTCGCCCGTTATATTAAGTTCGATAAAGTCGGTCTATCAGACAGCTGATGTTATTGGCATTAATCTTAACCGTATTTATACTTAAGATTAATGGGCACACCTCCATATTTATTCGCCCCCTTTTTTACAAAAAGGGAACAACTTTTGTAACTCCCTGTTGTGGCTTCCCTTGGTCGCAGCCCTTTCAAAAGTGGGGTCTACTCTTTAAGGAAAGAATTCATAGCAGCAAATTCTTTCCTTTAAGAGCAGATCACCATCGAGTAGCGAACAAAGATGAAAATGACAGAATTGCTGTCGGTGAAAATGAATCTATTCACCTATATTTTCGGAAAGAGTGAGTGAGTGAACTCGGGTTTAACGTCCCACCAACAACGAGGTCATGTGGAGACGGGACTCGGTTTAAAGTCTCATCCGAAAGACCGGAGAAGCGGGGGATCGATTTTGCGACCTTTTCGGAAAGAACTCAGAAATTATAAGATACAGTCAACTCCCGATATCTCGAACATTGATATCTCAAAATATCTTCTTGTATCAAAGAATAAATTTCCTATTTTTATTTAATTTCAACTTTTATTATCTCAAACTACTGATATCTCAAAGTAAATTTACTTTGAGATATCAGTAGTTTGGGCTGAAATTTGACTGAGAGATATCGAGAGTTGACTGTATGCATTTGAGAACATTTCAAACAATCACTGTAGACATGCAGTTTTTCCTCCTTTGGTTCAGAGAGGTTAGAAATGCTTGAGATCAGTTACCATAAGTAAATTACCCTATGGGCATATATCGAATAGTCTGCAGCATGATGGCTGGTTTGCGTGTCGAAAACCATAAACATTTGCTTGTGTAAGTAATTCTTTGATAACATTTGTCGCTTCGATGAACTGCATAGAAATCCACAAGAGATGAAAGGAACAAAACCGTCAATGACATGCAGTAATTTAGAAGCATGGCACTTAAGGGACTATGTACACATTAGTTTTAGGAACAAAAGAGACATGCTATTTGGATGTGACATGCTCTCCAGAACCAATGGTTTCTGGGACATATGCAAAAGCCAGAATCTACTAGTCCAACAGAGCACTACACCACACATTAGTTTTAGGAACAAAAGAGACATGATATTCAAATGTGGTATGCTCTCCAGTACCACTGGTGTTTGGGACATATGCAAAAGCCAGAATCGACCAGTCCAACAGAGCACTACACCAAACATTAGTTTTAGGAACAAAAGAGACATGATATTCAAATGTGGTATGCTCTCCAGTCCCACTGGTGTTTGGGACATATGCAAAAGCCAGAATCGACCAGTCCAACAGAGCACTACACCAAACATTAGTTTTAGGAACAAAAGAGACATGATATTCAAATGTGGTATGCTCTCCAGTACCACTGGTGTTTGGGACATATGCAAAAGCCAGAATCGACCAGTCCAACAGAGCACTACACCAAACATTAGTTTTAGGAACAAAAGAGACATGATATTCAAATGTGGTATGCTCTCCAGTACCACTGGTGTTTGGGACATATGCAAAAGCTAGAATCGACCAGTCCAACAGAGCACTACACCAAACATTAGTTTTAGGAACAAAAGAGACATGATATTCAAATGTGGTATGCTCTCCAGTACCACTGGTGTTTGGGACATATGCAAAAGCCAGAATCGACCAGTCCAACAGAGCACTACACCAAACATTAGTTTTAGGAACAAAAGAGACATGATATTCAAATGTGGTATGCTCTCCAGTACCACTGGTGTTTGGGACATATGCAAAAGCTAGAATCGACTAGTCCAACAGAGCACTACACCAAACATTAGTTTTAGGAACAAACGAGACATAATATTCGGATGTGGTCTGTTCTCCAGTCCCACTGGTGTTTGGGACATATGCAAAAGCTAGAATCGACCAGTCCAACAGAGCACTACACCAAACATTAGTTTTAGGAACAAAAGAGACATGATATTCAAATGTGGTATGCTCTCCAGTACCACTGGTGTTTGGGACATATGCAAAAGCCAGAATCGACCAGTCCAACAGAGCACTACACCAAACATTAGTTTTAGGAACAAAAGAGACATGATATTCAAATGTGGTATGCTCTCCAGTACCACTGGTGTTTGGGACATATGCAAAAGCTAGAATCGACCAGTCCAACAGAGCACTACACCAAACATTAGTTTTAGGAACAAAAGAGACATAATATTCGGATGTGGTCTGTTCTCCAGTCCCACTGGTGTCTGGGACATACGCAAAAGCCAGAATCGACTAGTCAAACAGAGCACTGCACCAAGCATAAGGATTGGGTCACAGGGTAGCTAGGGTAATGTTTGCCTTAACATTGAAGCATCATTTATACATATATGCTAAACAGGGCAGTGGTGATGGGGCGGCTGGTAGGCTTTCTTCAGTATGTGCAATGTTATATCTGTAGAAAGCTTAACCAAAATGAATTGATAATGCAAAACACTGCAGAACATTCGACCGAGTCGATTAAATGATAACGGAACTGCTATAGCTATTTTTCGGACTGCGGGTGTGGGCTGCAGCTCTAATGATTATCAATTAGCTAATAGCTGAATTACTTTATATAGAACACAAAATTTTGTAAGAGTTTAGACGAAACGGTTATGCACCAAGTAAACAGAATTCACCGTACATGTTTTTCCTCAACAATTTGCGTTCTTTGCCAGAAATATGTATTATTTTGAATTTCATTCGGTACATCAGTGATTCCAACATAACTGATAAGCCTGCTTTAATAATTACCCTATCTTGATTCATGAAAAGATTTTAAGACTTCCTTTAATTTCATACGGAAGTAATTACATGTAATGAACGGTTTCACTGATAGTTTCCGCTAATATCTGCATATTGAATTATTCATCGATCTTGAATATTGGCCTTCTTGCATGATCAATGAATGAAAGAAACACTTTGTTTTCCTGTGTTTGCTTTGTTTACCTTTGTACATAAAGGTTGTCTTGATGTTAGGATGAACGAATGAATGAATGTCTTGCGGTTACAGTGTTTCTATCATATTGAGCCGATGGACGGGTGACAATGAAAGAACCTCATTTACGGCTGAAAACGATTCTACCTCCAGCGAGATTCGAACCCAGACCGCTAGATCCCTCTCTGAATGTCTTTTTTTTTAATGTTTCCAGGGAAGCGGAAAGGAAGTGTTCCCCTGTGTGAAACTGGTGGGAAAGCTTGGAGGTGTACCAAACCACCTTTAGAATATAGAAATGAAGAAAATGATACAGAAAAGCATTTTCCATTGATCGGATACAGATATCGGATAAATCCTAATAAACGCCTCTGCTCTAATAAAATCCTCCTTTCCAAAAATAGTTTTATATGGACTTGGAAACCTCCGTTTGTTTCTTCAGTTTTGAAAAGAGAAACAACATGAATTCCTGTTTGCTTCTGTGAAGGACGTGCATGGCTCTTCCAAATGGGATACACTCTTCAAGGAAACCATTTGCTCCTCTTTCCTTTATGAGTGAATCCCATAGGAGAAGAACTAGTAAGCTTAGGAGAAGAAGTAAATGAGCATACGCTTTCGTTCTAATCCTATTACGTACATGTATGTTAATGTATAGAACAATATTGTTATTGCCATGAATGCTAGATTTCTTGAAATAAAAAAAATATGTTTAAACCGATCCCATATGAGAAGGGAGGCAAAAAAAACACAGGAAAATAGTAGAATTATTTCGGCTGGAAGTAAATCTATTCCCCTAAATACTGGTCATTTTGAGTATTTTGACAGTGGCTGATTTACTACTCATTGGGCTCTTAATACACTGTAACAAATCGCGCTTAGCTATAAAACACAAGTGGTTACATGTTTGGGTGTAAACATGTTTAGGAATATGTCATATAGCTAAACATGTATGCCTTTTCTATTATTTTCCCGGACAAAGTCTGCTAAACACGTTTTATTCTGTTACGCGTTTCAGATGAATCCATTTTCTCTTTTCCCCGTTGAAGAACGAAAAAAGAGACGAAAATGTTGACAGAGGAAATTTTCAAAATAAAAGGTAGATATAATCAGTTTTGTACATGTTTAATTTCTAAACATAAACCTAAACATGTTGCAAATTGAACATGTTACGATTTAAACACATAAAAAATCGGACTGCATTTTTTGCATAGATTCTAAACACATTTTTTTTACAGTGTAATGTCCCCCTTTCGTAAAATGCAACTTTACTAGGATTAATACTTTGACTAGAGGACAGTTAAATGCTGAAACCTAATTAAATGTAATTGTTGAACTTGATTATCATCTAACTTAACTAATTCATTAGAATCAACACGTATTATGCTAATTAATTGGTTCGATTAAGTTATATTCAATTTGATCCTACTATAATTGGTTTGATAACACATTAATTCTTAGACAAATTATACTGAACCTTCTTTCACCTTTGGCACACGCTGTCAGAATCATCACTTAGACAATGGCATATATCTTGTGCTCCAAATCTGCCCAAGTTTTCGCCTTTCTCGCAGGATTTCTAGGGTGCGACTCCAACCGGTCAACACATGTCCGACCAATTTCTTCAATCTAATGCATAACATTGTGTAGTGACGAGTACAGCTCGATAGTTCCTTCTTAGGAACAGAAATCGAATCAGATTGAATGCTTCACTAATCGTAATTAACTTTTAAGTTATAAACTTGCTTAGAGCATTTTCTATTGAATTCCTAATCGAGATGCAGTCGCAGTAGTCCAGCGCCAAAAGATCATTATATAGAGGATCTTACACGAGTGGCCATTTCATATAAATTTTTATGAAACTCGCCGATGGTTCGTTTTATAAATTTCATATGGAATGACCACTCGTGTAAGATTGACCTTTTAAAATGGGATTTAACGCCTTCAAACTGAACATTGTTTCAATAAGAAAACGCATTGTTGACATGGATGTTGTCAATGACGTTACGTGTTCGCGCCAAAGTGTTATTACACGTGTGGTCATACGATTTTTATGACACGACATATCCACTGAATAACAGCGACGTCATATGATAAATACATATGTGCACTAAAATGCATAAAGTTGACATAATAGCACAAAATGCAAATACGTACATATAAAACTGGTCATACATCGATTATGTAAAATTATGATCGATTAATCACTTACATTCTGCAAACGAGTAATGATCGAATATCTCGAATAATCGGCAAACCACTAACAATTTTTTGTGTTTACTTGACTCCATTGTTTTGCATACTTTACTCCTTACGGTCAGTTTTATTAAAGTCCTCTTATATCTGAAGGAATAACTTGTTCTGGTCCAGGTTGTTCAAAACTAATGACGTCGTTATTTAACGTTACGTCAAAATTTCGAACGTCAATATCTCAATTACGCCAATATTTTTTGTTAAAAATGTGAGAAGGTTTTGCAATACAAAAGCATCTCACATTTTTTTCAACAAAAAATATCATTGTATTTGGTAATGAAGTCGTAATGCACTTATCGAATTGACCTCTGAACGCGCTCGTTAGGCTAACAATGCTTTGAATAACTGGGCACAGATGACAGAGCCACCTTTCTTCGCTGTCTTAAACTACCACAAGAATTCTTGTAATGAATTTGTTTCAGTCTAGGATCCAGGACAGTATCGAATAACGGTGGCATAAAACAGTATCCTAGTTTTTATTATGACATTAATACCCTATGCGTAAGACAATGATACATATTGTATAAATCGTATGTTATCACTGGAAGCTGCGAGAATTAATGTCTTTACAAGATAAAACTGTTCCTGTTTATTCATTTGTAACGGACGATGGCGTTGAGTTTTGACTTGCAAATGATGAGTTTTGCTAGAAAATCAATGTTTCTCTACTCGCTTTGACTGGTTATCTATTAACAGCAGATGCAATAATGAAATCAAATGTTTGCTACTGAAAGCTTTTCTCGGTTTTTGTAGTTAGTCTTAAACGGGCTTTTATATTTAATTCAGCGCAACTGCGCTGACCTTATTCTGTGCAAAACGTACACGCAAAAAGTGTTATGAGCTCGTCTGAACGAAGTAAAGCAAGAGCTATTGTTGTCAGCCCGGTGTAGGCGCCCGCATCAGCGTCCGGAATTTTTGGTTAATTAAAAAAATCTTAGAATTCTTAGAACTTAACACTTTTAAGTTCATGATGGGCTAGCGCCCGGTCAGGCGAGCTATGCTGTCTGGGAACAGATCTTGTTTTATGTGGCAAACATAAGTTCTTTGAAATGATTCCACAAAAATAAACTATACTAAATCATATAAACTATTAAACCTATATATTTAGACATCTGGAATTATCATTCCGGAGAATGTTTTTCTTTCAGCGAAAGCAACTATGCCATTTTCATTTTTGACTTTCTCAATAGGAGCTAATTCTTTCCTTTAAAAGTGGATCGCAACCTGTGAAGCAATATGAAGTCCTAATATTGTTTCTTTGCGGAAAGCATGGAAGTGAACCAATACACTACAAGGTGATCAGTGAATGAAAGGTTCTGCATCAGCTTAACCCATTAATGACGAATGGATTCTACTACTCTTATGAAATGGAAGAGTCCATTCATTATTTTAGGGGTGTCTGGAAAATTTTCACTTTTGATTCTTGAATTTTAAGCAAATAGTGGAGACCCTAATCAGACGCCGTGTTTTGCGGCGTCTGATCTGGGTCTTCACTGTTTGCCTATGTCCCATTTTTGGGACGCTAGGCATTAATGGGTTGGGATACATGCTCTATTGTTGGAAAAAATCACAAAGTATTTTTGTGCTCTAAATAGAATTCTGATTTAGAACAAAGCCTGAATGTTTGGCCTGATCTTTATTAAATAAACTATATTGATATCAATATCATATTTGAGTTTGGTCGATCGTAAACTATTCCTGATAGTTCCATGCAGGTAAATGGTGAATGACCGGTCAATTAATTATCTTCGGACTCGTATATCAAGTAATTAACTGCACTGATAAACAATTTGGTCACTTTCATTTTGTTTCTAAGCGTCCGTCTCTGTATTGCAAGATAGAATGTAAACGCGCTTTTCTGTATTTTATTTCTTCAGCGATTTGCATTCCTACTCAATTGGGGTCAACTCTTAAAGAAAAGAATTTGCTCCTCTAAAAGCAAATCCTTTTCTTTAAGAGTAGACCCCTATTTTGAAGAGTTTTGTCGTCCAGGGAAGCTAAAGAAAGTCAGTAAAGTTGTCTCCCTTTCAGAAATTGGCAGAAAAAGGTGGCAGAAAATCCAAATACCTTAAACCAATACGTGCCTTGAAAAATAAACATCAAACTAAAGCATTCCATTGATTTTTGAATTCACGTTGCAAAATGATTGCATTGCTCAGTCGATTAAGAACTTGATTTGAATTCTTAAAAGCACAAGTGAAACTTTCATGATGAATAAATTGTGACCGGGTTGTTGAACTACCTTAACCCACTAATGACGAATAGATTCTACTACTCTTATGAAATGAAAGAGTCAATTCATTATTTAGGGCTGTCTGGTAAATTTTGCTTTTACTTCTTTTGTAGAAATGCTTGAATTTTAAGCAAACAGTGGAGACCGTGTTTTGAAGCGTCTGATCTGGGTCTGGACTGTTTGCCTATGTCCCATTTTTGGGAAGCTAGGTATTACTGGGTTAAGGGTGAACTTTAATTCAAATATACGCAAGAAAAAAAAACGTAATGCACATGGTGAAAAAGGTCAGATTTTTCACTGGCATCGAAATATCAGCTTTTCAAGGGCCTACTGTGCTTGCAGTAGGTGCGGATGGGGGTTGTGTGGCCTGTTTTCTCTCGCCTATGATATCTCCTCTCTGTCTCCTCTCTAGGAGACAGCTTGATAAAGACTAAAATACTATCTAAAAGAGCCGTTCAACCCAAAACAACCATCAAACCAATTCAGCTTTTCAGAATTGTTTGTAAAACAGATTGTATTAATTCCTGATCATTGCCTTTCTTTTCACTTTACAACGCCATGTTTTCCGCCATTTTATTTTCTTCATGTACCTTAACTAGAAAAAGGAAGTAATATGAGAAGTTACTCTGCCATTTTAATTAAGAGTCGGCCCCCATTGAGTAGGAAGGCACAAGGCAAAAACTGAAAAGGACAGACTTGCTTCCCGCTGAAACTGTAAGAATACTTGCCAAACGGATAGTCAAAATGCAATACATGTGCAATATTGCTGAATGACGCGCGCAAGAATAGCTAAGTACATAACCTATTCACCACATAGATCTATTTATTTTCAGTGTCCGAAACATACTGCATTTACAAACATCTATAAAGTTCCATAATGGAATTATATTATCTCGTTGCAGAGAGGACGGAATACTGATTGACTCCTAAAGAAAGAAGTTATTCCGACATTATTATATTAATATGTACAGCTGAGCGTCTGAATAAAAGAGCTGTCATTTCGTTATGTTTACAATTCAGCAGTTAGCCATTCATGTCATATAAATGCTCGATTCTGAATTCATCCCATGTGAAAAATCATTTACCGAACTCAGAGCGATATTGTCTGCCTGAGCCATAGAAATATATGAAAGCAAACAAATCTGTGAGTGCCTCTTATTCACAGTGTATAATCGATTCCGCCAATTTTCGCTTCCTGCAGAGACTGTCCGTCATATTTGGCTTCCGCCGAGACTGTCCGCGAACTCTTGCTTCCTGCAGAGACTACTGTCCTCAAAAAATGGCTTCCTGCCGAGACTGTCCGCGTGACTCTGCTTCCTGCCGAGAGGCTCGGCAGGAAGCAGAATCACGCGGACAGTCTCTGCAGGAAGCCATTTATCATGTACAGAAGTCTCGGCAGGAAGCAGGAGATCGCGGACAGTCTCGGTGGAAGCCAAATATGATGTACAGTCTCTGCAGGAAGCAAACAATAAACTACAATTGAGCCACATCATGTGATTTCCAACAATGTGGCACTGGTGACGAGACAAGGCTCTGATCAGACTGCACATAAGTGCAGTCTGATCAGTGTGGTCTGATCAGAGTCAGCCATCTATGGAAGTGACCTTAGCCTTAGAAGCAACAGTGCGGTCTCTGATTTCTTTGTATAAGTGAAAAGGATGATCTGAATATCACATGACACAATTGCCACATTGTTGGAAGTCACAGGATATGACTCTACTGTCACGATCTATAATTGCTGCACAAAATACACTCGTTAGATGAATGGGCATACCTTCATAGCAGACTTAAAGAAAAGAACGATGAAAAGAGAGAGAGTACAGTTTACTGATAATCTCACACAAACACCACGTAACTATAATGAATATGCTCGCAGAAGGATCCAAGCAGATATTGGAGTCCATGACGAACTCCTAGCCATGGTCAAGAAACAGAAACTGAGGTGGTTTGGCCACATCTCAATGTCTTTTGGCATGCAAGGCACAGTGATGGACCAAAGAAAAAGAGATAGACAGAAGAAGAGGTGTGAAGATGTGAAGACAATATTAAAGAGTGCACGTGGACAGGGATGGACTTTGCTAGCAAAACTAGTGAAGCTGAAGAAAGGACTAGGTGGAAAGGGATTGTTGTAAAGTCATCTGTTGTGCCCAAACGACCTTGCAAAGCTATGGGATAGAATAGACTAGACTAGTTTACTTTCAGGAGTACATGTAGCACCTTTGTCATTAATGAGCCGCGACACGACAAAGCCAACAATGTGGTTGTGCGCCCAGCGCAGACTGGGATCAGCCTGGGCATCCGCCCAGTCCGATCAGAGTCTTCGCTGTGCGCATAGAGGTAGCTTAAGCCCTTAGCTACCCTTTAAGCGCTTAGCGAAGAGTCTGATCAGACTAGGCAGATGCCCAGGCGGATCTGAGTCTGCGGTGGGCGCACAAACACTTTGTTGGTTTTCTCGTTTCGCGGCTCATTATTATAATAAAGCTTAGACGAAAGATTTTCTTTTACGGAGAGGAATTCTATAAGCATTTTATTTTCATTCCAATCCAAATTAACTTTATTTTGAGGATATCTTGTATTGCATGTCAGTGAAATAATTATTATGAATAAAACATTTAAACTAAACATTTTCTTTTTCAATATGCAGACGTAAATTTTGTCGTCTGTCTATTTGCCCGTAGTGACCCTTGATATTCGGACACAAATGTCTAAGCAATCAGCACAATTGCATTCTAAACTAAAATCCTGAGTCAGATAGTCTGGTCTTAATATGCCAAGTTACCAAGTGTCTTATTACACAGCCACTGCTTGTCACCAACAATGAGATAGCACTTAGACCGTTCAGGGCCAAGTGACCGTGTATTTTGTGCAAGTGTGGTGTCAAAGTGCAAGTAGATATATAAAGTGTTGATTACATAGATAAGCTCCTTTGGGACGCGTAGTTCCATTTAATTATCGTTTGAAAACAGTCATACCAGAATTCCCGATTGGCAAAGTTGCAGTTCTAATATGGATCAATATGAGACCTATCTTCAGATAGATTGCAAGGTAATTGTCTCCAAGTCATTGTTCAATGCGTAACCAAACATCTACATATGAGCCGCGACAGGAGAAAACCAACAAAGTAGTTGTGCGCCCAGCGCAGACTCAGATCAGCCTGGGCATCCATCCAGATTGATCAGACTCTTTGCGTTGCACTTAAAGAGAAGCCAAGGGTCTAAGCTACCTTCATGCGGACTGCGAAGACACTGATCAGACTGGGCGGATGCCCAGGCTGATCTGAGTCTGCGCCTGGCGCACAACCACTTTGTTGGTTTTGTCGTGTCGCGGCTCAATTATGTATTTAGGGATAAGTTGTACAGCATGAATAATCCAAGGGCCGATAGGCCTGAATCAGGAAAAAAACAATTCTAAGTACAAAAGTTTCGGCATCTAATTACAAACTGCTAGCGAGTTATCATTGAGCATGCAGCCCTATTCGATCCGTATGGTTCTGCTCTAATATAACGCACATCCCATTTGTAATTTAGTTTTGTATACCTTAGTGCTTATTGATCCACACACCTGTCAAAACGCTATTTACTTTACACACATAATTTCCGACAGCTAGTCTTCCCTGAATTTTAAATTGTATTGATATTGAACTAAACTCTTGACACTTAGTGCTTGCGGCATTTACAAATAAATAATTTTGGCACCGGTATCCATATATAGACATTGATACCTAAGCATTAATTAGTTTAGATAATGAACTTATATTATTTAGAGACTTATGGAAAAATAATAGTGTTGCTTTGAATAATTTGAGCAGTATACATGTACTTGCACTAGCCCGCCAATAGGATTCTATTTGTAACCAAATTTCCATTTTCACATTGCAGATAAAGATATTGTCCAACTGTATTAAACAACAGCAGCCAATACTTACAAAGAATTCTACATAGGACTGTCTGTTTTTTCTTTCTCTAAAATCATGAAGTTATTACACAAGTCATGATGGTTCTTGTATTCAGTGGATGTCGTACAATTCTCTTTTGTGAAAAAATGACTGACATATTACATTGTTAGTTATTATCCTGGCTTGAACAAAATCTGTAGCAATCGCTCAAGTCATTTCTCGATACAGCGCCGTCTTAGGCAGACGCATAAATCTTGTTGTTATTGTAAAAGTTGTTAAAGTTGGAACACCGAAAAAATACCGTTATTGTCCAAAAATGGAACAGTTTGGTTTCACAATGAAATAGTGTGTCCAAAATATGCAAATTGGAATGGCAAACAGTGTAGTCCCTGATCAGACTGCTCCTTCTGATCTGGGTCTGCACTGTTTGCGCAGACCCATCCGTCCCAATATTTAGATATTTACGGAAAAAGTTTGTGCTTTAAATACAATAGTAAGACATACTCTTGTCATTTAACGCTTTTGCCAATATTTTACACAAAGCCACGGTCTGCATTCGACTCTGCTCTCTATAAATAATTGATACATCTAAAATTATATAACTGTTTTTCTTCAGAGGTTTAAAAATCGCTATTTTATAATATGAGATATACACATGTAGATCCTTTTTCAAGATCTTCCTTTTTTTTTTTTTTTATTTGCTAAAGTCATCAGAAAAACTTTCGTATTACATAACTTTACCTGTATATTAGAACGAGACGTGTGGTGAATGAGGTCAGTTTCATTTGGAAGCAAAAGTACCAGTTTTGTTTCCCTTTTCAATAGGGTTCAAGACCCCATTTCGGAAGGGCTTCATGGCTCAGGGAAGCAAACAGGAAGTCAAAACGTGATCTCCCCTTGAAAATATGATGAAACATCATGGAGGTGTATCCAAACACCGTAGGCAGAAATGGATCAATCATAATCTAGCATTAGAGTTTGGCAGATATTTGATGAACTCGTCAGAAGAGCTTATGTGTAATTATTGTAATGTCAAAGACACTGAACATCAAACTAAACTTCTTGTCGCAGTGGTCGATACGAACATCAAACTAAACTTCTTGTCGCACTGGTCGATACGAACATCAAACTAAACTTCTTGTCGCACTGGTCGATACGAACATCAAGCTAAACTTCTTGTCGCACTGGTCGTATCGACCAGTGCGACAAGAAGTTTAGTTTGATGGATCGTGAGCCTTTTTGTTTGTTCTTATATCGCAAATGCGAGAGTACAGTTACAGTAAAATTGTGAATAAAAAGAAAAAAGGTTTGTACCTATACAGCTGAAACTAAGAGGTTCTATAAGGTAAAGGACTTTTGTTTCTGTATCCAGTGTTTTTAAATTTGCTACATTAGAACCAAGATCACAAAATAATCTCCAGCATCAAACATGTTTTTCTCCAGTTATTTCGGCTCGAAAAGTTCGAATTTTTGTCCCTATACGTAAAGAGCGTTTTAAATGTTCTTGAAAACGGAATAATAGTTCTGGATGTTGCTTAGTTTTTACTAATGCCGGACCATTTATTTCGGCACTAGTGTTCCGATGACTGTTTTAGTGGTAATAATGTTCACAAAATTAGAATAAGTGGAATTTTTCACTACTTTATCATTAGCATGCTGTCTGTTGATACGGCTGCTTCTAGCAATTTAACAATTTAAGTAACAGTTTTATGGAACAAAAACAAGGAAAACAAATTTGAAACTTCGTCTCCTACAGTTGTCTTAGATATAGCTTCTACTTTTTGTCTTTGTGCACAGAAGAGATACGATGAACTGTCAATCCACCAAGCAGAAAAATGTTACATGTAAATGGTCGTTTATTGTACCGACGTCACTGAATCGGCATTGATAAAATGTTGCTCTGAATATCTTGTTTCTGATTCTACGTACCATGCAACCCACAGTATGCAAAGTAGTGTAAAAACTCGAACTGACATAATCAATTATAATGCAAATTCCTCTCGACACCAAATGGGAAAAGCAACACAAAGCCAATCACCTTAAGTACATAAAATGTCAAACGAATCTGAAAATTCAATATTGAAATTCGACAAGAAAACAGTGCCAACAGCAAAGGCCCAGCTCGGACAGTGTAATAAAAAGTTTCGCTGTTCGCACACATTATATGTTAACAAATCATAATTTATATTACGACATGTGCATCCGCACAATCTGGTCAGTTTTCCCTTTCTGCGCATAGCAATTTTTTATTCCTGGTGAATCGAAAAATGGAAGGAATGAAGGCTACTCAATTTGCTCAGGTGCACAGCTGATTTGAGTGATTATTGTACGTACACCGCTTAGTTTTTTTTGTGCAACACCAATCAAACTGTTGCTAGACTGCCCGGATGCACAGACTGCTTTGAGGAAGTGCCCATCCCTTTTTCAGGGTCCAAACTCCATTACCTTATTGATGCTTTTGCTGTCAATATGCTGCAGTGATCTAATACACGCTAATAAGTTATTAACTTTCCAAGTTTTTTTTTCTGAAATGATTTATTTTTCGTTCACCTTTTTGCATTATAATAAATTTCAGATGAGCGTGCTTTCATGTCTTGTTTGCATGCAGAATTGTTACAGAATCGTTGGACATGACAAAAATATTCGTATATAACCTAACTGACTGTTTTATCAGATCTGAGAGCTTACGCACTGCTCTGTCATACCTCCGTTTACCTATCTAGCCAAATCTTTGGTTCGGTCTGTCAGCATGTCAGTTCATCTAGCTCACTATTTGTCAAGCTTCGTCTTTGTGTGTTCTTTAATACTTGTATGCTGCCAAAATTGCCCCTTACCCAGCTACGTTCTGATGTGAACCCTTTAGAGGTTTTACGCTTAGCTAAGCGGAATTTCAAGAGATACAGCTCTGAGCAGATAATACACGTCGCACTGGTATTTAGCCCGGCTGAAAATTTAAATGCCAAACTGCCACAAATTCTACAGCGTTAAATATTTCAAAAGGAGCTGCCAAAGCCGCGACACATTAGTGTGCTAGGTTCACACCAAGCTGAAGAAGATGACGAAAATGCTTACAAAAACAACAATCATGCGGCAGTTAATAGTTTACCGAGCGGGACACACTCCGTAAACTGCTAGAAAGGCAATAGTTGCAAACAGATGCAGCAATTCGCAGGCCTCCCTACTTCTCCATATTGCCTATAAGATGTACGGAGTACGGTAAATTTTTCTACAAAGCAGCTCACAGCACCAGAACGAGAATCAATAACAACTCCTCAATCAGTTTTTACGGCGGTTGAAGCCGTTAATGTGACAACTAAAACTCCCCATGCCTCTAATTAAAACACAAGTTTCACTTTCACGAACGATTAACACATCTCACTGACTTCTCTCTGTGTTGTCATCACAGATGACTTCAAAGATGTCAATTTCGATGGAACTAAAGCATTTCAGCTAAAGTTAAACACGAATTTCTCCTTATTATCGAAACATTTAAAATTGGTGTGAGAATAGTAAAGGGCAGGAACGTAGCCACGAAAATCTATCCACACCATACACCCATTAAAGATACGTGTACATAATTGAGCCACGACACGAGAAAACCAACAATGTGGTTGTGCGCCCAGCGCAGACTCAGATCAGCCTGGGCATCCGCCCAGTCTGATCAGAGCCTTCGCTGTCCGCATGGAGGTAGCTTGGACCCATAGCTACCCTTTAAGCACTTAGCGAAGATTCTGATCAGACTGGGCGGATGCCCAGGCTGATCTGAATCTGCGCTGGGCGCACAACCACATTGTTGGTTTTGTCGTGTCGCGGCTCATATAGGCTTGGACGGCATGGTAGCATTAACTAGTCTTGCACGCAGAATTTTACATTTCCTTGAAAGCCACTAAATCGGGTATAGCAAAACCGTCAGTACATTCAAAATGGATGAAGATGATAAAAATGTTTTGCAACAACAGGCTCCATTCTTGCAGGATAGAATTTGTCAACAGTAATTTTATATCATTAATATCATTAGACTGTAGGTTCTCAAGGTTTAAGACTCTATTCTGCATGGAGCTGATGCAAACATTATTTTAATTTCGGTAATACAAAGTTTCGGCACAATAAAACTAACGCAGCATGCTAAAGCCACCGTATAACATTCTGATTTGCTTCCCCTGAAAATGTACCCATAAAACTTAACATTAAATTGCAAAACTAGGCATTTAATTGCGAAAAGTTCCTAGTCTACAATAAACTCTTCATTTTTCTTCTGAAAATTAACACAATGATACAAATTACGTCACTAGGCAAATATTGCAATTTTCACGCCTAATCTAATTATATTGCAAACAGGTCACAATTGATGATGCGGATTTCTCTTATGCCGTTAAGAATTTGAATCAAATCTTCATTTGGTTGAGCTGTGCATTCATTTAGAAAACTTAAAATGAAAAATCAATAGAATGCTTTAGTTTAGCTGTTTATATTTCAAGACACGTAATAGTTGATCGTATTTAAGTGAGCGAAATGGAAATGGCAGAACGCATGATTTTTTTTATGTCTATTCTAAAAGCAGGAGCAACATAAAATTGCTGACTTTATTCGTTTTTCTTTTGTTACATTAGTGCATTTTTTCAAAAGATTTTTTCTGTAATTCTTAAAAAGATAGTCACGTGTGATACTAGTGGTGCTTAATGTCCCTTTATTCTACCATTCTGTTCGCCCATGCTTTAATGGCAGAAGCTCTTTGCCCATAAAGGCATTGTGTCTGTTGATCTCCTAAACTGAGGACAAAGTCTGTTCGTAGTGCGGGAAGAAGGATTTCTAAATAAAAAAATAAATCCACGAAGGTTTTACTTGGGTGGTCGACAAAGCATAACAACTCAAAATTTTGCAACGAACAATATATTAAAAGCAACGTATACTATGTTTCCCAAAGTCTTTGCATAAAGTAACAACGATCTTTGACAGAATCGGGTATCTTTCCGTTCCATCAGTTTATTCTCTGGGGGCACTGTAAACAGTATAGTGATGTGGTTTATCTTATATTGAGCATCAATATTTATTTACTCTACATCTACATGTAACACCATCAAAGTTCATTTCTCTCTCTATCGCCATTGCGTTCGTCCCCTTCCCCATCCCCCCTCCCGCCCCCAGCACGTCCCTCCTAAACTTCTTATTGTGATAGTTTTAGGACCAACAATGCATCAATTCATATATGAGCCGCGACACGACAACACCAACAATGTGGTTGTGCGCCCAGTGCAGACTCAGATCAGCCTGGGCATTTGCCCAGTGTGGTCAGACTCATTGTTAAGTGTTCAAAGGGTAGCTAAGGGTCTAAGCTACCTCCATGCGGACAGCGAAGACTCTGATCAGACTGGGCGGATGCCAAGGCTGATCTGAGTCTGCGCTGGGCGCACAACCACATTGTTGGTTTTGTCGTGTCGCGGCTCATATAATACATGTAATGCTAAACATTTATCAATAAAAACATAAAAAACGACACCATCAAACGATTCAATTGAAAGCGTTCCATTTGCAAGTCAAAATCTTAACCTCAGTTTGTCTTTGCAAGGACAAGCGCTGTCCGGATGTTGCTGATAATGCGATGTCCTTTTTCTTTTTATCTTAGACCTGAACTGTCTTGTGTTAATGGACTTCTGATAAATGAGTTAGCATCTGCCACTTGACATTGGTCCTTCATTTGGTCTTCCATTTATTTATCAGACCTACAGAACATGTCTTCCCCCACAATATATAGCATAAAGATTCTAAATATTTGGACAGAATGGTTTCATCAAACAGTGAGGACCCACATCAGACTGCTCCTGAAGGAGCAGTCTGATGAGGGTCCACACTGTTTGCCAGTCCATCTGCATTTTGTTCAAGTAATTCTTCATTATTAAACCTTTGTTCTAAATTTTCAGGACAGTTTACGGTATTTCTAGGTGTCCCAATCTTTAGATTTTTACGGTAACCAAATCTGCACGGCCTTTGACCAATAAAGTCCTTATAAGCCAATTATTCGCCAGTAATGTTGTGTTCTAGAAAGACAGACTAGCTGATAGCCGCTGTTTTATTGATGCTAAACTGGCTTTATTATGAGTTAGAAACGTCGAAAGTACACCGTGAGAGTCTGAGTTTGGGTTCCATATGAGGTTAAAATTGTCTGGCTTCAAACCAGGGTGCTTCGCTTTACGATATACAGTTTGCATTGCTTTAAACTTATTGTTATTTTTTAAATAATGAAAGATCTATCTATAATTCATAAGAAATATATACGCGTACGTGTCCAGCCACCAATGATTATCAAGTTTTGTAGTTTCAGTCATCTGAAGAACACGCATTTTAGCTTTCTGGTTTAATACTACGAGTACTTGAGGAGTAAGAGTACGCCTTTATTAATTCTGCCATTTTTGCAAAGGCGGAACCATTTAATACTTATTCCTTGCTTCCCTAGGCAATAAACCTTTCCAAAAAGGGAAGAATTGGCTCCTGTTCTTTCAGAGTTGACTCCCAAAGACAAGCGGGTGGGTGGGGGGAGGGTGGCAAAAATGAAAATGACAGAGTTGCTGCATATATTGAACACATTTAATCTTTTGCCCTATTGCAGTGGTCAGGAAACCCTTAGAAGACTGTAGAATATTGCCTTAGACGTGTTCCTATGCGTAGACTGATGACCTATCAGGTATGAGTAAATGATGCACGCCAATTTCTTCCTTAATACTACAATTCGTCTTCAACGTTATATAAAGTGAAAACTGAAATATGACTGGACAATGGGGTAAAAGGAAGGCTCTTTTCAATATTACAGTTGTAACAGTATCCCATAGCTATCTGGGCTTTCAAAACTTAAAAGGATGAACTCTGTAGTAAATATGACTTATTTGCGCCGCAGCACGACAAAACCAACATAGTAACATGTGCGCCCAGCGAAGACTCAGATCAGCCTGGGCATCCGCCCAGTATGATCTGAGACTTCGGTGGCGGCATGGAAGCAGCCTAGACCCTTAGCAACCCTTTAAGTGCAAAGCAAAGACTCTGATCAGACTAGACGTTGCCCAGACTGATCTGAAACTTCGCTGGGCGTGCATGCCACTTTGTTTGTTTTGTCATATTGCGGCTCATAATTGCGGGAAGCCTTTGTTCTTTATTGAATGGTATATGAAATAACAGCTTTATCGCGTGATGATAAAAATAAATATTTGCTTGAGCATGGTAATACTTTGATAACATTTGACGCTTCGATAAAATGCATAGAAATACCCCAAGAGATAAAAGGAATGAAGATCTAAATTGAATGAAATCATGTGCAGTAATGAGTAGCAGATTCCTTAAGGGACTTAGGTACAAAGCACACAGTCATATTGCCGCTTTCATATTAACAATACCCTTATTTGAAAAGTAAACATGGTGTACTGATGACAATTTCAAAGCTACTGACAGCAATGCCTAATGTAACGGTATTTGGTTTCAGAATGAGAGATTTAGAAGCATTGGTGTACACACGGCGAAAACGGCATACGACAAAACAGAAAAAAATCATCTTTACAGCAACACACAGGGCCCGCATCAGAATTTTCCGCCTGGGGACTGACTTGGGTTGTGTGTGTGGGGGGGGGGGGGGGGGGGGTGGGGGGGTGGGGGGCGGTAAATAAGTTTTACATGAACAACCTTGCATTTCGTGTTTGCTTCTTAGGACTGTGAATGAATTCTTTCCAAAATAGGTCAACTCTTTTAGGAAACCGAGCAAATGCTGGCATGTAAGAGTCGTCCACACTGAGGAGGGAGGGGTGGTGGGATGGGGGGGGGGGGTGAAAATGAAAATATCTGAAAAGGTACCTATACAACTTGAATTATTCCCTGACAGGCGGTAGGAGGTAGGGTCCAGTAAAATAAATATTAAAAAAGAAAGGTGTCCCAATGCACACATTTGCTTCGGAAAGCCTGTTAAAATGATTACCCTATCTTGATTCATGAAGAGATTTAAGATTCCCCTTAATTACATACTGAAGATGTTGCTTTTAATGAACAGTTTGAGCCGCGACACGACAAAACCAACAATGTGGTCGTGCGCCATGCGCAGACTCAGATCAGCCTGGGCATCCGCCCAGTCTGATCAGAGTCTGCGGTGTCCGCATGGAGGTAGCTTAGACCCTTAGCTACTCTTTAAGCGCTTAGCGAAGAGTCTGATCATACTAGGCAGATGCTCAGGATGATCAGAGTCTGCACTGGGTGCACAACCACTTTGTTGGTTTTCTCGGGTCGCGGCTCAATTTTCAATGATAGTTGCCGTTACATCTGCATATTGCATTAATAATCGATCTGGAAAATTACCAGTTGCATGATCGAAATTTGAATGAAATTGCTGGTTTGCTATTTTCAGGCAAACATAATATCGTCACTACTACAATGTACATGTAAAGAGCTGCCTTTTCTTTTTATTTTCATCGGTACATAGCGGTCGTCGCTAAATTTTATCAACTTGAAAGAAAGACTCAATTTTGATACTAAAAATGAAGGCGGAGAAGGTTCAAGAATGGCAGGGTATGATAACAGACGGCTAGGTATGATTTACTGACGGCTGGGCTTAACAAAGATGGCTGGATTCAATGAATTATAACAGGGCACAATACGATTATATGGATAGACGGGTATGACAGGCCATGAAGGCCGGATTGATATAGCCGGATATTGGGTATAATTCAGTAGTGGCTGAGTATGACATATGATGGTTAGATATGATAAATTGATGGCTGGGGAGAATGATATGATGGCCAGATATGATACGATAATGGTCGAGTTTGATTTATAAAGACGACCATGTATGGCACATGATGGCTGACTACATATGATGAAGCAAAAACTGGCCAATGTACCGAAATCATAAGTTCCACCTCCTAAATCGAAGAACCGTTGACAGATCCGAAGTCATTAGATAAACCGACAATGATCCCTATACAAAGATGTGTTTAGGTGCTCGCGAGGAGACATCACCTGCCCATTATTATACATCCGCAAGCTCTATATATCCGACGGATTTGTCAGCGAAGTTGAAAGTCCTTTAACTAAAAGCCTGGCTATGTCTTGGTATTGGCAAAAGTTGTAAGTTTAGGAGCGGCCACGTTGTAAATACCAATAAGGAATACGGTCAGATACGGTGATTAAAAAAGACCAGGGATAATAAAATGACTACAATGACTGTCGGTGTTGGTAAAGTGATGACCTGGTATGATGCAATGACGACATGATACGATACAATGATGGCTAGTAAGGTTCAATGATGGCCGGGTACGATAAGTGATGGTTGGGTATGACGCAATGACTATAATAATGGTCGGGGAGGGCTGGGGGGAGAAGGTAATAAAATGATATCCCGGTATGATCGGGGATAATACAATGATGGATAGTAGTGTTTGGCGGATGGCCATTAACGATTTAGTGCTTGTTGGGTATGATACAGTGATATTTGGGTACAACACATCGATGGTGGGGTATGATGGCAATGTACTATTAAACGATGGCTGGGTATAAATACAATAATAGTCGGCTATAATTATTCGTATTAGTTCTTCCGTACGCGGAGCCTTTGTGCGTTTAATTGCACATGATCGCATCTGACAATTAATATACACCCGCAGATGCATGAGAATTGCAACCTTTTGAATATGGTTCAATAAATCAAGACCGAAACTTCATTATCAACGCAAGAATACTTAACACTTTTACTAGATTGAATAAAATGCGATCCCAACGGAATTCTGGCAATAAATACGTCGTATTAATGTATAATATAAACATTTATTTTCATATAACACGCAATATTTTATTGGATTCTGCTTAATCAGGAATTTAAACGATTAATCCTATGGAACACCTCATTACATTGTCAATTGCAAAATAAATTCTATGAGGTTAGAAAATAGGGAAATCATGGTGAATGACTCTGCAAATTATTGAAAACCACTGAATGAACTGTTATTGTAAATCGTGTGAATTTTGCAAATGCATATTTTTGTGAATTATTATTAGTTTAGATATATTTTATTTATAATTTCACTGACATGCAAGAAAGGATATACACAAAATATGGTAAATAAGATTGGATAAAAGCAAAATGCCTATAGAATTCCTTTTCCTAGAAAGGAATACGAATAAAATTAGTATTAAAGAAAATATTCAAGACATTTTTAAATTAGCGACACCCATGAACCAAGGCTATGGGCATTTCGCGATAGTTTGATTTTCGCAAAATTTCGCACTCGCGAATTTTTGCGAAAATGAAATCGTCGCGAATATTACCCGATTTATAGTATTATGCGAGAAGACTATATATTTGTAAAATATCAGTTGACCAATATCCACAACCTCCACAATGTTTAAACGATCTCTCTGTAGCAAGACTGTTCCAAACCATTGTATCGTGATAATCTAGGCCACCATTAGTCCTTATTTGACACGCTAATGAATATCCTACATATTGTATATTACCATTGAAACGTTCAGGAATTGCTGTCTGTTACGAGAGAAACTGTTCTTGTTTATTCACTGATAACGGAAAATCGCGGTTAGTTTTGACTTGCAAATGATGATTTCTGCTAGAAAATCAATGGAAGCCGCCACAGGTGTGAACAGACCTTAGAATAATATTTGCCAGCATGCATGAAAATGCACATGTGCAGGATAGCAAGAACATTCGCTTTTCATATATACTTTATACAAACTTTGTAGGATGCACATACAGACAAACAATGAATGGCTTGGAAGATCAGACTGGCCTTAGGATCAACGCACCAAGACTTTTTACGCATGTTGCAGTTCCGGTTGTTTGTAGTCCTTTGACCGTTTATCTATGGACAGCTTATGCAGAGATGATGCCGTAGATTTCTTGTCGACAACCTTCATATTGGCTGATCTAGTATATTATTGTGTTATGAGCAATTGAAGAAGGAATTTAGGCCAAAGACTGGAAGTGCAGTTGTGTGAACTTGTAGCCCGACCCCATTGCTACTTTTTGAGCAATAAACTATGTTTAAACTGAAGAAGGAATGTACATGGAGAAGAGTTGCTGTTCATCGAATGCCTGTATTAAACATGCATTCAGCCAACTAGTTACTGGGACCCAACCAAGTCCCTTCTCTCAATATATCTCTGTGTTAAGCACTTAAAATTGCAAACGAGGCGCGTTCAGTGGATTACATGTAACTCACAATAAAATTACCGTAAAAAATCTAGGTACTCAGACAAGTAGGTCTGGGCATATAGAGCAGACCCTCAAGGGCAGTCTCTGTTTGCCATTTCATCTGATCTTTTGGACGCATTATTGCATTGTAAAACCAGCCAAGCAGCCATATGACGTCGAAATGGCGTCGCATTGGCGTCGATGCGACGTCAACACGTCGCATCTACGTCAGTGCGAAGTCATTGTGACGTCAGGTGCCCACTGGGAGGCTGTTCCATATTAGATTAGTTATGATTATTATTTTATGTGTCCAATTTTTAGACCTCTTACGGTAAAATCATGCCTCTTTCGTCCTTCCATCCTGTGACCCATCCTGTATAGTGCCTTCTCTTCTCCAGGTTTTTTTGGAAGGGGGGGGGGAGGAGGGGCGTTAACGGCCCTTTGATACAGTATTTCGGTTTATATCGGGCCGTCTCCCAAAGAGACAGAGAAAGCAGAGAGAAATGACAGACAAGAGAAAAAGTCCAAAACAATCCCACCCGCACCTACTGCAAGCACAGTAGGCCCTTGTCCTACTATTATCCAAATCAATAGGACACCACGGCACTGGATGTTATACCAAGCACCATCGCACCACCCAACACTCTTCTCCAGGAAAGAATGCGAGCACAGGGTACTCGATTGCTGCCCTTTCGGCGCAGGCATCAATATAGCCCGCTCACAGGGGAAAAGTGTGTTCACGTTTTTAACTCAGTTGTAGGTGTGTTACACTCACAACGGTAGACGGAATAATGAAATTAAGGATACCAGGAAAAATACCAGTTCTCACAATTTCTAGAGAAAATATATAAACATCGTAACATTCCAGAAATATTATTTTGCAAGAATGTAAACCGTTCAGCATTAACCCGAATAACCCGTATCTTCATTCAGAAACCTTTGCTAATGAAATTATACTGACATATGTTTGAGCTAATTCACAAGCTTCTAGTACGCTTCTACTACACATTATATAGGGCCTCACACGTTCGCTGAATCAAATTATAGATACCTCCGTTTTTCTATATTCTGTATCGTTGGAACTCGTTTTATATGAGGTACCGTTTTACTATGAATATTTCTGTTTTGTGATATCACTAATTGAAATGATTGGTCAGCTTTAGACTAATAGAACATCCTTGATATTGATATTAAAAGCGTATAAAATGATTTCGATTCACCTATTTTCGATATCTTGAACATTCAACGAAAGTAAACTCGTCATTTTATGGAGAGATTTCTCAATATCCAAAACACTGTTTGTCCTACCTCAGCCAGTTACTGTACATGTGTTGTTTGTTTATTGTTGTTGCTTTTACAGGAGTTTGCACCATCTTAAACCTATATCAGAGCTCTAGATAAGAGGGGTATTTGATGATAATTGAGGGATATTTTTTTAATTTCTCATTCAAACCATATATTGTTACCCCTCATCTGAACCGTCTCGTCGAGACGGTTCAGATGAGGGGTCACAATATATGTTTTTATGCAGAAATAACAAAAAATATCCTTAATTATCATCAAATACTCCCTCTTACCTAGAGCTCTGCTATATTACCTCGTTATCATGGTGCAACATCTAACAACAGTTAGGCTCCTAGTCATCGGGGTCCGCGATAAAGATTGCCTGTTTAGTACCTCTACAACAGAACTGATAGTAGTAGCTTAATACAGAACTTGAGTTTGTCATGCGTCTCACGTCAGGTAAAAATCACATAAATTCAGAGGCAACATCTTGTCATGACAGAACTATTGTTGTCAGGAACTCAACAACAAACAGCGAATAATGTGAGGCTATTTGCGTGGGATTGATTTTGAGAAAGCGATTTCTCAGCTACGATGAGAAGGAAATTAAGACAATATGTTGGGGGCTATTTCACTTGCACTAAATTATCAATTGGTATCAATATCATATGTAACATGTATCAGAAGTAATAAATGATAATTAATAATGACTTGTTTTCGCCATGGTACTTTCCATGGCATAATTATGCCCGGCAGTAAATGGTTACCGACCGGTCAAAGGTGTGACTCTGTGAGGACGGTCATAGTGCAACGCGTTTAATGGCAGACAATAATTAATAATTAAAGAGAGTCACTATACGTAACACTGGAGCAAATTAGTGCAGATTTTATTTTCATTTTCTTTGGGATAATTCAGCCCATGCTAATGGCTTGAAAATCGAGTACTTTTTAAGCCGGCACTAGAACGCATAAGCATCCCAGCAGGCACATAATGAAAAAAAAAAATTAAATGACTTGAGAATAATTATTTGTTTGAGAAAATCTGAAGTTTTCTTTGAAAGAATTTCAGTTTATAATGTCTGAAAAAAAATGGCGGAGCTTGAAAGACACTGTTTGCCATGGTCCGATGACAACGACGTCAAAGTTTTGTTACCATATTGATGTCATAGTGATGTCATCAAGACATCATTTTGCCAAGATACTAAGCACATTTGTTGATAATTGCATAGTTGCTATGGTAGCAGATCTATGACGTCATTGGTATCGAGTTATAAGTGAGGTGTAAGCTGAAGTTACACAATCAGCTATTAAAAAGCGTGATTTTCTCATATATATTCATTCCCAAATAATTTGATTCTCTGTTAGTTACGCTGAATCGTTGAATCAAAATTTAGATTAAGCTTAATGACGTCATGACGTTGAATCAAAGCTGATTAAATGTTGATCTAACATTGTGTGCGCAGTGGAGGTCTTGCACATGCAACTGCTGTTATACGAAGAGTCAAGTGAAAACGAAGAATACGGATTTTTGTTTTCTTCCATTCAAGGGCAACCAATTTAGAAGCGTCATTCGCGATCTTATTTTCCTTTTTCGGCAGGAGACTTTCAGTTAGTAATATTTGATACAATATTGGTGTTCTTAGAAAAGTGGTGGTGATTAATAGTGTATCATCGCTAACCACGATGAGGGGACCAGGTGCGTGGCCCAGGTGTGAAAGCAATTACATACTTGAAACACAGTCTATAGAAATAATTGTTGCGAAACAGATCAACTTTGCAGACAGATATTGTGCTAACACCGTGCCAACAAGAGGAAGAAGTATCGGACTCATAAACAAATACCGTAAACTGAGAAATTTTGGCGACTGCTTACCTTTTGGAATTGGGAAATAGACCAGCTCTAGCAAAGAAAGGTTGAGAAAAAAATCATGAGGTCAGTTGTAAAGTAGATCCGCAGAGATTGTTGCTATGTAAAATGCCTTAACAGAAAAAAGATATGCAGAGAAAAATAAAATATGGGTTGGCTGATTTTCCATGTATATTCCATATGTAAAATCCCAAGATCCTAGCATAAGCGGTTCACGAGTTTCACAGCTGCTAGATAGTGTTGCCTACAGAAAGACGGATGGACGGACAGACCCTAAACTTCTTCGAATTTGGAGGAATAATTATCAAAATGTATTAATTTGTTTGCTTTTGGTTCCTTTTATAACTCTCTCGGGTTTAGACGGTTCAGCGGCTATTCTTGCAAAGCTAGTACTGGGTTTATATCTCAATTTACAAAGTCGAAGTTCATCTCAAACTGCAAGATATCAGCATTTCCAGATTACAGGAGTTGAATAGCAAAGGAAAAAAAAGGAAATGAGCCCAAAATAATTTCTTTGATATAAGAGAGAATTTTGAGATATCAGAGTTTAAAATAATGAGAATCAACAAGGGCGTAGCTACCTATACGGCAAATACGCAAGTGCGTATTGAAATTTTGTCAAAATTGACAAAATTTCAAAACGCACCTGCATATTTGCATGCTGAAAATTTATATATTAGACAAGATTTCAATACCAATTACCAAAGTGGCTGAAATACTAGCTTTCCCTTCAAGAAGTCGAGAATAAAACATGGTTGTGCGTATTATGAAATTGCCCCTAGTTACGCCCCTGATCAACTGTAATTCATTCAATTTATTGTATTTCAATTTATTTTAAACATGATTTGCAATTTTTTGCTCTTGTGAGTGAAAGAAAAGTGCTAAAAAAAGAGGAAAGCGCATAGAAGAAAAATATGATACAATAAATCATTTAACTCACAAGTAAATACCTCAAGGATTCAAAATACCAGAAGTACAGAGAATCCTTAATTTGTGAAGTGTTGCACAAGAGACAAATAGATTTAGCCGCGTCTACAAAACTCTAAGGATTTTATTGATCATGTCCGTAACATCATTAGGGACAGTCAAGTTGTGCTTTAGCGTTTTATGGCCGATATTAACCTTTGGTATTTCAAGAGCACTTACTCATATTTTCCGCTTAGACCTATATGGACCCCATAATGGCCTTTAATGCCTTTTTCGGCAACGGGAACTGCATAAAAATAGGATATTTACATTGAAATAGCATCAGCTCAAGTGAGAGATAAAATAGAATATGCATTAATTGTCCATTAACAAGTAAAGCATACTGCACCTGTAGCTCGTATGAAGCTGTGAGTGTTTTAGGCGCCCATCCAACATGTGACTAATGTCACCTGTTGATGTTATTCGGAAATTGATCCGCCGCATACTCTAGACCTGTTGGACCGACCTTCGGCGTTTAACTCGAAAATTTTGTTACGTAGCGGTTTGCACGAGCAGTGTTCTAGTCTCTTCTTTGGTCCGTCCCTGAATATCAGAAAGTAGCGATGTACGAACTGATTCTCATCTGTTAGAAGATTTCTCTCATAATCATATGAGGAATGCTGTCAACATATTTAATATGGTCTATGTATGTTTTAAAAATCTGAATACTATATGTATTTGCATTCTACTGTTGTGATTATATGTACATTGTAGTTGGATACAAGGGGAAAAGTGTTGAACTATAACTTTACAGTAAGAAATCAAAGCAAGCAATAGAGAAACAAATATTTGATACGGACGGATGGATGGATGACATGCTATTTTAATCCTTTTCAACAGTATTTCTGTCATATCAGGTTGATGGGACGGTGATAATGAAAGGCTATGTGCAATAGAACCACGTTTACGGTAGAAAAGATTCTCGCCTCAAACAGGGCTCGAACCCCGTCCGCTTGATCAGTCGGCTAGCGCTTAACCCACTGGCCTACCGGGGCTCCTAGCTAGATACGGAAACATATCCACAATATTCAGAGATAAATGCGGCAAACAGAGAGTACTCAGATCAGAACATGCGAATTTTTATATTGTTCTAAGTGTTCACTTTGTAGCAATTACAAAGCTACATTTCATTGAACACAGTTTTCTTCCAGAGCTTGGAACGGTACTCTCACAGGATAAACATTGCAGCTCCTATTGAGGGAGCAAAATCTTTCCTGGTAGTGTGTCATTTTAAATCGAATAAAATGAAGGAAATTATTCTTGCTACCCTGCAGGCACACTACGTTGAATCAACATTGAATCTACATTGAATCAAGTTATATTCAATGTTGAGTCAACGTTGTGTGCCCGATGGATAGTCTTTTCTATTCCATTCTTCTCCATTCCATTCCATGTTTAAAAGTATGCCAGTGCAAAGGATCAAGCTACTGCCATGGCCGGCACAGCGACAAATACTAGCAGCAGTTACCGCATATCTATCAAAACTGCCGGGAGTCACTCTTCTCCTAAGCGATGACAACAATATCAGTCACAGCTCACTGTCATCCACAGCTCAACGCTAGAAGTGATCAGTGATTTCAGGCGGTAACTACTGTCTTGAGCAGTGGCAAACACTGTAATTTACAGCTCACGGCTAGAAGTGACACTGCTTGCTGCTGCTATATGTCAGCAGTGGTTTCTAGCGGTCACTTCTGTCGTTAGTAGTTGCAAAATTACAGCTGACCGCTAGAAGTGCCACTGTTTGTCGTTGCTATATGGGAGCAGTGATTTCTTGTGGTCACCATTGTCGTTAGCAGTGGCTAACACTTTAATTTACAGCTAACTGCTAGAAGTGACACTGTTTGCTGCTGCTATATGTGATCTGATGTATATGTGGTGATCTTACGTCAGTCTCTCCTAATTCTTAAAGAATGGTTCTGTACATGTGTAAGTTTTAATCTCGATGTGTTTTTATTGTTGTTTGTATAGAAGTGAGACGTAAATAAACATTTGTATTGTATTGTATTGTGAGCAGTGATTTCTGGTGGTCACCATTGTCGTCAGCAGTGGCATAGACTGTAATTTACAGCTCACTGCTAGAAGTGATAGTTGGTTTCCGCCGTTGTATCTGAGCAGTGCTTTCTGGCGGTCAACACTGTCGCTAGCGGTGACATGCACTATAATTTACAGCTCACCGCTAGAAGCGACACACTTTGTCGCTTCTTACTCTGAGAAGTAACTCCCAGAAGTGACTGTCGCTGCTCACTTCAACTTACACATAATTTACGTTCCTGCAAAATGTCACCATCAAATTACGAAAACAGATACGGCATTTAGAACTGTGACAAACAGGAATAAGGAATCAGTAGTAATGAGGACAGACAATCAATCATATTAGTCTCTGTGTAGACAGCACTGAGCAGTGATTTCTGGCGGTCACTACTGTCGTTAGCAGTGGACAAACACTGTTATTCGCAGCCTAGCGCTAGAAGTGACGTTGCTGTGAGAAGTGACTGTTGGCAGTGATGAAGGAGATGAATTGTTGATGATTCTGGGGTGAATTTTTATAATTCGCCATCAAAAATTCTGTTTGACTCTTCTTTAGAATCGTCTTATGTTGTGACTCCTCATTAGAACCGTCTCATCGAGACGGTTCTAATGAGTTGTCACAACATATGTTTAATGGAGAAATAAGAAAATTATCTCAGAAATATCATTCCGTAAGGCCTTATCAATTTTAAGAAAATTACGAAAATTATTTTTAAAAGTGTCCCAATTTTTAACACCTTTACAGTGCTTCACACTTTCCCGCTAGAAGTGACACAGTCTGCTGCTATTAACTCTGAGAAGTGACTGCTGACAGTGACTGTCGCTGCTCACTTCAACTCTGAGAGTTCCTGCAAAATGTCACCATCAAATTACGAAAACAGATACGGCATTTAGAACTGTGACAAACAGGAATAAGGAATCAGTAGTAATGAGGACAGACAATCAATCATATTAGTAGAAAGCCCTGAGCAGTGATTTCTGGTGGTCACTACTGTCGTTAGCAGGGGACAAACACTGTTATTCGCAGCCTAGCGCTAGAAGTGACGTTGGTGTGAGAAGTGACTGTTGGCAGTGATGAAGGAGATGAACTGTTGATGATTCTGGGGTGAATTTTGATAATTCTCCATCAAAATTTTGTTTGACCCTTCATTAGAAGCGTCTTATGTCGTGACTCCTCATTAGAACCGTCTCATCGAGACGGTTCTTATGAGTTGTCACAACATATATTTTATAGAGAAATAAGAACATTGTCTCAGAAATTTAATTCAGTGAGCCCGTACATTGTATCATTTTAGGAATTAAAGGTGTCCAATTTTTTAGAACTTTTACAGTACTTCACACTTCACGGCTAGAAGTGACACACTTTGTCGCTTCTTGCTCTAAGAAATAACTCCCAGCAGTGATTTTTAGAACTTTTACAGTACTTCACACTTCACCACTAGAAGTGACACACTTCGGCGCTTCTTGCTCTGAGAAGTAACTCCCAGCAGTGACTGTCGCTGCTCACTTCAACTTTGAGAGTTCCTGCAAAATGTCACCATCAAACTACGAAAACAGATACAGCATTTAGAACTGTGACAAACAGTAATAAGGAATCAGTAGTAATGAGGACAGACAATCAATCATATTAGGCTCTGTGTAGACAGCACTGAGCAGTGATTTCTGGCAGTCACTACTGTCGTTAGCAGTGGACAAACAACGTTATTCGCAGCCTAGCGCTAGAAGTGACGTTGCTGTGAGAAGTGAATGTTGGCAGTGATGAAGGAGATGAATTGTTGATGATTCTGGGGTGAATTTTTATAATTCTCTATCAAATTTTTTGTTTACCCTTCATTGGATTCGTCTTATGTTGTGACTCATCATTAGAACCGTCTCACCGAGACGGTTCTTATGAGTTGTCACAACATATGTGTAATAGAGAAATAAGAAAATTGTCTAAAGAAATATCATTCCGTAAGTCCTTATCATTTTAGGAAAATTACGGAAATTATTTTTAAAAGTGTCCCAATTATTAGAACTTTTACAGTACTTCACACTTCACCGCTAGACATGAGGCACTTTGTCGCTTCTTGCTCAAAGAAATAACTCCCAGCAGTGACTGCCGCTGCTCACTTCAACTTTGAGCGTTCCTGCAAAATGTCACCATCAAATTACGAAAACAGATACGGCATTTAGAACTGCGACAAACAGGAATAAGGAATCAGTAGTAATGAGGACAGACAATCAATCATATTAGGCTCTGTGTAGACAGCACTGAGCAGTGATTTCTGGTGGTCACTACTGTCGTTAGCAGTGGACAAACAATGTTATTCGCAGCCTAGCGCTAGCAGTGACGTTGCTGTGAGAAGTGACTGTTGGCAGTGATGAAGGAGATTAATTGTTGATAATATTGGGGTGAATTTTGATAATTTTCTATCAAAATTTTTGTTGACCCTTCATTGGAGGCGTCTTATGTCGTGACTCCTCATTAGAACCGTCTCATTGAGACGGTTCTTATGAGTTGTCACAACATATTTTTCATGGAGAAATAAGAAAGTTGTCTCAGAAATTCAACTCCATGAGCCCTAATCATTTTAGGAATAAAAGGTGTCCAAATTTTTAGAACTTTTTACAGTACTTCCCACTTCACCGCTAGAAGCGACGCACTTTGTCGCTACCAACTCTGAGAAGTAAGTCCCAGCAGTGACTGTCGCTGCTCACATCAACTTTGAGCGTTCCTGCAAAATGTCACCATCAAATTACGAAAACAGATACGGCATTTAGAACTGTGGCAAACAGGAATAAGGAATCAGTAGTAATGAGGACAGACAATCAATCATATTAGGCTCTGTGTAGAAAGCCCTGACGAGGAGAAATTACGATCGCAAATGAAATTGCCTTTTGGTATCATTTCCCATCAGTACTCTTAGAGCGTCTTATATCAGCAGAGCTCTAGATTAGAGGGAGTATCTGGTGATAATTAGGGATAATTTTCATGAAATCTGCATAAAAACATATGTTGTGACCCCTCATCTGAACCGTCTCGACGAGACGGTTCAGATGAGGGGTCACAACATATGGTTTGAAAGAGAAATAAGAAAAATTATCCCTAATTATCATCAGTACTCTTAGAGCGTCTTATATCAGTTAGCGGTTACAAGTCATTTGGATGGAAATATCAAGAAAAGCAATACATGTATATTGTAAATGTGTGTTCTAGGGTTAACAAAGCTATCGATAAGAATGCTTGAATGCGTTTGCTTTATGAAAGACAGTGAGTTATTACAGATGGAGATAAGGGGTAATTGGTGATAATCTCGGACATTTTGTTAATTTTCTCTAAAATGTATGGTGTGTCCCCTCATTTAATCCACCTCATCAACATATGTTGTCACCCCTCATTAGAACCGTCTCAGCGAGACGGTTCAAATGGGGATCACAACACCCGTTGTTATGAAGAATTAAGAAAATTGTCTCAAAATTATCACTCGGTACATGTAAGCCCTTATCTCAAGCTATTGGTATCAGGCTGTATATGAACTTTTCAAATACTGCATAAGGTTATTTTGTTCTGTATAAATCTCTGTCAAACGGCCTATAACAGTCTAAGTGTAATAATTTTACACATAAGGTAAATAAGACAAGCTGGCATTAATAGTCTCCTTTCCAAATTTTCTTAGAATGCATATCACGGGGTTGATAGAAAAGCTAGAAAAGCATATTGCGCCAGGTTACACATTGTCGCAGGGAGAAGACATTTCCGCGCAAATCTGTCGGATTTCTCGCGGATAAAGCTGGGAAATTCATTCGGATAAGCTCGGCAGTTATTCTTTCAAGCTTTGTCCGCCATCTTTATCCAAACTAGTTAATACCCAGAAGTCAATGCGCCAAATACTAGAGGTCATAACGAGATATCGTTTACCTCTTGCGAGAATGGTCCGCTTTATATACGGTTCACAAAAAGTAGGGGATATTAAGATATTAAAAATTGTATAAATTAGAAAACATATCAAATCCATCTGAAACGGCAAGTGTCAATCAGAAAAATATTCGATTAAACATTTTGCATTACAATTTTGATGATATATCCTGTCATGTGATCTGCGTGTATTCGTTTTAGACAGGGGGTCGACACCCAATTTTCACACGAATCTGCTACAAAAACAGATCCTTTTCAGATTACAAAATTTACTTAAAAACACTCGTTTTGATTCATTTAACAAGCTGAAAATTGCTATTACGCGCTGTTTCATAAAAATAAAGAGTGCAAGCCATAAACGTGTTAATTTTTCGGTGACTCGATGTACCTGTACGATTTTTGTTTTCTGGTTTTCTTCCCAAAATGACCGTTTTGAAGAAGAAAAAAAATCTTTTAGCATACAAAACTTAAAAGTGCATTGAAAAGTTAGCCTAGTTGAAAAATTTGAATAAATTTTTGTTCGAATTTACCACATTTTTGTCCTGACCCCCTGTCTGAAACTAACTGTATGCAGATCACGTGACAGGAAATATCGTCCAAACTTTCATGAAAAGTGTCTTAGCGGATGTTTATCTTATCGATACTATGCGTTTCATATGGCTATCACATTTGTTGTATATGCTACAATTTTTCAAACCTAAATATCCCCTACGTTTTGTGAACCGTATATATTAAACATGACTATATAAGCCCTGACACGAGAAAACCGACAAAGTGGTTGTGCGCCCAGCACAGATTCATATCAGCCTGGGCATCCGCCCAGTCCAATCAGACTCTTCGCTAAGCGCTTAAAGGGTAGCTAGTGGTCTTGTGTGCCTACTTGGTTTCTTCCCAGGGACTGTGTGGTCTCATTAAACTTGCACGAATTGATAATCAACAACACGAATATATCTGTATATAGCAATCTGGCAATGTAAAGTATAAAACCTTCAGAGGAGTGTCTTTAACACGTGTCTGATAAGAACAGACACTTGTGTCTGAACGACACTGACAATTACTTCTTTTTCGCTGCAAATAACAATGATGATTACATCATGTGCTATGTCTTGCGCAACTTGTCATTATAATAAGACTAGGAAATTGTCGTTTTGTGTCTGTATATATCGCAAATTTCCACGTCTAGGGAAAGGCTATCGGTATATTGCGGAACGGAACGAAACCACTACTAGCCTCCGTTCTCCATCTTACCCAGCCACCCTCCTGGTTTCTCAAACTAATTATTATTGATTATTATTACATGTATAAGTGAGTGAACTCGGGTTTAATGCCCCACCAACAACGTGGTCATATGGAGAGGGGACCTCGGTTTAAACTCTCACCCGAAAGACCGGAGAAGCGGGGGATCGATCTTGTGACGCCTGGATTGGTAGTCCGGAGTGTAATCGACTACACTACAGCCGCTCAAAATTGGTTGCTCAAGTTGCATATTATTTTACGTAATAAAGCGCAATGATAACCTCCCTTGTCAATCTTATAAATAAACAATGCGTTTTATTCCATAAAACGTCTATGCTCCGTTCCGTTACATGTACGTTCCGTTCCCCAAAATACCAATAGCCTAAGGAAAGAAATGAACGCTAAGCATAGCGAATCATATTCTGCGTATGGGCAACAGGTGTCAAAACTATCCGCAAACTGATCTTTAACGTGTTGTGAAAGCTGCTTGTATAAAGGGTAAAATATCATTTTGCCTTTAGCATAGAGCAAACCCAGAAATAAGGCCATTATCATAACAAGGCATTCGCATAATCGAAATAAGTAAATAAATAAATAAAGAAACAAAGAAAGAAAGAAAGAAATGATAAAGTGGTGTATCAAATTTATATTAAGAATCCAAAGTAAATCCTTTATGAAAAGAATCTGTAACTAGGATGGGTTTCAGAACGCAGGCCGAGCGGTTTCAGAACACAGGGCGAGGCTTACGCGCGTATAAAACCGGTTTAAGGTCCCGGTAATTTATTACTGACCGTGCCAAGGTTGTGATTATGAATTTTGCGGTTTATAATTGTCATTTGCTTATCGGCTTTCTATTTAGTCTTTGTATTTTTGTTCATTATTTAGGATATCATTGTGGACATGTTCCCTGACAAAGCTGACATCTTGGCTTTTCGCTCGTCTCGTCTTGCTTTGCTTTGTGTGCCATCTCTATTAAATTCCTCTCCCATTTGTTGTTTAGGCAGGATGAAAATCGATTGTGTCAATTCAGTTCAGTTCAGTTCAATTCTCTTATCGACGTTACCCAAGTGGCTCAACGGTACGTAAGCATAGTTGCACACACTTGGCGCCGTGTGTCCGTCCAAGATTGTGTCAATTTCCCTTTTACTTTTTATTTATCTTACCCGATTAGCACTTTTAAAGACAGTTATTCTCTACTATAAAACACACCCTGCTACTTTTAAAAATAGCACACTTATGTCATTACCTAAATGAGATGGAGTACCTCCTTTGATGGCAGTGAACTGTTGCATAATAGGATTATGGAACCCAATAAACAAGAATACTTGTCTTTAAGTACTACTAAGTCCAGTCTGTCCTTTTGAACCACTATCCTGAAAGGTTCTTCCCCCGAATTATACACTTCACGTGAAGCTGAATAGAATAACAATTTCAAATTAATTTTGGAAAGTAAAAAATCTCATCACGTCTCGTATTCTCTGTACAAATCCATTTAACAATACATATAGAACTTATCAACAGTAATTTCTATCAAGTGAAAATTTAATCTTGTAATATAATCAAGTCGTAAAGCTGAAATTGTAACTTAGATATAGAATTCAATTTACGTTTTACAAAAGAGGCAGTAATGAAAATATACATGCTCTAAGAATAGTTATATCCGGAATATATATAAGCCGTCTCACGAGAAAACCAACAATGTGGTTGTGCGCCCAGCGCAGACTCAGATCAGCCTGGGCATCCGCCCAGTCTGCTCAGAGGCTTCGCTGTCCGCATGGCGGTAGCTAAGACTCTTAGCTTCCCTTTCAGTGCTTAGCAAAGAGTCTGATCGACTGGGCGGATGCCCAGGCTGATCTGAGTCTGCGCTGGGCGCACAACCACATTGTTGGTTTTCTCGTGTCGCGGATCATATGTGATTTGGCTTCAAGTATAAGTTTTTTCTTGACACTGCAGTGAACTGGCACATTGCTTTAAGTAGATGGAACTGCTGCAGCATTTCAAAAGGACTTAAAAACCGCTAAGTCATCCATTCAGTAGGATGGATGACTTAGCGGCTTTAGGTCTTTTTGAACAGTATTGCTGTCGTATTAGGACGGTGACCGGGAGGGTTTTTATAAAGGGTTCTGTGAAATGAAGTGCCGTTTAAGCGAGGACGGACCCCCCCCCCCCCCCACACACACCTTTAAGCGGTACTCGAACATAAGTAGGAAAGTTGAGCAGAGAAAATATACAATGAACAGATTAACGTGGCACAAGCATTAAAAAAGAGATATTGTAAAAAGCCATTTTCCAAGCTTGGCAATAATTCAAAAATTCATCTCTCTCTCTCTCTCTCTGTATGTGAGTGTGTTTTAACTTGACTTACTATGTTAACGACAATCAGGAACGCTTTTAATCTGTACATTGTCTTTGGGGGCTTACTGATCGCCATCACCACTCCTTGCCCCGCAGAACTAATTACGTTTTTTTTTCTCGAAGATCTAAGCTTTTTACTTGGAAGAAGAAGAAGAAGAATCAACAAAAACTGATATTGGCAAGCATAAACTATTCCCATTTAGTCGCGTCACACTCGTTATAGTGAATATAACGCTAAATGACTCTTATTTTGAAAAGAAATTTCGAATCGGGTAATATAGTTAGTTTTATCTCATGTTTTACGCGGCAGTTACCTTGTATTAATGTCCTCAGTCTGAAACTATGAAATATAGCGAAGTATGGCAACACTTTGAAAAAGTAAACGCATAGTTAGCAATCAGAGACAGATCGCTTTTTTGAAGAATCGTTGTAACTTGCGTCATTTCATAAGCAGATTACATTTGCTACAGACGTTGTTGGTTGGTTGGTTTGTTAGTTGTTAGTGTGTTGGTTGATTGTTTTTGGGTTTAACGGGTCTTGGAGACCATATTTCAGTCTGTATCGAGCCGGCTCCCAGAGATAAGGAGAAAGAAAGAGGCGATAGGCGAAAGAAAAAATATCCTAACAACCCCCATCTGATTGTTTGAGATATGAATGATTTTTACACGGTTTGAGACTATTTTCTTTCCAAATACAGAACATCAGGTGATCGAGACCTACCTTGGCCACGTTGGTTGCTGGTTGTTTAATTGGATTTTAATTATGCAATAGCCAATCACACTCTTCTTCTTCCGAACGATTAAATATCATAATTACAATAAAGTTACTCCAAAATAAAAAGGACATCTCCACGAGATGTCCTTTTATGCACTGAAAATGCAGGTTTTTGGACTGTAAAAAGTGAGAAATAGCAAGTACAAAATTGAGCATCATTGAAAATAGTTACCTAGAAGCCTTGTTTTGGGGTGGTCAAAATCACACTTCACCAGCCATGGTTTTGCTATGGCTCAACTGATATCATCAAATTGTAGGAATATTCCTACAATTTGATTCATTCATGAACCATCAACTTCTTTCAAAATGAATAGCTAGTCCTATATTTTGAAGAACTTAATTCAATCCAATTTCAACACAGATCGTTCAGATTGTAGGAATATTCCTACATTTTCCGAGATGGTATATTTTCAATAAATGAAAGATCCTACCAAATCATTGGAATATTCTCACGATTTGATTCATGCATGAACCATCACCACCTTTTAAAATGAAAGGCTATTCCTATATTTCGAAGAATTAAGTTCAATCCAAATCTTACGCAGATCTTTCAGATTCTAGAAATATTCCTACATTTTCAGAGATATTTTAAATAAATGAAAGATCCAACTAAATCGTAGGAATATTCCTACATTTAGGAGAAAATCCATTTGCACGGATGAAGGTAAGTTCCATCATAATTCAAACCACATCTCTCAGAATGTAGGAATATTCCTACAATTTCCCCTTTGTTCTATCATCAGTTTTTTCTAACTGCAAAATGCAAAGAGGAAATGATTACTTTATCTATATTTTACAAATCATAGGAATATTCCTACAATTTGGAAGTGGCTCATTTTTGACATATAAAACAAAACTGGGTTCAATCCGAATTTATCCAACATGTTGCAGATTGTAGAGATAGAGTTATATTCTAGAGATTACAACCGATTTTGTTCAACCTATTTCAACATTAGATCTTTCAGATTGTAGGAATATTCCTACAATTTGGGAGATGGCATATTTTCGATAAATAAAAAAGTCTGAAATTTTTGGAATACTTCTATCCATTTTCAAGGCATGAAGGTTTGTTTAATCAGAATTCAAACCACATCTCTCAGATTGTAGGAATATTCCTACAATTTACTTTTTGTTCCATCATCATTTTTAAAACTACAGAAAAATGCAAAAAGAAAATGATTGCTTTATCTTTATTTTACGAATCGTGGGAATGTTCCTACGATTTTGAAGATGACCCATTTTCAAGAAGGAAGGTAAGTTAAATCGTAATTCAAATCATCTTGGAAATTCCTCATTTGTGAGGAATGTAAGTAAGATCTTGGTTTGATAAAATCAAAATTGAAGCCACATCTTCTGGATCCTACATTTTGAAAATTGCTCATTTACAAGAACGTAACAAGCAGATTTAGCTTAACTGAACCTCAACTCGCATCTCTCCTATTGTAGGAATATTCCTACAATTTATATTTTCATTATATCATCATTTTATTTTGTGAATTGTTTCCATCGATATAAAACAAATTGTAGAATTATTCTTACGTTAGGAAAAATTCCTCATTTGCAAGGAATGAAAGTAACAACCCAGTTGGATCAAATACAAATTTCAAGTCACATCTGGATTGTGGGAAAATACCTACTTTCTTGAGATCTCTCGTAAGCAAGAATTATTCTTTATTAAAAATATCCCTTCATTTTGAAAATAGCTCATTTACAAGGAATGAAGTTAACAACCAGATTTAACTAAATCAAAAATCATACCACATCTTTCAGATTGTAGGAATATTCCTACAATTTATCTATTCATTTGTAATAAATGCAATAGATGACCAAATTAACTTGAGCACATTTTCCATTCATTGGAATATTTTTAAACCTCCATTTGAGCCGCGACACGAGAAAACCAACAATGTGGTTGTGCGCGCAGCGCAGACAGATCAGCCTGGGCATCCGCCTAGTCTGATCAGAGTCTTCGCTGTCCGCATGGCGGTAGCTCAGACCCTTAGCTACCCTTTGAGCTCTTAACGAAGAGTCTGATCAGACTGGGCAGATGTCCAAGCTGATCTGAGTTCTGAGTCTGCACTGGGCGCACAACCACATTGTTGGTTTTATCGCGTCGCGGCTCATTTGATGTTCGCTTATTCGATAAGAAAGTGTTTCTAATGAAAACCTAATCAATGGCATAGATGGATGAATTGCAATTCTACATTAGTTCAGTCATATCAGGATGATGGGAGGACGACTATAAAAGGTTGTGCCAAATGGAATACCGTTTGCAGTTGAAAAGATTTCCGACTCCAGTGGGACTCGCACTCGAGACCCCCAGATCAGTAAGCCGGGATTTAACCTACTGTATATGCACAGTTTTGCCGGATGGATAACCGGATGCCTCCACTGACGTTTGGCTACATTGCAACGCCCAAACGCCACCCTAATATCCTTTTGCAGCTCAGGGCACACTAAGTGTAAAGGCTAGCACTCATTCCACTGGGCTGGGCCCTCAGCTAAAAATATTATAATTTCAACCGGGGTAGTATGTTTCTGGCGCCTCATTTTTCGATACCGTCAATTCAGATAGATGAGCAGCGCCAAGAGGAAAGATTTCATGTGGAAAATGCGAACAGCGATGATTCAGATTAGTTTGCTTATTCGTGCTGTCTTTCTCAGCATTCGTAGATTGTTTACTCTGAGCAGACTGTATACTTGCACTGGCTTGGGAAATAATAATTACCCACTGGGTACACAAAGTTGAATCAACATTGAATCAACGTTGATTCAACGTTGTGGCGTTCAAACAATGTTTTACAAGGTGCCCGCTGGGTAGGCACTTTTTGCAAAAAATATATGGAATAACGTCGAGTGAAAAATGGACCGTATGCCATCTGCGTACTGTAAATTCCCGCACTGATGACATATGCAAATTAATCAGAGTCTACACTTTTCGAGTTTAACCTCCGCATGATTTATAGATAGCATACACAAACGAGGATGACGCGGTTGCGTTAGTTGAACTCGCATATACCGCAAGGCCTCTTATCGAGTACTGCCCTCTTCATCTTGACCTTCCAAGACTAAAAAGATAAACATAGTTTACTGAAGATAAGTATATTCCAACACCGCAGAGGCAAGATTGAAGAATGACCACACAAGTTAATATGTGCTAAGAGCTAATAAATATTGTTCAGTTCAGTACAAAGATTATATATAACTCGATTTTAACCGTTCATAATGAAGCAGAAACCGTATACTTCCACAGTGCCGTCCGAGAATAGCCTACTAGTAATGTTTACCAAAGGCGTAACTGCCTATACGCAAATATGCAGGTGCGTATTAAAAATTGATGATGATGAAATTTTGTAAATTATACAAGAGTTCTGTAGTAACTGCAAACAGACGCAACTACATGAAATGCCTTTAGGACTAAAACTCTTATTTTTGTCATAAAGGGGTATAAAACATAATTGTGCGTAACATGTAATTACCCCTAGTTACGTCCCTGTCTACCGTAAAGATCCTAATTTTTCGGACAGATCTGTCAGGAAAAACAGTGCAAACCGAGATCTTTAAGAGCAGTCTGATCAGAGTCTACACAGTTGGCATGTCTTTCGCAAATTTTTGAAGACATTACTCTCTCTACCGCTTAGTTTCAATTATAATATGATTACGGTAATTTTACGAATTTTTCGGGTATTTGAAAAATTAGGATAATTGCGGTATATGCTCTATTTAATGCTTTCAGTCTCAAAGTTGCAAACAAACCAAGGCAGTTAATAGTAACTGCTTGTACTAACATAGCGATTCCTACTTTCGTGAGAATGATTAAGGGAGCGGGGGGGGGGGGGGGGGGGGGGGGTGAATCAACGCTTCAGGTGAATTAACTCCAACATTAAGAAATCTGCCAGTTTCGAGAAATTGGAGTATTGGCGTATTTCAGAACTTTTTAACATTGTTTTACCGGCAAACGAAAAGGTGAAACTTTTAATTTTTGCCTTATTCTGTAACATTCTCTGTAAGTTTTACTGAAAGAATATGCATAATTAATAATTATGTATCGTAGATTAAACAATTTTTTTCGTGATTTTTTTTTCATGAATTCCTATTTTCTTGCACTTTCAAAACAAATAAAAAAGTACTTATTATCAAGATATACGCATTTTTACCAGTTTGTTTTAAATATCCTATAATTTCTGTGATTAGCAAAAATGAAAGTGCATTTATATGCTACAGATGTGAATTTAACAATATGTAAAAATACCATTGTTTATTGTGTGTGTGACTTTTTTTCTTTCTTATGCAATCGTTTTTAGCTCTGTGAATTATTTATCTGTTATCTTGGATTGAATACCCAACAAGTATTTCTATGATGGATAGGTCTCACCAGGGGAAAATGTACTTATGAGAATTTCAAATAGTGCAGACCCACTCAGAATCTGAAAGGAATCCTCTTTGTCGACGGAACCACACGATCAGAATTACGAATAAGCTGGCTGCTCCGGGCCTTCACCGTTCACTGACAATACATAAGGCACCACCCCCATGACGCTGCTGATTATTTAGCTACACGTGAGACCAATCATGCAGAAACAAGGCGGCGTCCAACATTAGAGTCATTTCTAGTGACAACTGTTTTTAAAATTTGTAGAAGACCTTTATAAATGTTGTCAGCTGATAGCTGATTTTATCTACCATCTGCCATTTCAGGATTCACCATGTAAGTGGCGCAAAGAACATTTTCCAGCTAACAGTGCAGAGTTGGTCGGACTGTCCTCTTAAATCCGGCGGCCATACGATGTGGAATCAGCATTGAATCAGCGTTGATTCAACGTAATTACATTGAAGCGGCGTTGATTCAATGTTGACTTGGGGTTGTATGCCCGGTTGGAGGGAGGCACTCCGATCTGTATCTACCATGTTTCGCAATCCAGTTAATTGTATCACATCTTCACAGGAAAAAAATAAATAAAATGAAAGAAAGAAGGGCAGGTGTTACGATGAAAGCACCTATAATATAGATTAATATAGAAGGGTTGCATTTTGTATTTTTATATGTAGATTTTGTTGCAAACTGAGGGTAAAAGTAAAATGATAAAGTCTAATGAGGGGCCACAACCATCGTCTCCGTGCCGTACGAATCGAAACCACCTCAATCCTATCTGAACTCCTTGACCTTAATAAAACGGTGCCGAGAATCACAAAGACAGCTAACTAGGCGCATAACGCGAAAATGACGTTGCATCAACGTCGGCGTAACATCGCATCGGCGTCGAAACGACGCCACTTCGACGATCTATATATACGGAAAAGCGCCTGCATTATAGATGGACGCATTGGACGGATGACTTGCGATTTTACCGCCTTTTCAACAGTATGTCAGTCATATAAGGAAGCTGAGACGGTGAAAGTGAAAGGCTGCGTGCAATGGACCCCCGTTTACGGTAGGAAAGATTCTCGCCTCTAGCGGGGCTCGAACCCGATCCGCTAGACCAGTAGGCCAGCGCTTAACCCACTAAACTACCGGGGCTCTTGCGCCCGTCTTACTAAATGTTTCCAGGATCAAGATTGTATTATAATTGATAATACAACCTCTTGCGTGTAATAAATAAATAAATAAAAGCAACAGTACTGCTTTATGCGCCAAGAAACAAAGTAATTTTCCTTGTTTAAACTTGTGGGTGAGGTGGATAGAGTCTTTTGATAGAAAACATTAATGAGAGAGAGAGAGAGAGAGAGAGAGAGAGAGAGAGGGGTTTAAAGACATCATCCTATCAAATTTTTTTTTCACAACAGTTAATCCAGATTTGTTTTCCTTTCACTCTGTAAATAAATCCTTGTTCATCACTTCTGAAGAAACTGATTTGCACCATATTCGGAAGCTTGAAGTCACCATCTTTATTCTTTGAATCTTTATTATCAGAAGAAAAAAAAAACGTAACAAGAACACCTAAAAGCTTTGCAAATCCTGAATAGACCAGGTTGAAGTCTGTTCTGTCTGCTCCCTGCGAGTCTGTCCGAATAATAGGGATGCCTATGGTAAAAGTATTTTCGTATTGTTTATTGCAAGTGACAGGTGACAGACACGGTGATTACGCAATACAGGTCATCTGTTTTGGCCAAGTTAAACACTTGAAAGTGAATTTACATTAATTGAGTAAATCCGTTTTTTCTTGGTTTGATTTTTATTTATTTATTTAATACGTTATACGTATATAAAACTGACAAAATGCACTCAGAATAAAAAAATGCCTTATGATTTGCAACATTTGCCCAAAATACTAGAAAACTTGAATCGTCCTTTCCATCTTTGAGTTTGGGTATGTCCATTTGTATCATCAAAAACTCCCGATACCATTGCAAACTCTGATCAAACCGAACGATCAGTTTTGAAGCTGGTCCTGCATATCTGTCCGACTTCTTATCGCAAACTGGGATGCACACGATAAAAGTCAATCAACAAGAACACGCATCATCATTTCAACTATTTACCGTAATTCTTCGGTTACAAAACAGGTATTTTCTCTCCTCTAAAATAATCTCAAATAGATAGATCCGTTTTATAAGACAAGACGGATCTAGACTTTGGGATTGTTTTGGAAGAGAAAAACACCTTCTACAGCTGAATTACTGCAGGCTGATTTACATATTTGTGGTAATTTTGTGAATGTTTACTCCCGTCTTATAACCGAATAAATACGGTATTGGCAGATACGGTCATTACGCAGTACAGGGTATGTAAAATCTGGCCCGGCGGACTTGAAAGGCGAAATCCATAGGTCTGTCAGGCGCTGCAATATTTTCAAAAATGTTTGCCCCTTTTCAGATCAGTATTTCTCCGTTGTATTAAGATATTTTGATTTCTTTATTTCCTTCCTTTTTTTATATAGCAGTGACGAAAAACAAGTCTCCATGATGAAAGTCTTGAATTAAAAAGTAATTATTTAAGATTTATTTAGTTTATTATTTGTTAAATTTAATTTAAGTTGTTTAATTGTCTTTAAGTTTAACAATAAAACAAGAGGACCATTGGTCCTGTAGCTCACCTGGGTCCATTCAGCCTCAGTACTCTAGGGTAAGTTACTCTAAGGCCATCAGTCAATTGGTTTTGGTGAAAAAGATTTTTAAAGGTTTTAACCATATATGGGCATGGAGGACATGTTGGTCATGTGACCTGGATGTTTGAAAAAATTTTCATTCTCTTTTCACCCCCTATATGAAATTTGGTTTCAAAATTGGCCCAGGGGCTTTTGAGGAGATGGTTTGATATTGTCAAAATGACAGAGTTCTGGGTCAAACGTCAAAGAATGACCTTGACCTCTTGTACTCATGAATCTTCATGTACTCATTAAGATGACTGTATATACCAATTTTTAGGCATAAATCTTCAAAACTTTCCATGAAATCTTATGTTCTAGCATTTTCCCACATTTGACCTTGCAGTAAAATAGTCAAGGTTAACCCAAGGTCATTACTTTGAACAATCTTGATAGTACTGGAATTCCCAATGCTACATACCAAGCTTCAAAGCCATCGGTCAATTGGTTCTGGAGAAGAAGATTTTTAAAGGTTTTTACCATATATGGTTCTGGCGGCCATGTTGGTCATGTGACCTGGACTGTTTGAACAAATTTTCATCCCCTCAATCCCTGGAGGCTTTATATGAAATTTCTTTACAACTGGCCCAGTTTTTTTAGGGGATTGTTTGAATTGTCAAAATATGAGAGTTCTGGGTCAAAGGTCAAAGAATGACCTTGACCTCTTGTACTCACAAATCTTCATGTACTCATTAAGATAACTGTATATACCAATTCTTAGGCATATCTCTTCAAAACTTTCCATGAAATCTTATGTTCTAGCATTTTCCCATATTTGACCTTGCCGTAAAAAAGGTCAAGGTCAACCCATGGTCATAATTTGAACAATCTTGACAGTACTCGAGTACCCAAAGCTACATACCAAGTTTCAAGGCCATCGGTCAATTGGTTCTGGAGAAGAAGATTTTTAAAGGTTTTTACCATATATGGGCGTGGCGGCCATGTTGGTCATGTGACCTGGACCGCATGAATAAGTTTTTGTGCCCTCAACTCCTGGAGGCTCTATATGATATTTGGTTTCAATTGGCCCAGTAGCTTTTGAGGAGATAGTTTGGAATTGTCAAAATATGAGAGTTCTGGGTCAAAGGTCAAAGAATGACCTTGACCTCTTGTACTCATAAATCTTCATGTACTCATTAAGATGACTGTAGATACCAATTTTTATCCCAAAATCTTCAACAGTTTCCAAGATATCTTATGTTCTAGCATTTTGCCATATAAAAGCACAAGGAAGCAAATTTGACCTTACCGTAAAAAAGGTCAAGGTCAACCCAAGGTCATAATTTGAACAATCTTGGTAGTACTCCCGTACCCAATGCTACATACCAAGTTTCAAGGCCATCGAGCTACTGGTTCTGGAGAAGAAGATTTTTTTAGGTTTTTACCATATATGGGCATGGCGGCCATGTTGGTCATGTGACCAGGACCGTTTGAACAACTTTTTGTTCCTAAGGTCCCAGGACGCTCTATATGAAATTTGGTTACAATCGGCTCAGCGGTTTCAGAGAAGAAGTCATTTGAAATTGTGGACGGACGGACGGACGGACGGACGACGACGGACGACGGAGCCTGACCATACTATAAGCTCCCCCGGAGCCTCTGGCTCAGGTGAGCTAAAAACGCATATATACGGGATTGGCATGAGAAGGGTAATTTTCATGTCAATCTTTAAACTGTATCGTATGGATAGGCCAGTTGGTGGGTCAGAAAGCGTGTCAGGATAACATGGCAACTCTGAGAATAAAAGATTATCTATCACTATATATGTTACACAGTCGCTCTAAGAATAAAAGGTATCCATCCATCCATCCATCCATCCATCCATTCATTCATCCATCCACCCATTCATCTAGAATGCAAGTTGCTTTTTACCTGCAATATCTCCATTTCCGTTGCCACAAAGACCCCTGAGCTGTGAGTTCAGACCTCTGTTTGTGTGGAGAGAAACAGATTGGCCATTAGTCTCCAAATAGTTCAGATCAGCACCCCCGAAGTACAAAACCAGGTATTCACCGGTTATCGTGGCCGTTATATCTGTAAGCAAAAATATGTGATACAATTTCTATATGAGCCGTGACATGAGAAAAACAACAAATGTGGTTGTGCGCCCAGCACAGACTCAGATCAGCCTGGCCATTTGCCTAGTGTGATCAGACTCTTCGCTAAGTGCTTAAAGCGTAGCTAGTGTCTAAGTTACCTCCATGCGGACAGCAAAGACTCTGATCAGACTTGCACTGGGCGCAAAACCACTTTGTCGGTTTTCTCATGTCGCAGCTCATATCCATTAGAACTGACTGCTCAGAGCAAAAGGAAATATTTGGTGATAATTAAGTTTGGAAATTTCCTGTCAAAGAGACATGCCTGCTTTTCTGACATTTTTACAAACTAGAAAAGGTAAAATGGTAAAATACTATGCCCCCTACCATATCCCTTACCCTAAAGGAAATGGTCTGTACTAGAAAACGTTCATAAAGTTATGCAGTCAATTTACTTATGATCTCCAATCAGCTGAGTCAGTTTCAAGTTTCTAGCTCAAATGTTTTTCCAGCTACCGGTATCTTGCTGACAAGTTTAAACAGCTGGGGTGCTTTTGAGTTTCTAGAATCAGAAACAGGATTCCAAATCATGATGAGGCAATCATAAACATGTTTCTGCCACTTTAACTAGAAAGTGTGTTTGTGAAACACTATGCCCCTAACCATATGCTTGCCACTAAAGGTGTCAAACTTCAGATGTCTAGCATAACTTGCTGATTTTGTCACGGAATTTGCCCAAAAGTTAATCAGGTGATCTACGCCTTAGCCCCTGGGAGTATGCAAAATATGGCATCCTAGCTCAAACCGTATTCCCAGGATTTTGGGAACACACTTTTATGTATTTTTTGACAAAGGGGCATCATTCTGTAAATACATGGCAGACAGAAAAGATGAAACAAAAGGGTCTGCTCATTTTTTATGGTCTACCCATTTTATAAATATCAAGGCCCCAACAGTTACTGTTCTTGAGAAATGACAACCCATAATTATGTTTTATACAGATGAGAAAATGGGAATAACTCTGTCCATAATGAATGCATCATAACGCAATCAGCATCAGAATGATCAGCACCATAAATACTAATAGTAAACCAAAAATTAGGGTTCTAGGTCAAACGGTTCAAAAGTTGGAAAAATGCCAAATTCAATAAAGGGGCATTATTCAGTCATTTTTTCACGGAATTTGCCCAAAAGTAAATCAGGTGATCTACACCTTAGCCCCTAGCACTATGCCAAATATGAGAATCCTAGCTCAAACGGTATTCCCAGGATTTTGGGAACACACTTTTATGTATTTTTTGACAAAGGGGCATCATTCTGTAAATACATGGCAGACAGAAAAGATGAAACAAACGGGTCTGCTCATTTTTTATGGTCTATCCATTTTATAAATATCAAGGCCTCAGCAGTTATAGTTCTTGAGAAATAGACCACCCATAATTACGATTTATACAGATGAGAAAAAGGGAATAACTCTGTCCATAATAAATGCGTCATAACGCAACCAGCATCAGAATGATCAGCACCATAAGATTGACGGTTCAAAGGTTGGAAAAATGCCAAATTCAATAAAGGAACATAATTCAGTCATTTTTTCATGGAATTTGCCCAAAATTAATCAGGTGATCTACACCTTAGCGCCTAGCAGTAAGCCAAATATGAGCATCCTAGCTCAAACGGTATTCCCAGGATTTTAGGAACACACTTTTATGTATTTTTTGACAAAGGGGCATCATTCTGTAAATACATGGCAGACAGAAAAGATGAAACAAACAGGTCTGCTCATTTTTTATGGTCTATCCATTTTATAAATATCAAGGCCTCAGCAGTTATAGTTCTTGAGAAATAGACCACCCATAATTACGATTTATACAGATGAGAAAAAGGGAATAACTCTGTCCATAATAAATGCGTCATAACGCAACCAGCATCAGAATGATCAGCACCATAAGATTGACGGTTCAAAAGTTGGAAAAATGCCAAATTCAATAAAGGAACATAATTCAGTCATTTTTTCATGGAATTTGCCCAAAATTAATCAGGTGATCTACACCTTAGCGCCTAGCAGTATGCCAAATATGAGCATCCTAGCTCAAATGGTATTCTCAGGATTTTGGGAACAAACTTTCATGTAATTTTTTGAAAAAGGGGCATAATTCTGTAAATACATGGCAGACAGAAAAGATGAAACAAACGGGTCTGCTCATTTTTTATAGTCTATCCATTTTATAAATATCAAGGCCCCAGCAGTAATTGTTCTTGAGGAATAGACCACCCATAATTATGTTTCATACAGATGAGAAAAGGGGAATAACTCTGTCCATAATGAATGCATCATAACGCAATCAGCATCAGAATGATATGCACCTCAAATACTAATAGTATACCAAAAATTAGGGTTCTAGGTCAAACGGTTCAAAATTTGGAAAAATGCCAAATTCAATAAAGGGGCACAATTCAGTCAATTTTTCACGGAATTTTCCCAAAAGTAAATCAGGTGATCTACACCTTAGCCCCTAGCAGTATGCCAAATATGGGCATCCTAGCTCAAACAGTATTCTCAGGATTTTGGGAACAAACTTTCATGTAATGTTTTGAAAAAGGGGCATAATTCTGTAAGTACATGGCAGACGGAAAAGAAAAAAAATATGTGTCTGCTCATTTTTTATGGTCTATCCATTTTATAAATATCAAGGCCTCAGCAGTAATTGTTCTTGAGAAATAGACCTCCCATAATTATGTTTTAGACAGATGAGAAAAGGAAAATAACTCTGTCCATAATGAATGTGTCATAACGCAACCAGTATCAGAATGATCAGCACCATAAATACTAATAGTATACACCTTTCCTATAATTCAGAGTCTGTTCGAGTTTTGTCCCTTGCAACTCCTATGACGTCATCTATAGGATAGGCTATTGTTTTTCAGTGTGTAACCAAATAAATCCCGGTTTTCCGTATATTCAAAACTAACATTCAACCGTTAAGTTTAAGACAACTAGTTTGTTCCAACTATATTTGGCTCTTTCTTTGTCGAAAATAAGCTTTATAACTTATAGCATATGGGAATTTGACATAAAATTAAAAGATTTCCGACTAAAATTTCGAGCAAAGATTACCATAATCAAGAGCATGTATGTATCACCAGTACAGCTTCCAAAACATAAGGAAAAGAAAGAAAATCGCGGAAGTAGTTATTACAAAAGATACAAAACGAACAAATAGCTGATTATAAAGCAGACACACCCTAAAAAATGACAACAAAGTGTGCTGACATGGAATTCGTCTGTTCGTTTGTGTAATCACCGAATCGCGCCCATTGCCGCAATAAACAAACACCTATGATTGTGTATTACCTAGACACGTGTCAGCTTTACGAACACCCTACCGTGAAATGGAAACGATCAAATAAATAATACCGAAGATAAGTAAGAGATGGAAAAATAATATAAATTCAACCTCGGGTACAAACTTACGGAAAACTGTCTGGATGCTGATGCTTTTAGATCGGTGTATCACACAAAATACAAGATACAAGATACAAGAAACTTTATTTTACGTCGGAATACACATAACAAATAACATTAGCTACAATAGCTATTTTCCGACAAACATAATGTATAGCAATTATCAACAAGAGTAAAAAGGCTGTAAAGGAAGTACATAATTAGTAACATAAAGACATTTAAACAATATATTTAGTGGAAAAGAAAAGAAAGATAAACATAAAAAAGTTAAAAATACAATATTCGCATCATACTAGCTGTCATCACAGGCAAAAATATTTACAGAGATTTAAGATCACAGGTTGAGTTTAATAAAAAATATTCCTGAGTTGCAATACATGTAAAACAGTTATAACAGGGATACTAGTTTACCTAAAAACATTGTTAAATAGGTCAGTCTCCTTTAAAAGAAACCTTTTGCCGGGTTGGCGAAAGGTGAAAAAAACAAGAGATAAGACTGAACCAGCAGTACCTCTTGTAAGAAAAATACGAAAGAGGCAAAAGAAACCATAAATATCAGCGCTATAATCTGCCTGGTAATAATGTGTTGTTACTAACTGAATGCTGACGTTTTACCTGTCGGAAAAATGGAAAGAACTTTTCAGATTTACAACACTTATTCATACGAAATGTAGCTCTTTTATATTGAACAAACATGAATGTATTACCGGGGTGTTAAAACGCGGCATCGATGAAAGGGGTCATGAAAATCATGAGCGACTTGCCGGGATTCTCAATATGATATTAAAATTAAAAAAAATATACATATAAATAAAAAATGTCACATGACGACAGGGCAGTTATACTTTAATTTGGTCTTTCAATGTTTTTTTTGCAGTTCACATTTACAAAACGTCTGCTTTATGCATGTTATGTGTGCTTGCAGTTGTACTGAATTATATGGGATGTTCCTATAGATGACGTCACAGTCTACTTGGGTAGATAACTCGTGCGGGACTTTATTGATTTATAGGAAAGGTGTATACCAAAAATTTGGGTTCTAGGTCAAATGGTTCAAGAGTTGGAAAAATGCCAAATTCAATAAAGGGGCATAATTCAGTCATTTTTTCACAGAATTTTCCCAAAAGTTAATCAGGTGATCTACACCTTAGCCCCTAGCAGTATGCCATATATGAGCATCCTAGCTCAAACGGTATTCTCAGGATTTTGGGAACAAACTTTCATGTAATTTTTTGAAAAAGGGCATAATTCTGTAAATACATGGCAGACAGAAAAGATGAAACAAACGGGTCTGCTCATTTTTTGTGGTCTATCCATTTTATAAATATCAAGGCCTCAGCAGTTATTGTTCTTGAGAAATAGACCACCCATAATTATGTTTTATACAGATGAGTAAAGGGGAATAACTCTGTCCATAATCAATGTGTCATAACGCAACCAGCATCAGAATGATCAGCACCATAAATACTAATAGTAAACCAAAAATTAGAGTTCTAGGTCTAACGGTTCAAAAGTTGGGAAAATGCCAAATTCATTAAAGGGGCATAATTCAGTCCTTTAATCAGGGCATTTGCCCAAAAGTTAATCAGGTGATCTACACCTTAGCCCCTAGCAGTATGCCAAATATGAGCATCCTAGCTCAAACGGTATTCTCAGAATTTGGGGAACAAACTTTCATGTAATTTTTTGAAAAAAGGGCATAATTCTGTAAGAAAATAGCAGACGGAAAGGGTCTGCTCATTTTTTATGGTCTATCCATTTTATAAATATCAAGGCCCCAGCAGTTATTGTTCTTGAGAAATAGACCACCCATAATTATGTTTTATATTTTGAAAAAAGGGGCATAACTCTGCAAGTACAAGGCTGATGGACAAGAAAAAAAATATGTGTCCTCTAGTTTTTGATAGTCTACCCACCTATGAAATATCAAGGCCCCAGCAGTTACGGTTCTTGAGAAAATGAGGCATTACGTACGTACGTACGGACGGACGGACGGACGGACGGACGGTCAGGCCCAAACCAATATGTCCGGTCAGGCCCAAACCAATATGTTCCCTCAACTTCTTTGAAGTTGGGGGCATAAAAACACTGTTTCAATGTTATGATTCAAATTGGCTGCCGAGAAATATTCAGTGGCTTCTGCTGCTGGTTTTATTTTTCTGAAATTGCAGACTTTAAGGAAATCACTAATGCTAGCTAGACCATTGTTTAATGGACAACAATGTTGGTTCTGAAATGTGCACTCGTGTATGTTTTCACCCAATGCTGCCATTTTGGATGCACTTGAATCACTTTGAAACATGAACAGGGCATGATTCACCAGTTTCAGTATCATGTTTCTGTTTTGCAAAAATAAAAGCTGAAACAGAAACATGATCTGGAATCCTGTTTCTGATTCAGTTAAATCAAACGTGCCCCTGCTGAAATTTTCAATGGGTCATAATCAACTACTAAATAAAAGCAATGTAAACGATTGCATAATACCCTGCCACTGCAAACCAAGGGCAATAACTCCATCAGAAGACATCAAAATCTGCCCATTAACAATCCCAACCGAGAACTTACCAAGATCAATGCACATGCCAAGTTTGGAGAAAATCTTTTTATAAATACTCAAGTTATCGAACGGAAACAAAGTGCTCACGGACGGACAGACGTACGTACGATGGACGGACACACGGACAGCCAGCGGGAAAACATAATACCCCGCCACTAACGTGTGGCGGGGTATCAAAACGACACAGTTTGTTCAAAAGTTAATCAGTTAAGCTACAAATCATCTCCAAATCTCTAATCAGCTATCCCTAGCTTAAATGCTTTTCAAAATATCTTGCTGACCAGTTTCCAATGCCAAAATTTTCAAAGGGCCATATCTCAAAACAACTGACGGAATTCATTCAAAAGATAATCAGTTAACCTACTCATCATCTCAAATCAGCTGATCAAGTTTAAAGTTCCCAGCTTAAATACTTTTCAAGATATCTTGCAGACAACATGTGGAACTTTCAAAGGGCCATAACTCTGAAAAAAATTAACGGAATTTGTTCAACAGTTAATCAATACATCCCAGTATCATCTTCAATCAGCTGACCAGGGTTTGAGGTTATAAAACTTGAGAATAATCTCAAACTCAAAATAAAGCACACTGATTGGCTGCTTCCAATCAGTGTGCTTTATTTTGAGTTTGAGAATGTACTCAAGTTTTATAACCTCCGGGCCAAGTTTCAAATCCCTCAAATACTTTTTGAGTTATCTTGCTGACAAGTTTAAAATGCTGAAATTTTCAAAGGGTCGTCATATCGCCGCAAAAAATTTACGGACTTTGTTCAAAAGTTATTCAGTTCATATACTCATTATTACTTAGAAGTTGGCACAGTTTCACCCCAAGCTGCAATACTTTTTTTAAACATCTTGCTTACAAGATCTTATTATGATTTTTTTCCAAAGGGACATAACTTCAAAAAGGGAGATAACTTGGACAAGAAAAAAATACGCTACAGCTATTTTTTTATTATGAATCCATAAGTGAAACTTCCAATCTCTAGCATGCAGGGTTCTTAAGATATGGTATGCATGACAAATGGACGGATGCCAGAAGCAGTATGCACCTCTATGTTTTTGAAGTTGGGGAAATAACAAGAGCTGTCAGCAGACAGCATAGCTCACCTGGAATTTGGGTGATAGAAGGAGATAACCAATGCTCCAAGTGATAAGGTCTAATTCAAATGGGCGAGAATAAGCTAACCTTTGTATGCGGAAGACAAAAGGCAGCCAAGACTTGACAGCTGCAGTTTCTAAATCTGAAAATGTTGAGAAACTGTGCCACCATGATGGAAGCTTTAGGGTGTTCAAAGATCTGAGAGGTTCTCCATCTTGTTGGGAACAAGCTAAAAAATACTAGAAATGTTTTTCAGAGAACAGTACATGCTCCCCAACCAATCCATTTCCCATCACCTCTAATGAATAAAAAGCCTGTAGAAATAAAATATCTATGCAAGTTTGGTGAAAATCCATCCACTGGTTTTAAAAGTATCCTACATAGAAGACTGTGTCCTTAAAAAATTTGTCAAGGTCACCAACTATTAAACATGTCTTTAACCTGTCACAAAGATATATTCATGCAAGTCTGATGAATATCCATCAATGGTTTCAAGGTATAACTCATTTTTAGGGAAATTATTAGCATTTGTAAGTTAGCTTTTGACCTTGAAAATGAGGTCAAGGTCATCAAAAGATAATAAACTCTTGAAATTGTCCCGAAGGTAAATGTATGAATGTGACGGGGAAATCAAGCCAAAGGCTAATGAGATATATCAATTTTAGTAAAATTTTATATATCTAAGTCCTCCTGTGACCTTGAAAATGTGGTCATGGTCGCCAAAATCTGATCACCTTTTAAGCTAGTCCCAATGATGTATCCATGCAAGTTTTGTGAAACTCCATCCATTAGCTCAGGAGATATAGTGTGTACAAGAAATTGTCATCTAAGTCCTCCAGTGACCTTGAAAATGAGGTCAAGGTCACCAAAATCTAATCAGCTCTTTAACTTGTCCCAGTAATGTATCCTAGCAAGTATAGTGAAATTCCATCCACTGGTTCAGGAGATATCCTGGGTACAAGAAATTGTCATCTTGGTGGATGGAAAAGAAAAAAAATACAGGTCTGCATATTTTTTATGGTCTATCCATTTATGAAATATCAAGGCTCCAGCAGTTACGGTTCTTGAGCAATGGATCATACCTAAGATGTTTTGAAAATAGAAGAAAAAGGGGCATAACTATGTCAATACTGAAACCAACACAATGTAATTATTATCAAAATGATTGACACATCAGATACTATAAGTATACCAAAAATCAGGCCTCTAGGTAAAATGGTTCAAAAGTTGGAAAAATGCCAAATTTAAACAAGAGGGCCATGGTGGCCCTGAATCGCTCACCTGAGCATTAATCAGTTAACTGGCTCTGGTGAAGATTTATAAGAGTTTTTACCATACATGGGAATGGCGGCCATCTTGGTCATGTGACCAAGATCATTTGAAGAACTTTCAATCCTTTGACCCATGTGCAGGCTCCATATGAAATTTGATCTGCCCAGTGGTTTCAGAGATGTTTGAAAATGTTTATGGATGGATGAAAGAGGCAGCTAACACCAATACTGTAAGGCTCAGGTGAGCTGAAAATGGCAGAGTCGCTTCTCCGAAAAGTTCCCGTTCATGTTGAGTTCCTTTGATGGATTTGAACTAGACTTAATTAGGCAAACACAGATGATAGAATGGTAGCATCATTATCTCACTGTGGTGAAACTAATGTATTCCAAGGAGTTTGTGGCTGGCATCATTGCAATGTTAGTTCTGATTCTTGCAACATAACTTAATTTAGATTTGACCTAGTGACCTAGCTTTTGACCCGACATGACCCAGTTTCAAACCGGATATTGTAAGAATAAACATTCTGACAAAGTTTCATTGAGATTGGATCAAAACTGTGCCCTCTGGAGCGTATACAAGGTCGTTCTTATATTTGACCTAGTGACCTAGTTTTTGATCCGACACAAACCAGTTTCAAACTTACCTAGATTTCATAAAGGTAAACATTCTGACAGAGTTTCATGAAGATTGGATCAGAACTGTGCCCTCTAGGGTGTACACAAAGTTTTTCTTAGATTTGACCTAGTGACCTAGTTTCTGATCTGATGTGACTCAGTTTCATAAGGGGCATATATATATGGACAATTAACATTTTGACATGGTTTCATGAAGATTGGATCAAAACTATTCCTTCTAGTGCGTACACGAGGTTTTTCTAAGATTTGACCTAGTGACCTAGTTTTTGATCTGACATGACCTACTTTCAAACTTGGCCTAGAGTTTATGGAGATAAACATTCTGACAAAGTTTCATAAAGATTGGATCAAAACTGTGTCCTCTAGAGCGTACACACGTTTTTTCTATGATTTGACCAAGTGACCTAGTTTTTTACCCTACATGACCCAGTTTCAAATTTATCCTTTATATTATGAGGATAAACATTCTGATAAAGTTTCATGAACTTTGGATCAAAACTGTGCCTTCTAGAGCGTACACAAGTTTTTTTCTAAGATTTGACCTATTGACCTAGTTTTTAACCCGACATGACCCAATTTTGAACTTGGCCTAGAGTTTATGAAGATAAACATTCTGACAATGTTTTATAAAGATTGGATCAAAACTGTGTCCTCTAGAGCGTACACAAGGTTTTTCTATGATTTGACCTAGTGACCTAGTTTTTGACCCAGCATGACCCAGTTTCGTACTTGTCCTAGATATTATAAAGATAAAGATTCTGACACAGTTTCATGAACTTTGGATGAAAACTGTGCCTTCTAGAGTGTACACAAGGTTTTTCTAAGATTTGACCTAGTGACCTAGTTTTTGACCCAACATGACCCAGTTTCAAACTTGGCCTAGAGTTTATGGAGATAAATATTCTGACAATGTTTCATATAGATTGGATCAAAACTGTGTCCTCTAGAGCGTACACAAGGTTTTTCTATGATTTGACCTAGTGACCTAGTTTTTGACCTGATGTGACCCAGTTTCATACTTGTCCTAGATATTATAAAGATAAACATTCTGACTAAATTTCATGATTTTTGGATGAAAACTGTGCCTTCTAGAGCGTACACAAGGTTTTTCTAAGATTTGACCTAGTGACCTAGTTTTTGACCCGACGAGACCCAGTTTCGAACTTGTCCTAGATATTATAAAGATAAACATTCTGACAAAGTTTCATGAACTTTGGATGAAAACTGTGCCTTCTAGAGTGTACACAAGGTTTTTCTAAGATCTGACCTAGTGACCTAGTTTTTAACCCGACATGACCCAGTTTCAAACTTGGCCTAGATTTTATGGAGATAAACATTCTGACAAAGTTTCAGAAAGATTGGATCAAAACTGTGCCCGCTAGAGTGTACACAAGCAAAAGTTGACGGACGTCCGGACGTCCGTCCACAAGTACGACGGACGACGGACATCAGGGTATCCCAAAAGCTCACCCTGAGCACTTCGTGCTCAGGCGAGCTAACAAAACTGCAATGGCTTGGCAAGAAATGTATTTTTTCAATTTTCCCCACTATAAGTCAATGCAACTCTAAGTTGGCATAGCAACCAAATTAAAGAGCCGATTTTCATAAAAAAAACACTTACTATCAATCCTCCAGCCTTAGGATACTACAAATGAAATCTTACCCTTATCAGCCCAGTGGCTTCAGCGGAGATAAAAAATCGAGTATTTTGTTTCCATTTTTTTGCGTTTTGGTTTCCATGGCAACCAATAAAAGGTGCAGTTGGCCAAGAGACATATAGCTGAGAGAAGACTTCTCAAGGGACATTTCTATAAAAGTTTTGTCAACATATCTGCAATGGCTTTGCAAGAAATGCCGTTTGTCAATTTTCCCCACTATAAGTCAATGCAACTTGTAGTTGCCATAGCAACCAACCTAAAGAGTCGATTTTCAAAAAGAAACACAAACTTTCAATGGATACTACAGATGAAATCTGGGCCTTATCGGCCTAGTGGCTTCTTAAGTATTTTTCCCCATTTTTTTGCATTTTGGTTTCCATGGCAACCAATAAAAGGAGCAGTGGGCCAAAAATCATGTAGCTGATAGAAGACTTCTCAAGAAACATTTCTAAAAAAGTTTTGTCAACATATCTGCAATGGCTTGCCAGTAAATGCCATCTTTCAATTTTCCCCATTATAAGTCTATGGGAACTCTAAGTTGCCATAGCAACCAAACTAATGGGCAGATTTTCATAAAAAACACAAACTTACAATCCCCCAGCCCAAGGATGCTACAGATGAAATTTGGGCTCAATCGGCCAAGTGGCTTCAGAGGAGATGTTGTTTTAAAGTGTTGACAGACAGACGACGACGGACGACATACGACAGACGACGACGACGGACAACTGTCTATACTATAAGCTCCCCCGGAGCCTTCGGCTCTGGTGAGCTAAAAAACAAAAAAGCAGTAAAATGTTGTTTTGTTTCTTTTCTGTGAAAAGCCAAAATGAAGACTAATCAGTCAGTGCTGATGAGCATTCTGTTTCGAATACTCTTTGATGACACTTTTTCAATTTGACCAGTTTCTGTTTTAAAATCAGTTGTTACATCTGTGTAGGCTGATCAAGGTCTTCACTTTTGCGGTTTAGCTATGCAGATTGCTTTGAATTCAATCAGTCTAGACAGCTTTGTAGACTGACCAGGGTCTTCATTTCTGTGCTATGAATTTCAAGGAAAGACATACTGCTATATTCAAATGAGCTGTCATATCTGTGTAGACTGATCCGAATTGTTCATTTTCTGAGCAGTTGATATTCAAATCAGCCGTCACATATGTGTAGACTGATCTGGATTATCAGTTTTGCTGTTTTAAATTTCCAGGAATCTCATACTGTTCATGCAAACAGGGAAGGCACTGATGAGACTGCACAGGCTGATCAAATTCCTCTGTGTGCACGAATGGTATAATGTACTAGTTCCTATTTACATGGCCCTCTCCTGTCTTTGAGCAAATAATGGTATTTTTTACACGGTTTTATGTGGTTTTCAATAACGCAGTCTGATCCAATTATAATTTGTTTATAGCCATATTTTCTCTTTTCCTTTGACATCTGATTTCCCTTTACCTGGCCCCTACCTGTACTTTAGTGTCCCAGAAGCAGCATGTTTCAATAAACAGTCAGTAGGGTATTGTGTCTTTAAACTCCGATGTGTCAGCTGATTTTAAATCTGCGCAGTTGACTAAAAAAACTTAAGGTAGTTTCACTGACGCCGCGTGAACTTGCATACTCATATCAGCCTGTGCATTTTTGCAAATGTGGGAGCCTTCATCTCTCACTTTACAAAGTGTTAACGTCATAATAATTAGCCGCTACTCGACAAAATCCACCCAGTCTGATCAGTGTCTTCGCTGTCGGCATGGAGGTAGCTTTTACTCTTAGCCACCTCTCAAACGCTTGGTGAAGAGTCTGATCAGAATGGGCGGATGCCAAGGCTGATTTGAGTCTGCGTTGGACGCACAACCATTTTGTTTGTTTTCTCGTGTCGCGGCTCAATAATATTGTTTGTGCATGGATGGAAACCTGATCAGACTGCGTTCATGTGCACGCTAACAGTAATATTTCCCGTTCGCGCATGCGTTAAGTACCTTTATACGCGATACCAGTCATAGTGATATTCTGCACACATCGGTACAAGCGTGGACACATATGTGGACACACGCGCCGAATTATACACACTGAACATATTATATAAGCGACGGGTCTGATTAACCACCGCATCTTTGCATATCTGAAAACAACAACAACAACAAAAAAATGCTGCGTCGACGCACACTGATCACAGTCTTCTAATGGTACAATTCTATGTGTATATGTCAACAAAACAGAATGCTCAATTTCGCATGCTGGTCTGGGTTTTCTCGATGTTTGCTTGTGTATAGGGCTGTTCTACTAACCACCACAGGAGCGGCGGTAGTGTAGTGGATAACGCGCTAGACAACCAATCCAGAGGTCGGAAGATCGAGTCTCCTCTTCATCGGTCTTTCGGACGAGACTTTAAACCGTGGTCCCGTCTCCGTACGACCTGGTTGTTGCTGGGACATAAAACCGGAGTTCACTCACTTACCGCCATATTTTCCCGCCATTGTTACATAGAGGGACAAGTTTTGTGACTTCCTATTTGATGCAGCCCTTCCACTTAAAGGAAAGAAATCGTGTAAGAGTTGACCAAAATTAAGAAGCGAGGCAAACGAAAAGAGGTCAGTTGCTTACCTTGTAATTTTGAATATAAAACTTAGAAATTTTATGTTTCTAAACGGAGATATATGTATATTTTTATCCAAATAACCGCAACAAAGTAAATTCAAGTAGCTGAGTGAAATCATAAAAAGTCAGCGCTAACTTTCTTTCCTGAAAACCAGATACATGTTTATTACAGTCATGGTCTCCTGCCAGGTACGTTGTTTATTGAACACTCATGGCCACATAAAACAGATGGCTATCTATTACGCAATTTGGTAGACGGAACCGATATATCGATAAGTAAACAGTAGTAAATACACTTATATAAGAATAGTTTTACTGGTTTGAACTTTTTTTTAAGTATTTTATTGTCAAAAAATGAGAAAATTGCAAAAGGTTGATAATATTGATTTTATTTATTTGTTTGTTGGAAAATGATCAAAATTATGTTGATGACTGGACGCCTGTCAGGCTATCATTTAGTGTTTCTTCGATGGATTTAACAAAATAATTTTCACAAGGATTATAACTGATGGATATTATGCATAGCAGATATAAAGGATTTTTCTGTGCATATCGTGAAAACTCGATTAAATGCGAAAATCATAATGTATGACAATTGTATCATTGATTTTAAGTCTTGGAAGTGTACCTAATTAAGGCCTCCATACTAGTAATCAACACACAAGTTTGGTGAAAAAAGTGTTGGTTCATGTGCAAATACTGGCAAAAAGTTGGGAGAGTTTTGTTTTAAGAAATAAGTAAACGGAAAAACACCGCCAACTTGCTCCACAAAATACAAATTTCCTTTTCTGGTTCCCCGTCCAATGATTCAGTTTAAACAGAAAAAAAGTGGGACAATAGAGAGGGTCCCATTCCTGTAGATAGTATTTTACCATTTAATTTAAGTTCATGAAATCTAAACTAGTTCATATCAGCCGCCACTATAGAAATCTTTTAAAGTGAAACTCAAAGAGGTTTTTATTATTATCATTATTATTTTCAAATTGGCTTATCATGGTCATTTATATTGCTGGAACTGTAGTGAGAAGCTTGCAGCCGTACCTCACTATATAATAGTTCCGCTGATAATTTTATTTGTAAATATTGGGCAACCCTAACTAATACAAATACGGTGGACTGGCAAATAATTCACCCACTGGGAACCTCTCAAAAATTAGCGGAGGCAAAAGAACCATCGGTTAGTCGTTTGAAATACGGTAAGGCCTGAAAAAAAAAATAGGTGAGATTCCGTTTCCCGACCGACCCATATATTTTTGCAATGACCCTAAAGTTTTTTCACCATCGCAAAAATAAATCCGGTTTCCAGACCGACCCATATATGTTTGCGCCGACCCTAAAGTTTTTTCACCATTGCCAAAAAATATCGGTTCTTGTCGTCATTTTCGATTCGGTTCCGGAACGAAAATAGTGGAGTGAAGTGTCCCATACCAAAATTGCAAACAGGAAATACCAGTCGCATTGCATTATCGCGCAGGCTGATCTTAGTGTTTACTATCAGCGCACGGGATAAGATTCCTTTCACCATATTACGATTGAATGTGACACGCGTCCAGTTTAGTGCTTTGAGCGGCGTCCTTTGCTGTCTCACAATCTGGGATAAGTCACAAGACTATCTATAAACGTGTTGTGTTTACCGTATTTTAACAAATGCTACCGTCTTGACACTCTTTTTATGGCGAATGCGTAACTCGCAATAGTCACACAACTTTCCGACACCGTATTATATACATGTACTTTATTACGTCATTACAATATATCTTGGCGACTTTACAAGCGCAATTAGTTCACCGACGAATAATTTTCAAAGACTACCAAACTGATGTTGACAAAAACGAAGAACAGTTCCCATCACCAACCAGGAAACTGGCTAGTCTCAGTAGTCTGATCGAGCAAACGCAGTTCATCCGTGAAAAAAAAATGTTGGTTAGATCAAAACGTAATAATGAAAGGCTTTAGTTAGTGTATATGCGAGTTGCTGAGCGGAATACCACTGTGCAGCCCTATAGGGGCATGCACATATCTGCGCCAAAAACAGCGTAGCATATATTCGAATAGCGTTGAACTTTATTCCGGTAAAGGTATATATAAACAGTCTAAACGAGTAAACGGGACATGTACAAAATACCTGCGGAAAATCACGACATGCGCAGATCATCTGCTTGATAACCACGTGTTAATATACGTGAAATTCGTAAATCTTGCTACCGGAAAATGTCTGCGCAATCTGATCACAAAAAATGGTTTCAGATAACCCCATATTCACGGCATAGGCACTCGACGGAAATTTTATACAGAAAGATAGAAAAAAAGATTGACAGATGATAAGATATATAAAAATACAAATATTCTGTTGAGTGCCCGGGTCTGCAGAAACGTTTTCATTTTGGACTGCGTGACGTCAGTAGACGTGCGTATTGAGAACTGTGTAATGTAGGGAGCGAATCAGAAATTATGTCTGCGCAGCCTGAACAGAACAAGGTTTGTCCAGCGGTATTACGGCGGAATGATGTCGTGCGAAAATATATCGTTAGCCATATGCATACAACTGTTAAATACGAAAATCAGACTACACAGCTAAACAAATTAGATTTCATATTTCAATTTATTCGTATACATATGTGTGTGCGAACACTGATCAGACGCCGCTGACTGAGTCGAGTCCACCTTAAAGACCGTAAGGTACAACACCTGCGCTCGAAATTGCACCATAAGTAAACCTTTCGGCACATGCCGCTAGTGGCTATATCTTTTGAGTTCAAATGCTGATCGAAACGCTTTGATCTTTGAGACCCGTTTTGACTTGGATTGGACTATTGTCAGTGGGAACTGAGCAAAATTTTTTGTCTGTGTCATCATTCTTTAAGTTTGCTTCTATACGTGCGTGAAATGACGATTCCAATTTTTTAAGATGCGTCAATCCCGTTTTCGGTGGGCGTATTCTTGACGCATCAGTTTGGGACTGCAGGCAATTTTACCCATTTTCTTTGCGTCACAAACGCATAAACGCAAAAATGCAGCTCTGACAGTACAGACCATGATCAGAAGGCTTATTTGCACATGTGGCAGATCTGACTTTAATTTTCACACAATTACATTTCTTTCTATTTCCGACTTTGGACATGTCTTATATAGGAGTCGATTTTTTTTGTCTCCAACGGCAGCGTAGTTGTAAAATAACACTAGCACATGTGACTCTACCCTACTTAACCTAATATGTCTCAGCCACCAGTGTAGACCTAGATCAGACTACGTAGTCTGGTCAGAGCTATGTAGTGTCGGTATCTATCTTGCAGAAATGTACTGTCACAGACTTGGAAAAAGAATCCGACCTATCGACCCATATTTTTTTCAAGGTGTAACCGGAATCACACATATTTTTTAAGGCCTAATTAACATAACGGTATTTTGGGACACCATTTTAACCAGCATTGTGTCGAAAATAAAATAAAAATAAATGATGGCATAATAGGCTGTTTACATAAAGGCAGTTGCTAGCCGTATCAAGCCGTACTCTTGACTGTATTTTGAAACGTTTAACGGGTATTCAGAATGATATGTCATTCAGGAGAATTCTGTGACCAAGTACACATTGTGCAAACATCTAGTAGACCGTCCCAGCATTTAGGCTAATAACGGTGCATACGTGACTTTGGTCTCTTGTTAAAATGAGCCTCGACAGGTAAAAAGCGGGCCTAGCCGTATCTGCGAAGAATGAAGACTCAAATCAGCCTGCATTTTAAGTGTCTGTAGATTCTTCAGAGTCAGTACATGACGTAATCGGACGGCATATACTCGTTTCAGACTCTGCGGATGCGCAAGCTGGCCAGAGCAACTGCTGTAACACGTGTTTGCATGTCGCAGCTTCATGGAATGAAAACGTATGCAAACTGTGCAGTCTTAGACCAGCATACACTGTTGACTCAGACTATAACTGGACATTGTGCATCTAAATAGTGAACTGATAATATCCTGAGACGCTGCGCACAGCACAGCGATTGTACGATTTGCGAAAAAAAAACACGATTATTTTATCTTGTAATTTCCTCCCATTTAACCGATTATGGAGCATGAAATAAAATGTAGGAATATTCCTACAATTTCTATTGATCTTTCATTTGTTGAAAATATACATTTGGTTAGATCTTTAATTTATTGAAAATATACCATTTCCAAAATTGTAGGAATATTCCTACAATCTGAAAGGTCTATGTTGAAATATGATTGAACAAAATTGGTCGTAATCTCAAGAATGTAGGAATATTCCTACAATTTGTTTGGATCTTACATTTATTGAAAATATGCATTTCGTCAGATCTGTCATTTATTGAAAATATACCATCTTCAAAAAATGTAGAAATATTCCTACAATCTGAAAGGTTTATGTTGAAATATGATTGAACAAAATTGGTCGTAATCTCAAGAATATAGGAATATTCCTACAATCCGAAAGATGTGGGAAGAATTTTTTTTTTTTAAGAAAACAAAAAAGAAAACAAAAAAAACAATTTGAATTAGCCCAGTTGTGTCTTATCTTTTACAAATGAGCAATTTCCAAATTGTAGGAATATTTCTACGATTTGTAATATATAGTTAAAGCTATTATTTCCTCTTTGCATTTTTTTCTGCAGTTAGAAAAAAATGATGATGGATCAATATAGATATAGCTGTTCATTTAAAAAGAAGTTGATGGTTCATGAATGAATCAAATTGTAGGAATATTCCTACAATTTGATGATATCAGTTGAGCCATAGCAAACCCATGGTTAGTGAAGTGTGATTTCGACCACCCCAAAACAAGGCTTCTAGGTAACCATTTTCATTGATGCTCAATTTTGCACTTGCCATTTTGCACTTTTTACAGTCCAAAAACCTGCATTTTCAGTGCATAAAAGGACATCTCGTGGAGATGTCCTTTTTATTTTGAATTCACTTAATATATATTGGGATATCTTGACCCGTAATACCATCTGGACAAGCTGATTTTCACAAAACAATTTCTAACGGAATGGTACACAGTGCAGATCATGATAAGGCTAGCAGCACTGTTGGCTTTGGCCCTGAGGTTATTCAACCTTTTTTCATGCTCAACTCAGCTGAGCATGAAATTTTACCTGCTAATAAATAGCAAATTACTGATAAGTTCAGTTGTTTTCTTGCTCAGTTTAGCTGAGTATGAAATTTTCTCTGCTTATGAATATGAAAATGCCAACATTAGTTGGCATTTTAATATTTATCAGCAGAGAAAATTTCATGCTCAGCTGAGTTGAGCACTAAAAAAGTTTTATAACCTCGGGGCCAGGATTCAATGCCTCTACCTACAACAGAAGACGATTCACACATCTAACTAGCTTCTCATTTTGTCGAGAATAATTTTATGCCGTCGTGAATTAATATTTCGTGATCTGCCCTCCAACAATACTACGTGAGATGAATAATTAAATTAATAAATTGTCACTGAAAGTTAAGCGTTTTTCTTTATGCTTATCGGAAGTTTTAATGCTAAAAAACAACAACAACAAAACAACTGCAAATCATTAAAAAAATAGTTTGTCTGATACATACAGACTGTAGGATATGAAAATAGATCTATATGTTTATAAAATAAAATCGCACTAGTAGAATACATTGAACTGACAGATTCGTGTGAAATAATGCTAAACCCATTAGCCCACTATATACTGTCTCGCATGGTTCCGATTAAAATACATCTTTCTCGAAATTGATTGAGAATTCGCGTGATTTACATTTCTCGCTATTTCCCATTGTAGTTGATTCACTAAAAGTTTACAAACAAGATTTTAGCTACGGAATGCGCGAACAGCAAAAGTACAAACCCAGATACCCAGGAAAGGCCAAAGTCACAAACCCAACTTTAGAAGGAAATATTTCGCATTGCGCAAGGTCTACACTGATAAGGGTGGTATAAAATAGTTACACCATGGTTTGGCCGCCTGTACGGGAGATTATCCACTGGCTAAAGCTCGAGTATTATCCCCCGTACAGGCGGACAAAGCGAGTGATTTATCTCCCGTACTGGTGGACAAACCATGGTTTTACCAACAGTACATCTTCGATAGCAGACACATTCACTCCAGCTCAGAGGAACTGTACATCAATATAATAAACATCAAAAGCCATACGTACTTCATATTATGCAGCCAGTTTTAAGGATAAAAATACACTTGTGTAGACCGATCTTGGGCCGAGGTTATAAAACTTTTTTTCATGCTCAACTCAACTGAGCATGAAATTTGTAATGCACATTATTATCAAAATACCAACATTTGAGGATTTTTTTTTCATGTTTATGTCCGTAGAAGATGGTTTTGATGGTATTTGCCCAGCTGATAAATATTAAAATGCCAACAATGTTGGCATTTTAATATTTATCAGCAGGACAAATTCATGCTCAAGTGAGTTGAGCATGAAAAAAAGTTTTATAACCTCGGCCCCAGATTCTTTGTTTTTCGCTGAACAGACTTTGCCATCTGACAAAAAAAAGCATTGTTTCTAGTCATACATGTCCTTGTACGAGCTTGTAGAAATGTGTACATGGACGTGCATGTAGTACATGTACACTTATAGAAAGCTTACAAGACGCAAATTCAGGTCTGCTCTGGTTGGTCAATTCTGTCTGTCCCAAAACGTACAATTTTTACGGGTACAGCGCTTAGATTTCAAATTCCAGCTAAATGCAATGACTGAAAGTCTTTCTTTTGACCTACCAGTATTTAGGTTTTATCTGATACAATTTGGGGAAGGCTAGCGAGGCAGCGAACGGAGAGGTCTGGGTTCTGCCGTTCATGTGCTATGCCAAAGTCACAGTGAGCCTCTAACAGCCTACTGCTCATACGGACACAGGGATACAGGACACTCTAACTTTAAAGGCCCCATTGCTCTATCAGCATGAAATGCTTTATCGTCTTCGTTGTATATGATCGTGTTTGGCCGGCTTAGAAAAATGAAAACGTCCTTGAGTTTCTCATAAAAACGATTTGAAAAAATATCTAGGTCATTTTGGTTGGCAACTAAAATGACCTACTTTCGAGTTCACAAGTTTCATTACGTGATAAAAATACAAGGTACTAGAGGTAACAATACAATGTACAGGAGGTAAAAATACAAGGTACAGTCGTTTAATAGTTGATAAAAATACAATGTAAAGGCCCTGTCACACTACAACGTTTCAGACAACGTATGTCAACGTATGAAAAATTTATCCAATACGCTGGCATACGCTGGAGATAAATTAAAACATCAAACAGCAGCCGGTTTTGGAACGCACACATAGCGTACTGAAACGTATAAATAACTTATTCACAACTTATCCCTTGCGTATACATAACTTATACAAGCGTATAACAGCGTGTTCCCAGCGTATCTGTAACGTTCTTGTCTTATGCCGAACGCATGCGCAACGTTAGTCTAACTTACGCCGACCTTATGTATAGCGTGTTGGAGCGTGCTTCGACGATCAGATGTAAAGCGACGGCTCTATACAACACTTTTTATTGTAGTGGACGTTGATCGATGGACATGCCTAAAGAACGAAAATTAGAGCACTTTGCAGGTAGTAGCTGACCACCTGCATGCCTACCGTCGTCCCTATCATCACCCGACTGCCGTGCCTACGATGGTAGCCAACCTCCCTCTCGCGCAGACTCCAATGCCTCTTAAGTGGTATCCGTGGCGGCATCTGCAGCAGCTGTGGTGGCATCTGAAGTATTAACCCCCTCTCAAGCCCCAAAACGACAAGCAGAAGCGGTCCAAGAAGATTCCTTATTTAAAAGTGATGAATTGCTAATCTGTATCCAATATATATCGCTGAAGCCCAAGTCGCTGGCGGATATGTTACCTAAATACGCTCAGTACGTTCGTGATACGTTGAATAAGTTCTAAGGTCGTCAGGCATAGGTTGGATACGTTCTGGATACGTCCGGTATAAGTAACAGGTAAGTTACCTATAAGTTAGATATAAGTTACGCGTACGCTCCACAATGGACCTGCTGGCTGCCGACGTATGTCAACGTATGATTAACTTACAAGTTACGTGCATGAACGTACGCATAACTTACCTGTTGCGTACACCAAACTTATGACTAACTTATAAACAATACGTCGGCGTACGCTGAAAATTTTATGCATGCACAAAATTTTGGGCCGCATTCGACGTACAACAACTTATACCAACGTATTTGAGCGTACTCGTAACTTGTTCATAACGTACCCCTAACTTATTCAACGTACACCAGCGTGTTTACTAAATGTCTCATACGTCGGCATACGCTGATGCTATACGTCACTGTGTGACAGCCACATAAGGCAAGACTCCTATTCCTTGTCTCGCTGTTGTGTGAGTTAATTGCCCAACGGGGAACCAGAAACGAAAACCTTATTTTTTTGGAGAGACTTGTCTTTTTTTTATTTTCAAAATACCTTATTCCTTCTTTTTATGCCAGTTATAAGACACAAAAGGCACAGCAACCGACATATTAACATCAATTCTAAAGGATGTACCAGTTTTATAAGGATTTGTGCTTCGACGATTTTTACCACTGATAGGACTATGGAGACTTTAATTTATATTAATCTGGAACAATGAGATACACGTAGAACTATCAAACTTGCTCTCTGAACACAAATAAGCCGCGACTGATCAGACTGGTCAGCGTATAGGCTATGCGCTTAAAGGGTAGGTAAGCGTCTAATCTAATTCCATGCGGATAGCGAAGACGCTGATCAGACTGGGCGAATGCCCAGTTGATCTGAGTGTTCGCTGGGCGCACATGCCACTTTGTTTGTGTTGTCTTGTCGCGGCTCAAATATTCTTCCCAGTACTTACTTTCTACTTGCTACAGACTCAGTCTCCTTACAATATCTATCTGTTTCCGCTTGGGACTTTACGAGATGCTACGAGATGTCTAGTTTCTTGTTAGTGTATGGAGCTCAGTGAAGCCATATTTGATTGATTCACAGACCTGACTTGTCTGATATTTCAAGAACCAATTGAGCCGTGACACGACAAAACCAACAATGTGGTTGTGCGCCCAGCGCAGACTCAGATCAGCCTGGGCATCCGCCCAGTCTGATCAGAGTCTTCGCTGTCCGCATGGAGGTAGCCTAGACCCTTAGCTACCCTTTAAGTGCTTAGCGAAGATTCTGATCAAACTGTGCGAAGACCCAGGCTGATCTGAGTCGGGGCTGGGCGCACAACCACATTTTTGGTTTTCTCGTGTCGCGGCTCATTTCAAGACCAATTTATCGTGAATCTCGATAGAGACGATTCTGTATTATCCATAACTACAGTAGAAAATCTGACAGGGATCAATAACGCAAATATTGACCTATTATTCTTCATTTACCGTAATGGCCAAGAAAATCTGGGAGAAAATCGCCGCAGCAAGCAATGTACTACGGTAGTCCAAGATAGGAGCTGTCTTAGCAGGGTCTACAGTGTTTGCCGTTTTTTGAATCAATATTTGGCTTCTCTCCAGATATTCAGTTCTTGTTATTAATCGAAATGGTTATTAATTGAAAAAGTTAGGAAATTAAAAACAAAACAAAAACAAGAGGGCCATGAGGCCCTGAATCGCTCACCTGTGTATGGTGGCCATGTAGGTCATGTGACCTAGACCGCTTGATAAATTTTCGTTCTATCAACCCCTGGAGGCTGTGTATGATATTTGGTTACAATTGGTCCTGTGGCTTTTGAGGAGACGTCCTAAATTAACAAAATATAAGAGACATGGGTCAGAGGTCAAAGGATGACCTTGACCTCTTGTACCCGCAAATCTTCCATGTACTAACTAAGACGACTGTATATACCAATTTTTAGGCCAAAATCTTCTAAACTTGCCATGAGCTCTAATGTTCTACCATTTCCCCATACTTGACCTTGCCTTGTAAAAGGTCAAGTCAGCCCAAGGTCATCATTTGAACAATCTTGATAGTACTCAAGTACCTGATGCTATATACCAAGTTTCAAGGCCATCGATCACTTGGTTCTTGAGAAGGAGATTTGTAAAGGTTTTTGCCATATATGGGCATGGCGGCCATGTTGGTAATGTGACCAAGACTTTTTGAACAAATTTTCTTTCCCTCAGCCCCTAGAGGCTCTGTATGCAATTTGGTTATAATTGGCCCAGTGGCTTTTGAGCAGATGTGTGAAATTGTCAAAATATGAGAAACCAGGGTCTAAGGTCAGGAATGACCTTGACCTCTTATACATATAAATTTTCATGTACTCATTTAGATGACTGTATATGCCAATTTTCAGGTTTAAATCTTCAACAGTTTCCAAGAAATCTAATGTTCAAGCATTTTTCCATATAAAAGCTAATTAAGCAAATTTTACCTTACCGTAAAAAAGGTCAAGGTCAACCCAAGGTCATAATTTGAACAATCTTGGTAGTACTTGCATACCTGATGCTACATACCAAGTTTCAAGGCCATTGGCCTAATGGTTCTGGAGAAGAAGATTTTTAAAGGTTTTTACCTTATATGGGCATGGCGGCCATGTTGGTCATGTGACCCAGTCCGTTTGAACAAATTTTCGTTCCCCTGCCCCCTAGAGGCTCTGTATGAAATTCGGTTACAATTGGCCTAATGGCTTTTGAGGAGATGTTTGAAATTGTCAAAATATGAGAGACCAGGGTCAAAGGTCAAACAATGACCTTGACCTCTTGTACGCATTAATTTTCATGTACTCTCTCAGATGACTGTATATACCAATTTTCAGGTCTAAATCTTCAACAATTTCCAAGAAAACTTATGTTCTAGCATTTTCCCATAAAAAAGCTACAGAATGCAAATTTGACCTTACCGTAAAAAAGGTCAAGGTCAACCCAAGGTCATAATTTGAAGAACCTTTGTAGTGCTTGCGTACCCAATGCTACATACCAAGTTTCAAGGCCATCGGCCTATTGGTTCTGGAGAAGAAGATTTTTCTAGGTTTTTACCATATATGGGCATGGCGGCCATGTTGGTCATGTGACCAGGACCGTTTGAACAACTTTTCGTTCCTAAGTCCCCTAGAGGCTACATATGAAATTTGGTTACAATTGGCCTAGTGGTTTCAGAGGAGAAGTCGTTTGAAATTGTTGACGGCCTTGACGGACGGACGGACGACGGACGGACGACGGACGGACGACGGACGCCGGAGCCTTACCATCCTATAAGCTCCCCCGGAGCCGCTGGCTCAGGTGAGCTAAAAACTTGAAAGTATAATTACTGCAGTTTAGTACTATTAAGGGGTAAAGGTACACCTTCATTTCCACAAAGGGGAACAACTTTTGTGCCTTCCTGTTTGTTTCCCTGCATAACGAAAACCTTGCTAAATAGGGTCTATTCTCTACGGAAATAATCTGCCCTTAGGAGAGCAAATTCCTTCCTTTAAGAGTTGAACTCAACTGCAAAGGGAGGTAAGAGAGAAAATGTCAGTTATGCTTTCCCTTGAATGTGTATCAATGAACGTACAACTGTATTCCATTCAGTGACTTCTTTTTCTGGACGTGGAAAGAAATGTGTGAACGTGGTTTTAGCACACTGTCTTATCATGTCCAATACCAGTTGGCGGATCAAAAGTCCGTAATACAAAACCCAAACTGTTGTTTGACGCTTATCAATGTATTCGTTGCCCTCAAAGGTCATTTTCAGAACATATTTAGCTTTTATGCCATTCCTATCCTAGCAATGGATAGCTAAAGTCAAGGGGTCTTGCTAGGTTTTTACGAGAAAGTCAGTTTATTGGTCAGTTTCGCCAGACACATTTAAACTTGTCTCCAAGACACACGCCTGGTAAACGTAAAATTCCATCTCCACATTAAAATTAATAGCAAAAAAGAAAATCAAGGTTCTGCAGATGGACTGCTAGCAACAGTCCTCACACTGTATTCTTGTAACCGCATCTAATACATGAGCCGCGACGCGAGAAAACCAACAAAGTGGTTATGCGCCCAGCGCAGACTCAGATCAGCCTGGGCATCCGCCCAGTCTGATCAGAGTATTTGCTGTCCGCATGGATGTAGCCTACAACCTTAGCTACCCTTTGAGCATTTAACTAAGAGTCTGATCAAACTGGGCGGATGCCCAGGCTGATCTGAGTTTGCACTTGGCGCATGCCATTTTGTTGGTTTTGTTGTGTCGCGGCTCACATGTACATCGACGACTGTTCTCCTCCTCTATTGACACATTGCTGATGATTTTAAGCATTGAAAATGTGTTTAAAATTATTTTCAAAATGATACATGTCATACAAGACGGATCTAGCGCTTTGGGACTGTTTTGGAAGGGAGAGAGAGGAAACAAAACATCCATATGTAGCTGAATTATACAAGACGGATTAAAATATCTGCGGTAAATTCGGATGGACAAACTCCTGTCTTAGAATCGAATACATACGATAAACGGCAAAGAAATCTAGTAAATGAAAGGGAACAATTATTTTTAAATCGAATAATCTTCCTTTTTAATGGTTCCGAAAAAAATAGATTTACAAGTACATGTAATCTTTTTGAACTTCTAATTCAAATCTTTAAAATTCAGGTTCCGACTGCCTTGTTAAAAGGCCTTTAAGTTTGTCACACTTACATGTACTCTACTTGAAACTGTTAATGACGATTTAAGGAAAAACAAAACAGTTGCACAGTAACAGGCAGAAATCGTACGCACGATAAGGTAAAAAACCTCCCCTTTTCAAAGAAATGCCATTCTGCTTGACAAATAATGTCAGATGAGTGCGAAATTAGCGAGCCTGTTAAAACCGTTTGTGAAAGCGAATGTTTTCAACTAGCAATAGCTGTCACATTAACTTTTCGAATTGCCGCAAAACTGACATAGAAGGTTTTGCTGAATCTTGTTCTCGCTACCTCATCGACTTTAGCGGTGTTTCCAAACAGAATTTCAAGAACAAATATTGAATACACGTAGCACAAATAATCTAGCAATAAACGAACATCTTTTTTCACCATTTTTGAAAAGGGAAACAAACTTTGTTAACGAACATCTTTTTTCTCGCCATTTTTCAAAAGGCAAACAAACTTTGTTTGCCTTTTCAAAAATGGCGAAAATAAAAAGATGTTCGTTCTTTTTCTCTGGAGGATGAAGTCTCTTTCAAAATGGAGAACACTCTTAAAGAAAAGAGTTTGCTCCTATAAAAGCACAAAACCAGATGCTCGGAACGAGCCAATCAGTGTGCTTTATTTTGACTTTGAAAATATTCTCAAGTTTTATAACCTCGAACCCAGGGCTCAGTTGTTCAAAACTTATAACATTACGGCTTCAAAAAGCCTATGCATCTGCGCTTCTGGAGACGGAACAGAGCTGTTCCGTCTCCAGAAACGCAGATGCATAGGCTTTTTGAAGCTTTCTTGTTTACATATACCGTAAGAGCTGTCATTCGCAAGCTGATATGAGTCTTCGGTATTGCACAAGCCTTATACTCCGTTTGTTTTGGTGGCAGGGCCAGTGTAATTTCTCGCATGACCCTGGCAGCGCTGTTCCGTGCAATGCAGTTGAAACTGTAATGTTGTTAGTTTTGAACAACTGAGCCCTGGGTTCGAGGTTATAAAACTTGAGAATAATCTCAAACTCAAAATAAAGCACATTGATTGGCTTGTTCCGAGCATCTGTTCGGAACCAGCCAATTAGTGTGCTTTATTTTGAGTTTGAGAATGTACTCAAGTTTAACAAGAAACATCTTTAAAAAAGATAATTGTCGAAGATGAAATTCGCTTTTAAAGAACAACTTTTTAGTCATGTCAGGACGGATCCACCGCTTCCTGGGTATTATCAGTACTTTTGTAAAGTAAATGTGTCTTGTTCAAGGACAAGACATGAATTATCGTGATCAGCCTTGGTCGAGTTCGATTACAACTATTACTATTGTCTGGCGATAGTATGTCATGGAAGAAGCGGGTCAACTCGGCCTGCCTTCTGTAAGCCTGGGGTCTTCACGGCTCCTGGGTCAACTCGGCCGCCATTCAACTCGTCCGGGTCAATTCGGCCTGCTGTCATTTGCATCCTCGCCCCAACCTACGAAGATGGGCTGCGCCAGGAATGAACGGAAACACAATAAACGAATAGAATTTATTGGGTTGTTGATTTAATAAGAAGTCCTTCAAAATGGTGGACAAAACATGAATTAATATAAAGGGCAACCCAATAATCCCTCAACGGATAACTGCAACTGCAGCTAGACTATGGTAACGGGACGTTCCGGGCCTACAATAATACAATGGCGCTGGGATAGCCGGACCAAGGTGCAGGGCAATTATATTTTAATTGTTTCCATAGTGCCGGAGTTTTAAGATTGGGGTCCTTTACCCTATGTGATTTTCTGTAGTATAGGGTCGAAATAAGAGCAAGGTTGTTACCATCAGCTAATCATCACAAGTCTCTGAAATGTAAAAAATACGTTTCTGTAGCTGGGGGTTGTGGATACAAATGACTGGCGCATAGATATATAACCATGCGGCACCATGGCCAAAACTGATGTTTTCCTTACTCATTTTCATACAACTTCGATATCCTAGTTTATTTGCCACAAGTAAGATTTAATGGCATGACTGAACTGCAAAAATACTGATACCTCATCAGGAGCTAGCTGTAACCGGGGGAACACTTATTAAAAGTCTATTTCTTAGCTTTTTCTGCCTCATATTTTCATGATTTTCCCTGACTTCGTTTGGCCCAATTGCTAAGGGAGTGAATTCGTGAGTTTGTGAGTGAGTGAGCGTGTGTGCAATTGAGCGAATGAGTATCAAGATAAGCCTGCATCGAAATAATTCCTTATCTAGAAAATTTTATCGCCGATGCAATGAATTGGTTTCAAAACTCAATGTCAGGTTAAAACCACTTTCACATGAAGGCTATCGGAACCAGAATTTTATGATGACTTAGTATACAAATTCAAAAAGATAAGAGGTATGTCTAATGTTTTGTTCAGCTTCGAAAAAGTAGTTTTTTGTTCTCATTGTATTTTGTTCAGTGCTAGCACTAACCATCAAAATCAGGAAGTCATATGACTTCCAAGGTTTGTCATTTGGAAGTCATGCTGAAGGATAGACTTGGTTTCTTCCAGAATGTCCATATTTATATTGCTTTCTCCTTCATTAATGGGTGAAATACCATTATTACAACAAATTCAACTCATTATTTAAGTCAATATTCACTTTATAAATGGTAGGTTATGATAAAAATTGGAAGTCACTTACTTCCTGGCATTCAGTTTTAGAAGTCACGGACCCCCAGACTTCCACTATTGGAAGCACTGTTTGTTTCTTTGTAATTTTAGTTAGAAATACATCAGTTGTTAAAGAAGACTGATTTCTGGCGCGGCAGATCGGAAGCGCGGTGCGGTTATGGCTTTCATACTAGACCTTTAAATACACGATTGGAAAACTCGAATGCGCCTGATCTACGGCTGCTCAAACGGGTCATGAAATTTGCAAATACACTTTTCGTCATTCGTTATTATTGAACAAAACACGTCTATCCGCAAATAACGACGATTAAATTAAAAAGGAAACGAAGCCAAAATAAAGTTTATATTCCTAAAACGTCATTTTAAAACTGTTTCTTTTCACAAATGGTAGATTGTGTTTATTATCCCCCATACAATAAAAACCCGGATGCAGGTCATGCATGCTCTGATATGTCTACGACAAATAACCTCGGGGCCTGATGTCTTAATCAGCATGTCATTTGTGGCCCGTTTATTGCCTTTTCTGCAATCGAAATGGATCAGATGTTTGGAAAAACATCTGCTTGACACTTATTTTCTGTAGGGGCAAATAAAACTTTAAATATGACTCTGGCAGGGCACTGAAATCAATAAAAGTCTCAACTAGTTTCGCTCCTAATAGTTTGACATTCGACATATACATGTATAATACCATTACAGGTTAATAAGTTTCGGAATAGACTAATGAGAGTTATGACTCGAATGCTGGTATTTTGCTTGAAATTTGAGCCGCGATCCGAGAAAACCAACAAAGTGGTTGTGCGCCCAGCGCAGAATCAGATCAGCCTGGGCATCCGCCCAGTCTGATCAGAGTCTTCGCTGTCCGCATGGCGGTAGCTTAGTCCCTTAGCTACCCTTTAAGCGCTTAGCCAAGCGTCTGATCAGACTGCACCGATGCCCAAGCTGATCTGAGTCTGCGTTGGACACACAACCACTTTGTTGGTTTTCTCGTGTCGCGGCTCAATTTTATTGTTTCTTGAAAGCTCAAAATTCAATATCGTAAAAATTCTAAAAGCTGGGACACCAATATAATTACATGTACAGCAACTGTCCTGAAAATAGCACAGAATTGTTTTACAATGAAGAAATGCATACTGTAGATACAGATGGGATGGCAAACCGTGTAAACGCTGATCAGACTGCTCCATTTAGGAGCAGTTTGATCTTGGTTTGCACTGTTGCCCAGCTATATTTGTCCAAATAATTAGAACTTTACGGTATACGTAATGCTAATGCAGTCAGTACTTTTCGAATACCCATTGGCAACCGTAGTATACCCCAACTGACCTTCAAGGAACTTTTCGGTGAACAAGTAGTGAAATTTTGAACACCGGATTCCGGTGGCCCTCGGTATCTGATTATGGATTATGAGAAAAGTAACTTTTGTCAGAAATAACAATTGATATCTTACACATGTACATATTTAAAAACTTTTGTTTCATAAGAATTTACGAATTCCATACCGTTTCAGGGATAATATACCATATAATTTCAGCAGTATATACAATTTAGAAAAAAAAAATGAAATTACGCTATTACTAGCTCACGAAAGCGGCCCGAAATGAGTGTTGTGGTAGAGACGACAGCCGACAACCGACCATCAGGGTTCCCGATCACTGCATATACGAGACCCATGGCTATCGGTATATGACAAGCGCTACCGCCTCCGAGCCGAATGAAGAAATATGAACACAGTGTGTACAAGAGATATACATGTAACTTACGCATTACAAATTAACGAGCAACAAAAGTTTTACTGGTTAACTTTTCCCACTTTCTTAAGTTTCTTTCTGCTTGAAATCACCCCTGATTAACTAATAATAATAGTATGTTTTCAAGAATGTTACGAAACGAAAAAGAGCTGTTACAAAACGAATAAGAGTCACAGTTACCAAACGACCTTGTCATCAGGTCGTTTGGTAACTATGGCTCTTTTTCGTTTCGTAACATCCCTTGTATATACATAGTTAACCAGGGGTGGAAATGTTACTTTAAGGAACAACAAAACGGAGAGAAGCGTAGTGTCAATAACCTACTGAAATAAACAGATAACGGACAAACAATCCTACCTGATTTATTTATCAAATAGATACTTCTCATCTACCAAGGGACCATATAAGTCATATTAGTATTGGGTTTAATTGCCCAACAGTCTGCATTGTACGATGCCAGACAATATCAGCATGGTCATAAGAGGTTAGTGAAACATAATTAGTCACGCAATGTTAGTATCGTTTAGTGTACACAGACAATGCTGAAACACACACACCTTGTGAGTTTTGATATGAATTGTCCAGAGAAGAAGTATTCTTCTGCTTGTTATAACCTCTAATCTATAAAAAGACATGTAAGATATGCGTTATATGAGAATCACAGTAACTAGAACATGTGTGAAATATAGTTAACCAGGGGTGGAAATGTTACTTTAAGGTACAACAAAACGGGCAGAAGTGTAGTGTCAATAACCTACTGAAATAAACAGATAACGGACAAACAATCCTACCTGATTTATTTATGTATAAGACAGATATTTCTCACCTATCAAGGGACTACATAAGTCATATTAGTATTGGGTTCAATTGCCCAGCAGTCTGTATTGTACCATGCCAGACAATTTCAGCATGGTCACAAGGGGCTAGTGAAGCATTATAAGTCACGCAATGTTAGTATGGTTTAGTGTACACAAACTATGCTGAAACACACACTCCTTGAGAGTTTTATGAATCATGCAGGGAAGAAGTATTGTTCTGCTTGTAATAACCTCTAATCTATATAAAGACATATATATGATATATAAGAACCAATCACAGCAGGAACTGTACTTAGAACATGTGTGAAATATGTGCTTGCTTATCTCCAGGAGCTTTATCCACGAATGCTTCTCTTAGAGATATCAGGTCATCTACTAGACCTTGGTCCATAACTTTATTCCAAATATAAAGGCTCTTCAGATCTATTGGTGACAAGATTGTTTGTATAAAAATGACTAAGGCGGTAAAAAGGTATATCTCCACAAAAAATTATTGAGTCGCGACACGAGAAAACCAACAAAGTGGTTGTGCGCCCAGCGCAGACTCAGATTAGCCTGGGCATCAGCTCAGTCAGATCAGACTCTTCGATAAGCGCTTAAAGTGTCCCCAAGGGTCTAAGCTACCTTCATGCGGACAGCGAAGACTCTGATCAGACTGGGCGGATGCCCAGGCGGATCTGAGTCTGCGCTGGGCGCACAACCACATTGTTGATTTTCTCGCGTCGCGGCTCATTTGTTAAACAAAAATATTTATATACACTTGGTGCTTCGTTGCTTCCTTTACCATTGTTTTTAAAGACATTGTATTATTACTTCGACACTAATTTAAAACGCATTTCCTGAGCTGAATTATATATTACAAAGGTCTTAGATGAGTTTTTCGATCAATGAAACTCTAATGTAGAATAAATCTCCCATTTGACTGACGCTAGTCTTCTAGTAGTCTCAAGAAAAACTTTGATCTTCAGTCTTAATTTAAATCAGAAACTTTAAAATTGCAGATTCGTAATAGAAAGACAATATGAGTACAACGTCAACAGGATTTATCGATGTATGTAAACTCCTCACTGCATATGCTCTCAGCCAGTCTACGCAGGGAATAGAGTGTTGGAATTGTATCAGATTGGACCTGTATGTAAAGCACACAAATGCTTGTCAAAATATACCGTATACAAGATAATTTTCGCGGTGTTCCATTTTTTGTGGTATTTCGCGGTCACTTTGAAACCGCGAATATTAAAATCGCGAAATAATTTCCTATTTCTTACAAAGTATCTTCTGTCGTCACAGTGATCATATATTTTATTTCTGTTTGTTTGGGTAATTGCTGGTACTTTTCACTTGAGCCAGTTATTTCATTAACCTGCGGCAGCCCTGCCGCAGGTTAATGAACGAACTAGCTCAAGTGAAAAAGAAGTAGTTATGCTTTTCGCGCATGTTGCTAACCGCGAAAATTCAAAATCGTGAAAATTAATGTTTATGTTTTTGACCCTTAACCGCGAAAATTTGAACCCGCAAAAATTACCGCGTATACGGTAGTCCTTTCTTCTGTTAGATTTTACCGCCGCCAATGTTGAACTTGAAAGACTCTGCAGGTACAATAATATTTATATTCTTATAAATACAGCGTGCGGTTTAATTGAATTTGCAAACAGAAGCATCCAAAAAACTGCAGTAAAATAGCTGTTACTGATAATTACTTTGAAGGACTAAATCATGCAGATAAAGAAGTCATTAATAAGACATTCTCTGAATCTTTTTGCCCATACAACAAAATCTTTGAAACGCACTCGCAGAATGCTCACATGCATTTACATGTACCTCACTTATTAGTGTCAATGGACCTGGAGTTGGTAGTCGGAGGGAAGATAATGTATTTGGCATCCTTGCTTGGATACAAATTTGTGTTTTACGGGACTTCAAGCATATGCCACTAATATCATACTGACCGTTCTTCAAAACCTGGGCAAAAACCGAATGAATGATTGACTTGGCGATTTTACGTCCTTTTCAACAATCATACTATGGGGTAATATTTATGAAGGGCTCTTTGCACCGAAGCGCCTTTGGGTTTGGACAGACTCTAGCGGTCAGCGGGACTAGAACCCGCGAAGGCGTTAAGCGAAGTTCCCGCAGTAAAACCACGGGACCTCCCATGAACTAAATTTGACTTCTCGCATATGTCACGTGACAGGCAAGAAACACAGCGGTAAGCCCTAGTGTCAGAGATCAGCATTATTAATCGCTAGGTCGCGGAACCACTGGAGCAATAATCGGGGAAGGGTTGGAGCAGAAGAGGGATGGAGGCTAATTTGATGACTTTACTTTCATCTAGTACTCTATTTTTCTCCCCGCCACACCCCACCCCTTCGCACTCTGTAAGAAGCAAAAAGATATACAATTATCAGAAATTAATGCCATCAGAACTCTTTTAGAAAACGCTGAGTGAGAACAGTGTGAAACAGCTTGTGAGATTAATTGCTTTACCAATCACTTAGAAGTGTAAACAGAATCCGCAGAACTTTTGATTTGTACAGGATGCATTTTGCATTTCATCCATATTCCGATTCGTCTGCAGATTTTTCTGGAACTGAAACAGCCAAAATGTAAGTTTCTGATTCAATTGACTGATCGGGGCTTTTGAAAAAAATATTTCATTGTCATTGCCGGAGTCCATCATTCTGTGTTCAGCCAAGGCTTGGAACGACATTATCGTGTTTTCACACATGTAAATGTATGGAACATACCTCTGATCCCAGGAACTTGAGGTTTTGATCTGATTGCTCGCACGGGAGGCAGTTTATGAACAGATCAGGGGCGTATTCATAAAACGACTTAAGTGGTTGCTATGCTGTTGCTAAGGCTAAATTTCTTTGAAGGAGATTCCCTCCAATTATGAAATTTGCTCTGGAGGAACAGTCTTACAAAGACTGTTCCTCCAGACCAAATTTCATAGTTGTAGGGAATCTCCTTTATAGATATTTAGCCTTAGCAACCGCATAGCAACGACTTAAGTCGCTTTATGAATACGGCCCCAGTTGGGCATAATTAATCTAATTGGCTCGTATACAATAAGATAAAGTACCCCGAATTAACTGAAGACACATCACGGCGATTAAGAAGATATTTTCGAATGGTTAATAACTCGCAATGTTTATTTTCTTTGGTAGTCTTTGGGTGCAGTGGCATAAGTAACCCAGTGGGCACATGACGTCGAAATGACGTCGTGCTGACGGCTATGCGACGTTATTACGTCGCATCGACGTCAGTAAGACATTATTTCAACGTTATGTGCCTGCTGGGAAAGGTCCTTTTTATATCTTCAGTATTTTTTCTTGACCTTCGGAGACGGTCTATTTTAAGTACCAAGCCTTCAAATTGCACATAACACACAAGTTCATGTTTGCATTGCCTATGGTGAATCAAAACAATCTGACGTGTGACAGTTCTTTGATTAACCCATTCCATTCGGGATACCCCTTTAGGGGTATTTGGGCAAACAGTTTGGATCCAGATCAGGCCCCACAAATGGGGCCTGATCTGTGATCAATACCGTTTGCTGCCTAGACATCATTTCTACAAGAGTTAGTTAGACCAATATTGTCAAAATATTCTTGATTTTGGATGCAGATGACAATTTCAGCAGGCGACAAAATATACCCAGAATGCAATGGGTTAAAGATGAGAACCCATATCTGGCAGCAGGCTGAGAAGTGCACCCATGACGACATGTGTAACCGACACTGATTCCTTGAGAAACCAAGACAGAGTAAAATGTTCAGGCCCCAAGGTTATAAAACTTGAGTACATTCTCACACACTGATTGGCTGCTTCATCAGTTTGCTTTAATTGAGTTTGAGATTATTCAAAAGTTTTATAACCTCGAACCCAGGGTATGAGAAGCAAACAGTCTTACGTGACGTAAGCAGGTCCGTCGCAGCAGTTCATTCTAAATTCAATCAATCTGAAAACACTGCCTTTTTTCACACAAAACAGGTCCTCGTTCCATAAAGTCGGCGGATATTGTTATTTTTGCGGACACAACTTGTAATGAATCCACAAAAACAATAAAAACAGATAAACATTAACCACCATAACAATCGTACCCAAGCAGCATGCACTGTACAGATGAGCTGATTAGATTTCCCAGGCATCATGAATGCTGTTTACAAGCTGTGCATAATGTTACAAAAGCAGGCATTAAGAGAAGCTCCTTAATCAGTTATATGGCAACTGAAACCATTCATGTGACAATTACATGTTCCCATAGCTCTAATTAAAACTCAGGTTTTGAAAGATTGTCATTCGGAAAAGGCTAATGGTGTCAACGCAGATGGAACAAAACAAGGTATAGAGTCGAATCTTGGGAAAATATCTCCAAGAAATATCCAAACAGTGCATACACAAATCAAAATGTGCAAATGTGATGCTCGGCTGACTTATAGTGAACTGTATACTGATAGTAGTGATCAAAATTGAAGTCAAACAAATTGCATTAGAAATTAGAATAGTTCTTGTTTCTTCCTTTGCGATCAATCATTCCTATTTATCCAGTAGTTTACTGTAAGGTATATGGGTACAAGTCTAAGTTTATCTTCCTTTTTTACAAAGGGGAACATTTTAAAGACTTCATGTCTTCTTCTCTATCGGAAGAAGCCCTTTCAAAACGAGGTCTACTCGGAAAGGAAAGACTTTTCTGCCACAACAGCAAATTCTTTCCTTTTAGCGTTGACACCTATCTAGTACGGAGGCAAAACTGAAAATGGCAGAGCTGCTTTCCCTGAAAGTGGACCCATTAAATTTAAATTGCAAAGTAGAACCCACCAGGCTAATGTAAATGTAGCGCAATTTTGATTGTCCAGAGAAAGCGAAAATCTGTTTTATGCACTCATAAATACCCTGAACCGAAAAGTCTGAACGATCTTTGAAATCCTTTGTAAGTTATGAAAAGAGTAAGACATTTTAAGAAAAGAGATGACCGATTTGGAATTATCAGAAATCAGTTTATGAATTTTGCCAGTGCCTTAATTTCAGAGATGCACTCACAAACTCAAGGTTTAATTCAGTTTGTCGGTGATTCTCTGGATATTAAACATCGATAAAATCCACAATTAAATAAATCCATCAAATAGCAGGCTCGGCCTTTACCGGGTTCGATATATAAATGTAGTGTATATATCTCATGCAAGACTAATAGACGCCTATTGAAATCATATGCATACAGTAGCAACTTATTAAATCAACATAAAGAAAATAATTTGAGCCGCGACACGACAAAACCAACAAAGTGGCATGTGTGCCCAGCGAAGACACAGATCAGCTTGAGCATCCGTCTAATCTGATAACAGTCTTCACTGTGCGCTTAAAGAGTAGCTAAGGGTGTAAGCTAGCTCCATGCGGACAGGAAGACTCTGATCAGACTGGGCGCACATGCCACTTTGTTTGTTTTGTCGTGTTGCGGCTGATTCCTTCTATTTGGAATCATGTGAGACTACGTTTTGGCGATGTGGGAATATAAGAATCAATCACGAGTATACAATAAGTATAGATATTTCATTTGGACTTAAGGAGAAGGATACATGCTTCAAGTATGCCATGCTTAATTTTCTAAATTTGACCTGGTGCTTGCATTCAGAGTGATCTAATCAGATCTGGAAATCCTAAATGTCTCTGCTTCAGACATACAGGCATAGCGACAATCCCACCAAAAGAATGTTAGTCTTCGTTTACACACATTTATTTCACAACATCACAATGGGGGTTGTCGGGTCGGTCGATGATGCTGCGTAACTTTCAATGCAGAGCACCCTGCTAATTTAGATAATAGAAGGACTATCTGTAACTTGCAGTTGGTGTGGGTAAGGGTCGTTAGGCTATCTTTTCTCGCGCCTTTCGTAAGCTCCTTTTTTCTGTCTGTCTCTGAGAGGCGGCTCGACAAAGACATAAATACTGTATCAAAGAGCCGTCAAAAATCAACACTCAAAAACTTGGTGTCAAAATACTTTGACAAGATCCCATCTGACACACAACGTTGAAAAATAAAAAAGATAAATAAATAATAAAAAAAAAACTGTTAAGTTGAATTTCAGGTTCTACATTTTACTTTATAAATACAAGTGGCAACACAAACACGCTGCAAACATGATAATGGAAGTTACACTTTCGGAGCAACGCATAATATACTCATATATTCTTCAAAATCATTCGGAGGTCAAGAGCGAGTATCAAGCATACATATTTCATGTGTATAGTTGTATACATGCATGTATATCGGTTTAGATAAAGACATCCGACCCTCTTGATCAAAGTATATTTAAGAGAAGCTGGGAAGCACATATCCGCCACCAAGAAACATGAAGGATGCTTGCAAAATCACCTGGATCAAAATGGTAGTAATAAACTGTAATAATCTCACTAACGGATAACCGACCAGATTTTACGTTCTCTCCAGAAAGTATGAACATGAGCTGAAATACTCCATAAAAGTCGCCATTTTTTCCGGTCTAAGCTAAAAATCTATCACGTTTATGCCTCATTTCTGACAATAACCAATCTTCTTGAAATAAATCGGGCAAACGGAGCACAAAATCTGGATTGTATTAACCGAAAAATCTTCGTAAGTGGATTAATTACCACATTGTAAGTGAATCAATGTGAAAACTGTCAAATATTATCATTGTCATAGAAAGTTGTTGTTAAAAGAAATTTACTTAAATACTGCTACTCAGTGAAGATACAACAAACTTTTCCTGCAAATAAAGGTGATGCCAGTCATAGTAAAATAACAGTAAACCAAATATTCTTTACTGGTATTGAAACCTTCAAACAGCACAGTGGTCATTCGCGAACAACGTATGTGTAAACCATACCCCAAACAGGGTCTGACGTTGTCCCTTAACGTTATCTTGGATCAAGCCCGGATCCAGACCACCAAGTACTGGTGGGGTTCTGGATAATTGGTGGGGCTGGGAGGTTCCGAGATGAACGTGTGTCTGCGTGTGTGTGTGAAAATATATGATGTAATTAAGTATCAATTTGATGAGAATATTTAATAATGTCTTTTTGCCTTGAAATATATGTTGTGACATCTCATCAGAGTCGCCTCGCAGGGGCGATTCTAATGAGATGTCACAACATATATTTTTATCTAGCCACATGGGTGCATTATCTCAAACTGTCATCATCTGAAGGCCTTCTTATTACATGTATACATAACACAGAGGCACGGATGGCGGGACTGAAGCCCCAAAGCCCACCCCCTGGATCCGAGGTTGTTGATTTTATATTCTCTGTCCATTCAACAGTCACTGTATATCCAGTTTAGTTTTATCTTAAAATTACATGTATGTACGTTTCCTTACACTGCACCTGCATACAACGTACTATCTAGAATCGATGTACCCTGGTCATTCACTTCATATCTCAGCACTGGTTAACCATGTATATACAAGATCAGTTACGGAACCAAAAAGAGCTGTTACGAAACGAAAAAGGGTCATAGGTACCAAACCACTTGTCATTCGAAAAAGAGTAAGAGTTACCAAACGACTGATGACCAGGTCGTTTTGTAACTATAACTGTTTTTCATTTCGTATCAGCTCTTTTTCAATTCGTAACGTCGTTTCGTAACTATGACTTTTTCGTTTCGAAACAACTCTTTTCGTTTCGTTACATCCTTGAAAACATAGATAACCTGCATGCTGTTAGTTTATTGCTATCTTGAATTGATGTATACCCTCTGCCTATTCATTGGACATTTGCGTGCTACCACTTTACTGTTGTCTTGAATTATTTTGAATTCATGTACTCTGTCAATTTATTGCATATATGTGTTTATCATATGACGTCGCATCTGAGAGTGTAATAAAGCCATGCATTAAAATCGATAATCCGCTAGTGGATTAAATATGCAAATTACGTCGTAGCTTATGCATTGACGTCCATAAAACCGTCGCGTTTTCTAAAGGCGAAATCATAATGTTTTAGTGCAAAATTTGCTAGTAAAATGCAATTTTAGTGTCATATGATAAATAGATTCTTGCATTCGTGCTCCTGTATTATTGAATTTATTAAACTCGTCGGGGAAAAGCGATAAGATGCTCGGCATAGCCTCGCATCTTATCCTTTTCCCCAACTCGTTTAATAAATTCAATAATACATGAGCACTCATGAAATATCCTCTATATATCTACTGTACAGCTGTCACTTTACTATTATCTTGAACTTTTGTGCTCTGAATATGTATGGCTACTTTTGTTTCTTTAAGCATGTGGGCCATTAGTTTTATGGCTCATTTAATGCTCACTCCTGCCAGTTTGTATTGCTCTTCTAAATGGAGCACTTACCAATAAGATATGAGCCGCGACACGAGAAAACCAACATTGTGCGCCCAGCGCAGACTCAGCTCAGCCTGGGCATCCGCATAGTCTGCTCAGGGTCTTCGCTGTCCGCATGAAGGTAGCTTAGACCCTCAGCTACCGTTTGAGCACTTAACAAAGAGTCTGGACAAACTGGGCGGGTGCCCAGGCCTATCTGAGTCTGACTGGGCGCACAACCACATTGTTGGTTTTCTCGTGTCGCGGCTCATATTATGGAATATGTAAATCATGATTCCTAAACCTTAAGAAAGATGTGTTTTAATCAGAGACATGTGAATCAGTATGTGTTAGACTAATGGTATAAGCCTCCGCTTAAAAACAATAATTATCCTATATCGATTCTCTCAATGTCCTATGATTTTGTGACTTTAAGATTTGACTATTTCTTACGTACATGTAGTTTTATTTGTATTCTTATGCATTTGAGAAATGCTAAGTTTGTTTTCATCAAAACTTCTCAGCGCGACACGAGAGAGCGTGCATTCTTTCATTTTCGAATTCACATTTACATTCATTGAAACAAAGTTGTGTCAAAGCTGGTACAATGATTCAGGTGATGTTGGTTCAACGTTGATGTGATCTTTTGTGCTCCCTGGGGTACTTCTGCATACGTTTTATGGACAAAAAAGGTGGCCCCTCATCCTCCACCCCTCCCCTCCACACACACACACACACACACACACACACACACACACACACACGCCAGCGTATTCCCAGTAATACATCATTCCCCGCTGGAAATATGGTGCAGACAAGAAGCTGTCGCCAACCCCAACGCTAACAGGATTCGCACCAAATACAATATGTCCCCTCCCCCATTTGATGCTCATGTGCTTTCTGTTTAATCAAAAACATAGCATGCGGTAAAGCACACTTTGCTGTATGAAGCTATTGTCCTACCCGAATCTTAGTTCTTCTAGAGCTATCATAATCCTTATCATCTTACATGTACCACTAATCCTATTTTTAATGCTTATCTAATATTTTGCATGTATCAAATCTTATCTGATGTTAATTTATTGAATCTGTTTTAAACGTTTAGTGTATGTAAGATTGGTTTGAATTCGTGTAAACATACTCGAAAAAAATATTAAGGGTCAAAATTTTACCCCGCGATTTCTGGAACATTTCAAACATTTGGTAAAATAAATCATTTCCGTCTTCCATTTCATTCGTTTTGCAAGTACATGTAATGCACACATGAAGTTTGAAACTACAGCCTTTATCTTGACCAAGTCCAGACTTCAATTCACGCTACCCTCAAAATCAAAGTGGTCAGAAGTCCATAAGGAACAAATTCACCAAAATTTTCGATTTCGCCAATTCATGATTTTTTTGAAAAATTGCTCAATAGTTATCAAATTTAATCATTTTTAAGGTCAGCAAGCTATAAGAAGTTTAAAACTCATAGCAATTTTAGAAGTTATTCCCGACCAAACTGACACACTATCAATTCTCTATGGGAATTCAAACCACTTTCATTTTAGGGGTAGTTTGACTTAAAGCTTGGACTTGGTCAAGACAAAGGTTCAAGCTTCATGTGTATTAAACTTGCAAAATGAATAAAATAGAAGTTAGAAATGATTTATGTTTTAGAAATCGCTGGGTAAAAGTTTGACTCTTTAATACTTTTTTCGAGGATAATAGAAAGGGGTACATGCTAAAAATCTGACGGTGAGCATAGTCGAAATGCTAGCCAAGCCGATAATTTCAAATACATCCAAACAAACAAACTTCAGAGACTTTTGCAGCATAGAGATGCCATTTTTTAAAACATATGGAAATCAACTAAACTTTGCATCTTGTACTTTCTGAATGGTTCTATACAGTGTCCGCATTTCGCAAGGACTTCTATGATTCAGGCGAGGAATTTCCCCATTAGACCGGCGCGACAGGTCCGAATTTTCAAAAGTATAAAGTGTGCATTTTTTTCTTAGCAGAGCTTCCACAAATATGTAAACCGTATGAAATCAGATCATTTGTGATTCGGACCCAAAGACATGGGGAGATAATCCATTCTGACCCTACCTACCCTAAATTCAAGGTTTTCGCATACCTCATCTTTTGAGGTAATAAAAGTATTGAAACCAGTCATTCATTCCATACATTTTTGTCATAAATGCATGCTAAATACACGCATATCACAATACAAAGCAATGATTTTCTTCTTGTTACGCCTGACTGGCATTTAAACATGCAAAACCATAGTTACACTTCCGGTCAAACTAGCCAAAATAGAACGCTTCACTATAATTAAAGTACAAGTACTTTCCCCCCGTGACCCAGCATTTCCTTCATGCAGCAGACTTATGCTATGCAAGTACGTAATATATATGAGTGGGAAGCTTGGTCACGGGGGGCAACGATACTCAGTAAGCCAAAGAAGAAGAATGGTCAACAGTACCACTGTGATCTTCAAGGATTATATTGTGTACCATGACCTTGAAATGAGGTCAAGGTCACATACATATAGTCAAAACTATCCAGTGTTGTCTGTTATGTAAGTAATTTAAGTCAAAAAAGGGTGAAATGTATACAATAAATCATCATTTCAACGATCAGTTTAAGGATAATTTACAATTTATCTCAACAATGACGTCAACGTCAACGTTTGTTTAACGTACTTTACATAGACACAAATAGTTGAAAATTCATTTGTCATGCAAGTTACATGTCATAGTCATAAATGCAAAGCAGAAGTCAGTGATCCGTATAATTTTTTAATCATGGGGAAAATTCACGCCTTAACCATAGAAGTCCTTTGTCCGTTTTCTTTATTTGTATTTTGTCCGCCGATTTAAATCCAAACGGGGTGAACATAGAAAACGGACGAAGTCTTCGAATACATCCAAAGTTTACAAAGACAACCTAAACCTATAAGCCAGTGTAGATAAATAATGGGTATTGTAATTTACGGAGAAAACGCGTCCCCATTCATATTGAAAACTTTAAACAAAATGGAAAACGGACAAAGTAAGCAAAACGCGGACAGAAGTGGCCTTAAGCAACTTCGTTCTTCTCTTTTTTCTGATGAGTAAGCCCACTTTAAGTGTTTCAATAAGTATTTATGGGAGATTCTGGTGACAGAACTGCTGTTTTAATGTCGTGTAGGAGTTTGTGTGTATCATCAGAGTGATTTGTTTCTCTAAATTTCCATCAGATGGCACTGAGCCTTTGGATAATGGGCACCATAGCAACCATTTGCATTTAGACAGAAGCTCCTGAGCAAACAGTGTAGACCCAGACCAGAGCAGTCTGATATGGGTTTGCACTGCTTGTTATTGGCCTAGCTACCGTTTGACATACTGCTAAGCAGTAAAATCAACTCACTATTTTTTTAGGATTGTTCGAGTACTGGTTCATGAGCTTAAATATTCAGAGTCTTGGCGGTAATGTAAATAAACATGGAATCGATAAGAAGACTTGTACCAAATGTCACAGAGTGGAGAAGCTCTGTTAGGCGTTCTTTGGCTTTCTGAACTGTCAAAATCGTGTTTGAAGGTCCATTTAAAATATTTCAATAGGCTGAAACTCACGAAAAGCAAAACAGTCTGATGAGTTAGGGGACCTCCATACGAACCGAACTTCCAACTAATTGTGTGCACCGCAGCGGAGGGTGAGGGTGAAGGTTTGGGCCCAGTAAAACCGGTTTAACCCCCCCCAGTAGTTATTACTGACCGTCCCAAGGCGGTACTTTCGTTGCGGTTGCATTTGTTTTATGTTCGGTGCTGTTTAATTTATTGTGTTCTTATTCCAACCCTTCTATAATAAAAATAGAAAATAGGTCAAAATAATTGTTAAATGTTTTTCGTATAATTTGCTTAGTCTGTTGTAACCCTTCTGTTGGTCTAAATTATTTAGTTCAATAAAGATAGCTGAGTTGCCACCTATTTGGGAAAGAGCTGCTGACTCGGCTTATCACTTGTAATTTATTGTTTGCTGGGATGTCTTTGTCAATCTTTCCCTTTGATGTTGGAGATAGGGTTTGGGATCTGATTCAGTCAGTTCCTGAAGTGTAGTTACTCTTTAAATTTATACAAACTCTACAGATACATGTAAAAATCCACGCGGTGGAAATAAGCAGGACCTGGTGTATTTATCATATTCCACAGCAGTTAATCTTCATGTTTATGCAAGGGAAAATACTTGGCCAGTAATTCTTTCCGAAAAAAAAATATCTGGCATTCAGTTCCAAACAGAACAACTTCCTAATGAGTTTAATGTGATTGGTTGCACTTTCAGGGGAAGCAATTCTGTAATTCCTTCTCAAAAAGGGGTCAACTCTTGAAGGAGTGGAGGATATTCTTTTTTTTAAGAGTAAATGAGCCGCGACATGACAAAACCAACAATGTGGTTGTGCGCCCTGCACAGACTCAGATCAGCCTGGGCATCCACCCAGTCTGGTCAGACTCTTTGCTAAGAGCTAAAAGGGTAGCTAAGGGACTGAGCTACCTCCATGCGGACAGCGAAGACTCTGATCAGACTGGGCGGATGCCCAGGCTGATCTGAGTCTGCGCTGGGCGCACAACCACATTGTTGGTTTTGTCGTGTCGCGGCTCAAATGCATTTTTGGAGGGTTTTCTCGTCCGGGGAAGCAAAGAGGGAGTAACATAAGCTCTCTCTTTCTTTCACCAAACGCACAGAATTAACTGTCTTGAGAATAACTATTTGTTTGAGAAAATCTGAAGATTCTATTGAAGGAATTTCAGTATGTATCGTAACTGAAAAAAATATGGAGCATAGCAAACATTATTTGCCATGCTCCTATACTAATGGCGTCATAAATCTGTTACCACAGCAACTAGAAGTCCATACTGATGTTAAATTGACGTCATCGAGACGCCATTCTGGCAAGGTACTAAGCACAACAATCGGTAGTTCCATAGTTGCTGTGGTAACATATCTATGACGTCATTGGTATAGGAGCATGACAAAAAATGTTTGCCATGCTCCGCCAATTTTGCAATGACACTACTTACTGAAATTTTTTAAACAGAAGCTTCAGGTTTTCTGAATCAAATGATCGTTCTCGTCATTTAATTCCGTGTTTAAAGTGACGGAAAACATGACGGTGCACTTATACACATGAAAGCAAACTGTTAATAATTTTCGTAAAATTCAAATATCAGATGTATCAGCATTTATTCATAAAACAGTTCCTTTTTTTTGGTTGTGTCCGAAACATCATAATACCCAAAACATTTTTAATCAAGTCCATTTTTCTGTTTTTCTTTTTATTAATTTATTTAGCCTTTTTAACAAAAACGATCACGATTTAGGAACTTTGTGATCTTTGCTATCATTATCATAAAATCTATGGAAAACATACAAAGAGCACAGTAACATACGGGTGTTTTTGACGAACAGAAACAAATGGTTTTCCCCATCATATTTGCATATTTCTCGCGATTTAGAGAAACAGAACAAGACGTTAACTAGTTCGAACATGTTATTAACCCAAGCTTTGGCATGAAGAGTGGTTATTGGAAAGAACACACAAAGTGTTTTACCACGCGATCAATTACAAGAATTTCAAAATTTAGCTTGGCAATGGAAAAAGGGTATATTTCAAGTTCTTACCCAGCAGGCACACAAGGTTGAATCAACCTTGATTCAACCTTGATTCAACGTCGTGACGTTGAATCAAGGTTAATTCAGCTTTGTGTGCCCACTGGGTAACAACGTCGTATCGGCGTCTTTGAAATGCCATAACAAAGAATACCGCGTTAGAACGTCGAGGCAAAATTAAAGCAGCTTATGGTGAATGGGTATGAAGATCGAAAAAAAAAACGGGGATGGTTGCTAAGATTTACAGCTAGGTTCCAGTCTAGTCTACGTTTCCGCAGGATGCAGAATATAGTATTACTAAGCAGGGGTCATCCTTTCGCCTGATTTTTTTTTAATTCAACATCATCAAAGAAACCGAATGCAACTGTGTCAATAAGAAGGCTGGTGAGGGTGTTCAGTGTCTCTAGATCTTCAAGCTTCCTCGTGTCCGAGTTGAAGAAAATCCGTCTATACACATAATTTATATGAGCTACAAAAATGGTGCTTTATGGCTTCAGGTTTGCGAGCAGCAAAGGATTGGACCAGCTTGCACGCCCGGCAGTCTGATCAGAGCCTTTGCTGTTCGCACAAGCCATGAATAGACTATCGAAATGAAGACTCCAGCTAGGCTGTACAGATTCATGGACTGATCAGACTCTTCCCTGTTTGCAGATACGTTTAGCACAGCTTTTCAAGCGACATCTCGCAATTTACAGGAGTCGTTGAACTAGGAGCAAACAGTAAAACCCTACTCAGCCTGCAAATCTGCGAGAACCGGTAATAGTCTTTTCTTTCACCATGAATTATATAGTTTTAAAGCCAAAATAGGAACGATTATGTTTAGACTTGGCCTGAGGATTGCTGTCCGTACATGAAAGCCTGAGGAGCCTTTTCACGCGACCTTTTACAGACACTTAAATTAACAGCGCTTTAGCGAAAAGTATCTTTCACCTTGCTTTCAGCCCCGCTAATTTTGACAGATATAAATAGATCGATGAAATTAACACTTTCTTAGCTACATTTCTAGAAGAAGAAAAAATGGTTATTTTGACATGCTTAGTCATGCGTTGTGAGTTATTCTTGTCTGTAGATGAATTGGCCAACAGAATTCCTAATTAAAAGAGTGTTTTGTACGCTACATGTACTGTTTGTAGGAATTAAGCTTTTGCCCAACAAGTGCAAGTCAAGTCAAGTCAAGTCAGTTTATTCGCTCAATCCATACAATAATGGCAACATGAGGAACAGAAATTCACATACAATGTTTACAAGGCTAGGTAAAGCATAGGCATTCATGTATAGGCAAATTAGATACAAACACAAACAACAGGAATACAAAAGCATTGACTACCAGGTAAATATTGCATACACGAAAAGTCTACTCATATTTAAATTAGCAAACGTTTTACAACAAGGGAGGGTACCTATAAAGTTCTAAAAATAGCTTTTACAAAAAGACACAATTTTCTGAGAACGCCTATATTTTTACAATTCATTAATATTCGTAATTTATAAGTATTTGGGCGAGAACAAAAATATGAAGAAAGATATTGTTTCCTTAAATTATGTAACCGTCTACAGGAAAGAAGATAATGATATTCGTCACCTAAATCATTATTACATAGATGGCATTTTCTAATTTCTCTAGGAATTTTTTTTTAAAGTGCATGAGTACAAAAGCAGCTAAGGGAGCTTCTGTTACTCCTACCATACACTGGTAAAAACAATTAATTACAATAATAATAAAACAGTATAATAATTATAATAACAGTATAATAACAATAACAATAATAGTAACAACAGTTGCATACTAATAGTAATACTTCTAATATTGAAAATAATATAAGATGTAACAATAAGTGAACAAATTGACAAAACGCATGTCTTATAGTCTCGCTCAGAATGTATATGAGCCGCGACACGAGAAAACCAACAAAGTGATTGTGCGCCCAGCGCAGACTCTGACCAGCCTGGGAATCCGCCAAGCCTGACCAGAGTCCTCGCTGTGCGCTTAAAGTGTAGCTAAGGATCTAAGCTACCTTCATGCGGACAGCGAAGACTCTGATCAGACTGGGCGGATGCCCAGGCTGATCTGAGTCTTCGCTGGGCGCACAAGCACTTTGTTGGTTTCTCGTGTCGCGGCTCATATATATATATATATATGACTTTTTAACTTACATCACCTACATGTATAATGTTCGAAATTGTATACACAACTTGTATATGTTGATTAGCATCTTACTTGTCTGCAATAAAATTTGAGGATTTCAGCGCGAATACTTCATCGGTGAAGATGTTGTCCAGTCTCAACCTCGACTTTATGCTCCTGGGCAAAATTGCACAGAAAGCCAAGAACGTTCACCTAAAAAAACTAGAGAAAAACTTTACAAAACACAGAAATAAGCTTAGAGGAGCTTCTGCCTAGTTAGCTTATTTTATTTGTGCATGAAAATAACCTTCTATCTTTTGCTTATTTTGAATCTGTCAGTTATGTTTATTTATGATGATCTCTACTGAAACGTGTATATTCTGTTAGATTATCTTCAGTTTGGGTGGCTATATGGCATTGAAACAACACTGATTCCACGTTGGTTCAACGTTTTATGGTGATTTCTGGCAATGTTGAATCAAAGTCATGACGTTTACATGTAATCAACACTCACAGAAATCATTATCAATCATTTCAGACTTACAATGTACGAGTTCGGACTTATGATTTGGGTACTTTGAACGCTTTCATTCAGACCTAGATCACTGCGCAAAAAACTAGAAGGATCGGAGCACCATTGTACAGCAGATCAGATCTTCAGTTAATTTGGCGTTGGAAGGTAAATTTTCAGGGGAAGCGAGATCGTCATTTTCATTCTGACGCCCTTTTTAAGGAAAGAAGTGTCTGAAGAGGGTAATATATGATGCTAGGAGCATGTAACAGAATCAATGTCTATGTGTAACTCTGAACCGATTTAAAAGAAAACATTGGTACTATTTGATATAGTGCCAATGATCTAGGTATGTATTCAATCGGAACTTCCAACCTCTTGTTCCGAAGAAGGAAGCCAGCCACCAATTATGGGTAAGCTATTACATGTATCTGTATCAAATCTTTAAACCGAAATTATATAGTTTTCTTGATTTATTTGAACGGCACTAATTCAAATGTAAATATCAGGCACCGTATTTATACACAACATTCTCAGTCTGCATTCACCGTATGTGTTTACAACACACTGAGTCCGTCGGCGCAGTTACTGAGGACAAGGCCGAGCCAACTAAGGAAACCTTCTCAACTTGGTCTGCACTGCCTGAAAACAGTTTTATATAGGCGAATTTCTTCTTTCTTGACAAAAAGACTCGCCTAAAATCTCCAAATTAGAAGACAGAAGAGTCCATAATGATAATAGAAGGGTGGGTTATCCGAATGTATAAGGTACCGACACTATATTCATAAATTCCACATATTGATCTTGGTGAGAAATTGATAGATCAATAGTTGGGAGACAGTCATTAGCTTTCACTCCGCAGCTCAGCTCTCTTACGATCATCGTTAATGATTGTTACTACAAAAAGCGTGAAAATCTGCAAGAATAAACTGTCAATAATTCTTAATGATTAGTCAAACATCACGTTATGCATTAAGAATAAATTAGTTCCAAGCTCTTGTTGATGGGATTATATGAGACGCACTCAGAAAAAGTCAGCTTTAATGCATATTTTAACTGCGCACACACAGACCTTTCAACACGCGTGCACAGTTTGCACAAAGAACAAGGCAGCCCGCCAAAAACTATTAAGCACTTATTCATGTAGTCATGTTAAAAAGCAAATATTTTCGAGGGCTTTCTTCTCTGGAGACATCAGAGTTCCCAAATGTATTAATGCAAGGGTTGCGAAGACGAGGCGCATCAAAATTTTCAAGAAAGGTGTTATGGTTACAGGAAGAAAAGAAAAGCATGCACTCCGATTATGTATTGAAATTTCAGCTTTACGACGTCATAAGAAATAAACAAACTATATTACCTGACGTGTATGGTGGGAGCACTAGGCTAATGCGTATATGATTTTTCATTTTGATTTTTTTCATATCTTATGTCGCAGTTTTAACTTCATAAACTGAAATTTTGGGTTTTACAACGAAGCTGACAATTCCAAGCAATGGAACTGAAATTTGTCGAACTTGAAATTTTGGGAACGAACTCATTTTGAAGTTGAAATTTGTGAAACTAAATCTCTCAAATAATGAAATTGTTTTTCCGGATGAAAGGCGAAAAAATCAACAAACTATTAAATCTTAATAACCCTGAAATGCCCATAAATGTCGATATACTTCAGACACATAGTGGCTTAGGTTTGGTTAATAATATTTTATGGGCGTGCTTATGTAACTGTTGTAGCTTCCTATCACTTTAACATGCCCAAATAAGAGTTTGACAAATTCCACACAATAACCATAATTTAAAGTAACAGCTGAAATATATTGGACAGCTTTGAGTACACTGCCTTCGATTTTTACCAATACTGACGTAAAGAACGCAAAATTATTAATGAAATCTGTCACTTTTGTTTCCGAAACGGCAGCAATATTTGACACCAATATGATCTATAATGTGAGTATTTATTAATAAAATTAGTACAAAAATTCAGACACTTAATTACATGCATTTTGACGCAAACTGTCTTCAACTATTTGCTTCAATAACAAGGAGTAACGACAGCAATATTTAACACCCATATAATCTATAATGTGAGTATTTATTGATACAAATATTGATACAAAAATTCAAACCCTTTATTACATGCATTTTGACGCAAAATGCCTTAAACTATTCGCTACAACACACGAAGTAGCGTCGCGCGAAAGCTATTTTAAGTGAACAGGTAATACTCTTATCAGACTATGCGTCCACGCAGTCTGGTCAGTTTTCCAGTCCAAAATCAATAGCAATTATTATTTCAAAAGCTTCGATACCGTCTGTGTATTGAGAAAAATGCCCATACAGGGTCGAAGTATCATTATTAACGTCGCTATGACGTCATCACGTCGCATCGAATTACGTACGCTTTCATTACGACGTCATCTGCATGCTAGACGACGACGCCTCATGAATGCACTCGCTACAGTAGATTGACATGTATTCAATTCGTGACGTTGCCTTCAATACGTTTTTTTTTATAAATTGACTCTTCTCTGAAATAACAGAAGACTGTAGTTTGCACACTGATCTGGCCGATATGCAAAAAGAAAATAAAAAATATGGAGAACCATGTTTTCAAATATTAAAGCTATTTTCTTAAAACCTTGAAGTCCCTTTGACGTCACTGTTTTTAACTTACTGCTGTTTTAAAACCACTGAATTTTTTTTTTTTGCTTTCTGAAAATGAAGTTTTAAAGCAACATCTATTATGAACGACTGTAAAGCGCTTTTCGAAAAATATTGAAAACCCACATTTTGAAACGGCAATGGCACAAAGTGACGACTAGTTGTCTTCTAAACGTAGAGCTGCATTTGTTGCATGCCATTTAACACGCGTACACTATACATTTGGATACAACCTTAAACTCTTCTCTATAAATTACGATAATCAACTTTTCTATATTATCAAAATAAGACATTTCCATTCATCATACTATGTGAAAATTGCAATAAAATTCTTGACTGAATGGAAAGTAACACAAATTTCAACCAGACTGTCTCTCTATATAGAAGCGATCTTACAGGAGTCACTCAGTATGACATCTTTCTTAAAGGCCCCATTGCTCTATCAGCATGAAAAATTTTGTCGTGAGGTATCGTTGCAAGCGTCTCACTACAGATTTGTCACTGTAAATGACCGGCTTGATTAGCTAGCTTCGAACAAATAAAACACTCTTGAGTTTCACATAAAAAGGGTTTGAAAACTTATTTAGGTCATTTCAGTTAGTAACTAAACTGACCTACTTTCGATTTCATTAAGTTGAATAAAATGGTAAAAATACAATGTACAGGCGTGGAGCCCCAATCACTTTCCCGCCTATGTCTAAATAGCATTCCTAAACGGGAAACCAAAACAGGAAATTGCATTTTGTGGAGCGATTTTTTAGTTTTCAAAAACTTTTCTCTACTTTTTGCCCGTTTAATGACTTAATATATGCACATCAACCCTCATTTTATTACCAAACGTAAAGGTTGAGCTGGTTTTTACAATGATTTGAGTTAAGAAGTTTTTAACACTGATAGGAATATGGAGACTTTAAGGACATATCTGTCTATACCCAAATATGCTGATGCATATTGAAATATTGTCAAATTGACAAAATTTCAACACGCATCTACATATCTGCATATTACGATTTTGTATATTAAACTAGATTTCAATACAAACTGCCAACAGGCTAATTTTCAAATGATTTGAAAAGATGATCGTGCGCCGTATTTACATCCCTGTAAATTTTCTTCAATAATTTAGAGTAATTTTGGTACGCGTGCGTTTAGAAGAGTCTTGTTCCTTACAAATCCCATGGAATCTTTCCCTGACATGAGGCAATGCTCTGTGAATGCCCATAACTATCTAGACAAGACATTGATTTTACTGGAAATTTGTCATTTGTCCAGTGAGATAACATTATTTTGAGGTGCGTCACGAGACAGAAACGAGCTTATGACACTCGCAAATAATAAATAATCATATAATCCGGTGTATCTGGGACGGAAATTAATTTTTGACAATTACTGTAAAAGCAGCTGCAAGAATGCACGTTTGCCAGGGACCCTCGTAGGGTCTGAACAAGTTGAGCGGACACATAAGGAGGTCTGACAATTGCTGTAAGCAGCGCATATGCGACATTATTTCACGTGATACTTTGCAATTTTTTCATTCGCGGAAGTCTGATGTCTGCTTAGTAATAGGTTTAGAATAATCAAACTTGTTGTATCTTTCGAGGAAATAAACATCGTGCCAAATATGTTTGCAAATGGGTGTGGTTTATCACCTATAGAAGACTGACAGAACTTTTCGTAAAGGTGTATTAGTACAACACAATGTTTTTCCACTATTTTTAAACTGAAAGCAAACACATTTCGTGATTTCCTATTTGCTTCCCTGGCGGAGGAAACCACTCCAAATATCCATTCACATAAATTGCGACGTTGACGTTTACTTCAAAGCATTTATGATTTTAGTGCAAAAATATTGTATAAACAGTATTAAAGACAGCCTCATGAAAGTGGCACTAATATGTAGCTACATTTCCTTATATTTATTATTGATGTAGTGCACGTTTTAGGTCTAGCATTTATTAAAATGTTGCAATTTTGTTATCGCCATGACTAATTTAAATTTTATACGATGTTTATATATACATCTCTGGAGATCATAACATAGTGTACATATTGCACATATTATTCAGCTTAGTGCATGGTAACGTTAGCAGAAACTGAATATTGATTACAGTATCTTTTGATGTCGGATAAAAGAGTTGTTTTTATATATATGTGTATAATTATTTATTTATCTGTATATTTATTTATTCATCTATATATGTATTTAATCATTTATTTTAAACAAATTGTTTTAATGATATTCACTATTTTGATTATTGACTTAAGTGGAAGGAAGATGGTTTGCTAATTTATTCATGTATGCATTATATGAGCCGCGACGTGACAAAACCAACAATGTGGTTGTGCGCCCAGCGCACACTCAGATCAGCCTGGGCATCCGCCCAGTCTGATCAGAGTCTTCGCTGTCCGCATGGAGGTAGCTAGGACCCGTAGCTACCATTTAAGCGCTTAGCGAAGATTCTGATCAGACTGGGCCGATGCCCAGGCTGATCTGAGTCTGCGCTGGGCGCACAACCACATTGTTGGTTTTGTCGTGTCGTGGCTCATATTTATTATTATTATTATTGGCCAGGTAATGAACTGAAGTGCATATAGCTGCACTGATAGGCTCTACTTTGTATTTTGTTTTCATATGAATAATGAACAACACCATGTAAATGGACAGGAAGCACAGTTTGCTATCTGTGTCATATATATTTCAGAGCACTAGATAAGAGGGAGTATTTGGTGATAATTAGGGATAATTTTTGTTAATTCTGCATAAAAACATATGTTGTGACCCCTCATCTGAACCGTCTCGTCGAGACGGTTCAGATGAGGGGTCACAACATATGGTTTGAATGAGAAATAAGAAAAATTATCCCTAATTATCATCAAATACGCCCTCTTATCTAGAGCTCTGTATTTTTTCTTTTCTCTTCTAACTACTACGTGCTATACACATTCTCTTGTATGTCAGCTTTTTTTCGATTCCCTTTATATACCATATACAACGTTTAGTTCGTAATTTACAACCGCCGTGATATCGCGTTTAATTCTGTTCATATGTAACAATTGGTGTTATCTGAGCTTTCATGATCATAAGAGTTTCTGTTGTTGGTGGTGTTGTGATATCTTATGAACATTTTCTTCTTATATACTTGGAAATGTCCTGAAATATATGGCAACATCCCGGTTTAACGTATACTCTTGTCCACCCATTATGCCGTTTTAGTCACTCCGTAACCGAAATTCAAAAACCTTTCTCGATCATTATATTTCTAGCAACAGATAAAAAGTTAATAGAACGGTCCAGGGTATGCCACAATCACGAACCGCAGCCAACCCACGACACCAAGAGGAAGAGAAAAAGGACAAATAAGAAAAACAAAAAAATGCACAAGAAGCTGAAAAAAAACAGCTCCCTCTTTCCAAAGCGAGGTGATCAGAATGCTTAAACAACACAGAAACGAGGACAAACAGCAGAAGATTTTATAACACAATGCACCTCTTTGTTAAAACCACAAAGAATAACATCGGGACTGCCGCCTTAGAACGGCCAGCAGAATTGCGTTTTTTTTCGGACCTTTACATTTGTGGCAACCATTTTTCAGTTACTTATTTCCATCAATTCAATCAACAAATGATACATTTTTACATGTAAGTAAATGTAGCATTTGCAGACGTCATGTGAGTTACTTTGACAAGGGTGATACTGGTGTTATGTGAAATCGTTTAGATCCGAAAAACGGTTCTTAACCCTTAAAACGCCAAAATAGTAGACGACAAAATTTAAGTCTGCAAAATTTCACCGAACTATTTCATATGGAGAATTTAAGGAACAGAAGGCAGCAGTTAGATCCAGATGAGCGGCCTCACTTGCATCTACACTTTGAATATTTGCACTATTTTTTTTTTTTTTTTTTTTGGCGATTAAAGGGTTGAGTTAAACCCAGTGACAAGTTTTTATTCCTTTTAGCTGGTATTTCTATCAGGGAAAATAAATAAAATGTATTTGTTGCCATTTTGAACTCCGCAATATTTTACTTATCCGTGTCAAAGATGCGTGCACTATTATGGAGAATCATGCAATAGCTTAACCCAATGAAAGCATTGTTAATATAGTTAATTCCAACTTTTGTGAGCCTACTGTCCTTCAACGTATAAACAGGTAATAAGGATACCTTATTAACAAAATATTGAATGTCTATATTATCGACAGAATTAGCCCTCAAGTCAATGGCGTATATATACATACATGTATCAATAATCATTCTAGTTAAAACAATATTACACTTTGTCAAGAATTAGTGCTTTGTATAAAGTTTTCGCTGTAAAAAGGAATAGTATTTATAATATGACGTCGCATCTGAGAGTGTAATAAAGCCATGCATTAAAAAACCATAATCCACTAGTGGATTAAATATGCAAATTACGCCATAACGTTATGCGTTGACGGCCATAAAACGTCGCGTTTTCTAATGGCGAAATCGTGACGTTTTAGTGCAAAATTTGCTAATAAAATGCGACTTTAGTGTCATATGATAAACAGAATCTTGCATTCGTGCTCCTGTATTATGGAATTTATTAAACTCGTTGGTGAAAACGATAAGATGCTCGGCAGAGCCTCGCATCTTATCTTTTTCCCCAACTCGTTTAATAAATTCAATAATACATGAGCACTCATGTAAGATCCTCTATTTATTCAATGTTATAAAAGGGTAAAGGCACTGAGCTAAAAGCGTGTCTATTATGAGGCCCCCTTGCTGCTAGGAGACAGATTGTCACTTTTAAGCGGTAAATCATAATTGATAAAGGGTTGTTTTAACGTTTTGGTTATGGGTAAAAAGATGGTATCAACGTTGCTTAATGACGAATCAAGATTAATACAGGTTGTTTTGGTGTTCGGTATCCGCAAATATATATATATTTATTTTTAATTTACGCTTCACCTAATTTGTAGGTGCCTTCTAGCACCTACAAATTAGGTGAAGTGTAAATTAAAAAACAAAACAAAAAAAACAAAAAAAACATTGGAACATGCATAGAAAAATTATTGTGGATAATCTAAAATTATGCTATCAACTATTAATTCTTTTTGTTTTAAATCTGAATGCAAGATTATAAAAGAAAGAAAAATAGGTCGTTGCACATTGATAACCAAGATATGGATAAAACTATATAAAGTAAAGGCTAATCTTATGAATAGTAGCCAGTAAACGCTCTTTATTTGCTTTTTAGCGTAAAGCAGCGTCTTCGTGTAGAAAAAAGTCCAACAATTATTGCACACTGTTATATTACTGGTAGAATACAAATATTATGTACTTATAAGCAAGGAACAAAAATAGTATATTAATTGCCTCCACTAGTATACTTATTTGTTACATATCACCTTTCACTTACCTGCTAATCTGACACCGCATTTGATATTTAGATATCCTAGAAGTTTTAATTTCCGATTAAACCACAGTTGTACGAAATCACACTTAAATATCGGGATAAATCATATTTCTGTTTTCCCGTTATAACGTGTATCACATGGCTGTTTTCTCACTTTTAAGGTAACTTGTTATAAACAAAGAGCATTTCCACTGGCTTACTTTAGTGCTCGATGTTAATTTCCTGCCAATACCAAATCTATGTTGCACATCTCCTTACTCAATCTTCTATTACCGGTGCCAATTAAGAAATCAAAATACTCTTCATCCAATTGTAACAGTACGGAACCATATATAGAAACTTTCCATATGATCACCGATTTAGAATAAAACTACATAACAAGGAATAATCACGGTCAGTCAGTCGTAATATTACAGATGAATCTACAATAAATCACTAACTGACATGAAGCCAACAATGAAATCCTAACAGATACAAGAATACAAAAGCTGATTGTGAGCTCTCTGAATGAACTAGTGGAGGATCCGTTTAAGAGAAATTATCGCCACTTCAGAAGAATCGGCTATGTTAAACATGCTGTCAGAGCTTTCAGTAATATCCCACTACTGCTGTAACAGTGTTCTCCGCTAATAGAAGGCCTGCTGTAGAATCCTTCAGTTAACACTGGTGAAACGATTGAAAGTCGATTTTCTATATGAAACATAGCGAGACCGGACAAACCTCATCAGCATAATCATACGGATCAGTATTGCAGTTAACCAGCTGTCCTGACTTAGATTAGTTAAGTAAGTACTGTGCGAGTATATTGTACTGAGGAGTTAATTCGATTAAGTTTTAGTTATACGTAACTCCTGAAACTGACTTACTTTTACCCGTACGGTTTAAAGTAAGTCGGTACGATGAGTAACTTAGATTAGTTAAGTAAGTACTGTGCGAGTATATTGTACTGAGGAGTTAATTCGAACAAGTTTTAGTTATACGTAACTCCTGAAACTGACTTACTTTTAAGTCGGTACGATGAGTTACTTAGATTAGTTAAGTAAGTACTGCGTGAGTATATTGTACTGAGGAGTTAATCCGATTAAGTTTTAGTTATACGTTACTGAAACTGATTTACTTTTACCCCTACGGGTAAAAGTAAGTCTGTAAGATGAGTTACTTGGTTTAAACAATATTTTATTCATACAAAATATACTGTCAAGACATATACATGTAATATTCATTGAGGATATGAACGGATGAGTTAGTTGTAAGTACAGTATAACACGTAACTCCTCTAACTCACTTTATCCATACAACTCACTTTAGCCGTAGGGATAAAGTAAGTCAATACATAGGAGTTACTTGTACGTACCATTACACGTAACTCCTCTGACTTCTAAACATGTGTGAAGAAGTAAGTCATTTGGACGAACTACTTGTAAGTATAGATTGAGTAAATCTGCCAGAGGAAATTTTAGTGACAAAGAAATGAAGTAAAGTACAAATAAATTGGGGGCATACTCGCAAAAGGTATATATTCGCCAAATATCCACACGTTGTGGCTGCTGAAGTTTAGCGAAAGATAAAACTATATTTGAAGGTTTAAATTATTAATGCAAGAATCTTTCGAGAATTATGACTTCAATATTCGAAAACGGTTTCATTAAAATGTAATTCACCCAAATTTAGCTCCTGTACGAAACTTAATTTTTTTCCACATTATAGAATGGAATAAAACCAAACTCTACATATTTCTTTTCATACTTCTACTGCAGATAAACAAACAAACAGACATACATATAGGCAAACAGACAAAACTCTTATTATGTCCCACTCTACTTCAGTATTCTCATCTAATGAAAAGTTCTACCGTTTACTATGGTAAACTCTTTACAAAAACGTATCCATACCAAATTTAGTGCGACAGACGCGCGTTTCTATGTTTAACATAATTGAGCCGCGACACGACAAAACCAACAGTGTGAATGTGCGCCCAGCGCAGACTCAGATCAGCCTGGGCATCCACACAGTCTGATCAGAGTCTTCGTTGTCCGCATAGCGGTAGCTTAGACCCTTAGCTACCTTTTGAGCACTTAACGAAGAGTCTAGTCTGGTCAAACTGGGCGGATGTCCAGGCTGATCTGAGTCTGCGCCTTGCGCATAACCACTTTGTTGGTTCGTGTCGCGGCTCAATATAAAACATAACGATACCGGACAACCTGATGGATTGGGCGCTCTTGTGTCAGAGGTATGGCAGTAAATTCGAAAGAGGCCGGAGTTGAGTCCAATAAAGTGTAGTTTAACTACTGTATAAGTAAAGCTAAGTAACTAAGAGGAATTGTGTATAAGTACAATATTAGGAACTTATAACAGAACTGCGTCTACTACAAAATGGAATCTTAGAGACTTAGAGTAGCTAAATGATGAAAAAACACAAAAAAATCGGATGTATTCGCAAAAGGTGTATATTCGACAACTTTCAAAATTCGGGTCTACGATGTCTTGCGAACAATAAATCAATAGTCAAATGGTTTAGTATAAATAAATTATTGAGCCGCGACACGAGAAAACCAACAAAGTTGTTATGCGCCCAGCGAAGACTCAGATCAGCCTGAGCAGCCGCCTAGTTGGATCAGACTCTTTACTGAGCGCTTAAAGGGTAGCTAAGGGTCTAAGCTACCTTCATGCGGACAACGAAGACTCTATTCAGACTGGGCGGATGCCCAGGCTGATCTGAGTCTGCGCTGGACGCACAACCACATTGTTGGTTTTCTCGTGTCGCGCCTCAGTTGTGAAGTTTGTGTAGGTAAAACGCCATTTTTGCAATTTAACAATGGGACATGTGTCCATCCGCAGCTTTATTGTAAAAAATGTAATGGTTTGCCATAATATAAGACAAGAAACTGTTTGAGGAAAGAATTTCATTTTTTTTTCGGAGGTTTATTGAAGTGTAAACTACATTGGGTCGCGTACAAAGTGAATGAAACCCGAACTTTGCTAGTTTGCTTATATTATCTACATTCGTTTCAATCAAAACCTTCATGAAAAATCTTATATAACCCCTAAAATTTAAGCAGTAAAATATTTACAGGCAGATTTTCTGCTAACAGCGGAACAGCGTCAATGATTTCATAACATCGCCGACGTCCAATCAGATTATAAGGAGCCATATTTTATTCTGACTTCATTTAGTAATGTGACGTGGCGTTGCTCAATGTAATTATTCAAAATGTAAACTACATTACGTTCAAATGGTTTACTGTACGGCTTAAGGTAAATACACCAAGAACGTAAATATTGATGGATAACCTGCTCTTCACCCATCAGTTACTGGACTGATTATAATGATGTGGGGGTAGGTCGCAAAACCAATTTGCCATCAGAATGACCATCTTAAACTCTGAAAATGTATGCGGGTAATTCAGCCTTTTGACTTAACAATTTCTGTGGAGGAACAAATTACATTACACTACATATCTGACTAAATGGATTAAACATACATCGATAAAGATATTCCAGATATCAATTTCGTCTGTGATTACATTTATTTTTTATTTTGTCTAGCTCTCGGTTATCGACCATCTAAGTTTTCCGTACATAGCTAATTTGCATGTCTGAAGACTAAATTAGAATGTACTACTACTTCTCATTTTTTCTACAGTTGCATTGACGTTCATAAAACACGGCTTCGACGATGTTTGAGAAACCCTTTACCAATTCGTGCTGCAGCCGTGTGTTTCCATTAGGAAAGAAAGGGATGCCCCTTTACCAATTTGTGTTCCAGCCGTGTGTTTTCATTGGGAAAGGAAGGGCTGCCAGGATTTCGAACCTGTTTTTTATTCTGTTTAGTATCAATAGGGTGACCATAGACCAAGATCAAACATAAAAAAAATATGGTGACCTTGCCTATAGGACCCATTTCCTCCTAAGTTGGTTCAACGTTGCGTGCCCGTTAGAATCCCTTTACGCCGTATGTCTATCCTTTTATAAATAAAGCCAAAGAGTGCCTCTAAATCCAGCGAATGTGACTGCTCATTATGAGTCGACTTACTTGGATTTTCGATACCCGGTCCGGCCACTTACTTTCATTTCTCCTTCCGCTGATTCAAGAAGGGCAGTTGTCAGTTACTGGTGAAAGTAAGTGCACTTAGTACTGGTTAACCGCTTAGGAGGTCAAAGCCTGCCTAGGAATAGTGTGGTTAGGTTAACTGACCGTCCCGCATGACCATAGCTGTTTACCGCTGACGTTAAACAATAACACAACAATAACACAACAACAACTTGGAACTTCGCTGTTTGCAAATTAACTGTTTTCATTTCTGGTGCTTTAAGTGTAAAGGGCCTATTATTATATAGCGCAGCTAAAACATATGTGTTTCCTTGTATGGGTGAGAGAAAATTATATAGTATCTGTTTCAAGCATCTAGAAAAGATTCTTTTCCAGTATAATTTATAACGATTACCTATCTACCGTAATGATTCTAAATATTGAGACAGATAGGCCTTAGCAAACCAGTGTAGACCCAGATCAGACTGCTCCTAAAGGAGCAGTCTGATCAGGGTCCACACTGTTTACCATATTAACTGCATCATCCAGACGCATTACTGCACTGAAAAAATAAAAACTGTTCCATTTTAGGACAATTATGATATCTTAAGCTGTCCCAAGTTTTAGCATCTTTACGGGAACATTCCGCAAACCAACTTAGATATTGATCAGTTTATGGCGACACAAGAATGATAGCATGGGTTTCTAAATATCATGCATTTGACTTCTAGCTTTCACTGAATTTATTTTTCCTCAAGCTAAGTAGAAAGTATTTGATACCATCTCATAATTTATCTGCTTCTCGTTGCTGTAAAATTGATTCCGGTATTTAAAACTGCAGACAGAAAATGAGGAACCCGGAAGTAAATATGCCAATATGGATGATAAATTATGATTCAGGACAAGATACAAAAACTGAGGGCGAATTCGTTTATGGTACTTCGCCCTAGGGCTTAAACGGTCTCCTGTAAGTGAATTCGGGTTTTACGTCTCACCAACAACTAGGTCATCTCGGTTTAAAGTTTCATCCGAAAGACCAGAGAAGCAGGGGATTGATCAATGGTAGTCTAACGTATCGAAATGCTCAGTATTATACCATCAATAATATTACTAGTAAACCTGTGATTGATCGAAAGTAACATAAATCCTCCAGAGGAAAAGGTGGTCTTTGAAGAGCATTCGGAAAGCTTACGGTGGCTTACTTTGCAGCAGTATCGGGCTCAAAAAATAAACAAGAGGGCCATGAGGCCCTGAATCGCTCACCTGCAAAACTGGAAAGGTGGCTTTTTCTAATCATGTCTGAAATTGTCAAATTATGAGTCTTGGGTCAAAGGTCAAAGAATGGCCATGACTACTTGTACGCATAAATCTCACCAATTTTTAGGCCAAAATCTTCAAAACTTTCCATTAAATCTTATGTTCCTGCATTTTCCCATATTTGACCTTGACGTAAAAAAGGTCAATGTCAACCCAGTGCCATAATTTGAACAATCTTGATAGATTTTGAGTACTCAATGCTACATACCAAGTTCCAAGGCCATCGGTCAATTGGTTCCGGAGAAGAAGATTTATAAAGGTTTTTACCATATATGGGCGTGGTGGCCATATTGGTCATGTGACCTGGACCGTATGAATAAATTTTTGTTCGCTCAACCCCTGAAGGCTCTATATGAAATTTGGTTTCCATTCGCCCAGTGGCTTTTGAGGAGATTGTTAGAACTTGTCAGAATATCAGAGTTCAGCGTCAAAGGTCAAAGAATGACCTTGACCTCTTGTACTTATAAATCTTCGTGTACTCATTAAGATGACTGTAGATACTAAGTTTTAGCCCAAAATCTTCAATAGTTTCCAAGATATCATATGTTGTAGCATTTTGCCATATAAAAGCATAAGGAAGCAAATTTGACCTTACCGTAAAAAGGGTCAAGGTCAACCCAAGGTCATAATTTGAAAAATCTTGGTAGTACTCGCGTACTTAATGCTACATACCAAGTTTCAAGGCCATCAGCCTATTGGTTCTGGAGAAGAAGATTTTTTTTTGTTTTTTTACCATATATGGGCATGGCGGGCATGTTGGTCATGTGGCCCGGACCGTTTGAACAATTTTTCGTTCCTAATGTCCCAGGAGGCTGTATATTAAAATTTGGTTACAATAGGCCAAGGGGTTTCAGAGGAGAAAGCGTTTGAAAGTGTGGACGGACGACGGACGGACGGACGACGAACAACGGAGCCTTCGACGAAGTTCCTTTTAAATATTTTATTAGTTGAACAGTTATGATAAGTTCTAACATGTGGCCAATTTATATTGGTGCTTTAACCCTTGGATACTAGAAGTTTGACTGATTGATTAATTTGGATTTAATGACCCTTTGAGATAGTATTTCAGTATATATCGGGCCGTTTCCCAAAGAGAGAGAGAAAGAGGAGAAATGATAGACGAGAGAAAAAAAAGTCCAAACAACCCCCACTTGCAACTATTGCAAGCACAGTCGGCCCTTGCCCTACTATTACCCAAATCAGTAGGACGCCCCGGCACTGGAAGTTACACGCAGCACCATCGCACCACCCGACCACCCCAGGATACTAGAGGACCCTGCCACATCACACTATGGGCCAGTCAGTTCGCAACAGAAAGGGCGTAAGATTGGATTTTAATTATATTTCTTTTGCTTTAAGAAATTCCTGTATTCAATGCAAACATAGTGCAGTCAACTCTCGATATATATCTCGAACACTGAAATTTCAAAGTCCCTCTTATATCAAAGATTATAGATTGGACATATTTCCTGGTTTTACTTAAAGTTCAACTCAGGATAGCTCAAACTACAGATACTTTTGAAATTGTATTGAAGTATATGTATGTATTTTATAGTTAATAAAATATCGTTTAAACCAAACTACCGATATCTGAAAGAAAATTTTCTGGGACCATCTGAGATATCAGTAGTTTGGGATGAATTTGGACTTTGAGATATCGAGAGTTGACTGTATATCCTGTTTGCCAATGTCCTTTTTATGAGCCGCTAGGCATTAATGGGTTAAATGTTAAGATAAAGAACTTACCGGCGAGTCTATAGGGGTGTTACCTAACGTCGTCATAAACGCTCATAAGTCAAAGACAGATGTCGCTTTTAGGCTAGTTCATCATATTCTTGGCTTCACTACTGTTCACGAGAATTCCACTGAAATAAATACATTAATAAATAAATTGCTGAAATAAAATGAGATAGAAATAAATAATATTTTTTTTTATTTTAGCGCAATACATTGAAATAATAAGAAAATAAATAAATAAATGAGCATTGATATTGAGGATGTACATGTACAATGCATATCTACTTTTGTTCGTCACAGAAAACGAGACAAAACAAATTTTAATACTTGTCTTGTTTCTATTCAGAAACAAATATATAAAGCAAATAGGTGAAAAAAAAGTATAAGAAAATAATAATAATAAAAAAATCCCAAATAGGAGTTTCGTATTATATGTATCAGTGTAGAAACGAAAATTTTATCTTATCATCTTCTATTAAGGTTAACCTTATCTTTATTGTTTGTCGTTCTTTAACGTTTTACACATTATTCTGGCCCAGAGGTTATAAAACTTGAGTACATTCTCAAACTCAAAATAAAACACACTGATTGGCTGCTTCCGAGCACATGCTCGGAAGTAGTGTTCTTTTCGGTAATCTGCTGGAAAAGAGCTGACCGCTTGGTTTAGCTTGACTGTCTTGTATTGCTTTGTATGCTGTTTTTACCGTTTTCCTTTTCTAATAGGTGTTTAGGGCAGGAACTAACCCAATCAATTTCAACAGCCTGCCCAAAACATCAATTCAAAGGGAGACAATTTAGAAAGTTTTGAATCTTTAAAGGGAGTGATTATGATTTACATAAGAGTTTAACGTGTTTTCTTTGTCTACAGGAACTTCTGTTTTGTGTATAAGTAAACTTTCTTTAGGGCATGCGCAAATTAAAATGCTGGTTTAATCTATCAAAACAGGAATAAGTTAGATAACTTCGGGCATGGCAGTCGTGAACTGACAATTTCCAGTGATTTCATTAATAAGATGTCTGTCCAACCCGACATAAAACACATTCACATTAAATCTTTGCTTGTTTGGCCGGAAGTATAAAACTAAAACTCTCTCAAGTTTATAAATTTGTTTAGTATATGAGCACAGTCCTTCAGAGTATTACCAAAATTTAAACAAAGATCCAGCACAATTTTTTTTCTCCACATGCATGCGACGTCGAAATGGCGTCGTTTAAAAATGTTTATAAGTATACAAGTTGGTTGGTTGATTTGGTTGATTTGATGCTTAACGTCCACGGTAAACAACTAAGGTCATGTCGGGACGGTCAGTTAACCTAACCACACTATTCCTGGGCAGGCTTAGACCTTCTAAGCGGTTAACCAGTACTAAGTGCACATACTTTCGCCAGTAACTGACAACTGCCCCTCTTGAATCAGCGGAAGGAAAAACGAAAGTATGTGGCCAGACCGGGATTCGAACCCAGGACCTCTGACTTACGAGTCAGGTGCCCTACCGATTGCGCTACCCGGCCCGGCAAGTATACAAGTAAACTGTTCAATTATGATATGAGCCACGACACGAGAAAACCAACAATGTGATTATGCGCCCAGCGCAGACTTAGATCAGCCTGGGCATCCGTCCAGTCTGATCAGTCTTCGCTCTCCGCATGAAGGCAGCTTAGTCCCTTAGCTACCTTATAAGCACTTAGGGAAGACTCTGCTAAGACTAGGCGGATGCCCAGGCTGATCTGAGTCTGCACTGGACGCATAACCACATTTTTGGTTTTGTCGTGTCGCGACTCAATATACTTGAAAGATAATACACAAAATGTTTACCTTTCTGCCTATCGATCTGGACATACTATTCCGTACTTTATCATATTATCACTTAGTCACAGCCACTGTGAAGTAAACAAGGTGTGCTCGGTGATTATACAATTGTTGAGGTCAGTGCCATGCTGCCATAGTCATTAGAAGCTGCAAATACCACGATGTTTGTCAAGCTACTCCTAGTATGAGGGGGTGGTTGGGTGGTGCAATGGTGTTGTGTGTAACTTCCAGTGCCGGGGCGTCCTACTGACTTGGGTAATAGTAGGGCAAGGGCCTACTGTGCTTGCAATAGGTGCAAGTGGGGGTTGTTTGGACATTTTTATTCTCGTCTATAATTTCTCCTCTTTCTCCCTCTCTGGGAGACGGCCCGATATAGACTGAAATACTGTCTCAAAGGGCCGTTAAACCCAAAACAATCAATCAATCAATCAATCCTAGTACGAGACTTAACCCTTATAGCCCCACCCCCCTGATAAAAAAGAAAAAACTAGAAGGTTGTCCAGGGACAACTGGTCGAGCCCGCTGTTTGCTTTAGTGACCTATAAGTATGTCAAGACTAAGTAACTGCTTCACTCTAGAAAGAAGCCAAAAAACATCATGCTTAGCCAGCATTTTCTTCTTTTTTTTCAAATTTTCACAAAGGAAAATAGGTAGAAGTGATGACCCAGACAAGCTCAATTTATGACTGTTACAATATCTGACCTTCAAGTGTGACCTTGACCTTGGACCTACCCAAACACATATGTCACTTGACACTTCCACTCATCAGGATGAACAATTGTGCCAAATTATTTTGAAATCCATCCCTAAATGTAGAAGTAATGGCTCGGACAAGCTCAATTTATGACCATTTTATCATTTGACCTTCAAGTGTGACCTTGAATTTGGACCTACTAGAAGAAATGTTCCAAACGGAACTTCTTCTCATCAAGGAGAACAACTGTGTTAAATTATTTTGAAATCCATTTGTAAATGTTGAAGTTATGGCTCAGACAAGCTCAAATTATGGCCATTTTATAATTTGACCTTCAAGTGTGACCTTGACCTTGGACCTACCAGAACAAATGTTTCAAAGGGCACTTCTATTTATCAAGGAGAACGATTGTGCCACATTATTTTGAAATCCATTCGTAAATGTAGTAGTTATGGCTCGGACAAGCTCAATTTATGGCCATTTTATCATTTGACCTTCAAGTGTGACCTTGACCTTGGACCGACCTGAACAAATATTTCAAATGGCACTTCTATTCATCAAGGAGAACAATTGTACCAAATTATTATGAAATCCATCCATAAATGTAGAAGTTATGGCTCGGACAAGCTCAATTTATGGCCATTTTAACATCCGACCTTCAAGTGTGACCTTGACCTTGGACCTACCTGAACAAATGTTTCAAATGGCACTTTTACTCATCAAAGAGAACAATTGTGCCAAATTATTTTGAAATCCATCCATAAATTTAGAAGTTATGGCTCGGACAAGCTCAATTTATGGCTATTTTATCATTTGACCTTCAAGTGTGACCTTGACCTTGGACCTACCTGAACAAATGTTTCAAATGGCACTTCTTCTCATCAAGGAGAACAATTGTGGCAAATTATTTTGAAATCCATCCATAAATGTAGAAGTTATGGCTCGGACAAATCCGGACGGACGGACGCACGCATGCACGCACGGACATACACCGAACTGACATTGTAACAACTATGTCTCGCTCTCCGCAAGCGGGCTCGACAAAAATGCACAATTTCAAAAAATGTTTTCGTCGAAGCTATATTATATGTATAACATACAAAGACAAGAAGGCAAGCAGTGCAGATGAAGATGAAGCGGCTCATAATGAGCAGCCTCATCTGGATCTACGCTGTATGTTAATTTTGGCACTTTACGGGTTAGTAGGAAGTGTGAGATTATACGCCTGGACGCAGCTGAAACCTCCTGCATTTGTTTATGCTTATGATTGTTCCAAGGCCGAAAATGTTAAGCCTTAAAATACAGAAAGCAATTCAATGCGCCACACTGCTAAAAAAACAACAACCCATGTTCAAAAAACTTTGAGCTTATTGTTTGCAATTTTAGCAGTGCAGTCACTTGAATTATGTTCTGTCTTTTTTTCTGAGTTAAACTCAGTCAGTCATTCTGTTCGCTTTAGAGGATCCTCAGAACCAATAAATTGTGGTTTGACCACTGAAGCCATTGAACATCTAGTCAGACTGCCTTGTATAACGAATCGGGCCAGTGTGATTTTAGTAGACAGAAGAAAAGCGCTGCTAGCGGACAAAGCATAAAGTAATAATATCAATGATACTGATAAACCAGCGAATGAGAAAATTTGGCACCGTAAACTCAGGGATTTTACAACGTTTCTTAATATTTTACCCTAACTCTTTTCAATCTATTTTGAGACCTCGGATCCTAAATTCTTGGATTTGTTTGTATGCAATTTGTCATATATCTATCTGAATTGATTTTGGCTACTATTTAACCCATCAGTGGTTGGAATCCTCTGGCCGTTAAATAGCGTCTGACCTTCTAATCTCTGGTTATATGAGCCGCGACACGAGAAACCAACAAAGTGGTTGTGTGCCCAGCGCACTCAGATCAGCCTGGGCATTTGCCGAGTCTGATCAGAGTCTTTGCTGTCCGCATGGACGTAGTTTAGACCCTTAGTTACCCTTTAAGTGCTTAGCGAAGAGTCTGATTGTACTGGGCGGATGCCCAAGCTGATCTGAGTCTGCGCTGGGTGCACAACCACTTTGTTGGTTTCTCGTGTCGCGGCTCAATTATGTGAAGTTAAATTCTTGTCTTCCTTATTGATTTGTGACAGACACAGATGATCAGGAATAAGATGCCGCATTTTTCACGTTAGCAGCATACCATATAGTCTTGTTCAACCGGGCCAATGATGCATGCATCTGGATCAGGAAAAAATTTCGACAAATGGACAAGAAGATGTCTGAGATTTTTTCTATTTCGGTCTTCTGTCTCAGCCTAGCCCCTAAAAGCTGTCTCAAAATGCCAATCATTGCCGTATAGTACAGCCCAGTTAATTGCACACTTTAATTAAAAAAATCAACTTGCTGCTACCTGTCATATACATTGCATGCAAAATGAAATTGACAGCCAACGATGGGCAGTGAGGTGTCACTGTAGATTTGTGAATAACTGCCAGTCATGAAAAATGCATGCACAGGCTGAAATTTACACGCAAGTCCGAACTATTAATAGAAAATTACCTTGAAGTTTATAGGAATGGCTTTAACAAGAAGATAAGGTATTTAATGAATCATTCTGTTCTTTAAAAAATAATGGGTGAGAAAAATAATCAATGATGGGGTTGAGGCCTCGACAAGGAAATCTCAGGCTCATTTTCAAATTTATTTAAGTCTAATACTCGGCAAGCCTCTCATAAGACTAAATAATCTGAAAACTAGCCTGAGATTTTCTTGTCTTGGTCTCAACCCCATCATAGATTCTATTTTTTTATATTTCGGCCTGCCGTCTCAGCCTAGCCTCAAAAACATGTCTCAAATGTCAATCATTGGTTAATGATGCCCAAGCTTGATAATTTCAGCAGCCCCATTTGCTACCTGTCATGTAAATTGCATGCAAGGTATGAACTTGACAGCCATTTATGTACAGGAAATGTCACTACAGATTCCTGATAAGCTGCCAGTCATGAAAAATGCATGCACAAAACGACAGTACTATTATAGAAAATTCGCTTGAAGTTTATAGGAATGGCCTCAATAAGAAGTTAAGAAATTATTAAATTTCTTTTTTGTTCTATAAAATATATTGGGTGAGAAAAATAATCAGTGATTTGGTTGCAGTCTCAACAAGGAAATCTCAGGCTCGTTTTAAGACTATTTATGTCTTATGTTCGACAAGCCTCGCATTAGACTAAATAATCTGAAAACACGCCTGAGATTTCCTAGTCTTGGCCTCAACACCATCATAGACTCTTTTAGTATCAGCTTATGAATATGTTTTCCATCGCACCACTCATGTTAATGGCGACGTTCTTAAGAGACCCTTGCGGCTCATGTAACATCCATGGTGCTTGTGCCTTAACTGACAGGTGAACTCAACTCAGGTAAGACAATCTTAACTACATGCACAAACGTTGCCATGCCGACATTACCCCCAAAACCTATTGCATAGGAAAGAGCGTGGCGTTTCAACATTGGAGTCTTGCACTGGAGTAGCACATAGTAGAAAAGAAAAATTCCCGTGTGAGGCGGGGGAGAAAGGGGGATGTCTGAACGAGTTTGATAAGTGCCATTTGTTAGGGAGTTGCAGAAAACCTTTGTATAACTTATAGTATTACGTGTATCACTATCCCTAATCCGGTCGCCCTGAGGTTTAAGGAATGATTGTGAGCCTGGGTCCTGATTAGTCTTGCGTGGACTCTCAGATGATGCTCCTTAATATCATAAAAAACCCTATTCTCGTGACCGCTTATGTCTAAAGGTATTATTCTACGGCTTAGAATCCAGTCTGGCTGTAAGACATTGAACTCGACCATTTATCAAGCGACTGCGTACTGTTTTATTCAAGATAATCTGTCAAAACAAATAAATGATTGTTTAATATCGGGACAATGCTAAGATATTATGCAGCTAAATGAATAGATTGGCCCAAATATTGATTAACATTTTCTTCTTCTTCCTTTCTGTTCATATTGTTAAAACATAACGAATGCTATTATATATTTCTAAATTAAAACACACAAAAAGTTACTGAAATACTAGATATTCCGGGAAAGAAATGCCGTTCTCGACACGATAACATGTACAAACTACTAATGAATGCCAGTGCCAGACCAGCAGTAAATGGGTACTTGCTTCGAATCAGGGAAGGATGGGCTCCGCTTTTTATATGCTGTGCCCAAGACAAAATGGGCTTCTAGCCCCCACTGCCCCCTCACTACTAGATTATGGGATACCTTTAAGTTTTTACGTCATTTCCGTGTAAATTCATATGCCGTGACTCTGCATTGGTACAGCCACATCAAGGTGCTCAAGAAAGACTGTATGAAAAACAGAAATTATTTCCATAATGTTATCAAAGTAGATGAGGGGGATCAGAAACGATACAATCGCCTACACACCCTGCCTTAAATGAGCCGCGACACGACAAAACCAACAAACAAACATGTGCGCCCTGCGAAGACTCAGATCAACCCGAGAAGCCATCAAGTCTGTTCAGAGTCTTCGCTGTGCACTTAAAGGGTACATCTTGTAGCTGAGGGTCTTTGCAAGCTCCATACGAAGAGCAAAGACTCTGGTCAGACTGGGCGGATGCTCAAGTAGAAAATAGGAAACAAGCAACAAAACAAGACAGAAAAAGGCAAGAGGTACGCTCTTTCCCAGCAGATGGCCTCAAGGCTACTCTAATTAATGTATAAACCCATCCTTTAGGTATCGTTGCTACTGATGCCCGTGACAATGATTTTTTTTGATTCCTTTATATCATGTTTATGGCTACAGCAATATTTCTAGAGACAGCGGTTGCAACAGAACTAGGCTATTATTCCTAAGACAATATGTCTTGGTCAGTGTACGATATTTCACCCTTGGTATGTTTGCTCACTTCATTACTAAACATTAATATTCCCAAGCCAATATTTCAAGGACGCTTATATTCACAGATTCATAATAGTAATACTCTAAACACAAACGTCTATAGAGATCCTTAAAGATAGCAGTTTCCTGTTTGTACGTTTTCTTTCCACGTGATGATGATGATGTTTTCATATCTAACGACGCGTCAACCCACTGGGTCATTTGCGTCTAGAAGGTTATGCTTGACTTTTAAAATACACATTTCACTAAATACAGATAGAAATTTAAATAATTTCGTATGGAAAAGTATGAAAATGAAAATCGTTAAAAAGATATAAGAGGTTTATACTTTGTTAAAAAGGTTGATATATTTTAAAAAAGATAGGATACTATCTTTTTTTTTAAGATATCAACCGTTTTAACATAGTATAACCCTTCTTTCCACGTAATTCCAGCAAGTTATACTGAACAAAAATAAAAACTCGAGACAAAATGTTTCGTCCTACGGTAGTTGGGAAGTCAGACGAAAAAAATCGTTTTACTTTAGCTAAAAAAAGCATTTCTTTTTCCTGCCAGTGAACGGCCACATTCGGGTCCACATTTGAAGGAACATTTCTTCATGTCTGACATTCATTCAGTCTTCCTATTCTTTTTACCGTACGATGCTGTCCTCACTACGCTTCGATTGATTGTTTTGGGTTTAACGGCCCTTTTAGACAGTATTTCAGTCTATATCGGGCCGTCTCACAGGGAGAGGGAGAACGAAGAGAAATGATTGACGAGAGAAAAAATGTCCAAACAACCCCAACACGCATCCACTGTAAGCACAGTATGCCCTTGCCCTATTATTATCCAAATCAGTAGGACGCCCCGGCACTAGAAGTTACACACAGCACCATCGCACCACCCCGCACTTGGCTCCGAATTGTAGCGATGTGTTTATCACAATTTCACAAGGGCCATGGTCGGGGTGTTTAGGTGGTGCGATGGTGCTGGGTATAACTTCCAGTGTCAAAGGCGTCCTACTGATTTGGATAATAGTGCGGCAAGGGCCGACTGTGCTTGCAGTAGGTGCGGGTTGTTTGGATATTTTTCTCTCGTCTATCATCTCTCTCTTCTATCTCCCTCTCTTTGGGAGACGGCCCGATAAAGACCGTTACACCAAACACAACTAACCAACCAATCATTCACCCATTCGGAAATGTACACTGTTTATTAAAAGTAAAAAGTATGCAAAGACCAGGAACTGAAACAATCAAAATCCAAATCCAGCCCCCAAACAACCAAGACCACAAACAACCAAGACACAGAGAACACATGGCCAACCGAGCGAGCAGCCTGCTCCCAAAAGGCGGCCACCCAGCAACCCAAACCGAACCAAAAACAACAACAACACACACAAGGCAAAACACCACAGAAACCCCGACACCAAAAACAGGCAACAAAGAACCACAACAGAACCACCGCCCCGGAACGGTCAGCAATGAATCACTGGGGGGCCCAAATCGACCCAACCTCACCCTCAGTTTCCGAAGTGGCACAAAACATTTAGCCGGTTGTTCGGTTCGCATGATAACCCTCCAACTCGCCAATGAATCAAGTCTCTCTTTCAAACTATGTTAAATCATTTGCGCATCCTTTTAAGATTTGGTGTTACGTTAGACAATTTCGTTTGATGTTTTGTCCCATATCTCTTATTTAATCGGAGATTCCTCGCTGCTAAAGTTGCAATGTCCGCAGATTATTGTCTTTTTTTTAAAAAAAAATATCCGCGGGCGTTTTAACTTTTACTGTAAAAGAGTCCTGCAAACTTTGAGATTCCTCAGGCTAAAAAAGTATCATCATTTTAAATATCTCCGAAGACGCTGTTTTTTCTGTTGATGACAACGGCGTGCCTTTCAACTCGATGGAAAGAACGGAAAAACGGTTGAAACGCGAAAGACAGATTGCACGTTTTTTGTTAACTCACTGTCGGGCATACGGCGTTTCAACGACAAAAAAATCAACGGTGATCCAACGTTATGACGTTGAATCAGCATTGAGTCAATGTTTACGCGACGCTGTGTGCCTGCTGAACAGTAGAATTTTGTTACATACCTGTTCGAAGTCACTATCATAATCTTTTTAGGGAATTATAATCCATGTACAAAACAGCAGCCAATTAACTAATGCCCTAGAAAAAAATACTTTCCACACTTTCATTCACAATCTTTATTATATTACACGACCTCGTGGTTTATAGTCTACGTGTCACGCTAGAAAATCCCGTGCAGGAATGTTACGTTTCGGTGCACTCTGACCTTTATATTTTAGTGAATGAGTTAACAGTTAATGTCGGAAAATCGCATAATGATGACTTCGTTCAATCACTGATTATAATGTAGATTTAAGCCATAAATGTCCTATTCACTCATTTTGTTTTTGTTGTCATTGAATATATAGTAAATGTTAAGGAAATTTGAAGTAAGGGCTACGTAATCAACATGTTCTCTCCCTTTATGAACATATTCAGTAATAATGTATATGTCATCTTGTCCGTTGATTTAATTTAGGAATTCACATGAACTGAACTCAACTGAAAAGAAAATACTGTGTAAGAATGCCCAGTCCTCGCACCTACTAAAACTTATTTCACCTTCGCTATATATTATTTATATGTGTTTCCTCATATGTCATGTTCAATGTCTTGAGAGAATAAAGTTTTGTCTGTCTGTCTGCAAACATACAGTTGTCATTCATTCTATGACAATAGTGAGCAATTAGTTGGAATTGGAATAACTGAGCAGGGTATGCTATACAGGTGTCAGTCTCAACAGAAGCAGTATCGCATCCATTCTGTGTAAACTGATGCTAAGCATCCATTTACACAGAACGGATGTGATACTGTTTCTGATTGCTATATCGTTTCTGTCTTGACTGATGCCTGTATGGTATATTGTTCATGTATTCATTTTTCAGGGGCATAAAATCAAGTCCAGATAAATATTGAATAAGCGTGTATGACTCGTATCTTTAACAGTGGTAGCAAAACAGGTCAGGTTGTTTGTTATTTATTGGAATTAGATAGCTATGCATCCTTATGGACGTGAATATGCCTTACGTCTTACTACACTTTGTAAACTCCTGACATATAATGAATCCATACACGAAACAAAAAAAGGAATAGAAACGTATTTCAGAGAAAAACACATGTTCCCAAACCATCTCATTGCCATCCACTCCAATCCCCGTGAGTGCAAGCCCATCCGCTTGTTTCATTATCCAATCTGTCAAGGTTGGTCTAAAGCTGTCAATACATTCGATAGCATTTGTATGCCTTATGTGACATTGGACATGCAATCACTCTAACCAAAATCTCCTCATGTCTTCTGCTTTGTCATAATTATATATATATAAAATCCTGATTACATTCCACCAAAGAAATGTATTTTTAGTGAAAATTACTAAGTGCTACTATGACCTTCAAAATGGAATCAGTGTCACTGAAATCTAATGAGCTCTTAAGAATGTCTCAGCGATATGTCCATGCAAGTTAAGAGAAAGTCCATTCTGTAGTTCAAAAGATCAGCTACATACATGTCTATGACCTGAAAAAGGGATCAAGGCTATCAAAACCTAAACAGGTCTTAAACCTCTGGAAACAAGACTCACGAAAGAACCAAAAACCTGGGTACACCTAAGACTCCTCCATTTTATCCTCACAAAAACGGCTTTTAAATTTAATGACAAACTCTACGAACAGATCTCAGGTACGACCATGGGAACAAAATGTGCTCCAAGTTACGCTATATTATTTATGGACAAAACAGAATGAGATTTCCTGTATACTAGCAAAGTGGTTCCGCTTGTATGGTTGAGATATAGATGACATCTTCATGATATGGCAACAATTCCGAGAGGAGTTGTACTCCTTCTTAGATGCCTTAAACTGTTTCCGAGAAACGATCAAAGGGGTATCAATAAGGTGGGTTTTCTGCATCCTACCAAAGTTTTCTTTTTTTTAACTGCTGGTTTACTCCAATGTGTCTAGTTTATTGGACCATATGTGACTTTGGTCGGAAAGCCCTACTTACTGAGCTATGGGTCCACAGAAGTGGGTGGGGTAATCCAACATGGTTTTAGCCTGTCTTGTAAAAACATTCTCATTTGGTACAGAGTACAGCAGACAGACAGGATTTGATAAAATGATTAACAGAACATCTAAACTATATTTCCATATCATTTTATTTGGTTTAATTTGAAGATATGTTGTCAAAAAAGACTTCCTTTGACATTCACAATGACCTAGTTTTCATGGTCGACTGAACACATAAACTTGCTTGGAAGATGTTTCTTCATTTAATTTTGACCTAGAATTACGAACCTTTGGCCAAATTACTATTTTAACTGCTATATTACGCCCTACACCCCCGCCACTAAAGGTGAGAGAATACATATGGGCTTCAGATCGGATCTCCTTGGCGTCTGCATTGGTTTTTGTGTCACATACTTTGACCTTCAGATTTTGGTGACCTTGACCTTTTTTCCAAGGTCACAGAATGACTTAAGATGTGACACATACACAAATGCAGGTGCCAACGAGATCCGCACTGAGGCCAATATGTACTCTCCCTCACCTTTAGTGCCGGGGGCATGGGCATAATATAGCAGTTAAAATAATAATTCGTAATTCTAGGTCAAAATAGAAAGAAAACCATCTTCCAAGCAAGTTTATGTGTTCAGTCGACCATGAAAACTATGCCATTGTGAAATTCTGGTCACATCAACTGAATGTCCTTGTCAAGGTGCTTCCTTGACATCAGTTCGATGATAACATGTCTGTTTATTTAATAATAAGGCCAATAAATATTGAAAATTGAGGTAAAAAATATAAAAAAAAATGCTGAAAGTCAAAGGAAGTCTTTTTTTGACAACATATGTTCAAACTAAACCAAATAAAATGATATGGAAATATAGTTTAGATGTTCTGTTAATCATTTTATCAAATCCTGTCTGTCTGCTGTACTCTTCTACCAAATGAGAATGTTTTTACAAGACATGCTAAAACCATGTTGGATTACCCCACCCACTTCTGTGGACCCATAGCTCAGTAAGTAGGGCTTTCCGACCAAAGTCACATATGGTCCAATAAACTAGAGACATTGGAGTATAACATCAGTTAAAAAAAGAAAACTTGGTAGGATGCAGAAAACCCACCTTATTGATACCCCCCTTTACGGCGGACATCAGCGAGACATCAGCATACTTTCTAGACACAATGTGTCCAAAGATGAAAATGGACACATAATTACAGATCTGTATACAAAACCTACGGACGCACATCTCTACCTACACTATATTTCTTTTTATCCAAAACATCAAAGACAGAGCTCATCGTACAGTCAGGCCCTACAATTAAGGAGGATATGTAGCACGGACGACTTATTCGAGAAAGCATCTCGAACTTTGATCAACGTCTTCGCTTTAAGAGGATATCCAATCTAACTCGTTAAGAGCGCTGTTGAGAGAGCCCGTTCCATGAACCGCAACGATCTTCTGCGACCACAGAACTCAGGCACCCAAAACAAACAGACCATACCCTTCGTCATTACCCACTAAACCCACCCATCACCAAGATATTATCCAAATACCGAAGAATACTAGAAACCTCCGAGGAACTAAAACCAGTCACAGACTGCAAAACCCTCGTGGTATACAAAAGAGCCATGAATCTTAACATTAAACCCGGACTGACGTAAATCCACAAACAATAGACAAAGGGAGCTCACCGTGTGGGACACCGTGCACTACCTGTCCTTTCATGCTGAAAACAGACCACATCACCTCATGGAAAAAAAAACAGTTTGAGATAAAAGGCCGATTCAGCTGCAGAACCAATGATGTAATATACGTTATTAACTGTGCAAAATGCGGACTTCAATATGTAGGACAATCAGGTAACACTTTTAATGAACGGTTCCGCGGCCATCTAACGGACATCAGACAGGACAACAACGTTAAACCCGTCTTCCGCCACTTCACGTCAACTAACCACACAGCAGACGACGTCAACGCCATTATTGTCGCCCAGACAATGGATAACCTGAACATACGTCTACGCACTGAAGAAAGTTGGATTAGCCATCTTAACACTAAATTTCCCTCAGGACTAAATCTTATTCAGTAGTAATGGACAAACCATTTGATTGTCAGATATGCAACAAACATTTTTCCACCTTCGGAAACCTTAGACGGCACAATGAGGCATTCCACTGCTCCGACAGAACCAAGTTTCAGTGTTGGCACTGCCATAAGACATACGCTAGACAAGAAACCGCTAGGAAACATTCCTTCAACATCCATAGAGACAACCAGAGGAGAACAGTTAAACTTTAGATACAGAATCCACGTTGGGGACCAGAGATCATAACCCCTGGACCCTGGATCCCTCCTCCAGAAGCCATCCGAAGACCAGGACCATATATACCATACACATTCTGTCAAGGGTCGACTAAGTGGCTCGGTAGCTCAGTTGGCAGAGTGCTCGCACGATAAGCGAGAGGCCCTGGTTTCGAGTCCCGGGTCGGGCCACGATTTTTTCCTCCCCTGTGACATTTGGTGGCCAGTGTGGGTCCACGGCTAGGGCCGCGAGCATCAAAGTGCATGCCTCGTTGGTTGCTCCGTGGTACCGGGTAGATTCGGGGACGGGTAGATTCGGGGACGAATCTAATTAAGTAGGGGGAGAATATCAAAAGTCGGCCATTCACTCAACAACCTTGAAGTCTCCCGGATAGCGAGAGGCCCTGGGTTCGAGTCCCGGTCGGGCCACGATCTTTTCATCCCCTGTAACATTTGGTGGCCAGTGTGGGGGGTCGAACCCACGACATTCGCGTTATCAGCACGAAGCTCTGTCAAAGGCCGACCAGATGGTGCGATAGCCCATTGGCAGAGTGCTCGCACGGTTAGCGAGAGGCCCTGGGTTCGAGTTCCGGTCGGGCCACGATTTTTTCCTCCCCTGTGACATTTAGTTGCCAGTGTGGGGGGTCGAACCCATGACATTCGCGTTATCAGCACGAAGCTCTGTCAAAGGCCGACCAAGTGGCTTGGTAGCTCAGTTGGCAGAGTGCTCGCACGGTAAGCGAGAGGCCCTGGGTTCGAGTCCCGGTCCGGCCACGATTTTTTCCTCCCCTGTGACATTTGGTGGTCCCGTGTGGGTCAACGGCTAGGGCCGCGAGCATCGAAAAGTGCATATCTCGTTGGTTCCTCCGTGGTACCGGGTAGATTCGGGGACGAATCTAATTAAGCAGGGGGAAAATGTCAAGGGCCTGTCAAAGTGGCTCGGTAGCTCAGGTGGCAGAGTGCTCTCACCGTAAGCGAGAGGCCCTGGGTTCGAGTCCCGGTCTTGCCACGGTTTTTCCTCCCCTGTGACATTTGGTGGATCAGTGTCAGTCCACGGCTAGGGCCGCGAGCATAAAAAAGTGCATATCTCGTTGGTTCCTCCGTGGTACCGGGTAGATTCGGTGACGAATCTAATTAAGCAGGGGGAAAATGTCAAGGGTCGACTAAGTGGCTCGATAGCTTAGTTGGCAGAGTGCTCGCACGGTAAGCGAGAGGCCATGGGTTCGAGTCCCGGTCGGGCCACGATTTTTTCCTCCCCTGTGACATTTGGTGGCCAGTGTGGGGGGTCGAACCCATGACATTCGCGTTATCAGCACGAAGCTCTGTCAAAGGCCGACCGAGTGGCTCGGTTGCTCAGTTTGCAGAGTGCTCGCACGGTAAGCGAGAGGCACGTGGTTCGAGTCCCGGTCAGGCCACGATTTTTTCCTCCCCTGTGACATTTGGTGGTTCAGTGTGGGTCCACGGCTAGGGCCGCGAGCATAAAAAAGTGCATGTCTCGTTGGTTCCTCCGTGGTACCGGGTAGATTAGGGGACGAATCTAATTAAGCAGGGGGGAAATGTCAAGGGTCGACTAAGTGGCTCGGTAGCTCAGTTGGCAGAGTGCTCGCACGGTAAGCGAGAGGCCCTGGGTTCGAGTCCCGGTCGGGCCACGATTTTTTCCGCCCCTGTGACATTTCCATCAACTTTAGGACAAAGCCACATCCAAAACATAAAGCCAAAGAGACACCGCAGTAGACTGGACCCTTATATAGCAACAACTATCGAGGAGGCCCTCATGACACTCACGTACGAAACGTCTACAATCGGGAGACTAACCAGACTCCAATTAATGACGGACCTCGAAATCTCTCCAGCATCGTCAACGAGTACAATAACGGAGGACGAGAGGACAGAAAACAGAGACGATGTAAAAATAAATACAGTTAATGGGATTTACTACACTTCACAAGACTAAATTGTTATACATAAACACAACCAAGAACAGGGACAATTCACTAACTGTCATCGTCTTTTATATTATTTGGATCCTTTTGAAACTAATCAGTCTTTCTTTGAATCGACTGCCCAATTAAAATTAAGAAATTATAGTTTGCCTTTTCTGGTTTCGTCACCAGATTTTGTCAGGGTCACTGACGAGGCTTTATTAGCCGAAACTACGTAGTCTGGCCCATACTTCTACTTCTGTATGTATTCTCTGCTGTTGAAGGAACTTTTTAAGATTTTAATTTTACCCTATTCTCTTCAATGAGGGTTATACACAGCTATTTTTAGAACAGTTAAAGTCTGATGACATTACTTATCCGTTTTTCATTACTTCAGTGAACATTTCTCGTTAGTATTTTGTCTTGAAAAAGGTCTTAGTAGACCGAAACCGGTCGACAATTAAACACCTCCTGATAATTTAGACTGTTGTTGGTTGTTTATTCTGTTTTTATCCTTGATCATTTGAGGTCTTAAACCTGTCACAATGATATATCCATGCAAGGCTGATAACTATCTATCATTTGCTTCAAGAATCGTCTCATTTTTAGGGAAATTGACATTTTTTAAGCTGGCTATTGACCTTGATTATGGTGTCAAAGTCTCCAAGTCACAGTCAACGCTTGGAACTGTCCCAAAGGCATATTTCTGCAGGTTTGGTGGGAATCAAACCAAACATACAAAAGATATATTAATATACCTGAAATTTTCCGTATTTAATTTAAACACCACTAACAATATTTTCATATTTAAGTCGTCCTGTGACACTGAAAAGAAAGTCACCAAGATCTAACCAGCTTTTAAAGCTTGTCTAAGCGACCCATCTGTTCAAATTTGGAAAAAATACGTCCACTGTTTCAAAAGCTATCCTATATACGCGACTATGAGCTTGAAAAAAACGGTCAAGGCTACCAAAAACTAAACATATCTAAACCCGCATAATGATATATCCCTGCACCATCGCCTGTTCCAAGAAATATATCATCTTTAGGAAAAATAGTAACGATTGTAAGATGGCTTGCAGTAGGTGTGTGTGTGTGTGTGTGTGGGGGGGGGGGGGGGTCAAGTTCACCAAAACATAGCCAACTCTTGAAATTGTCCCAGAGGTGTATCTGAGCAATGTTCGGTGGGAATCAAGTTAAATGCTCAAAGGATAAATCGATTTTAGTTGAGACAATATTTCAGTCTATATCGGGCCGTCCCCCACAGAGAGGGAGAAAGAAGAGAGAAATGATAGACGAGAGAAAAAATGACGTCATATATGCCATGTCAGTATTTGCATCAGCACTTATATGAACTTGCTTTTATCTTTCTAAGACGAACTTTCGTGAAAACAAAAATACTTTTGGAACCTTGAATTGCTAGTTATGACGTCGGGCACGGGGCGCTACATGTAACGTCGTGCTCTTTGACCAGTTTAATTTGAAGCGTGTTTGAAATTTAGTAGAACTGATATAAGCGGAGCTTATTTGAGCCACGACACGAGAAAACAAACAATGTCATTGTGCGCCCAGCGCAGACTCAGATCAGCCTGGGCATCCGCCCAGTCTGATCAGAGTCTTCACTGTCCGCATTGAGGTAGCTTAGGTCTGCGCTGGGCACACAACCACATTGTTGGTTTTCGCGTGTCGCGGCTCATTTATTACGTCTTCGAGGAGTCATTTTCATGTACCACAACTGACTTGCCACGCTATGTTAAAGAATAAATACAGAATCAGTCTAATTTTATGACGTTAGAAAAGGAAAAGAAAAAACATATACACTAACTAGATGTCTCTAAGGCGGATGGTTGTGTTTGTCACAAAAGCTAACAAATTGAATGTATGTCACAGATGTTTAACACTTTTTGTGGTTGCTGTGCTTTTGAAAAGCTTACTTTCAATAAAATTGGACACAAATGGTATACATGAATAAATAAACAAATAAACAGATAAATAAGTTTTTCATAACAGGCGTTTAAAGCATCATTAAACTAACAAAGAGCTTTGAAAACGTCAGAATTATTGCAAATTATAAAACCACGTTTCTGTATAATATATGTATGAAGGTGCACTCAGTATCTTAAAAATACCTATTTTTTTCGCCTTAGTTTACAATGAAAGTAAAGGATTATTACCTGACAGTTTTCTGCTGTAATTCCAGTCTGTCCGATCACGACCAATGTGTTGTTCATACTAGTCACGCTCTAATATCTTCGTAATTTAAGCTGTTAATTTATATAAAAAAGACTTGCCATTTATTTCCTGTAAAAACCTTTCCTGGTTACATATATTACATAAGGTTATGTAATAATGTCATTTTTCCGCTTTTCGCTCCTCAACTGTTTCGGTATTCTATGTCCACAAGTTGCTTTGTATTTATAATGAAAGTCGTCAATTGAAAAATGCTGCAGACTTTTGTAGACCAGAAACTTTCTTAATCCCAAATCTTTGCTTTTTTCTTTCAGTTGTAAAGAAGAAAAAAATCACCGGACACTACGGCGATACGGGATAGAAGCAAAATGTAGGATTTATGCGCCGTGGCAAACGCTCTGAATGCAAATGCGAAAGAAATATTTCGTTTGTCGAGGCAAATACTTGTTTGGTGAACGTTAAATGCTGCAAATGACACTCGTATTGTTTGACAATGAGTCAGTTGCAGAGAGTAAACGAGCCGCGACACGACAGAACCAACAAAGTGGCATGTGCGCCCAGCGAAGACTCAGATCAGCCTGGGCATCCACCCAGTCTGATCAGAGTCTTTGCTATCCGCATGGAGGTAGCTTAGACCCTTATCTACACTTTAAGCGCTAAGCGAAGCGTCTAACCAGATTGGGTGGATGCCCATGCTGATCTGAGTAGCGCACAACCACTTTGTTGGTTTTCTCGTGTCGCGGCTCAATTATGCATGACGGTATCAGAATGCTGAAAATGACACACTTTGCGTTTAAGTGACGCAGATAAAATATCTTGTTAGCCGTGATATACAAAATGGATCCTGAGCATATGACACAAACCAGACTCCGGCTATGTCCAGTCAAAGTAATAAGAGGTTTATATTTGCCATTCAGTCTTCATTCCTTGCACGCATTACTTAAGGAATGAATTTCATTTTTCTGAGATTTATCGAAGTGTAAACTACATTGGGTCACGTGCAAAGTGAATGAACCCCGAAGGGGCTAATGTAAACTTTGCTAGTGTCCCAATGTAGTTTACACTTCGATAAACATCAGAAAAATTAAGTTCGTTGCTTATATATGTACATTCGTTTCAATCAAGTCTTTCATGAAAAATCTTGTATAAGCACTAAAATTGAAGCATTAAAACATGTACACGCAGTTTCTTCTGCTAACAGCAGAACGGCACACATGACGTCATGACGTTGCTGACGTACAATCAGGTTGTAGAGAGCCATTGTTTATTTTTACGTCATTGACGTCGCGTGTCTCAATGTAATTATTGGAATGTGTCTCAATGTAATTATTGGAATGTAAACTACATTACATTCCAATGGTTAACTATAGGGCTTTTCAGTAAATACACCAAGAATGTAAATATTTCATTATAAAGCCAAAATGTTACATGTTTAGGACTTGGTTATTATTTTAGGTGTCGCAATTTTTAGATTTTTTTTTTCGCATCTGAAGAAACCTTCAACTATGCCATGTCTCATCTCAACTTTGCGTTGGTCTGTGGTTATTCTATTGAAATGAGTAATGTCAGAAACATGCTACCTCTGACGTTCATGCTAATTTCTGGGTGAAAATAACATACATATTTAGACACAGTCACTGACAAATCGTGAGCAACACAAAGTTCCGTAAAATTGTAAGGTTAATAAATAAATTGTCGGAACGTAAAAGGTAATACCAAATAAGGTTAAAAATCCAAAGCAATGGCGAGGAAAAATATTGCAAAAGCTTAGTCTGACAAAATATTTGGCCGTCGGAAGGATGGATGCATAACTAGGTGGATGGATTGCGATTTCACATCCTTTTGAACCGCATTTCAATCATATCGGGACATGGGAGACACGTAATATAAGGTTGTGTGCAAAGTGTGCAATGAAACCCTGTATATGGCTGAGATTTTCGCCTCCGGCGATAATCAAATCCAGGACGGCTAGATCATCAGCCCAGCGCTTAATCCACTGAACTGCCGGACTCTTTGGCCTTCGCATATTCTGTCTTCGTCCCGCATCAGTACGTATAAAAATAAAAGGTACTCTTAGTCCCACAAGGGTCATACGATATATAGTCCATATTGAATACACTGTACGTATTCAATATGGACAGCAATGGTCAAACAATATATAGTCCATATTGAATACGTTGTACGTATTCAATATAGACTACATAGTGTATGACCCTTGTGGGATGATTTTCTCCATGCTCTTATCAATGGGCAAAAAACTAGCCTGATATTAGCTCTCTATTACTAGCATTTAAGGAATACCTTAAAATCCAAATATTTAAATACCTATAGTAATTACCGCAATTTTTTTTTGGAAAATGGATCACCCTTGTTTTATGATGCAGTCATGCATGTTGAAGATGCTGGTGGATTAGTAATCAGTGTCTTGATGTGGGTCTGCACTGTTTGATTAGACATGTCTGTCTCAATACTTTGCATTTTACGGCACTTGAAATTGTCATCATTTTGCATGCTTGAAGAAAGAGGATAACCGAAAACATATTCATTTGCATGTTTAATAGAAGAGGATAACAATAAATGTGCATTTTGCGTGTTTAATAGAAGAAGTTAACAATAAACACATTCATTTTGCATGTTTAATAGAAGAGGATAACAATAAACAATGTTTATTTTTATCCTCTTCTTTTAAACATGTAAAATGTTAAACATGCAAAATGGTACTTATTTCATTTTTGCATGTTTAATAGAAGAGGATAACAATAAACATGTTTATTGTTATCCTCTTCTATTAAACATGCAAAATAGTTACACTTTCCGTACAAGTGACAAATGGTAGCTCTTTCATCTGAATTGGCGATAGAAAGACAAATACAAAATTGTAGATTGCTTTCAGAAGAATTTTTCACAAAATCTGTCAGGATTTCTAATAAAACCTAATGAGACAAAGAGTTACACGATTCAAAATGTTGTGAATCTGTCTTCTAAAAACTGCTCATATTTCAAAAGTGCAAATGGATTTACCAATTAGCAATAAAATACCTCATTCTATGCCCTGTTACATGTAAAATTTGCTATCTGAACTGACTTGCTGGAATAAATGAGAGCGCTATATTAAATTTGTAACTGCGGTTAATGCAATCAACTGCTCTGCAATTTCAATTTAAACATTTATTGTCAGATATTTGAAACTAATTGATGAATGATCAGAATCACCAATTTTGCAGAATTTTGTGTAGTTTAACCGAGTTATATTACAGGAGGGTTATCAGCATCATTGTGCTGTACAGCCTATTCTCGTGTTTTTCAACACTCACATTGATCCGGACTTCCCAGTAAAACTAACATGTCTTCAAAATAAATACTTAACTCATGCTAGAACTACTCATCATGTTAAAAATAGGACCTGCATAACTAAGTCGTAAATGTACCTCTACAGTTTAATCCTGATGCTAGAAGAATGGTTTTTGTCGCACCTGCTTTAGCAAGGTGCGATATTAAAGGCGTACGGTTTTCCGTCCGTCCGTTCACAATTTACGTCGACCCTAGCATTTAAGTCCATTCAAAAGACTTTTTCTCTGAAACTACTGCACCCATGGTTTTTAAATTTGCATGCAGCATAATCAGACTGTAGGGCTTCAGAGTGGTAAAATTCAGCCAGGTCAAGAATCCAAGATGGCCGTCGTTACTAAAAATAGCAAAACCATTAAAATCAATTTTTTCTCCAAAATCGCTTGGTATATTTGGCTGAAATTTTGTATGAAGCATTAGTGGGACCTTGGCCATTCAAATGGCTTATTCTCTGAAACCAGTGCATCCATGGTTCTCAAATTTCACATGCAGTACAATCAGACTGCATGGCTTTAGAATGGTAAAATTCAGCTCGGTCGATAATTCAAGATGGCCGCTGTTGCTAAAAATAGCAAAACCAACAAAATCAAATTTTTCTCCAGAACCACTTGGTATATTTGGCTGAAATTTTGTATAAAGCATAAGTGGGACCTTGGTATTTAGAATTATGAAAATGAAACAAATCTTTAGCGGAATTAGGTCGCAGTGACCTTACGTCGACCCTAGCATAATTTACGTCGACCCTTGTAGTTAAGTCCATTCAAATGACTTATTCTCTGAAACCACTGCATCCGTGGTTCTAAAATTTCACATGCAGCATGGTCACACTGCAGGGCTTTAGAATGGTAAAATTCAGCCAGGTCAAGGATCCAAGATGGCCCCAGTTACTAAAAATAGCAAAACCAATAAAATCATGTTTTCCTCCAGAACCACTTGGTATATTGGCCGAGATTTTGCATGAAGCAGTAGTGGGACCTTGGTTTTCAGAATGTTTAACATGAACAAGATCTGTTGCAGTGTTAGGTCACAGTGCCCTACTTCCTATTCACGAGTCGGTCATCCAAAACGGCTGCCATTTGCCGTTACTAAAAACAGGAAAAGTATGAATTGGACAATATCTCATGAACTACCAAATGGACTTTGAACAAATATGTATGAAACTGATCTTTCATTGAGTTCTTCATGTGAAGGTTCATAGTAGGTGCAAATAGCATTCCGCAGAATTCTTGTTTTCTAAAATATGGCTTACTTTAACACACATGTTTAATGAATAAAATTATTTGTAGCTTCATAAGTGTTTGTTTAAAACAAAAGAGTTATATCATTGAGCATGACAAGAAAGCCTTTAATCACTTCAGAATCTGAGATCTGTTTTAGAAAAGTGTACGAATTTCAAGAGAAGCAATTTCGATCAACCCTGAAATACCGTCCCACATATATAACACAGTATACGTCTTTAATAATAAATAATCTGAAAAAGAATAGTCATTATGGAATTTACTATGGTAACTGATATTTTATAATTTGAAAAAAAAATGTTATGGTTTCAACCGCCCGAATTTTGTAGTATATCATTTTCCCTTTTCGTCTTCGCAGTTTTGTCTTCAGACCGTGTGATTTGCAGACAACAAGAGTATCCAGTTCAGAAACATCTGTGGGCAAAACGAAGCACACGGACAAGAAGCAAACTAATATTATACGAAAGCACCCGCAGAGAAATCGTTTTCTATGATGAAAGAAACAATTTGACCGACGCTCAGTTCAAAGTGTCTTCCAGCACAATCGTTTGTAAAACGATGGCACGTGAGTAGCATCATGGTTATTTCAACAGTACAGAAGTCAACCGAAACTGAGACTATGGGTTGTTGTATACGATATGGCAAACTTCTAATTCACGCTGGTATTACAATTTCAACTCTGGTATTATCGAGTATTTTAAGTCATTTGACAGATACCAGGTAAGGTGTTTAAACATGACACCGAACGCACTAAACATGTGATGAGATGATTGGAAAGGTTAAAATTTATACTACCTATGGTAGGGCGTATTCGTTAGAATTTCAAGAGAAATGTTTACCTATGGTAGGGCGTATTCGTTAGAATTTCAAGAGAAATGTTTGCCTCCTTTTCAACTTATTATGTGCCGATCTTACCACATTTTGAATATCCTTTTTCTTTTGCTTACTGGGCATCGGTTCTACGCCAACTCCCCTGCCCTCTCCCATAGCACAGCTTCCCACTCGTATACATTGCGTATTAACCATGAATAAGGCATTAAGACGGAAATGCTTGGTCACTGGCCTGAAGAATAACTGTGGCTCATCAAGTTTAAATGTCAATGAGGTGTAACAAGAAGAATATCATTGCTGCACATTGTGATATGCATGTACAGTAGAACTTCAATGGCTCGAACCCTGATGGCTCGTTCACCCTGCCTGGCTAGAACTCTTTTCTTAGATTGATTGATTGTTTTGGGTTTAGCGGCCCTTTGAGACAATATTTCAGTCTATATCAGGCCTTATCCCAGAGAGGGAGAGAGAGGAGAAATGATAGACGAGAGAAAAAAATGTCCAAACACCCTCACCCGCACCTACTGCAAGCACAGTAAGCCCTTGCCCTACAACGTTTCAAATTAGCAGGACGCCCGGCACTGGAAGTTACAAACAGCACCATCGCACCACCCCTTCTTTTCTTAGTCCCTAGAGGTTACTTTATATGGAAACTAACCCAGGATGGCTGGAACTAATTTTCATGGTCCCAAGCCTGTTCGAGCCAATGAAGTTCTACTGTATTTAGCATGCATTTTTGACAAAAAAATGTTGGAATGAATGACTGAGTTCAATATTTTTATATCCCGCCATACGTTAGTGGAAGGGTATTATGTTTTCACGTTGGCTGTCCGTGTGTCAGTCCGTAGTACATACGTCCGTCTGTCCGCACTTCTTCCGTTCGATAACTTATTATATATATAATGCGTATTTATCAATGGATTTAGTACAAATTTTGCAAATGCGTTTGTATCAAGAATGTCTCGCTTAGGATTGTTAATGGGCAAATTTCGGTAATTTCTGACAGAGTTATGGCACTTGTCACTTTACAAAGAAAGGTTTTTGGCCTGTTCCTGTACTATTTGGAATATTAAGGCGAAACTTCACAAAAATGATCACAGCTATGTGTTTACATAGAAATTTTGTCCTCATGGGTTATCTGCCCCTAACAATAGAAATTTTGTCCTCAGGGGTTATCTGCCCCTGTCCTGGGGCTATATACATGCATAAAATCAAAGAAGTTTTATATTAATTCAGAGTTTGAAGCATTCTTTCTCAAATTTACAGCAAATGATCAGAGTAATAAAAGCCTTCTGTGAAGCTCAAAATTTACCCCATGTGGATTATCTGCCCCCTACCCCCGGCCAATATAGATGCGTAAAATGATGAAAAAAAACTATATAAAATTATGATTAATAGATTTTTCTGATACTTGCAGCTATCGATAGAAGTAATGAAAGCCTCTTGAGATGATCAAAATTTGGCCCCAATGGGGTTGTCTGCCCCTGTCCCATACATGTATAAAATAAATCAGCGAAAACAAACCCCAAAGAAATTGGTTAGCAGTGGCGGGGTAGGAAATTGGTTAGCAGTGGCGGGGTATCACGTAGTCGTTTGCGATGCTTTTATTATTACCTGAAAAAAAAAAGGTAATATGAGAAAACCTTGAATTTAGGATGGGTACGGTCAGCCTTTATTATCTCCCCATGTGATTCCGTCTGAATCACAAATGATCTAATTTCATACAATATACACATTTGTGGAAGATCTGTCAAGGAAAATATACACACTTTGTACTTTTGAAAATCTGAGCCTGTCGTGCCGGTGGTATAGGGAAAACACTCGCCTTAATCATAGAAGTTCTTACAGCTCTATAAATTTCAAGATCATGGCCATATACTGAACAGGATTTTAAACTGGTACATTGACTCCCTTGATATAAACCTAATGAAATTGGCAAGTCTCGTTTTATACGACATAAACGCCAGTTAAAGATCCCATGTAAATACCGTGTGCATGTTTGTTCACATCTACCTACCTACCTACCCACATACCTAATTATACCTATCTACCTTTCTACATGTACCTACTTATAGTCCGTTTGCTCCCAAATGCAAACGGATTCCCCAATATTTTCTCAAAATTGGTGAGCGGTAGAAGATTTTCAAATTGCTCATTCGTAATTTTCACCCTATACATAACTAGATCATAATTTTGTAGAAATGTGAGGCTTTGCATAAAAAAAGTTTAAAAAGGATCTAAAATGTGTCATTTTCACCTCTTAATTACAAGGGAGTAAGGCATTCCCGTTTAGTCTAACGTATTAGAGCATGTGACTAATGTATGCTATCCCTAGAAGACAATTTGCATAATGAATTGAAATTTTATTCTGTATCCATTTTTTTTTTCTACTTTTGGTTTCACCCATATATTATCAAATTTTGAAACAGACTTTTTACTCGAAAAACTAAATAATACGTCAATGTATAGTTACAATATAGTATCACCTGACCAGTGACACCATGCGTTACGCATGCGGACAGGTGAATACATTTTACTATTTCATTCATATACGCCCACACCTGTAGTAAACTACGAGTATACGCTTTTGCCTATCAACAATATTTTGGCTGTTCTAACAAGCATGCGACGCCCTTCAGTGAAACTGCTCAGTTTTTGCATTACTGTTAATGAATTTTTTTTACAGAAGCATCCAAAAATTTTGATTTTTCGTATTCTGATATGTATAATTATAGGAATCATTAGAACCTTAGAACGTCTGATGGAAGTTTCATCGTTTTCGAGAAAATAAGCAAAACCCCGTTTGCACTTGAAAGCAAATGGACTATACATTGTACCTAAACTGCAAAACCCATTCGCGAGGATGGTTTCGCGTATGACATGACATGATACATTTTAATTAAGTCGCCGGACGGAGACAGACTGACACATATATCATACAAGACTGAACATTTCTAAGGTTACGTTGCTTTGTCTAGCTGTAACTGAAAGTCAATCCGATTGTTACAGACAGGAAAGCGACACAAGCTGTTGCAATCATTGTCTTTGATCAGAGCTCCAGATAAGAAGGGGTAAAAGGGATAATTTAGGGATAATTTTACTTATTTTTCTTTTAAAACATACATTGTGACCACTCATTAGAACCGTCTCAATGAGACGGTTCTAATGAGGGGTCACAATGTATGTTTTCGTTGAGAAATAAGAAAAATTATCATTGAATTATCCCTGTTACCCCTTCTTATCTGAAGCACTGTTTGATCATGCTCTGTGCACATCTTCAAAGGAATAAAATGTGATATTCTGATTTGCGTCGCTTAAAAATATACCTTAGGGCATGGATATATAGTAAACGCATAAATAAAAAAGCGCGATTTCGCACGTGGGCCAGTCTTGACATTTCATCTTTCAAATTTGCTAGGATTTATAGATGATATATGCGAAAGGGAAAGACTCTGGTCAGACTGCGCGGATGCGCAGACTGATCTTAGTTTTCCTCTTCGCAAATGGCGCAATGTACTTTTCCATGCAAACTTAACATTTATTGTTATCAATACTTACTGTATTATCAAACCTCACGAACTATTGGAGGCGGTGCCGCTCTATCTTAGTTGGAAACAGCTGTGCGGCTACCGAATTTGTCGCCTTGACCCAAGGATAAGCATGGGTAAATATTAAATAAAGGTTTTTGACATGCAACATATGCATCTATAATAATACAATGGTCTTAAGAACTGACGTTATAGTCCGTTTGCTCCCAAATGCAAACGGCATTCCCAAAATTTTCTCAAAAATGGAGAGAGGTAGAAGATTGTCGAATTGCTCTTTCTTAATTTTTGTCCTATACATAACAAAATCATAATTTTTTAGAAATGTGAGGCTTTGCATAAAATTTTCTTTACAAAAATAGGACCTAAAATATGTAATTTTCGGCTCTTAATTACACGGGAGTAAAACTTGGCTGTTGGAATTCCCATTTAGTCTGACGTATTATGGCATGTGACCAATGAATGCTATCCTCAGAACAAAATTTGCATACTTAATCGAAATTTTATTCTGAATCTATTTTTCTAGTTTTTGTTTTCACCCACATATTTTTAGATTTCTTAGCGTTCACTTTTTACTCGCAAAACTATATAATATATCAATGTTTATTTACAATACAGTATCACCTGACCAGTGACACCATGCGTTACGCGTGCAGACACGTGAATACACTTTCATTCATATACGCCCACGACTGTAGTAAACAACGAGTTCACGCTATTGCCCATCAACAATATTTTGGCTGTTCCAACAAGCATACGACGCCCTTCAGTGAAACTGATCAGTTTCTGTATACCGGTAAGGGGTAGTGCCATAACGTCTAATTTCAAAACGTCTACTCCCAAAACGTCTACTCTCAAAACGTCTACTCCCATTTGGTCTGCTGTTCCAAAACCTCCGTTCCAGTTTGTCTGCACCTTAAGTAACTATGAATTTTCATACTTGTATTTTGGATAATTGCCATTGGGGTCAGCATTTTATATAGAGGAGTATAGGTTTTGGCCTTAGAATGTAAGTATGGGTGCATCCAGCAGGCAGTTGTTGTGAACCTGCTGTGCACATGTAACATTTTTTTGCTAACAGAAAAGTACTGTGAATTGTTGAAACATTGAAATGTGAAGTCACACAAGTTTTGTTTCCAGTCTGAAGAAACTTTAATTTAAAACTTGCTGAAATCCTTGTTAACTTTGAGTTAGCAACACACCCAAAGTCACTGCTAGCGATACACCAGTTTGTGGTTGTAATTCAAATAATCAATCTGGAGATATTTCTGGTCTTTAATGTCAACATATATGTTTCTATACCATGAATATATCCAGGGATAATTATTTGAAATTATAGGGTAGACCAAACCAGGCCAGACATTTTTGGCCCAGTAGACCAAATGGGAGTAGACGTTTTGGCACAGTAGACCAAATGGGAGTAGACGTTTTGGGAGTAGACGTTATGGGAGTAGACGTTTTGGGAGTAGACGTTATGGCCCTAATTCTACGGTAACTGTTAATGGAAAATATTTTAATGCAAGCATCCAAAAATTTGGATTTTTCGTATTCTGTTATGTATAGTTATAAGAATCATTCGGACATTAGAACATTTAGTGAAACTTTCATCGTTTTCGAGGAAATAAGCAAAACCCCGTTTGCACTGGGGACCAAACGGACTATAGGTACATGTATGGTCGATGTACCTATTTTCGGGGTGCTCCAGAATTCGGGGTATTCTAATAGATAATAACTCTCTTTTTGCCTAGGAAGTCTACAGAGGATTACTTTTGCAAATAGAAAGTTGAATCAGCATGTTTAATCATACACTAATTGACGCGCGAGAGCACGTTAGTTTTGACGTCATCCATGACGTCTTCATTGGTGACCGTGAAAGCGGCCATATTGGAAACACTGCAAAGTTTATGGAAAGTACCGATGAACATGACACGGCGATTAATTCAGTTATGAACTTTTTTCTGATAATCCAACAACCGTTTCTACATGCTAAAGAACTGCAGGTCTCCCGAAGGCAGTTGCTATCAGAAGAATCTGCAGCTTATGTATTTTGAAGGCGAGTTCTTTAACGAACCCCGAAAACTGGGACAGTTTCGGAGAGCAGATTCAGTTAAGCATCTGTTCTGATTTGATCAGCTTTGTAAACATAAAGACATGCAGGCATGAAATGTAAGTTACATATTACTTAACACATATTTTTATATGCACACAAACTATCATTGTGTGATCTTTGTTTATCACACAGTTTTTATGTTGCGAATAAACGTTAATACCCCGAAAACTGGTGCAACCATCATAGTACAAACGCTACAATTGAGCATTGTTGCAGTCCATCTCGAACGATCGGCCTTTGTATCTTTATGCATTAAAGTGACAATTAAAACCTAATATGGTGGATCTGGCACATACAAAACTTGCTATATTTATTTTGCATAATATATTTTATTTGCGATAAAATTCTATAAACAGCGACATTACAAGACTAACAAAGTGGCATATGCGCCATGCTAGGACTCACATCCGCCAAGTCTGACCAGAACCTTAGCTGTGTACTTAAGGGGTCACTAAGGGTCTAAGTTACCTCCATACCGACAACGAATACTTCGATCCGACTGGGCGGATGCCAAAGCTGATCCGCGTCTTCGCTGGGTGAACATGCCGCTTGTTGGTTTTATCGTGTCGCGGCTCGATTATTTATAATATACATGAGCCGCGACACGACAAAAGCAACAATGTGGTTGTGCGCCTAGCGCAGACTCAGATCAGCCTGGGCATCCGCCAAGCTTGATCAGACTCTTTGTTAAGTGCTCCAATGGAAGCTTAGTGTCTAAGCTACCTTCATGCGGACAGTGAAGACTCTGATCAGACTGGGCGGATGCCCAGGCTGATCTGAATCTGCGCTGGGCGCACAACCACATTGTTGGTTTTGTCCTGTCGCGGCTCATATACATCATAAAAAATGATAAAGGCTCAAGTGTAACTGCAAGCATTAGAAAGTGAAGCATTATCTGGATAATCTTAATTAAACACATCTTTGTATATTGGAAGTGTAGAGATTGGAAACATTAAGAAACAAAATTGAGACGCTACACAAGAAAACAGAGAAAGTGGTTGTGCGCCCAGCACAGACTCCGATCAGACCCGCATGGAGGTAGCTTTAGACCCTTACCCACCCTTTAAGCGCTCAGCAAAGAGTCTGATCCGACTAGGCAGATGCCCAAGCTGATCTGAGTCTTCGCTGGGCACACAACCACTTTGTTGGTTTTCACGTGTCGGAGCTCATTAATCATGTCGTGATGAAACCTGCCCTTACTTCAACCTAAACATTGCATTTTTAAAGTAGCTTGAATATGACATAATCCGGGCATGCATATTTTTTCCAGGATAATAATGAGTATCTTCTAGATAAGTTAACTGTTTATAACTAACTTTATCACAAGACGTCGCTGTTATTCGGTGGATAACGTCATGTCATAAAAATCGTATGACCACACGTGTAATAACACTTTTTCTCGTCATTGACAACATCCGTGTCAACAATGCGTTTTTTATTAATTGAAATAATGTACATTTTGAAGGCGCTTAAAATCGCATTTTAAAGGGTCATATGATAAATAGAAGCTTACACGCTTTGGTCATTTCATATGAAATTTATGAAACTCGCTCGTTTCATGAATTTCATATGAAATGGTCACTCGTGTAAGGTCCTCTGTATAGCGCATTTTGTATGTTGGCTGCACATAGTCCTGAAACAGGTTTTGGCATGACATGGAAAATATAATAGCTTTATTATCCATCAAGTGAACGTTAATTTCGTTGATCTGGTTCTTATCTTTTTCTTAATGAAATCAGTTTTGATGATATTAAGCGCGTTCACGAAGTATTTATTTTTTGCTTCACGCCAGGTGGCTAACGAGACTCACATTTTATAATATCTGTTTACTATTGCTTAAACATCAACAACTACATTTGTACATTGGGAAACATTCATGATTCATTCTTTTCGACATTAATAACTTAAGAAGTTTGTAGTTTGCAATGGGCATCTGAGGTAAAACTATACTGTAAAATATCTTGAGCGGTGAATTTTGCAAAGGAGCAATTTAATCAATCGCCTCTTACATGTAGCAAAATTATTTGTTCAAGATATTAAAGAAACCCTGTTTCCTGTAAATGTCACAGGGTGAAGGTAGGTATATCATACACTTGTACTGCCTCGCGGTACAAGTCGGCTTTTATAGCGACGTGGTAGAGTGTTTGCCTTTAGATCGAAGGGTCCCGGGTTCGATCCTCTCAAGAGTTGGGCGCCATTTGTCACGGACTCTTAAAAACTCTCATGCACCGGCCGAGGATCGAACCGGGGTCCCGTCGATCTAAAGTCGAGCACTCTACCACGTCGCTATAAACGTCGGCTTGTACCGCAAGGCAGTAAGAATATGATATACCGAACCTATACCCTGTGACAAACATAAATTCCGTCAATTTAAAGAGTAACTACACTTCAGGAACTGACTGAATCAGATCCCAAACCCTATCCCCAACATCAAAGGGAAAGATTGACAAAGACATCCCAACAAACAATAGATTACAAGTGATAAGCCGGGTTAGCAGCTCTTTCCCAAATAGGTGGCAACTCAGCTATCTTTATTGAACTAAATAATTTAGACCAACCGAAGGGTTACAACAGACTAAGCAAATTATACAAAAAACATTTAACAACTATTTTTACCTATTTTCTATTCTTATTATGGAAGGGTTAAAATGAGAACACAATAAACTTAACAGCACCGAACATAAAACAAATGCAACCGCAACGAAAGTACCGCCTTGGGATGGTCAGTAATAACTACAGGGGGGGGGGGGGGGGGGTTAAACCGGTTTTACTGGGCCCAAACCTTCACCCTCACCCTCTGCCGCGGTGCACACAATTAGTTGGTAGTTCGTAAGTCTCTATATAAAACTCTTTACCATGAAAATTAATAAACAGGCTAGGCACCAACGTCTACAAATCAATGTCTTTTTGTAGACATCGATATAGAGACTAACTAAAATTATATCCTGTGCACCGTCAAATATTTGTAGCACTGTATATACTTCTTAGGTTCAATAAAAAAGGGAAGTATAATTTTGCGATAGGAGGATAGTATTTGTCTTTTTTCAAAGGGGCTTTATGGTGGTCATATCATATGAAATTCATGAAACGAGCCTTCTTATGAAATGGCAACGAGTGTAAGATTCTACTCATCATATGACCTTTTAAAATGGGATTTTAACGCCTTGAAACTAAACATTTCAATAAGAAAACGAAGTGTAGACATGGACGTTGCCAATAGCGGTACGTGTACAGGATCACGTGTTTTCTTGTGTCATTTTCTTACGTCATTCTGAACGAGGATACCCCGGGAATTCTTCACGTATACGTCTATAATTTCTTTGTTTCTGTATACATTCTTTAAAAATGCAGTGCAGTGAATGTGTTTTTATGAGGACTTTCAAACGATATTCGTGATCTTATCGTCGGTTTTATAGTTCTTGAATTTATTCGTCACACAACACCCGAAACTGAAAGCAGGTCCCAAGGTTATAAAACTTTGTTCGTGCTCAACTCAGCTGAGCATGAAATTTTCTCTGCTGATAAATATGAAAATGCCAACTAATGTTGGCATTTTCATATTCATAAGCAGAGAAAATTTCATACTCAGCTTTTCTCTGCTGATAAATATGAAAATGCCAACTAATGTTGGCATTTTCATATTCATAAGCAGAGAAAATTTCATACTCAGCCAAACTGAGCAAGAAAACAACCGTACTTATCAGTAATTTGCTATTTATTAGCAGGTAAAATTTCATGCTCAACTCAGCTGAGCATGAAAAAAGTTTTATAACCTCGGGCCCAGGCTGTGGCTCGTGAATGATGTTGTGGCACCAAAACTGGGGAAGGTTTTAACGTGGAAACAAGTAAACAAACACTCAGTAAAAACAAGAACACCAATTTAAAGTATTTACGAGCACGCATTCACTGCACTAGATTCTATAAGACTGCATTCGGCAACAAAGAAGTCATTTTGAGAAAACTAGAAAGTGTGTTTGTGAAACACTATGCCCCCAACCATATGCTTGTCACTAAAGGTGTCAACTTTAGATGTCTTGCATAACTTGCTGATTTTGTCACGGACTTTGCCCAAAAGCTAATCAGGTGATCTACGCCTTAGCCCCTAGCAGTTTGCCAAATATGAGCATCCTAGCTCAAACGGTATTCCCAGGATTTTTGGAACAAACTTTCATGTATTTTTTTTTTGATAAAGGGGCATAATTCTGTAAATACATGGCAGACAGAAAAGAAGAAAAATATAGGTTTATAAATATCAAGGCCCCAACAGTTATTGTTCTTGAGAAATGGACCACCCATAATTATGTTTTATACAGATGAGAAAAGGAGAATAACTCTGTCCATAATGAATGCATCATAACGCATTTAGCATCAGAATGATCAGCACCCCAATTACTAATAGTATACCAAAAATTAGGGTTCTAGGTCAAACGGTCCAAAAGTTGGTAAAATGCCAAATTCAATAAAGGGGCATAATTCATTTATTTATTCACGGACTTTGCCCCAAAGTTAATCAGGTGATCTACACCTTAGCCCCTAGCAGTATGCTAAATATGAGCATCCTAGCTCAGTTGGTATTCTCAGGATTTTGGGAACAAACTTTCATGTAACTTTTTGAAAAAGGGGCATAATTCTGTAAGTACATGGCAGACCAAAAAGAAAAAAACACGATCTGCTCATTTTATATGGTCTATCCATTTAATAAATAACAAGGCCTCAGCAGTTATTCTTCTTGAGAAATAGACCATCCATAATTATGTTTTATGCAGATGAGAAAAGGGGAATAACTCTGTCCATAATGAATGCGTCATAATGAAATTAGCATCAGAATGATCAGCACCATAAATACTAAAAGTATACTAAAAATCAGGGTTCTAGGTCGAACGGTTCAAAAGTTTGAAAAATGCCAAATTCAATAAAGGGCCATAATTCAGTCATTTTTTCACGGAATTTGCCCAAAAGTTAATCAGGTGATTTACACCTTTGGCCCTAGCAGTATGCCAAATATGAGCATCCGAGCTCAAACTTTATTTCCAGGATTTTGGGAACAAACTTTCATGTAATTTTTTTAAAAAAGGGGCGTAATTCTGTAAGTACATGGCAGACGGAAAAGAAAAAAAATACGGGTCTGCTCATATTTTATGGTCTATCCATTTTATAAATATCAAGGCCCCAGCAGTTATTGTTCCTGAGAAATAGTCCACCCATAATTATGTTTGATACAGATGAGAAAAGGAAAATAACTCTGTCCATAATGAATGTATCATAACGCAATTAGCATCAGAATGATCAGCACCTCAAATACTTATAGTATACCAAAAATTTGGGTTCTAGGTCAAACGGTTCAAAAGCTGGAAAAATGCCAAATTCAATAAAAGGGCACAATTCAGTCTTTTTTTTCACGGAATTTGCCCAAAAGTTAATCAGGTGATTTACACCTTAGCCCCTAGCAGTATGCCAAATATGAGCATCCTAGCTTAAACGGTATTCCCAGGATTTTGGGAACAAAGTTTCATGTATTTTTTTGGAAAAGGGGCATAATTCTGTAAGTACATGGCAGACAGAAAAGAAAAAAAATATGGGTCTGCTCATTTTTTATGATCTGTCCATTTAATAAATATCAAGGCCCCAGCAGTTATTGTTCTTGAGAAATAGTCTACCCATAATTATGTTTTATACAGATGAAAAAAGGGGAATAACTCTATCCATAATGAATGCACCAAAACGCAACCAGCATCAGAATGATCAGCACCTCAAATACTAATAGTATACCAAAAATTAGGGTTCTAGGTCTAACGGTTCAAAAGTTGGAAAAATGCCAAATTCAATAAAGGGCCATAATTTAGTCATTTTTTCACGGAATTTGCCCGAAAGTTAATCAGGTAATCTACACCTTAGGCCCTAGCAGTATGCCAAATATGAGCGTCTTAGCTCAAATGGTATTCTTAGGACTTTGGGAACAAACTTTCATTTAATTTTTTGAAAAAAAGGGGCATAACTCTGCAAGTTCAAGGCTGATGGATTAGAAAAAAACGTGTCCTCTAGTTTTTGATAGCCTACCCACCTACGAAATATCAAGGCCCCAGCAGTTACAGTTCTTGAAAAAATGAGGCGTGACGTACGTACGTACGGTCAGGCCCAAATCAATATGCCCCCTCAACTTCTTCGAAGTTGGGGGCATAAAACTTACTACGAAACAGTCTTCTCAGTACTTTCTGTGACGTGAAAACCACGTGATCATCCACCGTGGTGAATGCACCAAAGTATTATTACACATGTGGTCATACGAGTTTTATGACAAGTCGTTATCCACTGAATAACAGCGTCGTCATATGATGAATATGTCTTTTTACGTCTCTCCCCTGTAGGCAAGGAAAGCTACTGCATCAGATTCAGTAGTTGATAAATGATTTCTAACTGGTCCAATTAGCTAAACGTCTTCCAAGAACTTCTGGTTTCCTCATCAAATAAAAAAGTATAAACAGATTTATAAATAATTGTATAAATTTTGCAGGGTCTGGAAGACAGATTACAGTTATCTCTTTGAAGATTTTTTTTTTTTTGGTTACAGCAGGTCATCATAACAATTTTCTAGGGCGGAATCAAAATTTCAAGCTGAATGTACCGTAAAGAATCTAAACACTTGGACAGCCTGAGTCTGAGTCTGAGCAAACAGTACAGACCCTGATGAAACTGCTTCTGATCAGGAGCGTCTACACTCTTTGCCATTATAAGTGCATCTTACCGCCTTGAAAAACAAACCTGTTCAGTTTTAGGACATATACAATTACTGACTTTTGTTTAGGTGGCCATGAAGTGTTATTGAACAGTAAAGTTAATCTTAACCGACGCGAAGCAAAAGTCAACCATTGTTTTATCATATAATAAGTATATGTTCAGTTGAACGGGCCGCCATTGTAGTTACCTTGACGTCAAATTTCAGTTGACGTTACTTCACAAAATGTTCGCCATTTCGACGTTACGTCACCAGCCATGCGACTTCAAAACGTCACGTCACAGTAATGCGACATATGAGCCGCGACACGACAAAACCAACAATGTGGTTGTGCGCCCAGCGCAGACTCAGATCAGCCTGGGCATTCGCCCAGTCTGATCAGAGTCTTCGCTGTCCGCATGGAGCTAGCTTAGACCCTTAGCTACCCTTTGAGAACTTAACGAAGAGTCTGGTCTAAATTGTCGGATGCCCTGGCTGATCTGAGTCTGCGCTGGGCGCACGACCACATTGTTGGTTTTGTCGTGTCGCGGCTCATATAGTAATGTCTACCGCACGTGATAAGCCTCTGAACAATGAAAAGTGTTTTATTTATTGATTATATAATAACTGTGGTTATTGTCCCCCGCCTTTTCGAAGAAAAGCGGAGGGACAACGTTTTCGGCATTCCGTCCTTCCGTCCGTCCGTCCTTATTTCCGTCCTTCCGTCCCCCCTAATGTAGTAGGTACCTTATGTGCGCAACTCCTCCTACAGTTTTATGCTTATTCTTTCGAAACTTTACAGCTGTTTTTGTCATGGTCTGAAAATACGCATGTGGTTTGGATATAATCCTGAGATTATTTTTTGTTACTTTTTCCACAAAGTGAACTTAGTAATTTTTTAGGCATTTTTACTATCAAAGTGACTAGATAGTGGGTACCTTGTGTGCGCAACTCCTCCTGCAGTTTTATGCCGATGCCTTTGAAACTTCACAGGTGTTTTGGTCATGGTCTGAAAATACGCATGTGGTTTGGATATAATCCTGAGATTATTTTTTGTCACGTTTTCCACAAGTTGAACTTAGTAATTTTTTAGGCGTTTTTACTATCATAGTGACTAGATAGTGGGTACTTTGTGTGCGCAACTCCTCATACAGGTTTATGCCGATTCCTTTGAAAATTCACAGGTGTTTTGGTCATGGTCTGAAAATATGCACGTGGTTTGGATATAATCCCGAGATTATTTTATATTACTTTTTTCGCAAATTGAACTTAGCCATTTTTCATACATTTTTACTATTAAAGTGAATAGATAGTTGGTACCTTGTGTGTGCAACTCCTCCAACAGTTTTATGCCAATTCCTTTGAAACTTCACAGGTGTTTTGATCATGGTCTGAAAATATGCATGTGGTTTGGATATAATCCTCACGTTATTTTTTTTATTACTTTTTTCACATTTTTAACTTAGCCGCTTTTCCAGCTCAAACACTTAAGTGTATATGCAGTGGAGACCTAGTTTCCAAGGCGGGGGACATAAATTCGTCGAATTTGCTTGTTATTCAGGCGTCCAAACTTTTTTGAACTCTGTACAATATGCAAAAATTATCAAAATAAATGAAGCTAGGTTTTCACCAAACTTTTTCTAAAAAAAGTATCGTACCTACAAGAAATGAAGTAGTTTACAGTAGAAATATAAAAATGAAGTAGTTTACAGCAGAAATATAGAAATGAAGTCGTTTACAATAGAAATGAAGTCGTTTACAGTAGAAATATAGAAATGAAGTAGTGTACAGTAGAAATAAAATAAATTGATTTTGATTTTACTGAAAACAAAAATTCAGCAGGATGCTGTGTCTCGCCTATCTTCTCATTGTCACCAGACAGAGCTAAACCAAGTTACACAACTAAAGTTAATGTGCCACTTTCACCACTTGCACAATTAATACCTATGTCTCGATTTCTAGTATCTGCAATGTCTTAATAAAAGCAGTGGAGAAAGTTTATGTTTATCCTAGGATTGAACATTATTCCGGAATTTACCCTGATATTACTGCATTATTCCTCCTAGTCAAACTATATATGCTATAATAATATGCTCTTTGCAGGTCTTTTCCGTTGAGTTCATAGCACCACTTAGATTGTGTTTTTTGAATGTCATGGGATTTACGTAGTTCATTGTAGTCAGACCACGCCACGGAAGGCATGTTAACTGGAGCATAGAGCATATCCATTATCAGGCACAGTATGCTTTCTTCAGGGTAGTTCTTTAGAAAAGAATGTGGGAAAACGAGTGGTATATGTGGTTTATAAAACCCAACAGCCACGAACAAGGGCCTACTGGAGGATACTGCATTCGGTGCTAAATGGCGTAGAGAAGGAATCGCAAGGTCTGCAAGTTCAGTGTCCCTAAGAGGCCTTTCCTTCAGGAGGAGATCATCTGCTAAAGCTTGCCAGTTGCTGTTCCATTTGAAATCGTTTTAATCGTTAACTCTCCTATAATAAAAATAGAAAATAGGTAAAAATAATTGTTGAATGTTTTTCGTATAATTTGCTTAGTCTGTTGTAACCCTTCTGTTGATCTAAATTATTTAGTTCAATAAACGTTGCTGAGTTGCCATCTATTTTGGAAGGAGCTGCTGACTCGGCTTATCACTTGTAATTTATTGTTAGTTGGGATGTCTTTGTCAATCTTTCCCTTTGATGTTGGGGATAGGGTTTGGGATCTGCTTCAGTCATTTCCTGAAGTTTAGTTACTTTTTAAATTTGCAAAAATATGGAACTGACCAGGAAACGGGATCATCATGTCTGGATGCCTATCAATTATGTTGAAACACTTTCCCAATGCCTACTGGTATGTATCCATGGTTCTTACAATATAGCGGGATAGCAGTAAAATTTCCTCCTACCTTAACGCCAGTAATGCCGTGAATCATAAACGTGCAGAGTCCGGTCTCCGGCCTGTCAAAAGCGAGGTTCTAGAGGGAGAGCAAACAGATGGTGACAGTGACCACGCTTTAATAGCAAGCTTCTGGAGGAAAGTTTGTCCAGGGGCCGTATTCATAAAGCAACTTAAGTCGTTGCTATGCTGTTGCTAAGGGTAAATTTCTATAAAGGAGATTACCTACAACTATGAAATTTGGTCTGGAGGAACAGTCTTTGTAAGACTGTTCCTCCAGAGCAAATTTCATAGTTGTAGGGGATCTCCTTCAAAGAAATTTAGCCTTAGCAACAGCATAGCAACCACTTAAGTTGTTTTATGAATACGGCCCCAGGTTCCGTTTGTGCACTTGTCGGTGAACCGGAGAAGGGAAGTACTTGTGACAATATAAGCCCAGCTGCGATCGAACAACGTCAGAAACCAGAAAGGCACATTAATACGACCAGAGCACACATCAGCAAAATACAGAAGAAAGGTTATCCACGAAACGAGACATTTTACTTCTGCTCAACCATTTCTGCTCGATGCCGAAACAGTGCTTATAAACTCCCTGTCACATGTAGTCCGGTTAATGATTATAATTTATGAAGTTATTCATAAAGTTTAATTATACAAAACCTTACGACTGTGTTGCGCTTCAGTAAATCGGAAAAGTACTCTTTTTGCATTGGTTCACCGTTCGCGCCTTTTTTAGCAGAAAGGCACGAGGAGCATCATTCTTTCGACATATTCAGTCGGAAGTCGAGGCAGCAGCAATATTCTTATTCGCAAACAAGTTCTTTTTAATTCTTTAGTTGAAAGTGGATATTTGATAAAGAGGAATGACTGTTTTGGTATTTGTATTTTAATTATCCAATATATTCCTTCTCATTTAGGAACAGATGGCTGGCCATAGATCAAACTTCAGGCCCATTGGTCAATTGATTAGAAACAGGAGCTTGATAATTTCACTGTAACTGTCTCATTTCTCTCTTTCATTGTGCTTGCATACGACTGGTGCTTTCTAAATACAGTTCAATTTACACCATTAGTTTTAATTCCGGATATGAGATTTTTGCCTCTTAAGACAGGTTTTTGCTTTCTAGAGGTGGCCTTAATGACAGGTTTGCTTGTATTCCTTAACAAATTATCCTAAAAATATAGTACATACAAGTAATGAAATAATTTACAATAGAAATATAGAAATAAAAGAGTTTAGAGTAGAAATATGAAACTTTAATCTTGGTTTTACTGAAAAGAGTGCATCTAATCTAACTTGAAAAGAAATTCAGCCTATCCTCTCATTGTCACAAAAATTCAGTCTATCCTCTCATTGCCAGCAGAGACAGCTAAACCAAGTAACTCAACTAAAGTTTATGTGCCACTATTACCACTTGCAAAGTTGGCTTTATGTCGGGCCCATCCTTGAGTCAACTCAGCTGAACTTTATGTGCTACTATTACCACTCACAAAATAAATACCAATGTCATGATCTCTAATACTTGCAGGCATGACAACGCAGTATAATATGTCTTCAGAAAAGCAGTGGAGAAAGTTTATGTTTATCTCAGGATTTGGGCGATATTCTGAAACTTTACCCTGATAGTACTGCATTAGTCAACGTAGTCAAAGTATAAAGCAATAAAAATAATGCTCTTTGCAGGCCTCTAACAAAATTAATTGGAACCGTTGAGTTTATAGCACCACTAAGATGTAGCTTTTGAACGTCATGAAATTTAAGTAGTTTTTTTGTAGTCAGACCACGCCACGGAAGGCATGTTTACTGGAGCATACCCATTAACAGGCACACGTATGCTTTTTTCAGGGTAGTATTTTAGAAAAGATTTTTGGAAAACGAAGGGTAGAAGTGGTTTATAAAAGCCAATAGCCACGAGGAAGGGGTTGCTGCCGGATATTGCATTCGGTGCTAAATGGCGTAGAGTATGAATCGCAAGGTCTGCAAGTTTTGCATCCCTAAGAGGCCTTTCCTTCAGGAGATCATCTGCTACAGCTTGTCAGCTTCTATTCCATTTGAGTTTATGCTTATCCTAGGATTGGACATTATTCAGGAGCTTTACCCATATATTTCTGCAGTATTCATCCTAGTCACGCTATATAAGCAATAATTATATGCTCTTTGCAAGTCTCTAACAATATTTTTTGAAACACAATACCAGTCCCTTGCTTCTGTGTGCCGCTGTGGTTTATCTTAGAGTGTATCACTTGTTTGCAATTCATCGAGTTCCGTTATATGATTCCAGTGCAAATTACTTTTACTTTATTCACAATATACGATATAACTTATGTTAATTACCTAATCTTATGTTTTATTTGATCTTTAATGAGCTATACTTTGGGTCGTAAATCTTAGAAAGTAAAGAGTATAGCTATACCAGCAGGATGTAAAAGATGCTAGCTGTATGTAATAAGGCTTCTTCTTTGATGTAAGAAAATAAAGTTATATGAGCCGCGACGCGAGAAAACCAACAATTTGGTTGTGCGGCCAGTGCAGACTCAGATCAGCCTGGGCAACCGCATAGTTTGACCAGACTCTTCGTTAAGTGCTCAAAGGGTAGCTAAAGGTCTAAGCTACCTCCATGCGGACAGCGAAGACTCTGATCAGACTGGGCGGATGCCCAGGCTGATCTGAGTCTGCGCTGGGCGCACAACCACTTTGTTGGTTTTCTCGCGTCGCGGCCCATATAACATTATACTTCACAGTTGATATCATATTGTTTAATACTGATTACAGATATAAGGTAAGATTAAGACGTAAGCTTGTGATTTTCGGCAGGAGCCTTGTTAAGATGTTATAAATGGGTAAACATGATTTGAAGAGCTATACATATATGAAGGTCCTCTTTCCCTGTCATTTAGACCTTGAGCTGACAATAGACCCCCCCCCCCCCCAGGGGGGAGTTTTGTACCTTATAATTTTCTGAAACTACATTATATAAGAAACAAAATGACAGATGTTAGCCCTCTGTACGTTGAAGCGTTTACGTATAACGTCGACGTTAATTACACTACCCAAATTTACATATTGACGTTATAATAGAAAATACGCATTGTTATACACATATTAGTATTCGCCCTAAATAATGTTGGGTTTTGCCTGCTTGTACATAAATCGCTGTTTCAAGGTAACTGACATTGTCAAGGATAAGTTGACTTAACCCGTATAACGTAGTTTACCTTGTATTTGACGTTTTTCCTCTTCAGTGTCTAAATACGTGTCATATAAGGAGCAAATTGTAAGAATTGGAGTGTAGAGAAAAGTTAATGTCATATATATGATTGTTTCAATATTCTAGTATAAAAAACAAACAGACTAAAGTCTTACAAAACTCGTCGGCAGTCACGATAAATATGTAACGTATATAACCACAACAAAAAAAACGAAAAAAAAAAAAAACAACAACCAGAATTAAACTAAATCGCTGAATTGGATGACTGAAGGTCATGAGTGCTCCATCAATTTTCTTTGGTTCATGCCCAGTTTAGATAAGTCAGGCAGCAGTTAGCAGTGGATATATTAAATGAGGACAGAAACTATCTTAATTTTGAATAATTTAACCAACAAATTGAAGAGAAAAGCTAAGAAAGCCAACATCAGTTGCATTTTATTTTTCAATGTTATCTGTATTCTGTCTTAAGTAGACACTGTTATATATGTAAATATGATAAAAACGCCAATGTTATGTGTCCTTCAACTATAAAAACATCGGATAGTGTATATTTGAAAAGCAATCTAACAGTAACGTTACGTTACATAATTGTACATGTAATATGTCTGGGGATACGATTTGTGAGTCATCTGTTATCAAAATTTTAGTTCCCAGGCGGCATGAATTATTCATTGCAGCAGCTGTAGTATTAGCTTACATGTACCACCGGTAGTCAGATGGCAAATTTAGCTCTTTAAAATACACAAGACCTCAGCAAGACGCACATTGATTGTTACTGCTGAAGCAGCTCGACATCGCCTTCCATTCAGTCTCACTTAAAGATGATTTTTTTTTTAATTTTTATGCATAGAATGAAGTAAGTATAAGTTGATATATGCTGCAACTGATTGATATTTGAGTTCAGAGTCATGATGGGGATAAAACCAATTTTACTACCTGTGCTGTTGGCTGAGCCATTCAATTCCGCTACATACACATATGCAACTGTTACTGCCAGCAGAGGCAATCAAAAGCAGTACCAACTCGGCCAACAGGTGTGAACACCATGTTTGCTATGTTGTCAGTCGAATCGTGAGCCACGAGCCTCTTTGCACAGTAACTGCTTTACATAAGTTAACAAATATGTGTGGATCCCGTGATCATAATTTACATGTTAATTTGTGATCTACGATATCTGTTATGCAGCTCCCATCAAATACATTACAAAATATTAAAATGTGAAAATTAAGGATAATAGAAAGTGACATACTTTATAAAAAATACAGCATTCTGCCTTTAGCCTTTTCAGGGGATCTGTTTTTCATTCTGTTGTAACGTTACAAATATTTAACTGGTCAGGTAATTTTGCATACCCCACGGTTTTATTCCAACTTGTTGTTACTATCAAGGACTAAAGGTGTTACGAAATACAACTTTCAGTCAGACAATTTTCAATATGTAAGCAACTAAAACCGTTTTTAGGATATTGCCAAAATGCTCTAACAGTATTTAACATATTTGGACAAGGATGATTTGATAAGCAGTAAGATACCATAAATAAGCCGTTTACAACTATATTTATTGCTAAACAGTAAACAGTATGGTAATACAAGGTCACGGAGATCAAATGCAGTAAGTTATTTAGGTTAGCCCTTCCTTGGCATTTATAGGTATGCACTATTTCTTTTGTTTGATTATTTGCACTTCAGATATACTGTATATTACTAGTTAAGGATATCGGAAATGAAGAATTTATAAACTCTCAATGAATACGTTGTATACGTTACTTGTTCGGTGTTTCTTTTTTTCTTCAATATTATGCTGCAAAGCATAACTACAGTGTAGACGAATACTTTCTGAAGGAGAAAAAACTAAATTTTGCTCATAAATATCTGAACAGCGATGACCAACATTAATATATTCTGTATATTACAGGACTGACATGGAGAGCGTGGGCTACTCTCACGATATCTGGTGCAATCGATCCGTCCGCATTCCAGCGTGAAGGGTGATAAAATCGTTGTTAAAGTAAAATCATTGCAAAAGTTTATTATTTGTTACTTTCATAGATCATACACATTTATGCCTCCGTTATAACATGTATCAGTATTCCTCATGTTGCCATCGTATGGACTGAGATGACAATATAGAGATTTGTATTGTATTGTATTGTCATTTTCGTTTGCCTTTTCATTATGTGTGCAGAGCTACTGGAACACTGAACCTGGATAAAAAAACATATTTGTCCAACTAAACGTATCTTTGTGTTCTTTGGTGAATAGATTTTTAAGATATGATTGAATGTAGTTAACACTTTAAAGAGCAAGAAACAAAAGCATAGAAATAAAGATCATCTTAAGCATAGTATTTATAGATTGCTACAGTATACTAGTAAACTGCCAGTGTCTCTTTTCTGTATTAAATTTTTCTGATACTATTCTCCCAAACTCCGGGTTGACTTATTTTTGTTACTTACATAAATGAACTAAATAAAGCAACGTATTGACACTGCCATTAATTATCTTCAAAAGTTTGTTTGTTTCTTAACTGTAACTCAGTAATGTTGTTTCCCTTGGTAACGTAAAATATACGATAGTCTTATAAAAGTAAGCATACGCTGTCAGCAAATATCTACATTAGCTTTGATGCAGAACTGTATTTGGCTTAAAGGCCCCATTGCTCTATCAGCATGAAAAATTTTATCGTGAAGCATCGCTGCAAGCTTCTCACTACAGTTTTGTAATAGTAAATGACCGTGGTTAGCCAGCTTTAAACATATAAAACATCCTTCAGTTTCACATAAAAAGGGTTTGAAAACTTATTTGGGTCATTTTAGTTGGCAACTAAAATGACCTACTTTCAAATTCATAAAATGGTAAAAATACAATGTACAGGCGTGAAGTCCCAATCACTATCCCGCCTATATTTATATAGCATTGCTAGACGGAAAACCAGAACCGGAAATTGTATTTTGTGTAGCGATTTGTTATTTTTCAAAAACTTCTTTTCTCCACTTTTTGCCAGTTAAATGACTCAATATATGCACACCAACCCATATTTTATTACCAAACGTGAAAGTTGAACGGCTGTTTACAATGATTTGAATTAAGGCATTTTTACCGCTGATAGGACTATGGAGACTTTAAGTCTTCAAACTTCAGGTTTACTGTTGTACTGTTTTATAGTTTTTCAGTGTGCACATAAAAACTATAACAAATCCTGTCATTAAACAAGGTTGTACTCCATTTTGCATTGTTGGTTACTGATTATTTTATAGATTTATACTAAACACGTCAAAACCGCTTAGCTTTTAATGTTATCAAACTGACTGTTTATCATTTTATTCGAGGTCTATATGCAAAATCAATACTTACTTTTAATAGCTACGGCTTTACCTTTTCTGAAGTTGTTTTATTATTATTATTTTTATTTATTTATCTGTTTATTTTATTTTTGGATTTTTCAGCTGTATATAACAAAGTTTCACGTAAGTTTCTGTCTTTAGAACTCAAGAATACAAAAGAAACAAACTTGGCAATGCCATTATAAAATAATTTTATTTTTGATATAATAACAAAGTAAACAGCAAAAGCCATTTTACAAGTACAGAATATGTCAATGCCCTCAACATTACAATTTGAAGTAAACTGTGTTTAATCACGTATAAAACACACCCCATGAATCCCTAAAAGTAATAACTTAGAGAAGTGTTGATAGGTCCAAGTACACAATATATCATAAGAACTCCCAGACTTATATGTGATATTTTTTATGTGACAGTGGAAAAATACTGATTAACGATATGATCATGAAATATTTGAAATGTTTGTTATTTACGTTACTACTTGTAATAGCTTATCATAGAAAATAAACCAGAATGCATTTTTCTCTAATATTAAAAGATTCCTATATGAAGAAACTGCAACCAAAGAAAATAAAATGATTCTATCTTCAAATTATATGAGTTTAACAAAAATAGCCCTCGGTAACGTATATAATCGATCATTATGGCGACTAAAATGTGTTCAATATATTGTGGATCTGTTCCTGGCTGTTTAAATAGGCTGGCATATTCAGTATTACCTTTTACTGTTGTTTTCAATTTCAACAGTGTAGTTCAAGCACTTGAATTATACGGAAAGTGATAATTGTAATATGGAACATTCATAAGGGGTTGCTGTGTTCGACATCCTATTTCTCCCAACGTATACTAGATAGGAAAATAATTTTTGCAGATCTGAAAAGATTAATACATTGTCTTTAATACAGTAACAAACATTTGGTCTAATATTAAAGGAATAACTTACAAAAAGGAAAGTATTTTGGATGGAAATAGCAATTTTAATGGAGTGTAAATTTAAAGAGTAACTACACTTCAGGAACTGACTGAATCAGATCCCAAACCCCATCCCCAACATCGAAGGGAAAGATTGACAAAGACATCCCAAGAAACAATAAATTACAAGTGATAAGCCGAGTCAGCAGGTCTTTCCCAAATAGGTGGCAACTCAGCTATCTTTATTGAACTGAATAATCTAGACCAACAGAAGAGTTACAACAGACTGAGCAAATTATACGAAAAACATTTAACAACTATTTTTACCTATTTTCTTTTTTTATTATAGAAGGGTTAAAATGAGAACAAAAATAAATTAAACAACACCAAACATAAAACAAATGCAACCGCAACAAAAGTACCGCCTTGGGACGGTCAGTAATAACTACTGGGGGATTTAAAGCGGTTTTACTGGGCCCAAACCTTCACCCTCACCCTCCGCCGCGGTGCACACAATTAGTTGGTAGTTCGGTTAAAGACAAATGCCACGTATATTACACCATGTAGGCTAAAGTCACCTTTCAAATATCATAACGTTTACTAATGGGCTGTTCTATTATATTATACTTTAGTATAATTTTAAGCATATGAAAGTGACTTCTATTTTTAAATTTTTTTTTTAATTTTTTATTTCAATGGGTAACGTTTGTAACGGGGGGGGGGGGAGGGGGGTAAACCATATTTGGCGGCTCATGGCCTAATTCCTCGCCGCCACGGCGGTGAGGTTTCTTCCCTTCTCATTCCTCGCCGCCACGGCGGTGAGATATCTAGTGTTCGCTTTAGGCCTTTGACCCTTCATGCGGATTACTTGGCAGTTCGCCCACAACTGATCAGATCCACAAGTACCAGAAAAGGATCGAAACGGACATGGTCTTGTAGTGTCACTAAGTGCCCAAACACCTAGCAGGCACACAACATTGAATCAACGTTTATCCAATGTCATAACGTTGGATCAACGTTGATTCAATGTTTGATTTAACGTCGTGTGCCCAGAGGGAGGTCAATTCTGTTTGGTGACCACACCTGCCAGCTAACTGAGGACGTCCTGATAAGGGCTGATACAAGTACTAACGTCATAACGATTCAGAAAATGAGTGAAATGCTTTATATGTTGATATGGTCCTCAGTAAAATTTGTTGCTAACGGTAAGCCAAGCTTAATTTTTGTAAGCTTATACTTGTAGAGCACTATTTTAAGGATAATGGGTACAACACGTTCACGTTTTTCCTCTATTTTACCGTAGGGAACAGTTGTGTACACGTCTTGTTTGCTGTCTTGGACAACAGACACACTCTGTCTAAAAGAGGTATTCCATTACATGCCTTGTTTGCTACCTTGGACAACAAACACACTGTCAACAAGACTGGGCTTCGCTTACGTCTTGCCCCGAGGTTATAAAACTTGAGTACAGGTATTCCCAAAACGTTACCACAAACAAGCCACATTAAAACAAATCAGAAAGCAAATTAGGCAACTATACAGAAGATTGCCGCAATGCTAGAAGTACATAACACAGAATCTGAATCAAAAGATGCCGGAAAGGCATTTATTTCATGTAAGCACAATGCACGGTGCAGAGAACATGTCTCCAACACTTGATAAAATCCTAGCTGATTCGAATTCCGAAAGCCGAGAATCTCATTTTACATGTATTGTTGATCTTCTGCATTCCAATATTGCTTTGACATTGGTATCCTAAGCGGTTAACCAGTACTAAGTGCACATACTTTCGCCGGTATCTGACAACTGCCCTTCTTTAATCAGCGGAAGGAGAAACGAAAGTATGTGGCCAGACCGGGTATCGACCCCGGTACCTCTGACTTTTGTGTCAGGTGCCCTACCGCTTGCGCTACGCGGCCCGACCCCAATATTTAGGATTTTTACGGAACATCCAGCGTTAAAATTTGATAAATTACAGGTTTCCGCCCCTAGAAAAGTGTTATGATGACTTCTGTTATAATCAAAAAAGATAAAATCTTCAAAGATAACTGTAATCTGTCTTCCAGACCCTGCAAAATTTATACAATTAATTATAAATCTATGTATACTTTTTTATTTGATGAGGAAACCAGAAGTTCTTGGAAGACGGTTTAGCTAATTGGACCAGTTAGAAATCATTTATCAACTACTGAATCCGATGCAGTAGCTTTCTTTGCTCACAGGCGAGAGACGTAAAAAGATATATTCATCATATGACGACGCTGTTATTCAGTGGATAACGACTTGTCATAAAAATCGTATGAGTGAGTGAGTGAGTGATATGGGTTTTACGGCACATCAGCACCAAAAGGGCTATTTCGCGCCGAAAACGCTATAAACGAAAACGCGTTATATGCATAAGGTCAGAAATGAATGCACAATATAAAATGAATCAAGTCGGGTATGTGATAAAACACGCCGATCAACGGCTAGCTTAAGACTGATAACATAAAACGAACTCTCGGCCAGCGAAATGAGTAAACACAAATTTAAATCTACTGTTGTAAAAATACCGCGACTTAACTAAACTATATTTAACTATATATGCCAATCTCTTTCAAAAATGAAAAGATTTTCGCTGGTTCAACCGTGTCAAACAGTTGTTTCAAACTGTTGACACGGAAAAACCTAGCACGCGTAATACGAAAATCCATGCAATCTAAAAGAAAATGTTTAACACTAAAAGGTTCCTGGCAAGGAATGCACAATGGCGGATCCTCACCTTTCAACAGAAACGAATGAGTAATAAAAGTATGGCCGATTCTGAGTCGAGCCAAAGTTACTTCTTCCTTACGATCAATTCTATAAGATGGTTGCCATTCACCAAGTGAAGGCTTGATAGAATGTAGTTTGTTAAAGACAGCAGCATTCGATGATATCTGCCATTTATCATGAAGGTAGGTATTTATGCAAGGCTTGATATCAGTGTAAGGAATTTTAAGATCAGAAATATGAAGAGCTAATGCCGATTTTGCAGCAATGTCGGCCTTTTCGTTGCCTTTAATCCCAACATGACTGGGAAGCCAACAAAATACAATGTTGTTTAGCTCAGCTAAGTCATTATGTTTCAAGAGGATATCCAAAAGAAGAGGGTTTTCCATATGGCGATTATTTAGGGATTGCAGAACAGAGAGGGAATCAGAAAAGATGATAAAATCTGTATTCCTAGACTGTTCAATATGATCCAAGGCTAAATCAATAGCTTTTATCTCCGCTGAAAAAATAGAGGCATTAGCAGGTAATCTACATTTGTATGTTTCGGATGGAGCAACACAAGCAGAGCCAGCTGTGTCTCCATCCTTTGAACCATCAGTATATAAAGTCTCATAGTTAGAAAAGTCAGACAGCAGTTCATTAAATTTAGTTCGAAATACAAGAGAATCAGTTTGAGATTTTTTATCAGAATGCAAAGAAAATAAAACACGTGGCTGAGTAAATGTCCATGGTGGCATATCTGGAACCCTAAACTGTTCAATTGTGTCTAAATCTAAATTCATATGTTCTAATTCTGAAGAGATTCTAATGCCAAAGGAAGGAATCACATTTGGTTTATTCTCAAATAATGTTTTATATTGTGGCCGAAAAACAGTTTCATTCGTTGGATTTGATGGATTTGACTTTAGTTTAAGGGCAGGGAGAGTTTTAGACGTCTATTATAAAGTGATGGTTCATTTGCCTCTGCTAAAAGACTCTCCGAGGGAGAAGTTCTGAAAGCTCCCAAGGCGAGCCGGAGTCCCTGATGATGAATAGGATCAAGCATTTCCAAATAAGATTTTCTAGCGGAACCATATATTATTGAGCCTTAGTCTAGTTTGGACCGTATAATAGTTCTGTACAGATTAAGTAAAACTTTACGATCTGCTCCCCAGTCAGTATGGGCAACAACTCGTAGTAGGTTCAACGCTTTTTGACATTTTGCTTTAAGCTGTTTAATGTGTGGAATAAAGGAAAGCTTTTTATCAAAGATAACGCCTAGAAATTTATTTTCTTCTACTACAGGAATCGGTGTCCCGTCCAAGGTGAGCACTGGATCATCATGCGCTTTTCGAAGGTGACAGAAATGCATGCAAACTGTCTTAGATTTCGAAAATTTGAATCCATTTTCAGTTGCCCACGTTTGAATTTTATTTAGATTTTGTTGAAGCTGGCGTTCAATAGTATGCATATTTTTTGATCGATAACAAATCAAAAAGTCGTCTACATATAAGGAACAGTCAACACCAGGATTAAGACATTTAACAATATTGTTTAATTTTAGACTGAAAAGAGTAACAGACAAAATACTACCTTGAAGTACACCTTGTTCTTGGTCATGTGCCTCAGACAAAGTTGAACCTACACGTACTTTGAATTCTCTGTTGGATAAGAAGTTTTGAACGAATAGTGGCAATCGGCCTTTAAGGCCTATTTCATGTAAATCATTCATTATACCATACTTCCAAGTTGTATCGTAAGCCTTCTCTAAATCAAAGACGACAGCAACTAAGTGCTCCTTCTTGATGAAGGCTTCACGTATAAAGGTTTCTAATCTAACCAAGTGATCATTAGTACTGCGTTGGTGCCTGAAACCACTCTGAAATTCTGTTATAATGTTATTTGTTTCAAGGTACCAAACGAGTCTTTATTGATCATTCGCTCCAATGTTTTACATATACAGCTCGTTAAAGCAATAGGACGGTAGTTGTTCGGGTTCGTATTATCTTTTCCAGGTTTTGGTATGGGGATTATCGTAGCTTCTTTCCAAGACTTTGGCACATTACCAGTTTCCCAAATGTCATTAAATGTTTTCAAAAGAGCCGAAAGAGAAGAGTCTGGAAGATGTTTCAACAAGAGGACCATTGGTCCTGTAGCTCACCTGGGTCCATTCAGCGTCAGTACTCTAGGGTAAGTTACTCTAAGGCCATCGGTCAATTGGTTTTGGTGAAAAAGATTTTTAAAGGTTTTAACCATATATGGGCAGGGAGGACATGCTGGTCGTGTGACCTGGACGTTTGAAAAAAAATTCATTCCCTTAACCCCCTGGAGGCTCTATATGAAATTTGGTTTCAAAATTAGCCCAGGGGCTTTTGAGGAGATGGTTTGATATTGTCAAAATGAAAGAGTTCTGGGTCAAAAGTCAAAGAATGACCTTGACCTCTTGTACTCACGAATCTTCATGTACTCATTAAGATGACTGCAGATACCAATTTTTAGGCATAAATCTTCAAAACTTTCCATGAAATCTTATGTACTAGCATTTTCCCACATTTGACCTTGCAGAAAAAATAGTCAAGGTCAACCCAAGGTCATTATTTTGAACAATCTTGATAGTACTGGAATTCCCAATGCTACATACCAAGCTTCAAGGCCATCGGTCAATTGGTTCTGGAGAAGAAGATTTTTATAGGTTTTTACTGTATATGGTCCTGGCGGCCATGTTGGTCATGTGACCTGGACTGTTTGAACAAATTTTCATTCCATTAATCCCTGGAGGCTCTACATGAAATTTCGTTACAATTGGCCCAGTTTTTTAGGGGATTGTTTGATATTGTCAAAATATGAGAGTTCTGGGTCAAAGGTCAAAGAATGACCTAGACCTCTTGTACTAACAAATTTTCATGTACTCATTAAGATAACTGTATATACCAATTCTTAGGCATATCTCTTCAAAACTTTCCATGAAATCTTATGTTCTAGCATTTTCCCATATTTGACCTTGCCGTAAAAAAGACCAAGGTCAACCCATGGTCATAATTTGAACAGTCTTGACAGTACCCGAGTACCCAAAGCTACATACCAAGTTTCATAGCCATCAGTCAATTGGTTCTTGAGAAGAAGATTTTTAAAGGTTTTTACCATATATGGGCATGGCGGCCATGTTGGTCATGTGACCTGGACCGTATGAATAAGTTATTGTTCCCTCAACTCCTGGAGGCTCTATATGAAATTTGGTTTCAATTGGCAAAGGGGCTTTTGAGGAGATTGTTTGGAATTGTCAAAATATGAGAGTTGTAGGTGAAAGGTCAAAGAATGACCTTGACCTCTTGTACTCATAAATCTTCATGTACTCATTAAGATGCATGTAGATACCAATTTTTAGCCCAAAATCTTCAACAGTTTCCAAGATATCTTATGTTCTAGCATTTTGCCATATAAATGCACAAGGAAGCAAATTTGACCTTACCGTAAAAAAGGTCAAGGTCAACCCAAGGTCATAATTATAACAATCTTGGTAGTACTCCCGTACCCGATGCTACATACCAAGTTTCAAGGCCATCGGCCTACTGGTTCTGGAGAAGAAGATTTTTTTAGGTTTTTACCATATATGGGCATGGCGGCCATGTTGGTCATGTGACCAGGACCGTTGAACAACTTTTTGTTCCTAAGGTCCCAGGAGGTTCTATATGAAATTTGGTTACAATCAGCCCAGCGGTTTCAGAGGAGAAGTCGTTTGAAATTGTGGACGGACGGACGGACGACGACGGACGACGGAGCCTGACTATACTGTAAGCTCCCCCGAAGCCTCTGGCTCAGGTGAGCTAAAAACTGGTAATGGATATCATCAGGCCCCGGAGATGAATCATGAGCCTTTGAAAGAGCATCTTTAAGTTCCGAAAGAGAAAAAGATTGATTATAAGTTTCTGTGTTGTTGGATGAAAATTTTAGGTTCTGTTTTTCCTTTTGCTTTTTAATATTTTTGAATTTTGGACTATAGTTTTCAGAAGAAGAATTTTTCGAAAAAGCGTCAGCGAGGGTATTAGAAATATCTTTTTTGGAAGTGACTTTAGAATTATTTACATTCAAGTGTCCCAGCGAGCTAGATTTTCCTTTTCCCTGAATCTTACGAACCATGTCCCATACTTTCTTTATTGAAGTTCGAGAATTTAATTTGGAAACATATTGTTTCCAAGATTTTTTCTTTGATTCTTTAATTGTTCGACGAGCTTTTGCACGGAAAACTCGATAATTATTTAAATTATCATGTGTTGGACGATTACTGAATTGTCGCAGTGCTCCTTTACGTTGTTTAATAGCAGTTTTACAATCATCTGTAAACCAAGGCTTTTTAACCTTTTTTGATTTTGTTGATGTTTTTGGAACCGTATCTTCTGCTATATTAATAAGAATAGATGCAAATGACTCAATCGGATCATCAGCCTCCTGCAGGGTGTCTTCAAGAAGTCGAGTTTCACAAAGGGTTTGAAATTGGGTCCAGTTAGCTTTATTTAATTTCCATCTTGAAACAGGTTCATCAATATCTGGACCAATGTTATTGAGAAAAATTGGAAAGTGATCACTCCCACACAGATCATCATGAACTTTCCAGTCATAATCTAAAAGAAGAGTGGGATAGCAAATGGCAAGGTCTAAAGAAGTATAGGAACCAGTGGCTGGATGAAGATATGTAGGAGTTTTAGTGTTATATAGACAAAGTCCGTGGTTATCAATAAAATTTTCAATTATTCTGCCTTTGTCATTAATATCTTTGGAACCCCAAAGGATATTATGACCATTAAAGTCACCTAATAGTATGTAGGGAGAAGGTAGTTGGGGAACAAGATCATCAAGGTCTTTGAGAGATAATCTGGAATTTGGAGGAATATATATAGAACAAATAGTAACCACGCGATGGAGAGTTATACTAACTGCAACAGCTTGTAAATTCGTGCGTAAAGGTATTTGACTATGAGGAGCATTATTATTAACAAAGATAGAGACACCGCCAGCGGCTCTCTCATTGTTTACTGAAAAAGTATGGAAAGAGCTGTAATTTTTAATGGAAATGTTATCTGTATCTTTTAGATGTGTTTCTTGAAGACACAGAGCAGCAGACTCATAATCCTTAAGAAGGAGCAATGTTTCTTCAAAGTTGGCCTTTAAGCCTCGACAATTCCACTGTAAAATGCTATTTTTCATTATTGTTAATTATGTCAAATGGAGCGAAATGGTTAGATCTATTCTTATGAAGTAGGTATTCTGTTAAGTGTTCCTTTTGGAAGACAGGATGGAGATTCCTCTGCCTCCATATCTTCCAAGACAGACCACTTATTATGCTGCTTAATCGGATCAGTAGATCCTTTCGGCAGCCTGTCCGATTCAAGTACATGTTTCTCCTTTCCCTTTGGTTTAGGGTCAGGAGGCTTGTTTGATATATTCTTGTTAGTATTTCCGTGTTTTACAAGTGTGTCACGGACAATTTGTACTAACTTTCTGTCTGCTTTTTCTGATTTTTCTTTTCCTTTTTGACTAAGTTTTGCTTCAGTAGAAGTTTCAGATGATGCTGCATTATAAGACGAAGACTGTGGAGCTCCTGTGATAAGGACAGGATCTGTTTGTGTCGAAGCATCAATACATGATACCGTGACACCAGCAGTCTTCGTGATGCTCGCATAACTTTTACCTGGCGCTGCTGTGTAACTTTCTACGATTTTCCGCGCTTCTGTAAATGATATGTTCCTGGTGTATTTGATTTTGAGAATTTCTTTCTCAGTGTTCCAGGCCTGACATTGCCGCGAATCGGCGGGGTGGTTTCCTGAACAGTTCACACATTTTGCTGTATTTGTACAGTCTTTATCATGAGTTGTGTGTTTGGTTTCACCACAGTTGTTACATACCATTAGCTTTTTACATCTGTCTTCATGGTGACCAAATAACTGGCACTGGTAACAGCGCAGAGGATTTGGAATGTATGGATCGACAGAAACTCGAAGAAAGGCAATTTTCAACTGTTTCGGCAGGACTGATGTGTTGAAGGTGAAGACAAAGGTATTAGTGTCCTTAAGGGAGCCGTCTCGACGAATCTTGATTCTGCGGACTCCCACTACACCCTGCTCCCTCATATTGTCAAGGATCTCTTGTTCGCTGACCCCCCCTTAAGTCGGGGCAGCGAACAACGCCCTTGCTTGTATTGAGGGAGCTGTGCAATGACACTTTTACCTTCAGGTCGTGGAACTTTTCTAAGCGTAATAGACTTTCTATTTGCTTTTTAATCGTGTATTCCACGAGGAGGTCACCAGATCGTAATTTTTTAATACTTTTTGGCACACCAGCCATGCCATGCAGTACTTTCTCTATAACGAATGGAGAAAGACTGGACATTTGCCTTTCTTCTTGAGAATGAATTACCAAGAAGCGCGGAGAAGCAGTAAACGATGTCGGTTGACTGAGCTCGTTCTCTGATGGATCATCAGAGTCCATGTCACGTGGCCGTTTCGAATTATGTTGAGAACCTTTGGGGTTTGAAGTTGGGGGGGCCATGAGAAGATAAAGAAAATAGTTCATCTCCGGTGTTCTCCACCCGCCGTGGAGCCCAACAAGGGAGCACTTATAAAGAGTGGATATCCAAAACTCCAAGTGCTAGAGATACACTGAAGATATACTCGGATAGGACAGAATGCCTACACGATTGACCCCTCAGCCGCCGCCTTCTAGGAATGAAAAAGATGAGAATAAGGGTTCATGGGCACATGGTCAGTATCAGAATGATACAAAGATTGGAAGAGAAAGGTAAAGTTGGTTCCCAGGGCATGGCACGACAAAGCCGATTGATCATATTCGGGCCCATATGACCTCCCGTCTAGTTGAAATCAGGGCCAAAGTGATGTGTTGCAGACTGGATACGTCGTAAGCAGTCTACTCAATCACCAGGATCCCTTCTTCCAACGACACGGGTCGCAGCTCACGGCAAACGAGCCGCCCCCTTTTAGACTGCCTTTTACGTCACGCAGAGGGATACGTCTGGCCTATTCTATCCCGGGACCAGCACGGGGAAAAATCGTATGGCCACAGTCACACGTAATAACACTTTAGCGCGTACAGAGGATGTCATTGACAACGCCCATGTAAACACTCTGTTTCCTTATTGAAATATAGTTCATTTAAAGGCGTTAAAATCACATTTTAAAGGGTCATATGATTAATAGAATCTTACACTCGTGGTCATTTCACATGAAATGACCACTTTTCATATGAAATTTATGAAACTCGCCGAATGGAACAAAAGCTGGAAAGCTGTATCAGATTATTTCCTGAAGGAAAGGCCTACTAGGGACGCAAAACTTGCAGACCTTGCGATTCATACTCTACGCTATTAGCACCGAATACAGTATCCGGCAGTAGGCCCTTCTTCTTGGCTGTTGGCTTTTATAAACCACATCTACCCTTCGTTTTTATGCCCCCCCCATATTATGATGCCGGGGGCATATAGAGTTTCGGTCGTGTATACGTTATAACGTACGTCTGTACGTACGTCCGTCTGTCCCTATCATTGTAGCAGCTTGAAATTTTGTATGAGGATATAAATCTATAAGTACAACTGGAATACAGAAGAATCAGGGTATGATGGCAGATGATCCATATGTCACGGTCCACTGACTTCGGACTTAGGCTAATTTGGCAAGGTTAAGATTTTTGTAAGAGGTAGATTTCAGGGTTCCTGTTATTGTTGCAACTTGAAATTTTGTATGAGGCTTTATATCTATAAGTACAATAGGAATGCACAAGAATAATGCTGATCCATGTGTCACGGTCCACTGACTTTGGACAAAGGCCAATTTTGCAAGGTTGAGATTTTTGTAACAGGTAGATTTTAGGGTTCCTATTATTGTAGCAACTTGAAATTTTGTAAGAGGATTAATGTCTATAAGTACAACAGGAATACACAAGAATCAGGTCATGAGGATCGATGTGTCATAGTCCACTGACTTCGGACTTAGGCTAATTTTGCAAGGTTAAGATTTTTGTAACAGGTAGATTTTAGGGTTCCTATTTTTGTAGCAATTTGAAATTTTGTATGAGGGTTTCTGTCTAGATAAATAATAGGAATATACAAGATGATCCATATATCATGTTCCACTGACTTTGTTTCTAATCAGATTCTGTAATACACAATATTTTTACTATTTTGGCTATACAGTGACTCTGAAACTGTATTAAGGGCTGCAGTTTGTGTCACATTTCAAATTTTGGGCGACGCTTGGCCTTTTATATTGTACAAGTCTTCCTTTATGAACCTATTCATCCTGCAAGTGCCAGTACCTTAAAGGCCCAATTGCTGTATCAGGATGAAAAGATTTATCATCAGATATTACAGCAAGCTTCTCACTATAGTTTCTTCATTGTAAATGACCGTGATTAGCCAGCTTTAAACAAATAAAACATCATTGAGTTTCACATAAAAAGGGTTTGAAAACTTATCTGGGCTATTTTAGTTGGCAACTCAAATGACCTACTTTAAATTTCATTAAGTTCAATTTGATTTCATTAAGTTAAATTAAATGGTTAAAATACAATGTACAGGCGTGGAGTCCCAATCATTAGTTCGCCTATGTTTATATAGCATTGCTAGACGGGAAACCAGAACAGGAATTTTTTTTTTTTGTGTGGAGCGATTTGTTATTTTTCCAAAAATTGTTTTCTTTCTTTTTTGCCAGTTATAAGACTCAGTATATGTACATCAACCCACCTTTTATTACCAAACATGAAGGTTGAACCACTTTTTACAATTATTCGAGTTTTGACATTTTTTACTTTAATTGGATACTTTAATGAGGGTGCCATCTTACCCAAGGCACTAGGCGGGGGCATCCGTGTACTTTGGACACATGTCTAGTCTCAAAATCTTTTCTAAAATACTACCCTGAAGAAAGCATGCGTGTGCCGGATAATAGATATGCTCCAGTAAATATGCTCTCCGTGGCGTGGTCTGACTACAATGAACTAGTACGTAAATCCCATGGTATTCAAAAGCTAGATCTAAGTGGTGCTATGAACTCAACGGTTCCAAATAATATTGTTAAAGACATGCAAAGAGCATATTATTACTGCTTATATAGTTTCACTAGGATGAATACTGCAGTAATATCAGGGAACAGTTTCGGAATAATATCCAATCCTAGGATAAGCATAAACTTTCTCTACTGGTTTTAGATCTAAGACATATTATACTGCGTCGTCATGCCTGCAGATACTAGAAATCGAGACATAGGTATTAATTGTGCAAGTGGTGATAGTGGCACATAAACTTTAGGTGAGTAACTTGGTTTAGCTCTGTCTGGTGACAATGAGACGATAGGCAAGACACAGCGTTGGTTAATAACTATTTTTCGTTCTTTGCTTGGCGTTAAATTAGTCAGAACTTCACGAATGAGTAACAAAATTGATGTAAAAACATAGCATAAATATAAAAGATAAATTTTCTGGAAATACGAACGCAATGGGTTCCGTGCTTTGTTGTTCCCAAATGGTGTAAAGCAAGTTATTGTCCCAAACAATAGCAGCATGCATTTTCTTCCCAGAGTGTCAAAATTTTGTTCCAGTCACTGCCACTTAAACCAAAAATAAACTTCAGAATATATAAATTTATTGTCTTCTTTTGATGCCAAGTTCAGATGTGCAAAGATTCCATAGACATGGGTTTGAAACAGTCTTTCCTAAAATTTTGATTCAGACTAAATATGACTCAACAGCCGTAAAGAAAAGACTTGAAATAGGTCCATATAGGTATTTTCCTTGAGACATGCCTATAACGGCTGGCCAAAACGTTGGAAAACTTTTTTTATTGTTGTTGCTGTGTCTCAGGGGAAACGTGCATCTATAAGCCCCTATAAGTCTGCGTTAATGTACATTAAATGTGGCGTAAAAATATAAATAAGCAGCGTAAAACTTGCTGAAGAGCAGTTTTAAGTCGCATTTACGTGCATCTATAAGCCCCTATAAGTAAGCGTAAATGTACATTAAATGTGGCGTAAAAATATAAATAAGCAGCGTAAAACTGCTGAAGAGCAGTTTTAAGTCGCATTTAAGCAGGCGTGTAACAGCTTAGTGACATATCTTTTTAGTGATTTTACGCACTTGCTTAAAAGTCTTTACATCTGAACAACAAGCGGCCAAATACGCAGCTTATCACTGCTCAATATTTCCTCTTTTAAGCATTTTTAAGGGATTTAAAGCTTAAGAATAACCATCTGTAAGCACCTTTAAGGGCTGAAAAGCTTAAGAAAACCCATCTGTAAGCACCTTTAAGTTAGTAATAATTGCAACGTATATGATGTTAATTGTTGCTTATACATGTAATTTCGTGTTATTTTTTTTTTTTTTTTTTTTGCAATCATAAGAAGTCATTGCTTATAAACAACATACAACTTAATATCGCAAGCTATATAACTGGAATTTTCCCCTTCTTTCACTGTTTAGCAGATGTCAGTCAAGTAAGCAGTTAGTTCTTAGAACTAGAAGACATTTTATGGATGTACATAATATTCAATTTTATCAACAACAAAAACAACAACAAATAATTTTATTTTTTATACTTCAACTCAAATCATCATTAAATATCACATCTTTGCGTAATGTCCGACTTTGTAATTGTCTACGTCTGTCGTAAGAAACATTTACAAATAAAGCCCTGGAAGGATCTCCATGTTAAGTTTATTGAAATGAGGACCGAAACTTATGTAATTTGAAAATTTGAACTGTGCTGGGCTTGATTTTGACAGACTGTCATGGGAGGAATAACTTTAAACGTTTTTATTATTGATTTTTGTTTCAAATTATTTGTTTTACATCAGCTGTAAAGTCTTTAGGCTGTGCTAAGCAAAAACATGGGCAGTAACAAATTTATGTGTATATATCATTAACATAGTTTTAATATAAAAGCATTACAGCTAAAGCCAGAGGGAGAGAGTGAGAGAGAGAGAGAGAGAGAGAGAGAGAGAGCCCGGTTAAAAAAAAAGAAAGCTTTCGTTAGAGACTAAGCATATTTTTCGATTATTATTATTATTATTACAATATTACATTTAAAGCCAGAGAGAGAGAGAGAGAGAGAGAGAGAGAGAACCCGGTTTAAAAACAAGAGGGCCATGAGGCCCTGAATCGCTCACCTAAACAACTGACAAAGTGGGGTTTTCTTACGTCTGATATCGTCAAAATATGAGTCTTGGGACAAAAGTCAAAGAATGATCATGATCTCTTGTACTCATAAATCTTCATGTACTCATTAAGACAACCTTATATACCATTTTAGGCCAAAATTTTCTAAACTTTCCATGAAATATTATGTTCTGGCATTTTCCCATAAAAAAGGTCACGGTAAACCCAAGGTCATCATTTGAACAGTCTTGGTAGTACTCTAGTATTCTACGCTACTTACCAAGTTTCAAGGTAATACATAAATTGGTTCTGGAGAAGAAAATATTAAAGGTTTATACCATAAATATGTAAAGCGGCCATGTTGGTCACGTGATCTGGACCGTTTGAACAAATTGTTGTTCAATCAACCCCTGGAGGGTCTATATGAAATGTGTTAATTTATAATTGGCCCTTTGGCTTTTGAGGAAATGTCTGAAAATGTCAAAATATGAGAGATCTTGATCAAAGAATGACCTTGACCTCTTGTACTCGTAATTCTTCATGACCTCATTAAAACAATGGCATATACCAATATTAAGGCCAACATCTTCAAAACTTCCAATGAAATCTTATGTTCTAGGATTTTCCTATATTTGACCTTGCCGTAAAACGGTCAAGGTCAATACAAGTACACCATTCTGAAAAATCTTTATAGTACTGGTGTACCCAATGCTACATACCAAGTTTCAAGGCCATCGGTCCATTGGTTCTGGAGAAGATTTTTATAGGGTTTTACCATATATGGGCATGGCGGCCATATTGGTCATGTGACCTGAACCGTTTGAACAAACGGTCAAGGTCAATACTAGGACATCATTCTGAAAAATCTTTATAGTACCGGTGTACCCAATGCTACATACTAAGTTTCAAGGCCATCGGTCCATTGGTTCTGGAGAAGATTTTTATAGGTTTTTACCATATATGGGCATGGCGGCCATATTGATCATGTGACATGGACCGTTTAAACAAATTTCATTCCCTCAACCCCTGGAGGCTCTATATGAAATTAAGTTACAATTGGCCAAGTGGTTTTTGAGGAGATAGTTTGAAATTGTCTAAATATGAGAGTTCTGAGCCAAATGTCAAAGAATGACCTTGACCTCTTGTACTCACAAATCTTCATGTTCTCTTGAAGATGACTGTATATACCAATTTTTGGGCCTTAATCTTCACAACTTCCCATGAAATCTAATGTTCTAGCATTTTCCCATATTTGACCTTGCCGTAAAAAAGGTCAAGGTCACCCAATGTCATAATTTGAACAATCTGGATAGTACTTGAGTACCCGATGCTACATACCAAGTTTCAAGGCCATCGGTCAATCAGTTCTGGAGCAGAAAGTTTTTGCAGGTTTTTACCATATAAGGGCGTGGTGGCCATGTTGGTCATGTGACCTGGACTGTATGAACAAATTTTGTTCCCTCAACCCCTGGATGCTCTACATGAAATTTAAGGACAATTGGCCCATTGGCTTTTGAGATTGTTTGAAATTGTCAAAATATGAGAGTTCTGGGTCAAAGGTCATAGAATGACCTTGACCTCTTGTACTCATTTAGCTTCATGTACTCATTAAGATGACAGTAGATACCAATTTTTAGCCCAAAATCTTCAACAGTTTCCAAGATATCTTATGTTCTAGCATATTGCCATATAAAAGCACATGGAAGCAAACTTGACCTTACCATAGAAAAAGTCAAGGTCAACCCATAATCTTGGTAGTACTTGTGCACCCAATTCTACATACTAAGTTTCAAGGCCATCGGCATATTGGTTCTGGAGAAGATTTTTTTAGTTTTTTACCACAAATGGGCGTGGTTGCCATGTTGGTCATGTGACCTGGACCGTATGAATAAATTTTTGTTCCCTCAACCACTGGAGGCTCTTTATGAAATTAGGTTTCAATTGGCCCAGTAGCTTTTGAGGAGATTGTTTGAAATTGTCAAAATATGAGAGTTCTGGGTCAAAGGTCAAAGAATGACCTTGACCTCTTGTACTCATCAATCTTCATGTACTCATTAAGATGCATGTAGAAACCAATTTTTAGCCCAAAATCTTCAACAGTTTCCAAGATATCTTATGTTCTAGCATTTTCCCATATAAAAGCACCAGAAAGCAAAGGACCGGTCTCTATAAGGCCATTTTCATGGCTAAAACCGATTTTCTTTAAACTTTATATACTTTAACTGATATGTATTCACTGTCTTATGGTGCAATACCAGATTGTTTGATTCGCTGGTTTTCACTATATGCACGATTTAAGTGGGTGGGGTAATTCCACCCCATTATAAGTATAGATACAAAAATGCTATTTTTTCTATTCCAAGTCCATGCTTCAAAATGGTGGTTGCAATAGGAAAAGTACACGTCTGGACTTAAAAGATGATGATAATATTGTTCTGAAATTCAAACCCGAATAAAGTTTATATTCGCTTGTAAGATGTACACCAATTTCAGTATTTTTTGTTCTCCGACTTTACGAAAAACCACAACACGTTCACAGTTTTCAAGATTTTTTATAAATCTTTTGCTATTATTATGTTGATATAATAGTCAGTGCAGGCATATGTCAGAATTTATTTCATGATCATTAATATGAGAGTTATCTCCCCACGAAATTTGATTTTGTCCGTTTTTCAATATCAGCATGCATTTGTCATTCCATAGTACTCCAAACTCCATTTGGAAGGTAATAACACCTTTTGATGCAAATATTTGTTGATTTTTATAGGCATTGGAGTTACTTGTGCATGTGGCGATGTCATATTTTATGTAATTTTGAAAAAAGGATACCTCGCATCTGGAAAATTAACAAATTGCCAATTACTTACAAGCAGGGTTTGCTTAGTTTTTACAACCTCATTAAACTCATGCTAAATGCTTAAATCAAAGCCCTTATGGCCCATTCGTGTTTTAACGCTGATTATTATGCCCCCCCACCAAAGGTGAGGGGGACATATTGTTTTCAGTGGGGATCCCGTCGGCGTCGGCGTGACAGATTCTTGTATGCGCAATATCTCTTAAACAAATAAATGGAATTTCACCAAACTCGCATGGATATATTATTGGGACAAGTTTATGAGCTGATTAGATTTTGGTGACCTTGACCTCATTTTCAAGGTCACAGGAGGACTAAGATGACAATTTCTTGTATGCGCGATATCTCTTGAACCAATAGATGGAATTTCACCAAACTTGCATGGATACATTATTGGGACAAGTGTAAGAGCTGATTAGATTTTAGTAACCTTGACCTTATTTTCAAGGTCACTGGATGACTTAGATGACAATTTCTTGTACCCAATTTCTTGTATGCGCGATATCTCTTGAACCAATGGATGGAATTTCACTAAACTTGCATGGATATGTTTTTGGGACAATTGTAAGAGCTGATTAAATTTTGGTGACCTTGGCCTTATTTTCAAGGTCACTGGAGGACTTGGATGACAATTTCTTGTGCCCACTGTATCTCCTGAACCAATTGATGGAATTTCACCAAACTTTCCTGGATACATGATTGGGACAAGTTTATGAGCTGTTTAGATTTTGGTGACCTTGACCTTATTTTAAAGGTCACTGGAGGACTAACATGGCAATTTCTTGTACCCATAATATCTCCTGAACCAATGAATGGAATTTCACTAAACTTTCTTGGATACATGATTTGAACAAGTTTAAGAGCTGAACAAAATTTTGGTGGCCTTGACCTCATTTTCAAGGTCACAGGAGGATTTAGATATGTGAAAATTTCACTAAAATTGATGTATCTCTTTAGCCTTTGGCTTGATTTCCACTTTACTTTTATAGATGTACCTATCTACATAAAATGTATTATATAAGCAATATTTTTCCTTAAGAGCATGCTAACATCATTGTTAATTCCTTTTTTGTTGGTTTCATTGCAAACAGCATGCAATAGGAATGTAAGGTGTGCGGTGGGATGGATCCCCGACCCACAACATACCTATTGACGGGGACAATAAAAAACAGAAACGGGGAAAAAAAAAATAGATGTACCTATGGGACATTCTCAAGAGTGTACTGTGTTTTGATGACATTGACCCCATTTTCAAGGTCAAAAGTTATCTTACAAATGCATATTTTTCTCTCTTAAAAATGAGATATCTTGAACCAGTGGATGGATATTCATCTGACTTGCATGAATGTATCGTTGTGACAGGTTTAAGACATGTTTAGTAGTTGGTGTCCTTGACCCATTTTTGAAGGACATAGTCTTTTATGTAGGATATCTTTAGAACCAGCAGATGGATTTTGTCCAAACTTGCATAGATATTCTATTTGTACAGGCTTTTTATTCATTAGAGGGGATGGGAAATGGGCTGGTGGGGGGACATCAGTTTTTCTCTGAAAAACATTTCTAGTTATTCATCTTCTTCAGAATCGCTAGACGTGCTCCATGTGTCAACATCGGGATCTTTTACATAATCAATGTGCATCTTGCTCGGTTTGGCTTCACTGTTTTCTGTTTCGTTGCGGTAATATCCTAAATACCAAAGCACTGAAGCCACATGTGCACAACACCCAACGGTGCGAGCACCACTTCTGCATCCACAATACCATCCAGTGATTGGGTTCAGACCTAGAGTGTATTAAACCCACATGTTATATGTTTTATTTGATGTGTGACGAGAACGTATCTGAGCTTTGAGCACACCGTCATCTTCTTTGTGTGCTATTATCTCATATGATACCTTTTCATCAAAGTGTTCATCCTGTAGGATTTGGCCTGTTTTGGTATATTCCCATTGTCAGGTCCCTGAGTTCATCCTCAGTCAACTCTGGGAAATTGTCAAGCTTTGTGTCATCACAGATTCAGACAAAGTCATTGCCAGACGTATGATGGTTCTAGCAAAATCTCCAAATAAGCTGCAGGATAAGATAATGAAAAGTGGTTGGGATAAAAACGGGTAATATAAAAAAAGATTGATGACACAAAGCTTGACAATTTCACAGAGTTGACTGAGGATGAACTCAGGGACCTGACAATGGGAATATACCAACTTAAACAGGCCAAATCCTACACGGATGAACACTTTGACGAAAAGGGATCATAATGGTTGCAAAAACTAAGCAAACCCCGCCTGTCAGTCATTGGCAATTTGTTAATTTTCCAGATGCGAGGTATCCTTTTTTCAAAATTACATAAAATATGACATCGTCGCATGCAAAAGTAACTCCAATGCCTACAAAAATCAACAAATATATTGCATCAAAAGGTGTTATTAACTTCCAAATGGAGTTTTGAGTACTATGGAATGACAAATACATCCTGATATTGAAAAACGGACAAAATCAAATTTCGTGGGGAGATAACTCTCATATTAATGATCATAAAATAAATTCTGACATATGCCTGCACTGACTATTATATCAACATAATAATAGCAAAAGATTTATAAAAAATCTTGAAAACTGTGAACGTGTTGTGGTTTTTCGTAAAGTCGGAGAATAAAAAATACTGAAATTGGTGTACATCTTACAAGCGAATATAAACTCTATTCTGGTATGAATTTCAGAACAATATTATCATCATCTTTTAAGTCCAGAAGTGTACTTTTCCTACTGCAACCACCATTTTGAAACATGGACTTGGAATAGAAAAAATAGCATTTTTGTATCTATACTTTTAATGGGGTGGAATTACCCCACCCACTTAAATCGTGCATACAGTGAAAACCAGTGAACCAAACAATCTGGTATTGCACCATAAGACAGTCAATACATATCAGTTAAAGTATATAAAGTTTAAAGAAAATCGGTTTTAGCCATGAAACTGGCCTTATAGAGACCGGTCCTTTGATCTTGCCGTAAAAAAGTCAAGGTCAACCCAAGGTCATAGTTTGATTTAAACAATATTGGTAGTACTCGCATACCAGATGCTACATACTAAGTTTCAAGGCTATCGGCCAATTGGTTCTCGAGAAGATTTTTAAAGCTTTTTACCATATATGGGCTTGGCGGCCATGTTTGTCATGTGACCAGGACCGTTTGATCAACTTTTCGTTCCTAAGGCCCCAGGAAGCTCTATATGAAATTTGGTTGCAATGGGCCCACCGGTTTCAGAGGAGAAGTTGTTTGACATTGTGGACGGACAACGGAGGACGGACGACGTACGACGACGCCGGACGCCGGAGCCTTACCATCCTATAAGCTCCCCCGGAGCCGCTGGCTCAGGTGAGCTAAAAATCCGTTTGGCTGTCGTCCTAAAGTATTTTAAATGCAACCAGAGCCCAACAAACCCTGAAAATACGAAGAGTTTGCGACTGATTGTTTTCAAAAGTTGTATAAAGATATATTCACGAATTAAAAATTTGCCATTTTCATGAACATTATTTGTAGCATTCAAATGACATGCTTATTATATGGTCGTGAAAATGAGACTTTTGCGAAATTTCTTGAGTAACTTTACGACTGGCGGTGGTAGCTATATGTAGTTTATGTAGTTATAATGAGTTCAGGTAGTATCAACCTACATAAACCAACTTGGCATGGCCAGCGTCTGAGCGGCCGTATGCATGTAGTGGTATCAAAGCCAACCGCGCCGAAAGAAGAAACTGCAGAGTTTTGCTAGTATTCTGCAGCACGGAAACCAAAATAAAGTAACTCGGACAATTTAATTTTCAGTGGTCTCTTTCCGGCCCAATTGCTCTATCAACATGATCACGTTTATCATGAGGTATCGCTGCAAGCTTCTCACTATAGTTTCGTCATTGTAAATGGCTTTAAACAAATAAAACATCCTTGGGTTTCACATAAAAAGGGTTTGGAACCTTATATTACTTTGCAACTAAAATGACATAAATTGTAATACTAATTTTTTTTATTGTAATACTAATAAAAAAATAAACAAATCATATTTGAAATTAAAAGAAAAATTGTCATTATTATCTACCTTTTTTCTCTCATTATCATCATCACTATTATTACCATAACTCTTGAGTTCCAAATAGTTTCCATTTAGCTTTATTGTTAATGTTTGAAATCGTTATAATATTTATAAGTTTGCAGTTAAAGCAACTTAGTAAATGATTTGCTTCCGGAGATGGTCCTTACAAGCCTAGGGCTTTCGACCAAGTCCTTATAATTTATTCCATATATTTGTATGTATTGATTTTTCGAAATAAATTTTCTTTAAACCAAGATTTATGATATCTATAATATTTTCCAAAGAATCTGTAAAGGATATCAGGAAAAGACAATGTCGTCTTTAGCATAGATTTGCAAACTCTATAACTTATTTGTAGATTAATATCAATGGAGAATGCAAATATATTTATTTCTTTTATTGCGCTTGTTTCTATAATACAATTACCCCAGAAAAACAAATTTAATTCTATTATATTGTCATGCAGATTTAGTTTTAAAAACACTTCACTGACTGAACTGTCAATCATTATACAGGTAACCGTCACCAATAATCGGTATCCAGTCAAAACGCATGCTGAGCTCATCACCCTTTGGGCTCTATAGTCATACTGAGATGAAATGTCTTGTTGTTCCTCAAGTGGCTTGGATCTGCCTGTTATAGTCACGGCTGGCCTTTATAAAAATGACATGCGTGACCATACATAGGCATATGATTTAAGTAAGTTAATGTGGAGGTGGGGATATATGCAATGTATATGCAGGATGTATTCAATTCTTTGTATGTCAATGCATTGGTGTTACATGGATATGGTTCTTCAACGGATAAAATTTGGAAATTAATTTGAGGATGCTTGAGCTCTGAAGTGATTTTGGTGAAACGGCTATCATTGATTGATTGATTGTTTTGGGTTTAACGGCCAATTCAGACAGTATTTCAGTCTATATCGGGCCGTCTCCCAAAGAGAGGGAGAAAGAAGAGAGAAATGATAGACGAGAGAAAAATGTCCAAACAAACCCCACCCGCACCTACTGCAAGCACAGAAGGCCCTTGCGCTAGTATTATCTAAATCAGTAGAACGCCCCGGCACTGGAGAAACGGCTATCATCATGATGGTATGCGATGTAAGTGTATATGAGCTGTGACACGAGAAAAACCAACAAAGTGGTTGTGCGCCCAGCGCAGACTCAGATCAGCCTGGGCATCCGCTCAGTCTGATCATAGTGTTCGTGGTCCGCATGGAGGTAACTTAGACCCTTAGCTACCCTTTATGTGCATAGCGAAGCCTGATCAGACTGGGCGGATGATCAGTCTTCGAGGCCCGCATGGAGGTAGTTTAGACTATTAGCTACCCTTTAAGGGTTTAGCGAAGAGTCTGATCAGACTGGACGGATGCCCAGGCTGATCTGAGGGTACCTCCATGCGGAAAGCGAAGACTGAACAGACTGGGAGTCTCAGCGGGCGCACAACCAGTTTATCGGTTTTCTCGTGTTGCGGCTCATATATCGATAATTATAGAAACGTTCCAAGAAACACCTGAACAATTTCTAAGCCATGTTTAGATGGACAGTTACACCTGGGCCCAAATTTGGGTGTATTTTGCTCCCGGATGCATCTTTGTACCCACTGTGTTGCCTTCACACGAATATGAATGGCGTTAGGAATGCTATTTTTCAATAATATACAAAGCAATGTGATTTTGTGCTCTGTTTGGCGATTTATCGAAATCAGGAAAACATCGATGCGATCAAGACAGTGACAATTTCGACCATGATGTCTGAACCCTCTCTCTCTCTCTTAGGGATTTGAGTTTTAATTTCACACCAGCCCTTCAGAGTCATTTTGATTTATGGCGGTAATAAATGCATGTATTGAGCTAGAAATGAAGACGCTACTCATAGCGCCTCCTCGGACTCGAACCTGCGACCATAGCTGATCTTCATTTTAATATTGGAAGTGGCTAGAAACTCGGTACCGGATTTCTAGACTTGCGGACTAGAGATCCGGTAACGGATCTCACTAGAGATCGTAACGGATCTCTAGCCATTACTATTAGGACAAGTTAGAGATCCGGTAATAGAGTAGTTGTATGCTATTTTCCACCACTTAACATCATAAATGAAGGGAATTATAAAAACTTAACAATTTGAATGTTTAAACATTTAAGAGAAGCTGACTGTAAGGATCGAGCATTGGATGGAAACTCAAAATTTTGTAGTGAGTGAGTGAGTGATATGGATTTTACGGCACATCAGCACCAAAAGGGCTATTTCGCGCCGAAAACGCTATAAACGAAAACGTGTTATATGCATAAGGTCAGAAATGAATGCACAGTATAAAAATGAATCAAGTCGGGTATGTGGTAAAACACGCCGATCAACGGCTAGCTTAAGACTGAAAACATAAAACGAATTCTCGGCCAGCGAGATGAGTAAACACAAATTTAAATCTACTGTTGTAAAAATACCGCGACTTAACTAAACTATATTTTACTATATATGCCAATCTCTTTCAAAAATGAAAAGATTTTCGCTGGTTCAACCGTGTCAAACAGTTGTTTCATACTGTTGACACGGAAAAACCTAGCACGCGTAATACGAAAATCCATGCAATCTAAAAGGAAATGTTTAACACTAAAAGGTTCCTGGCAAGGAATGCACAAAGGCGGATCCTCACCTTTCAACAGAAACGAATGAGTAATAAAAGTATGGCCGATTCTGATGCGAGCCAAGGTTACTTCTTCCTTACGATCAATTCTATAAGATGGTTGCCATTCACCAAGTGAAGGCTTGATAGAGTGAAGTTTGTTAAAGACAGCAGTATTCCATGATATCTGCCACTTATCATGAAGATATGTATTTATGCAAGGTTTGATATCAGTGTAAGGAATTTTAAGATCAGAAATATGAAGAGTTAAAGCCGATTTTGCGGCCATGTCGGCCTTTTCGTTGCCTTTAATCCCAACGTGACTGGGAAGCCAACAAAATACAATGTTGTTTAGCTCAGCTAAGTCATTATGTTTCAAGAGGATATCTAAAAGAAGAGGATTTTCAATATGGCGATTATTTAGATGATGATGCTGATGATTTTAAATTTAACGACGCGTCAACCCACTGGGTCATTTGCGTCATGAAGGTTGCATCTTACTTACAATATAAACAGAACGGAAAGGTACGGTACTTTATAAAAAATAACTTCGCATTATTAACATGGAAGTAATACATGGTAAAAATGTAGAAAAGGTTTACATTTTGTTAAAAAGGTTAATATCTTTTAAAAAGGATAGGATACTGTCGACAGGTACATCTTGAAACAGTTGCGTCAAGTTATTAGCTCGAAAATATCTATTTCTGTTTTGTGAAAAGTCAACACAGTCAATGAGAATATGTTTAACTGTAAAGAGCTGGTTACAAACTATACACAAAGGCTGTTCTTCACGATTTAGTAAGTACGAATGGGTAATTCTTGTATGGCCTATGCGTAGTCGAGCAATAACAATTTCTTCTCTTCTTAAACTTCGAATAAATGAAGGGTTATTCCCTATGATAGGTTTAATTTCGTGAAGTTTATTAAAAGCAGCTGTGTCCCATGATGTTTGCCACTTTGACAAGATGTACTTGTTGATAGCGGGTTTAAAATTGTTAAATGGAATTTCAAACATAGACACATTCAGACTAAGAGATTCTTTTGCTTTTCTGTCAGCGTTTTCATTGCCAGCTATGTTAATATGACTGGGGATCCAACAAAAACTATTTCTTTAGTGCTTGAAATTTCATGATGTTTTTCTAATAGTTTTTGAATTTGTGAATTCCTCGAAGATGTATGGTTTAGAGCTTTTAAGACAGAAAGAGAGTCTGAAAAAATTACAAATTTGTCATTAAGGTAACAGTTGTCAATAAAGTCTAAAGCTAAATCTATTGCTTTTGCTTCTGCAGTGAAAATAGAAGAACCATCAGGAATACGTAAAGAATTGCAGTATTTCCTAGATATAAATGCACATCCAACTTTCTCACCATCTTTGGAACCATCAGTATATATATGCTGAAATTCTGTATAACGTGTCTGAATGTCTTGAAAATCTTGTTTCAGAATGTGAGCATTTGAAACTGACTTTTTGATTGTGTTAAGGTCAAATAACATGTTAGGTTTCTTCATGTACCAAGGTGGGATTTCTGATGTAGGATGTTTTTCAATATTTTGAGGATTGATATTTGAAGCTTCAAGCAGTGGTATAACTCGAAGAGCAAACGGTTTAATTGCATGCGGTTTACGCTTGTACAGCTCCACAAATTGTGGTGAAAATGTGACTTTGAAGGTTGGGTTTGCTGGTTAGCGGCAAGTCTGGTGGCATATTGAAGAGAAAGCTTTTCTCTGCGTAAATACAGGGATGGTTCATCTGCTTCCACATACAAACTAGTTACAGGGGAAGTCCGAAAAGCTCCTAAAGCTAAACGAAGTCCTTGGTGGTGAACAGTATCTAACATTTGTAAATAGGACTTTCTGGCTGAACCATATACAATAGACCCATAGTCTAACTTTGACCGAATTAAAGAACGATAAAGATGTAGAAGAGTGGAACGATCTGCACCCCAGTTCGTATTTGATAAAACTTTAACAAGATTCAAAGCTTTTAAACATTTCGCTTTGATGTATCGAATGTGGGGAATAAACGAAAGTTTTCGGTCAAAGATTACTCCTAAAAACTTCGATTCTTCCACAACAGGTAGCTGAGATCCATATAAATAAAGAATGGGATCATTGTGAATCCTTCTAAGTTTACAGAAATGAACACATTGTGTTTTTGACTTGGAAAATTTGAAACCATTGTTCGTAGCCCAGTCTTCAATTCTATTGATACACTGTTGAAGGTGTCTTTCAATTGTTCTCATGTTTTTAGAACGATAACATATTCCAATATCATCAACATATAAGGAACCATCCGTTTTACTGTCTAGGCAAGTTACAATGTTATTTATCTTTATATTGAACAAAGTAGTAGAGAGAATACTTCCTTGGGGAACACCTTGCTCTTGATCATAAAGATCAGATAAAAGTAGAACCTACACGAACTTGCATAGTTCTATCTTCAAGGAAGCTTTGAATAAAAACAGGCAATCTACCCTTAAGACCTAACTCATGTAAGTCTTTCAATATGCCATATCGCCAGGTGGTATCATACGCCTTTTCCAAGTCAAAAAACACAGCAACAACATGTTCTCTATTTACAAATGCATCTCGAATAAAAGTTTCCAGTCTGATTAAATGATCGTTGGTACTGCGTTCAGATCGGAAACCCGACTGAATTGGTGATATAAGATCATTCGATTCTAAGTACCAAACGAGTCTTTTGTTGATCATTCTCTCCAATGTTTTGCAAAGACAACTTGTTAAAGCTATCGGTCTATAATTTGTTGGTTCTGCGTGATCTTTACCTGGTTTAGGAATTGGTATTACAGTAGCCAAACGCCAGCTCTCGGGAAATACACCGGTTGTCCAAATGTCATTTAATATGTGTAAAAGTGTTAAAAGAGCGTTATCAGGTAGATGTTTTAGCATCTGATAATGTATTTCATCTGGTCCTGTAGCAGTGTCATGAGATTTGTTAATCGCTTCTTTTAGTTCTAATAAATTAAAGTGGCTGTTATATTCTTCGTTATTCGATGACTTAAAGTTAATTTTATTCTTTTCTTGATGTATTCTGGTCTTTTTGAACTTTTCTAAATAATTTCGAGATGATGAATTTTTCAAAAAGGTTTCTCCAAATGTATTTGCGATATCCTCTTTATTGGTTGCTTTCGTTTCTCTACAGGTGTTTAAATGTGTATAACTTGGTGATTTCACTTTTCCAGATATTTTCCGAACCATTTTCCAAACTTTTGTAATCGGTGTTTTATTATTCAGTTTTGACACGTATGATTTCCATGTATTTCGTTTAGAGGACTTTATAGTACGGCGGGCTTTGGCTCTTTGATTTTTCACGTTATTTAGATTTTCTTTAGTTGGATATTTGCAGAACTTTGATAAAGCATGTTTTCTTTGTCTTATGGCTTTCTTACAGTCGTCATTGTACCACGGATTGCTTTTCTTGGGGTTTGTCGAGGTCTTTGGAATACATGCATTAGATATTTCTGTGAGAGAAGAAGTAAAATCAGCAACAAGATCAGTGGAATTATCAAACTTTTCAATGTTTAAAAACTGATTACACAAAGAATTAAACTGTTCTCAGTTAGCTTTGTTTAGTTTCCATTTGGGATTATGATCTTCAACTGAAGAATTTATACTTTCAATCACAATAGGAAAATGATCACTTCCATGCTGGTCATCACATACAGACCAGTCGAAGTCGAGTAAAAGAGATGGATGGCAAAAAGAAAGATCCAAAGAAGAGAAAGTACCAGTTGCAGGATGAAGGTAAGTATGGGACTTATCATTCATCAGACAAAGATCATTATCAATGATCAATGATTTCGCCTCTATTATTATTTTTGTTACAACCCCAAAGCATATTGTGGCCATTAAAGTCACCTTATAATAAATATGGTGAAGGAAGTTGTTGCAGTAAAGAATCTAGATGCTGAGATTGTAACTTGAAGTTAGGAGGTATATAGACGGAACAAATAGTTATTTCTTTTTCTAAAGAAACTGGAACAGCTACAGCTTGCAGAGCTGTTGTTAGTTTTATTTCTCGTTGCGGACAAGAGGAATGAATCAAAATAGAACTGCCACCGGACGGTTTCTGACCATCTGTATAAAAATAATTATACAGATTGTAACCTTTAAATGTTATATTATCATCAGGTTTTAAGAAAGTTTCTTGAAGACAAAAAACTGATGGTCTTACTAGGGTTAAAAGTAATAAAATTTCATTGAAATTTGGTTTAAGGCCTCGACAATTCCATTGTATTATCTTATTTTTAAATTCCATGTTTAATTATAGATTGGAGAGATAAATATATATATATGTAAGATTGGAAACTATGGAGATGGAGGGAGAATGGGTGACCAAGACACCTTATCACTATTGCGAGAGTGATCAAGAGAGTCAACGAATTCCATTTCACTCTCATCACTCAGCGCATCAAATTTATTCTGAAGGCTAAGCTCGTCTCTTGATCCTTTCGGTTCTCTGTCTGAAGTAATTTGTTTCTTTGTTTTAGGCGGCTTATCTTTAGCATTAGATGATTTACTTGGAGATGACGGTTTGTTATTCATCTGACGTTCTCTCCGTTGCTGTTTCTGCCAGTCCTTGCGCAACATCTCTAGGGTAGCTTTTTTCAGGACTGGCTCTTCTTTCGACGCCTGCTTACCCTGACTAGGAGAGGATGCATTGTTTGGTTTTTCGGCCGCTGTAAGTTGTTTTGTTTGTGTTGCAGACGTGTGTTGTTTATTGTTTGTTTCAGACGTTTGTTCACCATTACTTCCTTCACGAATAATCACAGGATCCGTTTGTGTAGTGGCATCAGTTAACGATACATGTTTAACGGTAGGTTTAATCACACTGGCGTAACTAGATCCTGGAACAGGAGTAGGTGATTCTATAATTTTCCGCGCTTCAGGAAAAGAGATATGCCGTGTAAATTTTACTCTGAGTATTTCTTTTTCTTTATGCCAAATTTTACACTCCTTTGAGTTAGCATCGTGGTCTTCACCACAGTTGACACACTTGACTGGATTTTTACATTGACTCTCATGGTGTGTTGCCGGTTCGCCACATTTGGAACAGACGGGGTGGCTTTTACACCTATCTTCATGATGTCCGTACTGTTGGCAATTGAAACAGCGAAGCGGATTTGGGATGTAAACATCAACGCTAACTCTAAGGAATGCAACTTTAATTGTTGTTGGTAGGACTGGTGTATTAAACGTAAAAACAAATGTATTGGTATCTTTCAGTTGACCATCTCTTTTCACTCTAAAACGTTTCACAGCAGTAACTCCCTGAGATTTCATCTCATCCAAGATTTCTTGCTCACTACAACCCCTCAAGTCGGGGCAACGGATTACACCCTTTGAGGAGTTAAGTGAGCTATGGGGATAGACGCGAACATTCAAATTATGAAAGGTTTGTGTTCGGAGGATGTTTTCTGCATGAGCTTTACGTGAAACTTCAATTAGTAATTGGTTTGATCTTGTTAATTTTTTAATACTTTTTGGTTCGCCAGCAAGGCTTTGTAAAACTTTTTGGATTACGAAAGGAGAAAGTGATGTTATGCTGGTATTCTGTTCTGTAGCTTCTATGATGATAAAGCGCGGAAATGTCTGAGTTGTCGGAGGTAAAGGGATATTATCTGGTTCATTATCTGAATCATTTTCCGAAGAAAATACTGATGATTGGTTTGACTTTTTCCGTTTGTTTAACCCCATGATATCTTCAAAAGGCTTTCATCCTCCGTGCTCCCCACCCGCCATGGAGCCCAACAAGGGAACACTTAAACGGAGTGGATCTCCTACTCACAAGTGTTAGAGATACACAGAAGAGATACTCGTACAACTGAAATGCTGCACGATTGACCCGTTGAGCCGCCGCTTCCAGGAATGGAAAGTTTATAGAGTGAAGACAAATGGGCACACGGTCGGCATCAGAACGATACAAAAGAAAGGAAGAGAAAGGTAAAGATCCCAGAGCTGGCACGACCAGCCGATTGACTGTGCCGGGTCTACACAGCCACCCGTCTACACCGAAATCGAGGCCAAAGAGGTGTGTTGAAACACCTGGAGATCCCTGGGATGCTTCTCAACCTCCAGGATCCCTTCATCCGGCTTACGGGACGCCACCCACGGCAAACAGGTGGTACTTCCACTTAGCTCTTCGCAGAGGGGACATTCACTATCTCTCAGTGATGTCCCCCTTGAGAATTGAGCCCCGGGGCCACGACAAGGCGGGAAGATTTCCCGGAGGCGACGATTATTTAGGGATTGCAGAACAGAAAGGGAATCAGAAAAGATGATAAAATCTGTATTCCTAGACTGTTCAATATGATCCAAGGCTAAATCAATAGCTTTGATCTCCGCTGAAAAAATTGAGGCATTAGCAGGTAATCTACGTTTGTATGTTTCGGATGGAGCAACACAAGCAGAGCCAGCTGTGTCTCCATCCTTTGAACCATCAGTATATAAAGTCTCATAGTTAGAAAAGTCAGACAGCAGTTCATTAAATTTAGTTCGAAATACAAGAGGGTCAGTTTGAGATTTTTTATCAGTATGCAAAGAAACTAAAACACGTGGCTGAGTAAATGTCCATGGTGGCACATCTGGAACCTTAAACTGTTCAATTGTGTCTAAATCTACATTCATATTTTCAAATTCTGAAGAGATTCTAATGCCAAAGGAAGGAATCATGTTTGGTTTATTCTCAAATAATGTTTTATATTGTGGCCGAAAAACAGTTTCATACGTTGGATTTGATGGATTTGACTTTAGTTTAAGGGCATACTGCAGGGAGAGTTTAAGACGTCTATTATAAAGTGATTGTTCATTTGCCTCTGCTAAAAGACTCTCCGAGGGAGAAGTTCTGAAAGCTCCCAAGGCGAGCCGGAGTCCCTGATGATGAATGGGATCAAGCATTTCCAAATAAGATTTTCTAGCGGATCCATATATTATTGAGCCATAGTCTAGTTTGGACCGTATAATAGTTCTATAAAGATTAAGTAAAACTTTACGATCTGCTCCCCAGTCAGTATGGGCAACAACTCGTAGTAGGTTCAACGCTTTTTGACATTTTGCTTTAAGCTGTTTAATGTGTGGAATAAAGGAAAGCTTTTTATCAAAGATAACCCCTAGAAATTTATTTTCTTCTACTACAGGAATGGGTGTCCCGTCCAAGGTGAGCATTGGATCATCATGCGCTTTTCGAAGGTGACAGAAATGCATGCAAACTGTCTTAGATTTCGAAAATTTGAATCCATTTTCAGTTGCCCACGTTTGAATTTTATTTAGATTTTGTTGAAGCTGACGTTCAATAGTATGCATATTTTTTGACCGATAACAAATCAAAAAGTCATCTACATATAAGGAACAGTCAACACCAGGATTAAGACATTTAACAATATTGTTTATTTTTAGACTGAAAAGAGTAACAGACAAAATACTACCCATCTACATATAAGGAACAGTCAACACCAGGATTAAGACATTTAACAATATTGTTTATTTTTAGACTGAAAAGAGTAACAGACAAAATACTACCTTGAGGCACACCTTGTTCTTGATCATGTGCCTCAGACAAAGTTGAACCTACACGTACTTTGAATTCTCTATTAGATAAGAAGTTTTGAACGAATAGTGGCAATCGGCCTTTAAGACCTATTTCATGTAAATCATTCATTATACCATACTTCCAAGTTGTATCGTAAGCCTTCTCTAAATCAAAGAAGACAGCAACTAAGTGCTCCTTCTTGATGAAGGCGTCACGTATAAAGGTTTCTAATCTAACCAAGTGATCATTAGTACTGCGTTGGTGCCTGAAACCACTCTGAAATTCTGTTATAATATTATTTGTTTCAAGGTACCAAACGGGTCTTCCATTGATCATTCGCTCAAATGTTTTACATATGCAGCTCGTTAAAGCAATAGGACGGTAGTTGTTTGGGTTCGTATTATCTTTTCCAGGTTTTGGTATTGGGATTATCGTAGCTTCTTTCCAAGACTTTGGCACATTACCAGTTTCCCAAATGTCATTAAATGTTTTCAAAAGAACCGAAAGAGAAGAGTCTGGAAGATGTTTCAGAAACTGGTAATGGATATCATCAGGCCCCGGAGATGAATCATGAGCCTTTGAAAGAGCATCTTTAAGTTCCGAAAGAGAAAAAGATTGATTATAAGCTTCTGTGTTGTTAGATGAAAATTTTAGGTTCTGTTTTTCCTTCTGCTTTTTTATATTCCTGAATTTTGGACTATAATTTTCAGATGAAGAATTTTTCGAGAAAGCGTCAGCGAGAGTATTAGAAATATCTTTTTTGGAAGTAACTTTAGAATTATTTACATTTAAGTGTCCCAGTGAGCTGGATTTTCCTTTTCCCTGAATTTTACGAACCATGTCCCATACTTTCTTTATTGAAGTTCGAGAATTTAATTTGGAAACATACTGTTTCCAAGATTTTTTCTTTGATTCATTAATTGTTCGACGAGCTTTTGCACGGAAAACACGATAATTATTCAAATTATCATGTGTTGGGCGATTATTGAATTGTCGCAGTGCTCCTTTACGTTGTTGTATAGCAGTTTTACAGGCATCTGTAAACCAAGGCTTTTTAATCTTTTTTGATTTCGTTGATGTTTTTGAAACTGTTTCTTCTGCTATATTAATAAGAATAGATGCAAATGACTCAATCGGATCATCAGCCTCCTGGACTGTGTCTTCAAGAAGTCGACTTTCACAAAGAGTTTGAAACTGGGCCAAGTTAGCTTTATTTAGTTTCCACCTTGAAACCGGCTCATCAATATCTGGACCAATGTTATTTAGAAAAACAGGAAAGTGATCACTACCGCAGAGATCATCATGAACTTTCCAATCATAGTCCAAAAGAAGGGTGGGAGTGCAAATAGAGAGGTCTAAAGAAGTGTATGTACCAGTTGCTGGATGGAGATACGTAGGAGTTTTAGTGTTATACAGACAAAGTCCATTGTTGTCGATAAAATTTTCAATTATTCTGCCTTTGTCATTAATATCTTTGGAACCCCAAAGAATATTATGACCATTAAAATCTCCCAACAATATGAAGGGAGAAGGGAGTTGCGGAACAAGATCATCAAGCTCTTTTAGAGACAATCTCGAATTGGGAGGAACATATATAGAACAAATAGTTACTACGCAATGAAGAGTAATGGTAACTGCAACTGCTTGTAAATTCGTATGTAATTGTACCTGACTATGAGGAGTGTTATTGTTGACAAGTATAGAGACACCGCCAGCGGCTCTCTCATTATTTGTACTAAAGGTATGAAAAGAACTATAGTTTCTGATAAAAATGTTATCGGTGTCTTTTAGATGTGTTTCTTGAAGACACAGAGCAGCAGGCTCATAATCCTTCAGGAGTAGCAATGTTTCTTCATAGTTGGCTTTTAAGCCTCGACAATTCCACTGAATAATTCTGTTTTTCATTATCATTAATTATGAATATATATTGGAGCGAAATGGTTAGATCTATTCTTAGGAAGTAGGTATTCTGTTAAGTGTTCCCCTTGGGAGACAGGATGGGGATTCCTCCGCATCCATGTCCTCCAAGGCGGCCCACCTATTATGCTGCCTAATCGGATCATTAGATCCTTTCGGCTGTCTATCTGATTCAGGTACAGGTTTCTCCTTTACCTTTGGTTTAGGGTCAGGAGTCCTGTCTGAAGAGTTCTTGTTTGTTCTAAACGTGTCGTGAACAATCTTCTGTTATTTCTTGTCTGCTTTTTGTTGTTTTTCTTTTTCTTTCTGACTTAATCTTTCCGATGAGTCTCGTGTTGCCTCGGCAGATGCTTCAGTTGCTGCAACATTGTAAGACGAAGACTGGGGGGCTCCTGTGATAAGTACAGGGTCTGTTTGTGTCGTAGCATCGACTAATGATACCGTGACACCAGCAGTCTTCGTAATGCTAGCATAACTTTTACCTGGTGCTGCTGTGTAGCTGTCAACGATTTTCCGCGCTTCTGGAAACGATATATTCCTGGTGTACTTGACTTTGAGAATTTCTTTCTCAGTGTGCCAGGCCTGGCATTTTCGCGAATTGGCGGGGTGATCTTCCTGACAGTTGAAACATTTGGCTTGACGTTTGCAATCTGTTTCGTCCGCACAATGCTGCGGCTGACCACAGTTAGCACATATCGTTTCCTTTCTGCATCTGTCTTCGTGATACCCAAATACTTGGCACCGATAGTATCGCAGTGGGTTTGGAATGTAGGGATCAACGGAGACACGAAGAAATGCGACTTTTAATTGTTTGGGCAAAACTGATGTGTTAAAGGTTAATACGAAAGTGTTGGTGTCTTTGAGCGTCTCGTCTCGACGAACTTTAATACGACGGACTGCAACTACACCTTGCTCCCTCATATTTTCAAGGATCTCTTGATCGCTGACCCCTTTTAAATCGGGGCAGCGAACAACGCCCTTGCAAGTATTGAGGGAGCTGTGCAGTGCGACTTTCACTTCAAGGTCGAAAAACTTGGTAATACGCAACAGATTTTCTACGGATTTCTTGTTGACGTATTCGACCAGAAGGTCACCTGAGCGTAGCTTCTTTATGCTCTTTGGCACACCAGCGATGCCATGAAGCGCTTTTTCTATGACAAATGGAGACAAGCTCGACATTTGTCTTTCTTCCTTCGATGAGATGACTAAGAAGCGCGGAGTTGGAATAGACGTTGCGGATTGACTAAGTTCGTTCTCTGATGGGTCATCAGAGTCGGTGTCACGTGGCCGTTTCGAATTATGTTGAGAAGCTTTGGGGTTTGAAGTTGGGGGGGCCATGAGAATATAAAGAAAATAATTCATCTCCGGTGTTCTCCACCCGCCGTGGAGCCCAACAAGGGAGCACTTATAAAGAGTGGATATCCAAAACTCCAAGTGCTAGAGATACACTGAAGATATATTCGGATAGGACAGAATGCCTACACGATTGACCCCTCAGCCGCCGCCTTCTAGGAATGAAAACAGATGAGAAAAAGGGTTCATGGGCACATGGTCAGTATCAGAATGATACAAAGATTGGAAGAGAAAGGTAAAGTTGGTTCCCAGGGCATGGCACGACAAAGCCGATCGATCATATTCGGGCCCATATGACCTCCCGTCTAGTTGAAATCAGGGCCAAAGTGATGTGTTGCAGACTGGATACGTCGTAGGCAGTCTACTCAATCACCAGGATCCCTTCTTCCAACGACACGGGTCGCAGCTCACGGCAAACGAGCCGCCCCCTTTTAGACTGCCTTTTACGTCACGCAGAGGTATACGTCTGGCCTATTCTATCCCGGGACCAGCACGGGGCCAAAATTTTGTATTTTGCTAAAAATGTCATGGTTTAAAGCTCTCGACGAAAGATGAAGATTAGTGAAAAAATTAGTAAAATATGTCAAGCGGTTCTCGAGATATCTAAGCAATTACTGTTGCCATGGCAACCATTTTTAGGCCGCTCAAATTTTACATATTTTCATGACTTTTAAATGGAAAACGTGTCTGTCCTGAAGCAAGTATCAAATAGTTAACTGGTATGGTGTTTAGGACTAAATGTAATTGTCAGTCTCTGAACCTTCAGAGCACTAGCTACTGCACGTTGTTGAAACCATGACAACTGGAAGTACATATAGTCGGAGAAAAATAAAATTTGTGAAAATAGCTCTTTTTCAAATCGATGTTATTGAAAATGGCAGCCTGACCTGAATATATCATTAACATGTCTTCAAACAGCAATATAAGTACGGTACATAGCAAAAGCAATTAGTTGTAAACTTTCACTTACTACAGAATAAATGCACGTGCAGTGGGTGTCCCTGTCGCATTTACAATTTTACAGAAACAACTGTTTATTAGATTTCTTTACCCTAATTTCCACACTTTCAGTTTGAATTTGCTTATTAAACAAATAAAGAGTCGCATTTTTATCCCATCTTTGCAAATAACGGCGTAGAAATGTAGTGTTTGATATTGTTTCTATGGTTACGATGCATAAAAATGTGTTACATCAGTTCAAAACGAGTGAGTGATATAGATTTTACGGCACATCAGCACCAAAAGGGCTATTTCGCGCCGAAAACGCTATAAACGAAAACGTGTTATATGCATAAGGTCAGAAATGAATGCGCAATAGAAAAATGAATCAAGTCGGGTATGTTACGCCGATCAACGGCTAGCTTAAGACTGATAACATAAAACGAACTCTCGGCCTGCGAGATGAGTAAACACAAATTTAAATCTACTGTTGTAAAAATACCGCGACTTAACTAAACTATATTTTACTATATATGCCAATCTCTTTCAAAAATAGCCATCAGAGGAGATGGCAAATCCCCCGACCGAAGACCCCCATGGGCCTTGGTAAAAAGGGTGCACTTCAAAACACATATTAGTAATACATTGTCGTTCTTTTATGCTTCTGATTGACATTAACTGTTAACAGATGCATGATTATCTAACACTCAGACTAAAACAGTATGCTTGACTGCTAAGAAGAGGTAATATCTCAAACAGCCACCATATACACAAATGTATAGCATGCGATACATTCAACTTTCAAAATGTGTGAATAACTTCTAAAGTACAAGCCCTACAAACCTAATTTTGAGCTCTCTAGTAAGTGAATTTGGACAAAGAATCCAAATCTGGAAAAAAAAATATTTTTTTTTTTTGGGGGGGGGGGGGTGGGGGGTGCGGGAGGGGGCACGGGAATGTGGAGGGGTAAGAGAGAGTTAGGAACACTGATAAGATATCACAGCATGATCATCAATATTCTAAAAGGTTCATGGTTATTCAAATTCTGCAGCTGGCCAGGGTTATACAGTTATGGAGCAGAGACTCAAACAGCAGCTCAAACTACCAAAGGGAAATAATTCACTAGGTCTAAAAGCAAGAGTTATCATTCATGTATGAGACAAATTGTCATAACCTGTTCTGCATATCTGTGAAGTATCATGAAAATATTTCAAAAGGTATTCAAGCTATGGAGCGGACACTTAAAATCATCAAAGGGAAATAACTCCAAAAGTAAGAAAGCAAGAGTTGTCATTCTTGTTCTTGACACATCATCATGACCTGTTCTACATATCTGTGAAGTATCATGAAAATATTCCAAAAGATATTCAAGTTATAGAGCGGACACGAAATCACACCTAAAACCATCAAGGGGTAATAACTCAAAAAGTAAGAAAGCAGGAGTTGTCTTTCTTGTTCGCGACACATCGTCATGACCTGTTCTACATATCTGTGAAGTATCATGAAAATATTCCAAAAGGTATTCAAGTTATAGAGCGGGCACGAAATCATACCTAAAATGATCAAGGGGAAATAACTCAAAAAGAAAGAAAGCAAGAGTTGCCATTCTTGTTCGCGACACACCGTCATGACCTGTTCTACATATCTGTGAAGTATCATGAGAATATTCCAAAGGGTATTCTAGTTATAGAGCGGACACGAATCTGCCAAAAAATCACACCTAAAACTATCAAGGGGAAATAACTCAAAAAGTAAGAAAGCAAGAGTTGTCATTCTTGTTCGCGACACATCGTCATGACCTGTTCTACATTTCTGTGAAGTATCATGAAAATATTCCAAAGGGTATTCAAGTTACAGAGCGGACACGAATCTGCCAAAAAAATCACCAAAGGGGAGATAATTCAAAAAGTACAATAGCAAGAGTTACCATTCTTGTACGTGACACATCGTCATGACCTGTTCTACATAACTGTGAAGTATCATGAAAATATTCCAAAGGGTATTCAAGATATAGAGCGGACAAGAAAGTGTTTACGGACGGACGGACGGACAGACGGACGGACGGACGGACGCCAGGCTCATCGCTATATCCCCCGAACCATTCCAAAGGGTATTCAAGTTACAGAGCGGACACGAATCTGCCAAAAAATCACCAAAGGGGAGATAATTCAAAAAGTACAATAGCAAGAGTTACCATTCTTGTACGTGACACATCGTCATGACCTGTTCTACATAACTGTGAAGTATCATGAAAATATTCCAAAGGGTATTCAAGATATAGAGCGGACAAGAAAGTGTTTACGGACGGACGGACGGACGGACGGACGGACGGACGCCAGGCTCATCGCTATATCCCCCGAACCTTTCGGTCGGGGGATAAAAATGGCATGGTAAATTTTCTCAGAAAAGGGCACTTTAGCGCGTGAATTTTTCACAAAAAGGGCACTGTATATGCTTTCATACAAAGACCCTTGTTTTAATGGACAGGCTCATCGCTATATCCCCCGAACCATTCCAAAGGGTATTCAAGTTACAGAGCGGACACGAATCTGCCAAAAAATCACCAAAGGGGAGATAATTCAAAAAGTACAATAGCAAGAGTTACCATTCTTGTACGTGACACATCGTCATGACCTGTTCTACATAACTGTGAAGTATCATGAAAATATTCCAAAGGGTATTCAAGATATAGAGCGGACAAGAAAGTGTTTACGGACGGACGGACGGACGGATGGACGGACGGACGCCAGGCTCATCGCTATATCCCCCGAACCTTTCGGTCGGGGGATAAAAATGGCATGGTAAATTTTCTCAGAAAAGGGCACTTTAGCGCGTGAATTTTTCACAAAAAGGGCACTGTATATGCTTTCATACAAAGACCCTTGTTTTAATGGACATTAGCTTACAGAGATTAATACTGCTAATAAAGCATTAAATCATATCATTCTTTTCTTATTTATACCTGCAGTAGCATCTTGAAATGCAGTAAACATAATTAAGCAAATAGAGCCTGGATCTAACTTAACAAATAGAGCCTGCATATGATGATAATACATAAAAAAATTGCATCTGCTCTGTATTTTTTTTTTTTTTTTTGTGTCAAGCTACTCTTTTTTTTTCTTCTAAATATCAAGAAACATAAATAGCCTAAAACATTTCAATATCCTAATTATTATTACAATTTATATTTTGTTACATGTATTTATCATTATTGTCCTTTATTTATCTTTGTTTATTTATAATGGATTATCATTACTGTAGGTCTGTATTTGAAAAAAAAAATCTGGCACAGAATTGCCTCCCTTTAATTTCTGTTCATATCTGTTTCAGTTAGCTGTGTTTATCTTCTTCACTCAAGTGAGTTTTGTTTAAGGGTACTCAGATGTTGAATACTATTAAAAATATATACAATGAAGTTCATATTCTATTTTGGACACAAAAATCTGCATATACAAGACAGAAATATCAAACTTGCATAATATGCGTAATTATTTTTACACCAGAATTTATCAAACGTCTCGAATGTAACCAATATATAATACATATTGGAAAAAAGCCTTACGGGATGAACAACAAGTGAAGACGGTGATCAGCCTGCACATCTGTGGGTCCTATCAGTTTCCCAAATACAGTCCATGAATCCAAAGGAATCTAAAACTAGAACTGTCAGAAAATCTGACTATACCCCCGCTGCAGCGCTTCCAATGTATATGGGCTGTATGGAGAAAACAAAACATGGAGGAAAACTAATCTAACATGTATAAGCAGTCTATGCTGAATAGTTGCTGAGAACTCTGCTCTGAAAGTGTCATAATTCACTGTTAAGTCATTGACCAAATATGATCCTGCACATTGCTGAGAATTCTTTCACGAAAAAAACCAGTACTGAACGCATGGAGAGAAAGAAAAGTGAACAAATATAGGGAAGAACAAACAGGAGAAGGAGGAGTTCTCTATTCCATGATACAACTTGTCATTGCCTACCTATATACCATATTATCAACTTCCTATCCTATACTGTTGTGGAGATATCTTTGACAAAAAAGTTTGGAGAGAAAGAAAAATAGCCATCAGAGGAGATGGCAAATCCCCCGACCGAAGACCCCCATGGGCCTTGGTAAAAAGGGTGCACTTCAAAACACATATTAGTAATATATTGTCATTCTTTTATGCTTCTGATTGACATTAACTGTTAACAGATGCATGATTATCTAACACTCAGACTAAAACAGTATGCTTGACTGCTAAAAAGAGGTAATATCTCATACAGCCACCATTTACACAAATGTATAGCATACGATACATTCAACTTTCAAAATGTGTGAATAACTTCTAAAGTACAAGCCCTACAAACCTAATTTTGAGCTCTCTAGTAAGTGAATTTGGACAAAGAATCCAAATCTGGAAAAGAAAAAAAAATTTTTTTTTTGGGAGGGGGGGGGGGTGCGGAAGGGGGCACGGGAATGTGGAGGGGTAAGAGAGAGTTAGGAACACTGATAAGATATCACAGTATCACAGCATGATCATCATCATCAATATTCTAAAAGGTTCACTGTTATTCAAATTCTGGAGCTGGCCAGGGTTATACAGTTATGGAGCAAAGACTCAAACAGTAGCTCAAACTACCAAAGGGAAATAATTCACTAGGTCTAAAAGCAAGAGTTATCATTCATGTATGAGACAAATTGTCATGACCTGTTCTGCATATCTGTGAAGTATCATGAAAATATTTCAAAAGGTATTCAAGCTATGGAGCGGACACTTAAAATCATCAAAGGGAAATAACTCCAAAAGTAAGAAAGCAAGAGTTGTCATTCTTGTTCGCGACACATCATCATGACCTGTTCTAAATATCTGTGAAGTATCATGAAAATATTCCAAAAGGTATTCAAGTTATAGAGCGGACACGAAATCACACCTAAAACCATCAAGGGGTAATAACTCAAAAAGTAAGAAAGCAGGAGTTGTCTCTCTTGTTCGCGACACATTGTCATGACCTGTTCTACATATCTGTGAAGTATCATGAAAATATTCCAAAAGGTATTCAAGTTATAGAGCGGACACGAAATCATACCTAAAATGATCAAGGGGAAATAACTCAAAAAGTAAGAAAGCAAGAGTTGTCATTCTTGTTCGCGACACACCGTCATGACCTGTTCTACATATCTGTGAAGTATCATGAGAATATTCCAAAGGGTATTCTAGTTATAGAGCGGACACGAATCTGCCAAAAAATCAAACCTAAAACTATCAAGGGGAAATAACTCAAAAAGTAAGAAAGCAAGAGTTGTCATTCTTGTTCGCGACACATCGTCATGACCTGTTCTACATTTCTGTGAAGTATCATGAAAATATTCCAAAGGGTATTCAAGTTACAGAGCGGACACGAATCTGCCAAAAAATCACCAAAGGGGAGATAATTCAAAAAGTACAATAGCAAGAGTTACCATTCTTGTACGTGACACATCGTCATGACCTGTTCTACATAACTGTGAAGTATCATGAAAATATTCCAAAGGGTATTCAAGATATAGAGCGGACAAGAAAGTGTTTACGGACGGACGGACGGACGCCAGGCTCATCGCTATATCCCCCGAACCTTTCGGTCGGGGGATAAAAATGAAAAGATTTTCGCTGGTTCAACCGTGTCAAACAGTTGTTTCATACTGTTGACACGGAAAAACCTAGCACGCGTAATACGAAAATCCATGCAATCTAAAAGAAAATGTTTAACACTAAAAGGTTCCTGGCAAGGAATGCACAAAGGCGGATCCTCACCTTTCAACAGAAATGAATGAGTAATAAAAGTATGGCCGATTCTGATTCGAGCCAAAGTTACTTCTTCCTTACGATCAATTCTATAAGATGGTTGCCATTCACCAAGTGAAGGCTTGATAGAGTGAAGTTTATTAAAGACAGTAGCATTCCATGATATCTGCCACTTATCATGAAGATATGTATTTATGCAAGGTTTGATATCAGTGTAAGGAATTTTCAGATCAGAAATATGAAGAGTTAAAGCCGATTTTGCGGCAATGTCGGCCTTTTCGTTGCCTTTAATCCCAACGTGACTGGGAAGCCAACAAAATACAATGTTGTTTAGCTCAGATAAGTCATTATGTTTCAAGAGGATATCTAAAAGAAGAGGATTTTCAATATGGCGATTATTTAGGGATTGCATAACAGAAAGGGAATCAGAAAAGATGATAAAATCTGTATTCCTAGACTGTTCTATATGATCCAAGACTAAATCAATAGCTTTGATCTCCGCTGAAAAAATAGAGGCATTAGCAGGTAATCTACATTTGTATGTTTCGGATGGAGTGACACAAGCGGATCCAGCTGATATTCCATCCTTTGAGCCATCAGTATATAAAGTCTCATAGTGAGCGAAGTCAGAAAGCAGTTCATTAAATTTAGTTCGAAACACTAGAGGATCAGTTAGAGATTTTTTATCACTATGCAAAGAAAATAGAACACGTGGCTGCGTAGCGTCCAAGGTGGTACATCTGGAACTTTGAACTGTTCAATTCTGTCTAAATCTAAATTCATATTTTCAAATTCAGAGGCGATTCTAATGCCAAAGGAAGGAATCATATTTGGTTTATTCTCGAATAAGGTTTTATATTGGGGCCGAAAAACAGTTTCATACGTTGGATTTGATGGATTTGACTTTAATTTAAGGGCATACTGCAAAGAGAGTTTAAGACGTCTATTATAAAGTGATGGTTCATTTGCCTCTGCTAAAAGACTCTCCGAGGGAGATGTTCTTAAAGCTCCCAAGGCGAGCCAGAGTCCCTGGTGATGAATGGGATCAAGCATTTCCAAATAGGATTTTCTAGCGGATCCATATATTATAGAGCCATAGTCTAGTTTGGACCGTATAATAGTTCTATAAAGATTAAGTAAAATTTTACGGTCTGCTCCCCAGTCAGTATGGGCAACAACTCGTAGTAGGTTCAACGCTTTTTGACATTTAGCTTTAAGTTGTTTAATATGCGGAATAAATGAGAGTTTTCTGTCAAAGATAACACCCATAAATTTGTTTTCTTCAACTACAGGAATCGGCGTTCCGTCCAGATTAAGAACAGGATCAGATTAAGAACAGGATCATCATGCGCCTTACGAAGGTGACAGAAATGCATACAAACTGTCTTAGGTTCAGAAAATTTGAATCCATTTTCAGTCGCCCACGTTTGAATTTTGTTTATGTTTTGTAGAAGTTGACGTTCAATCGTATGCATATTTTGCGACCGATAACAAATCAAAAAGTCATCTACATATAAAGAACAGTCAGCACCAGGATTTAGACATTTAACAATATTGTTTATTTTAAGACTAAAAAGAGTGACAGACAAAATACTACCTTGAGGCACACCTTGTTCTTGATCGTGTGCCTCAGACAGAGTTGAACCTACACGTACTTTAAATTCACTGTTAGATAAGAAGTTCTGAACGAATATTGGTAATCGGCCTTTAAGGCCTATTTCATGTAAATCATTCATTATACCATACTTCCAAGTTGTATCGTAAGCCTTCTCTAAATCAAAGAAGACAGCAACTAAGTGCTCCTTCTTGATGAAGGCTTCACGTATAAAAGTTTCTAAACTAACCAAGTGATCATTAGTACTGCGTTGGTGCCTGAAACCACTCTGAAATTCTGTAATAATAATATTATTTGTTTCAAGGTACGAAACGAGTCTTTCATTGATCATTCGCTCCAATGTTTTACATATGCAGCTCGTTAAAGCAATGGGACGGTAATTGTTCGGGTTCGTATTATCCTTTCCAGGTTTCGGTATAGGGATTATCGTAGCTTCTTTCCAAGATTTCGGTACATTACCAGTTTCCCAAATATCATTGAACGTTTTCAAAAGAACCAAAAGAGAAGAGTCTGGAAGATGTTTTAAAAACTGATAATGAATATCATCAGGGCCCGCAGATGAATCATGGGCCTTTGAAAGGGCATCTTTAAGTTCCGAAAGACTAAAAGACTTATTATAAGCTTCTGTGTTGTTAGATGAAAATTTTAGTTTTTCTTTTTCTTTTTGCTGTTTGATATTTTTGAATTTTGGACTGTAATTTTCAGAAGAAGAATTTTTCGAAAACGCATCAGCGAGGGTATTAGAAATATCTTTTTTGGAACTAACTTTAGAATTATTTACACATAGGTGTCCGAGTGAGCTCGATTTTCCTTTTCCCTGAATCTTCCGAACCATGTCCCATACTTTCTTTATTGAAGTTCGAGAATTTAATTTGGAAACATATTGTTTCCAAGATTTTTTCTTGGATTCTTTGATGGTTCGACGAGCTTTTGCACGAAAAACACGATAATTTTTTTAATTATCATGTGTTGGACGATTATTGAATTGCCGTAGTGCTCCTTTACGTTGTTTAATTGCATTTTTACAATCATCTGTAAACCAAGGCTTCCGAACCTTTTTCGATTTTATTGATGTTTTGGGAACAGTTTCTTCTGCAATTTTAATAAGAATAGATGCAAATGACTCAATCGGATCATCAGCCTCCTGGACTGTGTCTTCAAGAAGTCGAGTTTCACAAAGGGTTTGGAACTGATTCCAGTTAGCTTTATTTAATTTCCATCTTGAAACTGGCTCTTCAATATCTTGACCAATATTATTCAGAAATATTGGAAAGTGATCTCTACCACAGAGATCATCATAAACCTTCCAATCATAGTCTAAAAGAAGGGTGGGAAAGCAGATAGAGAGGTCTAAAGAAGTGTATGTACCAGTTGCTGGATGTAGATACGTCGCAGTTTTAGTGTTATATAGACAAAGTCCATGATTATCAATAAAACTTTCAATAACTCTGCCTTTGTCATTAATATCTTTGGAACCCCAAAGGATATTATGACCATTAAAGTCTCCCAGTAAGATGAAGGGAGAGGGAAGTTGTGGAACGAGATCATCAAGCTCTTTGAGAGATAATCTCGAACTGGGAGGAATATATATAGAACAAATAGTGATTACGCGATGGAGAGTTATGCTTACTGCAACAGCTTGTAAGTTCGTTTGCAAAGGTATTTGACTATGAGGAGCATTATTATTGACAAAGATAGAGACACCACCAGCGGCTCTCTCACTGTTTGGTGAAAATGTATGAAAAGAGTTATAATTTCGAATGGAAATGTTATCGTTGTCTTTTAGATGAGTTTCTTGAAGACACAGAGCAGCAGGCTCATAATCCTTAAGGAGCAACAATGTTTCTTCATAATTGGCTTTTAAGCCTCGACAATTCCACTGTATAATTCTGTTTTTCATTATTAATAATTATGAATATATATTGGAGCAAAATGGTTAGATCTATTCTTCAGAAGTAGGTATTCTGTTAAGTGTCCCCCTTGGGAGACAGGATGGAGATTCCTCTGCATCCATATCCTCCATGGCAGACCACCTATTATGCTGCCTAATCGGATCGTTAGATCCTTTCGGCTGGCGATCAGATTCAGGTTTCTCCTTTCCCCGTGATTTAGGGTCAGGAGTCCTGTCAGTCGAGTTCTGTTTAGTTTTGTCGTGTTTCACAAGTGTGTCACGAACAATTTTTCTAGTTTTTTGTTTGCTTTTTGTTGTTTGGTTCAGTTATTCTTCGGCAGATGCTTCGTTTGATGCTACATTGTATGACGAAGACTGTGGAGCTGCTGTGATAAGCACAGGGTCTGTTTGTGTCATTGCATCAACGCATGACACTGTGACTCCCGCAGCCTTCGTTATGCTAGCATTACTTTTACCTGGTGCTGCCGGGTAACTTTCAACAATTTTTCGCGCTTCCGGAAACGATATGTTCCTGGTTTATTTGACTTTGAGAATTTCTTTCTCAGTGAGCCAGGCCTGACATTGCCGCGAATTGACGGGGTGGTCTTCCTTACAGTTATAACATTTGGCTGGATTTTTGCAATCAGTTTCATCAGCAGAATGCTGAGGCTGACCACAGTTAGCACATATTGTTTGTTTCTTGCATTTGTCCTCGTGATGCCCAAAACATTGACACTGGTAACATTGCAGTGGGTTTGGAATGTAGGGATCAACGGGGACACGAAGAAAGGCAACTTTTAATTGTTTTGGCAAAACTGACGTGTTGAAGGTGAAAACGAAAGTGTTTGTGTCTTTCAAGGTACCGTCTCGACGAACTTTTATCCTACGGACACCAATCACACCCTGTTCCCTCATGTTCTCAAGGATCTCTTGCTCGCTGACCCCTTTTAAATCAGGGCAGCGAACAACGCCCTTGCAGGAATTGAGGGAACCATGAAGGGACACTTTCACTTTAAGGTCGAAAAATTTGTCCAAGCGCAATAGATTTTCTATCTGCTTTTTATTGACAAACTCGACAAGCAGGTCACCTGATCGTAGTTTTTTTTATGCTTTTTGGCACGCCAGCTATGCCATGTAAAACTTTCTCTATAATGAAGGGAGAAAGACTTGACATTTGCCTTTCTTCTTTGGACGTAATGACCAAGAAGCGCGGAGAAGCTGCAGACATTGCCGGTTGACTAAGTTCAGTATCTGACATGTCGTCAGAGTCGTTATCACGTGGCCGTTTCGTTGTATGTTGAGAAGCTTTGGGGTTTGAAGTTGGGGGGGGGGGCATGAGAAATAAAGAAAATAATTCATCTCCCGCGCTCTCCGCCCGCCGCGGAGCCAAACAAGGGAGCACTTAAATGGAGTGGATATCCTAAACTCCAAGTGCTAGAGATACACTAGAGATATACTCGGATAGGACAGAATGCCTACACGATTGACCCATCAGCCGCCGCCTTCTAGGACTGGAAAAAGATATGAAAAGGTGTTCATGGGCACATGGTCAGTATCAGATTGATACAAAGATAGGAAGAGAAAGTAAAGTTGATTCCCAGGGCATGGCACGACAAAGCCGATTGATCATATTCGGGTCCATATGACCTCCCGTCTAGTTGAAATCAGGGCCAAAGTGATGTGTTGCAGACTGGCTACGTCGCAGGCAGTCCCATCAATCACCAGGATCCCTTCTTCCAACGACACGGGTCTCAGCTCACGGCAAACGAGCCGCCCCCTTTTAGACTGCCTTTTACGTCACACAGAGGGATAGGTCTGGCCTATTCTTTCCCGGGACCAGCACTGGCGAGTTCAAAACGACCCTACACCCATGTAACTAATATACAACTCTTAATTTGCAGTAGAATCGATATGGTTTTAATGTAGTTCAGTACTTGGTTTCCGTATCTCTAATGGTTTTCGTTTTTTTTCTTCTAATAAACAGATTTAAATGTGCTGCTAAGATACCCCACCCACTGTATATGCAATAGCAATATCGCCGTTTTGTGAAGAGAAAGTGTGTACAATTGTGAAAAAATACGTGATATAGAACTACACGATTAAGAACATTGTTTTTCTTACCAGTGAATTGTCGCTGATGTATACATAGTGTTGAGTGCGAATCGTAGTTTATATCTCGGCGGCGAGGCCGGAGTGAGTTAAGAAAAGCTAAATGTAAGAAACAAGCCGAAAAATCACACGCTCAACCAATAATAATTTCATACCAAAATGGACATTTTAAACATTTTTAATGGCACCACAAATGAACATTTAAATGGCAGACTGGAAAACGAAGAGTTAATGACAGGTTTGTAGTTTTATGGCCCTTTCAACAGTACTTAGGTCATGCAACAAGGCAAGGGTGATTTTTAAAGACTGTGTGCAATGGCACCCCGTGATTGAAAAAAAGAGATTCGAACAAGGACTGCTAGCTTAGCACGCAGGCGCTTCCCTCGCTAAGCTACAGAAAAGTGGATGAAATTAGATGGGACGAATAAATCACTCATGAGTAGTCGTATACTTAAGATGGCACCCCTATCAGGATTACCTAAATTACACGACTTTCTTGGCTATTCTAGAAGCCCCGGGTAGCACAGTAGGTTAAGGCCAGGCCTGCTGATCAAGTGGTTCGAGTTCGAGATCTGCTTGATGCATTAATCTTTCCAACCGCAAATTTGGCTCCACTGCACAGCTTTTCATACTCATCCCCCATCCCCCCACCCACACTTCCCACCATCCCCCAACCACATTCCCCAATCGTCCTGATATGACTGAAATACTGTTAAAAAGGACATAAAATCCAAATTCATTCATCCATCCATTTTAGCTGTTCTATGTAGTATGACGGTCATAGGTAACAAAACATTGCTTAAAATTTCAGTATCCCTCGGTGAACAGACGCTGTAGGCCTTAGTCACTTTCTGTCCTGAAAAAATGCCTCTTCTTGCGTATTCATTCAAAAAACATTATTTCAACATAAAATAAAGATAAGGCAAAACTATTGCTGCAAATAAAACGGTTTTACTCCGTTCTTCTATTTCGTGATTTCTGCAGACGTTTTGCTAGGGACAACTCTTGTCATCAAATGTACCGAATACAACTGCAACTGCAGTCTTGTTAAACGGACCTATTTCATAGATAAAAAAAGTCATGGCGAGCATTGTTGACAGTAATCTTATTCTTTCAAAGATACTATCTTTTATTATTAAAGATCATGGATACTACCTGTAGTGTTCGCAGATTTGTTATCGTCAAGGGAGGTAGATAATGCCAGTTTGAATTATCTTGCTTCCTACTATTTTACAGTATTGACACATTTCAAAGATGGATAACTTTTAAAGTTTTGCAAGTTTACACCTATTTTTTTTACTTTCTTTAACTTCAAACCTTACTCTATCATGCATATAATCGCCTCAATTTCAACTGTGACTGCCAGTTTTAGTTATCAGGCGAATAAAACACCAATTTTGTCACTGAAAATTGGGTCGATTTTTTCCAGTAAAAGCTCTGCCGTTGCTAATAAGGGACAGAAAACATTCATATCATGTTATCTTATTACATACGTATGTATTTTCAAACTATACATGCAAATAGGAATGGGATAATATTTGTTGTTTGATTTTTATCGAGGAAATATTATATACATGTCTCAATATTGATATTTTCAAAATGGATTCTTGGTTACCATGGAAACGGCCGAACGTTGACCTCTGAAAACTTGTGAAATACAAACAAACATGGTATATATCAATTTCCCAAAATTTGAGCCAAATCCGTAATTTTCGACTTTCCACGTTATTATGGGCCAATGCTCGATGTTTACAGTCAGCCTCTCTTAAAAACAGTTTGAAAAGAAAACTCCCGAGTACGGTAATATAGTGAAATGTGACAACTGTTTACCCGAAACATTAAAGTCTCCATAGTCCTATCAGCGGCAAAAACGCCTAAGCCCAAATTATTGTAAAAAGCTGTTCAACCGTCACGTTTGGTAATAAAATGTGGGTTGTTGTGCTTTTATTGAGTCAGATAACTATCAAAACGTAGATAAATCAAGTTTATGAAAAAATGGCAAATCGCTATTTCCTGTTCTGGTTTCCCGTCTAGCAATGCTATATAAACATAGGCGGGATAGTGATTGGGACTCCACGCCTGTACATTGTATTTTCACCATTTTATGAAATCGAAAGTAGGTCATTTTAGTCGCCAACTAAAATGACCCAAATATATTTTCAAACCCTTTTTATGTCAAACTCAAGGATGTTTTATTTTTTAAAAGCTGGCTAATCACGGTCATTTACAATTACGAAACTATAGCGAGAAGCTTGCAGCGATACCTCACGATAAAATTTTCTCATGCTGATAGAGCAATGGGGCCTTTAAGAACTAAAAAGAACTTGCTTGCGAATAAGACTATTGCTGCTGCCTCGACTGAATCTGTCAAAGAATGGACATTTTAGTGCCTTTCTGCTAAAAAGGCGATAACAGATAATGAATGCAAAAAGAGTTCTCTTTTCCGATTTATTGAAGCGCGAAGCGGAACACATTCGTAAGGTTTTGTAAAATTAAAACTTATATGATTTGCATTTAATTCATAAATGCAAATCATAAACCTGACTACATGTGGCAGGGAGTTCATAAGTAGTACTGTTTCGGCATTTAGCAGAAATGGAGTGTCTCGTTTCTCTCCGTCAATGACCTCGCTTCTGATAGGCTGGAGACCGGGCACGACAAATGCTTATGATTAATGGTATTACTGGCGTACGGTGAGAGAAAATTTTAATTCTATCCCACTATACTTCAAGAACCATGGATACATATCAGTAGGCATCGGGAAAGTGATTCACCACAATTGGAAGGCGTCCAGACCTGATACAATTTCCTAGTCAGTTCCAAATTCTCGTGTGCGAAAGGATTTCAAATGGAATAGCAGCTGGCAAGCTGTAGCAGATGATCTCCTGAAGGAAAGGCCTCTTAGATAGACAAAACTTGCAGACCTTGCGATCATACTCTACGCCATTTAGCATCGAATGCAGTATCCGGCAGTAGGCCCTTCTTCGTCGCTGTTGACTTTTATAAACACCATCTACCCTTCGTTTTCCAAAAATCTTGTCTAAAATACTACCCTGAAAAAACACGTGTGCCTTATATGCTCCAGTAAACATGCCCTCTGTGGAGGGTCTGACAACAGTGAACTGCGTAAATTCCATGACATTCAAAAGCTAAATCTAAAAGTGACGCTATGAACTCAACGGTTCCAAATAATTTTATAAGAGACCTGCAAAGAGCAGATTATTGCCTATATAGTTTGACTAGGATGAATACTGCAGTAATATCAGGGTAAATTTCCTCAATAATGTCCAATCCTAGGATAATCATATACTTTCTCCACTGCTTTTCAGAAGACATGTTATACTGCGTTGTCATGCCTGCAAATATTAGAAATCGAGACATAGGTATAAATTTTGCAAGTGATGATAGTTGCACATAAACTTTAGTTGAATTACTTTGTTTAGCTCTGTCTGCTGACAATAAGAAGATAAGCGAGACACAGCATCCTGCTGTTTTTTTTTCAAGTAACACGATGTATTGTTTTCAGTAAAACCAAGACCAAAGTTTTATATTACTTTTGTAAAGTACTTTATTTCTACTTTAGACTACTTCATGTGTTGTAGGTACGATATTAAGGAATACAGTCTTTAAGGCCACCTCGAAAACGCGGAAACCTGACTTAAAAGACAAAAATCTCATGTGTGTAAATTGAATGATATTTAGCAAGCACCAGTCGTTTACAAGCACACAGAAAGAAAAAATGATGATTTACAGTGAAATTTTTCAGAAGACATGTTATACTGCGTTGTCATGCCTGCAAATATTAGAAATCGAGACATAGGTATAAATTTTGCAAGTGATGATAGTTGCACATAAACTTTAGTTGAATTACTTTGTTTAGCTCTGTCTGGTGACAATAAGAAGATAGGCGAGACACAGCATCCTGCTGATGTTTTTTTTTCAAGTAACACGATGTATTGTTTTCAGTAAAACCAAGACCAAAGTTTTATATTACTTTTGTAAACTACTTTATTTCTACTTTAGACTACTTCATTTGTTGTAGGTACGATATTAAGGAATACAGTCTTTAAGGCCACCTCGAAAACGCGGAAACCTGACTTAAAAGACAAAAATCTCATGTGTGTAAATTGAATGATATTTAGCAAGCACCAGTCGTTTACAAGCACACAGAAAGAAAAAATGATGATTTACGGTGAAATGATACTTGATACCAGTATCAAGCGCCTGTTTCTAATGTTTCTAATAAATTAACCCATGGGCCTGAAGTTTGATCACCTCTAAAACGCGGAAACCTGACTTAAAAGACAAAAATCTCATTTGTGTAAATTGAGTGATATTTAGCAAGCACCAGTCGTTTACAAGCACACAGAAAAAAAGAAATGATAGAGTTACAGTGAAATGATACTTTATACCAGCATCAAGCGCCTGTTTCTAATAAATTGACCAATGGGCCTGAAGTTTGATCTTTAGCCAGCCATCGGGCTGTAAATAAGAAGGAAAGTTATTTGATAATTTGATAATTAAAATACAAATACAAAAAACAGTCACACCTCTTTTTCAGTTGTCCACTTTAAAGTTAAGAACTAAAAAGATCTTGCTTGCGAATAAGAAAATTGCTTCTGCCTCAACTGAATCTGCCGCAAGAATGATAATCCTCGTGCCTTTCTGCTAAAAAGGCACGAACGGAGATCAATGAAAAAAAGTTCTATTTTCCAATTTACTGAAGCGCAAAACGGAACACAGTAGAAAGGTTTTGTATATTGCTTATCATAAACCAGACTGCATGTGACGGGAGTTTATCAGTACTGTTTCGGCATTTAGAAGAAATGGAGTGTCTCGTATCGTGGATAACCTTCTGTATTTTGCTGCTGTGTGCTCTGGTCGTATTAATGTGCTCTTTCTAGTTTCTGACGATATGCGACATTAGCTAGGCTCATATTATGGCAAATATTTTTCTTCTCTAGTTCACCGACCAGTGTCCACACCGAACCTGGGCAAACTAGCAACCAGAAGCTTGTTTTAAAAGCGTGTTCACTGTCAACAAGCTGTTTGCTGTCCCTCTAGAACTTCTCTTTTAATAGGCCGGAGACTGAACACTACACATGTTTATGATTCATGGCATTACTGGCGAAAGGTGGGAGGAAATATTACCACTATCCTGCTAAATTTCAAGAACAGTAGGCATCGGGAAAGTGTTCCAACACAATTGAAACAAGGCCTCTTAATGACGCAAAACTTGCAGACTTTGGAGAAGGAAAGTATTTGATAATTAAAATATAAATACCAGTACAGAATTAAAATACAAATACCAGTACAGTTCTTCCTCTTGATCAAATATCCGCTTTAAACTTCAGAACTAAAAAGAACTTGCTTGCGAATAAGACTATTGCTGCTGCCTCGACTGAATCTGTCAAAGAATGGACATTTTAGTGCCTTTCTGCTAAAAAGGCGTGCTAAAAAGGCGATAACAGATAATGAATGCAAAAAGAGTTCTCTTTTCCGATTTATTGAAGCGCGAAGCGGAACACATTCGTAAAGGTTTTGTAAAATTAAAACTTACATGATTTGCATTTAATTCATAAATACAAATCATATATATATATATAATGATAAAAGTTTAGATCCTTTAAGAGCAAAGAAAACATTCATAAGTAAGAAGTTGGGCCATACCGCGGTTTCGGCTATTCAAGCCTCATCAGTGACCCTTTAAATCTCGCACAAGGAGCCAGAGGAAAAAAACAGTAAATTTGCAGGTTTAACATGGTAGTCGTCTCAAAGACTGATATAAGTCGAAAAATACCAAAATATTTCATACCATAAACCTGACTACATGTGGCAGGGAGTTCATAAGTACTGTTCCGGCATTTAGCAGAAATGGAGTGTCTCGTTTCTCTCCGTCAAGGACCTCGCTTCTGATAGGCTGGAGACCGGGCACGACAAATGCTTATGATTACTGGTATTACTGGCGTAAGGTGAGAGAAAATTTTAATTCTATCCCACTTTACTTCAAGAACCATGGATACATATCAGTAGGCATCGGGAAAGTGATTCACCACAATTGGAAGGCGTCCAGACCTGATACAATTTCCTAGTCAGTTCCAAATTCTCGTGTGCGGAAGGATTTCAAATGGAATAGCAGCTGGCAAGCTGTAGCAGATGATCTCCTGAAGGAAAGGCCTCTTAGATAGACAAAACTTGCAGACCTTGCGATCATACTCTACGCCATTTAGCATCGAATGCAGTATCCGGCAGTAGGCCCTTCTTCGTCGCTGTTGGCTTTTATAAACACCATCTACCCTTCGTTTTCCAAAAATCTTGTCTAAAATACTACCCTGAAAAAACATACGTGTGCCTTATATGCTCTAGTAAACAAGCCCTCTATGGCGTGGTCTGACAACAGTGAACTGCGTAAATCCCATGACATTCAAAAGCTAAATCTAAAAGTGACGCTATGAACTCAACGGTTCCAAATAATTTTATAAGAGACCTGCAAAGAGCATATTATTGCCTATATAGTTCGACTAGGATGAATACTGCAGTAATATCAGGGTAAATTTCCTCAATAATGTCCAATCCTAGGATAATCATATACTTTCTCCACTGCTTTTCAGAAGACATGTTATACTGCGTTGTCATGCCTGCAAATATTAGAAATCGAGACATAGGTATAAATTTTGCAAGTGATGATAGTTGCACATAAACTTTAGTTGAATTACTTTGTTTAGCTCTGTCTGGTGACAATAAGAAGATAGGCGAGACACAGCAGCATCCTGCTGATTTTTTTTTTCAAGTAACACGATGTATTGTTTTCAGTAAAACCATGACCAAAGTTTTATATTACCTTTGTAAAGTACTTTATTTCTACTTTAGACTTCTTCATTTGTTGTACGATATTAAGGAATACAGTCTTTAAGGCCACCTCGAAAACGCGGAAACCTGACTTAAAAGACAATCTCGTGTGTAAATTGAATGATATTTAGCAAGCACCAGTCGTTTACAAGCACACAGAAAGAACAAGAGGGCCATGAGGCCCTGAATCGCTCATCTGGGCAATTGGCAAGGTGGCTTTTTCTTATCATGTCTGAAATTGTCAAAATATGAGTCTTGAGTCAAAAGTCTAAGAATGACCATGACCGCTTGTACTCATAAATCTTCATGTACTCATTAAGACAACCATATACACCATTTTTAGGCCAAAATCTTCAAAAATTTCCACGAAATCTTATGTTCTAGCATTTTCCCATATTTGACCATGCCGCAAAAAATGTCAAGGTAAACCCAAGGTCACCATTTGAACAGTCTTGCTACTAACCAAGTCTCAAGGCCATAGGTGTTTTAGTTCTGGAGAAGAAAAATATTAAAGAATTATACCATAAGAGGTAGTGGCGGCCATGTTGGTCATGTGACCTGGACCGTTTGAACAAATTTTATTCAATCAACCCCTGGAGGCTCTATATGAAATGCGTTTACAATTGGCCCTTTGGCTTTTGAGGAAATGGTTAAAAATGTCAAAATATGAGCGATCTGGATCCAAGGTCAAGCAATGACCTTGGCCTCTTGTACTCATAATTCTTCATGACCTCATTAAGACAACTGTATATACCAATTTTAGGCCAAAATCTTAAAAACTTTCCATGAAATCTTATGTTCTAGCATTTTCCCATATTTGACCTTGCTGTAAAAAAAGTCAAGCTCAACACAAGGTCATAATTTGAACAATCTTGATAGTACTCAAGTACCCAAAGCTACATTCCAAGTCTCAAGGCCATCGGTCAATTGGTTCTGGAGAAGAAGATTTCTAAAGGTTTTTACCATATATGGGCATAGTGGCCATGTTGGTCATGTGACCAGGACAGTTAGAAAAAAAATTCATTCCCTCTACCCCTGGTGGCTCTATAAAAAGTTTGGTCACAATTGGCTAGGCGGTTTTTGAGGAGATTGTTTGAACCTGTCAAAATATGAGAGTTCTGGGTCAAAGGTCAAAGAATGACCTTGACCTCTTGTACTCACAAATCTTCTGTACCCATTAAGATGACTGTATATACCAGATTTTAGGCCAAAAATCTTCAAAACTTATCATGAAATCTCATGTTCTAGCATTTTCCCATATTTGACCATGCCGTAAAAAAGGTCAAGGTCAACACAAGGTCATAATTTGAAAAATCTTGATAGTACTCAAGTACCCAATGCTACATAGCAAGTCTCAAGGCCATCGGTCAACTGGATCTGGAGAAGAAGATTTTTAAAGGTTTTTATCATATATGGGCGTGGTGGCCATGTTGGTCATGTGACCTGGACCGTATAAATAAATTTTTGTTCCCTCAAGCCCTGAAGGCTCTATATGAAATTTGGTTTCAATTGGCCCAGTGGCTTTTGAGGAGATTGTTAGAACTTATCAAAATATGAGAGTTCAGGGTCAAAGGCATTAAGATGACTACAGATACCAATTTTTAGCCCAAAATCTTCAACAATTTCCAAGATATCTTATGTTGTAGCATCTTGCCATATAAAAGCATAAGGAAGCAAATTTGACCTTACCGTTAAAAAGGTCAAGGTCAACCCAAGGTCATAATTTGAACAATCTTGGTAGTACTCGCGTACCCAATGCTACATATCAAGTTTCAAGGCCATCGGCCTATTGGTTCTGGAGAAGAAGATTTTTTTAGGTTTTTACTATATATGAGCATGGCGGCCATGTTGGTCATGTGACCAGGACCGTTTGAACAACTTTTCGTTCCTAAGGTCCCAGGAGGCTCTATATGAAATTTGGTTAGAATCGACCCAGCGGTTTCAGAGGAGAAGTCATTTGAAATTGTGGACGGACGGACGGACGACGACGGAGCCTTACCATCCTATAAGCTCCCCCGGAGCCGCTGGCTCAGATGAGCTAAAAACTACAGTGAAATGATACTTGATACCAGTATCAAGCGCCTGTTTCTAATGTTTCTAATAAATTGCCCAATGGGCCTGAAGTTTGATCACCTCTAAAACGCGGAAACCTGACTTAAAAGACAAAAATCTCATGTGTGTAAATTGAATGATATTTAGCAAGCACCAGTCGTTTACAAGCACACAGAAAGAAAGAAAGGATAGAGTTACAGTGAAATGATACTTTATACCAGTATCAAGCGCCTGTTTCTAATAAATTGACCAATGGGCCTGAAGTTTGATCTTTAGCCAGCCATCGGGCTGTAAATTCGAAGGAAAGTATTTGATAATTAAAATACAAAAAACAGTCACACCTCTTTATCAGTTATCCACTTTAAAGTTAAGAACTAAAACGATCTTGCTTGCGAATAAGAAAATTGCTTCTGCCTCAACTGAATCTGTCGCAAGAATGATAATCCTCGTGCCTTTCTGCTAAAAAGGCACGAACGGAGACCAATGAAAAAAGTTCTATTTTCCAATTTACTGAAGCGCAAAACGGAACACAGTAGAAAGGTTTTGTATATTGCTTATCATAAACCAAACTGCATGTGACGGGAGTTTATCAGTACTGTTTCGGCATTTAGAAGAAATGGAGTGTCTCGTATCGTGGATAACCTTCTGTATTTTGCTGCTGTATGCTCTGGTCGTATGAATGTGCTCTTTCTAGTTTCTGACGCTATGCGACATTGGCTAAGCTCATATTATGGCAAATATTTTTCTTCTCTACTTCACCGACCAGTGTCCACACCGAACCTGGGCAAACTAGCAACCAGAAGCTTTTTTTAAAAGCGTGTTCACTGTCAACAAGCTGTTTGCTGTCCCTCTAGAACTTCGCTTTTATTAGGCCGGAGACTGAACACTACACATGTTTATGATTCACGGCATTACTGGCGAAAGGTGGGAGGAAATATTACCACTATCCTGCTATATTTCAAGAACAGTAGGCATCGGGAAGTGTTCCAACACAATTGAAACAAGGCCTCTTAATGACGCAAAACTTGCAGACTTTGGAGAAGGAAAGTATTTGATAATTAAAATACAAATACCAGTACAGTTCTTCCTCTTGATCAAATATCCACTTTAAACTTAAGAACTAAACAGAACTTGCTTGCGAATAAGACTATTGCTGCTGCCTCGACTGAATCTGTCAAAGAATGGACATTTTAGTGCCTTTCTGCTAAAAAGGCGATAACAGATAATGAATGCAAAAAGAGTTCTCTTTTCCGATTTATTGAAGCGCGAAGCGGAACACATTCGTAAGGTTTTGTAGAATTAAAACTTATTTGCATTTAATTCATAAATGCAAATCATAAAAGTAAAAAATATGCAAAGACCAGGAACTGAAACAATCAAAATACAAATCCAGCCCTCAAACCATAGTTGGAAACAACTAAGATTACAAATAATCAAGATACAGAGAACATATGGCCAACCGAGTGAGCAGCTTGTTCCCAAAAGGTGGCCACTCAGCAACCCGAACCGAACCAAAAATAATAAGAACATACATAAGGTAAAACATCACAGAAACTCTGACACCAAAAACGGGCAATAGAGAACCCAACAGAACCACCGCCTTGGAACGGTCAGTAATGAATTACTGGGGGGCTTAAATCGATTTTACAGGCCCAACCTCACCCTCAGTTTCTGAAGTGGTACAAAACATTTAGTCGGTTGTTCGGTTCGCATGATAACCCTCTAACTCGTCAATGAATCATCACGGTAAACACATAAATCAAATTTCAACACCATGAAGAAGCAAAGACGAGGACTCAACAGATACAACGGGCCGTCTGACAGGTGGAGATCCCTGGCCTGCCAAACAACCCCACTGGAAGTCTGAAGCAAAAGAAGGTCACCAGTTGAGCCCCGGTGGACCAAGCAACAGACAAAAAGGCTCCGGTCCCAACCAACTAAAATATATAGCTTTAGGTCGGGGCCATCATAGAGTCTGACGCCCGATCCCCCGGTGTGCAATTAAAGAGTGCAGCAAAGTTATTAACCGTGATTGGGTTAATCACTAAGCATGCAGACTGTCGCATAACATTTAAATTATAACCAATACGTTTGTGACGTATTATAATTTTTCGGAATTGATCAGAAAAATCAGTCCTACCCTTAATCTTTTTGAATTTGTATACTAAGTCACCATAAAATTCTGGTTCCGATAGGCCTTGGTGTAAAAGAAATTTTAATCCGACATCAAATTTTGAAACCAATTCATGCTGTCTGCGATAGAATTTAGAAAAAGCCTTTCTAAGCTTATGATACCGATAGCCCTGTTGAAGAAGTTTAGCAGTTAAACATTTATTACGAGCATTAAAGTCATCTACATGACTATACACTCTAGCAAATCTTATAAGTTGAGAAATATACACTCCATAAGAGGGACGACGTGGAACGTCACCATCCAAAAATGGAAAATTAACTATATCAAAGTCAAAGTCATCACGTTTATCATAAATTTTAGAAGATACAAAACCGTTAGAAATAGAAATATGGAAATCCAAAAAGGGGGCCACGGTATCTGAAAAATTAGCTTTATTCAATTTAAGTTCAGGTGGGTAAATTTGGTTGACCATGCTGTCAAAATAAGGATTATCAATATTCAGAAGATCGTCTAAATATCTAGAGGTTGAGTTAAATGCCTCAATGATATCAGCTTGATTATCAACAGAAAGAGAAGTCATGAAATAACAAAATAAAATCAAATCGGCCACAAGAGGAGCACAATTTGTACCCATCGGAATACCAACAATTTGTCTGTATAACTTATTACCAAATCTGATGTAAATATTATCTAAGAGGTATGATAAGGCGTAATATACATTCTGACATGACCAACGTTCATATCCTCTATATATTTTACGGTCAGTAGAAGTGAAAAACGCTTTCTTATCGTTACAGGCAATATAAAGGGTATCTTCATTTTTGGAGAACTTTTTGAAGGCCCTCTCAATCAAATCAACAAGTTTTTCCTTTATTAAATTATGGGGTAAAGTGGTATAAAGAGTAGAAAAATCATAAGTGGACAAACTAGTCGCACGGAACCCCCTTGACTTTAGTTTACTAAGTACCTCACCAGCATTTTTTATAGACCAAAACATATTTTTCCCTGACCTCTCATACACTGTCTCATAGTACCAAATGACACGAGATTTCACAGCAGTGAGGCAAGAAGTTAATAATTTAGATAATTCTGTAGTAGTACAAGAGCTAGAGGTGGCAATGAATCTAGCTTTATACGTTTTTTTGTGAAGCTTAGGTAACCAATACATCGTAGGAAGCCTGTCTTGGCGTTCCTTAACGTTCACAGCAAACTTATACGGCAAATCATTTGAGTGGCTATTAACGACAGTCTTCTCATCTGTAAAAGTCTCTTCGTAAGCCGTGGTGCCATTAAGTTCCTGCTTCAAAGTGTTAATATAGTGCAACCGACAAACAACAACAATGTTGTTTGCGGCCTTGTCAGCAGGAACCAAAACATACTTCCTATGAAAATCCTGGATACCCTGCTTCAAATATCTAAAGGAAGATTTAGGCTTAGGAGGTAAAAGATTAGTATTGTGCGAATAAAACTTTATACGTTTATCCACAATATTAAAGAGACTTAGTTTCCATTTCTTTAAAGCGTTACTTTCAACACCCTCTCGTTTACACCAACGATTACCAAAATCATTTAATGCAGATGCAATTTCTTCCCTACATCTGTTGAAATCGATATGGGAAGGGAATCTATACTTAGGACCCTTAGAAACAATGTTACGAATTCTAGAATCCGGGATGATCTTCAAATTTCCAGTCACAACATGACCTGCTGATGGGTAAATAAATTTGGAATCTTTACAATCTCATGAATCAGGAGTATTAGCATCGATGTCAAGATCAGACACAAGTTTATTGAAATTAAATATGATACTTCTAATCGGTTGGTTATACTTATAACAAATCATAAACCTGACTACATGTGGCAGGAAGTTCATAAGTACTGTTTCGGCAGTTAGCAGAAATGGAGTGTCTCGTTTCTCTCCGTCAAGGACCTCGCTTCTGATAGGCTGGAGACCGGGCATCGGGAAAGTGATTCACCACAATTGGAAGGCGTCCAGACCTGATACAATTTCCTACTCAGTTCCAAATTCTCGTGTGCGGAAGGATTTCAAACGGAATAGCAGCTGGCAAGCTGTAGCAGATGATCTCCTGAAGGAAAGGCCTCTTAGATAGACAAAACTTGCAGATCTTGCGATTCATACTCTACGCCATTTAGCATCGAATGCAGTATCCGGCAGTAGGCCCGTCTTCGTCGCTGTTGGCTTTTATAAACACCATCTACCCTTCGTTTCCAAAAATCTTGTCTAAAATACTACCCTGAAAAAACATACGTGTGCCTTGTATGCTCCAGTAAACATGCCCTCTGTGGCGTGGTCTGACAACAGTGAACTGCGTAAATCCCATGACATTCAAAAGCTAAATCTAAAAGTGACGCTATTAACTCAACGGTTCCAAATAATTTTATAAGAGACCTGCAAAGAGCATATTATTGCCTATATAGTTTGACTAGGATGAATACTGCAGTAATATCAGGGTAAATTTCCTCAATAATGTCCAATCCTAGGATAATCATATACTTTCTCCACTGCTTTTCAGAAGACATGTTATACTGCGTTGTCATGCCTGCAAATATTAGAAATCGAGACATAGGTATAAATTTTGCAAGTGATGATAGTTGCACATAAACTTTAGTTGAATTACTTTGTTTAGCTCTGTCAGGTGACAATAAGAAGATAGGCGAGACACAGCAGCATCCTGCTGATTTTTTTTTCAAGTAACACGATGTATTGTTTTCAGTAAAACCAAGACCAAAGTTTTATATTACCTTTGTAAATTACTTTATTTCTACTTTAGACTTCTTCATTTGTTGTACGATATTAAGGAATACAGTCTTTAAGGCCACCTCGAAAACGCGGAAACCTGACTTAAAAGACAATCTCGTGTGTAAATTGAATGATATTTAGCAAGCACCAGTCGTTTACAAGCACACAGAAAGAACAAGAGGGCCATGAGGCCCTGAATCGCTCATCTGGGCAATTGGCAAGGTGGCTTTTTCCTATCATGTCTGAAATTGTCAAAATATGAGTCTTGAGTCAAAAGTCTAAGAATGACCATGACCGCTTGTACTCATAAATCTTCATGTACTCATTAAGACAACCATATACACCATTTTTAGGCCAAAATCTTCAAACATTTCCACGAAATCTTATGTTCTAGCATTTTCCCATATTTGACCATGCCGCAAAAAATGTCAAGGTAAACCCAAGGTCACCATTTGAACAGTCTTGCTACTTACCAAGTCTCAAGGCCATAGGTGTTTTAGTTCTGGAGAAGAAAAATATTAAAGAATTATACCATAAGAGGTAGTGGCGGCCATGTTGGTCATGTGACCTGGACCGTTTGAACAAATTTTTATTCAATCAACCCTGGAGGCTCTATATGAAATGCGTTTACAATTGGCCCTTTGGCTTTTGAGGAAATGGTTAAAAATGTCAAAATATGAGCGATCTGGATCAAAGGTCAAGAAATGACCTTGGCCTCTTGTACTCATAATTCTTCATGACCTCATTAAGACAACTGTATATACCAATTTTAGGCCAAAATCTTAAAAACTTTCCATGAAATCTTATGTTCTAGCATTTTCCCATATTTGACCTTGCTGTAAAAAAAAGTCAAGCTCAACACAAGGTCATAATTTGAACAATCTTGATAGAACTCAAGTACCCAAAGCTACATACCAAGTCTCAAGGCCATCGGTCAATTGGTTCTGGAGAAGAAGATTTCTAAAGGTTTTTACCATATATGGGCATAGTGGCCATGTTGGTCATGTGACCAGGACAGTTAGAAAAAAATTTCATTCCCTCTACCCCTGGTGGCTCTATAAAAAGTTTGGTCACAATTGGCTAGGCGGTTTTTGGGGAGATTGTTTGAAACTGTCAAAATATGAGAGTTCTGGGTCAAAGGTCAAAGAATGACCTTGACCGCTTGTACTCACAAATCTTCTTGTACCCATTAAGATGACTGTATATACCAGTTTTTAGGCCAAAAATCTTCAAACATGAAATCTCATGTTCTAGCATTTTCCCATATTTGACCATGCCGTAAAAAAGGTCAAGGTCAACACAATGTCATAATTTGAACAATCTTGATAGTACTCAAGTACCCAATGCTACATACCAAGTCTCAAGGCCATCGGTCAACTGGTTCTGGAGAAGAAGATTTTTATAGGTTTTTATCATATATGGGCGTGGTGGCCATGTTGGTCATGTGACCAGAACCGTATAAATAAATTTTTGTTCCCTCAAGCCCTGAAGGCTCTATATGAAATTTGGTTTCAATTGGCCCAGTGGCTTTTGAGGAGATTGTTAGAACTTATCAAAATATGAGAGTTCAGGGTCAAAGGCATTAAGATGACTGCAGATACCAATTTTTAGCCCAAAATCTTCAACAATTTCCAAGATATCTTATGTTGTAGCATCTTGCCATATAAAAGCATAAGGAAGCAAATTTGACCTTACCGTTAAAAAGGTCAAGGTCAACCCAAGGTCATAATTTGAACAATCTTGGTAGTACTCGCGTACCCGATGCTACATATCAAGTTTCAAGGCCATCGGCCTATTGGTTCTGGAGAAGAAGATTTTTTTAGGTTTTTACTATATATGAGCATGGCGGCCATGTTGGTCATGTGACCAGGACCGTTTGAACAACTTTTCGTTCCTAAGGTCCCAGGAGGCTCTATATGAAATTTGGTTAGAATCGACCCAGCGGTTTCAGAGGAGAAGTCATTTGAAATTGTGGACGGACGGACGGACGACGACGGACGACGGAGCCTTACCATCCTATAAGCTCCCCCGGAGCCGCTGGCTCAGATGAGCTAAAAAATGATGAGTTACAGTGACATGATACTTGATACCAGTATCAAGCGCCTGTTTCTAATGTTTCTAATAAATTGCCCAATGGGCCTGAAGTTTGATCACCTCTAAAACGCGGAAACCTGACTTAAAAGACAAAAATCTCATGTGTGTAAATTGAATGATATTTAGCAAGCACCAGTCGTTTACAAGCACACAGAAAGAAAGAAAGGATAGAGTTACAGTGAAATGATACTTTATACCAGTATCCAGCGCCTGTTTCTAATAAATTGACCAATGGGCCTGAAGTTTGATCTTTAGCCAGCCATCGGGCTGTAAATACGAAGGAAAGTATTTGATAATTAAAATACAAATACAAAAAACAGTCACACCTCTTTATCAGTTATCCACTTTAAAGTTAAGAACTAAAAAGATCTTGCTTGCGAATAAGAATATTGCTTCTGCCTCAACTGAATCTGTCGCAAGAATGATAATCCTCGTGCCTTTATGCTAAAAAGGCACGAACGGAGACCAATGAAAAAAGTTCTATTTTCCAATTTACTGAAGCGCAAAACGGAACACAGTAGAAAGGTTTTGTATATTGCTTATCATAAACCAAACTGCATGTGACGGGAGTTTATCAGTACTGTTTCGGCATTTAGAAGAAATGGAGTGTCTCGTATCGTGGATAACCTTCTGTATTTTGCTGCTGTATGCTCTGGTCGTATGAATGTGCTCTTTCTAGTTTCTGACGCTATGCGACATTGGCTAGGCTCATATTATGGCAAATATTATTCTTCTCTACTTCACCGACCAGTGTCCACACCGAACCTGGGCAAACTAGCAACCAGAAGCTTTTTTTAAAAGCGTGTTCACTGTCAACAAGCTGTTTGCTGTCCCTCTAGAACTTCGCTTTTATTAGGCCGGAGACTGAACACTACACATGTTTATGATTCACGGCATTACTGGCGAAAGGTGGGAGGAAATATTACCACTATCCTGCTATATTTCAAGAACAGTAGGCATCGGGAAGTGTTCCAACACAATTGAAACAAGGCCTCTTAATGACGCAAAACTTGCAAACTTTGGAGAAGGAAAGTATTTGATAATTAAAATACAAATACCAGTACAGAATTAAAATACAAATACCAGTACAGTTCTTCCTCTTGATCAAATATCCACTTTAAACTTAAGAACTAAACAGAACTTGCTTGCGAATAAGACTATTGCTGCTGCCTCGACTGAATCTGTCAAAGAATGGACATTTTAGTGCCTTTCTGCTAAAAAGGCGATAACAGATAATGAATGCAAAAAGAGTTCTCTTTTCCGATTTATTGAAGCGCGAAGCGGAACACATTCGTAAGGTTTTGTAGAATTAAAACTTATTTGCATTTAATTCATAAATGCAAATCATAAAAGTAAAAAATATGCAAAGACCAGGAACTGAAACAATCAAAATACAAATCCAGCCCTCAAACCATAGTTGGAAACAACTAAAATTACAAATAATCAAGATACAGAGAACATATGGCCAACCGAGTGAGCAGCTTGTTCCCAAAAGGTGGCCACTCAGCAACCCAAACCGAACCAAAAATAATAAGAACATATATAAGGTAAAACATCACAGAAACTCTGACACCAAAAACGGGCAACAGAGAACCACAACAGAACTACCGCCTTGGAACGGTCAGTAATGAATTACTGGGGGGCTTAAATCGATTTTACAGGCCCAACCTCACCCTCAGTTTCTGAAGTGGTACAAAACATTTAGTCGGTTGTTCGGTTCGCATGATAACCCTCTAACTCGTCAATGAATCATCACGGTAAACACATAAATCAAATTTCAACACCATGAAGAAGCAAAGACGAGGACTCAACAGATACAACGGGCCGTCTGACAGGTGGAGATCCCTGGCCTGCCAAACAACCCCACTGGAAGTCTGAAGCAAAAGAAGGTCACCAGTTGAGCCCCGGTGGACCAAGCAACAGACAAAAAGGCTCCGGTCCCAACCAACTAAAATATATAGCTTTAGGTCGGGGCCATCATAGAGTCTGACGCCCGATCCCCCGGTGTGCAATTAAAGAGTGCAGCAAAGTTATTAACCGTGATTGGGTTAATCACTAAGCATGCAGACTGTCGCATAACATTTAAATTATAACCAATACGTTTGTGACGTATTATAATTTTTCGGAATTGATCAGAAAAATCAGTCCTACCCTTAATCTTTTTGAATTTGTATACTAAGTCACCATAAAATTCTGGTTCCGATAGGCCTTGGTGTAAAAGAAATTTTAATCCGACATCAAATTTTGAAACCAATTCATGGTGTCTGCGATAGAATTTAGAAAAAGCCTTTCTAAGCTTACGATACCGATAGCCCTGTTGAAGAAGTTTAGCAGTTAAACATTTATTACGAGCATTAAAGTCATCTACATGACTACACACTCTAGCAAATCTTATAAGTTGAGAAATATACACTCCATAAGAGGGACGACGTGGAACGTCACCATCCAAAAATGGAAAATTAACTATAATATTATCAAAGTCAAAGTCATCACGTTTATCATAAATTTTAGAAGATACAAAACCGTTAGAAATAGAAATATGGAAATCCAAAAAGGGGGCCACGGTATCTGAAAAATTAGCTTTATTCAATTTAAGTTCAGGTGGGTAAATTTGGTTGACCATGCTGTCAAAATAAGGATTATCAATATTCAGAAGATCGTCTAAATATCTAGAGGTTGAGTTAAATGCCTCAATGATATCAGCTTGATTATCAACAGAAAGAGAAGTCATGAAATCTCTTTCATCATAACAAAATAAAAACAAATCGGCCACAAGAGGAGCACAATTTGTACCCATCGGAATACCAACAATTTGTCTGTATAACTTATTACCAAATCTGATGTAAATATTATCTAAGAGGTATGATAAGGCGTCACATACATTCTGACATGACCAACGTTCATATCCTCTATATATTTTACGGTCAGTAGAAGTGAAAAACGCTTTCTTATCGTTACAGGCAATATAAAGGGTATCTTCATTTTTGGAGAACTTTTTGAAGGCCCTCTCAATCAAATCAACAAGTTTTTCCTTTATTAAATTATGGGGTAAAGTGGTATAAAGAGTAGAAAAATCATAAGTGGACAAACTAGTCGCACGGAACCCCCTTGACTTCAGTTTACTAAGTACCTCACCAGCATTTTTTATAGACCAAAACATATTTTTCCCTGACCTCTCATACACTGTCTCATAGTACCAAATGACACGAGATTTCACAGCAGTGAGGCAAGAAGTTAATAATTTAGATAATTCTGTAGTAGTACAAGAGCTAGAGGTGGCAATGAATCTAGCTTTATACGTTTTTTTGTGAAGCTTAGGTAACCAATACATCGTAGGAAGCCTGTCTTGGCGTTCCTTAACGTTCACAGCAAACTTATACGGCAAATCATTTGAGTGGCTATTAACGACAGTCTTCTCATCTGTAAAAGTCTCTTCGTAAGCCGTGGTGCCATTAAGTTCCTGCTTCAAAGTGTTGATATAGTGCAACCGACAAACAACAACAATGTTGTTTGCGGCCTTGTCAGCAGGAACCAAAACATACTTCCTATGAAAATCCTGGATACCCTGCTTCAAATATCTAAAGGAAGATTTAGGCTTAGGAGGTAAAAGATTAGTATTGTGCGAATAAAACTTTATACGTTTATCCACAATATTAAAGATACTTAGTTTCCATTTCTTTAAAGCGTTACTTTCAACACCCTCTCGTTTACACCAACGATTACCAAAATCATTAAATGCAGATGCAATTTCTTCCCTACATCTGTTGAAATCGATATGGGAAGGGAATCTATACTTAGGACCCTTAGAAACAATGTTACGAATTCTAGAATCCGGGATGATCTTCAAATTTCCAGTCACAACATGACCTGCTGATGGGTAAATAAATTTGGAATCTTTACAATCTCATGAATCAGGAGTATTAGCATCGATGTCAAGATCAGACACAAGTTTATTGAAATTAAATATGATACTTCTAATCGGTTTGTTATACTTATAACAAATAAACCTGACTACATGTGGCAGGGAGTTCATAAGTACTGTTTCGGCAGTTAGCAGAAATGGAGTGTCTCGTTTCTCTCCGTCAAGGACCTCGCTTCTGACAAATGCTTATGATTAATGGTATTACTGGCGTAAGGTGAGAGAAAATTTTAATTCTATCCCACTTTACTTCAAGAACCATGGATACATATCAGTAGGCATCGGGAAAGTGATTCACCACAATTGGAAGGCGTCCAGACCTGATACAATTTCCTACTCAGTTCCAAATTTTCGTGTGCGGAAGGATTTCAAATGGAATAGCAGCTGGCAAGCTGTAGCAGATGATCTCCTGAAGGAAAGGCCTCTTAGATAGACAAAACTTGCAGATCTTGCGATTCATACTCTACGCCATTAAGCATCGAATGCAGTATCCGGCAATAGGCCCTTCTTCGTCGCTGTTGGCTTTTATAAACACCATCTACCCTTCGTTTTCCAAAAATCTTGTCTAAAATACTACCCTGAAAAAACATACGTGTGCCTTATATGCTCCAGTAAACATGCCCTCTGTGGCGTGGTCTGACAACAGTGAACTGCGTAAATCCCATGACATTCAATAGCTAAATCTAAAAGTGACGCTATGAACTCAACGGTTCCAAATAATTTTAAAAGAGACCTGCAAAGAGCATATTATTGCCTATATAGTTTGACTAGGATGAATACTGCAGTAATATCAGGGTAAATTTCCTCAATAATGTCCAACCCTAGGATAATCATAAACTTTCTCCACTGCTTTTCAGAAGACATGTTATCTGCGTTGTCATGCCTGCAAATATTAGAAATCGAGACATAGGTATAAATTTTGCAAGTGATGATAATTGCACATAAACTTTAGTTGAATTACTTTGTTTAGCTCTGTCTGGTGACAATAAGAAGATAGGCGAGACACAGCAGCATCCTGCTGAATTTTTTTTTTCAAGTAACACGATGTATTGTTTTCAGTAAAACCAAGACCAAAGTTTTATATTACTTTTGTAAATTACTTTATTTCTACTTTAGACTTCTTCATTTGTTGTAGGTACGATATTAAGGAATACAGTCTTTAAGGCCACCTCGAAAACGCGGAAACCTGACTTAAAAGACAAAAATCTGATGTGTGTAAATTGAATGATATTTAGCAAGCACCAGTCGTTTACAAGCACACAGAAAGAAAAAATGATGAGTTACAGTGAAATGATACTTGATACCAGTATCAAGCGCCTGTTTCTAATGTTTCTAATAAATTGACCAATGGGCCTGAAGTTTGATCACCTCTAAAACGCGGAAACCTGACTTAAAAGACAAAAATCTCATGTGTGTAAATTGAATGATATTTAGCAAGCACCAGTCGTTTACAAGCACACAGAAAGAAAGAAAGGATAGAGTTACAGTGAAATGATACTTTATACCAGTATCAAGCGCCTGTTTCTAATGTTTCTAATAAATTGACCAATGGGCCTGAAGTTTGATCTTTAGCCAGCCATCGGGCTGTAAATAAGAAGGAAAGTATTTGATAATTTGATAATTAAAATACAAATACAAAAAAAACAGTCACACCTCTTTATCAGTTATCCACTTTAAAGTTAAGAACTAAAAATATCTTGCTTGCGAATAAGAATATTGCTTCTGCCTCAACTGAATCTGTCGCAAGCAAGAATGATAATCCTCGTGCCTTTATGCTAAAAAGGCACGAACGGAGACCAATGAAAAAAAGTTCTATTTTCCAATTTACTGAAGCGCAAAACGGAACACAGTAGAAAGGTTTTGTATATTGCTTATCATAAACCAGACTGCATGTGACGGGAGTTTATCAGTACTGTTTGGGCATTTAGAAGAAATGGAGTGTCTCGTATCGTGGATAACCTGTATTTTGCTGCTGTGTGCTCTGGTCGTATGAATGTGCTCTTTCTAGTTTCTGACGATTTGCGACATTAGCTAGGCTCATATTATGGCAAATATTTTTCTTCTCTAGTTCACCGACCAGTGTCCACACCGAACCTTGGCAAACTAGCAACCAGAAGCTTGTTTTAAAAGCGTGTTCACTGTCAACAAGCTGTTTGCTGTCCCTCTAGAACTTCGCTTTAAATAGGTCGGAGACTGAACACTACACATGTTTATGATTCACGGCATTACTGGCGAAAGGTGGGAGGAAATATTACCACTATCCTGCTATATTTCAAGAACAGTAGGCATCGGGAAAGTGTTCAAACACAATTGAAACAAGGCCTCTTAATGACGCAAAACTTGCAGACTTTGCGATTCATACTCTACGCCATTTAGCACCGAATGCAATATGCGGTAGTAGGCCATTCGTGGTTGTTGGCTATTATAAATCACATCTAAACTTCGTTTTCCCAAATTCTTTTCTAAAATACTACCCTGAAGAAAGCATACGCGTGCCTGATAATGGATATGTTACAGTAAAGATGCCCTCCGTGGCGTGGTCTGACTACAATCTACATGGTGCTATTAAGTCAATTGTTCCGTATAATATTGTTAGAGATCTGCAAAGAGCATATCATTATCGCTTATATAGTATGACTAGGATAAATACTGCAGTAGTATCAGGGTATAGTTCCTGTATATTGTCAATCCTATGAAAGGCATAAACTTTCTCTTGCTTTTGGGGGCGGTTGGGTGGTGCGATGGTGTTGCGTGTAATTTCCAGTGCCGGGGCGTCCTACTGATTTAGATAATAGTAGGGCAAGGTGCGGGTAGGCGTTGTTTTGGCCTTTTTTTTTCTCTCGTCTATTATTTGTCTTCTTTCCCTCTCTCTGGGAGACGGCCGATATAGACTAAAACACTTTCTCAAAGGGCCGTTAAACCCCCCAAAAAATCAATCTCCAGACTGAGTGCTTTTCTAAGACATATTATACTGCGTTGTCATGCCTGCAAATACTAGAAATCGGGATTTAGGTATTATTTTTTGCAAGTGGTGATTGTGGCACATAAACTAACGTTAATTGGTTTGCTCTGACTGGTGACGATAAGAAGAGAGGCGAGACACAGCATCTGATGAAAGTTCATCAAGTAAGATAAGATGCATTGTTTTCAGTAAAACCAAGACCATTTTGTTTTATATTTCTACTGAAACTACTTTATTTCTATATTTCTACTGTAAACTACTTCATTTCTTGTAGGTACGATATTTCGTTGGAATTACTAGTTAAGGAATGCAGGCAAACCTGCCTTAAGGTCCAGACTAAGGTCCAGACTCTATAAGGCAAAAACCTGTCTTAAGAGACAAAAATCTCATCCGGAATTAAAACTTATGTATATTGAACTATATTTAGCAAGAACCATGGATACATGTCATGGATACTTCTCAAGAACCATGGATACATGTCAGTAGGCATCGGGAAAGTGTTTCATCACAAATGATAGGCGTCCAGACATAATGATCCCATTTCCTGGTCAGTTCCTTATTTTCGTGTGCATAATGATTTCAAATGGAATAGAAGCTGGCTACATGTCAGTAGGCATCGGGAAAGTGTTTCATCACAAATGATAGGCGTCCAGACATAATAATCCCATTTCCTGGTCAGTTCCTTATTTTCGTGGCAAAATGATTTCAAATCGAATAGAAGCATGCCAGCTTCTATCAGACCAGATCTTGCACTTGAGTGCAAGTTCTTGTTTCCGAGTGCAAGAAGTTGCAGTCACCATAAAAAACATTATTTGAATATAATTTGATATAAATTGAAAAGGTTATGAAACAAAATTATTTTTCGGAACTTGTGTTATGTTTTTTGTTGTTGTTTTTTTTCTCTCTCTTTTTATGTAATTTTTATGTGATTAATTTAAATTCAGTAATATATTATGTTTATTAATTACATTATACATAGCTCTTTTAGATGTTGTAATGGCGCTGAATCTTTTCATTTACATGTGACGATTCGTTCTTGGAAGTTGTTTTTAAGTAAATAAATAAATAAAAAATAAATAAAGTTTTGCCCATCACTGCTTAGTTTCGCAGTATTCTACGTTTCGATCTGAAAAAAAAGATTCTAAATGTCTATTTAATAAATGTTAGCTAGAAAACAATAATAATCTTGAAATTATCATTTTTGCTTTACTAATATTTTACTATGTGATTTGGAACGGAACTGCTGCGTCTGCATCAAAATAACGCAAATCACACAGCACAATATGCAATAAGTTGAAAAGAAAAATAATGATAGAGTAAATAAATCCATATATCTAGGCTAAAATAAAATACGTTTGTTTGTCCTTACCCGACCGACCCGAAAAAAGCCACCCCCTGCCCCCTCAAAAAAATGGTCCTTGGTATCGAATCTTTTGTGCTAACCGAAAAATACATGTATATGAACAAGAATTCCGCGGAATGCGGGGTCTCGCCTGTCAGCGCTTATGATCTAAACGCGAAAAATCGACAAAGTTTACGCCGCCGCCGACGACACCGGAAAAGCAATACATAAGTCTCGCCTCTGCTTCGCAGGCGAGACAAAAATGGTGTTCTTGAACGTCTATTTATATTTTTTACCAGTTTGGCTCTTTTTTCTGTAAACATATCAGTAAGGAGAAGAACTATATAAGCCATTTGCTTCCGTTCGTATCCTTCTATACAGATATTGACACAATATACATGTATATATATATATTTAAAATTGAATGTCTGAAAAACAAACATATCAGTAGTATCGTAATCTGATGGCCTTATATAGAAACACAAGTAGTAAGATAATTTGAAGGCTTGTTAGACATTGGAATTTCCTGCAGATGAATCTAGTAGAGAATTGCTTTACAGTAAAACTATGTTGCACCTTGCTAAAGGTGCGACAATTAAAAGTGTTGTGCGGAGACCGGAGGCTTGGCAAATTCTACAGGTCAACTTTCACTTGGTTATTTACAGGGCTACGCAAACAGTAACCAGTGGCGATATGCATTCATTCGTCAGAGTTTTTAGGATACCGGAGGCTGGGCAAATTCTACAGGTCAATTTTCACTTGGTTATTTGCAGGGCTACGCAAACAGTAACCAGTGGCGATATGCATTCATTCTTCAGAGAGTTTTGAGGAGACCGGAGGCTGGGCAAATTCTACAGGACAATTTTCACTTGGTTATTTACAGGGCTACGCAAACAGTAACCAGTGGCGATATGCATTCATTCTTCAGAGAGTTTTGAGGAGACCGGAGGCTGGGCCAATTCTACAGGACAATTTTCACTTGGTTATTTACAGGGCTACGCAAACAGTAACCAGTGGCGATATGCATTCATTCATCAGAGAGTTTTGATTAATTGATTGATTGATTGTTTTGGGTTTAACGGTCTTTTGAGATAGTATTTTCAATCCGTATATCGGGCCGTCTCCCAGAGAGGGAGAACGAAGAGAAATGATAGACGAGAGAAAAAAATGTCCAAACAACCCCCACCCACACCTACTGCAAGCACAGCAGGCCCTTGCCCTACAACGGTCCAAATCAGTTGCCCCGGCACTGGAAGTTACACACAGCACCATCTCACCATCCGACCACCTCCATCTTCAGAGAGACAACATACATTAATGTTTACGGTAAAATGTGTTACATACACAAGGAAAACTATCCAGCAGGCACATGATGTCAAAAAGACGCCTTACTGACGTCCATGCGACGTAATCACCGTCATTATGACGTTTTTTTTTCTACGTCGTGTGCCCGCTGGGTACCTTTGCATTAAGCGATATACCTCCCTTCTAATAGGGATACACTAAATGAAAAACAAAATTAATGCTCTTGAGGAGAAATTTCTTTTTTTTAAAAGTAACCCCATTGGTTTAAACAATACTTATTCAATGTAAATTACATAATTACAAGAAAAAAAAACAGTATAACACGGTACAGGATCTGATGGTAAGCGAAACGCTTGTATTAAAGTCATCTCCTGAACATGCTGAAGTAACCCCATTGATGTAAGGTTTAGGCCTATTTTACTGGTGTATTACCTTAAATGTAGAAAGACATGATTTGATATTGAAACAGTTTAGTCTGGTGTATCCTTTTACCTTAAATGTAGAAAGACATGATTTGATATTGAAACAGTTTAGTCTCAATAAAATGACGTTAAATCAAAGCACAGTTTTAGCTTGTTTTGAATTCTGTGTTCTGCTTAAAGTGAAACAGTTTAGCGTTTTTTGCCTGATTAATAAATAATAAATCAAATAAACCATATTTATTATACTTACTCATATCAAAGAAGCAAGGCTTCGTGTCTTTACTTCTCCCTAACAAGTATTCAGGAAAGAAGACGTAATGAAAATTTAGCCCAATACCAAATCAGCTGCGACGCGACAAAACCAACAATGTGGTTGTGCGCCCAGCGCAGACTCAGATCAGCCTGGGCATCCGCCCAGTCTGATCAGAGTCTTCGATGTCCGCATGAAGCTGGCTTAGACCCTTAGCTACCATTTGAGCTCTTAACAAAGAGTCTAATAAAACTGTGTGGATGCCAAGGCTGATCTGAGTCTGCGCTGGGCGCACAACCACATTGTTGGTTTTGTCGTGTCGCGGCTCAAACGCTGAACTACCATGAAAATTCTTAGTGCAGACAGAGATTGGAGAGGAGCAGTCTGATTATACTCTACCTGCATCTTTTGGGCGCATTTCTCATTTTAGGACAATTACAGTAATTAGTTGAGGTGTCTAAATCTTTAGAACTATTACGGTTGAGGTGTCTAAATCTTTAGAACTATTACGGTACCACTTAGCTGACATCCCAGATATTTAGATTATCTCCCCTAGCAATGAATATCGCTTATTCTTGTGTGTTTTGAGGCACAAAAACTGTTTAAAAGAAATACACTTTCTTGAATCGTAACGACAAATTTAGGACTATGGCTAGACAACAAAAAAACCAGTCACAAGCCTGGCGGAAAAAAATGTTCTCGAAAGTGACTTTCAGATCTTTGTGCAGTTTCTCTGAAATACTTTCGCATTTGAATGGTCGATTCCCCATTCAAATTTGAATTTAGAAACTGTTTCCTATTCTATGTGGAGCCTATGAATAGCCACAGGAGCTTCATTCGATCATGATTGATTGATTTGATGTTTAACGTCCACGGTAAACACCTATGGTCATGTTGGGATGGCCAGTTAACCCTAACCGCACTATTCCTGGGCAGGCATAGACCTAAGCGGTTAACCAGTACTAAATGCACATACTTTCGCCAGTAACTGACAGGAAGGAGAAACGAAAGTATGTGGCCAGACCGGGTTTCGAACCCAGGACCTCTGACTTGTGAGTCAGGTGCCCTACCGAATGCGCTACGCGGCCCGGCGCTTCATGCGATCAGCGAAGGCTTTTATCAGACAGCGCCTGTGCGCAGGCTGATCTGAGTCATTGCTGGTGGCCCGTGCCACTTTGTTGGAATTCGTAAGAGGCGGCTCAATTTTGAACAAACTTGGTAAGAAAGCGTCCATACCAAAAAATAAGGTGGTTAAATAAACTAAACCTTTTTATTTCAAATTTTATCGACAACATAAAGACCCATGAACGGTTTTCGGTAGACCGTTTTTATAATTTTTGTTGTTTTCGGTGAAAACAGACGCACGATTAGCATTACACCATATTGGAGAATGTTCTATTATTTAATCTACACGTTAGAAATTTTCGATCGTCTTTCCACTTTTAGTCACATTTTTGGGGGTCCAGTTCAGTTCAATTCTCCTTACGACGTTTCCCAAGTGGCTCAGCGGTACGTAACCATTTTTCGGGGCGCAATACTCTTTTGTGATATACTGTTGTAAGCCCAGTGGGCGGTGACTTATGACGACTCTTCATTCACAGGCACAGTGTTCACAGGTAACTTCATTTCAGTTCAGTTCAATTCTCCTAACGACGTTCCCCATGTGGCTCAACGGTACGAAACCATAGTTTCACGCACTTGGCGTCGTGTGTCCGTCCAATCACAGGTAACTATCAAATACACGCCTTCATATACGAGCCAATCAAATAAGTCTGCTGAAAGCTGGTCAGCCAATGAAGCTTGACGAATCATATTGTATTTGCATATACCGTAATATCGGTAAGGTAGTAACATATTAAATTGATGATATTAAAATTAACGCCAGCGAATATTTAGGAATAGCGCAAATGTTTCTCCTTTGTGCAATATGCATTTAAAAGAGATATCGCCCGATTATTGATATGGGATAATAGTGTTAATAAAGTTGCATTATACTGGAAGTACATTATTTAAGTTATTTTAACATTATCAAACAGCCAAGAAACGCACAATTATGATGAATATGTTTTAATATTGTATCATATTGGAAATAAGTTGATAAATTTAGACCGGCTGTGGTCAGTTTGGTTTAAACAGTATTTTATTTTCCATTAACTACATACATATACATAATATTCAAATCAGTAGATTATAGGATCTGACTGGTCAGATTGAGGAAGGTGGTCAACTGTGTGATAAGTACCATCATCTGATAAATCTGAACGATTTGATTTTTTTTCTTTCGTTATTTTGCCATCATTCCCGTATACGTTATTAATATTGTGAAACGTGACAATTGCTAAACCGGGACAAAAATAATTTGCATTAATTTTATTATTGGATTTTATTATTATTACTCATTATTATTAATCTATTTCATAAACGAAATATCTAAGCACAACAGAAATACTTTTATAAACATTGTTTTTCTCAGGTGTAATAAAATGTGTGCAACAAACAAGTATTACCTAATTACACGGCAAAAATTACCGGAAAGCAACCTTTAAAAAAGTTTAGAGATGACTAGGTCTTTCTGTAAAGGATCTGCGGGAAAATTTCCTAAAGTTTCTTGACAACCATTTACCGGCCGTTTTATATTATTTTTATTGCCATTAATTTTTATACCTTTTGTTCAGATTTTTTAGATCATTTTATGGGATGCTGTTATATTACAAAATTTGGAATGCTACTAAGTCCACATAAGAAAATATTAGAAACATTAATTCCAAAAACATGTGAATGGAATGTTACGAAATCTGCAATCAGAACCTAGAATTATTCATTTTCTTTGTGTATTTTTCCTTTTATGTACATTTAGTTTTGAGCAATCTACGCTTGGAGCAGAAATAAGACAACTAACACAATTTTTCATTTTTACAGCCTTTATTTTACATAGCTCTGTTAATGTAATGCTTCGAAACTAGAAATTAAGCAGGGTCGACTTTTCAAACTCAAACTTATGTTGATAGTGTACGTAATGCATGTCGTACTCAGAAGATGGTCCTCATAAGCCTTGGGCTTTCGATCAAATCCTGGTCTATTTTTCTGCAACTTGTACTCAGTATTTGGTGAATTAAAATACTGTTTAAACCAATACATGCCGTAATTAAACCTTGTGATAGGCGGACGGAGAGGCGGATGGACGGAGAAATGGACGGAATAACTGTTCTCTAATTGATAATGAAACTCAATACAAAAAATAAAAGTTACTATCATTATTGCTAAATTCTTTCCCGAGAATTTTCTCTCATATTTCTGTTGTGCATCAATATTTCGATTATGAAATATATTAATAATAATTATAATAATGATAATAATAATATCGAATAATACATGGAAATAGTTAAAGGCCCCATAGCTCTATCAGCATGAAATATTTGGTCGTGACGTATCGCTGCAAACTTCTCACTACAGTTTCGCCAATGATTATTATCGTGATTGGCCGGCTTTGAAAAATCAAAACGTCCTTGAGTTTACCATAAAATAGATTTGAAAAAATAACTAGGTCATTTTAGTTGCCTACTAAAATGACCTACTTTCGATTTCAAAAGCTATATTTCATGGTAAAAACACAAGGTACAAGAGATAAAAATACAAGGTACAGGCGTTTTACACTTGATAAAAATACAACGTACAAAAATGTTAAGCAAGGATCCCATTGATTGTGCCGCGGTTGCATTATTTCATTGCTCAACGGGGAACCAGAGACAAAAACCGTATTTTTATGGAGAAACTTATCATTTTTCCAAAATACCTTGTTCCTTCTCTTTTGCCAGTTATATGATACAAAAAAGCACATCAACTGAAATATTTTCATTAATTCTGAAGGTTGTACAGGTTTCATAATGATTTGTATTTTGACGATTTTTATCATTTGTAGGACTATGGAGACTTTAAAGACTGTATTCCTTAATATCGTACCTACAACAAATGAAGTAGTCTAAAGTAGAAATAAAGTAGTTTACAAAAGTAATATAAAACTTTGGTCTTGGTTTTCCTGAAAACAATACATCATGTTACTTGAAAAAAAACATCAGCAGGATGCTGTGTCTCGCCTATCTTCTTATTGTCACCAGACAGAGCTAAACAAAGTAATTCAACTAAAGTTTATGTGCAACTATCATCACTTGCAAAATTTATACCTATGTCTCGATTTCTAATATTTGCAGGCATGACAACGCAGTATAACATGTCTTCTGAAAAGCAGTGGAGAAAGTATATGATTATCCTAGGATTGGACGTTATTGAGGAAGTTTACCCTGATATTACTGCAGTATTCATCCTAGTCAAACTATATAGGCAATAATATGCTCTTTGCAGGTCTCTCATAAAATTATTTGGAACCGTTGAGTTCATAGCGTCACTTTTAGATTTAGCTTTTGAATGTCATGGAATTTACGCAGTTCACGGTTGTCAGACCACGCCACAGAGGGCATGTTTACTGGAGCATATAAGGCACACGTATGTTTTTTTCAGGGTAGTATTTTAGACAAGATTTTTGGAAAACGAAGGGTAGATGGTGTTTATAAAAGTCAACAGCGACGAAGAAGGGCCTACTGCCGGATACTGCATTCGATGCTAAATGGCGTAGAGTATGATCGCAAGGTCTGCAAGTTTTGTCTAAGAGGCCTTTCCTTCAGGAGATCATCTGCTACAGCTTGCCAGCTGCTATTCCATTTGAAATCCTTCCGCACACGAGAATTTGGAACTGACTAGGAAATTGTATCAGGTCTGGACGCCTTCCAATTGTGGTGAATCACTTTCCCGATGCCTACTGATATGTATCCATGGTTCTTGAAGTATAGTGGGATAGAATTAAAATTTTCTCTCACCTTACGCCAGTAATACCATTAATCATAAGCATTTGTCGTGCCCGGTCTCCAGCCTATCAGAAGCGAGGTCATTGACGGAGAGAAACGAGACACTCCATTTCTGCTAAATGCCGAAACAGTACTTATGAACTCCCTGCCACATGTAGTCAGGTTTATGATTTGCATTTATGAATTAAATGCAAATCATATAAGTTTTAATTTTACAAAACCTTACGAATGTGTTCCGCTTCGCGCTTCAATAAATCGGAAAAGAGAACTCTTTTTGCATTCATTATCTGTTATCGCCTTTTTAGCAGAAAGGCACTAAAATGTCCATTCTTTGACAGATTCAGTCGAGGCAGCAGCAATAGTCTTATTCGCAAGCAAGTTCTTTTTAGTTCTGAAGTTTAAAGCGGATATTTGATCAAGAGGAAGAACTGTACTGGTATTTGTATTTTAATTCTGTACTGCTATTTGTATTTTAATTATCAAATACTTCCCTTCTCACTGACAGCCAGATGGCTAGCAAAATATCAAACTTCAGGCCTATTGGTCAATTAATTAGAAAGCGGCGCTTGATACTAGTATAAAGTGTCATTTAACTAACTCTATATCATTTCTTTCTTTCTTTGTGTTTGCATACGACTGGTGCTTGCTATAGTATAGTTTCAATTTACCCCGTAAGTTTTAATTCCGGTTATGCGATTCTTGCCTCTAAAGATAGGTTTTCGCTTTATGGAGGTGGCCTTAAACTCAGGGTTTCCTGTATTCCTTAAATGATTCTAAAGGATATCATTCCTACAAGAAATGAAGAAGTTTACAGAAAAATTATAGAAATGATTAATTGATGGATTTGGGTTCAGTTCATAGCAACGCTAAGATTTAGCCTTTGAACGTCATGAAATTTACGTAGTTTATGGTAGTCAGACCACGCCACGGTGAGCATGTCAACTGGAGCATATCCATTTTGAGGCACACTTATGCTTTTTTTCAGGGTAGTACTTAAAAAAAGGTATTGGGATGTGGTTTATAAATATCAACAGCCACGAAAAAAGGGCCTGCTGCCAAATATTACGTTCGGTGCTAAATGGCGTAGAATATGAATCGCAAGGTAGGCAAGATTTGCGTCCCTAAGAGGCCTTTCCTTCAGGAAATCATCTGCTGCAGCTTGTCAGCTTCTATTCCATTTGAAATCATTATGCACACGAAAATATGGAGTAGACCAGGAAATTGAATCATTATGTCTGGAAGCCTTCCAAGCAACGAGGATTTCCATTCCTTCGACAGATTCAGTCGAGGCACCAGCAAAATTCTTATTTGCAAGCAAGTTCGGAATTGGATCATCATGTCTGGACGCCTTCCAAGACACAATGATTTCCATTCATTCGAGAGACTCAGTCGAGGAAATCATTGTGCACACGAAAATATGGAACAGACCAAGAAATTAGATCATCATGTCTGGACGCCTTCCAAGCAACGAGGATTTCCATTCCTTCGGCAGACTCAGTCAAGGCAGCAGCGAAATTCTGCCCTACAAAGGGTCACCGCCACTGCAGAATGAGAGAAGGTACAGCAGAGTTGGATAAAGGAAGGATACAAAAGGGTTAATGAGGTTTGGGGAGGCCTTGGGAATGTCACCAATTAGTGTCATATCACCCCTTACCACTCTGAAAATGACCCCAAACCATCCTCATGGGGCATGATGGAATGAAGCCTGTGTTTGTCAGTGACAAATTCTCCTTTCTCTTACTCTTCACTAACCTCGTAAATACCCTATCTATTCTACAACTTTTATCCTACCTTCTCCAGGGTAACCCGTCATACCCTATGATGATGGCTTGGGGTGGTTTGAAACAGTACGGGATGACATATGGCTTGGGATGGTTTGAAACAGTTAGGGATGACATGATAGTATTAAGTTACTTATCCGAGGCCTGTGGCCATTAAACCCCCCCCCCCCCCCCCCCCCCCCCAATCTCCAACCTCAAATCCCCTTTTCCCCTTCTCTTCCTTAATCTAATTCCTACTACCCCTCTCGGCCTCACCACATTAGTGGTTTGGGGTGTTTTGGGATGGCGAAGTATTTTTATGGACTTGCCTCATACTGGCTGAAGTTTGAGTTGTGAACAACCAGGGTGTCACAGCAGTAAAGACTTACCAGTCGATGAGAGAACATATACAATCAGTGATGGAGGCGTTACAGCTCCACCTTCTGAATCGTTAATACACATACTTTTCGTTGCCTTCTGTTCAAAATGGGGTGCTACGGGTGCCGCGAGTTGTTTAGTGGTACTCAGGCCCCAAACCTAGCGCTAGGTATTATCAAAGGACAACAAATATCTGTTTGCAGTCTTTTTTTTTATTCTGAATATATCTAATCCAGAGTCGGATACCATATTATATCAGACAATAGATCAAGGGCCACTTGGTCTGGTTTGTTCCGACCATAGTGTTGAATTTTACACCAAGAAGAAATCTTATGTTACACATGTACATGTAGTTATTTTTCTTTGAACATCTAAACCAACTCTGCAGATCGAAGCTCGGTGCATCCAAAATGAATAACTTCATCTTACCTCGGCATTCCTTTTTTGTGCTTTATAGCTAAACAAAATACCATATTACCATCAATCCTCTTCTCCACTGAGACAGTGTATAAATAAACATACTTCTGCGGTGCACACATTTATTTAGGGCCATAGAAACACATAAAACTTCATATAGTAGAGTGGGGAAGGGTAGGGAAGAGTAGAGTATGATATGATATGAGGGTTTGTGAGGGTTGTGTATGACTACAGGCAATATCGCTAATAAATAATATGTTGCTAATTGTTTCTAACTGCTGAAAAACCACTAAACCATCCGCATGGGTAATTGCGCCTGTGTCTGTCAGTGACGAACTCTGCCCTCACTTACTCTCTTCATACTTCACCCATCCAACATTGCCACTTCTTTACCTACTTTCTTGTATGTATTCCGTCCTACCCAATGATGGTGGTTGTAAAGCAGTAAAGGTAGCTGTGATACTAATTAATGGCAAGTCTTAGGCTGTGGCCATACTCCCGTCCCGAACCATCTCGAACCATACCCGACTATATCCTACAACCCCTCCCTCCACCCCAAAAGTGATTTGTCTTTTTGGGTGTTTCTATGGACCGCATTTATTTCGGTGTTTTGTTGAGCCTAACGTAACAAAACAGAAGTCCGGCCATTCAGACATGCGCAGTAAGCGCACGCAGCAGTCACGTCATAAGCCTATTTTTGAAATGGTAAATAAACGAAAGAATTTAGGGAGGGTAAATCAAAATGGAAATAAATATCTCAATCTGAAGGTAAGATGCAACTTTCATATTATTGTAGTAATGTAGATTAATGTTTCATGTTTCGGGACAATTAATGCTGGTATTCAAATTTCACGAATTAACCAGTTTCTGCAAGCGATTTATCTCGCCACAAAGTACTTTTGCGCTACCGGCTAATCATTACCAAGGGCCGTCCGACAAAACCCAGTTTTTTTTTTCAACATAGATATCCGATGAAAAAGACGAAAAAAAAAAAAGTTTTGCTACAGAACTAGTTCCAGCCATCTGAACTAAAATCTATCAGTCTATATGTGGATTTTTTGTTGTCAGCACTATTGACTACATTTATTTGAAATATAAATATGTGTATATTAAGGAAAATCAAGGATTGATTGTTTTGGGGTGAACGGTCCTTTGAGACAGTATTTCAGTTTATACCAGGCCGTCTGCCAGGGAGGGAGAAAGAGGAGAAATGATAGACGGGAAAGCAAATGTCCAAACAACCCCACCAGCACCTACTGCAAGCACAGTAGGCCCTTGCCCTACAATATTCAAATCAGTAGGACGCCCCGGCATTGGAAGTTACACACAGCACCACCCCCTCCCACAATACAGTAAGAACTAGAAAATGTGTTTGTAAAACACTATGCCCCCAACTATATGCCTGGCCCTAACAAGGTCAATGAAAATATTTTCTACCTACCTATAAAATATCAAGGCCAAAAAACAGCTACTATTCTTGAGTAATAGACCAACCCTAAAATATTATGAAGGACAAAACTCTGTCAATAATGAATGCATCATAACGTAACAATCATTTGATTGATCGACATATCAAATACTATTACTATACCAACACAAAATGTCAAGGTTAAAAAGTTCAAAAGTTGACAAACTGCCGAAGTCAATCAAGGAGCCTTATTCAGTCAAATATTTACGAAATTAGCTCATAAGTTAATCAGGTGATCTACACTTTAGACCCTACCAGAATGCCAAATATTAACAACCTAGCTTAAATACTTTTTCCAAAATTTTGCTAACAAACTTACACTTATTTTTCGAAAAGGGGCAGAACTCTGTCAATAATGAACTCAGTACAGTTTGATTTTCATCAAAATGATCAACACATCAAATACTATTACTACATCAAAAATCAGGTCTCTAGGTCAAATGGTTCAAAAGTTGCAAAATGCCAATGTTAAAAAAGGGGCATAATTCAGTCAATTTTTTATGAAATTAGCCCAAAAGTTAATCAGGTGATCACCACCTTATGTCCTATCAGTATGCCAAATATGAACAACCTAGCTCAAATACTTTTTCCAAAATTTTGCTAACAAACTCAAAACTTATTTATCGAAAAAGGGCCATAACTCTTATACTACATGGTCAATGGAGAAGAAATAAAATATGGGTCTGCTTATTTTCTATGGTCTCTCCATCTATGCATTATCAAGGCTCCAGCAGTTACAGTTCTTGAGTAATGGATCATACCTACGCTGTTCTGTACAAAGAAAAAGGGGCATAACTCTGTCAATAATAAACTCAGCCCAATGTAAGTATCATCAAAATAATCAACACATCAAATACTATAAGTATACAAAAAATCAGGTCTCTAGGTCAAACGGTTCAAAAATTGGAAAAATGCCAAAGTTAACAAAGGGGCATAATTCAGTCAATTTTTTATAAAATTAGCCCAAAAATTAATCAGGTGATCTACACCTTAGGTCCTACCAGTATGCCAAATATGAACAACCTAGCTCAAATACTTTTTCCAAAATTTTGCTAACAAACTTACATTTGATTTTTCGAAAAAGGGGCATAACTCTGAAAGTACATGGCTGACGGAAAAGAAAAAAAATACAGGTTCACTAATTTTTTATTACCTAACTACCTATGCAGTATCAAGGCTCCAGCACTTACAGTTCTTGAGTAATGGATCAAACCTACGCTGTTTTGTACAAATAAGAAAAAGGGGCATAACTCTGTCAATAATGAACTCAGCACAATGTAAGTATCATCAAAATAATCAACACATCAAATACTATAAGTATATCAAAAATCAGGTCTCCAGGTCAAACGGTTCAAAAGTTGGAAAAATGCCAAAGTTAACGAAGGGGCATAATTCAGTCATTTTTTTATAAAATTAGCCCAAAAATTAATCAGGTGATCTACACCTTAGGTCCTACCAGTATGCCAAATATGAACAACCTAGCTCAAATACTTTTTCCAAAATTTTGCTAACAAACTTACATTTGATTTTTCAAAAAAGGGGCATAACTCTGGAAGTACATGGCTGACGGAAAAGAAAAAAAATATGGGTTCACTAATTTTTTATTACCTATCCATCTATGAAATATCAAGACCCCAGCCTTTACAGTTCCTAAGTTACAGAGCTTACCCAAAGTGTTACGGACGGACGTAACGAACGAACGAACGAACGGACGGACAAGCCCAAAGCAATATGCCCCCTCAACTTCTTCGAAGTTGGGGGCATAAATAGATGAAAGTACTAGGAAACACCACTGGCAGCTACAGTTTTATTTTTCCTCAAGTGCTGTCAGTAAAAACATTTTCAAGAGGTTGAAATATAGCGGTGTTGCTAAAGGTAACGTCGTTGTGACGTTATGTCAAATTCCAGTCTGTACATAATATATCATATAACTGACAAAAAGAAGGCGAAAGGTATTGTGGAAAAATGATGTCTCTCCATAAAAAATACGTGTTTCGCCTCTCGTTCCCCGTTAAGCAATGAAATAATGCAACCGCGGCACAATCAACGAGATCCTTGCTTAACGTTTTTGTACATTGTATTTTTATCAACTGTTAAACACCTGTACCTTGTATTTTTTATCTCCCCTACTTTGTGTTTTTACCATAAAATAAAGCTCGTGAAATCGAAAGATCATTTTAGGTGGCAACTTCTATGGCCTAGTTATTTATTTCAAATATGGTAAACTCGATGATGTTTTGATATAATTTCAAAGCCGGCCAATAACGATAATAATCTATAGCGAAACTGTAGTGGGAAGTTTGCAGCGATACCTCGCGATAAAATAATTACTATCACACAAACAAATGAACAAAAAATCAGAATAAGCATAAAATATTGCCTAATAAAATATTTGCTAATTAAAACTACATAAAATGGACTCTATAAGCTTAGAGCTTCCGTTCAGATCCTCTTTATATTGTATAATTATTTTACACTCGTAGTACTGTTCTCGTCTCCGCAACTCCTCCTACAGTATTTGATGCAGGGAGTTGAAACTTGCAGCACAGATCAGACATGCATTGAACATGTGCATAAAGGAAACATAACTTTGATTTAGGTCATTATTGCAGAATTATGTCCCCTTGAATGACATACATATTTTGACCATATTTCAGTGGCTTATATACAAGCTCACCTTTTGTTGCGGCTCTAGTGGCCTCATTTATGAACTGATTTTTATATAAGGTCACAGCTATATTGAGTATGACAATACCTCGAACAAGTCTGCGTTTCAGGTTGGAAGAATCAAGGTCAAGGTCACAGTTGCTATTTTCTGAAAAACCTGGGCATCGCTCTAGCGCTTTTATTTATGAATCGATTTTGATATATAACTTCACACAAATGTTAAGTATGACAATATCTTGAATAAATTACCATTTCAGCAGGTTCAAGGTCAAGGTCACAGACGCTTTTTATTAGAAAAATATCTATCATCCCTCTAGCCACTTTATTGATAGATTTTGATGTAATGTCACCCAAATGTTTAGTGTGACAATATCTTGAAAAATTTCGCGATCCAGAATTTTAGGGTCAAGGTCGAGTAACGGTTGCTATTTTTAGAAAATACATGATCATCCCTCTGGAATGATTTTGACATAACTTTATACAAATATTTAGCATGGCAATATCTGGGACAGATTTACGTTTCAGCATTGTCGGTCCAAGGTCAAGGTCACAGATGCTATTATAGGTACATGTAAAACTTTGTCAAGGTTCTAGTACCTTTATTTGTTAACTGATTTTGATATAACATCACACAAATATCAAGTATGACAATATCTTAGACAAGCACACCTTTCAGGGTTGTAGAGCCAAGGTCAAGGTCACAGATGCTTTTTTTAGAAAAAAAAATTGTCATCCCTCAAGCACCTTTATTATTAACAGATTTTGATATAATTTCACACTAATACCTCTTAATACATTACTCATCTAGTAATGCATATGGCGGGGCATTCATCACCTTTAGTGACTGTCTAGTTCACATGTATATTTTAGAAAGAAAAAATATTGTTTAAACCAAAACTACATAATGCTGTTATTACAAATATACAGAAAGCGCGTTTGATAAATCCTTATCGGGCGACTGACTGATATGTTCAGTCCTTATGTAACAAAATGCTTTAAACACACCGCTACAAATTAAAGTCAAGAGCCCATGTAACCAATATGGCCCTTATGAAATTACTATAATACGAAGGTTGTTCGGTTGCTTGTCTAGGGTTTAACGACCCTTTGAGACAGTATTCCAGTCGATATCGGGACGTCTCCCAGAGAGAAGATGAAGAATGATAGTCGAAAAAAAAAAAAGGAAAAGCAGTATGGCCAAACAGTCCCTACCCGCACCTGCTGCAAGCACAGCAGGCGCCTGCGTCACTGCTATTCTTGTATGAGGCTCCGGCACTGAAAGTTACCCAGCACACTGGGAAAACAGTTCATACCCGCAACTGCTTCAAGCACAGCAGGCCCCTGCCCCGCTGCTATTCAAATAAGTAGGAGGCCCCGGCACTGAAAGTTACCCAGCACAATAGCCAACCTCTCAATTCGAAGGCAAGTGAGGCAATGTTATCGTGCAGTAAAGTAAACTAAACAAAAAAGTGTGTTTGTGAAACACTATGCCCCCAACCATATGCTTGCCATTAAAGGTGTCAAACTTTAGATGTCTAGCATGACTTGCTGATTTTGTCACGGAATTTGCCCAAAAGTTAATCAGGTGAGCTACGCCTTAGCCCCTGGGAGTATGCCAAATATGAGCATCCTGGCTCAAACGGTATTCCCAGGATTTTGGGAACAAACTTTCATGTATTTTTTTGACAAAGGAGCATAATTCTGTAAATACATGGCAGACAGAAAAGATGAACCATACGGGTCTGCTCATTTTTTTTATGGTGTACCCATTTAATAAATATCAAGGCCCCAACAGTTATTGTTCTTGAGAAATGGACCACCCATAATTATGTTTTATACAGATGAGAAAAGGGGAATAACTCTGTCCATAATGAATGCATCATAACGCAATTAGCATCAGAAAGATCAGAACCTCAAATACTAATAGTATACCATAAATAAGGGTTCTAGGTTAAACGGTTCAAAAGTTAAAAAATGCCAAATTCAATAAAGGGGCATTATTCGGTCGTTTTTTCACAGAATTTGCCCAAAAGTTAATCGGGTAATCTACACCTTAGCCCCTAGCAGTATGCCAAATATGAGCATTCTACCTCAAAGGGTATTTCCAGGATTTTGGGAACAAACTTTCTTGTAATTTTTTGAAAAAGGGGCATGATTCTGTAAGTACATGGCAGACGGAAAAGAAAAAAAAATATGGGTCTGCTCATTTTTTATGGACTATCCATTTTATAAATATCAAGGCCCCAGCAGTTATTGTTCTTGAGAAATAGACCACCCATAATTATGTTTTATATTTTGAAAAAAGGGCATAACTCTGCAAGTACAAGGCTGATGGACAAGAAAAAAAAATACGTGTCCTCTAGTTTTTGATAGTCTACCCACCTATGAAATATCAAGGCCCCAGCGGTTACGGTTCTTGAGAAAATGAGGCGTTACGTACTGACGGACGGACGTTCAGGCCCAAACCAATATGCCCCCTCAACTTCTTCGAAGTTGGGGGCATAAAAACTGAACGGATGTCAGAGATGATGTAACAACTGTACAGGAAAAGCATACAAACAAAAGCGCAAACAATATCACTAAAAGCATATACGTGGGGTGATCATTAAGTAATGGAAACACCTCATCATCATATTTCAATTCTCATATCGACGTTACCCCCGCACCTCCTTCATAGATTACTTGATTTTATACGGAAATAAATATCCTTCATGTAACACCAAAGAGTGTCTTTTGAGCTTTCGAACCCATGTTTGAGATCAAAATTTTAACATGTTACCATAGCAACATATGACGTCACGTTCATGCCGGGTACCACATGTGAATTTTTTCGACGTCATTTTGATAGGAAGGTGTTTTATTATGCTCTTTATGTACGATATGTAGAGATATTTAAAATTTAGTAACACCTTCCGTTATACACTGCTCATATTATTTAAAGGAGCACCTAATATTTTTCCATAGATGACAGTGCAATGCATCTTCACTTTGAGATCATTTACTTTCGATCACCAAAGACACAAAATTTCCATTTATCTTGCCAATTTTCAAAGAGGGTCGATGTTACTGATAGCACAAGTTTTGATTCAATATTTGTCCTGCCCATGTCCATGGAGAAATTTTTGTAGAATCTGAATTTTGATAAAAATTTGTAAATTTTCAGAACAGGTGAAAAGTCTGAAAATTTCAACCAAAATCAGAACGTTCATTTTATCTATGAACCTAGATGTCTTAAAAGGTGGGCCCGTTTGAAAGAGACACTTTGAAATGAAGCGCATGGGAGTTTATACACTTCCATCAAAATGCCTTAATTTCAGAAATTTCGAAAATTGCGAAAAAAATTCCATGGGAATGAGCAGAACATTATTTGTAATTGAATTCTTGTTGTCTCAAACTTCGACCCTTCTTCAAAATGCTGCAAAAGGATAGGAATTCTTGCTTATTGGCTGTCGGATTTATGAGCAATTGAACTGGGTATATGTTGTAGTAATGTCAATGGGAAAATAGCTGCTGCTCCTTTAAATATTTTGAGCAGTGTAGTTAGGTTTTGGCTTTAGAAACACACATATAATTATTGTTCATGAGAATGTTCTGAAATCTAGCATGAATCAAATCTAAAGCAGGGGCTAAAATAATTGATTTTTATGGTATTTGACATTTTATTCCGTAATTTCTAGAATTATGCTAAAGTTAATTGATTGGTTATCAAGTACAGGATAATTTTGGTTCTTTCTGCTATGCAATTCTCCCAAGACTCTGCTTGTTAAATTGCAATGACGTCACAATTCTGGGCCCTATGGCTTAAAATCGGCAAAAAACGTTAAATTAAGTCTTTTACGGTCTGTATTTCTGCCAGGTTTGAGGGCAAGGCGTGAATAACTATATTTTTCGTTTAGCATCTGAGACTTGCATCAAGCCATCACACCATCACAAACCATTAGCCATTCTTTGTTACTTATCAGCAGGAAATACACATGGAAATAAGCAAAAATTTAGAGACTAAACCCTTAGACTTTTAAGGAATCGTTGCCATGGCAACGATATTCCTAAAAACTACTTTAGAAGTTAATTATATGCCATATGCTTGCTTCTTAAGTTTTATATATCTGGAGCACTGTTTTTATACATAGCTAATGAAATAAATGCTAGTTTCCATTATTTAATGATCACCCCTCGTAACGGCAAAAACAATGTTTGAAAAACAAAAATACATATGCTGTGATTACAAATATGGTGTGGTGCGATGGTGCTGTGAATAACTTCCAGTGCCGGGGCGTCCGACTGATTTGGAACATTGTAGGGCAAGGGCCTACTGTGCTTGCAGTGGGTGCGGGTGGGTTTTGTTTGGCCATGTTTTTGGCCGTAAGAATTCAATTGCCGTTGAATTCTTAAATATAAGGCGATTACTTTAGAATATGAATTCTTGTAATTTGAAAGGATAATAAACGTATATGCAGGAATTTTCTTCCCATAGCCTCTTGTTAAAGACAGTATGTATGTGCAATTTCACCGCCGGTATCCCTTACACCTTTGCGTCAAAACCCTCCCATATCTTGAGAAAGGAGTGGCACATGTATGATTTTTAGCACATATGTGTATTATAAGCTGTTAATGGTGTAATTTGATTACCCTACCTCAATTAATAGAGCAGTGATGACGGCGTTTGCAAGACTTATTGGACGACCCTCATAGAAGAGGACATGTTTAGATAAGGCTAGTATATACATCTTATACAGCTTTTTTATAAGGTAGCAAATAAGCATAACCGGGTCGTAGCGATGACAAAGGAATGACATATTCCTGCACTATACAGGTAATATGCATTTACCTGTGACCTAGATATTGACATGGCAACTGTTGTTACGTTTTTTTTGCAAAGTGCAACTCAGCATGACATAAATGAGCCGCGACATGACAAAACCAACAATGTGGTTGTGCGCCCAGCGCAGACTCAGATCAGCTTTGGCATCCGCCCATTCAGATCAGACTCTTCGCTAAGCGCTTAAAGGGTAGCTTAAGGTCTGAGCTACCTCCTTGCGGACAGCAAAGACTCTGATCAGACTGGGCGGATGCCCAGGCTGATCTGAGTCTGCGCTGGGCGCACAACCACATTGTTGGTTTTCTCGTGTCGCGGCTCAAATGGTGGACCAAAACACAGGGATGAAAACTTTGGCTTTTTCAGGTTAATGGGTATAACTCCATATGGTCCTGTCATTTGGGAAACAACTTGAGGTTCTTCGATTTATACGCTCTGGACGACGAAATCCTTCCAAGATGGGATATACTCATAAAGGAAAGGACCCGCTTCTTGACTCAAGAATGGACCCATATTTAAAAGAGGCAAAATAAAATTGGCGATTTTTTCCCCTGAAAATGTTTCTATACATCTAACTGAATTGATGCAGTTTGCATATGTTTACAGTAGTAAAAGATCATAAGTATTATCGACATTAGCAACATTTTATGCAACATATGAGCCCCCAAAAAGTGGAATGTGCGCCCAGCGAAGAGTCAGATCAGCATGGGCATCCGCCCAGGTTGATCAGTCTTCGCTGTGCACTTAAAGAGAAGCTAAGGGTCTAAGCAGGCTCCATGCGGACAACGAAGACTCTGATCAGACTTGGCTGCTGCACAGGCTGATCTGGGTCTGCGCTGGGTGCACTTGCGACTTAGTTGGTTTGTCGTGTCGCGGCTAGGTTTTCATTCTCTCTATGCGTGTGTGGTACCAGTGTTAATACATATCCGTTCGGGTTGTAAACATCTTTTTATACAGACTAAATAGACGCAGATTTTCTTCAGTTTATAAGTACTTACTACTTACATAAAAAAGTAAAGGTTTCCCATGGCCCGTGCACAACATGTGATAGGCGGAGCCCATCCCTCTCCTTTTGCTGCCTTAACGCACCTTGATTCGAAAAAGGTACAAGTTTACTGCAGGGTAAACCGAGAAAGAGAGGTTTCCAGTTGTCGACTGGCGGACGACTCAATCCATGCGACCAGTGTCTCGGCGACTACACAAGCAAAAAACACGTGATTTTTTATGGTGAATAGCTACACATTCAAACAAACTGTCATTTTCAGTTGTTTTGCTTCCCTTCCTATTAGGGGTCAACTCTTAAAATAATTTTCTCCCGCAAGAGAAATTCTTCCCTTAAGAGTAGACTTCGTTATTGAATGGCTAGTGTTGTCAGTTAAGCAAACAGGAAGTGACGGTTGTGGTTTTATAGTGCGATGCTGGAAATAACTTCCAGTGCCGGGGCGTCCTACTAATTTGGATTATGGTAGGGCAAGGTCCTACCGTGCTTGCAGTAGGTGGGGGTTTGGGTTGTTTGGACACTTTTTCTCTCGTCTATCATTTCTCTCTTCTTTCTCCCTGTCTTTGGGAGGCGGCCCGATGTAGACTGAAATACTGTCTCAAAAGGCCATTAAAATCCAAACCGACCAACCAACCAACCAACAGGAAGTGACAGAAGTTGTTTCCCTTTGTAAATAACTTAGAGGCAAAAAAAAAAACACGAGGTATACGTGACCTACACACTTTAATTTTTTTCTATTATTTATCAAGCATGCACATAACGTCGAAACAACGTTAAACTAGCACTGATGTTACGTCATGACATTGCATCAATCTGATGCGACGTTTTTCTTTGCTGTGTGTCTTCTGGTTTTACGATTTTACAATGGAACACAAAAGACCTAATTTGGCCTAAGGCTATTCCCTGAACGCATCACTATTTAAAACTTCCCTGACCAGCCACAATACTAAATAGGACGGAACCTAAAGAGATTTGATGCATGCACTATCCATAAATACATGAGCCACATCATGTGATTTCCAACAATGTGGCATTTCTGTTTTGTGATATTCAGATAATCCATCTCATTTATACAGGGTAATCAGAGACCTCACGTTGGCTCTGTATATGGCTTCGGTCACTTCCATAGATGGCTGATGTGACAAGCGAAGGCTCTGATCAAACTGCACTTATGTGTACAGTCTTATCAGAGCCCTTGCTTGTCACCAATGCCACATTGTTGGAAATCACATGATGTGGCTCAAATTAATGTTAAGTTCAAGAAATTACTGAGAACGCGGACTAATACGCATATAAACGCACTATTGTTCTTGCGACCAGAAAGTTATTCGGAAATATAAACGAATGGACCAAGGCAGTGCCAAAACCATTATGATAAAACATAAATAGACATTGCGATAACAGACTCCCTAAACCCTCTAAAACTTCCACCTCTTGTTCTTCTTTTCTCTCTTTGTTTCTACTATAACTTTGTTTGCTTTGCTTTTTGTGGCTTTACGTCCCGGAAAACAGCAAAAACACAGCTTTATTGCTCATCGCCACCGCACCCTCGTCTTACCCAGCGGACACACGTTAAAACAGTACCTTTTCAGGGTTGATTCATGGCCAAGACCCGCGAATTATTGTTTCAGCCTTCTGTGCCTACTTGGCTTATGACCCATACCCATTGTACCTGAATCTTTTGCTTTTGTTTTGACGTTAAACCTGAAGATTGTTATGCCAAGCGAAAGTTTCTGTACGATTGACTGACTGCTCGATCGATCGGCTTAGTGAGTATCAATGGAATAACTTGTCATCATTTTGCGCCGGTAATTGCAACATTTCCGGATACCATTAATCGCAGAGATTACATTTGATGTCTGCTTTTTTAATTAATTTGCTTCTGTGTCCGCGTTAACAGGTTTGACTTTTACGCGTGAGAGTGGATCACCTTTAAAGTACATAATTTGTGCCGCGACACAAGAAAACCAACAAAGTGGCATGCGAAGACTCAGACCGCAAAGTCTGACCAGAGACTTCGTTGTCCGCATGAGGCTAGCTTAGACCCTAAGCTACCCTTTGAATGCAAGGCATAGACCCTTATCAGAGTGGGCAGATGCCGAAGCTGATCTAAGTCTTCGCTGGGCGCAGTGCCATTTTGTTGATTTTGTCGTGTCGCGGCTCATATTATAGTGTAAGTGCAACTATGTATTGGTGTAAGAGAGGTTGTTGTAACTTCAGTTTAAAGAGTGTGGTGAATTAAGGTAAAAAGCGTGTGGTAAAATTAGGTAAAAGTGTGTGGTTAATTAAGGTAAAAGCGTGTGGTAAATTTTGGTAAAAGAATGTGGTAAAAGAGTATGTCAAATGATGTTAAAAGAGCGTGGTAAATGATGGTAAAAGAGGGTGGTAAATTATGGTAAAAGAGCGTGGTAAATGATGGTAAAAGAGCGTGGTAAATTAAGGTAAAAACCTGTGGTAAATTACGGTAAAAGAGCGTGGTAAATTAAGGTAAAAACCTGTGGTAAATTACGGTAAAAGAGTGTAGTAAAATAAGGTAAAAGAGTGTGTTAAATGATGGTAAAATATGGTAAAAGAGTGTGGTACATTATTTTTTTTTTTTTTTGGTTTTTCGTTTTGCAAAATATAATTTAGAAATAACAAGAGAAACAGCCAGTACATGGTCACTGGTGAGGCTTTATTAGCCGAAACTGCAAAGTCTGATCCATCTTCTTTCTTATGATTGTTTTCATTGCTCTTGAATGAACTCATTTATGATTTTTATTTATAACACAAACACGGTCGACAATCCCAGTCATTATGACGAAATGCTATACATATCATTTTGTCAAAGGGATTTTATATCAGTGTATCAGGAGGTGCGAGATATGGATTTCTTACCTACGAGACAGAGTTTGTTCTATTTGTAGCGGTGCTGGAAACTTCTGTCTTGCCCATGGGTTGGGACAGCTCACACGAGCTTGAATTCTGTGTATAACTACTCGCTCAGCGCTCGGCGATTCTGTACTTTATGCATTAATTTTTAAAGCGATGAATTTTCTAAAAGAAACTCATTCTTTATAAGTTCATCATCATCTGTTTCTATGTCTTAAAATCGAAATAATCAATGTTTCACACAAGCACTGTCGAGGGGGGGCGCCATTTTGTAGACGTTACCAGCTGACGTTTGAAATAACGTTGATGTTACGTCACAATACTACTTGCGCTAGTATACGTTCGCATGGAATAATAGTTTCCCGTTCAATTTGAAATAATTATTATCGTAGGTAAGTCTCGTTTCCGACACACCCGGTTTGCCCTCGGATTGGGATTTCTCTGTCCGTATCGAAGCCCAATGATAGATTCTATTTTCGTTCCCTTGAACCTGCTGTGGAATCGGAAAGACAAGAAATACCCTGTACTTTTACGCAATTATCGCAGACTTGCAGTACCAGAAACGGTAAGAAAACGTATGTCAGCGTTTCAAAATTTATATATTTCTCATGTGCAGGGTTTGGTTTAAGAAACTGGACAATGCTATAAGTGAGAACAGCAACGCGTGATTTGTGTCCAAACATCTCCATTTTCGACGCGTCAATTTTCGACATTAGATGAGTTCAAAATGGCTGTTTTTCCCGCCGTTCTTATAACGAATATTATATATGATTCAATATTTAATACCTGTTCACAAAGATACACAACAGTTTGTATTTAACCCGTCGATGCCTAGCGTCCCAAAAATGGGACAGAGGCAAACAATGCAGACCCAGATCAGACGCCACAAAACGCGGCGTCTGATCAGGGTCTACAACATTTGCACAAGACAAATGGATTTGTCTCCTCAAAATAAAACAGAAATTGTAAAAAATAAACTGAACCTGACACCTCTTAAATGATAAATGGACTCATCCAATATATACAGATAGAAAAGTAGACTGGGTATTAATGTAGAAGCGGTCAAAGTACAAAATCATTTGTCCGAACTCATACACCATAGAAACAGTGACATATCCGAAATATTTAGATACACAAGACTTGGACACGAAAGTAGATGTGTGATCAGGTGCTCACGAATAGTAAGCATCGCATACCTATTATAATATGAGCCGCGACACGAGAAAAGCAACAATGTGGTTGTGCGCCCAGCGCAGACTCAGATCAGTCTGGGGATTTGCCCAGTCTGATCAGACTCTTTGCTAAGCGCTTAAACGCTAGCTAAGGGTCCAAGCTACCTTCATGCGGACAGCGAAGACTCTGATCAGACTGGGCGGATGCCCAGGCTGATCTGAGTCTGCGCTGGGCGCACGACCACATTGTTGGTTTTCTCGTGTCGCGGCTCAAATAATTATAGCCGTCGTGCCTTTGTATCTGAGCAAAGACTCCGTGAAAATGAAAGTCCGGTATTAAACTTAACAAATAAAAGCAATATATAATGCCATGACAGAGAGGTATCTGTATTTGCTTTGAACAAACGGTATCAGATAATTGGCTATGCATGGGAAGGACATGTATAATTATATATAAATCATTACATTCCGTTTGATTTTCCTTAGATTAACCTATTTCGGAGTAACAGTGTTCATACTTCCATGATCATCAGTCGGTCACGCGACGTCGTAGGTATGCAACGTCACATGTAAACAAAAGATGTCCTTGGGCGTTGTAACCCTTTTCTAATGGACGTCACGTCAAAGCGACGGCCGTTTAACGTAAGCCGCTTACTTGTTGCTTAATGACAGCTTTTCGTCATATATTTTACAATTCTTGCGCTTAAAAATCAAAATGATGCTGAAGATAATTTTAAAATTAATTGTAATTCAAAGAGACAAATTCTATTTTTCCGAAATTCATGGAAGTATGAACACAAAGGGTCCCGTGCAAAGTTAACGTGAACGCCCTTCGGTCGTCACTTACTTTGCACGAGACCCATTGTATTCATATTTCCATGAACATCGGATAAATGAAATTTATTTCTTAAAGGCCCCATTGCTCTATCAACAGTAAAAAATTATGAAAAAGTTTGTGGTGAGGAATCGCTGCAAGCTTTCACTACAATTTCGTCATTGTAAATAACCAAGATTAGCCAGGTTTAATTAAATAAAACATCCTTGAGTTTCTTATAAAACAGATTTTAAAAATTATTTGGGTCATTCTACTTTCGATGTCATAAGCTTGAATAAATTGGTAAAAATACAATGTACGAGAGCGGTGTCCCATTCATTTTCCCCGCTCTTGTTTGTCTTAAATCGCTCGACGGGAAACCAGTTAAGGAAATCGTCTTTTGTAGAGCAATTTGTCATTTTTCAAAAATATCTTTTTTCTGCTTTTTTGCCAGTTATATGACTCAGTATATGCATATCAACCTACGTTTTATCATCAAACGTGACGGCTGGACTGCTTTTTACAATGATTTGAGTTTTGACGTTTTTACCTCTGATAGGACTATGGGGACTTCAAATACAGATCGAGTAACAGTGTTTAATTTTGGTTACATGTAACTTTATTATTTGCATAAGCTTTCATTTTCAATTTCTAAGTGGGAATGGAATTGCTGGTTTATCAGTCACGCTTGACTGTTTTATGCAGCTTAGTAATATAAAAGCGTACTGTTGACAATATCATGATGACTAGGCATTGCTTGATTTGAATTAACAATTAAATTGTAGATAGGTAATGTCACCTTACTATGGGAGATGGGGGGGGGGGGGTAGGGTGGTGCGATGGTGCTGCGTGAAACCTCCAGTGCAGTGGCGTCCTACTGCTTTGGATAATAGTAGGACAAGGGCCTACTGTGCTTGTAGTAGGTGCGGGTGGGGGTTGTTTGGACATATCACGTCTCTCTTCTTTCACCCCCTCTCTGGAAGAAGGCCCGATATTGACTGAAATACTGTCTCAAAGGGTCTTTAAACCCAAAAACAACCAACCATACCGGATCTGTCTGTGTATTAAATTATTCAAAAGTAAAACATGAAATTCATGTGTAAGATTGGCAAGTTAGACTAAAGAATAGGTTTATTAGAGAACTTCAGAGTGTATTTAATAATCAGATTAGTAGGACATCTGCGTGAAAGACCCATATCGTCTGACTTGCGACTTAACTGATAGTTTTATGAAATTCCAACTTTGTGGATAGTTTGTACGAACAGCAAAAGTGCCTAATTCCACATGTACGGCATTTGACTGTCTCCCATAGCCGCGCGGATGTACTGTCTTCTGAATGTTGGAAGCCGCCATTTATTCTGGTACACGTAATTTCACTAACATGTCCATTTTCAGAAACCATTGAAAAAACAAGTTATACGGAACTTGTTGTAACTCACTGACCACATAGTCTGATTATTATTGCTGTCAAACGTAGCCTTCGTTCAGCAAAATATCTAACTTCAGTTGATAGCCGTCGTTTTAAGATGTATGGATACATTGATACATTTTCAGTAGAGACTCTTTCATTATCTGTTTTGCACCCCTCATTATGGTATCACATTGGGGTGGTGCGATGGTGCTGCATTTAACTTCCAGTGCAGGGGTGTCCTACTGATTCGAATAGTAGTTGGGCAAGGGCCTACTGTGTTTGTAGTAGGTGCGGGTGGGGTTGTTTGGACACTTTTTCTCTTGTCTATCACTTCTCTCTCCGGGAGACGGCCCGACATAGACTGAAATTATACTGTCTCAAAGGGCCGTTAAACCCAAAACAATCAATCAATCTCTAGGAACAATTGTTTTCGGTTCGTCCTCCAGGGAGGCAAACAGAAAGTTTACGTAAACGTGGCGAAAAATCATAGATAAGTACCTATACACCTCAGTGTCCAAAGATAGCTAAAGTTTTCAAGAAGATGTTTGCCTTAACGTCCCCATAGTCCTATCAGAGGTAAAAACGTCAAAACTCAAATCATTGTAAAAAGCAGTCCAACCTTCACGTTTGGTGATAAAACGTAGGTTGATATGCATAAACCGAGTCATATAACTGGCAAAAAGCAGAAAAAAATATGTTTTTGAAAAATGACAGCTTGCTCTACAAAAGACGATTTCCTTAACTGGTTTCCCGTCGAGCGATTTAAGACAAACAAAAGCGGGAAAATGAATGGGACACCGCTCTCGTACATTGTATTTTTACCAATTTATTCAAGCTTATGACATCGAAAGTAGGTCGACCCAAATAATTTTTAAAATCTGTTTTATAAGAAACTCAATGATGTTTTATTTAATTAAACCTGGCTAATCGTGGTTATTTACAATGACGAGATTGTAGTGAAAGCTTGAAGCGATTCCTCGCCACAAACTTTTTCATAATTTTTTACCTGTTAATAGAGCAATGGGGCCTTTAAATGGAGTGTGGAATCCCTTCTCAAGATATTGAAAATTGTATGGCTTTGGACTGGAGTGAAAAGAGAGTCAGAATCGGTGTGTCTACCATTTTGAAAAAGTATTGCTAAATTTTTAGCACATTATGATAACATGATCAGTTCCATGAAATCAGCAACCCGCATTTCCTTAACATTACAGATATAACTCTGTATGGATACGGCTATGTACGTATCCTTATCAGATCAAAGTATGTTGTCGACGTCTTGTCAAACGCACGGCATACAACTTACGTCAGTGATTTCTCTTGTATGTCGCATACAGTTGAACTAAACAACTGTGTATGACATAAACGCATTAGATAATATACAAGGTATAAATGCAAGGCATCTGAATCTGATTGTCATAAAAATTCGAAGCATTGGGACACAGGTCAGAACCAGATTAAATTGCTCCCAAATAACTACGACATTTACTGTTTGGCCGGAGAGAGTTGTTCGTTGCCTGCCGAGCTCTACCCACCACCTGCATTTTTTAAAAACATTTTTGGGTTTTGCTACACAAACTGAATTAAATGAGCCGCGACACGACAAAACCAACAAAGTGACGTGCGCCCGGCGAAAACAATGATCGGCTTGGGCATCCGCCCAGTCTGATCAGAGTCTTTGCTGTCCGCATGAAGGTAGCTTAGACCCTGCGCTACCCTTAAAGCACTCTGCAAAGGCTCTGAGACTGGACGAATGCCCAGGCTGGTCTGAGTCTTTGCTGGGCGCACATGCCACTTTGTTCGTTTTGTGGTGTCGCGGCTATAATACAGTATTGCGCATCTGTCGCAAGAAATGCGGTATAGGTACACGAATTATTAAAGCCAATGGACAGATATCGCTGCTGGTGGAAAGTTTGAACCGAAGGTATCACTATCCCAGTAAATATTCCTTCAGTGCTGAGTTTCTTTATTTCTGTACCTTTGTATTCTTGTAATGACTCAAATTCTGATTTAAACTAACCTTTTTAACTTCTCCTGAATTATAAAACTGCGACAAATTTGTCATTGCGATTCATTCTTGGGATTATATTGCCATGCTCGTGGATGTGCATAATCATACAAACACAGCAGAGTGGGAAATAAATATCACACCATATAATAATGATACCCTGGAATCAAATTTCCTGCCGTAAACATTCAGTAATTCAAGAACATCAACCACACTTAAAAGCTTGTTTTATCTTACTTGTTACAGTGATTTTACACTATTCTTGGTTTGAAGGTAACACAAGAAATCAGTTGCAAAACATCACGTTGCTTTCTGAAAAAAATAATGTTACCGCATGTTGCTTATCCGCATAAAGCACACTGTCGCATTTGTTTTATATGGTGAGGCCTTTGTCTGTACTGCGAACAAAACATATTCAATTAATAAAGAAATAAATAAACACACACATACAAAATACTATCATCACTGTGAACAAATAGCGTCTCAGTTTTGATACTTAGCGGACATGTAGCATCGTACTGTGTATCCGTTGTTTGCACTTGTTCCAGTCTGTGTTATATATACAGCCTTCTAGTTGTTGGCGTACCAAAACAAACGAATCTGACTGTGAAATTAATATTCACCACATGATAATGATATCTTGGAATCTGATTTCCTGGGGTAAACAAACTACAATTCATCTTAATTCATTAATTCAAGGACTATCTTATTAGCCTTTGATCAGCGTGATTTAATTCCCAGGCTTAAAAGCTTGTTTCATCTTGCATTGTTTAGTATAATCCTGTGATGGCCGTGAAACAGTACTAAGGCTCAGTCGCATAAAACATGTTTGCTTTGTGAAGGAATGTGCTTTCAGGTAGAACTATAACGACTATAGCCCGCCTGTACTTTCTTCTGCAATGGATGACTGCATGTCTAAAGATGTTAGCAAAAACAGTAGCTGACGAAAATCAGACAAAACTGTCATCGTTTTTTATTTGTTTTGTTTAAGCAACACCGGATTTTTCATACGCCACTTGTTTTGCACCTTCTCAGGCACTTAAAATCATTAAAGTAGGTCAAAGGCATTACTTTCGTTATGTTTGAAGCCAAAAATATTTAGTTTTGGCTTTCAAATGACTACCCAGTCTTAAAAATCCAATGGAATCTTTTTAAAATCTCATTGAAAAATAAATTTCATGGGGCTTTTCAAGTTTCCCGAGGGAGTTTCTCCCATATTATCAAATGCGTTTTTCATCATATTAATAAGACTAAAAATAAAATGTCTGTAATAGGTCAGAAGTTCCAAGGCGGTAGTTCTGTTGTGGTTCTTTGTTGCCTGTTTTTGGTGTCAGAGTTTCTGTGATGTTTTACCTTATGTATGTTATTATTATTTTTGGTTCGGTTTGGGTTGCTGAGTGGCCACCTTTTGGGAACAAGCTGCTCACTCGGTTGGCCATATGTTCTCTGTATCTTGATTATTTGTAATCTTAGTTGTTTCCAACTATGGTTTGAGGGCTGGATTTGGAATTTGATTGTTTCAGTTCCTGGTCTTTGCATACTTTTTACTTTCATATTATGCCTTATATAGTGGAGTGAAAAATCTAAATTTCTATTCCGAACTTTTATTTTTCCGAAGGGAATTCCCATTAGTTCGCCATATCAAACTACTGTCAGACAAAATCCCATGTGAAAAAATTCAAAACGCCCACGGTAAAAAAATAGAAATACATTAAAAAATGGGTTGTACTGACACTTAAGTATTAGCACTGAAATCAGTTTAATTCAGATATGGTATTCAAACTAATGTCGGAAAAAAGATAATCGTATCAGATTAATTCCTTTTTCCAAAATGAGAAATAACCCCATGGGTGAAATATCACATGTGATAAAGAAAGATTAAATTGCAGTTTTTCTTATGGCAAACTTCAAAATTGAGCCTTTGAAGTTTTCCTGCAGTATATATATGGCTAAATTTGAATAGTCCGTCTCCAACCAAATATTTTCTTTTCATTTTTTCTATTTTTTTTTTTTTTTTTTTTTTTTTGTGGGGGGGGGGGGGGGGGGGGGCGTTTCCCATTTGATAATATGGGAATTTTTAAAATTCCCATCGGAGTGTTTTCACATGGGAATCTACAAAATCCTATGACATTTTTAAGTTTGAGTAGTTATTAGAAATCCAAGACTTAATATCCAAGACTTAATATATTACGACATAAAAACTATACAAATTATAGACTATGATCTATGTTTATGTTTTAATCTGTTTTAAGCGATTTTAAGTGTCTAAAAAGAATAAGAGAATAGAAAAACAGCCAAAGATTGCAAATATCGGTGTTGCAAAAACAATCGGAAATTAAAGGGTGGTTATTACATACAAGTTTATTGCAAAATACAGAAAGAGCGGGAACAGACCCAAAGACACAGCTAATGTTCTCAATGCCACTAGTGTCAATCGATATACATGATTTGAAGATTCTAGATGGAATAGTTTCTTAGAAAACTGACAAAAATATCAATGTTCAAAATATGGAAAGAAAGAAGACGTTGAATAGAAGTGACAATAGAAGAAACCCAAATGATCCACCAACACAATGTCCATTTGTATACCACGCTTCACGTTCTTGTTAAATAGTAAATTAGGTTCTCCACCTAATACAGAAGCTCTAAAACGTGATTGTTTAAGTATATATTTCCTTGTCATTTGGCAAAGGGAGATTACTTCTGTGATTTTCTGTTGTCTTCCCAGGACGTATAGGCCCTTCAAATAAATGAATTGAATCTAATCTTAAGAAAAAAAATTGTTCCTAGGTGAGATTTTTCCCTTTAAAAGTTGACTCTTGTTGTAGAACTTAAAAGAAACTCATTGCCGGAGTTCCTAAAAACTTGGCTTATGCCCAAACCAAAGCTACTCGGTCTTGTTCTGTTTGGTTTGCGGAAAATCAACTGTCATTGTGAGTTACTTCAGGAAACAAAAAACCCGTTTTGGGGACAACAGAATTTTGTTTACTATATCTTATGACTAACTGCAAAGAAGCAACTACAATTAATAACTATGCAGCCTTGTCCGCGTATAGGATAGCTCACATGACAGTGCCTTGCTCTTCACATTTTTTTACCACACCTTTAACGCAAATTGGGACGCCGACGACGATTCAGATGCAGACGCCAATGCCGGAGTGAATAAAGTAGCTCTTTATGTACTTTCATATGAGCGATTTCATAAAACTCCCATGCAACATTTTATTTCCCAGCATCATATGAAGCCGGGGGCATATAGTGTTACGGTCGTGTGTACGTTGTTACGCACGTACGTACGTACATACATCCGTCTCCGTACGTACGTATGTACGTACGTGATCCTGTTAGACTCAGGTTAACATTTTTGTAAGCGGTAGATTTCAGGGTTCCTATTATTGTAGCAACTTGAAATTTTGTATGAGGATATATATCAAGAAGTACAACAGAAATATACAAGAGTAAGGTCATGATGGCCCATATGTCACGGTCCACTGACTTCGGACTTAGGCTGAATTTGCAAGGTTAAGATTTTTGTAAGAGGTAGATTTTAGAGTTCCTATTATTGTAGGAACTTGAAATTTTGTATGAGGATATATATCAAGAAGTACAACAGAAATATACAAGAATAAGGTCATGATGTCCCATATGTAACGGTTCACTGACTCCGGACTTAGGCTGATTTTGCAAGGTTAAGATTTTTGTAAGAGGTAGCTTTTAGGGTTCCTATTAATGTAGCAACTGGAAATTTTGTGTGAAGGTTTATATCTATAAGTACAGCAGGAATATACAAGAATAAGGTCATGATTACCAATATGTCACAGTCCACTGACTTCGGACTTAGACTGATTTTGCAAGGTTAATATTTTTGTAAGAGGTAGGTTTTAGCGTTCCTTTTATTGTATCAACTTGAAATTTTGTATGAGGGTTTATATCTATGAGTACAACAGGAATCAGGTCATGAAGATCTATATGTCATGGCTCACTGACTTTGGACTTCGACATTTCCTATGGCCTTTAGTCTGCCTCTATGAACCTAATTATCCTACAAGTGCCAGTACCTTAATCAAGGCGATATCTTACTCAAGGCACTAGGCGGGGGCATCGGTGTAATGTGAACACATTTCTAATTTGTTTTGTTTTTTTCAAATGTAACAAGTCCGAGAGCAGTCTGTTGAGCATCCTCAACAGACTGTCCTCTTATAATTGGGTCAATACTAAAATATATGATTAAAGTAATCATACCGTAAACTATCTAAAATTCGGGACACTTACAGTAATTACCGTATGAGTACTAAGCTTTATGATGCAGTAATGCATCAAAAAGATGCAGATGGAATGGCAAACGTTGTAGACCCTGGGTCTGCACCGTTTGTTCAGACCCATCTGTCCCAATATTTGGAATTTTATGGTACTTTATGTTGAATCTAATAAACATTCGATAACTTGTTTTTCTAAGTCATAGACTTCTGAGCCCCGGATCCAGGGGTAGTCTTTTGGGGCTTCAGCCCCACCACCTAGGGCTCTGTGTCCAATATAATGCAGGAATGTAGGTAACGAGGAGCACCTGATGATAATCTGAGATGATATTCCATAAGGTTAGATTGAAATATGTCGTGGCATCTCATGGAATCGCCTCACGAGGCGATTTCAATGAGCTGCCACGACATATATTTAAAGGTAAGCATGATATTGAGTTTTCATCGAAAAATCTTATTTTATCTGGATTCCTAATTAAGGCTTCTTTCAATGAGTCATAGGTCTCACCCGTTGTCCAGAGAGAGCTCCGCCAGCAAGTTGTGTCTAGATCCAGGCCTGCTTCCAAAATAATATTTTTGCCTTTAAAGCCAGTTCTAATTTAAAGTACTGTGTGAGATTAGATTCATATATGGTATAAGCGGAAATTATGATGTGCAATAGGTGCCAAAACATGATATAACAATGACGTCAAAGGGTATCTGATATGACATAGAAATACGCATAAAGGTGGGTCTCATACTTCCTGTATGTCAGGCACAGCCTTTTTCTGAAAGTGTTAATGACACTTAAGACGGAAATAATAATCATTTTACTGCTAGTGATATAACTAATTCAAAATTTTTCCTGTCGTTGTCTATTCTTTCCTTTAACACTTAAAGCGCCAAAAGTTAAAATTGTTGAATTGGCAAACAGTGTAGATCCAGATGAGGTGGCACATGAGCCACCTCATCTGAATCTACACTGTTTGCCTTCTAGTGTTCGAATTCTCAATGTGATATCGCTTGGACGAAGCATTTTTTGAAATTCTGTAGACGTAAATTTTGTCGTCTGCATTTTGGCGCATTAAGGGTTAAGCCTTTAATAAAGATGTAGACACAAATAGTAAGACAATACGAGTATAAAGCAAAATGAACAGCTCTTTCCCAAGTAGGTGGTCAAAAAACTAACATTAACCAAGCATGAGTATGTAAGGCATCCAAAATATCTATAGTTTCTCTATTTTCTCTATATACGTAAAACTTACATCAAGTTGAAAAAGAACAAGCAAATGTACCGATTGTCAAAGACTATAGAACCATGTAAGCGTATATATCAAACCATAACATTGATAAACCGAACAAGTTCTCAGACGATCATGCGCTTTAACTATCCTGCATGCTGTTCGTCGCATAGCATCAATATGGCAACATAGGCTGTCTTGTTACAGTGATATGAACTGATTTTCGAAAACTACAGATAAGCGTACACAAAGAACAATAGCACGATAAATAAAACAAGTTGTCAGCCGTGATACGATTAAACTAGTCTACATGCAGTTAGTTTACACAATATTTTATTCAAATTACTGTACATATACAATATTACAAATTCACAATAAGATCAACTTTTTTTACAGTAGCTTGAAAGGGATTCAGAAGTATGTCTTGCGACTTGTATAATCTGTATCCCATTGTTAATGTTAATAAAGTTCTATATAAAAAGTGATTTGAAATACACTATTTCAACTATTAAATTTGAGACTAGTTCAACAAATACTATTATAAAAATCTAAGAATCATATGGAAATTGAAAATCAAACCACAAATACCATAAGACGCATCATACTAGTGAGTTTACAAATTTAAGAATGTACTCAACAAGAAAGCTAGGTTTTATTACTGGTCCCTCCAAGTCCACGGGGAATGGAATCTGAGTTCCAAACAAATATTCTGCATTGCCATAAGGTAAATGACCAGCCGAATAGTATCACAGCTTAGACGCCAGAACAAATGTTTTGGTTGCATATTAAAATATTATAACATGCAGTTCGTCGCATGGCATCAATATAGCAATGCAAGCTGCCTTTCTACACAGCACTTTATTATCTAAACTGGTTCTGAAAACGTTATACTCACGTTCTTTATGAATTTGAAAAATATGGCACCATAAAAGTCGGGTATAAATTCTCTCGACAGTAGAATTTTGACATTAGTTCAGAATGATGTCAATAATAGCCATGTATATTCTTTACATATACTGCACACAAAAAGTAGGGGATATTATGACATAGAAGCGTGCAAAAAAATAAATAATAATGGCTGGGTTAGTTTATTGATGCATATTGACAGAACACCATTCAAGTAATAATATTCAACTAAAACAGAAACAGTCAATGCATGTCATGTGACCTAGAGCAGCACATAAAGGACTATGGGGTCTACACCTCAATTTCACATCGGCGAATAAAATTCTTTTGGACCCTCAGATTCTGTGGATAATAAAATTCTCCATAATTTTCCAAACTGAAAACGCCCACTTTGGTAGGCTTTATTGCGTTATTTAAGGTGTAGGGTTGTTACAAATGTCACCATATGTAAGACAATTCACCACACAATGGTATCTTTAACGCATATCATTTTCTCCTGTGATAGAACCGCATGAAAAAAGTATCTGCATCTTGTTAACTGAGGCATTACGCGTCTGTCTTAATAAAGTTTGCATAAAAAATATTAGTCATTGCTGCGCTGGATTCGTGTGAAATTCGGGTATCGACCCCATGTCTACATCCAATATACTCTAGGTCACGTGATAAGCTTAATCGTTTCAATATTCATATTGAGGGTCTCTATGAATATTTGTTTTTTGAATTACAACAGTTTAATATTCATTTACTTATTTTCCTTTCTTCTGCTGCCTAAAAAGTCTTAATATCCCTTACTTATTTTGAGCAGTATAGTATATCATTGACAGTTTAGCAGTCAAAAGAACAGTTTAGCATTCAAAATTATTTTTTCGATCATTAATTTCACCAAAGTGCGATAAAAGGTAAAAAGTTAGGCAATGATCAGGAATTAATACAATCTAATCCCACATCCCGCCCTCAAAACCAGTGTCCAATAAAGGAAAAGTGTAGATTCTATTATGTTAAGGGAATATCAAATATGCTCGCAAATGATATCGCAAGCGTATTCTATTTACTAGAGCAGGAAACTGTAAAAAAAAAACTTCAAAATGATTGGATGATTTTGTTGTATAAGCATTTTATAATATTTACGTCATTAGCACAGTCTTAATTTAGTTGATATGTCAGATGTATCATATTGTTCCAGGTGTGACTGACATTTAAACTTCTGACCTTGTTTTAACTTAATATAGTTAGACATGAAAATGACAGTTATTCACCCTCGTTACACTTTTTCCATTAAAGCTTGAAAAAAGCTATTTACTGATCGACTTGGTAATAAATCTCCATTTGAGGCATGTTCTGTTGTTTTATTCAGTCTTATCATTTAAAACTGTTTGACTTTTGATTATTGCAAGTGAATAAAAAATCATTTAGAAATTTTAAATTGAAAAGTCTTTCTGCTTTATGTATTTTTCTTTCACATGAATCTGAAAACTCCTATTAAATGATCTTACCATCGTTACTATCGCAGTACCTTGGTCTGACACTCAGCATTTTATGTCGTGAATACTTTCCAGATCTTCATATCTTCATATCACACTCAACGCTTGCATCGAGTGTGATCCGGATATCTTGGACCATGCGGGAGATATGATGACTCTTGCCATCAACATCCACCGTTTCCTAATTGATATATTCAAGGAAAAAGATGCAGAAACATGATGCGTTGACTGGTCAACAATGACGCACGAAATCAAACATTTCAGAAAACATCAGTTCGATGATACGGCCTTTTGTATCAGACATACAGAAAGGTTATATATCATATATAACTATGACTTGAAAATTGTGTCTGTAAAACACAGATGATGCCCCCGTGCTGTGCCTGTCTCCCCCGTTCATTCTTCTTCTGTACCCCCTCTGGGAGGTTTGATTATATAAACTAGCCAGAACCTGTAAAATTTCTAAGTTAAAAAGACCATAATTTTGTCATTTTTTTCTCTCTTCACAAAGGCATCTGCACATCTTCTGTATGTCTGTAACACCTACGCAAACTTTCAAATTGACTGCTAAAAACTGTTAAAGGAGTTGAGAGTATTATCTTGTCATTCTGTATTAACCAAAGTCCAAACAAGTTCTAAATTTGAAAAGGCCATATTTTTTTTTCAAAAATCATTTTTTCCTTCCCAAAAAGGCAAATCTTCAACATGTCTGGAACAACTGTGCAGAGTATCAAACTGATAGCTTAAAAACTGTGAGAGGAGTTGATTTTACAAACAGAACCAGAACCGGTAAAATTCAAAGTCCGAAAAGACTGTAATTTTGTCAAAAGTATTTTTTTCTTCTTCAAAAAGGGAGGTGCACATCTTCAGTATGTTTGAAACATCTGTGCAAAGTTTCATATTGATAGCATACAAACTGTTGGAGGAGTTGATTATATAAACTTGCCATTCTGTATTAGCCAGAACCTGTAAGATTTTATAGTCAATAAAGGCCATAATTTTGTCAAAAATGATTTGTTTCTCTTCAAAAAGGCAGGTGCACATCTTCAATATGGATGCAACATTTGCGCAAGTTTCAAATTGATTGCTTTAAAACCGTAGAAGTTGATCATACATTTTTAGGCGTGACGGACAAATAGACGGAGAGGGTAAAACATAATGCCCCCTGACTATCGTCACGGGGGCAGAAAAAGCATCTCATTAGGACAGAGGCTGAGCACGCGAGTGGACATTACTGCAAACTGCATGGTTTGTGACTTAACGTCTATTGTCTAATGGCTTGTGAAGTAACGCAAACCGAATTTCGGCGTCAAGCAAACTAAAATGACAGACCATCTCGTAATATTATTCAAACTTTAGAATGGCTCTATAAAACTTGTTTTGAAAAGAGACTAAAAACAGTTGACCGCTGATTGTCAAGCTGAAGTAGACAATTTGACCATAAAATTTAGATAAATTAATCTATTTTTAAATTTCCATTATATAAAGCAACCTTTCAGAGACTGGCTTTCATGTTATTTGTAAAATAAGCTTTATATTCATACTAGCTTTTTCATTTATCTTTTTCATACAGCTATAGTCTACCTTTTATTTTCTTGTGATCCTGATTCATCGTGTGCTGGGCAAGTCAGTCACTGAAAAGCTCTCTCTGTCAACTCAGCAATAAATGGGTACCTTTTTATCCCCCGACCGAAAGATTCGGGGGATATAGCGATGAGCCTGGCGTCCGTCCGTCTGTCTGTCCGTCTGTTCGTCCGTAAACATTTTCTTGTCCGCTCCATATCTTGAATACCCTTTGGAATATTTTCATGATACTTCACAGTTATGTAGAACAGATCATGGCATTGTGTCGCGTGCAAGAATTGTAACTCTTGCTTTTGTAATTTTTGTGTTATCTCTCCTTTGGTGAATTTTTGGCAGATTCGTGTCCGCTCTGTAACTTGATTACCCTTTGGAATATTTTCATGATACTTCACTGATATGTAGAGCAGGTCATGACGATGTGTCGCGAACAAGATTGACAACTCTTGCTTTCTTACTTTTTGAATTATTTCCCCTTGATGGTTTTAGGTGTGATTTCGTGTCCGCTCCATAACTTGAATACCTTTTGAAATATTTTCATGATACTTCACAGATATGTAGAACAGGTAATGACAATGTGTCGCGAACAAGAATGACAACTCTTGCTTTCTTACTTTTTTGAGTTATTTTCTCTTGATGGTTTTAGGTGTGATTTTGTGTCCGCTCCATAACTTGAATACCTTTTGAAATATTTTCATGATACTTCATAGATATGTAGAACAGGTCATGACGATGTGTCGCGAATAAGAATGACAACTCTTGCTTTCTTACTTTTTGAGTTATTTCCCCTTGATGGTTTTAGGTGTGATTTTGTGTCCGCTCCATAACTTGAATACCTTTTGATATATTTTCATGATACTTCATAGATATGTAGAACAGGTCATGACGATGTGTCGCGAATAAGAATGACAACTCTTGCTTTCTTAGTTTCTGAGTTATTTCTCCTTGATGGTTTTAGGTGTGATTTTGTGTCCGCTTCATAACTTGAATACCCTATTTTTATGATACTTCACAGATATGGCGATCTGATCATGACAGTTTGTGTCATACAAGAATGACAGTGCTTGCTTTATACTTTCCGAGTTATTTCCCTTTGGAAGTTTGAGCTGCAGTTTTGTGTCTCTGCTCCATATCTGTATAACCCTGGCCTGCTCTACAATTGTAACACCCTTATACCTTTTAAAATTTTGATGATCATGCCCCATGACATAGTGTTCCTAACTCTATGTGACTCCGCCACTGCGTCATCGCCCCCCCCCCCCCCCCCCCCCCCCCCCACCAAAAAAAAAAATCCAGATTTGGATTCTTTGTTCAAGTTCACTTACTAGAGAGCTCAAAATTAGATATGTAGGGCTAGTACTTAAGAAGTTATTCACACATTTTGAAATGTTGAATGTATTATGCAATACATTGTCTACATGGTTGCTATTTGAGATTTTACCCTTTTTAGCAATCTGGCATACTATTTTGGTCTGAGTGTTAGATAATCATGTATCTGTTAAACAGATAATGTCAGTAAGGAGCTTAAAAGAATGACAGTATACTATTTATATGTGTTTTGAACAGCACCCTGTTTAGCAAGGCGCAGGGGCCTTCGGTCGGGGGATTTGCCATCTCCTCTGATGGCTATTTTTTTCGAATCAGGGAAAGGTATATGGAGCAAAAAGAGAGAGCCTCATTCCATCTTTTCTATGCTTGCCCAAAACTACGGCAATCTCTAATACCTAACTGCACTATCGCCTTTAAGTTACCTACTTATTCAAACTCAACAATAAGAAATTACATTTGCCGAGAGAACATGAAATACGCCATCAGCTACATTATAGAAAATCCTTAAATGGGTGATCCATAGAACTTTCAATTTTATGATACTTCGAAATAAAAGGACCAATAATTATATTTGTAAAAGGTTAACTAAAAATGTATATGGTTAGATCTTCACTTCCAAATCTTATATCGTACTCGAACAACGGATATTCTATTATTCTATGTTGTTGAAGTTAAAGTCTTAAAGAATTCCTTCAAGGGCAGAGGACACATTCAGAAGAAGGCACATGAGCCAGACTACGTAGTTATCTTTAGGATCATACATGATTTTTCATGCATTAACAGTTGCCGGAGCCCAAGGAAGTTGTTGGAACACGAGCTTATAGCCGAGCAATCGAACTTCTTCCGAGAAACCCGGAAAAATGCTAAAGCTATGAAAGAAACATGAATGATCACTATTCTTGCCTATCAGAGTATGATTTCATTGAGAAACTCGGTGAAAATCACAGGAAAATTATATGAGCCGCGACACGAGAAAACCAACAATGTGGTTGTGCGCCCAGCGCAGACTCAGATCAGCCTGGGCATCCGCCCAGTCTGATCAGAGTCTTTGCTGTCCGCATGGAGGTAGCTCAGTCCCTTAGCTACCCTTTAAGCACTTCGCGAAGAGTCTGACCTGACTGGGTGGATGCCCAGGCTGATCTGAGTCTGCGCAGGGCGCACAACCATATTGTTGGTTTTCTCGTGTCGCGGCTCAATTTATTAAAAGGTCGTTGTTCATTCATAGTGCCTTGTACATCGTGGCGTCATTCCGCGTAAAACAGAAATGAAAGCAAAAAAGCTTATCCCAGGGCGACTTTGTACTTTCAGGTCACGCCATGTAAACAGGTTACAGTCCGAACTGAGAATAAGCAAGCCTTAAACGATGTTCGAACAGCACGAGAAGTTCATGATTGTATTATGGATTTTGTTCCATTCGAAGATGCCCTCAAACAACTATCCGTATAGGATCTATGCAAGAATAAGCGTTGATGCTTTAGGTTTTCTTTCCTTTTGTCTGTCTTTATACATTTGGCAAATTAGTCTTGAGCTGATACCAATCAATAACTGAGCCGCGACACGAGAACCCCAACAAAGTGGTCGTGCGCCCATCGCAGACTCAGATTAGCCTGGGCATCCGACAAAATTGATCAGACTCTTCGCTAAGCGCTTAAAGGGTAGCTAAGAGTCTAAGCTACCTCCATGCGGACAGCGAAGACTGATCAGACTGGGCGGATGCCCAGGCTGATCTGAGTCTGCGCTGGGCGCATAACTACTTTGTTGGTTTTCTCGCGTCGCGGCTCAACTTTATTGAAAAGATATTAGATTTCCAAGGCTAATTATTTAATCTTCAATCGCAGTCAAAGGCATTTTGAAACTAACCTGCTAAACTACGTGGCATACTTTTGCATCATGGGTTACTTTATTGTTCTGCTCAGATATCTCAAGTAACAGCTATTATTTCAGGACACACTAATATTCAATGGAATATTGACAGCAGATTCATGAAGCATAATGTGGATTCCGTTGTGTATCTGATTTCAGCATGATAGGGTTTATGATGTTCAATCCATGCACAATGTTATTCGCTAGAATATATAAATGAGTTAAAGTAATCCCACTAGCTTTACTTTACTGCAGATTTCCATATATTTATCGTCCTGTAAAGATTTTTTAATTGCAACACTTTTGCTAATGGACAATGGAGATTACATGCAACAGCAATGCAACTCACTTAAAAGTGCTACTCTTTGTTTTACATAGTTTTCAAACCACTTTAGGAAATAATTTTATTTTCGTGGACTTTACCTGTGAATCACCATTAGTCTGAAAAAAAAAACTCGAATGTATGCCAAATTAGATTCACTGTCAAAACTACTTGTATTTTCCATTTTGAGTAGCCAAATTCCTTCAGCACATGCATTCGGAGTTTATAATTCTCTGAATTAGTCGGCTATTGGTATTTTGCGAATGGAACGGAATTATTGACTATTATAATAAAATTGGTTGCTAAATTTGCATATTAATTTACGGAATAAAGCGCAATGAATTAACGGAATAAAGCGCGACGATAACCCCTCTTGTCAATCTTATAAATTAACAATGCGTTTTATTCCGTAAAACGTCAATGTTCCGTTCCGTTCCGCAAAATACCAATAGTCAATTAGTCCTTCTTTAGAGATCATTTGTTTACAGGTTCCAAAACTACCAAAATTAAGTAAAGACAAAATCACAGTCATAATAATGGTATTTGATGAGAGTAAATGCACTGAATAAATCCTTGTACATTTGAATAATGAAGCTACATATAATCAATTTTACTGCAGCGAAATAAACGCATCGCGAAATTCAATAACTCGCTTGGGACTCGTACAAATATACTATTTCAAATTAACTCGCACATGACAAGACAATTCGAAATGAATTATTTCATTATTATATAACTAAATACCGAATATTGAAAGGTTTGTGGAAGAATTGACCTGTTTAAAGTGCTTCGCTGAAAGTACATTTGAGCCGCGACACGACAAAACCAACAATGTGGTTGTGCCCCCAGCGCAGACTCAGATCAGCCTGGGCATCCGCCCAGTCTGATCAGAGTCTTCGCTGTTCGCATGGGGGTAGCTTAGACTCTTAGCTACCATTTGATCACTTAACGAAGAGTCTGGTCGAACTGGGAGATTGCCCATGCTGATCTGAGTCTGCGCTGGGCGCACAACCACATTGTTGATTTTCTCGTGTCGCGGCTCATTTTATCATATATTTGGACTCGCTGCCAGAAGATGCAGCCAAGGATTCGTTCCACTGAGCCTCCTGAAAACCATCGTTATGAGAATTGAAGCATAGAGGATATCACACGAGTGGTCATTTCATATGGAATTTATTAAATGAGCACTCTGCGAGTTTCATAAATTTCATATGAAATGACCACTCGTGTAAGATTCTGTTTATCATATGACCCTTTGAAATGGGATTTTAACGCATTCAAACCGAACATTATTTCTATAAAGACGCGTTGTTGACATGGACGTTGTAAATGATGTCACGTGTACGCGCCAGTGTTATTACACGTGTGGTCATACGATGACACAACGTTATCCACTGAATAACAGCGACGTCATATGATAAAACCTGTTATGATACATGTATGACTATAACCATAGCAGGGGTGCTTTGCGGATCGACATTGATGCATGGAAGATGATTTTTTCTAAGAAGGAAAAATGCCCACTGAATTGAAACAACATGTTTTGTCAGCCTGATCTTAATATTCCCCGTTCACATACGATGTAACGTGCCTTTTCATGGGATGCAAATCAATCAAATTAATGAAAATTACCACAGATTTTGATTTGTATCTTTCCTAATAAACAATTGCTTAAATCAATGGCATCATGCCTTATTTTTTCATTTTTTATTTATGTATTTTATTTTTTGTTAATCTCTGGTGAATTTAAGTGTATTTGATTTGTGGGCATGATTCCAATACACGTTTTGAGTGTGAAATTTCTTATCATTTGATATCCACCGCATACTTTCCCAAAGTAAACAAAAGAAAAAAAATTACTAATGTGCTAGAGCGTTGGCTCTCCGTATAATTCCTTTGATCAGTCATGTTTTAATTCAGGATTAATAGCTTTTATTGTTTGTATCGTTTGTTATCATAGAAAATTTCCAAGTAAGAGCAAATAGAAGCCACATCAAAGAACTAACTTTATATGAGCCGCGACACGACAAAACCAACAATGTGGTTGTGCGCCCAGTGCAGACTCAGATCAGCCTGGGCATCCGCCTGGTCTGACCAGACCCTTCGTTAAGTGCTCAAAGGGTAGCTCAGGTTCTAAGCGACCTCCATGCGGACAGCGAAGACTCTGATCAGACTGGGCGGATGCCCAGGCTGATCTGAGTCTGCGCTGGGCGCACAACCACTTTGTTGGTTTTCTTGTGTCGCGGCTCATATACAAGGACATTTACTCAGTCATGTGAGTTCATCCCTAACTACCGGAAATTAAAACCAAATACTACATTCATTGTACATTATAGTCATATTCTTTTACGGAGGGGGATGGTCGGGTGGAGCGATCGTGCTGTGTTGAGCTTTCAGTGCCGGGCCGTCCTACTGATTTGAAATATTGTAGGGCAACGGCCTGCTGTGCTTGTAGTAGGTGTGGATAGGGGTTGTTTGGACATTTTGTCTCTCGTCTATCATTTCTCTTCTAATCCCCTTCCTCTGGGAGACGGCCTGGGTTCGAGGTTATAAAAACTTGAGAATATTCTCAAACTCAAAATAAAGCACACTGATTGGCTGCTTCCGAGCACAGCATGTGCTCGGAAGCAGCCAATCAGTGTGCTTTATTTTGAGTTCGAGAATGTACTCAAGTTTTATAACCTCTGGGCCTGATATGGACTGCAATACAGTCTCGAAGGGCGGTTTAACCCCAATCAATCAATCAGTCTTTTACGGAGGCACGTTTTAGGTAAATGGGTACACTTTCAGGGTAAACATCTCCTCCATTTTTATTTGCCTCCCTTTTTGTCACCCGACGTAGGCGGAGGGGGACTATAGAAATGACCCTCGTCCGTCCGTGTGTGCGTCCGTCCGTCCGTCCTTCCGTCCGTCCTACCGTCCGTCCGTCCGTCCGAAATCTTGTTCCCGCAACTCCTCCAACGTCTTACATCGGATTGATTTGAAATTTTACAGATTGTATTCTTATGATATGAAGATGTGCATGTGGTTTTCGCTTTTTGTTTCGGCCATTTTTGATGGAGTTACAGCCCTTGCTGACTCAGACCTTCCGAAATTTTGTCCCCGCAACTCCTCCTACATCTTTCGTCAGATTGATTTGAAATTTTACAGATTGTATTCTTACGATATGAAGATGTGCATCTGGTTTTTTATTTTTGTTTCGGCCATTTTTAATGGAGTTACGGCCCTTGCTGACTTAAATCTTGTCCCTGCAACTCCTGCAACATCTTGTATCAGATTGACTTGAAATTGTGCAGAATGTTTCATCATGATCTAAAGATGTGCATGTGATTTTGGAATTTCAATTGTCCTATTTTGTACAAAGTTATGGCCCTTTGTCATTTTTTGGCATTTTTCCAACTTTTGAACCGTTTGACCGAGAGAGCTGAAATTTGGTATGCTTTTAGCATTCGGTAAATTGATTATTCTGATTATTGTTAGGATGTGCTAAATTATAAGTGACAGAGTTATTCCCCTTTCATAGATAATAAACATTCACTTAAAGGAAAAGGGATAACTCCAGAACTATTCATATTAATGGGCTGAATTTTCATAAATGCATTGTTCATTTTTCATCAGATTCATATAAGCAGGATTATGGCTCTTGTTATTTTGTTACTGGGTATACAGTCTTGATGTTTTGGTCATTTTGTAAGGGCCTATAGTTTCAGTAACCTGATTTTACACATACAGTATTCCTCAAAATTATTGAGAATTGCATTTTGGCACACAGTTGCTAGACATACATGTTCAACAATATTTTAAACACGGTAAATACAATAAAAGAACCTCTGTTTCAAGTTGGATCTACAAAAATGACAATATGATGCATTTTCTTTCGTCAGTGGTAGGTAAGGATGGGCTAGGGTACACCCCTGTAAAAATTTGTCCCTTGATTTTGACTATATTTTTCTATACTACCTTTGCTAGAAATAAACTATCTCAGGTGAAATAATTTATTTTCTTCATTGGGCAACACCATCTACATTAGTAATGTTGCCTTTAATATTTTGCATGATTTAAAGCTACTGATTCCAGTTTCTGAGTCAGAGACTGGCTGTTATATTATAGGAAGAATATTGAAAGCATCAGAAACAGCAAAAGATCTGATCGGTTAGTGATCTGAATGGAATATTTTTGGCAATATGTAGATAATCATTACAAAAACTCATATCCTTTATAGCACGGTTACTAAGCCTTACAAAAATATGGTTTTGTGCCGTTTCCATCGAGATGTATAGAATAAGAATGAATCAGAGCAACATACCCTCTGTCAAAATTGCAATTTCCCCCAATTTCTGGCACTTTTTCGAAATGAAGTCACAGGTTTGAACGCCAGCAGCATCTACAGCTGACAAGCTCGCACAAAATTCTGTTTTCAGTTTGCCAACACCTTATCTTTAGATGAGAAAAACAATCAGACATCACTGATTTGTCATTATATTTTCCACAAATATCGTTTTTATTTGGTAAGGGTACATAATTTTCCAGTCGGACAAAAAATCTGTGGGTGGCACAATTCAAGGGGAGATAACATTTGTGACTCAAACAAATGAGTTATACTGGAACGCTAAAAAGTTCACAGAGGGATGCTGTCAACTAAGTAAACAAAGATATTAAGTATATACATGATCTGTCAACTACCATTGCTTGATTTTCACTTTGCAAAAAATTCTCAATAATTTTGAGGAATACTATATATGCCCCGTTCTGAACTTAAGTATTTTACAAAGAGGCCCAGTAATTGGGTATATATCTTTGCTTATGTTCAGTTATCATTTGCTTACCAGGTTCTGTAATATATATATTTCCTGTTTTTGGCCATACATTTACTCTGAAACAGAATAAAGGGCTGAAGTTTGTGACACATTTCAAACGTCGGGTGACACTTGGCCGATGGCCTTTTATTCAGTTTGGGTCAACTTTTAAACGAAATAATTTGCTCCTTTAAGGTGTCTACATTTAAAGAAAAGAATTCGCTCCTTTCTAGGAGCAAATTCTTTTCTTTAAATGTAGACACCTTTTTGAAAGGTCTACGTCCGCAATGGAGGCAAATAGGAAGTCAAAAAGAGAGCCAGAACACTGAGCAGTCATAAAAGCTAGGAGCTGAGCTTAAGATAACCGAGAAAATGGAGGGGGTGGTGGTCGGACGATGGTGCTGGTTATAACTTCCAGTGCCAGGGAGTCCTACTTATTTGGATAAAAGTAGGGCAAGGGCTTGCAGTGGGTGCGGGCGGAGGTTTGGAAATTTTGTCTCTTCTATCATTTCTGTTTACTTTCTCCCTCTCTCTCTGGCAGGCGACCCGATATCGACTGAAATACTGTCTCAAAGGGCTGGTAAACCCAAAACAATCAACCAACCGCGAAAATGGAAATTAAGAATGTAAGTTGATGAAGAAAGGATTGACATCAGTCTATTTTGATTTTAATAAATACATATTTATATATAGATGTATAATAAATGTCTGAATAGTCACTGCCATGTAACGTTCTAAGAGAAAATATATTCATCCTTATTTGTCAAAAGCACTGCATATGAATGACGCAAAAGGATCTTCTAAATTAAACATTACTGCAATACTTTCGCGGAAATACAGCCTTATTATGCCAGATACAGTCTCTCTTTACAGCTGGCAATGACATGTGTGCCTTACATAACATATATCGTGTAAAAGCAAGTGTTTCCTTTCTTATCACGACCGCAGTCCAACTCCTAGGTAATGTACAAAAAATCTGTTCTAAGCTATAAATGATGACCTCATGACTCTGAGATGAATACATGTATGCACAGAAAGTTAATATAAATTTTAGTAATCTCTAATTTATCTGTTAATGGAAACTAAAATTCATATTTGCATAGCACCGAATTTAATCAAGAAGTTAGGAAAGTGTTGCCAATGATTCCGTGTTTACCTGTTTCGGCTCATTGCTGAGAAAGTACAAAGAAGGTTTTAGAACACGCATGTACTATATTCGCTTACATTTTAGAAGAGCTCAGAATATACAGTATAATGCAGTGTTTGATGTTCGTTAGATATTCGATGTGTGTGTGTGTGGTTGCCAAAATGTCGCTTCAGTTTTTACTTTACAAATTTTACAGTTCTCTAGATAAGGGGGGTATTTGGTGATACTTTGGGATAATTTTTGTAAATTCAGTATAAGAAAATATGCTGTGACCCCTCAACTGAACCGTCTCTATAAGAGGGGTCACAACATATGGTTTTAATGAGAAATAAGAAAAATTATTAAATACTCCCTCTTATCTAGAGCTCTGGTTTCATGCATACCGCCGTTTGGTGCTGGAAAATCTTATATTATACCTTCTTATTCAGCCCTTGGGCTAGATCAAAAAAAAAGAGGAAAGAAATATCACTTCTGGTCATAGTGTTTTTTATTATTATTTTTTATTTTTTTTTTTATTTTGCGAGAACCTGACAAAGACATGGTGATTCCAAATTTATGGTAACTCAAAACAAAATTTCATACAAGCTGTGGCCGCCAATCTAGACCACCATGGAAAGAACTATATACAAATTACCTGATTTATATAACAGTTCTAAGTTCTATGGCATTCTTGTTTCTTACTGCGGCCTGTAAATCTTAATCCATGAGAGTTATGAGATGCACGTCATACAGAATAATATGTAAAGCGTGTGATTTATATAAGGGGAAGCAAATAAATTATGAAACTATGTTCCATTTTGCGATAAACAACAATCATATGACATAGGGATAATTTATTGAATTATGTAAGAGCCAAGGCTTAACGTAAATTGTCTTTACTGCAGGTATTTTAGAAGATTAGAGTGTTTGTGCTTGGGAAACATACATAGCATCGAGTTGCTTGCGTCAGCATTCCTAGGCCCAGTAACGGACTTGTTACCGCATGAATTTGTTAAATGACGTGGAAAGCGCAGCATCAGATACCCTGGTTACTGCTTTATTTATGAAATTATATGAGTAGTTTATTTAGCAGATTTTGCAAAATCATAGAAGCCGTAAAAGCTATCTTAAGTATTCACTTTTGGTTGTTTTGGGTTCGATAGGTCTTGAAGACAGTATTTCAGTCCATATCGAGCCGCTGAAGTATTCAACTGTTGCTATTGTTTGCAAGACTGAGTCTTCAGTGTTTTCTGAATGAGTCTAATTTACACTGCACCGTCCCTCCAATTAAACTGGGAAACATTTTCTTTGTAGAATTATAAAGATAGGGCACCACAACGTATATGTTGACGTAATATTGCGCCACTCCATAGCTATCTTATTAACATGGGGAGTTATTCAAACTGTTCCAAAGAGACTTAAATGGTAAATTTTTAATCTTTAATTATCTGAAAGCGTCTGCATGAAAATGATTTATTCTCATCTATGATAATTTAAGCGTTTCTACCGGGAGCTAAGTATAAATACTTGATAGTCTGTCAGCCTACACATGAATTTATTTTTTCGCCTGTATCATTCCCTATCTCTGTAATGAATTGTTTAGAACATGTGTAGCTTTTATAGCATTGTGGAGTTTTAAAGTGTCGGAAAAATAATTTAAAATATATTGTCCATTTTTGGCACTTCAAAATTTAAATTATTTTGAGATGGCTTCGCACCCGTTTTGCATATGGTGAATATAGTATTAGATTAAACATATTTTGCTATATGAAACAGAAAAGGGATTGGACACAAGTTACAAAACATAAGATAATCCTGTCCATAAGACATACGCTACATTTTTAATGGTACAATGGTGTACATACGTGTTTTTGTTTTTGTCCCCCGCCTTTTCGAAGAAAACCGGAGGGACATAGTTTTCGGCATTCCGTCCGTCCGTCCTTCCGTCCTTATTTCCGTCCTTCCGTCCCCCTAAAGTAGTAGGTACTTTGTGTGCGCAACTCCTCATACAGTTTTATGCCGATTCTTTCGAAACTTTACAGCTGTTTTTGTTATGGTCTGAAGATACGCATGTGGTTTGGATATAATCCTGAGTTTATTTTTTGTCACTTTTTCCACAAGTTGAACTTAGTCATTTTTTAGGCATTTTACTATCAAAGTGACTAGATAGTGGGTACCTTGTGTGCTCAAATTATCCAACAGTTTTATGCCGATGCCTTTGAAACTTCACAGGTGTTTTGGTCATGGTCTGAAGATATGCATGTGGTTCGGATATAATCCTCACATTATTTTTTGTTACTTTTTCCACAAGTTGAACTTAGTCATTTTTTAAGCGTTTTTACTTTCATAGTGACTAGATAGTGGGTACCTTGTGTGCGCAACTCCTCCTACAGTTTTATGCCGATTCCTTTCAAACTTCACAGATATTTTGGTCATGGTCTGAAGATTTGCATGTGGTTTGGATATAATCCTCACCTAATTTTTTATCACTTTTTTCGCAAATTGAACTTAGCTATTTTTCTTACATTTTTACTGTCAAGAGTGAATAGATTTTGGGTACCTTGTGTGTGCAACTCCTCCTACAGTTTTATGCCGTTTCCTTTGAAACTTCACAGGTGTTTTGATCATGATCTGAAGATATGCATGTGGTTTGGATATAACCCTCACATTATTTTTTTTTATTACTTTTTTCACATTTTTAACTTAGCCGCTTTCCCAGCTCAAACACTAAGTGTATATACAATGGAGACCTAGTTTCCAAGGCGGGGGACATAAATTCGTCGAATTTGCTTGTTTGGTTTTCTTTTGCTCTAGTTGTTGTTATTGTTTTTTAATTCCTTAATTCTTTATAACAAAGATAAACAACGGAAGCATGTTTATGATAATGATTAGAAAGTTTAGCAACAGCACCCTCGAAAGTGGTTTTAAAGTGCAAGGAACATGAATAAAAGTTCCAGAGTCATGTAGTGTGTTCTATGTGAATCAACGTCAATAAAGGGGGCGGTACACAGGGTATAATCGATTCCGCTAATTTTCGCTTCCTGCAGAGACTGTACATCATATTTGGCTTCCGCCGAGACTGTCCGCAAATTCTTGCTTCCTGCCGAGACTTTTGTACATGATAAATGGCTTCCTGCAGAGACTGTCCGTGTGATTCTGCTTCCTGCCGAGAGCCTCGGCAGGAAGCAGAATCACACGGACAGTCTCGGCAGGAAGCCATTTCTCGAGGACAGTAGTCTCTGCAGGAAGCAAGAGTTCGCGGACAGTCTCGGTGGAAGCAAAATATGACGGACAGTCTCTGCAGGAAGCGAAAATTGGCGGAATCAATTATATCCTGTGCGGTAGCACACCTCATTTAGACAACAAGAAAATATCAAAGCCACCATACGTGCTTGTTTAATGAGACTTCAATCCATGGGTTCGAAACCACATTACCTCAGTGTTGTGTATTACATGCACATGTGCAGTTTTGCCGATTTGCTAAACGGATGCCACCACTTACGTTTCAGTGACACTGCCATCGCCAACCGCTACGCTGATACAGTTTCTCCAGCTCAGAGCACACTGGATGGACATTTTCTAATCTGTCGGATTGGAAAAAGCAGAAGAATAAATCGGACACATATCGATCATGGGAGTCGAACCTGTGATGTCCTGTGTGAAAAGCGAACATCCTTTTCACTAAACCAGGCGCTCTGCTTGGGCAAAAGTAAGGGATGCCTTATATTCACTAGGGCATGCACCTTTATTAGATCTAGAAACACGATATGTTATTAACACACTTATTAGGCGGGTTGATATCAGGTTTTAGTACTTTTTTTGTAGTTATTTCTTTTTATCATTGCACCAAAGCAGTGATGCAGAAAATGAAGAACTTTGCTTGGAATCGACAGACAAATTACCTTACAGTGTAAACGAACAGAAAACGGACTAAGATTAGCCTCTGCATCCGCGCAATCTGACCAAAGCGTTTCCTTTACGCATATTCAATCTATAAATCTAGGGAAATTTAAATGTTGGGAAGTGAAAAATCGGATCAGTCAGCGAAAATGCGCAGGCTACTTTGAGTATTAGTAACGTTAGCATGCACATGGCTTATAGTCCCAATTCAAGCGAAGCTTATCAGATAAACAAAGCAAAGATATAACATTAACAATGTTTATTATGTTTTCCTATCGATTAATGGACTATCTTTATTTCTTAGAATAATTACCTCTAATGCCATTTAATCTCTAAGGAGAAAGGTTTATGTCGATATTCAATGCTTATAATCTCAACAAATAAAGAAGATTGTCTCCAAATTGTCTATAATTCACATACAATATATGAGCCGTGAGAACAAAATATCTGTGTCCACTACGCATGCGCGCATATTCCAAACATCTACACGACACGGCTCAGAGCATGCCCTGTTTGCCCTGACAAAGAAATTGAAAATACAAAATTTAGAAAGCGAACTGCCCCTGTTCTGTCCAAATTGCGCATGCTCAAAAATATTTTGGGCTGGCATAGCTTGATAATGTCATATGACTTGTTTTCCATTGATGCAGCCTATTTCTTATCTGTATTATTACATATGAGCCGCGACACGAGAAAACCAACAATGTGGTTGTGCGCCCGGCGCAGACTCAGATCAGCCTGGGCATCCGCCCAGTCTGATCAGAGTCTTCGCTGTCCGCATGAAGGTAGCTTAGACCCTTAGCTACCCATTAAACGCTAAGCGAAAATTCTGATCAGACTGGGTGGATGCCCAGGCTGATCTGAGTCTGCGCTGGGCGCACAACCACATTGTTGGTTTCCTCGTGTCGCGGCTCATATCTCTTTTCGTTCAATGAGCTGTTGTCATTTTATAAACGGACTTAGATAAAAACAAAAGAAATCTACAATGTCACACAGACACATCTGAATATAAATTCGTAAGCTGGATGGATACGATTTTATGGAAAGCTATTCCACACCTGGTTAACTATGTTTTCAATGATATTACGAAACGAAAACACGAGCTGTAACGAAACGAAAAAGAATCATAGTTAACAAACGACCTGGTCAGTTCATCTGGTAACTCTGATTTGTTTTCGGTCGTGAACGACCTGGTCAGGTCGTTTGGTAAATGTAATTCTTTTTCGGTCGTTTGGTAACTATGATTCTTTCTCGTTTCGTAACAGCTCTTTTTCGTTTCGTAACAGCCCTAGTATATATACATACTAACCAGTGGTGAATTCTGCCATATTGATTTTTGCTTCCCTTCCCAAAGGATCCAACGCTTGACAAAGAGTAACTTAGGGTAAAATACATCCCTTCAAGAGTAGATCCCATTTTGGAATGGTTACTTCGTTCAGAAAGCAAAGAGCAACAGCTGTCTCAGTTTGAAAATAAAAATGAACTGAGGAAATAGCATAGCGGTATGCATGTTCATCTTTATACTTCAGTGACCCTCGAAAACTACCCGCCCATTTTCGCAAACATAAAACCATCTTAAACTACTTATGCCCTCCTTCAGTCCGAAGAACAGCGGTATTTTTACTAGTTTGGTCACAGTTAAGAACACCAGAAGACAAAAGCTAAAGCGCAAATTTCTTCAATCGATGATTTAACGCTGTCCAGGTCGTGGACAGTATGATTTTAGATGTCGAAGATAACAGGAAATGTAGCACTTAAGACGTCAGACTTGGGTTTGTTTGTGAATGTGTCAATGTGACAGAGACCGATAGGTTTCGTGCAATATTGGAATAAATTCTAAGGATGATAAAAATTACACCAGTTTCCATACAAAACTCTTACTTTACTCGCATTAAGTGCAACCCAAAAAAAAAAAAACACAAGGTACCACGGTTTTGACAGGAAGCACCGACTCAGAGCTTTCTGATAATTAGTATGGCAACCCAAATGTAGCATTAGCCTTCAGAACTAGATTTAAAGCCTCAGTCATAGGTTTGAGTTTCAATTTTTGGTTTGAAACTTCCCATCCTATGTTTAAAGTTTTCAAAACGTTGTTTTGCACATACTTATGTATTAAACCACAGTTTAAACTTTCAAACCCATATTTTAAAATACAATCAACGTTCGTTATCTCAAAATAGGAAATACTGATGTCACAAAGTAAAGTTTACTTTGAAATACCAGTAGTTAGAGATAACATAAGGGTTAAAATGTAAGAAAAAAATAGGAAATGTGTCAAAACTATATACTTTGATAGTTGATTGATTGTTTTGGGTTGAACGGCCCTTTGAGACAGTATTTCAGTCTATATCGGGCCCTTTTCCAGAGAGGGAGAAAGACGAGAGAAAAAATGTCCAAACAACCCCAACCGCACCTACTGCAAGCACAGTAGGCCCTTGCCCTACAGTTTTCCAAATCAGTAGGACGCCCCAGCAGTGGAAGTTATACACAGCACTATCAGACCACCCGACTACACCTACTTTGATATAAGAGGGTCCTTTGAGATATCAGTGTTTGAGATAGCAAGTACAGTAGGCCCTTGCCCTATAATGTTCCAAATCAGTAGGACGCCCCGGCACTGGAAGTTATACACAGCACCATCGCACCGCCCGACCACCCCCTGCTTTGATATAAGAGGGCCCTTTGAGATGTCAGTGCTCGAGATAACGAGTCAACTCATTTCTTAAATAATCACAGGTTAACTTTGCAAAATTATGTTTCAAAAATACGACTCCTTGAAGGTCTTAAACCACATGAGCTACGATATGACAAAACCATCAAAGTGGCATGTGCGCCCAGCGAAGACTCAGATCAGCCTGGGCATCCGCCCAGTCTGTTCAGACTCTTCCCTGGGCGCTTAAAGTACAGCTAAGGGTTTGCACGTAAGCTCTGGTCTGAGTGGACTTCTATGTTTAGAAAAGAAGATATGCGTCATGAATAGAGACTGACAGGATTCCTGTTATGGGTTCGTTCCCCGAAGCCGTTATTAGCAATTGGAACATGGAAAAAATACAAACGAGCTTCAGTAAAGGAGCCACTGGAAGAAACCATTACAATAAACGAACAGATGTTTACTTATGGTATAATTACTGCAAAGTACAGATACGGGAAAACATTAACGCCCCTTAATACCAATTGTTGGATGGATACATGGCGAGATTTTACGTCCTTTTTCCACAGTATTTCAGTCATAAGGACGGAAGGGTGATAACGAAATGCTGTATGGAATGGAACTCCTTTTATGTTTTGATAAGGTTTCCGCCTTTAGCGGGAATCGATTCCGAGTCCGCTAGATCAGCAGGCCAGCGCTTAACCAACTGAGCTTCTAGGGGTGGAGCAATGATGCCGTTAAACGTACGGTATCAGAAAGGAAGGGCAACGGTCTCTTGTGCTTTCAGCAAGTGGTGAATGAGGGTCCTTTATTTTTTATGTTTGTTTGTTTATTTATTTAATCCTGTCTTTTTCTCTACATTTCTATGGGAGAAGTTTCAATATAGACTGAAATATTGCGCCTTCAAGGGCCGTTAGGACCGAAACAAGCAATAAATCACTGATTAAACAAATACGATAGCAAGGCGTATTGAATAATTTCAAGCGAATTCCAACAGTTCAAGAACAACAAATCTGCGACGTTGTGTATTTCATTCCAAACACATAATTATGTCTCTTAGTGGATGCAATGAATGTAACAATATAAGAAAACTAGTAACCCATTTATGCTGTTGAACTCTTCTGTCCCTATACATTGGACGAGTCCATTTGGCAATTAAGGAGTGTCTAGTTTCGGTAATGTTTTATCATGAGTTTTGTACTATTTCAAGGAGAAATGCCCACTTGTTTTATGCAAATTGTATAGACCCTGATCAGACGCCGCGTATTGCGGCGTCTGATCTGGGTATGCACTATTTGCAAATGTCCCTTTAATGGGACACTGGGCATAAATGTGTTAACCCTGCGATATAACCATTATTGTTAACATGAATAGAATACAAGTAAATGCTACTTGTTTCTTGTGGTTATCTGGATATCCTCAACCATTCTATAAATTTTATTTGATCCTTCTGCTTAAAAAGGTGGCGCCAGAATGTTTGCTAAAGAGTGTAGATCCTGATAAGACTGGTCCAGGGTAGCAGTGTAATCTGGGTCTAAATTGTTCGCGCAATAAATTTTATATCGATTGCAATAGTATAATTCATTCTTTACTGGTCATAGAAGATGGTGTTCTTTTTTCTTTTATTTTATTTTTTGCAGGAAAAAAAGATCAAGGAATGCTTAGGTGGATAGGTTGTTGTTTTTTTTTTTAAAGAAAAAGCTAAGAAAAATAATATATATATATCAGACATTTCCTACAGAAAACCTTCCAAAATGTATAGTAGACGGTCCACTAGGCATTTAAAGAATTAAATATATTTTGTGGTAAACGGCGCACACGGCATTAATGTGTTAAACGTGTCTTCTGGTAGACGTTCCCTTGGGCATTGATAGGCTAAATATATTTTGAAGTTTTCTCTCAGTCTTTTTTCGTCTCCGTTAAATTAGAAATATGTTATTTTAGCTTTGTGCAGTCAAACTCCTATAAGATCAACGCTGGGTTCTGCTTTTCTTGACGTGTAAAAAATTTGCAGTTAAATGGGACTATGAAACACATGAGTCACTTTCAGCTAGTTCTAAAACACAGCTTTGAATACTTACATAAGTTTACAACAGAGAGCCAAGCATGAACCATTGGTTTTTACGGTAACGGGGCAATAGCGTCATCAATCTCCAACAATGACTCCGGTGGCAGATACTGGACAAATTTCCGCGGAAGAAAGATGTAAAATAACGGCGAAATTAACGACAGTCGATGCACAAATTGAAAAAAAAGGACCAAAATGTTTTTATTTTTATGCCCCCGAAGGGACTTCGGGTGGCATATTAAAATCGCACCGTCCGTCAGTCCGTCCGTCCGTCTTTCCGTCCGTCCGTTACAAATCGTGTCTCGGCTATATCTTTAAAACTACTGGAGAAAATTTGATGAAACTATACAGATAGATAAAGGATAATGTGAAGGTGTGTCGCGCATAAGACTTAGGTCCCTTCGCCCAAGGTCAAGGCCACAATTGGGTCAGAGGTCAAATTGTGTCTTAAAATCGTGTCTCAGCGATAACTTTAAAACTACTGAAGCAAATTTGACGAAACTTCACAAATAGATAAAGCATAATGAGAAGGTGTGTCGTGCACAAGACTTAGGTCCCTACCCCCAAGGCCAAGGCCACGGTTGGGTCAGAGGTCAAATTGTGTCTCAAAATCGTGTCTCAGCAATAACTTATAAACTACTTAAGCAAATTGAATGAAACTTCACAGAAAGATGAATCATAATGAGAAGGTGTGTCACACATAAGACTTAAGTTACCACGTTCAAGGTCAAGGTCACAATCAGGGGTCAAAGGTCAAATCTTGCCTCTGCGATAACTTGAAACCTGCTGAAGCGACTTTCATCAAACTTCACAGAAAGGTAAACCATAATGAGGAGGTGTGTTATATTTATTTATATTTGTTATATAATATTTATGATCCCAAATCCAAGGTCAAGGTCACAACCAGTACTCGAAGGTCAGTTTAGGGGGCCTTCGGGGGCATTTGTTACACGCTGTAACATTTCTTGTTCATCTTTAAAAATTATGCCAACTAACGCAGAATTGAAATATGCATAAGGGTCTTAAAATAATTCTTTCATATAATCATATAATCATTGTTTGAACACAGAAAAGATCGTTTTAGCACTGGCATTCCCATAGAAACAAATAGGAGCTATGGTAGTGTTCTTCATGTCTAAAAAAAGAATAATTCAACAGAAAAAGGAAATGTTGAAAAAATGTTCTTTAAAAAGCTTAAGTTTTCTTCTAAAAACTATTAGGGCCTTAACGATTAAACAAGAGATGGTGTTTTTATTGGTTAATTTATATTAGTTCCCCATTACCGCTAATGCAAAATAAATTATCGGTTATTCGGGTAGTGAAAAATCCATTGTTGCATACCGCTGAAGATATGGATGGCGCCAATGCCCCAATACCACACAAACCAGTGGTTCATGATTGGCTCGGTTTTTCAAGTTTACGTAGTATTTAAAAGGCATGTCTGACAAGTCAAGGCGTGCAAATACGACTTCTACTCTTAAAGCAGCTTCAGTCCTCAAAGACACTTATTTCCAGAGTTATATCCCATGAATTTGATTTTCTACTTACCATCTTACCAAGCAGTAACAAAACGTCTAATGCGACGTTATGACATCGAAGTCAATACGACGTCGAGTAAGACTCCGATGCGACGTCAATACGACGTCGTTGCGGCATAATAATCCCGCTGGGTACATATTTCTGCATTTGGAAATACTCATTATCTAAAAAGTTTGCAGTTGGAAATAAGAAACATCCTCCATCGATTATGTGGCATAAAACAGAATGCTTTCATATAAAACTGAGAGTTAAAGCAAGAGGGTGTAATACAGGGGTCATTTCTGTCAAAATTCATAAAATATCCCAGCAGAATATTATAAAATATTAATCGACCTTTTCCAGAAATCGACAAGCTGTCAGAAACTAGACTTCTTTTATTGGAAACAATTATAAGCGTGAGATGCGCTGTTGTTTTCAGAAATAGCAGTTCTAATAAGTTAAGATTATAGACAAACGGCACAGAATACAGACTTTGCAATATATAACAGTGCTGATAGGTAAAGTGAGATAAATACATATCCGTGTTACAGAAAATAAAATTAAATGTATCAAAGCAAGAAATTATATAGTTACAGTGGACACGTATAAATGGGGTCTTAGAGGTTGATGCCTACTGAGGTGCTCGCAAAAACGAAAATTGCAGAGTAGCTTCCCCCTGAAAGTGTGCTTATTCACCTTTATAGCAGATCAACGCAGATCGGCCTGGTTCGCCAAAACCGAAATCGGTTAGATTAACCTACATTTCTGTATCTGTATTGTTAAGGTCATTGCTTCTGTAGAAATAGCCACTTTTTCAAAAATCTAAATTTAGTATTATTGTTTGACATAGAAAGATTGAACATGGGATCGAATGGTTCAGACAAAGCCAAACGCGTCATTATTGGCATAGACTCTTATGATAGCTTCAACACGGAAAATGGTACTCAAAATATGCCCAAACGGCTTGGTTCAAACCAGTCTGTGAATTCATGAAGCCTGGCTAAAACCTGGTTTTGTGCACATAAATTCTCTGGGTGAATATATATATTCTTCGCGAACATCAAAAGCTCTGAGCAGACTGCGCGGATGCGCAGGCTGCTCCGCGCTTTTGTTGTTCGCCTACGCTTCTAGCACCTTTTTTGTGAATCACAACTCATATGTTAGCTACCAACAAATAGATCACAGGCAATGAAGCGTCCTGCTAAACTGGCCGCCATGAAGCAATCCAGTCATTCATCTTCAGGCTATCGATCATCAAGTAAATAAGGGTTCTTCTTTTAGAATGTTTTTCTTTTTGTTTTCACACATTTTTTACACCCTTTATTTTCGACGCCTTTTTACTATTTACTTTGAATAATCAAATTTATTTCGCTACATTGTATCTATTATCTTTTCCTTTGTATTCAAGGCCCTTTTGACATTGCCAATTTACTATTTCATTTTCTTTTAATTTTTTTTTCGAAAAATGAATATATTAGAAAACGTTGATATTAAAAGTATTTGTGCCAATCTGATAGAAAACTTCTAAGAAAACTTTCACATACATGTATAAGTATTAAGCCGCCGTATTCTCTCCAATGGCCGTCTTGAAAAAAAATGTAACGACTGCTATGCTTTTATACTAAGAATTTTTATCATTGCATGCATTTTAGGTGCTTTTTACACTACTACATGTACGTAATTTTTGTGAAACCTTTAATTCGATTACTTTAGAAAAATGTATCAGCAGCATGATGTCATCAAATCCTTTTCTGTAAGAGCAAAAGCTTTCGTGTAAAAGTTGACCTCCATTGGATAGAATTTAGCCAAGAGCATTACGCCATCATTTTTTTGTGAAATTCTCCATTTATCAAAGCCACGCTTGCATGAGACTATGATGCATTGTTTCATGTAAAATCAAGGACTGCTGCCCTTGGTGGTAATTGTTTGACAGTTTGATTACTGCTCATTCTCAAATGACAAGTGGAAAATGAAGGAAACCGCCGGTGGCAAATTAATTTGTAATCTGAGCTAGTAGAAACAGCGCTCTTATTGACCATGCATAGCCTTATTCAGGAATTCATATCCCATCTAATGGTAGCAACAGGCATATCAGCCGTGTCCCTGGCTAACCTCCCTGAAGAAAAAAGATTATAAAATAAAAACAGCAAAAATATGTCTGCCAAGACCAGTCTGCAGGCTTCTGCAGTGACGTGAACGTAATGCGATGTGGACCCGACAATAGATTTACCTTAAAAGTAAGCATTTTGATTTTCGAACGAGAATAATGAATATGAGCTATCGTGTAAATGCGAAATACGCAACTGCCCCAAGACAGGTCTTATCATGGAATGATATAATCTGAGCGTTTATGACCGGAATATAACTATGTGTAATATCGCCGCCTGCATCCAGTATAATGTACTTCAAGATTGGTTCATGTAATGATAGCCGGGCTGCGTAGCGCAATCGGTAGGTCACCTGACTCATAAGTCAGAAGTCCTGGGTTCGATACCCGGTCTGGCTAGATACTTTCGTCTCTCCTTCCGCTGATTCAAGAAAGGCATTTGTCAGTTACTGGCGAAAGTATGTGCACTTAGTACTGGTTAACCGCTTAGGAGGTCTAAGCCTGCCCAGGAATAGCGTGGTTAGGTTAACTGACCGTCCCGACATGACCATAGCTGTTTACCGTGGACGTAAAGCAACAAATCAATCAAATCATTTAATGATAAACGGATGCTTTAGTGTGTTTGCTGTCATTTCTTTCTATGTATTCTATGCTCAGATATATTTCTGTGCTCAGATATATGTTTTTAAACGGCGACACTTTTTTTCCATACATCACAATGGCAGTAGAGCATGAATTGTGGTCGCTGTTTGTCAGTGGTGCGGACAACAAGTATCTTCTATATAAAAACTCTACACATTCATTTTTTATTTCATAGAGCTGCTTTTTGTTCGCAAAGAACATGCGTTCTTTGCGGACAAAAAGCAGCTCTATGAAATAAAAAATTGCCGACAAAGTGGAACACCCACAAAATGCGACATGCTTACATTCAACATCATATCACAGATGCGATAAATACAACAAAGCAGATATTAGACTAGTTCTTGCTACTGAATTCTCCTAGATGAAGCTACGAGAACCAACTGACGTTAAAAGTCCATGAAGGTCAAATAGCAATCGTGACTGGACGAGATAGGTAAATGTCTTTAAACCTCAAATGTAAACGACAAAAACAGAAACAAACAAGAACAAAAAATAGAACAATAAAAAAGAACAAAATCAAAACAAACAAACAAGCAAACAAAATCATGAAGGAGATGTCTGAAACAGACTATACCTAATCTGAAACGGAATCTGAAACGGGACACGTTCGTTACATGAAAATTGGAGCAAAACAAAGAGAATAACAAACGATCTAGAGGAGTCATTATATGAGCCGCGACATGAGAAAACCAACAATGTGGTTGTGCGCCCAGTGCAGACATCCGCCCAATCTGATCAGACTCTTCGCTAAGTGCTTAAAGGGTAGCTAAGGGTCCAAGCAACCTTCATGCGGACAGCGAAGACTCTGATCAGACTTGGCGGATGCCCAGGCTGATCTGAGTCTGCGCTGGGCGCACAACCACATTGTTGGTTTTCTCGTGTCGCGGCTCATATGAAATCGCAGTTGAGTATGTACTATTAACGAAGGCTTTTCTTTCAGCCTATCAGGTTGAGAATTTTAAATATAAAATGTCGGTTTAATTTGTTGAATTCCACTGTGATGTAGCTTAAAGTTATTTTTTTCACTAGTTTATATAAATACACTTCTAAACGGAATTGAAACTAAAACAGTGAGCGATCTCTTATACACATGTAAGATATGAATACAGGAACAAATATAATACATAAATACTTCATCAGCTTACAAATCAATTTAAGAATCGTTTTCCCCCCTTAAATGTACATGTAATTATATTACATATAAAAGAATATCGGTACTCACAAAATTCCTCATCAAATACCGACTCGTTGAGTTCTCAAACATATCGGGTAGTAAGTATGCTCACCGAGTTCTTTGGAAGACAATACTTCTTTATAATATTGTAAATTTGGTTAAAATGGCGTTGCATGACTCTGAGAAAACTAATCCTAAAATGACTAATAGGCTGTTTAAAGCGTCTGATGGCCTTTCCTTTTCTGTAGGGACATTATGGAATAAGATCCATATTTTCTGTCACAATTCATAAAGGAAAGGCTGTAACCACAGAGTAGAATGATATCTAAATACTGTTAAGGTGGGCCATGTCAATTTTATATCAACATGAATAACGGAAGTAAAAGTAAGCTTAATAAATATTCAGTTTTGAAATACAGTAAACTTTCGTTATCTCACTTCGATTTTTTTTATCACAACTACTGGTATCTCAAAGTAAATGTTCTGGTCCCAGAAAAATTATTTTGAGATATGAGCAGTTTGAGCTACCAGGAGCTGTAATGTAAATGAAAAAGAAAATGAGTCCAAACTACATTCTTTGATATAGGAGCGTACTTTGAGATATCAGTGTTAGAATATCGAGGATTAACAGGACTTTAACATATTAGAAAAAAATTGGTGTGGTCCTACGTCCAAGCACTAGTCGTAGTCTTGTCAGAAGCCGATACCGAATCTATTTATTTGATTTACACCTGGTAAGCGCGAAATTTCAATTCTTTAAATAGTAAATTATGCTATAGCAATGCGTATGAACTCGTACATGAGGGAGTATCGCTTTGAAGAAATGTAACCAAGGGCGTAGCTACGTATACGGCAAATACGCAAGTGCGTACTGAAATTTTGTCAAAATTGACAAAATTTCAAAACGCACCTGCAAATTTGCATGCTGAAAATTTATAAATTAGACAAGATTTCAATACCAATTACCAAAGTGGCTGAAATACTAGCTTTCCCTTCAAGAAGTAGAGAATAAAACATGGTTGTGCATATTATGAAATTGCCCCTAGTTACGCCCCTGGTAACTAAAGGAGTTATCACAAAATTCGTACCAGCGGCTAAACCAACCAAAATTTATCTTATACAAAGCTCAAATCTTCCGGTCCGACCACTTTCAGGAGTTTTTTTTTTATTAGAATACCAGTTTATCTATAAGATGGTATCTTTATGTCTGGCCACTTTCAGAGATCTTGTGAGAACACCAGTTTATCGCATACAAAGGTGAAATTTTTAGGTCTGACCACTTTTAGAATCTTATGAGAACACCAGTTTATCGCATACAAAGATGGTATCTTTAGGTCTGGCCACTTTCAAAAAAATTGAGAATACGTGTTGAAAGTTAAAAAGTTTTATGGGAGACACCATGACCCCGTTCATCCTTACAATGTGGCCGTTTCTAAACTAATTTCCGATTTGATGTCCACAGTCGAAGCTTATATAAGCCTTCAAATACTGTACTTTCGTTTTCACTGATACAAAACTGAAATATTATAGGTCTGGCCACTTCCAGGATTTTCTTGAAAATACCAGTTTATCTTATACAAAGCTGAAATATTTAGGTTCGGCCAGTTTCACAAATTCTTTGAGAGTACCAGACAAAGCCTGACCTCTTTCAGGTTTTTAGTTGGAATACCAGTTTATCGGAAACAAAGCTGAAATCTTAAGGTCTTGCCACTTTCTGGATTTTTGTTGGAATACAAGTTTATCGAAAACAAAGCTGAAATCTTTAGGTCTGGCCGCTTACATGAGCTTTGTGAGAAAATCAGTTATCTTATACAAAGCTGAAATCCTTTCAGGATTTTCGTTAGACTACCAGTTTATCGGATACAAAGCTGAAATATTTAGGTCAGGCCTCTTTCAAGATTTTTTTGAGAATACGAGTTATCTTATACAGAGCTGAAATCTTTAGGTCTGACAACTTTAAAGATTTTTATCCGAATACCAGTTTATCGGATACAAAGCTGAAATCTCTAGGTCTGGCCACTTTCAGGAGTTTGTGAGAATCTATCAAAGACAAAGCTGGCATCAAAAGGCCTGGCCACTCTCAGCAGTTTGTGAGAATACCAATTTTTCTTTCAGACAAAGCTGAAATCTTTTGGTCTTGCCACTTTCAGGAGTTTTGTGAGAACACCAGTTATCTACAGGAGCGTAGCTAGGGGGTAATTACACATTACGCACATTCATGTTTTATACTCATTAAGGGCAATAATAGGGGGTTAAGCCGCTAAGACTTTACAAATTTTCGTGTCTGTTGCCAGTTAGTATTAAAATCATGCCCAATACACATCATTTCAGCATGAAAATACGCAGGTGTGTGTTGAAATTTTGTCAATTTGACAAAATTTCAATACGCACCTGCGTATTTGCATATAGGTTGCTACGCCCTTGATCTACACAAAGCTGAAATTTTTAGTTTTAAGGGGGTGGTTGGGTGGTGCGTAGTAATAGTAGGGTAATGGCTTACTGTGATTGCAGTAGGTGCGGGTGGGGGTTGTATGGACATTTTTTCTCTCGTCTATCATTTCTCTCTTCTTTCTCCCCTTCTCTGGGAGACGGCCTGATATAGACTGAAATACTGTCTCAAAGGGCCGTTAAACCCAAAACAATCAATTAATCAGCCAATCAATCAATTTTAGTTTTAACCAGTTTCAGGAGTTTTGTGGGAATAGCAATTTATCTTTTAGACAAAGCTGAAATCCTTACATATAGGTCTGGCCAATTTCAGAAATTTTGCGAGAGTACCAGTTCATTTTTTACAAAGCTGGAATCTATAGGTCTGGCCAGTTTTAGAAATTCTGTGAGAATACCAGTTCATTTTATACAAAACTGAAATCTTTAGGTCTTGCAACTTTCAGGAGTTCTGTTGGAATACTATTTTTTTCTTAAGCAAAGCTGAAATATTAAGACTGGCCGATTTCAGAAGTGTTGTGAAAATACCATTTGAGCCGCGTCACGACAAAACCAACAATGTGGTTGTGCGCCCAGCGTAGACTCAGATCAGCCTGGGCATCCGCCCAGTCTGATCAGAGTCTTCGCTGTCCGCACGGATGTAGCTTAGACCCTTAGATACCCTTTGAGCACTTAACGAAGATTCTGACCAAACTGAGCGAATGCCCAGGCTGATCTGAGTCTGCGCTGGGCGCACAACCAGCGTTTGTTTTCTCGTGTCGCGGCTCATTTATTTAAGACAAAACTGTAATCTTAGGTTTGGCCACTTTCAGGAGTTTTGTGAGTATACGAGTTTACCTTATACAAAGCTGAAATATTTGTAGTTACATGTACAAGTTGGCATACGCATAAGTCTAATGGGTCTAGCATTGTTATTGTACGCTGACAATTTTTACTAGCTTGAATTTTTAATTTCAGATCCCGGGAATCGAATTGAAGGTTTACAAAGCGTGTGACTTGGTCCTTTTAGCCATGCTGCCAGCAACAGGTATTGCACAATAGTTAGAATTACATATGTATTCTGTCACACAGGATATGGAAACAGAATTTTGTATAATAAGGCTAAATGTAACAAATAACAATGAACTAAGACTGGAAACTATTTTTCAAGTTTCGTCCGCCATTTTCATTCAAAACACCCGCTTTTCCATATTAGAAAGATTATGATGAGCCATTGTTTACGTCTCGCAAGACCTGTGTCCAGAATATATGTCAAGATACAAGAATTTTATTTTTTCGTCGGATATAAAAAATAAAATAAAGTAATAAAAATTAGGACATGAGTTATTTTCGAACAAATACGTCATATACGATACATTGCTAAACTTATACATGTACTTCAATGTCAGAATCTGCTTTTTTTTTAAAGATAATCTGATACATCATCTAGAAAATTATTTCAATCAAAATTACATGTTCTTCTTACGCATATTACTCTAATGTTATTCCGGTCGTACATTTAATAATGGTAAGAGAGATTTTAATCACACATTTCAAGACATTTGTCTCCGACAAAGTGGTGGTGTAGTTGCTTTAAGCTTGCGTGATTAGTTCCAGAGTAAAAATATTGTAAAATGTAAATATTGGGACATATACATGTAGGTCTGAAAAACAGTGCAGGCCCAGATCAGACTGCTCCTACAGGAGCAGCCTGATCAGGGTCTACACTGTTTGCCATTCCAGCTTCGTCCTTAGGACGCATCACTCTGTGGTTGAAAACAGACTGTTCAATATTAAGGACAGATATGGTAAATTTTCAGGTGTCCCAATATTTAGAATTTTACGGCATGTCAGGGCATTTACCACAAGACCCTCTTAAAGTAAAACATGAGTCCTTGACTAAATAGTGCAGACTCTGATCAGACGGTTCAAAGCAGCAGTCTGATCAGGTCTGAACAGTTTGTCGTTTACACTCCAAGTGAGGCGTCAATCAACATGGAACCAGAAATTAGAATCACTTTGTTAAAACATCAGAAAACTTACAGAGATACGTTATGGTGTGCAAAAAAGGACAATCACAATAATTAGCCACTGCTATTCTTAGCAGTTGTAAGTTTGTTTGTTTTTTGTTTTGTTCATAAGTTGTCGAAAAGTCTAAAACTTTATTATTTCCAGTCGCAGTCTGTTTCGAACTCAACATGCTCAACAGGAGCTTTGTTTAATAAATGCCGATATGCAAGAGGAGCCCCGGTAGCTCAGTAGGTTAAGCGCTGGCCTACTGATCTAGCTGACCCGGGTTTGAGTCCTGCTTGAGGCGAGAATCTTTCCTACCGTAAACGGGGTTCCATTGCACACAGCCTTCCATTATCACCCGCCCATCGTCCTGATATGACTGAAATACTGTTGAAAAGGACGTAAAATCGCAAGTCATCCATCCATCCATCCGATATGCAAACTTCTCCGCTGCTGCAGGAACTTTTTTAAGAGTTTGATTATATGCATGCACACTCTCCTTTGTCCACCTGATATAGATCTACAATGTGTACATTCATTTCGGCATTTATTTAGGCCGCGACAAGACAAAACAAACAAAGTGGCATGTGCGCCTAGGGAAGACTCAGATCAGCCTTGGCATCCGTCCAGTCTAGTCAGGGTCGTCACTTTGTGCTTAAATTGCAGCTTAGAGTCTAAGCTAACCTCATGCGGACAGCGAAGACTCTAATCAGACTGGGCGAATGCCCAGGCTGATCTGAGTCTTCGCTGGGCGCATATACCACTTTGTTGGTTTTCTCGTGTCGCGGCTCATTTCTTAAAATCATTTTAGCTAAATTCTCAGAACTTTCTCAGACTGCAAAAGACGCAATTTTTAAAGTTCAAAGACGCTCTCTTAAGATTTTTTAAACAAGGAATCGATGAAAATATTCACTTAACTAGCATTGACTCCAACTAGCTAGCAATTTGTGTTGTTATAGCAGAGTTAATGGCAACAATTATCGTATCAAGCGGGGGAATTCTACCCATCTATCATCGTTACTTCTTCACGAAAACTGAGCGTTGGCTCGTCGGCTGCCGCATCATCAATCAATTCCGACGTCTTGTTAGAAACAACAAAGAACATGTCTAACTCCAGTCCGTCAAAACACTGAAAACATGTTAAAGTAAATAAAATATACCAAAGAAACAAAGCTCGTTGATGCTAAGTGGCACAAATGAGCTTTTTGTTTGGCTCTTGTTTATTCAGGCGCGTTTGTTTTTCTATAAGAGTAAACTCCAGTCTAGTCAAGAGTCTCAGTCTGGCCAGGGTTTGTGTTGTCTGCAAACAACATCTAAGGTCACGTAGAAATCCACGTGCAAAAATTCCACAGATTCACAGACTGGTGTGAGTATTAGTTGCTTGCTATCGCATTTCTTCGATTATAAGACGGTGAAATTTTCTTCCAAAACTATCCCAAAATCAAGATCCGTCTTATAAGACGGATCTAGATTTTTGGGATTGTTTTGGAAGACAAACCCCGTCTTATAGCTAAATTAAACCAGTATGATTTACATATTTGGGGTATTTTTAAGGGAAATGTTCGCCTTATAGCGGAATGAATGCGGTAACCATCATTTTTGCTCCTTTTATCATTCATTAGAGCTACAAGTATCAAATAAAATTGAGCCGTGACACAACAAAACCAACAAAGTGCCAAGTGCGCCCAGCGAAGACTCAGATTAGCCTGGGCATTCACCCAGTCAGATCAGAGAATTTACTGTGCGTTTACATGGTAGCTAAGGATCTAAGCTAGCTCCATGTGCACAGTGAAGATTCTGATCGGCTGGGCGGATGTCCAGGCTGATCTGAGGCTTGCGTGACGCACATGCCACTTTGTTGATTTTGTCATGTCCCCGCTCATTAATATACTACTTACCAGTGGGAACGCAGACTCATCACATTTGAGTAATTCATTTTCTGAATGGTCGTCTACGCACAAAAAAGTAATCCCTTTTTTCGCCGGAGAAAAATGGCGGGAAATTTTTGTCAGAAACAGCCCCAAAATAATGCTCATTTGAAAAGATATGCAGTCGTGGTTTTCTGACGGACCAGATCACAATGAAATTTTATGTTTTATTATTGAAATCAGATGCATATCGGTACCTCAATGCAGTTTGCACACCCAAAACAACGATCACAATTTGACAACCGTTTTTCCGAAAATTAAAACCCTAAGACAGTACCCCAAAGTTATTTTGCAAAGAAAATTGTCCCAAAAACCAAATTAGATGCCATTATAACTGAACCGTAGTTCATACATTCGACCGTCTTTCAGCGAGGTATATCTACGGGAGAAAGTCTATTTACGTTGAAAATCGATAATGAAGTTGGTCATTTTTACAGCACGTGCGTTTGTCAACACACGGACATTTTTCTGCTGGATCGACTTGAGCCAGTTGAGGAGACCAACTGTTTCTTCATTTATGGTACAGTAAAGTTTGTAATCATTTAGCAAACTGTGCATTTATTAAGATTTTGCGTAAGTCTGCCTGCCTGTGATTTTTTGGGCTTCTGAATTTAGGCTACACGCTGAGAACGAACGAGAGAAAGCAAAACAAACACACTGGTACTCGAGTACACCACAAAGTTTGACAAACGAAAACCATTGAGTGATCGATCGGCTGTTTTTTTAATAGTGGAACAAGAAAGAGCAAGCGGAATGATAATAAATATTTCAAGTGAAACCTACATGCTTTAGTCGAATTACGGACAACTCGCCCCACAAAAATCTCGCCCCAAGACAAGTCGCCCCTCCTTCAGGTGACAACTCGCCCCACATTCTGAGACAACTCCCCCAGACAACTTCCCCAAGACAACGCGCCCCACATTCTGAGACCACTCGCCCTTCTAAAGAATTCTCTCCCGGACGACGCCCCCCGCCCCCCGCCCCCAACACACACGTACCCTTTCAGAAGGCATCCCACAAAAAATACAAGAGACAGCTTGCTCTTACTCCTAAATCTGTCAAAACCCTGTCCCGTTAGGCGCTAAGGGACCGACCATTTGATATTCTGGGGGGGGGGGGGGGGGGGGGGGCGGAGGGGGGCCTTGGATATGCAAGAAAAAAAATAAATTAGCTCATAAGGGGGTTTAAAAAAAATCAGACATCGAAAAACAATGAAAAAAAACCCTGGCTCCACCCAAAATATCTTAAGAAAAGTTAGCAGATAATTCCATTTGAATTGAGTTTTTAAAATGTCATTGGCTTCTGGGGGCGCAGACTCCCCATATTTATAGTAATGTTTTAATATCTACAATTTATTTTTTACACCAGCAGCCCCCCCCCCCCCCACCCCCCCCCCCCCCCCCCCCCGCCATACACATATCATATGTTCATACATTTTACCAAAAAAATCCTATACAACATTCACATACATGTATTATTGATCAGCCGCATTACGAAGTAAATGTTTCTACTAAATAAACCCCCCCCCCCGCCATACACATATCATATGTTCATACATTTTACCAAAAAAAATCCTATACAACATTCACATACATGTATTATTGATCAGCCGCATTACGAAGTAAATGTTTCTACTAAATAAAACTGAATTGCAAAAGAGTCACTAGCTTGTGGGACACAAAGCCATTATGGCAAAATAAACACTCTAAAAGGAGGCAAAATTCCTAAAAAAAAACAAAAAAACCTTTATTTCTTTTATCATCATTCCTAGTTTTGCTCTATTTTTTTCCAGTCTTAAAATTGCCATTAAAATTGGGAAATTGCTTTGGCTTCTGGGGGGCATTGCCCCCCTAGACCTCCTTTGTTAACTTCTTAGCAAAGAACTTTTAGCCATTTATTAACTTGCATTCATTTATAATGTGACTCTATCAATAAGTATTTACAAGTAGCACATCACACTTGTGTGATAGGCTCTTGGTATTTATCAAACTTTCAAAAGTGCGAATAAAAGCATACAGGGATGTTTGCATCTGTACCATAGATGAACAGGGTAACATGCTCCAGGCACTGGTTTGCAAATGCAAGCTAACCCATGCCCTTATTCTTATGATCGGTCCCTAAAGGGGACAACAAATACTAATAAGCATTAATGCATGATTTTAGCATGCCTCCCAGCCACAGTTTGATAATTACTCTGCAGCTGCAGAACCCTCAAAACCTCGCTGCTCAGCCCCTGGGTGTACCAGGTTATCGTTGAAGTGCTTTGGGTATTTAATGTATTTACCAAGGCCCACCCATTCACAACCAGGGTCACGGCGAAGCTCTTCCTTTGTTTTTTTTTTTTTGTTTTTTTTTTTTGGGGGGGGGGGGGCACAGGGGTGGGGGGAGGGGGGGGAGTTGTGTTCTGCATCGGGGACAAGAATGTAGATATTCTAGTAAGGTGAGTGTCTGAGAATATGGGGCGAGTTGTCTTCTGAAAGTGGGACAAGTTGTCTTCTAAAAGATGCAGTTGCAATGACAAACAGCGTAGATCCTGCTTCGGGATCTATCGCACTTTCATCGCATTTTAATCACTTTTTTCATCAAATTCGGTAATTTTACTTGAAGGAATATGGAGGCTTCAATTCAATTTATTTCAATTCAATGTATAATTTAACATTGATTCAACACTGACTCTCAACATTTTGCTATAACAGGTTTACCCAAGGGAAGTCAGTTTCTGTGCACAAGGCAGTAAGTATCTGCCATATTTTTGAATAAGTGGGTCAAATTTTACCAAACTTCCATGGATATATCGTTTGGACAAGCCAAATAGCATCTTTGCAAGTCAAGGGTACTAAGGCCACTTTGTTTCTTATGTATGTAAGGAACAAAGTGGTCTTAGTACCCTTGGATTGCATAGTGGTCTTAGTACCCTTGGTTTGTAAAGATGTCTAAAAAGTTGATTAGGTTTTGGTGACTTTGACCCCATTTTCAAGGTCCAGGAGGCCTTTGACTTGACCTTCTGTGGTCTGCGTCAGCATGACAATTTCTTGTACCCACAATATTTCTTGAACCAATTTCACCAAACTTGCATGGATATATCATTAGGACAAACATAAGAGCATAATAGATTTTGATCACGTTGACCTTATTTTCAAGGTCTTCGGAGGATTTGGTCTACATATGTGAAAATTTCACTTATACAGTATGCTGTATATCTCTTCAGCCCTTCAGTAAGGGAAAAAAAGGAGACCGTGTTTGGCAACACATGGGAAGAAACTCGTGCAGAAAGAATTATAACAGTGATTTGAGAAGTAACTTCCCTTATATTGAACTGGCTGACGTACCATAAAGTCTCTAAAGATTGGAGTGAGTGAACTCGGGTTGAACGTCCCACCAACAACGAGGTCATATGGAGACGGGACCTCGGTTTAAAGTATACGAAAGACCGGAGAAGCGGGGGATCGATCTTGCGACCCCTGGATGGGTAGTCCGAAGTCTAAAGATTGGAATTAAGCATAACTGTCTTAAAACTGATTTTTGGTTTGTCACTGCAGTAATGCGTCTAAAGATGCAGATGGAATGACAAACAGCGTAGATCCTGCTTCGGGATCAGTCCGACCAAGATCTGAAGTGTTTGTCTCTATATTACATTACTTTGTATCGAACTGCCCAAATGCACTCACGAAAACGCTAGAAATAGGCTAAAACTTTTGCGAATTTGTTAATGGAGTATTGAGGCTTCAGTTCAATTCAATGAATAGTTCAACATTGATTCAACACTGACTCCCAACATTGATTCAGCATTGAATGTCTGCTGGGCCTTTAATACTTCTGTATTCCATGTCAGTCCATTGGCTATCACCCCATGAATGCTATAGGGCCTAACCTATTTTGAGTCGACATTTATTAAAGAGAAAGTCGACTGATCAAGTAAATTTTACCGGCGAGACTCCACTTGGCAGCTGCGCTACCGAGACTCTTTGGACTGTGGGAGTCGGTATGAGCCGAACAAGAGTTGCAAACAATGTTTGGTTTGTAGATTCAGACTCTAGAATGGGTTGAGTTTTCATACGATTTCTAGAATGAGGAAATTACAAATTTGTAGATCTTTGTAATCGTGTCTGTTCCGCGTGTTGTCGCTGATGACATCACACAAAAAACACACATACACATACTTTTCGATATTTGTTTTATATTTGACCTGAGAAAAAGTGCAGACTTGTCAAAGCTGCCAGGCGACAGAGTCGATTCCCCCTAGCCCCCCCCCCCCCCCCCCCCCCACTCCGCCTCCCCGTTCCTCACCGGGCCTGTACGACGAAGAGCGGAGGGTGCACCTCCCATAACCGAGCAAATTACATAAAAAAAACATGCAGTTTTCTGCCAGAAAGCGAGTTTACACCCCTAAACTAAAGCTCTAATAGTGTCCTTAAAATCTGGATTTTCTTAACTTTCTTACCCCCTTCAACCCACCCCAACCCCCACCACCCTAGGGCAGCCCTCCCTTCCCGCCACCTCCCCACTCACACTGAAATTCGTTCCAGCCACACCTTCTTACCCTCCGCCCCTAATCCCTTGGCAAAAGTATGTGTACGGGCCTTCACAACCATTCCATTTGATCCTTCAGATGTAGGACCCATTAAGTTTTCTCTCCCAAAGTGAAATTTCACGTGCTGTCTTAATTGAATAGTTGTTTAGTGGTGTAGCGATATTTGTCTTGCTTTAATTTTTCAAACAGGGTCGCGCGATATAGCATTTGAAATATTGGCACACTGGCTGTCAGCCGACTCACAAGTTAATATCAGTAATACAATCAATTTACTGTTTACGTCACAATTTCATGACGTAACCAGCACTACTGAGCTAGCTTCCTTGTTTACAAACTCTGCGGGTGGGTATGGAATTGTGGTTATTTGTGAATAAAATATAAAGATAGACTTCTGTCATGCATTGTATTTTTAATAAACATATTTAATTTAATCGCGCTTGGTATTCTAGCAATACATGGAATAATGATTCTCTCGATTTTGTCGCAAACGTTGAAATGCATAGCCGGGCCAGTGATGTAGACAAACACTGTTGTCCGCCATTTTGTTGAAAACAACAACAAATTGCGTAGAGTACCCGAAGATTATTTTGCAAAGAAAATTGTCCCAAACACCGAATTACTTGATTTTTGTCACAGGGAAAGGGCGAATACCATGGTTTTTCATGGCATATGTCCGCCGGCGGGAGAAAGTCGAATTGTTTTGAAAATTGCTTTTGAAGTTGACTTAAAAAATCGTCTTTCGACGATCGTGTCAACTGCTCGAATGCCGAGTATCTCGGTGTTCAGTTCGGATCTCAGAGAACTAGGAAATTAAACTAAGATGTAAGGAATAAAACCGTATATTATTTTCGGCTGTGTGTAGTTTGATTCGCCGACAAAGCAGCACTGAAATTGCGACCCGTTCGTCGATTGAATCTGAATCTGAGGAATTTCGAACGTTTTTTCGTTGCTATCTGTATAAAAATATCACTCCGCCATGGATACGCGTTCCCACTGTACATAATTTTCCACGTCATCTATTCCTCTATTCTTGAAGTATTTATTCCAAACTTTTCTGCACGGAATTCGTCCAAATCACAGTCAGTAACACTGGAAAGAAACACGAACTATTAACAATTAAAATCGAAAGTAACGAATTTTATCCATGTATGCCGCTTTAAGAATTACACGGGCTACGTTAATGATTAAAACTAAATAAAAATTGTCCCTCGTGTACTTTATTATCCACATACAATATAATAACAGTTTATCTGCTTTATAATATATTAATATCTTTTCACATGGCATTTTACACCAATTTTCACTACTCTATTGCCAGCTATGTACATATAATATAAATGTGGTCCCACTCACACATCGGAACTAAAAATTTATGCTGAATTCATAACTGTAAGTTACATGTAAATGTTTTTGCGGCTGTTTTTCTCCATTCGACCTGGAATCTGACATTTTTGCTTTTTAAAGGGGGTGGGGAGGGGTGCTAAATTAGATCGGATTTCACACCCAAAAGCCTGAACTAAGAGCCTAAACATCCCCTTCCTGACCTTTGAAATACCCACATTTTCTATGGTAGTTTCCATCCATGCTTTTACATACACTCAGGGAAGATAACTGACATTTTCGTTTATGAGGATATGCAAACAGTTCTACCCCAGGTCAGGCTGGGATAGAACAAGGGCAGTAGTGTACTACTTCAGTTGTTTATAAAATCATACAAAGGTATTAGCAATTCGCAAATTGATTGCATACTTTAGGTTAGGAAAAAAGTATATAAAGTACTTTAATCTTCTTAAATATTAGGATATGACTGTCAAATAACCGGATCATGGCTTACCTATTGTCGATCTACAATGGTAACAATTTATTTATAAGTCTACAAATTCACATTACCGTTTGATGCGTGTCCTAGTTCTTACCCCGACGGAATCTTCCAATGGCTTGGGCAAGCCATATTTTCTCATATTTTGTCCACTCAGTCTGCACAAGTCTATTTTTGGGCAGTGATGCCAATACATGCACGATCGTATACATGTAGTCTTTATTGACGTATGTTCATTATGGCAGTAATGAGCATATTTTTCGCACATCTTATTCTTTTTTCAATCTTTATTTAGTTACTTTTATTATTTAGTACATGTAAGTTGTACTAAGTACAACTTACTTTGATCTGATGAAGCCCACTTGAACATGAACAAAAAAATACAAGGTGCATGGGGAAGTCTTCCATAAATGAGCCGCGACGTGAGAAAACCAACAAAGCGGTTCAACTGGAGCTTATGTCTTCAATTCGCGCTAAGCAGTGTAGTCGGTTACCTGTTACCTGGAGCGAGTATTAATGTAAATGCAGTTATTTCCCTTAGACCCGGGGAGCGATAGGCATTAATCGATATTAGGAATGTGATATAGATGTCCATATCCCAGGATCTGTACAGGTGTTAAACTTCTCTGAAGCCGGTTTTGTCGTCACTGTGTTTAATATTTATCAGCATAATAACAATACGAAGGAGCTGGATGGAAAGATTTTTAGTTTTTAACAATGTGGATTTTCATTTTCTTTTCCTAAGATCAAATCAATTTACTTTTTTAGTTGCTCATATTCGTTGTAATAAGCCTCTTTTTCCCCTCTCTCTGATATTTAGGTCAAATTTCGTAAGAATTGGCGAGAAAATAAATCTGAATATTGGTCAGTTTTGACAGCGGCTTGTTTTAGTTTCTGACAACAAAACTTAAAACAATAATACTTATAATAATGAAATTATGATATATCGATCCCATTGACGGCCTCATCTTTATTGAAAGATTAAGCCTGATACAGATACCCATCCACCCACATAGTGTTTCTCGTCTTTTTTTTTTTTTTTTTTTTTTGCCACGCCCATAGGGCTCGCGAAATAGATTGGCTGCCTGTTTCTTCTGAGGCAGAGCTGCTAGACCTGGGTGTCATTTATCGCAGGCCGAGCAATACTTGTAGTCAGAGGCAACATCTCGACATGACTGAAATCTTGTTTACTGTGATGTTAAACAACTTCTCAACAGCAACGACAACCTTTTTCTCTTTATTCTCTGTTTTGACAAAACTGTATAAAACTTTTATATAAATTGTGTCTCTCGGCATGTAACTAAGCTGCGCTATTTAAAACATTAAAGATAAAAAATTTAAGATTAGTCGGACTTTCTATGTTTTTCTGCGAACAAAAATAAATAAACAAATGAGCCGTACCACGACAAAAACAAACAATTTGGCATGTGCGCCCTGCGAACACTCAGAATAGCGTGTGCATGCGCCCATCTGATCTGGGTCTTCGCTGTCCGCATAGAGGTAGCTTAGACCATTGCCTATTCTGTAAGCGCACAGCAAAGATTCTGATTAGTATTGGCGGCTGCCAAGGCTGATCTGAGTCTTGGCAGGGCGCTATGGCACTGCGTTGATTTTGTTGCTACACGGCGCAAATTACTGTTTTATACAAAAATAATCATAAGAATGACATTCGGATTAAATATCCATTTCTGACCTTCATTGCCGTTAGCAGGTGTTAATTTTGAAGTTGCATTGTTTTGACAAGACGTGTAAGCGAATGTGTTTTTCACACCTTCCGACTGGCATCGACTACTCAGTTGATGACTTTAGCAAACAATTAAATGAGCCGTGACAAAGGTGCACGTACGCCCAGCAAAGTCCGAGATCAGCCTGGGCATCCGCCTGATCTGATCAGAGGCTTTGCTATCGGCATGGAGGTAGCTTAGAGTCTTAGCTACCCTTTAAACGCATAGCACAGACTCTGCTCAGACCGGATGGCTGTCCAGGCTGATCTGCGTCTTCGCTGAGCGCACATACCACTTTTGTCGTTTTATCGTATCGCGGCTCATATGAGGAAAATTATGAACAATGACCAGAAAAGAAAGTGACCAGGGCCCAGTTTCACAATCATTCCTTAAACTTAAGGACGACCTTAAAGTTAAGGTGTAAAATTTAATGTGTAAATAGAAGCTTACAAAAACTTAATGTATTTGATTTATCTTTCGTATTACATTTCTATGACAATTGTCAGTAGATTCACGCAGAATTGCAGTTTTTAATATGGTTTAAATATGGATTTTCTGAGGGCGAAATTTTTTACCTTAATTTGAAGGTGATCCTTAACTTTAAGAATGATTGTGAACCTGGGCCCTGGCCTTGACCGGACCGCTGACGACTGCTTTGTAGCTTTCAATTGTTCTTTCTGTATTTCTTACTGTTTTTAATTATATCTCAATTTAATTACCACATGAGAACAGCTTGTCAATTTTAAATGGTTTTCGCACAGTCACAGCCTGATTTGATAAAACATGTTCAAAATATTTTAATCAGAAGTTCGGATCAGTTTGGTTTGTGCAGAAATAAGGGTTAGGTTATGTACAGACTCAAATAAATTAAAACTGATCATAAACTCAGACCAGTGTTTCGCAAATGCATAAGCTGGTCTGAGTCAGTTTGCATTCATAACTAATTCCATAAATTGAATATTGCAGCTTTATATTTTTGCATTTATATTTGTTCATATCAAGATGACTTCATAACAAACTTTTGACAATTACAAAAACAGTTAAGAGGTAATATCGTATTTTATGATCGATAATCGATTAATCGTCGTGTAATTTGTACTGTAAATTGTCATCAAAATCCGATCATCTTGCGCAAACTGATCATACACTGTTCAGTCTTATCAGTTTGCACATGTCAGAGGCTCATAAGTACGCGCAGATGCACAGGTTTATTATCGTAGGTACTCATATTAGAAGAAATACAGAAAATAGCACAAAATATCTTTCAATATTCCTTTCTAGCATCACTTAAAACAGTCATAAATTAAAGTGATAAACTTTTATTATAAACAGAAATATTACAAATAAAGTTAAGGAAAAAAAATAATAGCCTTGCAAGAAAAATGTTTCATAGCAATATTAATCCTTACACTACCACGGTTACGAGAAAATCTTCACCATGATTTAGTTTCTTACAATAAACATTTTTTTTTCGACACTAATATCTTAAGGGAGCAATACGGTGTATGTATCTTCGTGTCTCCTGATTATGAATGAGCAAATCTGTCAGTCAATAATACAATTCTGCGGATTCTAAGATTCTACCCTAGGATACACAAAACATATATTGGTTTCTTTGATATATACGCCCCATCACACTCAAATAAATTTCAATCAAAAATGTTAGCACAAACATTAGCAATTAGGATAATAATTAATAGATTGATCGACCATTACCAAAAGTATGTATTTATTAATTTTTAGCTTATAAAGGGATTATTTAAAACAACAATTAGTCGATTAACTGTCTGTGCATTTCTGATGGTCACGTGTAAGAGTTACGTGACTTCTTTCTATTTTTTCCTTTCTTGTGTTCATTCATTCTTTCTTTCGTTCTTTCTTTCTTAATAAGACAATATAAATATTTTTCCTTTCTTAGTTAGATAATAAAAGCACATATATCAATACATAAACAAAACACGACTACCAAGAAATGAAGTGGTGTAAGTCATTGGGCAATATAGGCGGATTTGGACTTAAACTATTTGAAACTATTATGAGCGAGGTTGTTTCAGAACGCGACTTTCTGTATGTTTAGAGATCGATGGAAGAAACTTATAATATACTTATTTTATAATGAATTACATCAATGTAAACCTTGTAAAAATCTCTCAGTGGTGATAACTTATAAAAGTTTTATAGAAAATCCGATCATTTTCAAATTTTAGGCTGAACATAGCTTCTTAGGCATTTTCAACATTATTCTGATATAATTCCATGTGATTGAAGCTGAAAACTTCAAAAGCCGATAGAAGAATCAAAACATGAAGTTATTTTTTATATTTTTATACCATATTAACGGACAAAGACTGAAGTTTATGATCATAACTTATAAAAAATTGTCGTAATATCATATATGTACATGTATTTAATTTCACATTTTACATTATATTCCTATGTAATTGCATATAACACTCGACATTATTTGAACAGGTAAGCTCTCGGATAAACCCGTAAGTCGCTATCGGTAGTTTCCGCCATATTGAAGCATTAAGTTCCCTATGATGCGCCCAGTGCAGACTCAGATCAGTCTGGGCATCAGCCCAGTCTGATCAGAGCCTTCGCTGTCCGCATGGGGGTAGCTTAGACCCTTAGCTACCCTTTAAGCGCAAAGCGAAGACTGATCAGACTGGGCGGATGCCTAGGCTGATCTGAGTCTGCGCTGGGCGCACAACCACATTGTTGGCTTTCTCGTGTCGCGGCTCATATATTTTCTTTTTGTGTTTTTTTTCCAATAGGTTTTGCAAAGGAAAACAACTTTTGTGTATCAACTATTGGCTTTCCTGGACAATAAATTTAAAGAGTAACTACACTTCAGGAACTGACTGAATCAGATCCCAATCCCTATCCCCAACATCAAAGCCTTTCAAATATGGAGCCTACTCTTTCAGAATTGATTGATTGTTTTGGGTTAACGGCCCTTTGAGACAGTATATCAGTCTATATCGGGCCGTCTCCCTGAGAGAGGGAGAAAGAAAAGAAATAGCAGACGAGAGAAAAAATGCCCGAACAACACCCACCCGCACCTACTGCAAGCACAGTAGGCCCTTGCCCTACAATGTTCCAAATAAGTAGGGCGCCCTAAACTGGTTCCCCTGTTGTCCACCACAATGTGTGACAACTAGTAAAGACTACTGTTACGACGGCTTTCATTTGATAATGCATTAGCCAATCAACTAGTCCTTAAAATAAGCACGTCATCACTCCAGATACATCAACAGCTATGGGAATGAACTTAATTCCTACATTTTCAGAGAAATAATTATACACGTATGTTTATGAACTAAACTGAAGAAACACTGAAAATCGAAAGCACGCAATCATAAAAACAACATCCCGTGCCATTTTTTTAGTTTCTTGGAGTTACTTCCCCTGATCTCGTTAATTCCCACTCAAGTCTCACGGGCAGATCTCTGCCCGTTTGGATAAGTCTTTACCGATCCCTATATGCGGTAGCTATTAGGACAGAGAACCAGTCTATAGGACGCCCCGGCGATGGATGTTATACACAGCACCATCGCACCACCCACCAACCCCTACTATTTAAGAAAAGAATCTTTAGGAGCAATTTCTGTCCTGTAAGAGTTGACACCCATTGAGAAGGGAGACAAAACGAGAATGCCCAGGCTGCTGTCCCTGAAAGTGTTCTCATTCACCATAACATTTGAGCCGCGGCACGAGAAAAGCAACAAAGTGGCATGTGCGCCCAGCGAAGACTCAGATCAGCCTGGGCATCCACCCAGTCTGATCAGAATATTCGCTTTGCGATTAAATGCTAGCTAAGGGTGTAAGCAAGCCTCAACCGGACAGCCAAGACTCTGATCAGACTGGGCGGCTGCCCAGGCTGATCTGAGTCTTCGCTGGGAACACATACCACTTTGTTGGTTTTTCGTGTCGGGGCTCATATGACAATTTTAAAAGGCTGACTTGACTGGTCTATTTATTATTATCATTATTATTATTATTATTATTGATTGATTGATTGATTGATTGAGTTTATCTTATTTCATTTTATTGCAAACTTTTATTTCTTTTATTTATTCACCTGTTTTTATGAATTTGAGTTATTTTTTGGCACATGGAATTCTGCATATTAAGCAGTAAAAATGCCCCCCCCCCCCCCCCGCCAACCGCCCAACCTCTCTCCCCAACCCGACCCCGAGATCCCCTTGGAAGACATTTCTCACACGCCTGTCATCCATATTTTCTTCCATATAACTTAAGTTTTCTTAGTTTACCTGTTCTATATGTGCATTATACGAAAATATATATAATGTAAATGTGCTCACATATCTTTGCTTTGGTCATTTGAAAGGATTTAGAAGCTGTTAACGTTTAGGTCATTTTTAGCATATAAAATACAATTTTACTGTGTATGGCACAAATATTTGTATATGCCATACTGGTGAAATACTTTTTTTGCATAAAGAATATATTTTTATACTTCCTAGTTTTTTACATATGAGCCTTTACATTCTTCTGTAAATGGGAAACCACTCCCTCCCCCCTTCTCCCTCTTAGGTAGCCTTTCTCACGAAACTATGACACGGTGCAGAATACAGAATACAACGTTGGTAAAGAATGGAGAAGACATGGAAATAAACGAAGACTATCCTCCGTGTTCAAGCCAGTAATGCTTTAGTATAATTGAGCCGCGACACGACAAAACCAACAATGTGGTTGTGCGCCCAGCGAAGACTCAGATCAGCCTGGACAGCCGCCTAGTTTTATCAGACTCTATGTTAAGTGCTCAAACGATAGCTAAGGGTCTAAGCTACGTTCATGCGGACAGCGAAGACTCTGATCAGACTGGGCGGATGCCCAGGCTGATCTGAGTCTGCGCTAGGTGCACAACCACATTGTTGGTTTTGTCGTGTCGCGGCTCATATGATCCTTGATAAAAGGTCCTTAGGTATACTGTGTATACGAATGGCAAAGACTTCAAATGACATGCACAACCACGCAGCTGGTTAGGCCTTTTGCTGCTTGCACATTGAATACATGAGCCGCGACGCGAGAAAACCAACAATGTGGTTGTGCGCCCAGCGCAGATTCAGATCAGTCTGGGCATCCGCCAAATTTGACCAGACTCTTCGTTAAGTGTTCAAAGGGTAGCTAAGGGTCTAAGCTACCTCCATGCGGACAGCGAAGACTTTGATCAAACTGGGCGGATGCCCACGCTGATCTGAGTCTGCGCTGGGCGCACAACCACATTGTTGGTTTTGTCGTGTCGCGGCTCTTATGGAATCAAAGGTGTACACAAGAGAACCCAATCGCACTTCCAGATGCTGAGAGTAAAAAAATCATCGTTGTTTACGAGTTCCGCTAACGACCCTTCTTTTATGCGTGACGTAGCTTATAATAAAACTATCATACATCTTGGATTTTATTGACCTCCTGAGTCTAATATTGCGTGAGGTCTAGTGTTTACAGTGTGGAAATTGACAAGCCAGCGGTGATGAGAAATAGCATCTCCGGTCCGGACACAGAACGAGTTAAGGAGAAAATCTGACAATCAATAGTTCAGGCTTGAAAACAAGGAACTGTGACATGTCACACTATTTTATGGCTATAACACAAGAAGTAACATGTTTGTTTGTCAGCACATTGTTTTATTGGTTGCCAGCCTCCTGAATCTGTTAGAGGGAATATGTACTGAAAGTTGGACCTTCTGACAAATTCATAGTTCCGTGAGCTCCCTTAAGCTCCGCCTACCCTCATTTGCAAAAGAAAAAAAAATTATTTTCAAACCAATTTTTGTCAAATTTAGTAGGTATTTTGCTAATAACATATAAAAGTTATTCCGCAAATTTCAGAAATTTATCTTCTATAGTTATTGAGGTATGAATTTACTATATATTTTAATCATTTTCAGTATGTTTGTGGGACTTGTCCCCCCAAACGGCTGAATTTGATCTTGTCCTTTGCAGCATGCTCGGTCAGTGGCACTTCTGACTGGCCAGTGAATAGTCGTTAAGTAGGTGCTACTTAGCATTAAGTGACATCTCGAACCATGAATAGTGTTTGTGGTCGTGCCCATCTTGTCCGCCTTTTCGAACCGGCAAAATTGTAAATGTCCTGAGTGTGTGAAAGGCGAACACTCAGTCTACTAGGGAAGGCGGTGGATGATTTATTTGCAGCCTAAATTATTATACCCTACCCTGCAAGACGTGAGAACTGTAATTCTTCACTGCTTCCGAAATTATGCCTGAAATTATTTTGATTTTCAGAAATGTTCGATGACTCCAAATTTAGCTGAATTTGGACACTTTCAGGGAAAGGAACTATCGGATTTTCAGTTTTGGCTCGTCTCTCAATGTAATTCAACTCTTATAGAAAAAAATATGCTCCATAAAGAGCAGTGTTTTTCCTTTAAGAGTAGACTCCGTTTTGGAAAGGGTCTGTTGTCCAAGGAAGCAAACAGGAAGTCACAAAAGATAATTGAGCCGCGACACGAGAAAAACAATAATGTGGTTGTGCGCCCAGCGAAGACTCAAATCAGCCTGGACACCCGCCAAGTTTGATCAGAGTCTTCGTTAAGTGCTCCAAGGGTAGCTGAGGGTCTAAGCTAACTCCATGCGGACAGCGAAGACTCTGATCAGACTGGGCGTATGCCCAGGCTGATCTGTGTCTGCGCTGGGCGCACAACCACATTGTTTGTTTTGTCGTGTCGCGGCTCAATTATTATTCTCGCAAAACATTAGGGGTACACACACACACAGCTTAACTTTTCGGCATCAAATATACTGTTATCATAATTTCCAGGAACAATTGAATACGATTTCCACATCTAAAGCTCAACCCTGGTTGACTATGTATACACAAGGGCTATTACGAAACGAAAAAGAGCTGTAACGAAACGAAAAAGAGTCATAGTTACCGAAAAGACATGATGTCCAGGTCGTTTGGAAGCTATGACTTTTCCGTTTCGTAACAGCTCTTTTTCGTTTCGTAACACCCTTGAAAACATATAGTTAACCAGGAATGAAAAATAAAAAGCCATAAAACTTGCCACTGGAAACCAAAAACACGCAAAAATCTAGGTTTTAATGGGCCTCTTCGAATAATAGCAATGACGTTTGCAGATCCTAGCACCGGCGTAACCACCCAGTAAAGAAATTCTTTTATCATATGACGTCGCATCTGAGAGTGTAATAAAGCCATGCATTAAAAACGATAATCCACTAGTGGATTAAATATGCAAATTTCTTTGTAACGTTATGCGTTGACGTCCATAAGACGTCGCGTTTTCTAATAGCAAAATCGTGACGTTTTAGTGCAAAATTTGCTAATAAGATGCAATTTTAGTGTCATATGATAAACAGAATCTTGCATTCGTGCTCCTGTATCATTGAATTTATTAAACTCGTTGGTGAAAACGATAAGATGCTCGGCAGAGCCGCGCATCTTATCTTTTTCCCCAACTCGTTTAATGAATTCAATAATACACGAGCACTCATGTAAGATCCTCTATGTAACAAAATAAAGAGAGTTGGCAGCAGAACACCTCATACGTCAGACTTCTTGTCTTAAAGATACCTAACGGTTTCGATTCATTTCCGACGTCTAATCGGATACGGCAATGTCAATGTTTTTATGACGTCAGAATGTTATCCGCTTTGCTTTGAACTATTAAAGAAAACTGAATCATTTTTGTTCTTATTCGTGTAACTTTATCGGTCAATTGGTAAAGCAGAATTCTATCAAGATATCTTCATAGCTCTGTTAAGTAGTTAGACTAATTTAATCAAGTCTGTATAAATGCTTTATTTCTTTGTTTACTAGTAATACCAAATACGTAATAGCTGGATTAAAATAAAACGAGACCTCAGGGATTATATTTATGTATCAGGTTGAAAACACTTTACATGATGGGTTCGATACCCGGTCCGGCCACTTACTTTCATTTCTCCTTCCGCTGATTCAAGAAGGGCAGTTGTCAGTTACTGGTGAAGGTAAGTGCACTTAGTACTGGTTAACCGCTTAGGAGGTCTAAGCCTGCCCAGGAATAGTGTGGTTAGGTTACATGTAACTGACCGTCCCGACATGACCATATCTGTTTACCGTGGACGTTAAACAATAACACAACTATACATGAACGCTACCAGCAAAGCAACAGACCGAAACGTTGTATCAGTGGACACAAACGCACACCTGAACGAAATTCAGAGCCTCAGTTTTAATTACACTGTAAAAATGTGTTTAGATTCAATGCAAAAAAAATGCAGTCCGATTTTTATGTGTTTAAATCGTAACATGTTCAATTTCCAACATGTTTAGGTTTATGTTTAGAAATTAAACATGTACAAAACTGGTTATATCTACCTTTTATTTTGAAAATTTCCCCTGTCAACATTTTCGTCCCTTTTTTTCGTTCTTCAACGGGGAAGAGAGAGAATGGATTCATCCGAAACGCGTAACAGAATAAAACGCGTTTAGCAGACTTTGTCCGGGAAAATAATAGAAAAGGTGTACATGTTTAGCTATATGACATATTCCAAAACATGTTTACACCTAAACATGTAACCACTTGCGTTTTATAGCTAAGCGCGATTTTTACAGTGTAGTGTGCTCGAATGATACAGAAATATGGAAATGGCTAGGCAGGACATCAGCTCCGCCTTAGGTCCAAGAGGATTGTTGCTGTCGCTCCAAATAGGCTTCAGCTTTGTTACGGCTTCAGAGGCTTGTGCAGTTCTTGAGTGAGCCTCCGTTTTTTTTAGACGTTATCAGAGACATTGCTCCAAGGTTTTCGAAGCTTGTACCATTTCGCAATTTCTGTCCATTTACCTTTATCACCGATTGGATGCCACTGGCACTGTTTGTAATCAAGTTGGTCTTTACAGTACTTATCTCTATTTTCTAAAGCAAAAGGGAAGACAGAACAAACGATCAACAACGGAGGCGGTATACTGTTTATTTATCTCCATTTTTGTTCCATTTTAGCTAGGGTTTCTAGTTCCTGCTATTTCTCACTAAGACCGTAAATGTCATCAGCAACCGCAGATTGATAAAAATGCTGCCGCTAATACCAACCTTTCTATCATGTTCTTCCAGAGCATCAGACATACTCCTTTCCAGAAAATATTGAAAAAGATGGGTGAAAACAGCCATTCTATGCTTACTCCAACTTTTATTCTGAACCATTCTATTTTGCTGGCATTCATCTTGGGTCGTATGTATAAAACGACCTCAGTGGTTGCTATGCTGTTGCTAAGGCTAAATTTCTTTGAAGGAGATTCCCTACAACTATGAAATTTGCTCTGGAGGAACAGTCTGAAAAAGATTCCCTACAACTATGAAATTTGCTCTGGAGGAGAGCAAATTTCATAGTTGTAGGGACTCTTTTACAGACTGTTCCTCCAGAGCAAATTTCATAGGAGGAGAGCAAATTTCATAGTTGTATGGAATCTTTTTCAGACTGTTCCTCCAGAGCAAATTCATAGTTGTAGGGAATCTCCTTTATAGAAATTTAGCCTTAGCAACAGCATAGCAACGACTTAAGTGGTTTTATAAATACGACCCCTGGAGACTGTTCTAACTTGTAGCCTTGTCGTAGAGCTGCTCAATGGCACGAACTAGCTTTGCACTGATATTGTACTTCCGCGTGTTGACAAATAAGGCTGCATGCCATACCCTGTCGAAGACATGGCCATACGCCTAAACGAGTTGGTTTTGCCGCCATTTAAAAAAAGGAATACAACCTCATCAGAATAAAAGATGTTTTCTGGCTGGTGAATGCCAACTCAACAAATGAATAAATAAAATAAACTAATAATAATAATAATAAGAGCCAAAAAGGAAAAGTGAGCCAAGGTGAGAGTTATCTTCATTGAAAGTGTATGGTTTCAAGAATTCAATAACCAATACTTCTCAGAACAGAACAGGGCCCAGTTGTTCAAAGCATCGTTAGCCTAACGAGTTCGTTAAGAGGTCAACTCGTTAAGTGTTATATGTCTTTATAAACAAACACTCTGATATCTTTATTGAAAAAATGTTGGCTTATTTGAGTTATTAATGTTCGAAATTTTAACGAAATATTAACTAACGATCAGTTTGAACGCAAACCCTCGAAAAGCGGTGATTGTATTTACAACGGTGGATCCTTCCACGTAAAAAATAGGCCCTAAAAATGGCGAACATGGTTCTTGACGAAATTTCCCATTATTCTCAAATGTATATAGAGGCATTGATTATATTAAAATGATTAAACACATAAAAATGTTTTGCTAACTAGTATAAAGCAGGCTTTCTCAACAAAATTCAGGGCCAAAATTGCTCGAAATGCTAAGATATTCATCGTCAAAGTACAACACTCTATCTTGATTCTACCAAAAACTTGCATCAACATAAAACATAATTTACAGAAAGATGAGGCTTTCTCCAATGCGCACACCCATGCCATCGAAAACTTTATTATTTCTTCTTTTTTGCATGTGAAATTTCAAGCAATATCGTTTTGGAACATTTTTAAATTGCAAAATAAAAGATGGCATCTGTAGTTTTAACGCTCAGGAAACGGTCTCGCACGTGATATGAGCACCAGCAATACTTGCCGGACAGCCACAATTTAGACAGAAAATTGAGGTCGACAGCTTGTCAAACATTAGCTCAGATTGTTAAATACTTGAAGAGGAGAAAAATTACGGAGTTTAGTTAGCTAAAATAGACTACAAACTGGTAGAACGTACCTTACCTGACTGCTGACCTGATTGGCATTGTACAAATCTGACGTTCTGCCACTCAAATTTGTGAAAATAATATCCTTTTCGAATTTTATTTATCTTTCAAACAGTCATCTGTTTTCTGTCAAATAAGTTATTAGGTCAATGTTGTGACGTAATAAAAAAAATGACGTATATTGCCTCGAGCTAGATTGCCAGCCCGCATGCCATGTAAACAGATTAGAAGTCGAACATGAAATGCACCAGTACGAAGTAAAGAGTTTCTTTCTTGTCGTTTTGTTTGTCTAGTTTTCGAAAAATTTACAACAATTACAGAGAACATATGAGCCGCGACACGAGAAAATCAACAAAGTGGTTGTGCGCCCAGCGCAGACTCAGATCAGCCTCGGCATCCGGCTAGTCTGCACAGAGTCTTCCCTAAGCGCTTTAAGGGTAGCTAAGGGTCTAAACTACCTACAGACAGCGAAGACTCTGATCAGACTGGGCGGATGCCCAGGATTATCTTAGTCTGCGCTGGGCGCACAACCACATTGTTGGTTTTCTCGCGTCAAGGCTCAAGTTACTTTGAAAGAAACAAGCCAGGTGGGGATGAAAGGAGGCGGTTGGTGACGAGGGTATGGGTGGGTGGGGGGCAGGGAAGTGGAGGAATTCATCTTGACTGATGCCTGGAGTGATGTATAGGTCCCAAGCATGACTTGAGCAGTCGTTGCTGTGACAGCATATTCTCTCTCTCTCTCTCTCTCTCTCTCTCTCTGCCCGATTTGGCTTCATTGTTGTTACACACACTGAGATTTATTGCTATCATTTGAATGTTCATACCAAGAGCTGAGCCGCAACAGGGAAAGAGGAATCTTATCGGATATGATAACAGCAAAATCTGCTTAGTCTAACAAGACTGCTTCAAGATACAAAACTGTATATATAAGCGAATAGCAAAACCCTGATTGCCTTGCAAGCAATCACTTTCCGTTCTGAATTAAGTTACGAAGAGCATTTCGTGTGTTCGATGATGAGCCTGAAAATGTGTCGGGATGTGCGAATGTGGGAGGTGTGGGGAAAATTTGGAGTTTTACTACGTGTCATCCGACGTTTGGCACGTGGCACAAAAACAGCCATTTGTTCCGTGGAAGCAAAGTACTGTACATGAACTTAAACTGTATACGAATCGCTCCACTTTGGCAAATTCCACATCCCGAATAAGCGTAAAGACCATTGACAGTATACGTAAACAATCTGCTTGAAAGCTGAAAATAGCTATCTTAGTCTTTGCTTCTTGCAGGTCACCCGTGTACTGACTGACCCTCAGAAAATACTACAGTAAGGGAAAACGTGAAAACCTTCCCGCACGTCACCACATTTGGTAGCTTAAGAGTGTTCAGATGAGAATCTGAAGGCCGCTAGCTCAATTCCTATCATTGCCTAATGAATGTATTTCGACTGTTGTCCTATTCGATTCGGAAATCGACTGCCCAATTATTTAATTTCAGGACGCAGAGTATGAAGAATAACCCCAGAGCTGAGTGTAAAGTGTACTGGATTGCCCTTTACATGTGCATTCGGGACGATTCGTACATGCAAAATATCAAATCTTCTGGTGACCTGCAAGATACCCGGGCCTGCGTGTCAACCGGACAATTACAATGTTACAATTCTAGTCGGCATACAAATGAAAAATGAACATATTAAGCATTGGAAGGAACTGAAAAGAAATTGAGAGTGTACATGTGGGCCTAGGGCCACCGGATACACTTTCAGGGGAAGCATCTCGGCAATAATATTTTTGATTTATCCTACCTTTCCAATGGGAGTAAACTCTTTAAGGAAAGCATTTGCTCCTTTGGGAGCAAAGAATTTTTGAAGAGTCTCCCAGTTCAGGAAAACTAACAGGAAATTGATAAAGTTGTGTATTAATAATAATTCTACGATAATTTGTGCCAGTTATCCATGAAAACGTGTTGCGGCTGTATACAGAACCGCCTCGCCAAGACTACTCTAATGTGAGGCAACATCAGTCATTTTAATAGAGAAATAGGAAAACACGATCTAAATTTTTAATTAATGTTTTTGTTGTTTGTTTATATGTGACTGCATAACCGAAAGGGTTCGTAATTGGAGAAATAAATGTTCTATTCTATTCTATTATTTTATGTAGATCTACCCGTGTACCTGCAGATTTGTAAATGTTGCCCCACCCCCAAGAAAACGCACTCAGATGCCTGAGGAGTTTCTCAAACTTATACAGGCAATGCAAAAACATCGCATGCATATGAACAGTGCACTGCTAGCCCTTCTCAAAGGCGTAACTGCCTGTACGCTAATAGCCAGGTGCGTATTGTAATTTTGTCAAATAGACAAAATTTCAACAGGTATCGCCATATTTGATGATGCTGGTATTTGTAAATTGAACAAGATTTCAATAGTAGCGGCAAGCAGACACGACTATATAAAGTATCTTTGGGGCCCACCTCTTATTCTTGCTCTCAAAGGATAAACATAATTGTGCGTAAAGTGTAATAACCCCTACACTCCTGCTTCTAACCGTCCCACGAAAGGGGGTGGGAGGGCATTCCTCATCCCTCACAGGTTACTCACATACAACCGTTTATTTGACTTTTGAAATCAAGCGCGTGATCTGCTAATTAAAAAAAGAAATAACCGTTAAATTACCGTTCAATTACGAGGGGAAGGCTAATCCTGAACGATAGCATGAACTGTACCTAAATGAACATCAATGCAAGAGCATAGAGGTGAGAGTTGACATTATTGTATCTGACAATAAAATATGAATAAAATGTATTTGCTTGACTGTTTTATTCGGTCTTGGTTGAAGATTAATCAGTGAGCGTGTTACGTTTCTACGGACAGGCCGAATTGTGAGTTTGTTAATTTGGCAGTGAACACTTAGCGCGTAAGGATGGCATGATTTCGACGCCATTTAATTTTTCGGTTTGTTTTCAAACCGGGTGGTCATATGTTATTTAGCAATTTTAAAATGTTCCAAAACCAAATTTTCTGAAATTTCACATAATAGTAGTATATATATCAATATTTATCATGGCATAGGTCTGCGTTTTGGAGAAAGTCGAATAAGCTGTTAATCGTAATTTTTTGTTCACATGTTTGACGCTGACGTAAAGGGCACTGTTTCGTCAATAATTACACAGGCGGAAAAGGATGTCCTGGAATTATTTTAACAGAAAAATTCAATAATTGAAGTCAGAAAAGTGCTCTTAAAATTTCAACCGGTGGGGCGATTTGATTAATCTGTATGGTGGCGTTAAAGTACTATGGGGTTCGTCGATAGTCATTTTGATGGCGACAATTTCGAACAAAAATCCGTTGCTATGTGCTTGATTATATCCCTACTCCTTGGAGCTGCGTTCCAACTGGATTTGGTTAGTTTTGAACAACCGGGCCCTGATGGGTTTTTTTTCTGTTTTTTTTTTTCTCTCTCTCTCTTTTTTTTCTTTGTAGAGGATAGCTAAACCTAGGAAGCAAACCGGCCGGTAGTGCTCCAAACTACGTAAGTTTCTATTTACATCATTCATTTCTCCACACTGATCGCAATGTCAAACGTCTAAATGATTAATATTCCGCTAAAAGATAGCTTGTACATAAGAACTATTTTAGCACAAAGGTCGGTCATTCATCACAGTGACAAGCAAAGGTGTAAGTAGACAAGTCCATAGTTTCAGCCAATTCCATCAATAATGTAATTGAAAACATATTGTCGATGGAACCTAGAAGGTGATACGTCATTGTCAGAATCGGTATACTGTACATTTGTTTCTAATTTTAGTACAGAAACCTACGTGTCCATACCAATTTCCTCTTAGGCCACACTAATATGAGTTCTTATTCTTTAGTACTCCCTCATAAAAAGTTTAAAAGCCAGAAATAAAATGAAACTTCATTCGCCGCCTCATTTTCGTCCAAGCTCTTGTCCCCGGTTACAGAATGAAAATTTTAAAGAGTTCCTTCAAGAGCAGAAAATACATTCAGAAGAAGGGACATGGGCAAGTGAAGTCTGAATCCGCTAAGGAGTGTGTAACAACTCACCTGCCGAATCAACTAGCCCTGAAAATGGATGGCGCTAGAGCGTCGAGCCTATACCGGGCCGTCGCGGCAATACAAGCTTCCCCCGGGAGCCATGCAGCGACGAGTAGGAGGGTCGCCGCGGTGAGCAGTGTGATAGGCTCTTGACATGGGTCAAACTATGTAGTTTCGGCTAATAATGCCTCATCAATGATCCTGACAATATCTGTTGACAAAACCAGCGAAAGGTAAACTAAAATTTCTTAATTTTAATAGGGCAGTCGATTCAAAGACTGACTAGTATCAAAAAGGATCCAAATAATATGAAAGGCGATGATCTAGAATAAGAGTCTAAACCAATCTAAAATTTCATATTCCTCAGAATATATCCTCTGATCTCAAAGGACGAAAACAAAATAAAATCTGCACTATGGATGATGAAAAGGGATACGTTTTACGGCCGCCACACGGCACAACACCAGCAGCAGTGAAGTAAAATTAAAATCTTAAAAAGTTCCTTCAAGAGCAGACAATACACTCAAAAGAAAGGACAATCGATTTTGTTGTAAAAAGCCACCATTTTCCCTCAGTTTCTCTGTTGTTTTGTTATTGTAAATAAGGCCGCGTTCACACGAGCAAAGTTTCTATGCCACAGAAACTTTAACAAAGAAAGTATGTCAAACATTTTGCGTTTAAACGGAGCAAATTATTTGTTAAAAATGTGACATAGAATCTTTGTCAAATAAACTTTGGAAATGAAATATTTGCTGCAGTGTTCACTCGACCAAATTTTATTCGTCAAAGCTACCTGCAGCAAACAAAAAACAAAAAAAAACTTTGTCACATTTTCCACTCTTTTAGCAAAGTTCTTCTTTACATAATCTTTAGCAAAGTTCTCCGTTTGCACGGACAAATTTAATTTATCGAAGTAACTTTACCACATATATTTGTCAAAGAAACATTGTCATTTACACGAGCACATTTTTCTGCAGCAAACCGTCTGTGTCACAAAAACTTTACCCGTGTAAACGCAGCTTAACAAGGTCATGGTGAAATACAATTTAGGAGGAGTAAGTCTTGGGTTTACCAAATATGACCAACTCAGAATGCCTATGTATGCCGGCTGAGGTGAAAATAACTGAGGGGTACTATTTCGGTGACATGCAGTATGCTTTTATTTTAGATTCTGCTTTATAATTTTCGTGCTTGACACTCGCATAGGGTCAGTCGCATTTGGTGGACTTGTCCTGTATTGAGCCGCGACACGAGAAAACCAACAAAGTGGCATGCGCGCCCACCGCAGACTCAGATTATCCTGGACATCCGCCTAGTCTTATCAGAGTTTTTGCTTTGCCCCTAAAGGGTAGCTAAGGGTCTAAGCTAGCTCTATGCGAATAGTAAAGATTCTGATCAGACTGGGCGGATGCCCAGGCTGATCTGAGTTTTCGCTGTGCGCACATGCCACTTTGTTGGTTTTATCGTGCCGGCTTATATGTGATTAATTATAAAGTTCTTTTGCTTTTTTAGACAGTATTTCAGTCAATATCGAGACGTCTCCCTGTCTTTGGGAGACGGCTCAATATAGACTGAACTACTGTCTAAATGAGCCATCAAACCCAAAACAACCAACCAACAAACCATCGAAACAAATGTTTGACCCCTCAACGAGACGGCTCTTTTGAGGGGTCACAACCTATGATTATATTCAGGTATAAAAAAGCAATATTTCACAAACATAATTACCTGATACCCTTATTATATGATAAGCATTGACATTTTGGCTACGCCCGGTCAAATTAAAAAGAAAAAAAAGTACATCTGTTAGAGAAACATAAAGGCTTCCCGTATCCTTGTTGCTCTATGGTCGGATCTAGCTTTAAGGAACGAATTTGCTCCTAGAAGATCTAATTCTTCCCTTTGAGAGTTGATCCATATTTAGAAATATTGCAAAGGGAGATAAAATTAAAATGGAATAGTGTAATTTTACAACACCGAATTACCATTTATGCATTGGTGTGGCTAATGTTCTCGCAGAGATTCTACAGCAGAGCTCTAGATAAGAGGGAGTATTTGATGATAATTAGGGATAATTTTTCTTATTTCTCATTGGAACCATATGTTGTGAGCCTCATCTGAACCGTCTCGTCGAGACGGTTCAGATGAGGGGTCACAATATATGGTTTTATGTAGATTTCGCAAAAATTATCCCTAATTATCACTAAATACTCCCTCTTATCTAGAGCTCTGACTACAGGCTAATAATCTTTAAGGTCTTTATTTGTCAGTCAAGGTTCAAGTTGCACTTGTGTAACGTGGGCCGACCTGCAAACAAACCCCGTCAGTGGAAAAGCATGCTCACCCACCAAGGGCGGTTTATTTGCTTATATACCCCAACATTTACTCGATCACAAACTACCGAGTTTGTAATTTGCATAGCTATTTATATCCGTGACCTTATACCGTCACACTTGCATTAAAGTACACCGAATTAAATCATTTAGACATATTAGTTTGAGATGTTCGACTTTCACTTGAAAGTTCACTGTAAGTTCCGAGTCTAAATACATAGTGAAATGCAATAGATTTATTACCATAGCTTCTTTGGGGCAGTTTTGACATCCCTTTCAAACGTACTACAGAAACTCTTATTAGTTACAACCATTGGTGACCATGGTAACACAGTTATGGTTTCACCCATATCTGCAATGGCTTTATGTGATTCACTTTCAAGGAATTCACTATACTCGCCTGTAAATAAGCACAACGTATATATTTTATAACTTTCCGAATGAATAAGACTTAATACTGATATCAGAATGTATGGCGACTGGAGTAAATTTAATCCTTGCAACAAATACATGTACCATTGACCCATGTTGAAACCGCACTTGCAAAGAGCTCTGCGTATATATGCAAACTTGGAAGAACATAGATCACAGTCGTCTACGTGATACCGTGTAGACTTTTTTGCCCCAGTGTAGACAATCAAAGATGGCGGCTACAAGTGACAGGCAATAGTAAGTAGCTTTTCATTTTCATAAAATATACTGAGATTTTACTTTTAGAATCATAACATTGACATCGACATGACCGCAAAGTTTGGATTTTATGTTATTGCTCTTGTTTCAAATCAGGCTGCTTACAATGGCGAGAATGGGACAATGAAAGAGTGACCCGGTGATAGACTCAGGATTCCCTGAAAATGTCTCCCTATTCCTAAAAACCCAAATAAATCTCTCTGGAGGATGATATTCAACTTTAAAAAAATTGCAAGTATACTGTGTAGACACGGGTAATTTTCGGCAGTGTACCGTGTAGACAGATGCAAGTTTTGGTCATTTCGTAACCGTGTAGGCACAGATTTTGTTTACCGTGTAGACACATGTATTCGTAAAATGGAAAGCCGAGAAAACTTGTAGACTGAGTGTCTACCTACAGCTAAAACAGTGTGTGTTAGTCCACCCAATGGGAAAACATCGCACCTGTGATGTTTACAATCGATCATCATGCTGTATCAACATCAAGAACATCTTCACTTCAGCTATTTTTACAAAGGGGAACAACTTATGTGACGCGCTTTTCAAGTCTTCCCTGGATTGAAATTCTTTCTTTGAAGGGTCTGCTCTCAAACGAAGGAATTTGCTCCTAGAGCAGCAAATTGTTTCCTTTGGGAGTTATCCCTTCGTGTTTCCTTGGATAGGAGTTTTGCTTTAGGAGATGTCCCTCATAGAGAAAGGAGGCAGAAATTCATGGGTGCTTCACCTGAAAGGGGTAAGAGTAATCCTTTTGACCAAATCACTTGGACCATTGGATCTTGGACTGGTCCAACTCGGACTGCACTGGTGTAATCCTTGGACCAGTTACCTGTTGGACCAAATTTTTTATACAGGTAACTGGTAGTTTGAATGGTTAAATAAACACTTATAATTAGATGTAAGTGTCATTGCAAAAAAAAAACAATTACCAGTGAAACCATTCAAAGAATTTGAATTCTAAAATTAATTTTAAAACTTTGATTTGATTTAGTAAATAATGATCTAAAAATCCAGCTGCCTTTCCCATTAAGAAAAACAAATCTTTTCAAAAAGAAAAAAATATATATTATTATCCAAACTATTATTTTACTAATGCGTATAACATTTCATTTTCCTTTTTATTATTATTATTATTTTTTAATTTATTATTTTTTTTCTGTCTTCAACTGCACATAACATTACTGGCAGTGGAAATGAATACTTTGACTTGAACCTGTCAAATTTTATATAGATCAATTTTCAATGTTTTACATGTGATAATTTTAGAAAAGTTTTCATTGCATAATATATGAGTGGAACAGTTACATTTCTATGAAGAAGTTATGCGAAAGCGAACTGGCAGATGAAAAGAAAAATTATGCTATATCTAAAACAAATTTAAAGACAAGTATATTTTTTGCTTACTGATTCAATAAATTTAGCACAATTCATGAGAAATATAATTTTTAATGTAACCTGTATTTATATACTTGTAAACATGATAAAATGAAAAGATGAAATTATTTGGACTGTATGACCTTACAAGTTATGTGATACAGTTACCTGTTGTATTAAATCACTTGGACTGCTGGAATTTGGACTGATAAGGAGTAATATTTGGACCAGCTACCTGTTGGACCATACTGGAAAATTTTTGGGCCAAATTTATCTGAATCAGTGACTATATTTTTTTACCTTTTTTAGCATTATTAATATTTTGATAGGTCAGTAGTTACTAGCTCATACATTAAAACAAATAATAAGACATATATTTCACTCACGGGAACGAATGTAAAAAAAATACTTTGACTATTTACCTGTTGGACCAATTACTTGGACCAATGTCAATGTGGACAAAAAAATATGCATTTTTATTTTACAACATTTAAAATTTTCAGTCAAGAATAATGATCACAAGAGACTAGTGGATTAAGGTGGATGGGTTATCAGGGGAAGTAATTATGCAAGACTTAACCTATTTTTTTCTGATCATGGTCAATTTGCAAACTATCAGTAAATCATGGAGATTTTCAGACTGTTCAATGTTTTCAAATGTGTGATTTCTTATGTGGGCGTTTGCTGATCATACTGATTACTGTATGGTCAAGCTTTATCTTGGCTTTATCTGGGCTGACTGTCAGTGGTAGCGCATTTAATACTCAGACTATGCCATGCATATCTGCTGGCTTGTCTGTGCTCTCACAGTCTGTGCATGCCTTCAGAATTTCAGACAGATTTAGTCAGGGTGTCGTTCATTTAAATGGTGCACTTAAAAGTGCACTTTTTTTACCTTAAGCAAAGATGGAATTATATTGAAGCCTGCGACCCCAGGCCTCCTTCTATCTACGGCCTTGCTTATAACAACGTGATGTGGCATATGTTGGGTTACATAGCTATGATGGCTCTGATGGGTGCCAGTCCAACGTTTTACTACGTGCTGTGCGTTTTACTACGTATACGCTACGCATATCAAAATGCCATGTTTAAGTTAAAACTTTTAAATCAAACTTAATTAGGCCACGTATTTAGCTATATCTTTATACGTATTCTCTACGTTTCACACCGTATAGTGCCGTTTTGCCACATTTAAAAACGTGGTAAAACCTAGTCCTCAATACGTGACAGTGAGACTGTGGCTTTAATGTGCAATGCTACGCATGTCAAAGAAATCGTATGCGACATCTTCCTTCAACGTATCTAAATAACGTCATAACATACGTCATTTCTAATGGTTAAATGGTATGTCTCTAAACATGATTGTTATTCCTTAATCTATTTCAAAGCTTTGAAGTAGATATGATGAGCATTGTGGTCGTGATTTTTCTTGAATTTTGGCATGGTTGTATAACTGGCCATTTTTGTCCGCGATTGGCCCAGCTTAATCGAGAACGTCTCAAAGACGCGTTTGTTCGGAGTGCGACACATTCCAAATTAATTGTTATGAGACTGTTACCATCTGACTTTTGTGTCTGTTTTTTCTCGCCAACGCAGTAAAAGGTTACTTTGAATGATTGCGCTTCTAATAGTTCAACTTTTATTTCAGCCCTAGCTTCTAATTAGAGAAAAATACGCCGTAAAAGCTGATTAAATTCACTGTTTAAATTACGCAGCGGTGACATTTAAAAGCTGCATCCGCTGTTTGCTTTTAACACTATGTCTGTGCATTCCTTTTTTTCTGATGTTAATGTCCTTTCAACTAAGGAAAGCTAAAGTTCCAGGGTTCGTATAAGTCGTTGCTATGCTGTTGCTAAGGCTTAATTTCTATAAAGGGGATTTCCTGCAACTATGAAATTGCTCTGGAGGAACAGTCTTTTTCAGACTGTTCCTCCAGAGCAAATTTTATAGTTGTAGGGAATCTCCTTCAAAGAAATTTAGCCTTAGCAACAGCATAGCAACCTCTTAAGTCGTTTTATAAATATGGCCCCAGAAATTTGTAGCGGGATGTTGTATCAATTCTCAGAACGATGGTCTCCAAGAACCAGCGGACACATAACTTCAAAATGACGTCATTGCGACGTCATCACGTCGCATCGACGTCATTCAGACGTCATTAGGACATCATGTGCATAATAGGGAGGCTCAGTGAAACGAGGCATGGCTAGGCTTCCTGACACCGAGTTTGTCGATTACTGTCGTGGGCAATGGAGCTGGCTTATATATAAACAGTTTGCTTCCTGACAGATCCTGGGCCAGTCCATAAATGAGCCGTGACACGATAATACCAACAAAGTGGCACGTGCGATCAGCGAAGACTCAGATCAGACTGGGTATCCTTCCAGTCTGATGAGAGTCTTCGCTGTCCGCATGGAGCCTCAGCTTCCCATTGAACGCAAGCAAACACTCTGATCAGACTGTGCGAATGCCCAGGCTGATCTGAATCTTGCTGAGCGCACATGCCACTTTTTTGGTTTTGTCTTGTCGCGGCGCAAATGTATTTTCTACGGATAAAATATTGTTTAAACCAACTTCCATGGGATCGTTCGATCACTCCATGCATGTGTGTCCGAGTCACTGCAAAAGCACAGCTCCCTTTACACAAATACGCTGGTGCGTAGTTATATTTAAAGGCCCTATTGCTCTATCAGCAGGAATATTTTATCGTGAGGTATCGCTAGAAGCTGCTCACTGCAGTGTCTCAACTGGCGTATTATCATCAGTTCTGGAGGTTATATTTTTTATAATGATTTGTGCTTCGATGATTTTACCACTGGGAGGACTACGGAGACTTAAGCAACATTTCAACCGTACTTGTAAATTTGGATAATATTTATCAAAAAAAAGGAGCTTGGGATATCCCTGTCAGAATTGCTCAGTCTACTGTCAGACAGTAGCCTGATTCAACGCTGACCCAGAATTCTGGGTCAGTCAAGCATTTGGTATTACTTTCGTCTTGTCCATTGCTCCATTCGTGGTAATAGTGGCAGCCTTGAGAAAAAACGTGCAGCTCTATAGGGCATCCTTGCTGTTCGTGCTTTAGTCAATTGACAAGTGAACACAATTTTAGCTGCGTGCGCAAGGTGATGCTTCGACGACATGTACCCATAATTCCAGTTGTACAGAAAAAGGTGTGGTGTGTCAGCAATTGAGTGATGCACTGTACTCACACATTGGGGAAATACATGAAAGGGTTTTTCCAGGGTCCGAGGTTATATAACTTGAGTATAATCTCAAACTCAAAATAAAGCACACTGATTGGCTCCTTCCGAGCACATAATATCAAATCCAAAATAAAGCACACTGTTTGGCTGCTTCCGAGCATGTGAACCTCAAACTCAAAATAAAGCACACTGATCGGCTGCTTCCGAGCATGTGCACATCCTGGGAAGCAGCCAGTCAGTGCTCTTTATTTTGAGTTTGACAAAGTACTCAAGATTTTTAACCTCGGGGCCTGGCCTACATGTTCCACTCAAGGCATCATGGGGCCAGGATGGTACACGTACCAGGCTTAATCTACAGGTCAGTTCTGTAGATTAGCTTTAGAAAGTTCTGATAATATTTATTATAACAGTACTTGATGCTCAGGGGTAAGTACATGTACAGATACATGTTTAACGTTAAACAAAATAATGCCTTACGACAATTTCGACACAAGATATCCTACTTAGATGTTGTTTACGACATAACGTCGCATTCTGCTAAACTTCTTTTCAGGTAAACTCTATCTTATGACGTCGCTGTTATTCAGTGGATGACGTCACATCATAAAAATCGTATGACCACACGTGTAATAATACTTTGGCGCGTACGCATAACGTCATTGGCTACGGTCATGTCAACAATGTGTTTTCTTATAACTTAATATTCAGTTTGAAGGCGTGAAAATTCCATTTTAAAGGGTCATATAATAAGCAGAATCTAACACTCGTGGTAATTTCATATTAGATTTATGACACTCGCAGAAAGTTCGTTTCATAAATTCCATATGAAATGACCACTCATGTAAGATCTATATTCGGATATCTGTGGCTTCGACGAAATGACTTTCGGCGAACATCGTGCATCCGTTGTTAGCGGCTTTGCATGCACCTACTGAATTAACTCTCTAAAGACGTTAGAAGCATTCTGTTGGGTTCTTGGAGCTGTTTTAAAGGACAGGAAAAGATCAAAGAACACGAGTAGTTAAAAAGACTTGCATCATGTCAACCGCACCAGTGGGGACTAAATAGCTAAAAGGGGTGCTTGTTTGAAACCCTATCATTTTCTAACTTAACAACTTTTATCAATCAAGTGGCTAATCTACAATTGCCACTTTGTTAAATTAATTACACAAGCTAATTGCTTTAGAATCGCACACCAATTAAGATAAAACAGATAAACGAACAATAATAGTCTCCTAGGGTTTAAAGTGCACTGTTTATTTAAGAACTGAATTTATTTAAATCTGAACTTTAATTGATTAAACCTAATTATTACTTGCATAGATACTATTAAACAGCTGCGCCTTGCAATTGACCTTCCTCCTTTTATCATCTTTAACACGTTTTAGCGTGACTTTGCGAAGAAAGGAGGCGCTTATGCGTACGACTTCGTGCACGTGTGCATGCGCGTGCGCTTTGTGCGCGATAGCGAAAATATTCGCCCATTTCGTTTAGGTCAGTTTCTAAATAACCAACATGTAAAGAGTCTTCAATGATCTACTGACTGCAGTGATGCGTATTTGGCCATGACCTATATTTCATGGATCATTGAACATAGAAAAAATATTCACTCGTTGCATTTAGCACATTTTGTAGATAACCAAAAGGGATAGAATCTTCATACCTGCTACATTGGAACAGCTAGGAAAGATATTCTGAATGTAGTGATGAATATGGGGCCATAGCTAATATTTCTTGGTTTATCGAACATGGAAAAAATTAGTTGAGCCGCGACACGAGAAAACCAACAAAGTGGTTGTGCGCCCAGCGCAGACTCAGATAAGCCTGGGCATCCGCCCAGTCTGATCAGAGTCTTCGCTGTCCGCATGGAGGTAGCATATATGCTTAGCTTCCCTTTAAGCGCTTAGCGAAGAGTCAGACAGGACTTGGCGGATGCCCAGGCTGATCTGAGTCTGCGATGAGCGCACAACCACATTGTTGGTTTTCTCGTGTCGCGGCTCAGTTTTGGTGTTGCGCTTAGCTCACTTTCTAAGTAACCATCAGATATAGTCTTCAAACTTGCTACACAGGACTATCCGAGGAAGATCTATTGCAGGCAGTGATGCTTATTTTGCCATGGTCTTATATTTCGTGGACCAGTGAGCATAGAAATTTTGGTTCATCTGTTGCTTTCAGCCAAGTCACTAAGTAACCATAAGCGATAGAGTCTTTAAGTAGGTAAGTAAGTAACGACTTTAGGGGACCTCCATACGAACCGAACTACAAACTAATTGTGTGCACCGCGGCGGAGGGTAAGGGTGAAGGATTGGGCCCAGAAAAACCGGTTTAACTCCCCCCCCCCCCCCCCCCCCCAAGTAGTTATTACTGTCCGTCCCAAGGCGGTACTTTCGTTGCGGTTGCATTTGTGTTATGTTTGATGCTGTTTAATTTATTGTGTTCTCATATTAACCCTTCTATAATAAAAATAGAAAATAGGTAAAAATAGTTGTTAAATGTTTTTCGTATAATTTGCTTAGTCTGTTGTAACCCTTCTGTTGGTCTAAATTATTTAGTTCAATCAAGATAGCTGAGTTGCCACCTAGTTGGGAAAGAGCTGCTGACTCGGCTTATCACTTGTAATTTATTGTTTGTTGGGATGTCTTTATCAATCTTTCCCTTTGATGTTGGGGATAGGGTTTAGGATCTGATTCAGTCAGTTTCTGAAGTGTAGTTACTCTTCAAATATATTTGTCGAGAGTAGCTCAGTTCGCCGAAGCCAATCTTCCCTGAGGCCCTCAAAAAGTTACATGTATATGCACAAATACAAAGTAATGCAAATAAATAATAAAAGAAATGCTACAAATCAATGAGTATGAATTTCAGGAAACATACCATATATCATGTGAATTTGCGTGATTATGGCGATGGAGGTATATGAAATACAAATAGTTCAGATGATTGTCTTAAGAAACATTTCACCTTTCATCCATTTTAAACACTTTTTCGCATACAGCTAGCTTAGACCCTTCGCTACCTTTTAAGCGAAGACTCTGATCAGACTGGACGGATTGCCAGGCTGATCTGAGTCTGCGCTGGGCGCACATGCCAATTTGTTGTTTGTTTTTTTTTCGTGTCGCTGCTCATTTTAGTTAAGAATAGACGACTGGTTCATGATCAGACACGCCGCCTCCAAAGCCCCTCTTCAGACCTTTTAAACGCCACAAGTGGATCTAACTCAATTAACTTCTCAAAAGCTGTCAACTCCATGCGGGGTGAATGGTTCTGACTATAGACTCTAAAGGAGATTAGGAACAGAACATTGAGACATTAGAAAAGTCAGTGGCCTCTGTGCAGGTCCATATAGGTCAGTATTGAATAATCTGAAACAAGAATTGTTTTGTAACCAATACGGTTAAAGTTCTAAAACCTAGATCACCAAAAATAATTATCACGCTTTTCCAGAAATTGAACATTTTTAAAGCCAGTAATACGTTCAAAAGATGTAGCCTATTCTTCGTCTGCACTGTTTGCTTACAATTAACCATCCTAATATTCAGAATTATTGTGGTGTATAGGTTATAATAGATTTATTAAGACACGATATGGGTACATTCCTCTAAACTTCCGTTGGTCCTCCATAACCGGTTCCTTTAAAACCGATGTTCAGTATGTATCGGACTTAAGCACATAGAACTATCAGAGAACCATCAAACTATTTAACTTTTTAGATTAGCTAATACTGTTAGAAATTAGAAAGCCACATAAACAAGCAAATTCGGTGAATTTATATCCCCCGCCGAAGTGGCCCTGATTTGTTTATGGTTTATTTTAAGTTACATAAAATTTCATTCACTGATTACTTAGTTACGGCTGAACTTGTGGATTGTAAATAAAATCAAGGGCAATAACCCTGGGATAAGTGAGATATAAGCTGAAGCTGTTACACTTGTCTTAGCATCACTGCACAATTATGATACATTTTTTATTCAGTTTCAAGAAATTTTGTTCACCGATACCTACTCTAGGAGCCAAAATCGCCTATCTTGCCAAAATAAGGGTCGGAGGTGGCACCCTCTGCTATACTTAGTTTGAATGTATTTTTGAATAGTCTAAACCTTCAGAAACTAGGTTTGATTGTTCTGCTCGCCAAATTTTATTGTCAAAATAGTCGAATTAAGCGATAGATATGACTACCTATAGTGGAGCAAATATGATTCCATGAGTGGCATAGAAAAGAGAGATAGTGGTCCACGTGGTGTACCATTAGTTTTTATGTATAAAAATAATTGCCTTGATCTGTAGTGATCAGATTCAGCATTTGCCACCTTGGCAAACCTTGCATAACTCTGTAATGGGCAGTAATATACGTTACCTTATTAAATTTTAAGTATATGAAATAAGAATTGATGAGACATATGCTGTAACGATTCAACTGTATCAAATGTCAATATTTTCTGTAAGAAAAGCTAATATGCCATAAATTAAGCTACACAGAAAACAATTAAGAACCTCCGGTCTGTTATTTTCGTTATAACAATTCATGTACCCCTTGAAAATGTAAAACATAATTTAAGTGTTTTTTATTATTATTATTATTTTATTTTTACAAAGACTGATAAATTGACCCCAAGATTGAATTTTCAATTTGTCTAACTGGCTCTTTTCAATAACTTTCTAACAAATAAATTTGAGATTCGTAGTCTTTATACTTGGTCAACCATGAACTGTTGAACAAAGGCACACCTATTCATTGTTAGTGGCTTCAAAGTCATTTTTCACGCAATTGTTTGATAAAACATAGCTAATAAGCTACATGTATTTAAAACTGAAAAATTTGACCTGTGTCATTAAGATTATACTAAACATGATACAACACAACAGTTTAAACCAGTTTTGACCTTACAACACATATCTTCAGCAAAGTAACGTAATAATCAGATTAACATGTTTGCGTTAAAAGACTATCATTCACCCAGGAATACACTATTTCGAAAATTTGCCTATTAAACAAAACAGTTGAGCTAAATGTATTTATTATTTACCAAAATATTTAATTTTTGCATTGTTTAGTCGCCTACTCAGACAGCAAACAGTGTTGTTTATATGACAAGAAAAATTGAAATTGTGCCCCCCCCCCCCCCACACACACACACACAAAAAGTAAATAAATAAAAAAGAAGCGCTCATGAATTATTCTGTACATGGAAAAGTACTATATCCATTTATATTCATTAATATCTAAATGATTTTTAAAAAACACACAATACTCAGAAACTCAGAAAGGTAACATTTATAACTTTTATTTGAAAATATTTCTTGAGGTTAAATGTTGCAAATTCCAAATACGCCAAGGCCTTATTAGTTTGAGTTATTCTTACATGCATGTGAAATCTGTTTAAACCTACCGTATGTAATTTATCAGTGATATTTCCAAGGCGGTCCATTCATTGTGATGTTATGATGTTACAATTTGTGCTGTCCACTTTTCTATTGTCTTTACAACACCGGTTTGTTTTGTATTTTAATTCATCATTATCCTGTTGAAAGTAGACGCTTTGTTGGTGTAAGGCTAGTTTGGAGGTTATCTGCATGGAATGGGCTGCATGTTTATTTTGCTACTTCTAGTATTATTTGAGTACTTGTCTTTTTACTTTATATTACTATTTCTAGTTTGGTGTCATGGGAGGTCTGTGACACCGATTTAACCCATTCCTGATTGCTGCCCGTTTACACTAATTTATCTGTTTTGACCTTTTCTTTTAAAACCAATATTAAAACCATGGTTAAAAATATTTTGGCCGTTTAGCATATATTTAAACCAAAGTAACGTATGCAACAGGTTAAAAAGTAAGTGTTATTTTTACTCCATTGCAGCTATTGTAAAGTGCCATGTATCTACGGCAAAATGCTTCCCTGTACTTCATTTAATTGAAAAAAATATGTGTTTTGGGGTCGTAAGGGATCATTTGGGCTCATTCAGAGTCAGTTTAAAAAAATCAGCCGAAGCTGGTGCCAGGGGGCATTGGCAGCATTATAACATTCTATTCCCAGACACCGAGGTTGATGTCTTTGTTTCCTGTGATGCATTCTTTGCTCCCAGAGAATTCTTATTCTGAATTTAGTTAAGCTCCTATCATTTCAAGAATTCTAAGTGAATGGATACAATATTACGCTGAGATAACTGCCACGTTTACCTCACCTTCCTTTCTTAATGGGAGTAAACTGTTAAAAGAAAGAATTTGCTTCATTAGGAGAAAAGTGTTTCTGTTAAAAGTAAACCTTATTTTAAGAAGGTTAAATAAGCCACAGAAGCAAATAGGAGGTCGAAAATATCGTTTCCATTCTAACAAACTGCAGTAAAACATTGAGGTGTGTCCATTAACATTAATACAGTATTATTTCCATGACATGTTTGGAGATCATTTAGAAATAAGGAACACATGTGAGAAAGAACATGGCAGATTCCTGGCAAGTGCACACGATATTGTCTGGGCAAGGATGATATGATTATGACATTATCAAAATGATCTTATATTAATCGAGCCAATGATAATTCACTTACTTTTTCATTTGTATGATAATAAAAAGGTAACGAATACAACATTTAAATGCAAACGAGTTGTCAGATTAGGTATTATGGTGTTTAATGATATTGGTATATTCTGTTTGCAAATTTAATAAGATGAAGCATTTAAGGTTCCTCAATTCTCGGAAGGAACCCTTTTATTGTTAAGAAGTTGGCTTGTTTACCATCATCTAGCAATATGGTCACCTGAATAGCTGTTCGTTTTGCTTTCTGTTTTGTTTTGTAATATCAAATATAAAGCTGGTAAAAATACATGTTCTGGCTGTTTTCAGTCGGGGCTGCTGAATGACCACCTGTTTGAGAAAGAGCTGTTCATTGAGTTTACCGTGCATGTCTTTCGTGAACTTTTTGTCTATTTATGTGTGTGCTTCTTTCCCTTTGGTTTAAGGGCGGGATGTGGGATCTGATTGTTTCAATTCCTGATCATTGGTTATCATTTGCTTCTCATATTAATGCTCGGGTTACCAGGTGCAGAAAATAACCGGTTTTAAGCAAAACATCTAAAATAGGCATAATACCAATGCAAATTAGGCACTTATAGAACTGTACTTATGCTACTGTTACACGTTTTGTTAGTAACAATTGAAATTTGAAGCAATGAAATGGGTACATCAAATATTCAAATCTCTTCAGAGAGTTATAGTTATTATGACTTCTGTAATGTTAACATTAAGAAGCCTTATGTTTTGCTTTCAACATTTGATGATTACTTCAGGACTTGTTACTTTCTGCTCCAGATTACTCAAGCATGAATATAAAAACTTCTTAACAGTAAAAGGTTAATCTGATAACCCTTTTATTGTTGAATGTTGTATACGTTACCATTTTTGACTACCAAACCAGGAGTTTAAATAAGTGATTTTCATTGACTTGATTCAAAAGCCATTTTCATAATGAACTGAAAGGAATGACAATATGCCATAACCATATTACCCATGGCAGGACAATATCGTCTGCACTTTCAAGAACAGAATCCATGAAACCAAATCTGCTTTGTTCTTTATCGCAGGTGGTCTTTGCTTTCAGATTATCGTCAAGCATGTCCTGAAAGTCTGGTGGAATGATAAAAGCTTAACTTAATTCCAAAAAGGAAGGTTCTCCGGAAGCAAGTTGTGCATCAGAGAAAACACTACATTAATCTCGGTTTGGCTGAGTGTGTGGTCGGTAATGTAATGTGGCTACACTGCCAATGTCCCCTAGCAACAGCTCGAGCTACGTTCCTTTTTCCAAACTGATTCAGAATGAGCCCAAATGATCCTAAACATGATTTTCATCATGATGAAGTAAGAGAGAGAGAGAGAGAGAGAGAGAGAGAGAGCTTTTCGTTCTAGCCACACGTCTCTTTACACTTGTGGCAGTAGAGTAGAATAACTCTTACTTTTTAACCTGTTATATACGTTACTTTGGTGTAAATAAATGCGATAAGGCAAAATATTTATATTAATCTTCGATTTCATATAAAGTTTTTAAAGGAAAGGGTCAGAGTAGATAAAACAGTAAAAAAGGCAATGCTTAGGAATTGATTCTATCCGTGCAACAACCAACACGCGATACCAAACTGGAAATAGCACCGTAAAGGTAAAGTTATAAGACAAGTAGTAAGACGTTACTATGGGGTAGTAAAATAAACTTGCAGCCCAAAGTCTGTGTTGATGTATTATAACTGATTACCTGCAGACCACAATTACATGTTAGTATTATTAGGGCAAAGACTAGGCGTTTGACCTAAAATGTTGTTTGTTTACATGTTTCATTTAAATATTATATTTCTTTGGACTTTTTTCTGCATGGGGTAGCATGAATCGTTGTATATATATATATATACAATACCATGCCAGTCACTTTTGAGTGCGGAACATATTTTGTTAGTTTCTTGGACATTTAAATCTACCACTATGCCATTTAATGGACAAAATTATTGAGGGCTATCTCATTGAACAATTTAGCCTACCTGTTTCTCAAGTGGGTGGGGTAAATTCATATAGAAAATGCTCAGAAAATAAAGCGGAAAGTCGTTTTGATGCATTATGGCTCTAATTAGTAACACCTGTATTGAAACGATATTTCTAGAGTAGGAAACGAATGGCATTGCTGCAAAACATGACTTCCGCTGAAGTACAACAATGTAACAATACATGCCTTAATGGTGTTGATTTCAGCCATAAGGTACCAAGGAACACATGTGAATTAAAGCATCATGACAATAAAATTTTGAGAGCAGAACAATCAAACCTCCTTTCAGAAGGTTATGGCTAATAGAAAACGTAGTCAAACCAAGGATAGCAGAGGGTGCCACCTCTTTCAATTTTTAGCTGACTTGGCTCCTAGAGTATAAGTTATGGCTAATTTGTGGATTTTAAATCCATTCAGGGGCATTAAATCATGCATTAATGCTGCAATTATGACAAAACTTAATGTGCACTGCTGTGTCATGATAGTACCTAATTATTTTAAGTTTCATGAAATTCCATTTATTGGTTACTTAGTTATGACTCAATTTGTTTATTTTAAACCAATTCAAGGGCAATAACTCATTGCTTACTCAAGCAATTCAGACAAAACATAAGATGCACCAATGTGATATGGTGATACATATTTAGTATAAGTTTCATAGAATTCTATTCATTGATTACTTAGTTACGGCTAAATTTGTCAACCATAAATTGATTCAAGGGCAATAACTCATGCACTACTGATGCCCTTCTGAGGAAATTTTATGTGCATAACCGCATTATGGTGATACATATTCATTATTCAGTTTAAGTTTCATGAAGTTTTGATAATTGGTTACTTAGTTATGACTCATTTTATTAATTTTAAATCCATTAAAGGGCAATAACTCATGCACTACTGATGCCCTTCTGATGAAACTTTATGTGCATAACCGTGTTATGGTGGTACATATTCAATTTAAGTTTCATGAATTTTTTATATTTGGTTACTTAGTTATGACTCATTTTATTAATTTTAAGTCCATTAAAGGGCAATAACTCATGCATTACTGAAGCCAGTCTGATGAAACTTCACGTGCATCAGCGCGTTATAGTCATATATATTTATTTTAAGTTTCGTGAAATTCCATCAAGTGGTTACGTAGTTATGGCTTCGGACGGACGGACGGAAGGACGGACGGACAGACAGAAGGACGGACGGACGGACATGGAGAAAACTATATCCCTCCGCCATTCACTGATTACTTAGTTACGGCTGAACTTGTGGATTGTAAATAAAATCAAGGGCAATAACCCTGGGATAAGTGAGATATAAGCTGAAGCTGTTACACTTGTCTTAGCATCACTGCACAATTATGATACATTTTTTTTTTCAGTTTCAAGAAATTTTGTTCACCGATACCTAAGTTATGGCTAATTTGTGGATTTTAAATCCATTCAGGGGCATTAAATCATGCATTAATGCTGCAATTATGACAAAACTTAATGTGCACTGCTGTGTCATGACAGTACCTAATTATTTTAAGTTTCATGAAATTCCATTTATTGGTTACTTAGTTATGACTCAATTTGTTTATTTTAAACCAATTCAAGGGCAATAACTCATTGCTTACTCAAGCAATTCAGACAAAACATAAGATGCACCAATGTGATATGGTGATACATATTTAGTATAAGTTTCATAGAATTCTATTCATTGATTACTTAGTTACAGCTAAATTTGTCAACCATAAATTGATTCAAGGGCAATAACTCATGCACTACTGATGCCCTTCTGAGGAAATTTTATGTGCATAACCGCATTATGGTGATACATATTCATTATTCAGTTTAAGTTTCATGAAGTTTTGATAATTGGTTACTTAGTTATGACTCATTTTATTAATTTTAAATCCATTAAAGGGCAATAACTCATGCACTACTGATGCCCTTCTGATGAAACTTTATGTGCATAACCGTGTTATGGTGGTACATATTCAGTTTAAGTTTCATGAATTTTTTATATTTGGTTACTTAGTTATGACTCATTTTATTAATTTTAAGTCCATTAAAGGGCAATAACTCATGCATTACTGAAGCCAGTCTGATGAAACTTCACGTGCATCAGCGCGTTATAGTCATATATATTTATTTTAAGTTTCGTGAAATTCCATCAAGTGGTTACGTAGTTATGGCTTCGGACGGACGGACGGAAGGACGGACGGACAGACAGAAGGACGGACGGACGGACATGGAGAAAACTATATCCCTCCGCCTTCGGCGGGGGATAACAATTCTGCACACCTGAACCTATTGATTGGAATTAGTTTGTTGTTTAAAAAAATGATTGCATATTGAGATTTATATGAGCGAAATTATAAAATCTAATGAGCCGCGACACGACAAAACCAACAAAGTGGTTGTGCGCCCAGCATAGACTCAGGTCAGGCATCTGCTCAGTCAGGTCGGGGTTTTCACTGTCCGCATGGAGGCAGCTTAGACCTTTAGCTACCCTTTAAGCGCTTAGTGAAGAGTCTGATCAGACTTGGCGGATGCCCAGGCAGATCTGAGTCTGCACTGGGCGCACAACCACTTTGTTGGTTTTATTGTGTCGCGGCTCATTAATGACGATACACAGACTGAAAGGCCACAGTCACAATACAACCCAACCAATACACTGAAAGAAGAAGGAAATACATACATGTATAACACGGAATTAAATGACTTGGGAATAATTTTCTGTTTTATAAAATTTGAAGTTTCTATTGAAAGAAATTCAATTCTTTATGTCATTGAATAAAAATGGCGGAGCATGACATACACTGGTTGCCATGCTTCGGAACCATGGCGTCATATATATGTTACCATAGCAACTAAGATTCCATTTTGATGCCTAAGTGACGTCATAGAGACGTACTAAGCACGACAGTTGGTAATTCCATAGTTGGTATGGTAACATATCTATGGCTTCATGTCACCTGTAATTCGAGAGAAGCATGCTCATCTCGAATTATAAGTGAGATGCTCCCTCGAATTTATACACTGGAAAAGTGTGATTTTTCTCAAACATAGAATTCATTTTAAATAATTTAATTCTTAGTTATATATTTAATTCCAATATGACAACAATATGAAATAATTGTCAAGCTACCCATTGTGGGATTCGAATTTTCTCAAATCTATAATTCATTCTAAATAATTTAATTCTCTGATGTTTATACAACAACATGAAATAATTGTCGAGCTACCCATTGTGAGTTGCAAATGTGTCACCTTTGTATCTTTCCTATAAGAATAGACTCCATTTTCACTCCCGGATCCAGACCACCACGTACTGGTGGGGCTTGGGGGAGGGGCTGGGCTTAAAATATATGACATAATTAGGGATCAATTCAATGAGAATTTTGCTAATGTCTTTTTGCCTTGAAATATATGTTGTGATATCTCATTAGAATCGCCTCAGCGAGGCGATTCTTATGAGATGTCACAACATATATTTAACCTAACCAGGCCCAGGTGGCGGGGCTTAAGCCCCAGAGCCCACCCCCTGGATCCGGGGCTGATTTTGGCAAGGCTACATCGTCCCCGGAAGCTAACGAAAAATGGCGGGAAACCTGAAGTAGTCACAAATGGCTTCATTGATAAAAATGAAATAAGCACGCGCATAAATTAAAAAATACAAAAAATCGAGGTCTATGTTCATGTGATGATAATTCATTGCATATTGCTGAAATGCAACTTCAGAGAAATTCGCAATTTGATTGTATTAACTTTCTGCTGCGAACATATGAGCCACGACACGACAAAACCAACAATGTGGTCGTGCGCCCAGCACAGACTCAGATCAGCCTGGGCATCCGCCCAGTTTGACCAGACTCTTCGTTAAGCACTTAAAGTGTAGCTGAGGGTCTAAGCTACCTCCATGCGGACAGCGAAGACTCTGATCAGTCTGGGCGGATGCCCAGGCTGATCTGAGTCTGCGCTGGGCGCACAACCACATTGTTGGTTTTGTCGTGTCGCGGCACATATTTTGGTGTGGGCTTATAAATGTCATGTATGCTTCGATAACAGTGAATTTAATCAGTTTTTACGGCACAATTTTCTATTTACTTAGAATCTGGAGCGAAATAAAATCTTTAAATGTTCCCCAGGGATGAACGTAAACTTTAAACATTTGAGAAATTCCTGCAGCAAACATCAATACATTATTGCTTTATAAGGCTGTAATTTTACGTTTGTTTAAAAGCCTCACTGTGGCTTCCTTGAAACTATTACCAGGGTTTCTAAGTCAAAGATTTTTGTGTCGACTTTTTCGTAACTATTGTGTTATTATACGACTTACACCTATGTAAGCACTAAAAACGATGTGTAGAGACACATATTTTTTTATTATGTTTTTTTATTTTTTGAACACAAGCAAGTAGTGGTGATCTGGGGAAAAGAATTCGAAAAGTAAGCCTTTCATGTAAATTACATATCTTTGGACCCCAGCCTTGTTTATTAATATTTAGTAAACTGGCTGCGACAAGCAAAATCATGCCTAAACGTTATGCGTCTGCTTGGTAATGTACCTTCTTTCTTCATTGACTTTGTAGCTGTATAATTCCAACTCAATTTTCTACTGCTAATTTAGCGCAATTTGATTGGTCAGGAGCGTACAGAAAACGGCGTTTATATTTCGATAAATCCCTTAAACCGGAAATCGGGTAATACTTGGACTGTTTTTTTTTTTTTTTTTTTTGCGGCAGTTTCTAAAATACTCGGTAAATATAAAAATGACCCGAGTTGGAATTATAAGAAATGAGGTTTATTTTTGTGGAGTTTATGGATGTGTAAACGCCGGCGAATAACTCAAAAACTTAACATAAATTAAAATCTTAAAAAGTTCCTTCAAGAGCAGAGAATACAAACAGAAATAGGAACATGGGCCAGACTACGCAGTTTCGGCTAATAAAGCCTCGTCAGTGACCCTGACAATATCTGGTACGAAACCAGAAAAAAAGCAAACTGTAATTTCTTAATTTTAATTGGGCAGTCGATTCAAAGACTGATTCAAAGACTGATAAAGCCCTATTCAGTTTGTGAGTGATTCGCCGGCGTTTACACATCGATAAAATTCACAAAAATAAAATTTATTCCTATAATGAAGGTTATGATGCTTGCCAGCCATAGTTCTATCTTGTCAGGATAATAGTGGTTTATCAAAGGCAGAGTTTGATAACTGAAACGTAGATTAACGCCGTAAATTTATCATATTGTGCTTTGTTGATACAGATAACCTGCTTTCTGTTTCGGACACCCTCTCAGTGGGACTGTTTACTAAAACCTAACTGTTATTTTTTCTTTGTGCTTGTGAGTGAAAAATGACATTTTGCATTGTAAATATGATATGAGTTAGAGGGACCATTCATCATGTTATCATGTTACGTAATATGAGCCGCGACACGACAAAACCAACAATGTGGTTGTGCGCGCAGTGCAGACTCAGATCAGCCTGGGCAACCGCATAGTTTGACCAGACTCTTCGTTTAGTGCTCAAAGGGTAGCTAAGGGTCTAAGCTACCTCCATGCGGACAGCAAAGACTCTGATCAGACTGGGCGGATGCCCAGGCTGATCTGAGTCTGCGCGGGGAGCACAACCACTTTGTTGGTTTTCTCGCGTCGCGGCTCAATTATATCATTAGCATATGCATAAGTCTAAATATTTACACAAAAACATTTGCCTTTAGTGCATTTTTATATAGACAAGAAAATTAGTATTTGAGCCACGTAATGTGACTTCCAACAATTTCGTCATGTGATATCATCCTTCTCATTTATACAGGATACTCATTTATACAGGATAATCAGAGACCTCACTTTTGGCTCTGTGGCTTTGGCACTTCAGTAGATGCCTGATGTGACAAGCGAAGGCTCTGATACATGTAAGACTGCACTCGTGTGGAGTCTGATCTGAGCTATCGCTTGTCACCAATTCTACATTGTTAGAAATCACATGATGTGGCTCATTTGAGCCGCGACACGACAAAACCAACAATGTGGTTGTGCGGCCAGCGCAGGCTCAGATCAGCCTGGGGGTTCAGCCAGTTTCTCCAGAATCTTCATTTAGTGTTCAAAGAGTAGCTGAGGGTTTAAGCTACCTCCATGTGGACAGTGAAGACTCTGATCAGACTGGGCGGATGCCCAGGCTGATCTGAGTCTGCGCTGGGCGCACAACCACATTGTTGGTTTTGTCGTGTCGCGGCTCATTTGCAGTACGTTTCAAGCAATCATAAAGAAGTGGTGGTCAGAGTGCCAAAATCATAAGCCCGAACTACAAAATCTAAGAAAGATAGACCACGGTTACTCTTCTGAAAATAAACATGGTTGGAAAGCTAAATGAATCCACGTTGTAGAATTCTCTTGTAATAAGCTGAAAACAGTATTAATGCAGTACATGTAAGTAATTGTAACAGTTCCAGAAAACATGAAAAGACACTACACGCTATGTAAAACCTGGCTTTGTGGAAATATTTATGTCTGTGGACATCAAAGTTATGAATTAGAAATATTGTCTTCCAAAACATAATATAATGACTTGGTCTATTTGCAACCAATTTTATCATGGTGAGCCCATCTGAGGCAAACCGTAGAATACCGATCTTGAAAGAAAAACAGATTTATCATATGACGTCACTGTTATTCAGTGGATAACGTCGTATCATAAAAATCGTATGATCACACGTGTAATAACACTCTGGCGCGTACACGCAACGTCATTTGCAACGTCCGTGTCAACAATGCGTTTTCTTATTGAAATAATTTCAGTTTGAAGGCGCTAAAATCTCACTTTAAAGGGTCATATGTTAAACAGAATCTTACACTCGTGGTTGTTTCATATGAAATCTATGAAATTCCCCGAAGGCTCGTTTCATAAATTTTATATGAAATGACCACTCGTGTAAGATCCTCTATATCAGTTTATTTAGTTTCTTGATTATTTCATAGCAATATGACTGTAAACGCATTGTGAAAGAGCAAAGTGGCACTTCACTTGTATATGTATTTTTAAAGGAAGACTCATTCTGCTAGTAAGAGTATTTCACAAGCTTGATGTTTTTCAAGTGGGCACCTTTGATTTTTTCGTTGTCATAGTGACAAATAGTTTGACAGTTTTGTTATATGCAGACGACCATACTTTTTAATCATTCAAAGTAGAAAAAATACTTTTTCGAAAAAAGCCAGCTTTTGACTGAAATACATCCATAATAAATCCTGAAAGTCAACCCAATCGGAAGTCATCAATTAAGTTATGTAATTGTTCATCTAACTGGAAAAAGTATAATCAAGGAACAAAAGTAATTTAGTGACATGGCTTTATACTAGAAAGATAATCTTCCCTGGCGAAACAATTCGTGTTAGGTCTGTATTTTTTCTTATTTACTGTATATCAGAGCAAAAATTTAAAACTGGAACGAACTCTCTTTATTATATATTGATATATAATAGCGAACCTAATGCCATTACTTTATCAAATAATTTTCTAATTTGTGTCATTATTTTTCTTGACAGCTAATTTTGAATAATCAATATTGGCTAGACAATGGGGATTTGATAAAGTATTTCTGAGAAAAATTTCGTACGCAAAGAGATAAACGCAATAATTGCGGAAAATATTGTTTGTGTCACATTATGCGATTGCATGCTTTACACGCCTGGGGCCGTATTCATAAAGCAACTTAAGTCGTTGCTATGCTGTTGCTAAGGGTAAATTTCTATGTTGGAGATTCCCTACAACTATGAAATTTGCTCCGGAGGAACAGTCTTACAAAGACTGGTCCTCCAGAGCAAATTTCATAGTTGTAGGGAATCTCCTTTATAGAAATTCAGCCTTAGCAACAGCATAGCAACGACTTAAGTCGTTTTATGACTACGGCCCCAATTCCATTCTCATCTGGAATTTAAAAATCAAGCTTCTACAAAAAATAAGCCACAATGAAACAATGTTATTCGACTCACATGTATAAAGAGCATATTTGAGCACAAAAATTTACTTTCAAGTGGAAAATCTTGCAGAGATATACTGTTCACAAAAAGTAGGGTATCTAATGTTATGAAAAAATGTAGCAGCTACAACAAATGCGACAGCCATATGAAACGATAAGTGTCGTTAAGACATTTTTCGTGAAAGTTTGGTCCTCTCTTGTCACGTGATGTGTATACAATTTGTTTCAGACATGGGGTCAGGACTAAAATGTGACAAATTGGAACAAAACTTTATTCAAATACTTCAATTAAGCTAGCCTTCTAATGGTTACTTAAGTTTTGTATTCTAAAAGATTTTTTTCTTCTTCAAAACTGTCATTTTGAGAAGAAAACCAGAAAACTAAAATCGTACAGGTACATCGAGTCACCGAAAAATTTAGACGTTTTACGCATGCACTCTTTATTTTGATGAAACAGTGTGTAAAAAAATAACAATTTTCAGCTTGTTAAATGAGACATGGCGAGTGTTTCTATGCAAAATATGAAATCTGAAAAGGATCAGTTGCCATACCAGATTCATGTGAAATTTGGGTGTTGACCCCCAATCTAAAATGAAAGGCATGCAGATCACGTGACAGGATATACCAGCCAAATTGTAATGCAAAATGTCTCATCGAATATTTGTGTGATAGACACTTGCCGTTTCATACAATTTATACTTTTTTATTGGCTTAACATCGTACATACTTTTTGTGCACAGTATATTACAAAACTTCTGAAAGTGGCCAAGCCGAAATTAGTTTGGTTACTTTCAGGAGTTTTGTGAAAACTCTACCAGTTTATATTTTAGAAAGCTGAAAGTTTTGTTCGAATAACTTCATTTTACATATGGTCGATTGAACTGAATTGTTATTGAGCCGCGATACGAGAAAATCAACAAAGTTGTTATACGCCAAGCGCAGACTTAGATCAGCCTATGCATCCGTCCAGTCTGATCAAAGTCTTCGCTGTCAGCATGAAGCTAGCTTTGGCCCTTAGCTACCCTTTAAGCGCTTAGCGAAGAGTCTGATCAGACTGAGCGGATGCCCAGGCTGTACTGAGTCTGTACTGGGCGCACAACCACTTTGTTCGTTTTCTCGTGTCGCGGCTCATATGTTATCTAACCATTTGCAGAAGCTTGCCTTTAATTTCCAGATGGGCACCGAATAACAGGCCGGAATATACTATATATCCATCAAATTTATAAAGGCAAATACTCAGGAACGCCATCAAACATTACCCATCGAAGTCCTAGAAATATATTTGAAACACAAATGACTAAATGGAACAACACACCTGTATCAACCAATTTAGTCAAACAAATATGATGCTTATCTTGCTACATCAAAGCTTACAGGACGATGTACATGTATATCGATCATATGATACGAATATGGGATTTCGATAACTGTTGGTAAAAAGCAAAGGGAAAGAAAAGAAAGAAATAAAATCGAACGAAATTTTGGTTTAAGTTTAAATCAAATGATTTTTATATATAAAAGCTCGGATTGACTGTTAAAGCCATCTTTTTAATTGTTTCCTGTATAAGTCGTTCCTTTCCTCAGCTGCTCTGGATCTAATCTTCATCACCATTAAAACTAAACGGCCTATAATTTTTGTTATGTAAGATTTATTGAGCTCGCAATTCTAGCTACTGACGTCACACCGCAATCAGTCAAAAAGCAGTCTGCGTCATTGAAAATACTAAACAAAGTGTGATCAGGGGCGTAGCTAGGGGCAATTACACTGTACGCACAATTATGCTTTATACACACTGAGGGCAATGATAGGGAGTTAATCCTTTAAGATATATCAAATTTTCTGTCTGTTGGCAGTTAGCATTAAAATTATGCCCAATTAACAACATTTCAGCATGAAAATACGCAGGTGTGTGTTGAAATTTTGTCAATTTGACAAAATTTCAATACGCATCTGCGTATTTGCGTATAGGTAGCTACGCCCTTGGTGATCACCTTTATAACAACCGACAGCAATAATCAATGTTTACTTCAAAATTAATACGCTGTTTAAGACATCTTGCGATGGCATGGGAACAAGACAGTCACTGTAGGTTTACAAATCATGAAAATGAAAAATACAATAAAAAGGGTCTAAATACAGCTACTTAGAGGAGTGCTTATTACACATATCTAACGGAATTCAGTCAAAGCGGAAACGTGTTTGTAATATAAGACAAGTCTACTTTCTAGTGTATTCTAAGCAGACTACTACTCAAAGTGCAGACATTTTGTGCGCATGCCCAAGCTAGGAAATGCCTATTTCACGAGTATAAGTTCTGAAAAATAGGTCTGCCTAAAGACAGGTAGACCAACCCAGTCTCCTACTTAAAACATATTTTTCTTTTCCGAATACTTTGCAATTTGAAAGTAGCTTCAGATATAAATTGGTTCAAGTAGGCATCTTATTAACTTGCTTGGACGGTCCAGACCCCGCTCCCCTCCCCTCCCCCCCCCCCCCCCCCCCCCCACGTGGCCCCTTTCCCCAACACACATGAATTGAAAGAAAAGAAGCTTAACTCTATCAATTATCAAATAATTTCACACTAAATTCAGCAAAATTATTTTGACCAAAGTAAGACTACATGTATTTTATGGTCATAGACTTCCCAGCTATTTATTCAGACTTACAGCTATTATCAAGACTGAATTTTATCAACAAAAACGTCAACCCTTTTTCGAAAGTATAACCGTTTTGGGGACTTATACAAACAGTCCAGATCCAGTTTAGACACCACAAAACGCGGCGTCTGATCAGGATCTACACTGTTTGCTCAGAATAATTTTAATGCAAAGTACAGTAAGTTTGAAAGTGAAAATATTCACCAGAAACCTATAACACTACAAATGGACTCATCCAAATAATAAGGATGGACAAGTCCATAGGTCAAAACGAAAGGGCTTAATTAAAAGTACTGAGGTCTTGTGGAATATTTCTATTCCATTAAACTGATACGTAAATACGTTTTGATGATGTTTCTGATAAAATGTATTAATATTTAATAAGCAAGGGAAGTCTCTATCATAGCTCAATGTCAGAGGGATGACCAAGACAACTAAATGGATTAGTTCAGCGGAAATAGTGGAGCAACTGATACCACCTCAAACCGTAAAGCTAAAAGTAGTGATTGTTATTCTTTTTCGCGGAATTGTATGTTTAACCAGTCTCAGTTTCAGCTGATCTTTTACAAGCTGTCGGAGAGAGATGTACAGAATAATATATATGCAGAATGTAAGGCTGAATATTTATTGATATATATGGACAAACTGGGTGCCAGGTGTCTGCAATTATGGGTTCGTTCCGCTGAGCCACTTGGAGAACATAGTTTTCAGAATCGAAACAACAACAATGTACAAATATAAGCCTCGAAGACAGGTTTTCATATGAAGTTTTGCAGAATAAATAGATAGATGCACAATGTATTTTTTCAGATATATAATTTTACGTAATTCAAGGCAGTATAAACCCTGCCCATTTTCGTATAACTCTTTTTAATAAAAAGATTCATATATTTGAACTCATGTATTCTAATTTCTTAAAACAAATAAATAATAAATTATCTGACAATATTAATTGAAATAAATATGACCATTTATGTGTTTAAGGTATTCCTTTTGTTAATATGCTTAAAGCATTTCACAAAGATGTAACAGTGCCAGGCACTGAAATTAATGAATTAAACTCAACAAAAATCAATTGCTTAGGCACGAAGTGCGGGGGCATCGTTGACCCTCTGATATAGCTTGCAGTAAATGTAAGTTCTATTGCGTTATGTGTGGTATTAACATATATGAGCCGCAACACGACAAAACCAACAATGTGGTTGTGCGCCCAGCGCAGACTCAGATCAGCCTGGGCATCCGCCCAGTCTGATCAGAGTCTTCGCTGTCCGCATGAAGGTAGCTTAGACCCTTAGCTACCCTTTAAGCGCTTAGCGAAGAGGCGGAACAGACTGGGTGGATGCTCAGGCTGATCTGAGTCTGCACTGGCCGCATGACCACATTGTTGGTTTTCTCGTGTCGCGGCTCATATGGCTTTAACTGGCAGTAATGACCTATTTAATAAGGACAAGACTGAAAACAGACTTTTGTGTTTCAAACGTGTTTTTGTTTTCTTTAAATTAACAGCATGGAGCTTTGGAATTATTGTTATAGACCAGCTTTTGACAGGTGAGCCGGGAAAATAACACTTTTATCAATAATAGGCGTGTTTCTCATACGTCATACAAACCAGATGGATCGAAATTATCATTGCCCAAACGTTAATAACTGTACCTGTTTTAGCGTGTTTGTTATTGAGAACGTGTCTCGTGTAAGAAACACGTGCATGATTGCGGACTTCTAGCCGGCATAACTAGAATTAATATTTCATGTGAATCTGAAGTTTTCGTCTAGTATCGGCAGTATTTGATCAAGTGTCGAATTCAATGAGATAAGTCTATAGACAGCTACATAAATTATATAGGTTTGTTAAATGTCAAATGACGGATTTCAGAAATTGGCCAGAAAACTTGACCACGCATGGAACAATGATAAATTCAATATGTCTGGGGGAGTGTCGTGATATAAATACCAACGAACCCGATTTTCGACACGTATTTCGTGGATGCATTTCACGCCTCAGTATGACTTAACTTGGGTCTATTTAACTGTGCTTTATTTTACAATATGAAAAATATATGGGGTTTATTTTACACTAGGATCTGAATCAACTGGATCAAATGATAGTATTCGTCAGCATTCGGGAAAGCAGTGTGTAATATCGAGGGCCATTGATATCCCAACGAATTCTGCACATCGGTTTAGCTGGTGCTTTGATGCATAATTTTTTTCATAATGTGTATGGGTACGTCTCCATTATTTTCCCTTAATTTTACGAAAATAAACAATTTGTAGGTTCCTGTTGGCTTCACTTCCATAATAAGAGCTACCCTTAATTGCAAGAATTTGCTCCTAAGGAAGCAATGTTTTCCTATAAGAGTTGACGCCCATATGGAAGGGGTATAAAAATGAAATTTGCTTCCCCTGACACGACAAAACCAACAAAGTGGCGGGTGCGTCCAGCGAAGATTCAGATCAGCCTTGACACTCGCCAGTCTGATCAGAGGCTTTTCTATGTGCTTTAAGGGTAACTAAGGGAATAAGCTACCACCATGCGGAGGGAAAAGACTCTGATCAGTCTGGACGGATGCCCAGGCTAATCTGGGTATGCGCCGGGCGCACAACCACTTTGTTGGTTTTGTCGTGTCGCGGCTCAAATATTATCCTGTATTCAATGAGTTGCAGGAACAAAACGTTATTATGATAAATATATGAGCACATCCACTTTTTTAATACACGTGATATTTGCCTTCGGTGTCAATGAAATGTAAGTCTATTTCGACATGAGTGGAAATAAATTATATAGATTTAAAAAATCGACCTACATCTACGTTGTGAAATCTTAGATGGTGTTACTGTTATTTTTCAAAGCTATGTCAGCAGATGGTTTTGATGGTATTTGGAAATGCTATGTCAGCAAACATAGGCATTGACCACACGGGAGACTTTAAGACTTACCATTGCTTCTGAGTATTGCTTTAAACTGTATTGCGTTCAAGCATTAAAGCATCTTGGCCCACCACATGTATTTTTTTCTTGAACTTAGTAATAACATTTTTCCTGAATAACAAAGTTTACGTTATATTACATAATGTTTTATTCTTCAGAGCTTTTAAAAACTAATGCTATGATTTTGGCTCCTTGCATGCTGTTATGCAAGACAGACTATTAATTACAGAACATAGCTGTATGTGTAGTTCCCAATCTATTAGCTTGCAAAGAATTGATTGATTTATTGCTTTACGTCCATGGTAAACAGCTATGGTTATGTTGGGACGGTCAGTTAACCTAACCACACTATTCCTGGGCAGGCTTGTACCTCTTAAGCGGTTAACCAGTACTAAGTGCACATATTTTGCCAGTAACTGACAACTGCCCTTCTTGATACAGCGGAAGGAGAAACTAAAGTATGTGGCCAAAGCGGGTATCGAACCCAGAACCCTTCAAACTGCGCTACGCGGCCTGGCAGCTTGTAAAGGAGATGAGACGGCAATGACCATGACCCTCAATACCAAATGAGAAAGGAATACAATAGATATGCCACATAAAGCAAAACAAGACAAGTGAAAAGTAAAGAATTAGCTCTTTCCCAGCAGATGGCTGGGTGGCTACTCTAAATGAGCCGCGACACGACAAAACCAACAATGTGGTTGTGCGCCCAGTGAAGACTCAAATCAGCCTGGGCAGCCGCCCAGTTTGATCAGACTCTTTGTTAAGTGCTCAAAGGGTAGCTAAGGGTCTAAGCTACCTTCATGCGGACAGCGAAGACTCTGATCAGACTGGGCGGATGCCCAGGCTGATCTGAGTCTACGCTGGGCGCACAACCACATTGTTGGTTTTCTCGTGTCGCGGCTCAAATAAGGTGCGAAAAGACAGGGGACACAAGCTCTATAAGCTAGCAGCTTTCGTTCTGATCCATTTTCATTGTGAAGCTATGTTGTTTGTATGTTGTAATGTATATTCTTGAAAATAAAGTATGCTTAAAACAAAAGACTAATAGATGACAAAAATAGTAAAGCACAATAGAAGTATCGCCTTGTTTTAAATTACTCGGGAACATTCACGGTTTTTACACGCGTATAACCCTCGCCCTGGACTCGGCTGTGGTCCATTTACGTATGACTTATTCGGTCATTCTATCCCATCAATAGATCAAAACAGCAAATATAAATCAGGCCCCGAGGTTATAAAACTTTTTTCGTGCTCAACTCAGCTGAGCATGAAAGTTTCTCTGCTGACAAATATGAAAATGCCAACACTAGTTGGCATTTTCATATTCATAAGCAGAGAAAATTTCATACTCAGCTAAACTGAGCATGAAAACAACTGTACTTATCAGTAATTTGCTATTTATTAGCAGGTAAAATTTCATGCTCAGTTGAGTTGAGCATGAAAAAGTTTTATAACCTCGGGGCCAGGTTAAAGAACTGAGTCAAAACAAGATGAGCACTGAACAATACTGAAATGCCGAAGCAAAGAAGTCCCAACAGCTAAAACCCGATGAGCCCGACCCAAGTTAGATCATAAACCCTAACAAACTCTCAAACCAACCAAGTAGAAAGATTTCAAGCCGGCGCCATATAGGTGTAGACCTCTATTCTATAAAACGCACATATAAAATGTAAAATGGAACCGACTTAATGTCACATTGAGGAAGTTTAATTTGTTTTGCAGCGCATTTAATTAGAATCTGGAAGTGATATAAAAGTTTATATATTCAATGTGTAATCATTCAAACGTAAACTTTACTGCGCTTTGGAGAATTTCCAGATGCAAACCTGTGACAGTATTGGAGAGTTTCTATGAGTAACCGAGACTTCTTTTTCATACATATCGGTCAATGAATCCTCCAATTTGAATTCATACAATTGCCATTAATTACGTCATCTGTAGTCTGTGTCCATATCTGCGTCCTTTTCCGCGACAGTGGGTCAATACAGGTCGTTTCCATGTTAACGTGAAAATGTAGGAAGTGTTGCTTTATCATTTACACAAAAATAAACTTATAATAAACAAATAGTATGTCGAGGTTTCTAAATGCAAAACTTGATAAACACAGACATTTTCTTCTTGTGGCTTAAATTTATATTCGCAAAAGAAAGGAAAAAATAAAGGATAAAAGTAAAACATCGGTATTTGATTTCGGGTTGTACTCTTGGTATAGGCCATTTGCTGTCTATAAAACAGGTCATTTTGCAGATTTTCTCTTTTATTACTGGTGATAAAATTGATTTTTTATCTCCGCTGGTATTGCCAAACTAATACATAACTGGAAACTGACTTTCAGAATTTTATCTTGTCAATTTTTTTGCTTTTGCCTATTAAATCCTTTACAAAAATTTACAAATTTGTCAGCTTAAGTAAGGGGGAGTACAATAATTTAATGCAATAGCTATAAGCAATGCCCATATATGCATTACAAACAAGAAATGTTTCTATAGATAAATTAATCCTATTCATCACCAATCAATTTTCTTCCCAAACAATAAATAAATGAACTTCATTTTACTCAGATGAACATATTAACAGGTATACAGGTGCCATTGAGTAACTCTGTACAATTAACTAACAATTGACATCGGTAAATACTGACCATTCAAAGGCTGTTACATAAATAAACTTACTCCCTTGTAAAATACAGTTAAAATATCCTCTAAAAATGGGCAGTTTTCAAAAGAAACTTTTTAGTTTCAAACTATAATTTTGATGAAAATTATAGATTAGTTATGTATAAGATAGACATTTAAGATGCGATTTACTTCACAGTGATTGCAATGGTAGTTTTAGAGATATTTAGCAAAATGACCTGTTTTATAGACAGCAAACGGCCTATACTTATGACCAGTTAGAAAGAAATTCGTCCCTAGCAGATGTTTTTTGTTTCTTTTGGGTCGGCTTCGATGCCCAGGGAAGCAAACATGAAGTCAGGAAAGTTATCTTTCTTTCAAAAGGCGGTTGAAAGCATGAAGATATGTAATACAGCTTAAAGGCCCCATTGCTCTATCAGCATGAATTATTTTATCGTGAAGTATCGCTGCAAGCTTCTCACTACAGTTTCTTTATTGTATATGCTCGTGATTGGCCGGCTTTGAAAAATTAAAACGTCCTTGAGTTTCTCATAAAAACGATTTGAAAAATGACCTACTTTCGATTTCACAAGTTTCATAACATGGTAAAAATACAAGGTACAAGAGGTAACAATACAAGGTACAGGAGATAAAATTACAAGGTATAGTTTTTTACTAAGTGATAAAAATATAATGTAAGGCATGGCTCTCATTCTTTGTCTCGCTGTTGTGTGAGTTAATTGCCCAACGGGGAAGCAGAAACAAAAACCGTGTTTTTACGGAGAGTCCTGTAAAGTTTTATTCAAAATACAATATTCCTTCTTTTTTGCCAGTTATATGACACAAAAAGCACAGCAACCGACATTTTATCATCAGTTCTGAAGGCTGTACCAATTTTATAAAGATTTGTGCTTCGACGATTTTTACTACTGATAGGACTATGGAGACTTTAAATCACAGTTGGGTTTCACAATTACATCCGTCTGTGACGAAAGTAATCTTAGAGTCATCAGAAGGTCGTCCAATTGCCAAAACTATATGGTCTGTGCTACCGGTGTCTGTGAAAAAAAATCAACACTTTTTATACTAAACGGATGTAAAAACGGACATGAATCCAATCTTCTCAGTAGTTTTCATTACAAAGTCGTCATTTCGTTTCTCAAAGTACATGTATTTGCAGTCAGACCAGGCCCCGAGGTTATAAAACTTTTTTCATGCTCAACTCAGCTGAGCATGAAATTTTACCAGCTAATAAATAACAAATTACTGACAAGTCCAGTTGTTTTCTTGCTCAGTTTAGCTGAGTATGAAATTTTCTCTGCTGATAAATATGAAAATGCCAACATCAGTTGGCATTTTCATATTTATCAGCAGAGAAAATTTCATGCTCAGCTGAGTTGAGCACGAAAAACGTTTTATAACCTCATGACCAGGACATGTGCCATTTAAAATGTTCAGTACACGTAATCGTACGAATTTGACCATGCTATTTATGCGCAGTAGGGATCTGATAGTAGCATTCAATTTGATTTTCGTTCGTACCACTTTTATATGATAACATTCAAGACAACAATCATAGGATATTTATTATTGCTTAAATTAATTCTGGTTAGTTTTCAATTCAAATTATTCCAAACTTTTGTATGGACATTTACTGTATTTGGCATATGATAATTGTGCCTTTATTTTGATATATATCCCATAAAGGCCGGTCTGACTAACAAGCTATCGGGAATACGTGCTTAGCATATAAAAGTGCGGCATATTTAATTCTGTGAACGTTTCCTTCGGTTTTTGTCAGACGCCAAAAGGCTTAGTAAAATGTTTTCCATAAATAGACACGTCATAGACTTCAGAAATTAACTTATGCAGAACAAAGTCCAGTCTTAACTTATAACATCAAAGCTATATTCTGTAGGTAAATGCGAGTTCCATAAACTTATGGTACATTGTACATTGTAAATGTCAATATAACTAGGTGGCTAAAATATACAAGTGCTTTGTATTTTAAGGTGTAACAATAACAATATGTACTCTTGTTCTAAATACAGAAATAATCATAAGATCTGAAAGAGCCATTGACCCCCCCAAAAAAGCAACCAACCAACCACCCGAAGTTATCATTCATACACTGCTCAAAATATTTAAAGGAACAGCAGCTATTTTCCCATTGACATCACTACAACATATACCCAGTTCAACGGCCCATAAATCTGACCGCCAGGGAGCAACAATTCCTATCCTTTTGCAGCATTTTGAAGGAGGATCGAAGTTTAAGACAACTAGAATTTCAATACAAATGATGTGCTGTTCATATCCATGGAACAAATTTTACGAGTATCGAAATTTCTGAAATTGAGGCATTTTGTAGGAAGTCTATAAACTCTCATGAGCTTCATTTCAAAGTGATCCTCTCAAACGGGCCACCTTATAAGACATCTAGTTTTACAGACACAATAAACGTTTTGATTTTTGTTGAAGTTTTCAGACTTTTCATCTGTTCTGAAAATTTACAAATTTTTAACAAAATTTCAATTTTACAAAAATCTCTCCATGGACATGGGCAGGGCAAATTTTGAATCAAAACTTGTGCTATCAATAACACCGACCCTCTTGAAAGTTGGAAAAATAAATGGTAATTCTGTGTCTTTGTTGATCGAAAGTAAATGATCTCAAAGTGAAGATGCATTGCACTTTCATCTATGGAAAAATATCAGGCGCTCCTTTAAATAATTTGAGCAGTGTATTAAACAGATCTGTTTAAATAAGCAACTTCTCAAGTTATAGATTTACAACCGGCACCATCTCGTACTAAAATTCTCGTTTCTCAACCAGGGTTCGAGGTTATAACACTTGAGAATAATCTCAAACTCAAAATAAAGCGCACTGATTGGCTGCTTTATTTTGAGTTTGAGGCTGTACTCATGTTTTGTAACCTCTGGGCCTGATCAAAGCAAAGAGAGGTGGAGAAAAATACCCAGTATTAAGTATGTTTCACCCTTTCTCCTGAGTAAAACGACCACATACAGAATCGAGCCGAAACAACACACCAAAACAGGCCTTTAAAGACCTACACCTGAAATCCGGCCTAAACGACCCAGGCCGAAGCGATCCGGCCGAAAGGGAAAAAAGCCATTCGTGGCAAATTGTTTGAATTGTGGCGAATACAAAAACTATCGTCAATTTTTCTGCACGAACTATCAGAATTAATAGCTCAGTACAGCAAGGCAACCACAAAATCATATGGTTTTTATCTAAAAAGCCTTTGTCCAAAGGCATAAGTCAATTTACGAATTATGAGTTAAGGACAATTTTATGCAGGAATGGCACGCACGGCTAGAAATTTCCACGAGAGCACGATTCTATTTTAATATCGCTTCTTTTAAGTACCAGGGTTACTTAGATATTGTGACTGTAAAAAAATTTCAGCAAAGTATATCCCGCCTAAGACTCTCATCGCACCGGTTAGAAATTGAAACTGGTCGGTGGACAAAGCCAGAAAAAACGCCATTAAACAATCGTAAGTGTAAAAAATGCCTGGTGTTAGAAGATGAATATCATTTTATACTAGAATGTACAATATACATAGATCTACGAAAACAATATATTGATAAATACTTTTGGAACCGACCCAACATGCTTAAATTTATCCAGCTCTGTATGTCAGAAAACAGGAAAACTGTAAAAAATCTTAGCATTTACATTGAAAAATCTTTCCAATTAAGAAAAATCAACATTAACTGAAAATATGAGTTTTATTGGTGTAGCTTATACCTCTATAAACAACTTTTTTCATACATGACACAAACACAAATTAAAGGATTTTTTTTTTTCCCCCAAAAATTCTCGTATACTTCGTATGAATATAGTCCCAGGACAGTATACAGCTGTCTACCTGCTAGGTAGGGACAGCACCCGATCACTTGTTGGCCAGCTGTATGAGTCCATTTGTCACTATTATAACTTCAAAATCTGATGCTGCAATGCTCTGTGACAACGAACATACTCGAAAATGATTAAGAGCTACAACAATCAAACCATATCAAGTCTTATTAAACAATTTGCTGTTAGCTTCGCCAGGCTGCATTGAAGTCGCATATGAGAGAATGGAAGCAAACTGATATCGGATCAATTTTCTGGGACACACTGACTGGGCGCGGGGAAGTGATGTCTAGACATTGGTTCTGCCACACGGACCCTAAACCCAGTCCCCAGATAGGCTAGTTGAAGGCAGATCATCATGCCCAAATAGTTCTTCATTTACTGTGTTTTTGTCATGAAATATGTATATGTTATTACATGATCTTATTGCGGTAGTTTTTCTACCTATGCCACTTACAAAAGTTATGATACATTTTTTTTTTTGGTGGGGGGGGGGGGGGGGCATGGGTTGGTTAACGGTGGTCTGGGCGCGGTGAAGTGCTGTCTAGACATTGGTCTGCCACACGGACCCTAAACCCAGTACCCCGGTTTGTTCTTTTTTGTCTAGTGGCACACGACTGGCTGGAGGCAATTCAGTTATATGCAAATAGGATTGATATCTGTCCACTTTTCTTGTTGTTATGCAATGGATCTTTGCTTCCTAGTCATATTTAAAATTGAATAAGCACCTCTCCCACAGGGACTCTATGGACGCCAAAAGCTGAAAATGCTGAAAATTATCGTAAATAAATTTTTCCCAGCGGACGCATGACGTGGAGAGGTCGTACTTGCGTCGGTGCGACGTAACGACGTCGCACGGACGTAGGTGCGACGTTGTTTCGACGCCATGTGCCCGCTGGGCTTGGGTAGATCACGCAAGACCTTTTGTTAATACATCGTTATTTTTTAACTTGTCCACTTGTTATCCTGTATATTGACAAAGTACTGTATATGTATATATGCTCATGGGCCATATGGCTTATTGCATGAATAAAATATCTATCTATCTATATCTATCTATAATTCCAAATCAATTTTCTACTGCTAATTTAGCGCAATTTGATTGGTCACGAGCGTACAGAAAACGGCGTTTATATTTCGATAAATCCCTTAAACCGGAAATCGGGTAATACATGGACTTTTTTTTTCCGGCAGTTTACTTAATACTCGGTAAAACTGACATTTTTAATATAAAAATGACCCGAGTTGGAATTATAAGAAATGAAGTTTATTTTTGTGGATTTTATGGATGTGTAAACGCCGGCGAATAACTCAAAAACTTAACATAAAGCCCTATTCAGTTTGTGAGTGATTCGCCGGCGTTTACACATCGATAAAATTCACAAAAATATTTTTTTTTTCCTATAATGAAGGTTATGATGCTTGCCAGCCATAGTACTATCTTGTCAGGATAATAGTGGTTTATCAAAGGCAGAGTTTGATAACTGAAACGTAGATAAACGCAGTTAATTTATCATATTGTGCTTTGTTGATACAGATAACCTGCTTTCCGTTTTCGGACACCCTCTCAGTGGGACTATTTACTAAAACCTAATTGTTTTTTCTTTGTGCTTGTGAGTGAAAAATGACATTTTGCATTGTAAATATGATATGAGTTAGAGGGACCATTCATCATGCGAGCCGCGACACGAGAAAACCAACAATGTGGTTGTGCGCGCAGTGCAGACTCAGATCAGGCTGGGCAACCGCATAGTTTGACCAGACTCTTCGTTTAGTGCTCAAAGGGTAGCTAAGGGTCTAAGCTACTTCCATGCGGACAGTGAAGACTCTGATCAGAGTGGGCGGATGCCCAGGCTGATCTGAGTCTGCGCTGGGCGCACAACCACTTTGTTGGTTTTCTCGCGTCGCGGCTCATATATCATTAGCATATGCAAAAGTCTATACTCGAGAGCCAAAATATTTACACAAAAAATTTAGAAATTTAGACAAGAAATTTAGTATTTGAGCCACGTCATGTGACTTCCAACAATTTTGTCATGTGATATCATCCTTCTCATTTATACAGGGTACTCATTTTTACAGGATAATCAGAGACCTCACTGTTGGCTCTGTGGCTTTGGTCACTTCAGTAGATGCCTGATGTGACAAGCGAAGGCTCTGATACATGTAAGACTGCACTCGTGTGGAGTCCGATCTGAGCTATCGCTTGTCACCAATTGAGCCACGACGTGATAAAACCAACAATGTGGTCGTGCGTCCAGCGCAGACTCAGATCAGCCTGGGCATCCGCCCAGTCTGATCAGAGTCTTCGCTGTCCGCATGGAGGTAGCTTAGACTCTAAGCTATCCTTTAAGCGCTTAGCAAAGGGTCTGGTCAGGCTAGGTAGATGTCCAGGCTGATCTGAGTCTGCGCTGGGCGCACGACCACATTGTTGGTTGTCTCGCGTCGCGGCTCATTTTTAGAAATCACATGATGTGGCTCATTTGCAGTACGTTTCAAGCAATCATAAAGAAGTGGTGGTCAGAGTGCCAAAATCATAAGCCCGAACTACAAAATCAAAGAAAGATAGACAATGGTTATTCTTCTGAAAATAAACATGGTTGGAAAGCTAAATGAATCCACGTTGTAGAATTCTCTTGTAATAAGCTGAAAACATTATTAATGCAGTACATGTAAGTAATTGTAACAGTTCCAGAAAACATGAAAAGACACTACAAGCTATGTAAAACCTGGCTTTGTGGAAATACTTATGTCTGTGGACATCAAAGTTATGAATTAGAAATATTGTCTTCCAAAACATAATATAATGACTTGGTCTATTTGCAAGCAATTTTATCAAGGTGAGCCCATCTGAGGCAAACCGTTGAATACCGATCTTGAAAGAAAAACAGATTTATCATATGGCGTCACTGTTATTCAGTGGATAACGTCGATCATAAAAATCGTATGATCACACGTGTAATAACACTTTGGCGCGTACACGTAACGTCATTGACAACGTCCATGTCAACAATGCGTTTTCTTATTGAAATAATTCCAGTTTGAAGGCGCTAAAATCTCACTTTAAAGGGTCATATGATAAACAGAATCTTACACTCGTGTTCGTTTCATATGAAATTTATGAAATTCGCCGAAGGCTCGTTTCATAAATTTTATATGAAATGACCACTCGTGTAAGATCCTCTATATCAGTTTATTTAGTTTCTTGATTGTTTCATAGCCATATGACTGTAAACGCATTGTGAAAGAGCAAAGTGGCACTTCACTTGTATATGTATTCTTAAAGGAAGACTCATTCTGCTAGTAAGAGTATTTAACAAGCTTGATGTTTTTCAAGTGGGCACCTTTGATTTTTTGGTTGTGATAGTGACAAATAGTTTGACAGTTTTGTTATATGCAGAAGACCATACGTTTTAATCATTCAAAGTAGAAAAAATACTTTTTCTAAAAAAGCCAGCTTTTGACTGAAATACATCCATAATAAATCCTAAAAGTCAACCCAATCGGAAGTCATCAATTAAAGGCCCCATTGCTCTATCAACATGAAAAATTTTATCATGAGGTATCGCTGCAAGCTTCTCACTATAGTTTCGTAATTGTAAATGACCGTGATTAGCCAGCTTTTAAAAATTTAAATATCCTTGAGTTTCTCATAAAAAGGGGTTGAAAACTTATTTGGGTCATTTTGGTTGGCAACTAAAATGACCTACTTTCGATTTCATAAAACGGTAAAAATACAATGTACAGGCGTTAGCATTGGTAGACGGGAAACCAGAGCAGAAAATTGCATTTTGTGAAGCGATTTGTTATTTTTCAAACACTTGTTTTCTCTACTTTTTGCCAGTTATATGACCCAATACATGCACACCAACCCACATTATATTACCAAACGTGAATGTTGAACCGCTTTTTACTATGATTTGAGTTTAGGCGTTTTTACCGCTGATAGGACTATGGAGACTTTAAGTTATGTAATTGTTCATCTAACTGGAAAAAGTATAATCAAGGAACAAAAGTGATTTAGTGACATGGCTTTATACTAGAAAGATAATCTTCCCTGGCGACACTATTCGTGTTAGGTCTGTATTTTTTCTTATTTACTGTATATCAGAGCAAACATTTAAAACTGGAACGAACTCTCTTTATTATATATTGATATATAATAGCGAACCTAATGCCATTACTTTATCAAATAATTTTCTAATTTGTGTCATTATTTTTCTTGACAGCTAATTTTGAATATTCAATATTGGCTAGACAATGGGGATTTGATAAAGTATTTCTGAAAAAAAATTCGTACGCAAAGAGATAAACGCAATAATTGCGGATAATATTGTTTGTGTCACATTATGCGATTGCATGCTTTTCACGCCTGGGGCCGTATTCATAAAGCAACTTAAGTCGTTGCTATGCTGTTGCTAAGGGTAAATTTCTATGTTGGAGATTCCCTACAACTATGAAATTTGGTCTGGAGGAACAGTCTTACAAAGACTGTTCCTCCAGAGCAAATTTCATAGTTGTAGGGAATCTCCTTTATAGAAATTCAGCCTTAGCAACAGCATAGCAACGACTTAAGTCGTTTTATGAATACGGCCCCTGATGTACAAACAATTCCAGTCTCATCTGGAAAATAAAAATCAAGCTTCTACAAAAAATAAGCCACAATGAAACAATGTTATTCGACTCACATGTATAAAAAGCATATTTGAGCACAAAAATTTACTTTCAAGTGGAAAATCTTGCAGAGATATACTGTTCACAAAAAGTAGGGTATCTAATGTTAAGAAAAAATGTAGCAGCAACAACAAATGTGACATCCATATGAAACGATAAGTGTCGTTAAGACATTTTTCGTGAAAGTTTGGCCCTCTCTTGTCACGTGATCTGTATACAATTTGTTTCAGACATGGGGTCAGGACTAAAATGTGACGAATTGGAAAAAACTTTATTCAAATACTTCAATTAAGCTAACCTTCTAATGGTTACTTAAGTTTTGTATGCTAAAAGATTTTTTTCTTCTTCAAAACTGTCATTTTGAGAAGAAAACCAGAAAACTAAAATCGTACAGGTACATCAAGTCACCGAAAAATTTAGACGTTTTACGCATGCACTCTTTATTTTGATGAAACAGTGTGTAAAAAATAACAATTTTCAGCTTGTTAAATGAGTCATGGCAAGTGTTTCTATGCAAAATTTGAAATCTGAAAAGAATCTGTTGCCATACCAGATTCATGTGAAATTTGGGTGTTGACCCCCAATTTAAAATGAAAGGTTGATGGTTGGTTGATGTGATGCTTAACATCCACGGTAAACAGCTAAGGTCATGTCGGGACGGTCAGTTAACCTAACCACACTATTCCTGGGCAGGCTTAGACCTCCTAAGCGGTTAACCAGTACTTAGTGCACATACTTTCGCCGGTAACTGACAACTGCCCTTCTTGAATCAGCGGAAGGAGAAACGAAAGTATGTGGCCAGACCGGGTTTCGAACCCAGGACCTCTGACTTATGAGTCAGGTGCCCTACCGATTGCGCTACGCGGCCCGGCTCTGAAATGAAAGGCATGCAGATCACCAGACAGGATATACCAGCCAAATTGTAATGCAAAATGTCTCATCGAATATTTGTGTGATGAACACTTGCCGTTTCATACGATTTATACTTTTTATTGGCTTAACATCGTACCTACTTTTTGTGAACAGTATATTACAAAACTTCTGAAAGTGGCCAAGACGAAATTACGGTTTGGTGACTTTCAGGAGTTTTGTCAAAACTCTACCAGTTTATATTTTAGAAAGCTGAAAGTTTTGTTCCAATAACTTCATTTTACATATGATCGATTGAACTGAATTGTTATTGAGCCGCGATACGAGAAAATCAACAAAGTTGTTATACGCCAAGCGCAGACTTAGATCAGCCTAGGCATCCGCCCAGACTGATCAAAGTCTTCGCTGTCAGCATGAAGCTAGCCTTGGCCCTTAGCTACCCCTTAAGCGCTTAGCGAAGAGTCTGATCAGACTGAGCGGATGCCCAGGCTGTACTGAGTCTGTACTGGGCGCACAACCACTTTGTTGGTTTTCTCGTGTCGCGGCTCATATGTTATCTAACCATTTGCAGAAGCTTGCCGGGCACCGAATAACAGGCCGGCTCTCGGCCGGAATATACTATATATCCATCAAATTTATAAAGGCAAATACTCAGGAACGCCAAACTCATCAAACATTACCCATCGAAGTCCTAGAAATATATTTGAAACACAAATGACTAAATGGAACAACACACCTGTATCAACCAATTTAGTCAAACAAATGTGATGCTTATCTTGCTACATCAAAGCTTACAGGACGATGTACATGTATATCGATCATATGATACGAATATATTTCACCTTTATATGCGTCAGTCTTTTCACAATGGCGGGATTTCGATAACTGTTGGTAAAAAGCAAAGGGAAAGAAAAGAAAGAAATAAAATCGAACGAAATTTTGGTTCAAAAGTAAAAAGTATGCAAAGACCAGGAACTGAAACAATCAAAATCCAAATCCAGCCCTCAAACCATAGTTGGAAACAACTAAGATTACAAATAATCAAGATACAGAGAACATATGGCCAACCGAGTGAGCAGCTTGTTCCCAAAAGGTGGCCACTCAGCAACCCAAACCGAACCAAAAATAATAAGAACATACATAAGGTAAAACATCACAGAAACTCTGACACCAAAAACAGGCAACAGAGAACCACAACAGAACTACCGCCTTGGAACGGTCAGTAATGAATTACTGGGGGGCTTAAATCGATTTTACAGGCCCAACCTCACCCTCAGTTTCTGAAGTGGTACAAAACATTTAGTTGGTTGTTCGGTTCGCATGATAACCCTCTAACTCGTCAATGAATCATCACGGTAAACACATAAATCGAATTTCAACACCATGAAGAAGCAAAGACGAGGACTCAACAGATACAACGGGCCGTCTGACAGGTGGAGATCCCTGTCCTGCTAAACGACCCCACTGGAAATCTGAAGCAAAAGAAGGTCACCAGTGGAGCCCCGGTGGACCAAGCAACAGACAAAAAGGCTCCGGTCCCAACCAACTAAAATATATAGCTTTAGGTCGGGGCCATCATAGAGTCTGACGACCGATCCCCCGGTGTGCAATTAAAGAGTGCAGCAAAGTTATCAACCGTGATTGGGTAAATCACTAAGCATGCAGACTGTCGCATAACATTTAAATTATAGCCAATACGTTTGTGACGTATTATTATTTTTCGGAATTGATCAGACAAATCAGTCAATAAGTTTAAATCAAATGATTTTTTATATAAAAGCTCGGATTGACTGTTAAAGCCATCTTTTTAATTGTTTCCTGTATAAGTCGTTCCTTTCCTCAGCTGCTCTGGATCTAATCTTCATCACCATTAAAACTAAACGGCCTATCTTTTTTGTTATGTAAGATTTATTGAGCTCGCAATTCTAGCTACTGACGTCACACCGCAATCAGTCAAAAAGCAGTCTGCGTCATTCAAAATACTAAACAAAGTGTGATCACCTTTATAACAACCGACAGCAATAATCAATGTTTACTTCAAAATTAATGCGCTGTTTTAGACATCTTGCGATGGCATGGGAACAAGACAGTCACTGTAGGTTTACAAATCATGAAAATGAAAAAAAAGGGTCTAAATACAGCTACTTAGAGGAGTGCTTATTATACATATCTAACGGAATTCAGTCAAAGCGGAAACGTCTTTGTAATATAAGACAAGTCTACGCTCTAGTGTATTCTAAGCAGACTACTACTCAAAGTGCAGACATTTTGTGCATGCCCACGCTAGTAAATGCCTATTTAACGAGTATAAGTTCTGAAAAATAGGTCTGCCTAAAGACAGGTAGACCAACCCAGTCTCCTACTTAAAAACATATTTTTCTTTTCCGAATACTTTGCAGTCTGAAAGAAGCTTCAGATATAAATTGGTACAAGTAGGCATCTTATTAACCTGCTTGGACGGTCCAGACCCCTCTCCCCCCCCCCCCCCCCCCCACACACACACACGGCCCCTTTCCCAAACACACATGAATTGCAAGAAAAGAAGCTTAACTCTATCAATTATCAAATAATCTTACACTAATTCTAGCAAAATTCCTCTGACCAAAGTATGAGTACATGTATTAAATGGCCAGACTTACAGCTATTATCCTTTCGGCGGCCGTAGCGTATTCCTGCGTAATTGCTGACAATGACTTTTTGAACGACCCTCACAACCTCATATATGCAGGCATCTTATTAATTTTGATTTCTCTGTATATGCCAGAAACATGGCCTTACACTCTCTTAGTATCAGATCTAAAATGCATACTGGGAGGACACTAGACACTTCCAACTGCCGAACAAAACTTGAAAAATTTACTTCTGAAATTCGGCTTTTACCTTGACTTTTTGTACCCGCCCTTCTAATCTTACCAAACAAGCAGGGCCAAAACAAATAGATGGGATAAACGCGCAATAAAAGGGAAAATAAGAAGACAAAGAAAAAGAGAAGAAAAGAGGGAAAGATCTGTAGCAAAATCGAAAAAAAAAAAAAGCAAGTCCGTGCGCATGTTTCTTGGTAGGGTGACCCCTGCGCCGTGACCTCTGACGTCATGAGAAAAACAAGTGTCATTTATTGTGAAGCTAAATATGTCTCCTATCGATTGTACTTTCGATTTTACTCATCAAGTAAGCAAGTCAAAATTTAGGGTCAAATATTTACCCCACCCTCTTTTATAACGATTTTCTTGAAACCTCTGGCCGTCGAAAGGTTATCAAGACTGAATTTTATCAACAAAAACTTTAACTCTTTTTCGAAAGTATAACCGTTTTGGGGACTTATGCAAACAGTCCAGATCCAGTTTAGACACCGCAAATCGCGGCGTCTCGTCAGGGTCTACACTGTTTGCTCACAATAATTTTGATGGATAAGATTATAGGATAAGAACTCGATAAGCTTTAGCTTTCGTTCTGATCCTTTAAATGTTCTCATGTTATGTACATACATTCTTTATTGTGCTGTTATGAAACAAAATATGTTTAAACTAATATTTTTGATGCAAAATACAGTAAATTTTGAAGTGAAGATATTCACCAGGGGCCGTATTCATAAAGCCGCTTAAGTCGTTGTTATGCGGTTGCTAAGGCTAAATATCTATAAAGGAGATTCCCCACAACTATGAAATTTGGTCTGGAGGAACAGTCTTTGTAAGACTGTTCCTCCAGACCAAATTTCATAGTTGTAGGGAATCTCCTTCTAAGAAATTTAGCCTTAGCAACAGCATAGCAACCACTTTAGTCGTTTTATGAATACGGCCCCAGAAATCCATAAAACAACAAATTGACTCATCCAAATAATAAGGCTGGACAAGTGCATTGGTCAAAAAAGGGGTTTAATTAAAAGTAATGAGGTCTTGTGGAATATTTCTATTCCATGAAACTGATACGTAAATACATTTTGATGATATTTCTGATATGAGCCGCGACATGAGAAAACCAAAAATGTGTTTGTTAGCCCAGCGCAGACTCAGATCAGCCTGGGCATCCGCCCTGTCGGATCAGATTCTTCGTTAGGCGCTTAAGGGGTAGCTTAGAGCCTAAGCTACCTTCATGCGGACAGCGAAGACTCTGATCAGACTGGGCGGATGCCCAGGCTGATCTGAGTCTGCGCTGGGCGCACAACCACTTTGTTGGTTTTGTCGTGTCGCGGCCCATATAATGTATTCATATTTAATAAGCAAGGGAAGTCTCTATCATAGCTTAACGTCAGAGGGATGACTAAGAGAACGAAATGGATCAGTTATGCTGAAATAGTGGAGCAGCTAATACCATCTACTGTAAAGCTAAAAATAGCTGAGTCTTATTTTGTCACGGAATTGTTGGTTTAATCAGTCTCAGTTTAAGCTGATCTTTACAAGGTGTCAGAGAGAGGTGTTCAGAATATTAGATTTGCAGAATATTGAAAACTAAATACTTGCAATGGCAGATTTCAGACATAGAATGCTACGTAAAAATTCTATGAGTTATAAGCCCTGACAGTTTTCGTAATAACTTTTTTTGATAAAAATGATTAATATTTGAGCTCAATCATGCATTCTCATTTCTTGCAAAAAAATATATAATAATGTAAATTATCTGACAATATTAATCTAAATAAATATGATATTTATGTGTTTAAGGTATTTCTTTGTTATATATGCTAGAAGCATTTCACAAACACCAGTTAGATCAAAGTTATCACTTCCCAAATGTTACATGTTATAATTATACTTGTTTAAGCGTGTTTGTTATTGAGAACGTGTCGCGTGTAAGCAACACGTGCATGATTGCGGACTTCTAGCCGACATGACTATAATTAATATTTCATGCGAATCTGAAGATTTCGTCTAGTATTGGCAGTATTTGATCAAAAGTCGAATTCAGTCAGGCAGAGTTATAGACAGTTCCATAAATTATATAGTTGTGTTAAATGTCAAATGACTGGCTTCAGAAATGGGCCGAAAAACTTGAACACGCATGAAACAATGATAAATTCAAAATGTCTAGGGGAGTGTGTCACTCTTTCGTGACATGAATACCAACGTACCTGATTTTTGACACGTATTTCGTGGATGCATCTCACGCCTGAGTATCACTCATTTGTGGTCTATTTAGCCGTGCTTTATTTTACAATATGGGGTTTATTTTTTTCACTAGGATCTGAATCAGTATTCGCCTGTATTTGGGAAAACAGTATCTGATATCGAGCGTCATAGATATCTCACTGAATTCTACACATCGGTTTAGTTGAAGCTTTGTTGCATGATTCCTTTCACAAGGTGTACGGGTACATCTTCATAACTTTTCGCCATCAACAACTTCAATTACTTGACTGTGTGGTTCCTCTTTGCTTCCCTTCCGAACTGGGATCTACCCTTACAGGCAATAATTTGTTGCTAATATATACGTATCCATACCATTTAGTGCGACAGACGCGCGTTTCTGAATCTAACTTCTTCAGAATCGCGAAACACCAAAAGTTTGAAAAACAAAAGATGATAAGCAGGTCTCGGCCGGCAACGAACGTCCCTCTTTGAGCCACACCTACAGTCGCATTCCGCGGGACACATTAGCTGCAGACATCAGTTAAGTTGGTTGGTTGGTTGATTTGATGTTTAACGTCCACGGTAAACAACTAAGGTCATGTCGGGACGGTCAGTTAACCTAACCACACTATTCCTGGGCAGGCTTAGACCTCCTAAGCGGTTAACCAGTACTAAGTGCACATACTTTCGCCAGTAACTGACAACTGCCCTTCTTGAATCAGCGGAAGGAGAAACGAAAGTATGTGGCCAGACCGGGATTCGAACCCAGGACCTCTGACTTACGAGTCAGGTGCCCTACCGATTGCGCTACCCGGCCCGGCGACATCAGTTAAGAGATGTCTACATATTAACTCGCGAGCGCAGGCTTTCCCATCGAGCCACTGCGACAGACAAGGGCATCAGGAAAGAGATGTCCGATGCACAAAGAACCCGCAAAAAAACGAAAATAACTGAAAAGAATGGAAGCCAAACTCCGCTTAGATTTATGTCGCTATGGCACGTCATTCTCAGTTTAAGAATAATTAAGGTATTTTATCATATATACAGCAAATGGAATACGTTTACTTTAAATCGTGATCCTAATGCTGGAGAACCAGAATCAATACTTAACACAATGACTAGGTGGGTTGATGATATCCTCAGGAACAAATTATCCACCAGCGGTTCTAATATAAACGTAAACAAAATTTAGTGCGACAGACCCGCGTTTCTGTATTAAACTTCTTCAGTGTCGCTAAACCCCAAACGTTTGAAAGAAAAGAGATGATGGGCAGGTCTCGGCAGGCAACAAGCATCCCTCTCCACGCCACACTTGCTGTCGCATTCCGCGGGACACATTAGCTGCAGACATTAGTTAAGTAACTCACGAGCAGACATCAGTTAAGTACATGTAACTCACGAGCGCAGGCGTCCCCTATCAAGCCAACTCAGCATCTGTGTCTCGAGAAAGGTGACAGACAAGGCCACCAGAAAAGAGATGTCCGACGCAGTCAGAACCCGTAAAAGAGCCAAAACAGCTCAAAACTATGGAAGCCAAACTCCGCTAAGGTTCATGTCGCTATGGCACACCAGTCTTAGTTTAAAAAATAAGAAATATCAGATATACATCAAACGGAATAAGTTTACTTTAATTCGGTGTTTAAATAGTTATCAATGCTAGAGAACCAGAATCAATGCTAGAGAACCAGAATCAATGCTAGAGAACCAGAATCAATGCTAGAGAACCAGAATCAATGCTAGAGAACCAGAATCAATGCTAGATAACCAGAATCAACACTGAAACAACTGGGTTGATGATATCCTCAGGAACAAATTATCCTTCAGCAGTGATACATTGTATCAGCCCAGTGGCTCTTATATAAACGTATATGTTTACATACAAGCTTATAGATCGGGAAAGACAATGTCCTAATCTATAAGCTTGTATGTATATGAATTAACGCACATATAAATATGTAAAACGGAAATGACGTAATTTAACCTTGAGCGAATTTAATGTGTTTTGCAGAGCAATTACTTAGACTCTAAATGTGACATAAAAGTTTATATATTCCATGTGTAATCATTCAAACTTAAAACTTTACTGCGCTTTGGAGAATTTCCAGATGCAAATCTCTGACAGTATTGGAGAGTTTCTATGGATAACCGTGTCTTCTTTTCCATACATATCGGTCAATGAATCCTCCAATTTAGATTCGAACAATTGCCATTTATCAATTTATTATCCGTAGTCTGCTCCGTATCTACGTCCTTGACCACGACAGTGTTTAAATGCAATTCAGGTCGCTTCCATGTTAACGTGAAAGTAAGATCAGTGTTGCGTTATCCATATAACAAAATAAAACTACATGTATGTAATAAAAATATATGTCAAGGTTTCTAAATGCAAATTTTGATAATCACAGACAATTTCTTCTTGTGGCTAAATTTTTATTTACCACAGTCATGAAAATAAAAAAATAAAAGAGAAACATCGGTAGTTGATTTCGGGTTATACGCTCGGTACTTATGACCAGTTAGAAAGGAATTTCTTTTCTAGGAGTTTGTTTCCTTTTGGTTTGGCTTCGATGCCCAGGGAAGCAATCATGAAGTCAGAAAAGTTGTGTTTCTTTCAAACGGTGGCTTAAAAGCATGGAGGTAAACCTATAAGCTTTAGTTCATAATTGTGCTTTAAAACTACATCCGTTTGGCAAGAAAGTAATCTTAGTGTCATCAGAAGGTCGTGCAATTGCCAAAACTATATGGTCTGTGCTACCTGTATCTGTGAAAAAAATCAACACTTTTTATACTAAACGGATGTTAAAAACGGACACGAATCAAATCTTCTCAGTAGTTTTCATGACAAAGTCGTCACGTCGTCTCTCAAAGTACATCTATTTGCAGTCAGACTAGGACATGTGCCATTTAAGATGTCGGAGCGGCTGTAGTGAAGTGGATAGCACTACGGACTACCAATACAGGGGTCGCAAGATCGATCCCCTGCTTCTCCGGTCTTTCGGATTAGACTTTAGACCGAGGTCCCGTCTCCATATGACCTCGTTGTTGGTGGGACGTTAAACCCGAGTTCACTCACTCACTCACTTTAAAATGCCCAGTACACGAAATCGTACGAATTTGACCATTCTATTTACGCGCAGTAGGAATCTGATCGTAGCATTCAATTTTATTTTTATATATGATTTCATTCAAGACGAAAATCATAGCAGATTTAAAATTGCCTAAATTGATTCTGGTTACTGTAAAACACTTATATTTGGCGGCAGCAAAATTTGGCGGGTTTTAAATATGGACCTTTTGGCGGATTTTTATTTTGGCGGTTTTGTGATTCTCAAGAACAAAATATTTCTTCTGACGTCGTATTTTGCTCTTTATTTGAGCACTATATTGTCATGTTGGTTAAAATAAAAGCAATTATTATTATAGTCATGTTACAGTTTGGGTAGTTAATTGTTTAAAGTAAACTGATTTTGTGTTCCTTCTGATTTAATCAACTTAATTGAAATACTAATTAGTATAGTGAGAACATTTTCATACTCCGTTTCCTCCCTCTTGTTTTTTGGGAAGCATCTTCTTTTTCGCATATATATGTGATGTGTATTAGCTTTGATATTTTGGTAGAGGAAATAGGATCATGTGCTCAATAATATTTTTTCTTCTTTCGGTATCATGAGCTTATATTGGCGGCATTTTAATTTGGCTGTTTTCTTCTTTTCCGCCAATATCGCCAAAATAAAGTGACCGCCAAATATAAGTGTTTTACAGTAGTTTTCTACTCAAATTATTCCAAACCTTTATATGGACATTTACTGTATTTGGCATATGACAATTGTGCTTTTATTTTTGTATATATCCCATAAAAGCATGTCTGAGTAATTAGCTATAGGGGAATACGTGCTTATACAACTAATAAAAGCAGATAAAGGTGCGGCGTATTTAATTCTGTGAACGTTTCTTTCGGTTTTTGTCAGACGCCAAAAGGCTGAGTAAAATGTTTTCCATAAATAGACACGTCATAGACTTCAGAAATTAACTTATGCAGAACAAAGTCCAGTCTTAACTTATAACATCAAAGCTATAGGTAAATGCGAGTTCCATAAACTTAAGGTACATTGTACATTGTAAATGTCAATATAACTAGGTGGCTAAAATATACAAGTGCTTTGTATTTTGAGGTGTAACAATAACAATATGCACTCTTGTTCTAAATTACAGAAATAATCATAAGATCTGAAAGAGCCATTGACCCCCCCCCCCCCCCAAAAAAAAAAAAAAAAAGCAACCAACCAACCACCCGAAGTTATCATTCATATTAAACAGATCTGTTTAAATAAGCAACTTCTCAAGTTATAGATTTACAACCGGCACCATCTCGTACTAAAATTCTCGTTTCTCAACCAGGGTTCGAGGTTATAAAACTTGAGAATAATCTCAAACGCAAAATAAAGCGCACTGATTGGCTGCTTTATTTTGAGTTTGAGACTGTACTCAAGTTTTATAACCTCTGGGCCTGATCAAAGCAAAGAGAGGAGGAGAAAGAATACCCAGTTTAAGTATGTTTCACCCTTTCTCCTGAGTAAAACGACCACCTACAGAATCGAGCCGAAACAACACACCAAAACAGGCCTTTAAAGACCTACACCTGAAATCCGGCCTACACGACCAAGGCCGAAACGATCCGGCCGAAAGGAAAAAAAGCCATTCGTGGCAAATTGTTTTATCATCAGTGATGAATACTAAAATTATCGTCAACCTTATTGCACTTACTAGCAAAATTAATGGCTCAGTACAACCATCAAATCATATGCATCTTATCGTAAAAAAAGAACGTTCGTCAACAAACGTTACACATCGTATGCAGTGCAGTCTGGCAACTAGATACGCTGTTTGGTGATCTATTACGCGTTCTAATACGCGTATTAATATAAATTTATATCTATTATATGAGCCGCGACACGAGAAAACCAACAATGTGGTTGTGCGCCCAGCGCAGACTCAGATCAGCCTGGGCATCCGCCCAGACTGATCAGAGTCTTCGCTGTCCGCATGAAGGTAGCTTAGACCCTTAGCTACCTTTTAAGCGCTTAATGAAGACTCTGATCAAACTGGGCGGATGCCCAAGCTGGTCTGCGCTGGGCGCACGACCACATTGTTGGTTTTCTCGTGTCGCGGCTCATATGTTTTCATGGTGACAGTCATCTATCAGTCTGTCTTTTGTAAACGATACCCAACGGAGCGAAAATCAAAATATGAAAGTTTTGTATCAAATAAAGAATAAAGACAAATCTTTATTGTTTATTTAGTTATTAAATAACCTCTCTGTTATCTCTTCATCAGTCATCATTAAAAGTTGTCTAGAATACCATTTCCATTCGAATGTGAACAGATTCAATCCTCGTCAGTCATGAGATAGTTTGTGCATATTTTTAAGTCAGCCCTTTATTCACTCGACGCCAGCCCGATAAATGGATAACCATATCAGGACTTATTCCATGCGTAATACATTCAGGAAAATCTACCAGACTAGCCCCACTTATCAGGCTTGATACGGGGTTGGTCTGGTTTCTTCTTTTATGGCATCTCCAGCTGTGATCTCGGTCATTTCTTGAGATAACCTTGGAAGAGGCTAGGAAACCTTGCGTATGATGATATGTCAACCAGATGCGTCCTTTCTAATACCATTTATATAAAAGTAAAAAGAAATTACTCGATCAAAAGTAATTTTAGAGATAGGAATATTATTATGCAGAATAAAATGATAGGATTTAGTCATTAAATCACTTCTCTGCGTTTAGAATTCCGAGTGTTACAAATTGGTATGGCACATCTAAGTCACTGCAAGTAGTTCGGCATATCTAATTAAGTCTTAACCTGGCTGCTAGTGGACAGGGCTGTTAATTAATCTTACAAAACTCTTCAGATGCAAATTAATTGCTGATAAGGAAAGCCAGTGATTAGTGACGGGATTAGAGATGTGTTTCTCATGTTAGAACAAACTGGTTGGGTCGCATCATGACTGATATTGACAGGTTTAGGTGTGAAGGATAGTTCAATTCTGTTACACCTTAACTACTAGGTGTAATTATTCTAAAATATTACAAATTGGAGACTGTGTCAAAACTTGCTAGCACAACGGCAGACAATGCAGAAGGCTTATACGCAGTTTGATCTGAGTGTACGTTTATTTGTTCTGGCAACTCTGAAAAACCCTGTCAGCTGACCTCCTCGTATGTTTTGTCGACAAGAAGTATATGCATCTTAGAATATTTTGTATAAGCATCAGAGTGGTAATCTAAGTTTTTGTCAAGATTTCCATGGCTTCCTGGCGGCTTCCGTTTCCGTAAATAATGCAATTGTTTTACAATTCTTTTAATTTTGATTTTATTTTATCATGTGGTATAGTAGTAAAAGAGTAGAAAATCAACGGTGTTATGCTGTCTACTTAAAAAATGCTGAGTTTTTTTTTTAAACTTTCCGAAAGTTCCATGGAATGTATTTTTATATCCAACATCTGATTTACACCATATTTAGCGAATGGCAAATCACACTGTTTCTAAAGACCATTCTTAAAATGTTGGAATTATGCTAGTAAGGCTTTAGGCATTATTTCAAACTTTGAACCTGAAAGTTACTCAAGATTTCAACTATTGCTTTACTAGTTGGAACATTTTGATCAAAGCAAAAGTCACAACTTTAGATGTAAGGATGCTGTAACTCCTCAGTGCTTTGTGCAATTTTACAAAGGTCAACAACTTTTGTGGCATCCTGATGCTTCATTTATTGTCGACGCACTCTCAAACTGAGGGCTTCTCTTCCAAGAAAGAAACTCCTTCCCTTAGAGTCGACACCCTGTTTGAAGAAGTAGACAAAACTCAAAATTGTAGAATTGTCCCCTGAAAGTGTAACTATTCACCTTAAATCTATTCATGAAAAATATCAAATATATATCAGTTGAATGGTTGATTTGATGCTTAACGTCCTCGGTAAACAACTAAGGTCTTGTCGGGACGGTCAGTTAACCTAACCACACTATTCCTGGGCAGGCTTAGACCTCCTAAGCGGTTAACCAGTACTAAGTGCACATACTTTCGCCAGTAACTGACAACTGCCCTTCTTGAATCAGCGGAAGGAGAAACGAAAGTATGTGGCCAGACCGGGTTTCGAACCCAGGACCTCTGACTTATGAGTCAGGTGCCCTACCGATTGCGCTACGCGGCCCGGCAAATATATAACAGTCACTTTCTTTGGAACTATCTGATATATATAACGTATTGGAATGTGTTCAGATAAGTATAAACGTCTTTTTACAGTACCGGCAGCGCAAAACCGTACATGCGCTTCGCAAGAAATTCTCGTTCAAAACGCGTATTTTTCAAATGCGTTTTGCGATTTAGAAACGCGTTTGTGAAAGAACCAATCAAATTGCTGCATAAAATCGCGAATAATCGCGTTTGTACGCGAAATTCGCTTTAGCCAATCAGAACTGCGATTCCAGTTCGCATTTTTCGTTACTTCGCGTGCGCACGCGTTTGGTGTTTAGACCAATGAAAATTGCGTTTGCCGAACGCGTTTCGGTCTCGTATAGACTGGTTCCTAGCTTCATTGACAATGCTATTGAAAAAACTGAGAACCAACTAAATTTGGTAAGTACTAAAAGTAGGATTTGCCTTTTTCCCAATTATTTTCGACGAAGTATATAAAGACAATTAGATCTATGGAAATTATAATGAAATCCCGGTGCCAGGTTCAGGGCTGAAAACAACACATTTTTCTAGAACTTGAAATAATTTAAATTTAAGCCCTTTGTGACTCTCCAATTCCCCCAAAATTCTTGTAAAAGCTTGAGAGAATAAACTTTTTCAGCGTCAACGGATGCCGCAAGTTACAATGGAAACGGGAAAACGATCCTAATCATAAGTCATAAATTTTGCATGAAATCATATTCGTTGGACACGGACGGTTGGAGTGTGGGGCAACCAGAACCATGGACCCTCCCCTCCAAAAATATTTAACAGGAAGGCAACATCATATTTCTAGGATCCCCTCCCCTCTCCCTATTTCCCGACACTCACACACACACACACACACACACACACACACACACACACACACAAAAAAAAAAATCTTAAAACTTTTTTATGTTAATTTTTTTAAGGTCGGATATGAAAAATACAACCCCATACGTTCATACTCTGTACCTAAATCCGTACTAGAAATTTTTAGGTCCTGCTAGGAAGGAACCAAGAGACTCGAAATTAGTACAGTTGGCGTCATATTCAGGCATTATGGATAATTAACAGGGCTCTCAATCACCGATATTTGGGGCCGAAATTCGGCCCGATTCCCAATGCCAAAAAGTATGAAACAATATGACTCTATTTATAAATCCAATTGATAATTCACTTTAAAACGCTGCAAAAATACTGATAAATTGTGATGCGCGTACGACCATATTATGGCTGCTTCGCACGCGTTTTGCGAGGAGCGCTTTGATTGGCTTATTATAAATTGCGATTGTCGCGTTATCTACGTCACAGAGAAACGCAAATGAACTTTTCTGATTGGTTAAGTTATGCTACGAGAAAATCGCGGATAACACGCGTTTCGCATGGGTTTCTCGGGAAGCGATTTGATTGGATATTTGGAAAACGAGATAAACGCGAAAACCGCGAGTCAACGCGTTTCAAAACGCGTTACATACACACGCACGAAAAATGCTTTGCACACGCGTTCAAAACGCGAAAATTGTACGGTTTTGCGCTGCCGGTACTGTATAAGGCATTATCTCAAATTTAAATCACTATACGCGTTATCATTTTACACGGTAGTTCAGTGGGTGAGGCGCTGGCCTACTGGTCTAGCGGACGCGGGTTCGAGTCCCGCTCGAGGCGAGAATCTTTCCTACCGTTAACGGGGTTCCAATACACACAGGCTTTCACTATCACCCACCAATCGACCTGATATGACTGAAATACTGTTGAAAAAGACGTAAAATCGCAAGTCATCCATCCATCTATCCATCCATCCATCATTTTACAAGAGGATGAAAACTTGCCCATATATAGCATTCATTATTTGTTAAAATCCGAGCATGGTCAGAGGACTATTGAGACACATCATTGAGTATGTTCCCCAACCAAAAACAAAACAATTCTATTCAGAAAACTCGAGGGGGTTCTCATTCAAATATGAGATCAGGAAAACTGCAAACAGCACTTATAAAAACTGGACACTTTTGAAGCGGGGAACGCACCATATCCACTAAAACAGCCGACTCTTTTTTCCGAATACATTCATGAGCACGATATTATCTGCAACGTTTAAAAGAAAGCATTTGCTCCTTTTAAAACATGGCAAGCTCGGTTTTAATGAGTCAAGACTCGACCAGAAACTAAATATACAGCAAAGTAAAAAGATACGCATACAATCAGATCCCATATCCTGCCCTCAAAGAAGTATATACACTGCTCAAAATATTTAAAGGAGCATGTAATATTGTTTCCATAGGCAACAGTGCCACACATCCCTACTTTGAGAGTCATTTGCTTTCGATCGACAAAGACATGGGATTTGCAATTATTTTGCCAATTCTTTAGAGAGGGTGGAGGTTTTTGGCCGTACAAGGTTTGGTCCAGTATTTATCCTGCCCATGTACATGGACTGATTTTGTAAAAAAAAAATAGAATTTTGGTAAAAGAATGGAATTTTTCAGAACAGGTGAAAAGCATAAAAATTTCAACCAAAATCAAAACGACCATTTTGTTAATGACACTTAATGTTTTACAAGGTGACTGATTTCAACTTTGATTTTTGAAAATATCAGCTGCTCCTTTAAATATTTTGAGTAGTGTACATAAAATGAAAGCACGCACAATGAACAGTTCTTTCAAGGCAAGTTGTCATTTAGCTACCCCAGCTAACAGCACTTCAACAACAGATGAATGAAAGCTCCCATGGACAACTAGAACAAGTGACGATAAGGAAGCACAACTGAAGTAAAGTCGAGTCGGGTAACTTCGTACAGCGGGTAAATTCGGACATACCATTGCAAACAGTGAAAATAATAATATGCTGTCTCATCTGCTTAGACCCTTAGCCACTCTTTAAGCGCTTTGCGAAGTGTCGAAGACTCTAGTCAGACTGGGCGGATGGGGTCTAAGCTACCTTTATGCGGACAGCGAACTCTGATCAGACTAGGCAGATGCCCAGGCTGATCTGAGTTTGCGCTGGGCGCACAACCACTTTGTTGGTTTTCTCTTGTCGCGGCTTAAATGACGGTAAAATGTAGCATTATAAGCAATACGGTGTTAAATCCTGGCTTAGCTCAGCTTTTCCAAAGGCCGTTTATTAACTTCTGAAGTGGCTGAAGTGTCTATTATAAGATGTAATCTCAATCTTATTAAAGAAAAATGAAGAAACCATTTGATGGAAAGCTTGCAGCTCAGTCATTTCATGTTTTGAGAAGTTTTTCTGAGGCCGTATACTGCACTCGGTACTTCTCAGAAAAACACAATCTTCTGTCATATTCAATAAGTGTGCATGAATAGCATTGTCATAATTGCTGGCGATAAATATGCTAAGGAAGCCTGTATTTTTTTCTATCTTTGCACTTTAAAACAATGCTTTAAACATGCCAGACTGGAGACAAAGAACACATCAAAGAAACATAAATAAACCAAACTATTCAACTCGAACTGTTAATCGACCTTTTGATGTGTTATTGATTGTTAAAGCATAAAGGGCCATATACACTATCATTTTTTTCTTGTACAACTTTATTGTACAAGAAAAAATGATATTTAATTTGATGGTGTATACAGCAGAAAATGATCATTTTTCTTATTGTACAAGAAAAACTGATGAATAGAAACTCATCCTATTTTCAGTGATTACTTATCAAACTTGCCATCAAATAGCCAATCAAAAGCAAGAGAATTTGTAGCAGCAGCATTGTAAACAAAAAAGCATATGGCCAATATTTGGCGGGGAAATATTGCTCCAAGAAGATTTCAGTGCCAACAAATTATGGCAGATATTTTTTGGACAGACATGGTGACATCAAGACTCATTGACCTAATAGAAGAAAATGATATTATATGGAATATTGGGTCAAAAGACTATAAGAACAAAGATTTAAGAAAAAGGACAGTTCTTGAAGTCTGCGAGACTTTGAACATAAAAGGTGAGTCTTTTGTGTACAGATACAGTTACCTTTATTCTGTTTACTACTTTTCTATTATAGCAGCAAATACCGTCTAACTAACTCTATTGAACATAATACCTATGAGTATATATTTACAAGAAGATCCTTTGTCTCAGTTGCTACTATTGTTTAATTTCCCGCAAAAAGTTTGACAGCAGAGTAAAATTCTTGATATGCGTATACACCTCATCATTGTCACTTTTTCTTGGTCATTTTTTCTTGTACAATAAAGTTGTACAAGAAAAAATGATAGTGTATACGCCCCTTAACTATCGGAGCTATGTATGTGTTGTCGTCGAGCTTGGAATTTGAAAAATCTCGAGATTGCTCACGGTCAATCTTGGAATTCTAAGTTTACTCGAGCAATCTTGAGATTTTTCATCGATTACGGCATGGATTTTGAGATATTATAATCGTGTTTACATTGTTTGAAATAGCTAAAGACTGCATCTGTTAGTGATTAATATTAAGTTTATGGGAATTTATTAATATTATATCCATATTTCCGTTAATTGAGACAATTTCAGGCAATAGCGGAGATGGCACATTTCATCACCAATGTTTTCATTTAAGATTTACCACACCACTGTTTTCATTTAAGCTATCTAGAATTAACCAAAAAAAATAAGAAAATAAAAAAAATAATGGGGTCCCACACTGTAGAGGCCATAAGGCAGTGGGGTCATAGGTCCACTATATCTTAAAAGGTGAGGCTCATCCCTCTCCTTTCACTGCCTTATCCATCCCTGATTCGAAACAAGGTAGCTGTTAACTGCTGGGTTAACAGAGTTTTCTAGTCACCATCTGGCCCATCCCGGATTCAAACCTATGACCTTCCGAATCATAATTAAACTGCTTTAATTAGTTGACCACGTGTGTCTATGGTGTACCAAAAGAGTCCAAACTACTGATACCAGTCAACACATAAAAAATATAGGTGCATCGTTTAATTTCAGTGGCACGTGCACCTGTAAATTTTATCAGTGGACCAATAAATTTCATACTGTAGTTGGAGGAGAATAATCTGTAAAGAAAATTTCATCAAGCGCCCCAACCGGGGAACCGATCTCAGGACCCCAAGATTATAAAGCAAGCACACAACCACTAGGCTAAAATGTCCAGACCAGTTAGACTGGTCAGTTATACACTCTATATTCCCATATATATATTAACACATCATTAATTGGCTGTACCACCCTCCATTTTACCAAAGAACATTTTACCAATACAGGTCTATGTATAAAAAAATATAGGTGCACCGCTATTTTTCAGTAGTGGTGCACCTGTAAATTTTACCAATGGACCAATAAATTTTAAACACTAACCACTAATTTACAGCTCCACCAATATTTTATCAATCCACCGACATCAAGCATGTATCAGTGGACTGATAGAATTTACTGGTGCATCAATAACTTACAGGTGCACCTTTAGAAGTATTAGTGGACGGATCAATTTTATCGGTCCATCGATAACTCTTTCAGGTCCAATGATAAAATTATTTGTCAGTGATAAATTTTTCATGACCCACTTTGGCGGTGATCTTTTAAATATCAAACAGCCAATTAGATGTCTATTCCATCTGATATTGAAACCTGGTTGGGCTAATTATGAGAGTTAAAATCACTACTCTTATAAAATATGTGTGCTGCGATTATATCAGTCCAACCCAGAGAAATATCTACAAAATTTAATAGGATATTCCAAGTTTGCTCGCGATCAATTTTGGAAAATTTGAGATATTTGTCATTCTGTACTTCCCCAAGCCCATAGACTCATATCAATGGTTTCAGCCTATTTGTTCAAAATATTTCATTGTGTATGAAATATCTATAAAATTTAATAGAACATTCCAAGTTTGCTCATGATAAATTTTAGAATATGTGAGATATTTGGCATTTGCTACTTTGGAAAGCTCTTAACAAGTATCAACAATATCATGCTATTGATTCTAGTCTATTTGTTAACAGTTTTACATTACATGTCATATCAGTCAACAAAATTTAACAGAAATTCCATGTTTGCTCATGATCAGTTTTGGAATATGTGAGGCATTTGGCATTCTTTACTTCCCAAAGCCCATGACTAAAACCGTTGGTGTCATACCATTACTTTCAGCCTATTTGTTTAAAATTGTTCATTGTATGTCAAATATCCACAGACGGAAGTAAAGACCCCACAGCTAAAACAGCAGGGGCAGCCTTAGTGGTCCCCGAGATGGACCATGTCCACAAAATTAGACTAAATCCTGTCCTTGTGGTCTTTACCACTGAGTTGATAGCCATCGAACATGCCATCATCTGGATCCTTGAGAGCAGGATTCCAAACTCAGTTATTCTCACTGACTCCCTTAGCTCCATACAGACCCTTCAATCGGGTAAATCAAAAACGAGGCCCGATAAGGTAAACAAAATCCTATCCCTACTTAATTTAGCCGCCACAGTAAACTTCAACATTTCCATGGAATGGATCCCTGCTCATGTAGGGATTGATGGCAACGAAATGGCGGATGGGGCGGCAAAGACAGCTATGACCACAGGCACTTACGACCACACCAAACCCTCAAAAATGGAAGTTTACTCCCTAATAAATGAAGCAATAGCTGAAAAATGGCAAATCCAATTAACCAATAGCAACAAGGGCCGCACCTTCCATTTCCTCCAACCAAAGGTTAAACACCAATGTGACATATATAGTCCCAATAGACGTTTTGACATCGCCTACTCCCGACTAAGGCTAGGACACTGCGGTCTAGGCTGCCATCATTACGGCAACCAGTCCGGCCTATGTCCCAACTGCAATGATGCTGATGACCTTGACCACATCTTCTTTGACTGTGTAGCTCACAGCAACCAAAGGCGAGACCTCGAATCCACCATATTTAGGCTAGGATATCATACAATAGACCTGAGACTGCTCCTGTCCCCCCCCCCCCCCCCCCCCCCCCCAAAGAAACATGCAAGTGCAATACAGAAGGCAGTCTTCGAATATCTGGACAAAACTAATATCATTGCCAGGATATAGGTAGATCCCATTACAAAAAGGAAAAATCACCCCCGAAACCTCTTTAATCTCACATCCAAGCCTGGACTGAACCATTATAAGGTTCAATAAACTAGCCCCCTAGTCGTACAAATAACCTCTGTACGACGAAAATGACTAAAATTAAGGTGTATCCAACCACCTTAATCTCACATCCAAGCCTGGTTACCTGGAAAATAACAGAACCATTACAAGGTTCAACACATTTGCTCCCTAGAAACAACAGAAAGAAACCACCCTCCTTTCCCAACAACTCACAATAAGAAATAAGCTACAGTCCTGTTGTCCATCAATAATACTCCCCACTTCACCCCAAAATATAATGTGTGCCCCCGGCCCCCTCAAGTTTACAAACAGGCTTGGTATCCTTGAAATCAACTGAGCCATTATAAGCCTCAATACATTTTCACCCTAGAAATATCCAAAAGAAACCCCCCACCCTCCCCAACAACTAGCAACGAGAAAATAGCTACAGTCCACTTGTTGTCTCATTAAATTCTTCACTTCCCAAAAGATTGGAATACTACCAAAACTCCCAGGACCAGACAAATCCCTAAAACTCTAAATATGCAATATATTTTGAAAACGACTAAACCAAAATAAGGTTTAGACCAAATGCTAATGATTTAAGCCCTAAATGGAATCTTGATCCCACCTACATCCACAAAAACAAAATTTAGCTACGGTCCTCTCTGTGACCAACAGGCACAGGCAGCTTCTTGAAATCCGGGCATACTCAGTTACAGGTAATGGCCGCAGGGACGGAGACGGTTGTAACCTAGATCACCACCAATCCCATTCCCCCCAGCTCATGGCACTAGCAAAGATGGGAATTTGCTCCCTACCCGAGAATTTGCTCCCTATTTTCCTCTTTCTTTCTTCCTATACCTGCCCTGGACCCAGCCAAGACAGGGGGCTTGTTCCATCAGAACCAATAAAGCGAAGTCTGATGGAGGCATGCAGTTTGGGAAAGACAGAACGTATGTTGACAAAGCCCAAAGAGAGCCCCTCATGCCATACGTCTCCAGGCTGTGCACATGGGAAGTGATTTATGCGGAACTGCGTACAGGCCCATTTAGGTGTGATTCCACTGCCACTTGATTTATTCCTGGGATTTTTCCTTTTTCACTCTCCTTTTTATATTAGACTAGACCCCACCTAAGAATTAGCATCCTGACGTGTTCCAGGCAATCCCTAATTACTTATACCACTGCAAATTGCATTAGTTAACAATGGAATTTGCCCCCACCAAAGAATTTGCTCCCCAACCAAGAATTTGCTCCCCAACCAATAATTTGCTCCTTTTTTACCCTATTGTCTGTAGAAGAAATATTACAGGACCCTAGTGGCATATTGATCAGGAGCTGATGTAGTTGGGGAAAGTGATTCTTTTTTAGTACAGAGTTTTTGTTTATGTTCTGAACCTTACTATGGTTTGGTTTGTGCCCATGTAATTGGACCTAATGTTGGATTTAGGTCGCTTAAATACAGGTTAGACTTTATCCTAGTGTCGATGAGAAAGGGTAGTAATACAATGGCATGACTGCAGTAGAATTCTTATTGTAAACAAATGGTTGAAGAAAGCGATACTTTTTGCTCTGGAATTGTAGTATGGGTATCAAAGCTTACTCTAGTGTGGTTAATATCCAAGTATTTTGGTCCTTAAATAAGATTAAGGTGTCTGGATATATACATATTTTTTCCATGTTGTCAGTGAAAAGAGATAATAATGCATGACTGTAGGAGAATTCTTTTTAAAGGCTAATAGACAGAGCGGGTGATTATTATTGGGCCCAGCATTTCAGTATGGGGTCGTGAGATCGATCCCTGTTCGGGGCCCTCAACAAAATTTTCTTTACAGATTTTACAGTGGTGCCTGGTGCCAGGATGATTACTGTTGGAGCCCAAGTGCGAAGCAATGGCTGCGGAGTCAAAAATAACCTGGATATAATTATTTCATTTCCTAAACATTTGATACAAATGTTCTTTTGTAGGATGGAGGAGGGTAGTAGTTCGGCAGGGGTGGATCCAGGAATTTTGGAAAGGGGGTTCAAATTAGTTGAGGGGGTTCAATTTATGCAATTTGACCATTTTTTTCCTGAAATTCCCCATGAAACTAAGTTAATTTGGGCTGAGAAGGGGGTTCGTTTGAACCCCCGAACCCCCTCTGTTCTAAGTTTGCTGGCGATCATTTTTGGATTATGTGAGATATTTCCCATTCCATACCTTTTGTATTGACAATATCATGCCATTAATTCTGGCCTATTTGCGAACAACTTTATATTATATGTTAAATCATTAATGTCCACAAAATTTAATAGAATATTCCAAGTTTGGTTGTGATCAATTTTTAAATATGTAAGATAAATGGCTTGTATTGACTGTGTCCTGCCATGAATTGCATTCCGGCATATCTGTTAATTATTTTACATTCTGTGTCAATGTGTCAAATGTCAACAATATTTAATAGAATATTCCAAGTTTGCTCGCACTCAATTTTGGAATATGTCAAATGTCAACCAAATTTAACAGGATATTCCAAGTTTGCTCGGGATCAATTTTCGAATATGCAAGATATTTGCCATTCTGTACTTCCCAAAGCCCATGATTCAAATCAGTGGTGTCATACCATTTATTTCAGTCCGTTGCTTTATTTTCCCAAATTTTTTTATGTTTGACAATATCAACAGTATTTGATAGAATATTCCAAGTTTGCGTACGATCAATTTTGGAATATGTGAGATATTAGGCATTCAATAGTTTCCAATGCTCTCAACTTATATGATCGAAAATGGCATGCCATTAATTCTGGCCTATTTGTTAATAATTTTACACTATATGTCAAATGTTGACAAAATTAAAAAGAATATTCCTAGTTTGCCCGTGATCAGTTTTGGAATATGCGAGAAATTTGAGATTCTGTACATTTGAAAGCTCTTTTACTTGAATTGACAATGTCATGAAGTTAACTGCAGCATATATGTTAATAATTTTACATCATATGTCAAATGTCAAAACCATTCAACAGAATATTCCAAGTTTGTTCGCAATCAATTTTGGAATATGTGAGATATTTGCCATTCTGTACTTCCCAAAAGCCCATGACTCAAATCAATGGTGTCATACCATTTATTTGTTTGATGTTTGACTATATCAACAAAATTTGATAGAATATTCCAAGTTTGCTCGCAATCAATTTTGGAATATGTGAGATATTTGGCATTAAATAGTTTCCACTGCTCTTAACTTGTATCAACAATGTCATGCCATTAGTTCTGGCCTATTTGTTAATAATTTTACATTATTTGTCCAAAGTTGACAAAATTTAACAGAATATTCCAAGTTTGGAATATGTGAGATATTTGAGATTCAGTGCATTCAAAAGCTCTTTAATTTGTATCAACAATGTCATGCTGTTAATTGCAGCATATTTCTTAATTACTTTACCTCATATGTCAAATGTCAACAATTTTAAGAGAATACTCCAAGTTTGCTCGTGATCAATTTTGGAATATGTGAGATATTTGGCATTCCATAGTTTCCACTGCTCATAACTTGTATTGACAATGTCATGAAATTAATACTGGCCTATTTGTTAATTATTTTACACTTTATGTCAAATGTTTACCAAATTTAACAGAATATTCCAAGTTTGCTCGCGATCATTTTGAAATATGTGAAATATTCGCCATTCTGTACTTTCTAAAGTCCATGACTCAAATCAGTGGTGTCATACCATTTATTCCAGCATGTTTGTTCAATATTTTTTGATGTTTGTGTATATCAACAAAATTTGATAAATTTGATAGAATATTCCAAGTTTGCTCGCGATCAATTTTGGAATATGTGAGATATTTGGCATTCAATAGTTTCCAATGCTCTTAATTTGTATCGACAATGTCATGCCATTAATTCTGTCCTATTTGTTAATAATTTTACACTATATGTCAAATGTTGACAAAATTAGAAAGAATATTCCAAGTTTGCTCGCGATCAATTTTGGGATATGTGAGATATTTGACATTCTGTTACATTTAAAAGCTCATAAATTGTATTGACAATGTCTGCTGTTAATTGCAGCATATGTTTTAATAAAATTACATCATATTTCAAATGTCAACATAATTTAACGGAATATTCCTAGTTTGCTCACGATCAATTTTGGAATATGTGAGATATTCGCCATTCTGTACTTTCTAAAGTCCATGACTCAAATCAGTGGTGTCATACCATTTATTCCAGCGTGTTTGTTCAATATTTTTTTGATGTTTGTCCATATCAACAAAATTTGATAAATTTGATGGAATATTCCAAGTTTGCTCGCGATCAATTTTAGAATATGTGAGATATTTGGCATTCAATAGTTTCCAATGCTCTTAATTTGTATCGACAATGTCATGCCATTAATTCTGTCCTATTTGTTAATAATTTTACACTATATGTCAAATGTTGACAAAATTAAAAAGAATATTCCAAGTTTGCTCGCGATCAATTTTGGATATGTAAGATATTTGAGATTCTGTTACATTTAAAAGCTCATAAATTGTATTGACAATGTCCGCTCTTAATTGCAGCATATGTTTTAATAATTTTACATCATATTTCAAATGTCAACATAATTTAACGGAATATGCCTAGTTTGCTTGCGATCAATTTTGGAATATGTGAGATATTCGCCATTCTGTTCTTTCTAAAGTCCATGACTCAAATCAGTGGTGTCATACCATTTATTCCAGCATGTTTGTTCAATATTTTTTTGATGTTTGTCCATATCAACAAAATTTGATAAATTTAATAGAATATTCCAAGTTTGCTCGCGATCAATTTTGGAATATGTGAGATATTTGGCATTCAATAGTTTCCAATGCTCTTAATTTGTATCGACAATGTCATGCCATTAATTCTGGCCTATTTGTTAATAATTTTACACTATATGTCAAATGTTGACAAAATTAAAAAGAAAATTTCAAGTTTGCTCGCGATCAATTTTGGAATATGTGAGATATTTGAGATTCTGTTACATTTAAAAGCTCATAAATTGTATTGACAATGTCTGCTGTTAATTGCAGCGTATGTTTTAATACTTTTACATCATATTTCAAATGTCAACATAATTTAATGGAATATTCCTAGTTTGCTCGCGATCAATTTTGGAATATGTGAGATATTTGCCTTTATGTACTTCCCAAAGCCCATGACTCAAATCAGTGGTGTTATTCCATTTATTCCAGCATGTTTGTTCAATATTTTTTTGATGTTTGTCCATATCAACAAAATTTGATAAATTTGATAGAATATTCCAAGTTTGCTGGTGATCAATTTTGAAATATGTGAGATATTTGACATTCAATAGTTTCCAATGTTCTTAATTTGTATCGAAAATGTCATGCCATTGATTCTGGCATATTTGTTAATAATTTTACACTATATGTCAAATGTTGACAAAATAAAAAAAAATATTCCAAGTTTGCTCGCGATCAATTTTGGAATATGTGAGATATTTGAGATTCTGTTACATTTAAAAGCCTATAAATTGACAATGTCTGCTGTTAATTGCATCATATGTTTTAATAATTTTACATCATATTTCAAATGTCAACATAATTTAACAGAATATTCCTAGTTTGCTCGCGATCAATTTTGGAATATGTGAGATATTTGCCTTTATGTACTTCCCAAAGCCCATGACTCAAATCAGTGGTGTCATACCATTTATTCCAGCATGTTTGTTCAATATTTTTTTGATGTTTGTCCATATCAACAAAATTTGATAATTTGATAGAATATTCCAAGTTTGCTCGCGATCAATTTTGGAATATGTGAGATATTTGGCATTTAATAGTTTCCAATGCTCTTAATTTGTATCGACAATTTCATGCAATTAATTCTGGCCTATTTGTTAATAATTTTACCCTATATGTCAAATGTTGACAAAATTAAAAAGAATATTCCTAGTTTGCTTGCGATCGATTTTGGAATATGTGAGATATTCGCCATTCTGTTCTTTCTAAAGTCCATGAATCAAATCAGTGGTGTCATACCATTTATTCCAGCATGTTTGTTCAATATTTTTTTGATGTTTGTCCATATCAACAAAATTTGATAAATTTGATAGAATATTCCAAGTTTGCTCGCGATCAATTTTGGAATATGTGAGATATTTGGCATTCAATAGTTTCAAATGCTCTTAATTTGTATCGACAATGTCATGCCATTAATTCTGGCCTATTTGTTAATAATTTTACACTATATGTCAAATGTTGACAAAATTAAAAAGAATATTCCAAGTTTGCTCGCGATCAATTTTGGAATATGTGAGATATTTGAGATTCTGTTACATTTAAAAGCTCATAAATTGTATTGACAATGTCTGCTGTTAATTGCAGCATATGTTTTAATAATTTTACATCATATTTCAAATGTCAACATAATTTAACGGAATATTCCTAGTTTGCTCGCGATCAATTTTGGAATATGGGAGATATTTGCCTTTATGTACTTCCCAAAGCCCATGACTCAAATCAGTGGTGTCATACCATTTATTTCAGCGTGTTTATTCAATATTTTTTGATGTTTGACAATATTAACTAAATTTGATACATGTAGAATATTCCAAGTTTGCTCACGATCAAATTTGAAATATGTTAGATAGTAGGCATTGCATATTTTATAAAGGTCTTAACTTGTATCGACAATGTCATGCCATTGATTCTGGCATATTTGTTAATAATTTTACACTTAATGTCAAATGCTGACTAAATTTAATATTCCAAGTTTGCCCATGATCCATTTTGGGATATGTGAGATATCTGAGATTCTGTACATTCAAAAGCTCTTTTACTTGAATTGACAATAACATGCATTTAATTGCAGTATTTTTGTTAATGATTTTACATCATGTGTCAAATGTCAACCAAATTTAACAGAATATTCCAAGTTTGCTCGCGATGCGATCAATTTTGGAATATGTGAGATATTTGCCATTCTGTACTTCTGAAAGTCCATGACTCAAATCAGTGGTGTCATACCATTTATTTCAGCATGTTTGTTCCATATTTGTTTGATGTTGGACTATATCAACAAAATTTGATAGAATATTCCAAGTTTGCTCGCGATCAATTTTGGAATATGTGAGATATTTGGCATTAAATAGCTTCCATTGCTCTTAACTTGTATCAACAATGTCATGCCATTAATTCTGGCCTATTTGTAAATAATTTTACATTATTGTCCAAAGTTGTCAAAATTTAACAGAATATTCCAAGTTTGCTCGCGATCAATTTTGGAATATGTGAGATATTTGAGATTCAGTGCATTCAAAAGCTCTTTAATTAGTATTAAAAATGTCATGCTGTTAATTGCAACATATTTGTTAATTACTTTACCTCATATGTCAAATGTCAACAAATTTAAGAGAATATTCCAAGAGTGCTCGCAATCAATTTTGGAATATGTGAGATATTTTCAAGGATCCAAATTATAGCATGTTTAATAGCAATCAATTCAATTTATGCAAATACAATACAGAAGGCAGTCTTCGAATACCTGGACAAAATCAATATCATTGCCAGGATATAGATTCTAATACAATAAGAAAAACTATCCCCCCCAAATTTTCTCTTATTCAAGCCCTTGTTGCTAACCACCTACCCAACCCATGTCCCAAAATCCCTGGATCCACATTAAACACCTACTAAGTACAATGCTCGTGACAAAACTTCCAATCCAGTAAAAGCCCTAGAACCCATCTGTACAACCACAATCCAACTTTCCCTACTGTCGTATAAATAACATTTGTCTATTGACAATAAGGCTACAAGACCTGTCAGCGGGACAGGATAGCTCGCCTGACAGCGCCTTGCCCATCAACTAAAACACTTAAACGTAAAACTTTAATATTTTGCTAACGCTGCCGCCGCCGCTGACGCCGACACCGGGGGTAGTGCAATAGCTCTTCCTGTACATTCATACAGATGAGCTAAAAATTAATGTGTATCCAACCTCCTTAATCTCACACCCAGGTTTAGTTACCTGGAAACTAACTGAACCATTATAAGGTTCAACACATTTGCTCCCTAGAAACAGCCAAATAGAAACCACCCTCCCCTCCCAATAATTCGCAATAAGAAATAAGCTATGGACTTCTTGTCCATTAATAATATTCTCCATTTCCCAAAAAATTAATGTGTATCCAACCTCCTTAATCTCACACCCAGGCTTAGTTACCTGGAAACTAACTGAACCATTATAAGGTTCAACACATTTGCTCCCTAGAAACAGCCAAAAGAAACCACCCTCCCAATAATTCGCAATAAGAAATAAGCTACGGACTTCTTATCCATTAATAATATTCTCCATTTCCCAAAAAATTAATATGTATCCAACCTCCTTAATCTCACACCCAGGCTTAGTTACCTAGAAACTAACTAACCATTATAAGGTTCAACACATTTGCTCCCTAGAAACAGCCAAAAGAAACCGCCCTCCCCTCCCCAACAATCCGCAATAAGAAATCAGATACAGTCCAGCTGACCACAAATATTATTCTCCATTTCCCAAAATATTGGAACACTAACAAAATTCCCATGAACATAGAGACCCTCAAAACTTTAATTATGCAATATATTTTGAAACCAACTAAACCAAGATAAGGTTTAGAACAAATGCTACAGTTCTAGACCCCAAAAGGAATTTTTACCCCGCCTACCTCCCTCTCAACAGAATTAAGCTACGGTCCTCTCCGAGACCATAAGGCACAATTCTATGTAACCCAGGCAACCTCAATTACACATGAGGGCCACAAAAACATGGGACAATCGCATTCCAGATCACCCTCAATCTCTTATCCCCCACTGCCCACTCCATTAGTTAATAAGGGAATTTGCTCCCCACCCAAGCATTTGCTCCCCTTTTTTTCCTCTAGACCTTGGGCCGAAGTGTGCAACAAACTGCCATGCATCTCCAGTAGCCCTGAATTGTATTGCTAAGGCCAACCTACAGTTTGTGAGATATTTGTTATTCTGTTTGTTCAAATGCTTGTTAATAGCACTGATAATGCCATCTCATTAATTTGAGACTATCTGATAATGATTTTACATTCTAAGTACCTTTCTGGCAAAACTAAGGCGAATATTCCAAGTTTGCTCGCGATCAGTTTTGTAATATGTGAGATATTTGGGGTTCTGTATATTCATCAGCTTGTAAATAGCACTGGTAATGTTTTATCAATAATTTGAGACTATCTGATAAAAATTTAACATTTAATGTAATTTCCTCGCATAATTGAGGGGATATTCCAAGATTGCTCGCGATCAATTTTGGAATATTTGACTCGGGCTTCTCGCTGTACTGTGTTTTTGAGTGTTCAGCCAAAGTGAGCTGCCAACTGTGTTCTATAGGACTTAGTCAATTCTAACTATTGCAAAATGTCCCAGGCACCAGTGCTCGCCGTTAGTAAGTTGTGCCGCCCAGAGGTTACTTGTAATCAGGTCAAAGACGGTCCCAGCAGAGAGAAGGAATCCACCATCCACATCCCAGCCGCAGGCTCCCAGACCATCCCACATCCCATCACAGTCGTGGACATCCAGACCATCCCATGACCAAAGAGACCTCCCCGGACCCGTGCAGACCGCCGTCACCCTGCACACATGCAGGCAAGTAAGCATAATTTTTAAACCAGAGGACCAATGGTCCTGTAGCTCACCTAACACTTGGTCCTGGTATATATTTCAATGCTTTTATACATGTATATAGCACCAGGGCAGGGGCAGATAACCCCCTCCCTTGGGGATTAATGTTGAGCACCAATTCTATATACCATGCCACAAAGTCACTGGGCTTTTGTTTCTGGACAAAGATTTCTGAAGGGTTTTTATCATATATGGGCGTGGTGGCCACCATGTTCATGTGACCATGACCATCTGAACAAACTTTGATTCCTTTGACCCAGTATAAAAGCTCCATATGAAATACAGTAATCATTTGTATAAACTATGATGGGCCTGAGTGCCCAATGCTACATACCGGTACCAAGTTTCAAAATTATAGGCCTTTCGGTTCTCGAGAAAAAGACGTTTGAAGAGTTTTTACCATATATGGGTATGGTGGCCATCTTGGTCAAGTGACCAAGACCATCTGAACAAACTATGGTTCCTTTAAGCCGGTGAAGCTCCATGTGAAATATGGCTTCAATTGACCCCAGTGGCCTCTGAGAAGATGTTTGAAAATGTTGACAGGTGACAGAATCTCAATGACCTTGTACAAAAGTCAAAGAATGACCTTGACCTTTAACGACAAAATATCTTCATCTGGTCATTTAGTCAACCATATATACCAAATACTGTACCTTAGACTAAAATAGTTTCTGAAACATCCACTGTTTAAGCATTTTCCCATATAAAAGCCTACATAATGTACCAAAATTGACAGTGTCATAAATTAGGTCAAGGTCAACGCACGATCATTTGTATAAACTATAATGGGCTTGAGTGCCCAAAGCTACATACCAAGTTTCAAGGTCATACGCCTTTTGGTTCTGGAGAAAAAGATTTTGAAGGGTTTTTACCATATATGGGCATGGCGGCCACCTTGGTCAAGATCCCGAGATCAAACTTTTATTCCCCGATCACACTTAGACTACATATGAAATTTTGCTTCAATCAGACCAGTGGTTTCAGAGTAGAAGATGTTTTGACAATCTTGATGACGGACAGACCGACAAATTGACCTTGACCTTCAGTGACATAATATCTTCACCTGGTCATTTAGTGGACTATATATACCACATATTGTACCTTAGACTTAAATAGTTTCTGAGAAATCCACTATATAAGCGTTTTCCCATATAAAAGCCTAACATACCAAAGTTGACCAATTAATATGTCGTAAATTAGGTCAAGGTCAACGCAAGGTCATCATTTGTATAAACTATGATGGGCCAGCATGCCCAAAGCTACATACCAAGTTTCAATGTCATAGGCCTTTTGGTTCTGAGGAAGAAGATTTTTGAAAGTTTTTTACCATATATGAGCATGGTGGCCATCTTGGTCATGTGACCCAGACCCCACATATTAACTTTCGTTCCCTATCCCATTGAGACTCCATATGAAAATTTCTTCAATCTCCCCAGTGGTTTCAGAGGGGATGTTTGAAAATCTTGACGACGGATGGTCCGACAGAATGACCTTTAGTGACATAATATCTTCATCTGGTCATTTAGTCGACCATGTATACCAAGTATTAAAGGTAGGTTCCTGTACTAGCGATAGCAATTATGTCCACAGAATAATTTCGTCTTTTTCTGAGCAGTATCGAATTCTCTTATTTTTCTGAATTTGTTGCTACTGAGAAACTCGTCAGATGTTGAAGAAAATAGTCGTTTTCCCTTTAGGTTTATTTTCTTTCATTGGAATTCCAGTTCTAAAAATAACTATGTTTATTATGTCTATAAGTGTATGATTTCTCGTGCCATTCTCCAAAGGTCAATTTTTCCTTGTCGTGAGCACTCCTAGAGGTCCTGGCATGGTGGATGGGTTAAAACTATCCCAAAATGCAATGCAGCATGACCTCAGCTGCGATATTTTTTTTTTTGGCGCGAACTAAAAATAGCGCTAACTGGTGTGCGAAGCAGAGTTAGGAAATCCCTTGCAAAACAACTTTTCTCATATTTTTTTGATTCACACTTTTTAGTGAAACTTATTCATTCCCTTTTATAAGCGCTTTCCAACAACTTGGATGAAAGATAATCAAAATTATGATGCATTCCAAAGTACAGGAACCTACCTTTAAACCTTAGACTTAAATGGTTTTTGAGAAATCCACTGTTTAAGCGTTTTCCCATATAAAAGCCTAACGTTACAAAGTTGACCATGCCGTAAATTAGGTCAAGGTCAATGCAAGGTCATGATTTGTACAAACTATGATGGGCCCACATGCCCAATGCTACATACCAAGTTTCAAGGTCATAGGCCTACTGGTTCTGGAGAAGAAGATTTTTGAAGGGTTTTTACCATATATGGGTGTGGCGGCCATCTTGGTCATGTGACCCAGATACCGCGAACTAACATTCGTTCCCCTAACCCATGAAGGCTGCATATGAAATTTGGCTTCAATCAGCCCTGTGGTTTCAGAGAAGATGTTTGAAAATCTGTACGACGGATGGTCCGACGGAATGACCTTGACCTTTAGTGACATAATATCTTCATCTGGTCATTTAGTCGACCATGTATACCAAGTATTAAACCTTAGACTTAAATAGTTTCTGAGAAATCCACTGTTTAAGCCTTTTCCCATATAAAAGCCTAACGTTACAAAGTTGACCATGCCGTAAATTAGGTCAATGTCAACGCAAGGTCATGATTTGTATAAACTATGATGCGTTCGCATACCCGATGCTACATACCAAGTTTCAAGGTCATAGGCCTACTGGTTCTGGAGAAGAAGATTTTTGAAGGGTTTATACCATATATGGGTGTGGCGGCCATCTTGGTAATGTGACCCAGATACCGCGAATAAACTTTCGTTCCCCTAACCCATGGAGGCTGCATATGAAATTTGGCTTCAATCAGCCCAGTGGTTTCAGACGAGAAGATGTTTGAAAATCTTGACGACGGATGGTCCGACGGAATGACCTTGACCTTTAGTGACATAATATCTTCATCTGGTCATTTAGTCGACCATGTATACCAAGTATTAAACCTTAGACTTAAATAGTTTCTGAGAAATCCACTATTTAAGCGTTTTCCCATATAAAAGCCTAACGTACCAAAGTTGGCCATGCCGTAAAAAGGTCAAGGTCAATCCAAGGTCATCATTTGTACAAACTATGATGGGCCCGCATGCCCGATGCTACATACCAAGTTTCAAGGTCATAGGCCTACTGGTTCTGGAGAAGAAGATTTTTGAAGGGGTTTTACCATACATGGGCGTGGCGGCCATCTTGGTCATGTGACCCAGATACCGCGAACAAACTTTCGTTCCCCCGACCTAGGTAGGCTCCACATGAAATATGGCTTCACTCGGCCCGGTGGTCTCGGAGGAGAAGCTGTTTGAAAATGTTGACGGACGTCGGACGACGGACGGACGACGGATGCCTGGCTATACTATAAGCTCACCTATGAGCCTAAAGGTTCAGGTGAGCTAAAAACACATAAAAGCCGAAGAAATTGGCCTAAAACGGCCCTCTAGTGCCACACTAAGTTTCAGGGTTGCAAATTTTGACCGGTCATCTAAAAAGCCATATTTAAGGGACTTTTAGTGTCGAATCATGGTTAGTGGGTAATTCACCTGTTTGCCCAGCCTTGTTAAGAACTTGTAAAATATACGCGTGACCTACTTTTCGATGGAAACATTCCGGTCCGGTCTCATATTTACATATATACATACATTGTGTTTGGTGTCGTACCTTTCATTCATGTTTCCATCGGAGGTTTGGGAAAACTGCAATGTTGCCTTGCAGATTTCCCGGTTTGGGGTTGGGTGGACCGTTTATTTCTCAAAAGGGGGTTGGGTGGGTCTGCAAGAGTAGTTTAGTAAAAATGTAGGTGTACTGTGCGTGCGTGCCTGTGTGTGTAGCAAAGGGGAGATAGGGGAGTGATGGTGCTTTTTTGGGGTTGCAACGATCATAATTGTCATTAGTTCATTACTAGCAACAACCATAGAGGATAGGGATTGGGAGGGGCCTAAATTTGTTAAAATCTTCATCTGTTCCTTCTGTCTGGCTTTATCTGTGGTAGCTTTGAACTAGGCCATTGAAGGACCATTTAGTGTTCCTTTAAAGCTATTTTCTTCGATGAACCTGCAAAAGAAATACACTTCTTGGTGTGGAAATAAGAAATCCCGCAAATTTGCTCCCCATTTCCCCCCCCCCGAGGGAAATGGGGAGCAAATTCTTGGGTAGGGAGCAAAATCCCTGCTAATGCCATGGGCTGGGAGGGACATGGGATTGGTGATGATCTAGGTTACAACTGTCTCCGTCCCTGCGGCCATAACCTGTAACTGAGTTTGCCTGGATTTCAAGAACCTGCCTGCGCCTGTTGGTCACAGAGAGGACCGTAGCTAAATTTTGTTTCTGGGGATGTAGGCGGGGTCAAGATTCCATTTAGGGCTTAAATCATTAGCATTTGGTCTAAACCTTATTTTGGTTTAGTTGTTTTCAAAAAATATTGCATATTTAGAGTTTTAGGGGTTGTCTGGTCCTGGGAGTTTTGGTAGTGTTCCAATCTTTTAGGAAGTGAAGAATTTAATGAGACAACAGGTGGACTGTAGCTATTTTCTCGTTGCTAGTTGTTGGGAAGGGAGGGGTTTTTTTTTATATTTCTAGGGTGAAAATGTGTTGAACCTTATAATGGCTCAATCGATTTCCAGGATGCCAAGCCTGTTTGTAAACTTAAGGGGGTTGGGGGACACATTATTTTTGGGGTGAAGCGGGGAGTATTATTGATGGACAACAGGACTGTAGCTTATTTCTTATTGTGAGTTGTTGGGAAAGGAGGGCGGTTTCTTTCTGTTGTTTCTAGGGAGCAAATGTGTTGAACCTTGTAATGGTTCTGTTATTTTCCAGGTAACCAGGCTTGGATGTGAGATTAAGGCGGTTGGATACACCTTAATTTTAGTCATTTGCATCATACAGAGGTTTTTTGTACGACTAGGGGGCTAGTGTGTTGAACCTTATAATGGTTCAGTTATTTTCCAGGTGACCAGGCTTGGATGTGAGATTAAGGAGGTTGGATACACCTTAGCAACAAGGGCCCAAAGTAAGGAAATTTCGGGGGTGATTTTTCCTTGTTGTGGTGGGATCTTCCTATATCCTGGCTATGATATTAGTTTTGTCCAGATATTCGAAGACTGCCTTCTGTATTGCACTTGCATGTTTCTTTGGGGGGGGGGGGGGGGGGGGACAGGAGCAGTCTCAGGTCTATTGAGTGATATCCTAATTTGAATAATCTTACATAGATAGCTACTCCACCTCCGGATTTATCTTTTCTGTTTTTAATTAATGGCTCTGAATAGTTAGGGATTTTTGGAGAATTTTTCTTATCAGAGAGCCAGGTTTCTTTTAAGCCTTGTATAGGGGATGAGGGTGGGAAATACCTCATAGACGAGTTCCCCTGTTATGGTGAGGGGAGGGGTAGGTGAGTAAAATATGACCTTCACATTTTCTGTAGTTCTATTGTTGATGAATATTCTGTTAATTTCTTTAACCTGGGGGGAAAGTGAATTAAATGTATGTTTTAACTGTTGTAGATTGGCATCCCTCGCAATGTTGCGAAGGATGCCCGTGCTCGTGGGTATGGACTCCTTCGATTTATTAAATTTTACATTCCTGCCTACCCCACTGGCAGGACGAAGGGCAGACTCGAAGTCGATAATATCCAAGGATAGTTTGTGTGATGTTTTGAAGGACCTGGCCTTAGAAAGGTGCAATTTAGGGATTTTGAAAGAGGGGCCGAGCCTATCCACAGGTTGGTATAATAGGGATATTTTGTCAGGTCCAAGGTGTTGAACGAAGCCATTAACAATGGCTTTCGTTTGATGGGCTGATGGGGCCTTATTTGGTAGGGATACGGTGAACCAGATAAATTCTGGTTCTGGGGATTTTGGGTTGTTGTATGGGCTAATAGGATCTGGGGGGAGTGGGCTATGGGGGTCAGAGAGGATATAATTTTCTAGATAAGTAAGGGCGGACTCGCTCGAGTCTGAGCCGCCGCTGTCATTGCAGCAAATTTGTTAATTACTTTACATCATATGTCAAATACCAACAAAATTTAAGAGAATATTCTAAGTTTGATCGCGGTCAATTTTGGAATTTGTTAGATATTTGGCGTTCCATACTTTCCAAAGCTCTTAACTTGTATTGACAATGACATGACATTAATTCTGACCTGTTTATTCATAATTTGACATTATATGTCCTATTTTGACAAAATTTAAAAGAATATTCCAAGTTTGCTCACGATCAATTTTGGAATATGTGAGATATTTGAGAGTCAGTACATTCGAAAGCTCCTTAACTTGCATCAACTTTGTCTTGCTGTTAATTGCAGCAAATTTGCTGATTACTTTTCATCGTATGTCAAATGTCAACAAAATTTAACAGAATATTCCAAGTTTGATCGCGATCAATTTTGGAATATGTGAGATATTTGAGATTCTGCACATTCTAAAGCTCTTTAAATTGTATCAGTAATATAATGCTGTTAATTGCAGTATACTTATTAATAATTTACATCATATGTTAAAGCTCTTTAACTAGTATCAGTAATATAATGCTGTTAATTGCAGCATATTTGTTAATAATTTACATCATATGTCAAATTTCAACAAAATTTAACAGAATATTCCAAGTTTGCTTGCGTTCATTTTTGGAATTTGATTTTTAGTACATTCGGACGCTCCTTAACTTGCATCAACAATGTCATGCTGTTAATTGCAGTAAATTTGTTAATTACTTTACATCATATGTGACATGTCAACAAAATTTGATAGAAAATTCCAAATTTGCTCGCCATCAATTTTGGAATACGTGAGATATTTGGCATTCCATAGTTTAACTTATATTGACAATGTCATGCCATTAATTCTGGCCTATTCATTCATAATTTAACATTATATGTCCAATGTTGACAAAATTTAACAGAATATTCCAAGTTTGCTCACGATCAATTTTGAAATATGTGAGATATTTGAGATTCAGTACATTCGAAAGCTCCTTAACTTGCATCAACTTTGTCTCGCTGTTAATTGCAGCAAATTTGTTGATTACTTAACATCGTATGTCAAATGTCAACAAAATTTAACAGAATATTCCAAGTTTGCTCGCGATCAATTTTGGAATGTGTGAGATATTTGGCATTCCATAGTTTCCAAAGCTCTTGTATTGACAATGTCATGCCATTAACTCTGGCCTATTTATTCATAATTTGACATTGTTTGTCCAATGTTGACAAAATTTAACTGAATATTCCGAGTTTGCTCGCGATCAATTTTGGAATATGTGAGATATTTGATTTTCAGTACATTCGGAAGCTCAGCTGAACTTGCATCAACAATGTCATGCTGTTAATTGCAGCAAATTTGTTAATTACTTTACATCATATGTGACATGTCAACAAAATTTAACTGATGTTCCAAGTTTGCTCGCTATCAATTTTGGAATATGTGAGATATTTGGCATAACTTGTATTGAAAATGTCATGCCATTAATTCTGGCCTATTTATTCATAATTTGACATTATATGTCCACTCTGTGCTGGGGGTCAAATTCATTTCTGAATTGGTGTTACAATGTTTGACAACTGGCACCATAGACTGATTAAAGGAATGTCCCACAGTGGCTTCAGGACCATGCATTTTACTGTACCGCGGTATGCAAACATTACTTCAATGCATGACCCTTCTGCCTCTGATGTCCCTCAGACATCTGCCACGGAGCTAGGCCATCACGGCAGTTCTCTTGCCAGTGGTCAGACTTGTGTCCATGAAAAAAATAAAAGGAGGAGCAAATTCTATGCTGGGGATCAAATACATTCCAAAATTCATGTTTCAATATTTGATGACCACTCTATGAGTCCACCATTCCCAAGGGAACTATAGACCGAGGGCTAAGCACCCAAACTGCTCTGTGTGTCATACCACATAAATCGTTGCCCAGGTACACAGGCTCGGCAGCTCAAAGGTAGACAACTGGCACCAATAACTGAAGAAAGAAATGTCCCACAATGGCTTTGGGACAATGCAGCATTTACTGAATTACGACCATGCATGACCCTTCTGCCTCTGATAAGCATCTTCCTCAGACACCTGCCTGTGGTCAGACTTGTGGCAAGGAGAAATAAAGAAGGGGGGAGGGGGAGGAAAAAAATTCTGAATTGGGGGTCAAATTCCAGGTAGTTGTAGTAATGACAGAGGGAGAGGATGGTAGTGGGGAGAGTGTGGTTGTGGGATAGGGCTTAATAGTGGTGTAAGTTTGTGTAAATATTGCAGATTTTATTTGTGACACATGGGAGATAATCCTGTTAGTCTTATAGAGAAGTATTGGTTCTGTAATTAATGGATTTGGATGCCTGTTAAATGTGTTAGGCATAGCTGTATTTGTGCAATATGGCTGATAACGCAGTGTTAGCATGGGGGTAATACCATTTTGCCTCCCTGTCCTTTCGACCGAGCCAGTCAATTACCACACCGGGTAGGCGGCAATCGAGAACGCTCGTGCAATCGACGAACGCGGATCAAAAACAGTTAGAAACAGCGTTTTCGATTTCAAATTGGCGACAATTTGCAATCGATAACGCTGTTTTGCAATCGAAAACGCTGTTTTTGATCCGCGTTTATCGATTGTGTAAAGCGTTTTCGATTGCCGCCTACCCGGTGTGATTACCATACATGCAAAAGTGGCTGTCGACCGAGACAATCAACAGCAGTATCAGCTCGGTCAACAGCTATAACAATAGTACCTTTTATCGTTATTGGTAGTGCTTACGATTGTATTCTCAGTCGAAAGCCACTTTGTATAGTACAGACTTGGTCGAAAGCACAGGTAGCCAAGTTGGTATTACCCCCCATGGTTAGTGACAAAGCCAGGCTGAATGGTGTTGAGGGGTCAACTGGAAAGTGAACAGAATATCAGGAAGTGAGAAGTCAGGTATCAAAGGGGAGTTATTAAGATATCAATAGTTAGGCTAAATGTTTCCTGGGGATGGTGAACATGTCTGGGTTGGGTGAATTAAGAAAGAGTAAAATGATGGAATAAGGAAGAGGTTTGTCTATTAGAGATGCATCCCTGAAAAGAGACAGCAAAGAAGAACCATGGTATGCTAGTGGAAGTTTACCCTATTTTCCTGTGGAAAGGGTAAAAGAAAAAAGGACCATAGTGAAAATCTGAGAAATGGCTGCTATGTAGGAAGAGAAATGATTTTTGTGTCTAGAACACTGATATATCCCCTGTACATGTACCTTATCATGGTTTAGGTAGTGTCCAAGTATTGTAGTTCTCATGTATAATTAAGATTGCCTGACACTGGTAAAATTTTACCTAAAAAACTGTTAGAAGAATTATAGGGTGACAGTAGCTAAATTCTTACTGGAAGAAAATAGTCGGAGAAAGAGATTCTTTTAGGGCCTGGATTTGTAGTATGTATTCTAAACCTTGTTATGGTTTAGTAGTTTCAAAACACATTGGTCGAAATGTGATATTAAGGTGTCTGGATACACATTCAATTTATCCCTATTGTCAGTAAAGAGAAAATATTATGGGACAGTAGGAAAATTCTAATTGCAATCAGGCAGATAGAGCTGGTAGCTTTTATAAGGTCCATGATCTTAGTACAAGTGTTGTTATTCACAGAAAGTGCTGTTATTAACAGACAATTGGTTGATGTCCAAATATTTTGGTAAAAGAGAGATAGTTATTTGAGAATAGCATGACCATAGCAGAATTCTTATTGTGGGCTAGCGGTTGGAGAAAATATTTTTTTTTGGTTATGGTAATGTAGTAAGAGTATTAAACCTTATTACGGTTTAGTTAGTTTCAGAGAAATTAGCCTAGGTCTGTAATTAAGGTGGCCGGATACACATTGATTTTTCCCCGTACTGTCCATAGAGAGAGATATTATGACAAGACATAGGAAAAGTCTGGTTTTAGTCTGACAGATGGAACTGGTGGTTTTTATTGGGCTCAGAATCTTAGCATGAATGTTGTACTTAACAAAGATTTGATTCGTGTCCAAATATTTTGGGAGAAGATGCATAGTTATGAGTATTTGAGAATGTTTGTTAGTGTTACTTTGTATGGAGAAGATATGGTGACAGAAAGCTTAGAAGGCCAAGATATAGATTTTGGAATATATGCTGTCCTACTGCTGGTGGTAAATATGGTAAATAGGGCTCGAAGTTGTTTTTGGGGAGTTGGGATGAATTGTTGAAGAGGAGACCCGGTAGCTAAGTAGGCTAAGTGCTGGCCTGCTGATCTAGCAGGTATGGTCATGTGTGCCGTGGTTATAGCTGCCTGCCTTTGCTGTATTATCTGCCATAATATGCCATTTCATTACCATCAGTTCCTACATGGGCTGGGATCCATTTCAAAGAAATATTGAAATTTACTGTAGCAGCTAGGCTGAGTAAAGTTTAGGATTCTGTTTACTTTATCCAGACTAGTTTTTGATTTGCCTGACTGCAAGGCCTGTATTGAGCTGAGGGAGTCAATAAGGATGATTGAGTTTGGGATCTTATTTTCAAGGATCTAAATTATAGCATGTTTAATAGAAATCAATTCAGTGGTGAAGACAGATAGGACAGGATTGGACAGGACCTGTAAAATTCATGTGTGGACTGCTAATTTATAGGTCCACCTACATTTTATTGGTCCACTGATATTTAGAATTTATCGGTTGACCAATAAAATTACATTGCATGGACAAAAATGCAGATGCAATTTGCAATTTATCCCCGGTTGTATATATTTTATAAAAGCTGCAATAATAGCCCTCTGTATAGTTAGACCAGTCAGACATTAATATCAGCTGGAGTAGACAACTAATTGGCTGATATATACAAGAGCTGTCACCTGACAACAAAGCTTTCCTGAATTGGTACTTGCCTATCTCACAGGCATTTGTCACTATGGTTTGCACTAAAGAAACAAAAGCTTAAAGACAAAATTCTATATCAATGACCTTGACTTCAGGGTCACCCAGTGCTATGGGGTGGGGTAGTATTTTGTAAAAACACAATTAAGCCAGTATCTAACATCAGTTCAAGTAAAGTGACTGTGACCTAATTTTTGACCCTATGCCCCACCCCAAGGCCTCACCCAGGGGTATGATGATACAGAATATAAGGATATGCTGTGATATGATTATATTCCAAATATAAAAGGGTTATGGCCAGTGGCTAATTGTTTAGATTTAAGATCACTGCCAAAAGGGGTCATGAAAAATTTATACCTGGATCAATAATTTTATCGTTGGACATGTAAAATTTACCTGTGGACCCATAGAATTTATCAGTGGACCAATAAAATTTATCGGTCCACCCATACTTTTATGGGTGCACCTATAGTTTATTGTTCTGCACCTGTAAATTTTATCAGTCCACCTTCAAATGCCAAATATCACGGGGGTAATACCAATTTGGCTACCTGTGCTTTCGACCGAGTCTGTACTATACAAAGTGGCTTTCGACCGAGAATACGATCGTAAGCATTACCATTAACGGTAACCGGTACTATTGTTAATAGCTGTCGACCGAGCTGATACTGCTATCGACTGTCTCGATCGACAGCCACTTTTGCATGTATGGTTACTAACTGACTCGGTCGAAAGCATAGGTAGGCAAATTGGTATTACCCCCGTGAATATCGATGAATCGATAAAATATTGGTGGAGCAGTAAATTAGCTGCATTGTATGAAGTTTATCGGTCCATTGAATAAAATTTACAGGTGCACCACTTAATTTTAGTGGTGCACCTATGTTTTTATACTTGGACCGGTCAGTTAATTAGAGCCACTTGGTTATGGTGCAGAAGGTTGTGGGTTTGAGTCGGGGGTGGGCCAGACTGGAAAACTCTGTTAATCAAGCAGAAAACAAGAATATTTTTGGAATCAGGAAATGTTGTTGTTTTGTTGCTTTATGTCCACAGTAAACAGTTATGGTCATGTCGGGATGGTCATTTAACCTTACCACACTATTCCTGGGCAGGCTTAGACCTCCTAAGCAGTTAACGTGTACTAAGTGCACATACTTTTGTCCATTAAACTGACAATAGCCTTTCTTGAATCAGCAGGAGGAGAAATGAAATTATGTGGCCAGACTAGGTATCGAACCTGGGACCTCAGGCTCTTGAGTCGGACGTGCTACCAACTGTGCTATGCCATATGGCTAAACAGAGGAGGACTAGGCAGTGCAAGGAGGGGAATGGGCTTCACCTTGCATATGCTGTGCTCAAGATACATTGGACCTTTAATCCCCACTGTCCTACAGCCACTGCACTATGGGACCCCACTTTATTGTTTTGTATTGTAGCGTTAGCCGGGTCGTCCATCAAATCAAGCAACCGGTCACCCATCCAGGTACTAACCGTGATCTCCGTTGCTTAACTTCGTGAAAGAGCCTTCCACTCTACCCGTGTCGCCATAAAAGCCGGCTTCTACAGCAAGGCTGTAGAAGTGTTTATATACCTAAACCGGTTACATTTCTCCCCCTCTTCTCTTGACTTCATCCCCAAGTCACCAACTGCTCACTTAGCAGACCCGAGGACGGAGCCTATGCAACGCAACCAGGGACGCCTTTTCCTGTACACCTGGGTCCGGAGATATGGTCCTGTCATCTCCCATCCCACCGCTGCCACCAAATGTAGCATTAGCCAGGTTGTCCACCAAGTCAAGCAACCAGTCACCCATCCAGGTACTAACCGCGATCTCCGTTGCTTAACTTTGTGAAAGAGCCTTCCACTCTACCCTCGTCACCATAAAAGCCGGCTTCTACAGCAAGGCTGTAGAAGTGACTATATACCTAAACCCGTTACATTATTACTCTATCTCTCAACTTGAATGAAAATAGTGGTGTAATAAATCTGCCAATTAACTAATTAAAAAGATAAAGGTTTCCCATCTAACTTATTTAGCAGCATATTAAAACATCGTTGTCATAACTGTGTCAAAGAACAACAACAAAAACTGTTTATTTTGCCATTTAGTGCCATAACTTACCACAGATCAAGTATACCAGCTCTGCTATTACATGAAAATGATTTAATTAACGGAAATATATGGGCATAATATTAATATATTCCCATATGCTTAATATATGCAGTCTATAGCTATTTCAAACAATACAAACACGATTGAAATATGTTATCTACGCCAGCGGACAATCTCGAGATTACTCGATCAATTTTGGGATACCTCGATATTCCAAGTTTGCTCGTTATCCCAAAAAAGTTCACATCATATGCATCGAGTATATGCTACGAATTCGGCGATTTACATCCTGAACCTTTGAAAGGAGCGTTTTCTGTTTTGGCGCCTCTGACAGTTTTAAAATCGTCCCCTTTGTACAAACGCCTTCCACAAAGCAGTGTTAAAATTGTAATATTTACATTAACCTTGCATTTATTGAAAAGCCCTTAGGTAAACCATAAGAACGTAATGTAATTTATACTTCAATAACTACATCGGTTCACGCGACGTTACATGTACATGGCGTTAAGTGACGTCAAAATAAACCATGGTTCTCTGATCTATGACGTTGTTGTTACGTCGTTGACGCTGTTCCACTTTAAGTAGCAAGACTGCGTATAAATGTTTTCTTCTTCAGCTGTAGCCCCTAACGCAAATTTAAGGTCTAATATTAGATAGAAAAGAATGTAAATATAAGCAATGAACTGAATTTTTCTGGACTTTATCGAAGTATTTAAAACTACATTGGGTCGCTAGCAAAGTTTACATGAACCCATGGAAGATTTAGATCAGAGTATTCCCGTTTAGATATACATTCTATGGTTTCTGGGAAATCTAAAAGTGAAAACAGATGTCTCTGATCGCTTCGCTGCCGCGCAGTCTGATCAGTGTCTCCCCTTTTTGCATATACTAGACTCGCACAGTCTGATCAGATTCCTCCCTTCTCGCATATACTATCTATTCTTCCTGAAAAATATAAAAGTGAAGCCCGAGGCTTGCATCAATACTTTGCTGCCCCCTATACGGAAATATTTGTTTTCACAGTTACATGTTTAGAGGCCTTGAGAGTTTTGTTTTAAGCATACTTTTTCTCAACAACTTATAGAAACTTCAACTTAACAAGACACCAACAAATAGCATCGCTGCATTTATATACTTTCTTGACGTTTATTTGACGTTTTTAGTATATTCCAACTCAAGATTATTATTCCATGTAACTCTGAAGAACACACGTTTAACCACAAGAAGTATAACTGCAAATGCCGACAAAATGAAAGCTCTATGCTTCTGGTGTTGGGAAGACTTATCAAGCCCGGACAAAAACATGATAGAAGATCAAAGAGCAGGACTTACCGAGCAAGCACATGACATAACTGCTACGTCACATCAACGTCAATGCAACGTCATGACGTTACATCGACATTGATGTGACGTTGCCGTAATATTATGTTGCCGCTGGATAAATGATGAAATTCTTACGTACTTAACGCTAAGTGTTTCTTTTACCGTAGACAATATTTTTTTAATGATATTTGATGTCTAAATATGTCTATTTATTTATTTAAAAATTTGATTGGTCAAAAGCGTACCGAAAACGGCGTTTATACTTCGATAAATTTTCTGAACAAGAAAACAGGAACTACCGGCCAATGGACTATTTTCGTAGACACTCTAGCTGACAATTTCGAGATAAAGTTGACCAACTTACAATTATAAGAAATAAAGTTTATTTTTACGGGCTTTATGGATGTGTAAACGCCGCCAATCACTCACAAACTTAACATTAAGCGCTTCAGGCTTCATTTATTTATTTATTTATTTATTTATTCGCCGGCGGTTGCACATCGATTAAATCCGGAAAAATATGAACTTCATTCCTACAATGCATCATTAGTGCACTGCCTAAACTTTGTAATATATGACTACGATATAACTGTAGCACAATGGTTGTTCTTTCTATCAATCATTGTTTTTCCAATTATTATTCTGTTGTTAGGACACCATAAAACAGGATAACGAATATTCACAAACTTATCTAGACAAAATGACTCCACTGGCATTCATATTGCAATTCCGATTACTTGGTAACGAGCCCAAGGCAACATATTGACATATTCGACGCACGCTGAGCAGACATCTTTTGAAAACTTAATGAACCCAGTCCTCTTGGACAGCTCGTAAAATCAGACAATGAAAACGTAGACATCCATCGAGAGAAAATGTACATACATGTACAGTGTATTACTTGTAGTTCGTGTAAAATTCTTCTTTGTTTGTCCAATGTTCACAAAAATGTTTCCCATGAGGCTTAGGATCGAATCCATAATTTGAATCTCCTGACACAGAGTATGTATATCTCTTCTATTCTATTCTATCCCATAACCTTACAGGGTCGTTGAGGCACCAGAAGACCTTGAGACAAGGCAAAATTACCTTGGTTTCCATTTCTTGACCAGGGTCAGGAGTTCATCATATGTAGGGCAAAAACATAAGCATTAGTTTTCGCGATTTTTAATTTTCGCGGTAAGCAACATGCGCAAAAAGCAAAATTACTTCATTTTTACTGGAGCCAGTTCTTTCATCAACCTGCGACAGTGCCGCAGTTAAATGAAAGAACTGGCTCAAGTGAAAACTGTACCACAATTTAACGAAGCAAACAGAAACAAAATATATGGACACTGTGCCTACTGTAAATACTTTGTAAGAAACAGGAAAATATTTCGCGATTTTAATACTCGCGGTTTCTAAGTGACCGCGAAATACCGCTAAAAATGAAACGCCGTGAAAATTATCCCGTATACGGTATATCATCTGTATATGTGTTGTCCATTTCAGAGAGGAGAGTAAAATATTTAGTTTTAGTTTTAGAATCACTTTGCAGAAGCTTGAGTTTGAAGTTCCAGGTAGGAATGGATTTACGAGTTTATCAGGCGTAAAGTATGGGCATCCCAACTGTAGTCTTCCAATCTTTTTAGGTTTTGATAACTTTTATATACTAGAGGAAAGAACCATAACAAACATTTAGGGATACACCTTTATGGTGCATTTTAGTGATGGTTTGGTTAAATTTTCCTCTCCAAATAACATGTGTAGTATTTTTACATTTTCAACGACTACCTTTGTAATGACTGTTGCGTGTTCTACCTAAATATGAAAAAGTTAAAGCACGTATCTATAAATTTTTGCATGAACATTGCTTTTACATCCCGCAAAGGTAATAAAAAAATCGGCTATCAATACTTATATATTTATATTATATCTGAAACCATCCTTGCGGCATTAGAACAGTACCAAGAGTACATGTTCCGATCAAACTTTGAACTCACGAAAATTACTTCATCTTTGAGACACCTTCTGGGTAACACACTGATCCTGTTCTTCAAACAGCATATCGAACTTTTCATTTATATCAACAGTGAAAGGAGCTGGTATGATTTGGGCCATATTTGGCCCCCATATTTATGAATTTTCATAACTGTATCTTTTAAATTTGTTAATAATATATGAGTGGTGAAACCTTGAATTATCTATTATTATTCAAATTTTCTACATTCTACATTCTTGCGATTTTATGTTTTTCGCGCGTCTGGTTGCACCCTATTCAACTGGGTTTTTTTTTTGGCATTTTCAACCATTCTTCGCCTGCATTTAGGCTATAAAATATGTCAGCCCAGTCAAGTGCACAGCCAATTTTTAGCACACTGATGCATTTTAATAATGGCAATTATATGTGAAAAATTTAGCTGTGCACTTGACTGAGTTGACACTTAATCTTATACTTTTTTTTCCAAAAGATCTTGCAGTTTCTTGGACATTTTACCAGTGATCTCAACATAAAAATACTCACATCTCCACTCATAGATTGAATATCCTATGTTGTGGGTATTCATTTTCTAAGTTAGAACAAAGGGAATCAGTTGGTAGTGTATACATTTATTTTGATCCGTTGAAATTTTTTGGTTAGCGTCTCTTTACTTGCTAAGTTGAGTGGGTGGGGCACCTGGACAGACTTTGAACAGTACTCATCTGTTTAGCAGTTTTGTACCACTTATTTGTGTACCACCAAAAACCTATTAATAAGTGCTCTCTGAAGCTGTAAAAACTTATTTCGTTAAAGAAAACTCTTCTAAACACAATTTTCTTGCCTTTTTATTTAAAATTACTGAAACAAAACAGGCATGTCTGAAATCATGTTATTCTGAGGATTCACAAAGAAGAAACATATTATTTCTGATGAACCTGCTTCCACTGATGATGAGCAACAGAAACCATGTAATTTTAGGTAAATTTGAAAGGGGTCAAAAACGGCTAAAATCATACCAGGTCCTTTGTCAAATCGAGGCCCGTAGGGGAATATCTTATTATTATCATTAATTCTTCAATCAAGAGAAACTCGGATTATCACAATCCTATTAATCAACTCAACAACATGTTCTCTGTTCATCACCATGACAGCAAAAGATACACTTTTTATTGTTTTCTACTAAAACAAATAGATAATATGTAGGTAACCCGTCTGATAATCAAAAAAAGCTAGAAGGTAGAAAGGGTGACCCGAATACAAGTCAACCTCAAATAGCTACACCAGGCATTACCGGCATGATGAAATTAATTGGGAATTCAATGCCAATTAGAAGCTATGTTATTAGGAACATTTGAAATGCACTTCTGGATCAATTACAAAATCCGACTTAAGAGAATTTCGTGTGGGAAGGTGTGTAAGTACAAGCCGACGGCGTCATGTGAAACGTCAAAACTGAACCATTTGAATAAAGCAAATACTTGAGTCAGTCTGCGCGTTGTAGAAATGATCAGGCTGAACACTTTTAAGTTTGCTCTGGATTGAATTTGGTTGATTATAATTTCACACAGCAGACTAGTCTGATCCGTTTCCTGATCGCACATTCAGTTAGATACCGTTTCACGCAACGCCAAACAAAACAGAATTCCGGCTTGCATGCAATATTTCAATTTTCTAAAATGGTTTTATACAAAAGAGTTTTGTTAATTTAACCGGAAACTACAGAAATATCAAGTTAAAAGAAAAGTGCTGTTGGTTAACTCTTATTACAATCATGGAAACAAACGCATGCAAACAAAAGAAATAAAAAGAACGACAGGCACGTAAATTGATGCTATATAGAGAGCTTTTGCGTTTCGAAGTATAAATTTCCTAGGTCATGTATACCGTAGAAACTGAAGTCAGACTGAACAAATAGTTCATTTGCTATGTGTCCCAGTTCGCCATACATGTCCAACAAAAAGCAAAACGAAAACAGAAATTTGATTTTTTAACGGACGGCTCGCTAACTAGAGAAAGAGTCATGCTTACAAAATTCATTTTACAATGTCATGTCGCTTTTCATGCTTAGGCCTGTTATGAATACGAAAAGCTATTTTCTCCCACGTTTTCAGGCAATGTAAATTATTAATTTAATATCTCCTTTGGGTTTGTTCATCAATCATCAGATGATTATATGTCGGGGGCAGGTACAAATTACCACGAAATAATATTTTAATTTTAATGATCTTCCAGACATCAACAGGCCCTTATGAGGGATTCTTACCCCATCAATATAGCAAACAGAAAATATGTAAATCTGGACTAAATACAGAAACGAAACAAGATTTATTGGTATTCGGGGTCTAACGGCTCTTTGAGACAGTATTTCAGTCTATATCGAGCCGTCTCCCAGAAAGAAAGAGAAAGAAAAGGGCAATGATAGGCGACAGAAAAATAGTTGGTCAAGGGTCTACTGTGCTTGCAGTAGGTAAGGGAATGTAGGTTGTTTGGAAATTAGTAAGACACCCCTGAAAGTAACCCAGCACCGTCGACCGACCCGACCACCCTAAGATGAAACAAAATGAGCACTCAACAGCACGAACAACACTGAAACACTGGAGCAAAAGAAAACGTATGTAGGAAAATACACATAAATTGACATAATTCAATCCCAAATTCTACCCAAGATACCATGTCGGAAAGACAACATAAAATTAGACACCACCAAAAACATCACTAGCGGCAGCCAAGTGAACGGTCAGTAATTCATTACTGACCGTTCCAAGGCGGTAGTTCTGTTGTGGTTCTTTGTTGCCTGTTTTTGGTGTCAGAGTTTCTGTGATGTTTTACCTTATGTATGTTATTATTATTTTTGGTTCGGTTTGGGTTGCTGAGTGGCCACCTTTTGGGAACAAGCTGCTCACTCGGTTGGCCATATGTTCTCTGTATCTTGATTATTTGTAATCTTAGTTGTTTCCAACTATGGTTTGAGGGCTGGATTTGGATTTTGATTGTTTCAGTTCCTGGTCTTTGCATACTTTTTACTTCTATGTATGCTGTCACCTGGCTAGTCTCAATATCATAAAGAATATTTCAATAACAGACAAAGGTACAAACAACACATACAACAATCAAGAAAAACCAAAACAGAAGCACCGCTTTGGGACGGCGAGCAATGAAATTACTGGTGGGCTTAACCGGTTTCAAACCGACGCCCTTGGTTCTCCTTTGTCCAGTTTGCGTGGAAGATTTCTAGCTCATATTAAGCGGATTATCTCGGAAACTTAGAAATGAAAATTAAGAAAACTAAGATAAAACAAGTCTGAGAACTCAAATTAGGAGCAGAAGAAACCCATCAGATGCACCACGGTATCCCTGAACCCCGATGACGCCGACAAAGCTTTATTGGCTGCCTAACTGATATAAATATATGTATTTCCCAAAACCCATAATTGTGAGCAGCTGTCTTTGGTAAGACAGAGCATAAAAATATATACTCAGAACAACTATGATGGGGTGAAATTATCCCAACCATTTTCATCGGGTATGACGCTCAAAATCCAAAATGCAACTGATATTTCTCCAAGCGACAGCCAACGCCTTGATGTGAATAAATAATTGAGCCGCGACACGAAAAAACCAACAAAGTGGTTGTGCGCCCAGCGTAGACACAGATCAGACTGGGCATCTGCCCAGTCTGATTGGAGTCTTCCCTTAGCGCTTAGAGGGTAGCTAAGGGTCTAAGCTACCTTCATGCGGACAAAGAAGACTTTGATCAGACTGGGCGGATGCCCAGGCTGATCCGAGTCTGCGCTGGGCACACAACCACATTGTTCGTTTTGTCGTGTCGCGGCTCAATAAGTTTGGAAATAATGTTTCTGTAACCAGAGAATACCACTTGTGGAGACTTCCTCTTCAAACAACCATTGATTTTTTTTCGGATAATTTAAATTTGTGTTTTATACAGCTTTATAGATTTAAGTGGTCAAAGTACCCAATCATAAGACCTAATTCGTAAGTGGTATAAACATGGACAATTCCGGAATATTTTAGATACACAGGTATGGACCCAAGAACAGTGTAGTAAGCATCACCTGCGTATTATAGTATACCCGCCATATCTATGTATACTGAAAGGATTTAAAAACTTCCACTTTTTATTGCTGGCTGCTGATCTGTTTACTCATGACAGTGTTGAATATTTCACGACAAAAAGCTTGAAACGTATTAAATTTAAAGATTACGCACTTTATTCGTACCATTTACTTAAATGACGTCAGTAAAAGAGCGTTACGTCAGTGAAATGAATAAGGCGATGACGGCGTTATCTTATGCAACACTCTTTTTGATCATTGCTTACTGTCTTAATATTGTGATGACCTCCACGTTGATTTGCAAGTATCATTGCGGATGATGCTTTCGCGCAAAGCCTATTACGGAGACGGCGTCGACGTAAGTTAACGTCATGACCTCTGTTTTTTTTTATCTCGGTTAGGTGCTTTTCTGGCGGTCTTTTGAGCTTCCTGTAAACCATGCACGTCGTCTTAGATTTTACATTGCCATAATTAACACATAAAATTGTCTCGCGGCGTCACTTTTTGAAATTGCATCATTTATCTGGCCCAAAACTCACTGCCTGTTTGCAATACTTAGGCGCGGTAGGCTAAATAAAGCCACAGATCTAGTTCAAACTTTTAAAATTCAATTTGATATTGGAAAAGAAATGTTTCATCAGAAAACTGTACACATGACGCTATTAATCCGTATGTAAACGTAACTAAAAACACGAGGAGCACCTGCTTATACCTGATCGATTCAGTCGAACGATTTCAAATTCGATATATTGATATAATCAGGTATAAGAGAATATATATGTTGTAAAACTTTGGTGGACGTAGCTGCATTCATTTTTGAGATATTCAAAATTAATGGATGGAAGTTTTTAAATCCCTTCAGTATATATGATGAATAAATCAGTGAAGATGAAAGTCCAGTACATGACAGCTTTACTAGGCTACGGCTGAGGCCATCAGATCGAAAATAAGTTTAGAAACGGCCACATTGTGGGATCAACGAGGTCATGGTATCTCCCACAAAACTTTATAACTGTTGACACAAGCTTCGATCTTTGATAAGCATATATCAGCAGTTTACGGTTGAGTAGCTTCCCTCTAGGAACAAAGTCCTGATATTTGAAACAGGCCATGTTCGATCTCCCAAATGTGTTCTCTGCTCTTGAAGGAACTATTTTAGATTTTAATTTAGCATAGCAGACTAACTCAAAGATTTAAACTCCGCATGCAAGTGCCGAAGAAAAATTGCTGATAAAGAAACGAAAAGCTAACTATGGTAAAATTGAAGTCGTTCCTCTTGTCATAAAGCCTAGTAACAAGCTTGCCGTTTCCAATATATAGATAACAATCTACGTATAAGGCAGATGATCTGGACTCTGTGGTATTCACTCGGATAGAAGAGGTCAATAAACTCCGAAATCTTTGAAATATTCAGAGACAGAACTTCATTCTGTAGGTAAAGTTTCTGTACAAGGTTTTTATGACCCGCTTTTAAAGAGCCCTTGTATAAACTCCGCCTAATACCGGTAAATAAACAAGTCGGCAAGTAATGGGGGGTGGGGTAGTTAGTGCTCATTGTTGAAAAATCTGTCCGCAACACTCCCGAATATATTGTCGATATGAAATTCCAGCATTTTAATGACATCAACTACAAAAAAAACAGCGCCAGTGGCATCCAGAGAGAGACCAAGGTAAAAGGGCAGAAGCTGTACCGTAGCAAGCTTCAAATACCTTGTTGCAGTTGTCTCGGATAATGGCTAAAAACTGGAGGTTCTTTCAAGGGTTGCAGAAGACACTTCAGCTCTTACAAAGCTGAAGCCAATATGGAGATATAACAACATTTCTCTTGGATCAAACGTGTAACGTATGCGCTCCCTTGTCATTTCCATATTTCTGTATGCCTGTGGCGTTTGAAACCAAACTTGTAACTTAACGTTGAAACTTCGTTAAACTCTGGATGTGCTCCGCAGTATTTGACAGTATTTTATTAACTTCTGAAATCTGAGTCTGAAGTGTCTATTATCAACTGTAATCTAAATGTTCCCACTGGCCACTGATATAAAGCAAACAAACCATTTCATGGAAAGCATGTAACACATTTTTGTCTGTTTTGATTAGGTTTTCTAAGAACGTATTCCCCTATGGCTAACAACTTAGACCTTTACTCATGAAAGAAATGTAAAAACTGAACAAACAATTACCCTATGTCAAATACAATAAATGTCCATATAAGGGATTGGAAGTACATTATATTGGATAGCGGTTTCGGAAATTGGCACATAACTGGCAAATAAGACCCACATCGAGTGCCAGATATGTCTTAAGAATTCCTTTATAATGTGTCGTGTGGTAGGAAACCTTGTCTTGAACTAGAGCGGCAGCCTATGTCATAGCAGTGCTATTGGTATCAAGCAGTTTGCGGCCATTTTGACGTAAATGAGAAAACGTTTTTGCATATTGAATGTGTGTTATATAATAACATAAACAAATATCTGTCCGATCGGTATCGATGGATATTTTGACTCATTTTTACTGCTATAATTTACAACCAAAACAAATAAGCTATATAATAGAACATGTCTCATGGACGTGTATCGATGCTGCTTACATCAAAGAATGCAATGAGATGTTTGTCAACTTTTGAAGATTCATTTCCTACATATCTGGATAACATATGCTTTTTGGCACCATATCGGATTGTTTATTGTGTCACAAACTATCTCTAAAGTTTAGCACAAACTAATTCTGCTCCTTCAAAGTGACGGCCAATTGAATGGTTCTAAAATCAGCTCTATGCCAAACCTGTGTCCATGTTTTGGAACGGAGACTTTGATTTATTTCTGAGAGATCTGAACTAGATGGTTGAAATGTTCGTTCTTTTTGGTTAAACGGCCCTTAGTCTATATCAAGCCGAGAGATCGAGTAGAATGATAGTACGAGAAAAACGTCCAAAAAGCTCAGTCCGCATTTACTGCAGAGTACGTCGTTGCCATACTTTGAACCAATACATGTAGGACACCCCATCGGCTGTAAAGGCTCAAAGATTATGTCGCTGTCTATAATCTATGTCCCCTATGTCGCAGTAGCATGGGCATTATTTACAGCCTTCCGAGACTCTTATTCTCTTGTTTTCGCTTCAATAATTCCCCCGACAAGTAGTTTAAATGATTCTTCCGCGACAAATTAAACTTTTATTTTTGTTTTACATTGTTAATTCATAGCGAATGTGGCTTTAAAACTGAATAAGGTAAATGGATATATTTATTTCAGTGAAGGCAACTGTGCCATTTCCTTTCCTACTGTAAGCAACAGTTAAAGGAAATAAGTCCATCATGGGAAAAAATTCTGTTCCACAAGTAAGAGTAGACCCCTTTTGAGTTGGGGATTCTATTACAAGAAAAGCAACACTGCTTCTCGAAAGTAGTCTCCGTGTAAACAATTAAGGAATGCATTTCATTTTTCTGGTGTTTATCGAAGTATAAACTACATTGGGTCGCGTGCAAATTAAGTTAACCCCGAAGGGGTTCATGTAAACTTTGCAAGCGACCCAATGTAGTTTATACTTCGATAAACACCATTATCGAAGTATAAACTACATTGGGTCGCCTGACAAGTAAGTGTACCCCGAAGGGGTTCATGTAAACTTTGCTAGCGACCCAATGTAGTTAATACTTCGATAAACACCAGAAAAATTAAGTTCATTGCCTATATTTACATTCTTTTCTGTCCATTAATTGTCTACAAATGTGCGTTAGGGTCTACAGTTGAAGCAGAAAAAAAAACAAAAAACATTTAAACGCAGTTTTTCTACTATCAGCGGAACAGCGTCAACGACGTCATAACGTCGCCTACGTCCAATCAGATTGGAGAGAACCCTGGTGGGTACATTCCACTAAATATTCATGAGGACTTGCCCCGCCTATTTCGGGGAGAGCATTAGGTCTACATTGTAAGAGAGATGACGTCATCTGTCAATCATGCATGTTAGATTTCTTGCAGTATAAAAAAAGACCAACAAATGATAGTTACAAAAAGGCATATTTAATTGAGAAATATTTTACCAGAAGGAGATGGGGTGGATTTTGGTAACTGATCCCCTAGGAAAAAAGTATGCTCTTTTTGGTGTACGAATCGATGGTTGCCATACTCAGCCTAGCTTAGCGGCTCACTGAGACGGGAAGGCAGTGGATGTTTTCATTTCGAATTGATAGGCTAGGATGACACTTTAAAGCAAGACTGGTTTGGAAAACTTTGTATGTACAGTTTTGTAATAAAATGACCAGATGTTAACATTGTCGTCTATGGAAAATTAATGGTGGAATGCAACCTAAAGCGCATTAAGTCAGATTGACCTTGGCCTTGTTTCTTACTTTCGGTTTCGCTTTAGATGCATATCTAGAGATATGTGTCCCTTTGACCATTAAAAGTACATTCTTCTGTGTGTTATCCATAGTGAGATTGTTGTTGTAATTGATGATTTGATGCTTTAGGCCTAGGATCCTCAGCAAAAATGAAAACAACATTTTTCTCCATGTAGAATCCAGTGGGGGGGGGTGCTACTATATTATTGTACTATAAGTTTTGATGGTAAATTATTTCACATTAGTCCAATTTCACATTACGCGGCTAGAGAAAAAGCATCTGGAACACCTGGAAACATTTAAAAGCCCATAAAAACATGATATATGCGATTCTGCGAAATACAGAAAGCGTCGCTTTTCCGAGACTTTTGCATGTAAATAAGTATTTTTTGAGGAAAAATATAATTTTAGCCAAACATTTACCTTAAATTCATATCAACCTTGTTTCTCTGCTTCTTTTGGTGTGCAGATTTGGACTATTAAACCAGTTTTACTGCATTTATGTCTTAAACAGCCTCAAAATACCACAATTTTAACCAAATTGAGGGGGTATATATAGAAAATTGCCAATAAATGCTTATGTATAACAGATTCAACCACATTTTCTTGTTTTTATTATAAAGAGAAGTATTAAGGCTCCTATGAAAAGATAAATGTTTCCATAGATATAAAAGAATAGCAACAAAATCATTATTAATTTTCATTAATCCTTAAAATCATCAGTTTCAGTCATTTCGCTACAGAAACCTCAGTCGACATAGTGAAACTGTCCTAAATGGTACATTTCTTTACGGATTCATTTGAAACTTGGAGATCACAATGAAAATGTATTAAACTAACATTCAAACTGTTCAGTTTATGCCATATTGCAAAAAGTTAGTTTGGTTTAGGGTACATTCCACTAAATATTCATGAGGACTTGCCCCGCCTATTTCGGGGAGAGCATTAGGTCTACATTGTAAGAGAGATGACGTCATCTGTCAATCATGCATGTTAGATTTCTTGCAGTATAAAAAAAGACCAACAAATGATAGTTACAAAAAGGCATATTTAATTGAGAAATATTTTACCAGAAGGAGATGGGGTGGATTTTGGTAACTGATCCCCTAGGAAAAAAGTATGCTCTTTTTTGGTGTACGAATCGATGGTTGCCATACTCAGCCTAGCTTAGCGGCTCACTGAGACGGGAAGGCAGTGGATGTTTTCATTTCGAATTGATAGGCTAGGATGACACTTTAAAGCAAGACTGGTTTGGAAAACTTTGTATGTACAGTTTTGTAATAAAATGACCAGATGTTAACATTGTCGTCTATGGAAAATTAATGGTGGAATGCAACCTGGTTTATTTTGACGTCACTTAACCAAAATGAAAATATTTTATACCTCTTACAAAGTATCAGCATCGTCATTGAGATATATGAGATATAGATGTAAAAGCATGAATATTTTCGAGTTGTGATAGTTTGCAACCCATTAATGCCTGGTGGACTTTTCGGGCTATTTCCAGTAGCGCAAAAGGCGTCTGATTTAATATCACTTAGATTGTTTTTCGTCTGAAATTTCTGTTTTTTATGAAGAAAAGTATATACCCTGATACGATGCCACTTTCAGACATGATTATAAGTAAAAGCCACCTTGCCAATTGTTCAGGTGAGCGATTCAGGGCCTCATGGCCCTCTTGTTTAGACTCTAGGGTCCGATAAACTATATAAAATTTCAATTGTCTAGCCGACCTAATGTACTGCAATTTGAATATTGTTAGATAAGTTCCGAATGAGAGACAGGGTTATCTAGTTATACATCTAGATAAGATTCGTTCATACATTTACTAATCCAAAATAATTATGTAAGTTTGATATAAATTCAGCTCAAGATTGACTGATGGTATTCTTTTTCTCCAGAGTTTAAGTGTCTATTTTCATCTTTGTTTCGTCATTATAGTGAAATTCTGTGCGAACATGTAACGTCATTGACAACGACCATGTCAACAATACGACTTCTTATTGAAATAATGTTCATTTTGAAGGCGATGAAATCCCATTTCTAAAGGGTCATATTATAAACAGAATCTTACACTTGTGGTCATTTTATATGAAATTTATGAAACTCGCCGAAGGCTGATTTCTTAAATGACCCCAAGTGTATATCTATGTATTTGTCATGTTTTGGATTACTGATGAGCTACAAGACCTCCTACTGGACCCAACCAAGTGTCACACGAATCACGATGCATGTTTTGGCGAGTGTTACAGCTCTGTGAATCGGTTTAAGTCCCACCCCTTCCAGTAATTCATGAATGACTGTTCTATCGTTCTTTGGCGGTGCAATGCTATTGTTTAGTTTGTCCGCTTCTTTGAAGTCTTCGGAGGCTAAATGTTCTCCAACATTCTGATATATATTTGGGTCAATAAAAAGATAGAAAATAGCTAATATAGATGTTGTGTGTCTAATGTTTCTGGTTGGTTAAGGCCACTGTACAAAAAAAGCAAAATACAGGCTTAAAGCAACACACATTTTCAGCTGATTGGTAACAAATCAGCCGCGACACGACACTGAACGCTAACATATTGGCATGAGCGCCCAGTGAAGACTCAGATCAGTCTGGGCACCCGCCCAGTCTGATCAGAGTCTTCGCTGTCAACAGTGGGCTAACTTAGACCCCTAACTACCCTTGAGGGCACAGAAAAGAATCTTATCAGACTTGGCGGCTGCCCAGGCTGATTTGAGTCTTCGCGTGGCGCACATGCCACTTTGTTGGCTTTGTCGTGTCACTGCTCAAATAATCATTGGTGAAGAACGGCATATAGGATTATAAGCGCGTATGTGGCTGATTCAGCGAAATAACAAGCTGATGGATGAAACACGAAAGATGGCCCTAATAAACGTTTTTTAATTGTTGCACTTTCATACTATGTTAATATAAAGTAGCATGCAAAATGTCATTTAACACCCACAACGTTGCTTAATGACTCCTTTGGGAGACCTGCTCGAAACGACATGGAAGATTATCTGTTAAAATGCTGATAGGGTATAATTTGCAATCAATTAAGAAAGAATAATGATTGAAACAATGACACAATTTATGAAAGTTTCTATTTACAATACAAGTCTTGTTATTTAGTTTAAAAAAAAGATGATTAAAAACTGCAGACCCAGTCTGATGAAGGTATTTATAGCTCTTATACAAATTTTAAGAACAGGTCTGATGCGGAACTGCAGAGTCCCCTTTTTGCTAAGGTTGACTGCCCATTTTAGCACAATTTTAACCTATTCTGCTACAGCTGACTGCTTATGCCTCATATAATACCTTATCATTGCAGCTTTAATATTGACAGAAGCCATCTCTGCAGCAGATGCCGTTGTAAATCTAAATTAAGTTGATTTTACCAGAAGCTTCACTGATTTGACTATCATCAATTTGGCACAAAGGTGCTGGCAGAATGGGAAATACTATTGCTGTCCCTGAACAGTCTGGTCGTGGTCTACAGTGTTTGCCCAGACATTCCTGTCCCAATATTTAGTGAGGTGGTGCAAGTTTTACAGATCATTTTGGAACTTTATTTGCTTGTAAGACCACATTCACACCTGTGTTTTTATATCACTTTGAGTAACAATCCAAGTATATGCATGTACATGGTAAACAGTAAAATGAATAAGATGAAGAGGGACAGATATTAGAATCCAATGATGTCTATGCAAAGAGATATATTATAAGTATCAGTTCTGCAAAGCCTATACTGCCATGGCAAAAGCCAGTCAACAAGTTCTTATAAATAGTTTGAAAACGGTTTCTCAAGACTTCAGTATTGCATATGTCCTTTATTCAAGGTCTTCTGAATAGCTGTTTTTGGGTCCAGTTTCCACAAATATCTAGTTTTAGTTAGGAAACCAGTTCAAATATTTCAACAGTAGAGTATTAGCATTGGAATCATGAAGTTCAGAATTTGGCCTTTTAAGGAGTCATAGGATGCATGGCTTCTAAGCATGTATTTATGCACAATTAGCCAGGTAAGAGATTTTGAACAGTGCATTGATTGCACATGCATAGTATGTTAAATCAGACAGGTGTGACATCCCTTATTCTGTGAATAAACCTTACCACCACCGAACTAGAAAGTGTAAACAGTTTTTAAAATTCGTAGAAGACCTATAGTCGACAAGTTTAATGAACAGATTAATAAAAACGAGTCTGAAATTCTCGTGTCTTTATATACAAAAACTTCATTAGAGCTGAATTTAATGTTCATTGCTTCCAAAGAATCCATTTTTCTGAATTATTATAATTATCAGTTTGTAATCATTTTGTTTGTGGTAAAAGTTAAATCCCTAAATGATATTTCTAAGGACATCAAATAATACCCGACAGGACAACCAACCACGTCTTTTACATTATTTAATTAACCCTTTAGTGCCTGGCGGAGTTTTGTACCTCACATTTTGGATATCCTCATTGCCGAAAGAAGATTTTTTTCATTTGATTATAAGTATATATTTCTTCTTTTTTTTCGAATATATTTGAGCCGCACCACGACAAAACCAACAAAGTGGTTGTGCGCACAGCGCAGACTCAGATCAGCCTGGGCATCCGCCCAGTCTGATCAGAGTCTTCGCTATCCGCATAGAGGAAGCTCAGCCCATTAGCTACCCTTTAAGCCGCTAGCGAAGAGTCTAATCAGATTTGTTGGATGCCCAGGCTGATCTGAGTCTGCGCTGGGCGCACAACCAATTTGTTGGTTTTCTCGTGTCGCGGCTCATTTGTATTTAATCCAAACAGTGTCAGCCTGGATGAGATATTTCCACAGGTTCCCTTCATGGGACGCAAGGCATTAACGGGTTAAGACGCTGGTTCAAAGTATAATTCGTACTTTATGGTAAGTATACAGGGTATAACTATATATAGGGCATGACTCATTCAAGGTGTGGCTATCGGATAATAAAAATAAGTTAGAATATATGATAAAATATATTTTAACTTACCCATGTTAGGCACAATTCAATAAGCAGAATGGGATGAAATGTGGAAATGAAACATGCTAAGCCTACCAAAGAGGAACCATATACATGTAGAAAAAACGCGTTTACGCAGTTGAAACACGCTCTCTGACAGCATGGTCCATATGAAAGTATTTGCGCTCAATTTATTTTCTGCCCAAAGCTCAAAGGTTTTGCATCTACACAAGGGACCATTATGTGGCGGAACGAATGAACCAAGCGGGCACATGGCGTTGAAATGACGGCGAATCGACGTCGATGCGACATGTACGACGTCATTAAGACATCATGCGCCTGCTGGGAAGAGACGTGAGAGATTATATAGAACACGATTACCGCATGTGATTAAGAAGGTAAACCTCAAACTAAATTAATCTCGAAACACTCAGAAGTTAGGTATGTTGCTAAACGTCTAACATGGCTTCAGCTTGCTGGGAGCAATGGTCAGCAGGGTATGGCTATTGCAATAGTCAATTTATCTTAATATTTTGAAGATTGTTTTATAACTATTCGTATAAACTAAAGCCGGACTAATTTGGAAATAAAATAATGACTCGGTATAGGCAGGACACTTGCTCCGTATATAATGATAAACAGAATTACTATTTGTCTCACTCTGTCACGGACTTTAAAAATCCACAATGGGATAGAACAGTTCCAAGCATTTTTCAGATGGTACATTCATCAGTATTTTGGCCATAAATCAGTTGGGACAATTTGGATGAATCAACGAACTTTAAGCACCAATGCTTCTTTGTCGGTTATTGATAAACTATCATGATGCAATTATGTTATAGCGAGATGTTATATCTATGCAAATGAAATCTAGTTAAAACGATTATCATGTATTTTTATTGGCGAATGTATCCAAAAGTCTGACTCTTCCTAACAGATATCCGCCAGAAACGAAATCTAGACTTCAGACTATATTTATCTGATATAGATTAGTAATGGCAAACATTATTGCATTAGTTTATCTCATAATATTCTAACTAATGTCATTTTTTCTTTGACAACTAATTTTAAAGCTTCCGTATCGGTAAGACAATTGGCTCTGTATCGCTCTCAAGAGTAGGCGCTTCTGTCTACTAGCCAAGCGTTATCAAGTAGATTATAGTTCGGGTCAGACTGTTTTGTTAGGATATCATCAACCCAGTTAGTCAGTGTTTCAGTAATGATTCTGGTTCTCAGGCATTGGGGTCACTACTTAAATACTGGTTTAAATACTTCATTCATTTTGATATATATCTGGTAAAATTTCTGAATTATTCTAAAACTAAGACTGACTTGTCATAGCGACATGAATCTTAGCGGAGTTTGGCTTCCATTCTTTTGAGTTGTTTTGGCTTTTTTTCGGGTTCTTGCTGGATCGGACATCTCTTTCCTGATGCCCTTGTCTGTCGCCTTTCTCGAGACACAATGGTTGAGGTGGCTCGGTGGGGGACGCCTGCGCCCGCGGATTAATACGTAGGCGTCTCTTACCTGATGTCTGCAGCTAATGTGTCCCACGGAATGCGACAGTAAGTGTGGCTCGGAGAGGGATGCTCGTTGCCTGCCGAGACCTGCCATCATATCTTTTCTATCAAACTTTTGGGGATTAGCGACACTGAAGAAGTTAAATACAGAAACGCGCGTCTGTCGCACTAAATTAGGTATGAATACGTTTATATTATACATGTATATGCTTAATTTTATTCATTTCTTTATAATTGAATTGATTGTCTTAATTTCTTTCTTTTTATTTTTATTATCATAATTATTATTATTATTGTTTCATTTATTAATTTGGTGAAATACAGCCAGATGACCTGTTTAAAATCGACTTAAAGTTTTGATGTATTAAGACATAAAAAGTAGTCTAATTATAATTCAGAAATAATTATACAGAACTGAGCCGCGACGTGACAAAACCAACAAATTGGTTATGCGCCCAGCGCAGACTCAGATCAGCCTGGGCATCCACCCAGTCTGATCAGAGTCTTCGCTGTCCGCATGGAGGAAGCTTAGACCATTAGCTAGCCTTTAAGCGCTTAGCGACGAGTCTGATCGGACTGGGCAGATGCCCAGGCTGGTCTGATTCTGCGCAGAGCGCACAACCACATTGTTGGTTTTCTCGTGTCGCGGCTCACGTGTTTTCACCGCTTTTTCTCCGATTGTTTAGCAATGCAAATAAATGTTAAATACAGCATAACATAACATAACATAACATAATTTTATTAGACTTAAGCATGTACAGCTTATCGTCATTTAACATATATACAATGCATGAAACAATGTTACATACAAAATAGCAATACAGCAGTAGCATATATATCAAGCAGAAACGTTGGTGTCTTATGCTTCGTTTTACCGGCTATTTGTAAGTTTATCTATTATATCTACAATCTACATCTTTCTTCTTTGTATTTGGTAGTTTTTAAGCTTGTGACCGTGGCTTTTTCTGGTTTAAACAACATTCTGGCATATAAAATTGGATCGTTTTGCTTCCAATTTACGGACTTAATTTGCTTTCAGTTGCCGAGATATCGAGGTATGGCCCATGTTCCCTCTTTTGAATATGTTCGTTGCTCTTAAAGGGACACTGTAAGATTTTAATTTGATTTCACTGAAGCTTGTGTTGTGCCGTGTGGCGGCCGTAAAGCTACTCCCCGTACAATATTTATAATACAGATTATGTTTCACTTTTGTCCTTTGAGACCAGAGAAATATATTCCTAGAAATTAGAAATATTGATTTGTTTAGACTCTTACTCTAGATTAACGCTTTTTAATCGTTTGGACCCTTTTTATACTAATAAGTTTTTGAATCGACTGCCTTTTTTAAAATTAATAAATTACAGCATACTTTTCTCTGGCTTTCGCCACAAGATCTTGTCGGGGTGGGGGGGGGACTTATGAGGCTTGGGTAGCCGAACCTTCGAATTGTGGCCCATGTTCCTTCTTTTGAATATGTTCTCTGCTCTTGAAGGAACTCTTGAAGGTTTTAATTTCATTTTCACTGACTGGTTCCTCGGATAGACAGACATGGCGCTTATATTATAATAGGTAGGTGGTGAAGCTCACTACTCGTGAGCACCTGATCACACCTCTGTTTTGGGCTATTCAAATATTTCGGATGTGTCGATGCTCCTATGATTAATGAGTTCGAGCGCATGATTTTGGTTCTCAGATCGCTTCCACTTCCAACGCTCAGTCCTTAACCACCTTAACAAATAACTTAATTTTGATTTATTTGATATTGATTGGAACTGTCAGTCAAACTGGACAAGACTGTTTTTCGTATAGACCTTCGAATATTCTTTGTCAAAAGAAAATTGCACGTAAATTGGACTGTTATGAGATACACTCACATGATTACGTATGTCATTGTTTATATATCAGTTATAAATTGCTTCTCAGAGCTTACAGTAAACCCGATATGTTTCTATTAACCAAAATTTGGTCTTAGATGGAAAAGACAGGGCCTCACTGTTAATATTCGGTCTTAGTCTGTCATATTATTTCTACCATAAAATTCATATTATTGGGACATATATGTCCAAGCAAACAGAGCAGACCCAAATCAGACATTTTGCAGGAGCAGCCTGATCAAGGTCTACACTGTTGTCATTTCATCTGTATCTTTTTTATGCATTGTTGCACATAAAATCCAACAATTCCATTTTTAGGACAGTTACAGTAATAATATCAGTTTCCCTATTTTAGATTTTTATAGTAATTGTATGACAAAGTGTAGTTTCAAAATACACACGAGGTCAAAAGCTATGCCCCGTTCGCGCTACGATCAGCGTTACACTGTTTTGTTTTTATCATGCATATGCTGCAAAATTCACCTGATAACAGGGGTATGATAACATGAGGTGATATCATGTCAATGCAGAACTGCGCTTGCGCGAATGTTATCAGGCGATGCCTACAGAAGCGATCTCAGTAGACGATTGGCTACATACTGACGTTGGCCGTGATAACAACGTTCGATTGGTCAAATGACGTCACCGACTTACGTCATAACGCATTCGCGACGTCAAAAAGTGCAAACAAGACTGCATTTACTTTTCGTTTGTTTGACGCTCTATTGTAATGATGCATGATAAATAGAAAACCATGTAAGTGCCTTTTGATATCAAGTTTATCAGGCTCGACCAGAAACACGTCGGACTGGCTCGGCAAGCCTCACCATTCCTACGCTGTTTCTGGTCTCGCCTGATAAACTTGATATCAAAAGACACTAACATGGTATTCTCTATAACCCATAAAATCTAAAATTGGCATAATCGGATTTGGTTATAAACATCATGTGGAAGTTATGCAAAACATACTTTTGGCACATAGAAAATGTTACAAGTTTCTCTTTGTAATGTATATATCGATTTTGACGGATGCAAAAAAAATACATCGGAATAGGTTTTTAAAGAAATGATGTTGATGGGGGTTGTCGGGTCGTGCGATGGTGCTGTGTGTAACTTCCAGTGCCGGGACGTGCTACTGATTTTAAAAAACGTTGTAGGACAAGGGCCTACTGTGCTTGCAGTAGGTGCGGGTAAGGGTTGTTTGGACATTTTTTCTCTCGTCTGTCATTTCTCCTCTTTCTCCTTCTCTGGGAGACGGCCCGATATAGACTGAAATACTGTCTCAAAGGGCCGTTAAACCCAAAACAATCAATCAAGTAATCAAATATAAAGAATTGACTATTTTGAGCAATGGACATATTCGTCAAGTTTCGGCTTATTATGTGAGCCTTAGTGTAGCCAATAAATTTTGACGACTAAACCCTCATCAGTGACCCTAAGTACCGACCTTATAAAACGACTTAAGTGGTTGCTATGCTGTTGCTAAGGCTAAATTTCTATGAAGGAGATTCCCCATAATTATGAAATTTGCTGAAAAAGACTGTTCCTCCAGAGCAAATTTCATTAAGCCTTAGTAACAGCATAGCAACGACTTAAGTGTTTTTATAAATACGACCCCAGAATATAAAAATTATAATGAATATACCCAGAAAATGCCACAATCCCAACGCAAAGCCAAAGGCACCGAAAGAAAATGCAGAAGAAACACAAACAGCAAAACGGAAACAGTACATTAATGACTGTATTAATAGCAAAATAGATGAAGGAATGCATTTAACATATACTCCTCGCCAAAAGTTTAACAAAGTTTTAAGATAAATGTACAAAAATCATTAGAAATCATAATACTTTAGTTCCGATTTTCAGCATTAAGATAAATGCATTCTTCCATCAACATCAATGCTTAAACATTGCAAAAACACCAAATTTAAATTAATTTGCGCAACCACTGCAAAAAGAGAGCACAGAAATGAATGCCCCCGAAATACACGTTTTCGAGAGAAAATAATGCTTCGTTTTAATGGTAGTTTCGTTTTGCCAAAAACATTTAGCAATAATAAACGTTAGATTGGTGTAAAGGAAAAGTCTCTCACAGCGCATTACAAGAACAGTTTTTTTTCCCAAAATGTGGTTTTGGAAATGTACGTCCGCGCTCGCCCTGTACAGTTGCTACTCAAATTCAAATCCAACTTGCTAATTCCACGATCATGGTGTCCAAATCCACATTTTGGGAGGAATGGCGGCTATACAGAAAGACGCTCCGCAGCAGGTTGAGAAAATTAACACCAACATAAATAATGAGTCGCCAGACTAATGACATTGAAAATGTCCCAAGGGAACAACAACTATATTGGAACAAGAATTAGAAGATGGTTTAATCTCGCAGTTACAATTTCCATCTTGTCTTCATATTTAATCCTTGGAGTATAATTGACAGATGTGATTGCCGACAGTCTCATTAGATGTGAAGACAATTCCAATTTACAACAGCGTTAGGAGAGATACATCGTTATAACGAGTTATGCGTACTACAGACCATATAACTCGATGGTAAATCGAATGAATATGAGCCGCGACACGAGAAAACCAACAATGTGGTCGTCCGCCCAGCGCAGACTCAGATCAGCCTGGGCATCCGCCAAGTTTGATCAGACTCTTCATTAAGTGCTCGAAGGGTAGCTAATGGTCTAAGCTACCTGCATGCGGACAGGGAAGGCTCTGATCAGACTGGGCGGATGCCCAGGCTGATCTGAGTCTGCGCTGGGCGCACAACCACATTGTTGGTTATGTCGTGTCGCGGCTCATATATTCAGTTATCTTATGACGTCTCTGTTATTCAGCGGTTAACGTCGTGTCAAAAAATCATATGACCACACGTGTAATAGCATTTGGCGTGTACATGTAACTTCATTGACAACGTCCGTGTCAACAATGCGTTTTCTTATTGAAATGCTGTTCAGTTTGAAGGCGTTAAGAACCCATTTTAAAGGACCATATGATAAACAGAATCTTACACTCGTCGTCATTTCATATGAAATTTATAAAACTCGCCAAAGGCTCGTTTCATAAATTTGATATAAAATGACCACTCGTATAAAATCTTCAGACACCACAAATATAGTGGTTTTTTTTCAAAGAGATTACATAATAGCTGTTCTGACACAATAGAAACGTACCTCATTGATTCAATGATAAGACAGGGGATTTTCCTTTCCAACACGGGCTCAAAGATCTAGACCCGTCTCAGAAGACGGGTCTAGATCTTTGAGTTTTTTTTGGAAGAGAAAAAAATCATTTTATAGCTGAATTGCACAAGGCTGAATTACTCGTACTACAGAGCATAAAACTCGATGGTAAGTCTAGTGTAAATATTCAGTAAACAACAACGAAAACTAGCATATAAACATTGCTTTGCATTGGTGTGCGCAACCACAATGTGTTTTTTAAAGAAATTTACAAGATTGATATTACGACACCAAAGAAACGTAATATATCAAAATATATCAAGCCCGGGTGTGTAAACAAATACATAAATGAAGATTCCCAGGATAAATACAACCCACCCGAAACACCGAAAAAAGAAGAAGAAACGCAATGAAATGGAGAAAAACAACAATCAGTTGATAAGCGGTACAACACAAAGAAAGTGTACAAAAAGACAACACACATCAAACGTCGACAAAATAGTAAAACATTTAAAACATCAAATAGTTTTTTACAAAATTTCTGTTTTGAGCCACAAGACAAATGAACCGCGACGTGACAAAACCAACAATGTGGTCGTGCGTCCAGCGCAGACTCAGATCAGCCTGGGCATCCGCCCAGTCTGGTCAGAGTCTTCGCTGTCCGCATAGAGGTAGCTTAGACCCTTAGCTACCCTTTAAGCGCTAAGTAAAGAGTCTGACCAGACTAAGCGGATGCCCAGGCTGATCTGAGTCTATGCAGGGCGCACAACCACATTGTTGGTTTTCTCGTGTCGCAGCTCAAATCAAGAAGTTAAGTGGGCAGCTATAGATGTAACAACATTAATAGAAATCCAACAACTGTGATTCGCATCAAAATGGCAAGTGCCGGTATCCCAAGTTACTGCCCACAGGGGGGCACACAACGTTCTAGGCCTGCAACTCGACAGTAGGTGTTCAGAGACTCGGTAAAAACCTGAAGTGGATCTCACGGCTCCGGGGTTAACAACGTTAAATCTACACTGAATAAACGTTGATTCAACGCCATGGCGTTCAATCAACGTTGATGCAACGTCGAGTGCCTCCTGGGTGGGGGGTCTTTAACTTAGTTTATCTTCAGAACACATTTATCCGTGAATACCAATGAAATAACTAAGAAAACGAAACGAGAGGAAAGTGGACAGTTGTGGAAGGTCAAGTAGCCACGATATCATCTCAAACTAAAGACAGAAAAGCAAAACGGGTAGCTATATAAATGTGTCTATAATGATAAACATGTAGTTACATTCAACAGACACCACATCAGAAGTGCCCTTGGAACGGCCAGTAGTGTAAACTTACAAGGGTCTACGCTAGTCTTATGTGTGCAACCTTGTAGTCCTTTCTGATGGCGCTCCAAACCAAGTATGTATTCGGTCTGTGTAGAGGTCTCCTGACTTGATTTGTGAGACATAACAAACCCTCAGGAAACTATGATGGACCTTGTGCATCCAAACTCAGAGGAAAATGAAATAACTGGTTGGACTAGCCGAACTCTAAACCTAAAACTAACTTTATCAGATGGCAAACAGCAGTTTACCTCATCATAACCCAGTCAGTATCATTCTTTTCTTTGACAGCTAATTCAAAGTCTTCTATATCAGTCAGACGATTGGCATTTTGTATCATTCTCCAGAGTGCAAAAAAGCTCAGATATAAAGCCATCAAGTAGATTAAAATTAATTCAGACTGGATCTTGTTTATATTTATCTGCAGTAGATTGCCGTACAGGGACCATGACAACAGACATGCAATAGGTCATCCAGGACAGAACTATCACCAGTGTTGAAATAGAGGATCTTACACGAGTGGTCATTTCATATGAAATTTATGAAACGAGCCTTCGGCGATTAGTTTAATGAAACGAGACATAAATTTCATATGAAATGACCACGAGTGTAAGATTCTGTTTATCATATGACACTTTAAAATGGGATTTTAACGCCTTCAAACTGAACATTATTTCAACAAGAAAACACATTGTTGACATGGACGTTGTCAATGACGTTACAATTACGCGCCAAGCTATAATTACACGTGTGATCATACGATTTTTATGAAACGACGTTATCCACTGAATAAAAGCGACGTCATATTAAAGACTTTTATGACAATGAACTAAATTCGAAGGACAGAGTCTGCTAAGGCACACCTTTTATACTCTTGCAGGCCGCAGTTATTTGTATATACTTATTATATGAAATTATTCCAAAATTATTTCTCAATTGTTTTATTTGATTTTATAAATTGTTAGAGTGCAACGGGCTATATTAATCCCAGACCGGATCTTATTTATTATATCCGTTGTAGATTATGGCTCAGGAACCATGACGACAGCCAACTAAGAGGTCAGGACAGAACATCTGTCAGTGTTATAGGGATTTACAGTGTAAATTTTACAAGCATGACAGATGTGTTGATGTGGAAGTTTACTAGGTGTAAATTTATGCATCTGTATGGTTTTTCCTCAATTTTACAAAGTTTAGTGTTTCACGAGTTTCGTGTCTTCCTTTTAGCTACCCTGGACAATTAAATTCTTAGGAAAAAGATTCAACTCTTAAGGGAAAGAACTTTCTGCTAAAAGATCTTTTATGCAACTACCCAGCAGGCACATGATGTCAAAACGACGTCATACTGACGTAGATGCGACGTCATTACGTTGCATCAATGTTGGTACGACATCATTTCAACGTCATGTACCTGTTGGGTAACAATTGGCCTTCATTCCGAAGGCAGGCAAAAATGAAAATGCAGAGTCGCTGTCCTTGAAAGAATATTACCATAGAAGCGGCTTCCTAGTTTAATGTTTCGTAAAATGCAGAATGAAGATACACTACTGCTTTGCAGTCAAAATCACTTGTAAAATCCAAGTTCCATGATTCTTTGTTAGTTGTTTGTTTGCGGGATAGAAAATGCGTTCTTCGATATTTCTTGATTATAGAACGACTTTTCTGATTAGATTCAGTGATCGATGTTTTGACATTTTCTCTGGTTTCTCAGAGAAACCAACCTGATGATCCCAAGCGAAACATATTCGGATCAAAAAGACAACAAAGGGGCCATGACCTCAATTTTATGCTTAGATCAATCTTGATGGTCAAATTAATTGAGAAAACAGATAGGAAGGGGCGAGACAAAGAGCGTAGTTTAGAAAACAAATTTAGAATGCACTGAAATTAAAAAAAGTCAATCATCAAATCACATAGAAAAATGCGTTCGCTCGTTTTGAAATACTTCAAACTACACACCAGGGCCCAGTTGTTCAAAGCTAGCCACGGAGTTAGCATTTTCAAACGCGCTGTACGCAAAAACATTGCATTTTTTTTTCAAAAAAAAAAGAAAAGAAAAATAGCAGTGTTTTTGCGTACGCACTGTACGCAAAAACACTGCTTTTCTGTACAGTGCGTTTCAAAAAAATATGAGGAGCTTGTACAGAGCATATATTTTATGGGTACTAGAGGACTTAATGAATCCTTGTCTAACGACTTCGTTAAGCTAACGATGCTTTAAACAACTGGAGCCAGGGGTCATAGTTGTAAAACAACTTAAGTTGTTGCTGTGTTGTTGCTAAGGCTAAATTTCTTTGAAGGTGATTCCCTACAAATATGAAATTTGCTCTGGAGGAACAGTCTGAAAAAGACTGTTCCTCCGAAGCAAATTTCATAGTTGTAGGGAATCTCCTTCATAGAAACTGAGCCTTAGCAACAGCATAGCAACGACTTAAGTGGTTATAAATACGATCCCAGGTCATAAATAACACACCGATTTGATCGACACAAGCCGATAAAGCCTATGTTTCGGTGCTTTTGTCGCTGAATATGCAGAGGAGAAACTTTAATAACGTCTGTTTGTTTTGAGACCAATTGGATTTATGACTTCATAACCAATTAAACAATTAGAAATTGTTCACAGAATACAGATAGGAAAAAAAATAAAACGAGCCTGTCAAATATGATTGAAATATGTTATATTAGCTATAACTTTAAATCCATTGGGGAGAGTTGTAGTGCAAAAATTCTGCTGAATGATAATTGCTACTAATTAAATTTGAACAGTAAAATTCTGTTTTCAGTATGTCGGTGATAGGCTCTCAAGCTTTTATTTCCGACAACTAAACCGGTTAGTCACACCAATACACTATGTAGCAACCATCATTTACTAGTCTATAGTCAGAACCGCTCTTCATTGGTCCACCACTAAAAGATGGGAGATCCGCAGAAGACCGAGTTCCACCACAGCCCAGTACATCAACACTTTTAATGCAATTGAAAATGTTCTGTGATATATTGCCAGAAATTCGACACTATTATGAAAAGGCCCTTCTCGTCGGTTTTATGGTCGCTGCGTTTTAAAGCTCACTTGCGTCCATGTGACACTTTCGAGTACAGTTATTGATTCCCCAAATGTGTCTCCTCCGGATACGGAATTAAGCTCGACCTTTCAGTGCCGTGGCGTTCTACTACTTTGAATAACAGTAGGGCAAGGGCGTACTGTGGTTGCAGTAGGTGCCGGTGGGGGATGTTTGGATATTTTTTCTCTTGCTTTCATACCTCTGTTCTTTCTCCCTCGTTTTTGGGAGACGTCTTGGTCTCAAAGAGCAGTTTAACCTAAAACAACCATCCAACCCAGATGGCAGACTTGGTTTAGTCTGATGATGAGGCACCATCTACGGAGTAGCACGGACTATCCGTATACAGTAAAGCATAACACAAGATGCTGTATGCACAAAATTATTGCCAGATACATAGAGGATCTTACACGAGTGTTCATTTTATATGAAATTCATTAAACGAGCCTTTGGCGAGTTTCATAAATTTCATATGAAATGGCCACGAGTGTAAGATTCTGTTTATCATATGACCCTTTAACATGGGATTTTAACATCCTCAAATTGATCATTATTTCAATAAGAAAACGTATTGTTGACATGGACGTTGTCAATGACGTGATGTGTACGCGCCAAAGTGTTATTTCACATGTGGTCATTCCATTTTTATGACACGACGTTATCCGCTGAATAACAGCGACGTCATTTGATAAATTTGTTTTGGGAGTTATTTTTTGTTTTGTTTTTTACACCGTAGAGCATTTTTTTTGTTACACAGTAGGGCAAGTTGCTTTCATCATTACAGTTGACAACATTGCACTTCGTGGTCTCTGTACTAAACATAGTTCAGCTTTGCTACGATGGTTATTACCTCTGTCAATCATTGTTTATTTCATCATTATTCTGCTTCTCGGACCCCATAAAACAGGATAATGAACATAGAAAAGCTTATCTAGACAAAATTACGGCATTGACGTTCATATCTTTATGCTCTGTGCTTAACACTTTCGAGTGAGACCGAGATAATAAAATGACAAATTCATTTAGTATACATATGCAAAAAGTAAATAGAAACATGATAAAGAACTGCTGCATCCTACCACAACACCAATGAAAAAAAGGAACCGAAACTGTGTGTGAGGACGCTGTGTGTAAACAACACGTGCGGAGCTTTTTCTCAGATCGGAAGCCATCAAGCTTGCCTGAGTAAAACGAACAAAAATGTCGAGCCAACAAAACGGACCAACAGCAGAACCATTTTCATGAACCAAATCGTACAGACGTTAATGAAAACAAATGTACCGTGTCGCAAGGCGTGTATTACATGGCAAGTGTATGGATTTTTTCACAACAGGTCCATCATAAAATGTTGCTGATTAGTTTCACCGATCATATTACATGTGGAGGGTTATGAATACAGGATCTTACCTGGCATTTCATAAGAAATTTATGAAACAAGCCATTAGCTTGTTTCATAAATTGCATATAAAATGACCACGAGTATAAGAATTTGGATATCATTTAACTTTATCAATAATATTTTAAAGAATACATGACATTGTAACGGACGGCATCATGACGTTACGGGTCAGTAATTAAATGTTATGAACCATGTGAGTGTACGTTTCTTAATGGCATGGCGTCAGCGACCCCAAACAAATATGATGAAAACAAAAAGAAAAAAAAAAGAAAAAAAGCACAACGAAATCTGATCAAAACCTGCATTTTGGCGCGTTTGCCAATGTCCTTTTTATGGGATTTTATTGGGCATAAATGAGTTTAAACAAAAAGAGGTTTATTGATCAATAGCCTAATAATGATACATGTACTGCTTTCAAACAAATGCATTTCTGACGATCTGAATAAAAAACCTAGAACAAGGAGTCAGTGTCTTTCAAATCCATATAAGTACATGTATTCTCCAAAACGAGGCTAGTGCACGCTGACGTCATCAAATTGCACCGTAAAGCGCGCAGCACTCCAACAACTTCCGATGCGTAAAAGTAAAACACAGCATGTTGTGATACCAAAAACTGTTGAATAAGCTGAGCCCAATAGTTCAGACTTTTTAAACTTCCAAGACATAATAAACAATCATTCCTACATTACATGTATCTTGATCTGGGGCTGTATTCATAAAACGACTTAAGTCGTTGCTATGCTGTTGCTAAGGCTAAATTTCTGTGAAGGAGATTCCCTACAACTATGAAATTTGCTCTGGAGGAACAGTCTCTTTTAGACTGTTCCTCCAGAGCAAATTTCATAGTTGTAGGGAATCTCCTTCATACAGTTTTAGCCCTATCAAGAGCATAGCAACCACTTAAGTGGCTTTATGAATACGGTCCCTGGTGCTCAGCATCATGTCTTAGTCTTCGGATCAGCTTGAGTGATTCTGAGATACAGGAACATGCTCTTGACGTGATACAGGGCACCAGATCAAGCTACTATGGTACATGTAACAATGTTTATGTAATCGCTTCCGTTCTAATCCCATAGCTTGTACTGATATCTTAGGATCGGCTGTGGCGTAGTGGACAACACTCCAGACTACCAATCCAGGGGTCGCAAGTTCGATCCCCCGCTTCTCCGGTCTTTCGGATGAGACTTTAAACCGATGTCCCGTCTCCATATGACCTCGTTGTTGGTGGGACGTTAAACCCGAGTTCACTCACTCACTCACTGTACTGATATCTTACTTGTTTATGTTTGTATATATGTATGATAACTGAATAAGCTAAATAAATATGTTTAAACCAAAGTTTATGTAATAACTATACATTCTATATAATAGGCGAGTATAGTCGTGAGACTCGTCATAATTGGTATTTTTTCATTCATTCGACTTAATGACGTTTGAAATTCTCAGTGATTGAAGTAAGATTGTTTATTCAACACTTCTGAATAAACGAAACCTACTTTTTCATGTATAAACACTTTAAACCAACACTGAAAACAATCGTTCTGGGTAATTTATTGATTAGAGACTTAATTTTTCTTTTGCGTTGAATTACTTGGCAGCAAAATGCACGCTTTATGTTATTAATATTTTTTTGTAATTAGTTGTCGCACTTGCTTTAAAATATTGACAGTTTTAACATCATTCTGTCGGATTTATGATATTAACCATTTCCAACTGTTTAATTAGTTACAGTAATATGAAGTCGTGTTGCTAGTCAGCATTTCAAAATCAACGCATTTCACCGACAATTCCAATTCTTTGAAATAAGGAAAATGTATTCAGCCCAGTGTTTTAATTTTTTTCTGCATGAGGTTCGATAATAATAAGAAATACCATACTATGGTTTTGCAGCTTCGAACATAACGAGAAGGAGCTATAGTAATATCATGACATGAACGCTGTCAGATATTTTGCGAATTCCCTACTACAAGAACACACCCTCAATTGCTAATATCAGTTGTTTGTTGTTTTATGACCCTGTTAAATCATGACCTTTGTAAGATGGGATATTTTCCCTGGATTGTTGCATATTATGAGAATGGCATCCCATAAACATGAATATTTGTCTTTTTATATCATAACATTTATTTATTTTTCTTTGCAAACGTTTATTGCTGGATTTAAGGCTTATCTGAAGACGGCATTTATTATGTAGATAACGTCATATACGAAGGTTGTTATTTAAGTTCGCAGACATTCTGTATACCAGACCAGATGTCTTTAACAGAGAAATGAAAGTTATATCATCTGAAAAGTATTCTTTTTCCTATCTTATGATCTACAAAGCATAATTCCACATTAAATGATTTCAACACAACAACACATAAACCAAGGCTACCCTCTTTCACCCGGGGCACGATACGGCAAATTCGACGTCAAAAAAGACAATAAGGGCCGATTGCACAGTGCTGGTTTAAAGTTAACCCCAAGGTTAGCCATACATTTTGTATGGACTAAACTCGAGGTTAGCTTAAACTTGCTTTGAGCAATCGGCCCTATATGTCACAAGCAACACACCTTGCTAGGTACCCAACGACGCGCACTACTGTCATTTCTCTGTTAAAGACATCTGATCTGTTTTAAGAAAGTCTACGAACTTAAATTAACAACCCTCGTATAAGTACTGCAAATTCATGGTATCGAAACAATAGTTGGATACTGACAGTAATATATATATAATATATAAATTCAAAAACTATTTTGTTGCTTGTAGGCTTATTTTGTTGATTATAACTATTTCGTTGATTTCCCTTTGATGTTGGGGATAGGGTTTGGAATCTGATCCAGTCAGTTCCTGAAGTGTAGTTACTCTTTAAATTTACTTCATTATTTGTCGACCTGTGTACACTGAACTACAAATTTTCTATCTTGCTTTTTAACAACTATCCTTTCCGAACCACTTTACTTCACTGTCACTGTATGGACCACTTTGTTGCTCTGACCTCATGTCAGAGCTACAATTTTCGAGCTACAAAGCGTTTGGCTTCAGTTATAAGACATGTTTTTTTCTCTTCCAAACAACCAAATAATCAAGATGCATCTTAAAGGCGGATCTAAATTTTCGAACCGCTGTGGAAGAGACAACACCATTCTATACTTAGTAGGTTTTATACTAGCCTGCTGATCAAGCAGTCCTGGGATTGAGACCCACTACAGGTGGAATTCTTTCCAACCATAGACGGGGTTCCATTGCACACATTCTTTCCTCATGAACCTCCCATCGCAATAATATTACTGAAAACTTGCTAAAAAGGACGTATAATCGCAAGTCGTCTATTCATCCATCCCCGTGCTATAACTGGTTTAAAGAATAATGATTTACATATTCGCGGTAAATTTAGAATTGTGAACTCCCGTTTTAAAACAAAGTAAATACGGTAATTTTTGTGTACACAGCATGGTTATGTGAAACACATTCACAGAATTTTGTGTGCGAATCCAAACAAAGCAAAATGGACGACGGGAGGGTGAAAACAAAAGTTGTGTGCAACTAAATCCCTTTTACGATGGAAAAGATCAGGGCCTGCAGCAGATATCGAACTCGGGACCGCTAGATCAGCTGGACAGTTCTTGCTAGAACAAAATAACACATTCCACATTCAGTTGAGATGTATTTCTTAGCATTTGTAGTTGTCACCAGTCTTAATGAGGACTCGACAATATTAACTGTCAGTTTGTCTCAATGGATTTAATATTAAGACGAGATGAAAATTGTAACTGTGAGAATAAACAATTTTCTAATCCCTGTTCCAATATTATTGCTGCTCCCCCAGGATAGTGTCAACACGTCGTTTGTCTGGAAACTCATCAGTTTTGCATTGGAAGTGTTCTCCAGCGATTTCTTCATTCAGATTTAAGTTTCTCTTTCATTTTGAACTTCAGAGTGTTCACACTCTGGTCATTAAAAGTTAACAGGGGTGGTGCGATAGTGCTGTGTGTAACTTCCAGTGCCGGGGCGTCCTACTGATTTGGAACATTGTGGGGCAAGGGCCTACTTTGCTTGCAGTAGGTGCGGGTGGGGGTTGTTTTGACATTTTTCTCTCGTCTGTCATTTCTCCTTTTTCTCCCTCTCTGTGAGACGGACCGATATAGACTGAAATACTGTCTCAAAGGGCCGTTAAACCCAAAACAATCAATCAATCCTTAAAAGTTAACAAGTCAGATAAGAGACTGAGTTGTCACTGTTCGAGGGGGAGTGTTTGCAGTTCTTGAATTTTCGTTTTCTGTATACGAGAGTCTTCACAGAGCTTCCAAGATAAAAAATTATTTACAGTCTAGTTTACTGAGCGTCACTTACGTCAGTGCACAGCCTTCCTGTCGTTTTCAGATAAACACAACATAATGCTGGAATACTAAACTCAAAAAGCACTTTAGCTTTCAGTATGCATTGTTTCCATATAAATCTGCCAGCAAACGGACTTCTGGACATTTATGGACATTGCCGCACGCGCAAAGATTGCTTAACATTTGAATGCAGCATACATCGAATTTTCCTACCGTAATCAATTGAAAACCGGTGTGTTTGATGCACTGTTACGCAGCAAAAGAATGTCGTACACCTTGCGTCGGATTTTACAAGCTCCAGAAAATAAACAAGTATAAAAACTTTTATGTCCCTTAAATATGTTACTTTACCAATGGTTACCATTTTTTTTTGCTAATACCATCTATATTCATATCGGGTGATATGAAAATGATTTATGGTTTGTCTGTATCTGTCACTAATTTCTTTGTTGTAAACTAACGTTTACCTAGGGTAACAAAGACAGACAAGTGACATTGCATTGTGGGGGAATTCAACACTTATGTAATTAGTTTTCATGCAGATCGCACTGGATTTACAGGTCAACTTTGTTATAACGGTAGAATATAAATGTAACTTTCAAATTGTCTATTTTTTCTGCCTTTGGTTTAAACAATAGTTTATTTTTTCGCGTCGCAGACGCGTATAATTTCGATATTGTTCTACATTTAACAAGATTTCATTGGTCAAATAACGCGAACACTCATAATTTAGCCAATAAAATCAAAGGCCAATGAATATTTAATCTTCGGTTTTTCCCGTTGCATGCACTGTGGCTACTAGCACTCTGTCATATTGACTTGTATGCAATCTTACAGTAGAAATGTTATCGAAAACAGACGCAGATATTCAAAACTTTCTTTTTTTTTCTGACGTAGATCTACTTTTGATTTCTACTTTTGGTTTAATATACACTTTACTGTCGGACTTGTTGTAAGCATCGGTGGTTCAGTAGTAGAATACTCGCCTGCCACACGGGCGGCCCGGGTTCGATTCCCGACCAAAGCAAGTTTATTTTATACCTTTAAATGTTCCCCGTTTTATTTTTTTTAGTCTAATCTCTCTCTTTTATTTATTTATCTATTTTTATTTATTTTCTCTCCTTTTTTTTTTTTTTTTTTTTTTTCACTACTATGTACTAGTAGGGGCCCGGATCATGGCGTCGTCATGTGGGAGGGTAGTGGTCGCCCGTCCGAGGTCGATGGTTTTCTCCACCAGTATAGGATCACAAGAGCGCCAACATCCGTGCCATCGAGAGTAATTAAATAAGTTCGCGTGAGCTTTCAGTGCAATCGATGTAAAATAAATAAAGTTTACATTTAAAAGTTTACATTTACACACAAATAAAAAATGTACCATGTTGGTAACTATTTTGAAATCAGGTCAACTTAAAATTAACCGCGGTACATTTTTGAATTCCCAATTAGAGAGCCCAATTTTGAGATAAGTCATTGTCGCTACCCAGTGTCAAAATCACGGTTGTGGGTGCCTACCGACATTGCTCACGTGAGTCATATTCAGGAACGTTATTGTCAACTCTTCAATAACACGCTATGTAATCACGTGACCTAACTGTACTACGACAGATGCTGCTTTGGTAACCGTACTGCTTGATTGGGACGACTTCCGCAGAACTGCGTTAGCACCATGTGAGTATTTTGAAGAATTCCTTCTCTAATATAGCCAGAAAGGTGAAAGTTCTTGCACAAATGATTACACCATACATGTTGGTTCTTGCAACAGAGTTGTCATTTTGAATGGATGGAAAAGAAATGAGAATATCGCAATTTAACAGGTTTGAGTTAGTCGTTTACCACGATTGTTGTACGAAAAAAGTATTTTTTTTACCTAGAAATACAACGAAAAAGATAGAGAAAAGTCTGTCTATGGTGCGACAGAAAGTGCATTTTCCAAATTAAATAGAGTTTAGCTAGACTAGATTAATATTCTATGAGAAAAATAGGACTTTGCGTGGGAAAAAGTGAACTGCTTTCCTAGCACGAAACAAATCAAACTGAACTGCATTTTTGGTGTCCAGGAGTCTGTTACTGCGACTACAGAATGACCAAAAGTTATTCAAATAAAACAGAATAAACTGCAAATACCTAAAATTTACAGATTACATAACTAAGTATTACTGTAAGTGTACTAGTATAGGGTGACATGCGATGATGCATGTGTTAGTGCATGTGTTCATGGATAGTCGTAGTTAAATGTCAACATCCTGTAAGTGTCAAAACTTGCTGGGAAAGGTGGTGTTTTCCCTTTTTGTCTCGCTGATTAACATTTTAGCTTGAAATAAGGGCAAATCTGGATAGTGAAGCAACATTGTATAAAGGGCGGGACACTGTCAAAGGGAGTAGGGGTCACTACAGAAGTCTATGGTAGAAACAATTATAGTTCACGCTGCCCTTTATAGGTATCCCTCGTGTAAGAAGTAAAACTTTTCTTCATCTACACAAGTACCACGCGAAAATATACATTTGCTATGGTTAAGCCTACATGAAGTGACCTGAAAGGGTGGGGGCTATCGATTTGGTTCAGTGCATTATAAAACAGGTAAAGCAACATGTTCGTAACCAATCAGGGAAAAATACGCGTTTATATCATTAACCATTGCATATCATGCGTGTTAATTATGTGTCACAAATGTGTAAAGACTCATTGGTGTAGTGGACGTCTGCTAGTCATGCTGACCCTTTTTCATATCTCCAAGCAAAGATAAGATGTAGGTGGGGTAGGTTGGGATATATCTCACAGGAAAGAAATTTATAGTTTTAAGCATTAACGATTATTGACTCATATATTAGTCTGTATATATTTAGGTGATATTATGCGCTTATTGTACAACCTGTCACATTGTTTATTGTTTATATATGTATTGTATATGCTCAAAGGCTACATAGCCTATAGCACTTGACTAAACATTCTTCTTCTTCACAATATAGACAGGAATTTACCTCCTGTAGAAGTTCTTGCCTCTTGCAAATATGGAGTGAGAAAGATATGAGACCTAGCATACAAAATACTAATAGGCTGCAATATTGACACAGTTCTGCCATTATAAGAAGTACTTAAATAAAGCAACGGTGGCTCATTAGGGAGAGCAGTGTAGAGGCAGTAGATCATAGGCATCTTTAACCATACTTTAAGGCTCAAGTCGAGGCGATTGCTGTTACAGTCAAACTTGCTTATGTGGTGACCTCCATTAAGGGGCCATCTGTATTTAGCAGCCACCTTATCTTGGTCTCTTGAACCAAACTACAGTGCAAATGAACATGTGTTAAGGTGTCACTTGTTTTAAGCAGCCAATTTTCATTTGGGTTACCCCTTAAGACAGTGTTGACTGTACTTTGACTTTTTTTTTTTAAAAAATCAGGCCGATACGGTAGTCTGAAGCCCTAAACTGTGACACATCGTTTTACGAAAAGCAGTACAGTTGATGGAATGTAATACCTAAAAAGCAGTTCATCACAACAAAAAGCAGTACACTAAACAAAACATGCAAAACGGCCCCTATTCTTTTCACGTACTAAATACAAGTATTTTTACAAAACGTCAGTATAAATGATGTATAATACATATGTGATCATTCAAAAATAAGATAATAAATCGAGAAAAAACACAAATATTTGAGATGACAAAAGGCTGAAGCACATGATCCATGCAGATTTCTTCAGATTGTCGCTTAAATACCGTATTCACAGATTAGTTGTCAAAGTACAAAGCAGATTATTCACTGATACCACTTGCTCGATGTATATCATTTCAATTTTGAAATAATTAGACAAGAAATAAACCAGCTTACCGTCACAACGAAGCGCGTGACCACCATTTTCCTTTACAATTAAGCAGTACAGTTACCAAAGCAGCATCTGTCGTAGTACAGTTAGGTCACGTGATTACATAGCGTGAATAAGAGACATATTACAAAACACACTTCCATTTAATCTGCGACGCTTATCTTTTTTTTCAAAGATTTTTCTTGTTTCAACTCATTTTATACACACATATCATGTACAAGAAATATACATTTCTTTAGTGTGGAGTGTTTTACAATTTTTTACATTGTGATTGTCTAAAATTCAACAACTACTTTCCTTCATTTCAGTTCTGTTCAAATAGTTATTTTCTTTGGTTTGTAGACTTAAAGTCGATGTGTGGAGCTGTTCTATCCGATAAGGCTGAAATTGCACACAGTATAAGTATTACCACTGGCTTCACACGGATGTTTTCTGTTACAGTCCTTCATTCCTAGAGAAAGTATGTCGGCTTTCGCAAAAGTACTGTTTCTTTTGTCATTCTGGTTCACGTTTTTTCTCTTTTAGATTCATGGACAGGTTATCGTGATGTGAGTGTCCTTCATGCGACTATTTTCAGACCTTGGTTTGATAGTTTGTCAATATTTCTAACAGGTTTACATGAAACCATACTTTAAACCTGTCATTGTTTGAAACACGATACATTCAATATTTTTATAGGGCATCGAATATTGATATAATTAAACCTGATTTTTAAGGTTGTGATGTACAAAAGGCAGACGAACCACGTTTTTTACATGTTTTCAGTTGATAAAATGTGTGGAAACTTTGAGGCCTAATATATTGTAGAAAATTGTAATATACAAGGAAGAATTTCCTCATTGTCTTGATTTTGTTTGTATTAATTTGCTCAACGGGGAGCTAAAAACGTATCGCTGATTGGTAAGATCCCTGTCATATCGAAACAGTTTCCCTCCTCACTTTTTGCCAGTTATATAAAACTATCATCGTATAACACTTTTGATCACCACGGTAAAGAAGAATATTTAGGAATGAAAGTATCCAATTAAATGCATGGAAATCAAATGCATGGCAGAAAAAGTGCTATGACCGGACCGTCGTCGACGGCGCTTCGCCGCGACACGACAAAACCAACAAAGTGGCATGTGGGGCCCAGCCAAGACTCGGGTCAGACTGGGCGACTCAGAGTCTTTGTTTTGGGCTTAAAGGATAACTAAGGGTCTAAGGTAGCTCCAGGCGTATAGCCAAGACTCTGATCAGACTGGGTGGATGCCAAAGCTGATCTGAGTCTTCACTGGGCAAACACTTTGTTGTATTTGTCGTGTCGCGGCTCTAAACTATGAAGCGCAAAGCAAGTAATTAAACAGATGAGTGAATCTGGCGGTAAAAATAATAATAAAAAAATTGTCTGTGCGATAGCAACTCGAGAGGTGTCTACTGAGTTTTGAATGGATTTTGGTTGGTTGTTTTGGGGTTAACGGCCCTTTGAGACAACATATCAGTCTACATCGGGCCGTCTCCCATACAGAGGAAGAAAGAAGAGGGAAATGATAGACGAGAGAAAAATGTCCAAACAACCCCCACCCGCACCTACTGCAAGCTCAGTAGGCCCTTGCCCTACTATTATCCAAATTAGTAGGACGCCCCAGCACTGGAAGTTATACCCAGCCCCATCGCACCACCCATCCACCCCAGTTTTGAATGGAGGAAGATTGCAAAATTTTGTCCACAAACTGCAGAGAAAATGAGTGCAAAAGCGGCCCAAGAGTAATAAGTACACTAACATACGAATGTTCATGTACTGACGATGAATCCCAGTACGTCATGCAGCATTCACAGTAAGAGTAAAGTTTAGAAAACTCATCACTTAAATGGCTCCCCGGAGGGGACAAAAGACGAGAACCAGACTTAATTAGACGCTTAACTTACGCTACCGAATGGAAAACCAATTCCGTACCTCTAGAAATGAGCCGCGACATGACAAAACCAACAATTTGGTTGTGCGCCCAGCGCAGACTCAGAGCAGCCTGGGCAGCCGCCCAATTTTATCAGACTCTTTGCTAAGCGCTCAAAGGGTAGCTAAGGGTCTAAGCTACCTTCATACGGACAGCGAAGACTCTGATCAGACTGGGCGGATGCCCAGGCTGATCTGAGTCTGCTCTGTCCGCACAACCACTTTGTTGGTATTCTCGTGTCGCGGCTCAAATATATTGTCCACAGGAATCAACGAGACCTATTCAGGTTGCATTAAATGATGAGACTAAATTACATTCTGGCTTTATACGAGTGTTTATTGCCGGCAGCATCTAATAAGAGGGATAGAATACTAGATTAAGATTCATTTTGAAATCGGCGGTCGGTCTGACAGTCATTATTTAGCGAACGATGTAAACTTAATCTGACAGTATTCGGAGGACACCAAGTACCTTCCTTGAGGCAGAAATAAATCTATGAGCTCGCATGGTACGTATCCTTTCCTAAGCGAAAGTCCTTAGTGTCGGGCCCATTTTCTGTGTATCTAAATGCTTCGATTTGTCAATGTTTTTGTGAAGTACGAGTACAGACTTATTATTCTTGTACTTAAAAATTATGAATCTTAATTAACGCCGGGAATCAATCCTGGCATGTCTATTTAACGTGCCTTTCTAAGAAGTTAATTTATCTGGATCGTCTTTTTAATTTTGTATTACTAATATAGTTAAATTACCTACGGTAATTTCTTAAACAGCATAATAAATATAAAAAATAAGAGAAAATATTTGCATGTCTAAGTAATAGACAGCAAAATATTTTTTGAAGGCTTGACATATTACTGTACTGTCACCTTCCACTTAGGAAAATAAACAATTTGAAAATAAAAAAATTGGAATAACAATGACAACAAAACACATTGCTTCCTATAACAAAAAGTAACCATGCTGGATACTGTCACAGGCACCAGAAAACATGATTCCTGTCTACAACTGGCCTTCAGAAAGTTCAGGAGAGAGCCTGAAAGTATTGCCTTAAATTGGTGTATTTTATAGTTCTTTTTTTTTTGCTGCTCAATAACAGTACTAAGAATATAAAATGCAACGCTCAAACTGAAAGCAATCGTTGTCTCTGCGCAGCTAATCCCTAAAATTAAATCTATTTCCAATCACACATTAGGAAGGAAGGAAAGACAAACTTCTGGAGAACAAAAACATTATTAAATCTTTCGGCGCCAAAGTCGCAAAAATGCGACTTTGCAAACAGCGTATATCCAGATCAGCCGGCTCTTAAAAGAGCCGTCTGATCAGGATCTACACTGTTTGCCATTCAAATATGAACTTAAAAAGCCTGATTTTATGAAAAATGTCTTTAGATTGTTAAAATTCCCATTTACAAATCTGTCGTCTGATGATTTGAGCAGACGAAAATTTGTCGTCTGAAAAATTTGGCGCCGAAAGAGTTAACGCAAAGGACTGTCAATTGATTAAGGCGATATAGCATCTAGCATTGATGTGCTTGAAAGCAACGCCAGGTCCGTAAATACAATAATGGCTTTACATTAGAAAGTAGAGCCTCCGTAGCTCAGTGAGTTAAGTGCTAGCCTGCTGACATAATGGTCCAGGAGTCAATTTCCGTTTGATGCGGAAATCTTAACCGTAAAATGGATTCCAGGAGAGGCGCCGTAGTCGAGTGGTTAGAGTGGCTCGGTTATTGTGCAGAAAGTCGCCGGAAGGTCGTGAGTTCGCGGCTCACCGTCGCCATCCGACGGCTGTAAAACTCTCTGTCAACCCATCTTTTTCGAATCAGGGAAGGATAAGGCAGCAAAAGGAAACCTGGCAGCTGTGCCCAAGATACAGTGGGTCTCTAACCCCCACTGCCCAGACTGGTCGGATGCCCAGGCTGATCTGAGTCTGCGCTGGGCGCACAACCACTTTGTTGGTTTTCTCGTGTCGCGGCTCATTTATTGTAATTTGTCTAGTTGTCCTAGTTTTAGAACCTACTTGCAGAAGCTACTTAAGGGCGAGGCTGGGACCACGTGAAACGTTTTGAAGCCCACTGACCGTACAGGGCGGTTGGTTCTGCTACCACAGCGGTTCATCATTTACTTGTTGTTGTTTTTTTTTTTGTTGTTTTTTCCCCATATCAGTACATCTATTTACTTATTATTGTTAGAGGCAATTTCTTTAAATTATCGGAATAACATTCTGTATTAGAAAACGTTGCTCGTTTGGTTTACCCAGGGTACTATATTCACTTTGTTCCTTATGTATGTAAGGAACAAAGTGGACTTAGCACCCTTGACTTGCAAAGATGCGGTTTATACTCCAGGCTTTTCGTGAACTGCTGTCAATTTGTGTATATACTCATTTCCCTTTTGGTTTTGGGGGCAGGATTTGGGATCTGATTTATAAGTTCCTAAGCCTTCTTTCGCTGTCCACTTTTAACTTAACTTCTTGGGTCAACTCTCGATATCTCAAACACTGATATCTTAAAGTACCCGCTTAGATCAAAGATCTGTTTCTTATATCAGACTTCGGAAATGTTTGGGTACATTCCTATTTTATTTTCATTTCGAATCATTTTATCTGAAACTACTGATGTCTCAAAGTAAATTTTCTCGGACCAGAAAATTTAGTTTGAGACATCAGTAGTTTGGGATGAACTTCGACTTTGAGATATCGAGAGCTGACTGTACTTCCTAGTGACGCGGATAATCAGCAATTGTTTTCAATGCCATGTTCAATATGGAATAGGGTTTCTGACAACCGCCTCTACTAAGTCTACAGGGAAATCTTAAACTGGCAATGTTAGGGCGACATGATCTGACCATGTCTCAGCACATGTTTACAATTAATTAGCGTTAAATGCTCTTCTGGGAAATCTTTTACTGCTTCTGTCAAAATGACCGTAGTAGTTGACACCCACGGTTTATTGTTCGGCGTCATCATGAAACAGGTTTCAAGGCATGTTGGAAAGCTCTATTATGACACCAGTATGCGCACATGCACTTTGAAGATTTAAGAGTGCAAACTGCTTGTCGAAAGGCAGAAACTTCTTAATCACAATCAATTTGTTATAATAACATTCCTTTTGATTCCTTAGATGAACGTATTCTGATTTATGAGTATCCAACCTTTTTTACATAACTTTTACACCTCTTAATGACGCGGATTACATGTATCAGCAATTATTTTCAAGGCCACGTTGCTTCTGACAATCGCCTTTACCAAGTCTACAGGGAAATCTTAAACTCGCGCCCAGGCTAGGGCGACATGATCTGACCACACGCTCATCATAATGACTGAGCCGCAACACGACAAAACCAACAATGTGGTTGTGCGCCCAGCGAAGACTCAGATCAGCCTGGGCATCCGCCCAGTCTGATCAGAGTCTTCGCGGTCCGCATGGAGGTAGCTTAGACCCAGAGCTACCTTTTAAGCGCCTAGCAAAGAGTCTGATCAGTCTGAACGGATGTCCAGGCTGATCTGAATCTGCAATGGGCGCACAATCACTTTGTTGGTTTTCTCGTGTTGCGGCTCATATTGTCTGAGCACATACCTACAATCAATTAGTGTTAAACGCTCTTTTGGGAAATCTTTAATCGTTTCTGTCAAGGTCGTAGCAGTAGATACATGCCTACACCTTCAATTAATTAGCGTCAAATGCTCTTTTTGGAAATCTTTAACCGTTTTCGTCAAAGTGACCGCAGTAGAAGACACCCACTGTAATTGTTCGGTGTCATCATAAAACAGGTTTCAGGGCATATTTGAATGATATATTCTGACACCAATATGCGCACATGCACTTTGCAGATTTTAGGATACATACTGACTATTTAAAATTGCTAGACTGAAGGCAGAAACTTCTTTATCAGATTCAATTCTTATATTATTTTTTTTGCATTGTGGTGATATTTGATACCTACCACTGTGCTTCACCAACATCAAAAACTAGTTTAAACCCTAGGTTTACAATTTATTTTAGCATATCCGGTAAAACCCAAAGATTTACATTAAAGACAGAAATTTCTTCAGCAGATTCAATTTGTTATAATTTTAGTATTGTAAAACCCCAAGTATTTTATCCGGAGACGGTAACGTGTTAATCAGATTTTTTTTTTTATAATTTTAGCATTGTAAAACCCCATGTTTTACATTCAAAGACAGTAACTTTTTAGACAGATTTATTTGGTATAATTTTAGCATTGTTGAACCCAAGTTTTACATTTAAGGACAGTAACTGATTATACAGATTAAATTTGTTATTGTAAAATCCCAAGTTCTACATGTAAATGTATGGACAGTAACTTTTTAAACAGATTGAATTTGTTATAATTTTAGCATTGTAAAACCCCAAGTTCTACATGTATGGACAGTAACTTTTTTAACCGCATTGAATTTGTTATAATTTTAGCATTGTGGCAATCTTTTGTAGCTTCTCACTTTGCTTTCTTCTTTTGTAGCTGCCCACTTCGCTTCACCAACAAGCCCATGATAGCTCTTTCATCTGATTCACAACAATAAATCCTCAGAAAATTTTCAACATGTTTTTCCCAGCACTGTTGGCGCTACAAGGACACAAGACACTTACTTCGAGTAATTAGATTTACAGTCTATAATGAAACGTTTATGTCTTGGTATAAAGAATGACGTTTGTGTCCTTGTAAAATGTCTGTGAGGTCAAGCATTCTTATCTCTGTTGATGTTTGGTAAATGGCGTCTTAAGATGAAGTATCATACTGTCCACTCCCGATATCTCGAACACTGATATCGCAAAGTATTTTCTTATATCAAAGAATGCATTTCCTATTTTTATTTACATTTCACCTCCCGTTATCTCAAACTACTGATATCTCAAAGTAAATTTTCTGGTACCAGAAAATTTACTTCGAGATATCGGTAGTTTGGGCTGAAGTTCGACTTCAAAATATCAGAGTTGACTGCACATCCATGCTTTTCTGATATTTTAACCAAGGGGGAAACAGCGTTTGTGACTTCTCGTTTTCTTCCCTGGATGAAAAACTCTTCGAAAATGACGTGAACTTTAAAAGGCAAGAATTTGCACCTAGAGGAGCAAATTCTTTCCTTTAATTGATTGATTGATTTGTTGCTTTACGTTCATGGTAAACAGCTATGGTCATGTAGGGACGGTCAGTTAACCGAACCACACTATTCCTGGGCAGGCTTAGACCTCCTAAGCGGTTAACCAGTACTAAGTGCACATATTTTCGCCAGTAACTGACAACTGCCCTTCTTGAATCAGCGGAAGGAGAAACGAAAGTATGTGGCCAGACCGGGTATCGAAACCCGGACCTCTGACTTATAAGTCAGATGCCCTACCGACTGCGCTATGCGGCCCAGCTCTTTCCTTTAAAGGTTGGTTGCTGTTAAAAAGGGAGCCAAAATTGATCATGACATATATGCTTTCCATGTAAGTGTACCCGCATTCTACTTAAGCCATGTAGATTCAGCTTCATAGTTTGGCTGCGTTTCTGCAAGGGAGACAACTCCATCGAAGCCCTGTTGGAAGACAGCGTCGAAACAACATTGAATCAACGTTGATTCAACGTCAGCGTTGAATCAGTAGTTTCATTCTTGTTTACCTACAGGGAATATTATGTGCTTCCATTTTTAATTCCTTCAAGAGTAGTTTTTCTGAAAAAGAATGTTTGCTTTTTTGAGAGAGCAATGTCATTTCTTTTAGGATGGTACTCTATAAAAAAGGGAGAAAATAAATGTTCCAGTTTAAGGGTTGTGCTGTCTCAGTTTAAGAATTATGTGTTTATTGCTGTCCAAATTCTTTTCGTTTAGAGTATTTTTCGTGTCAAATCGTCTCATGCAACTGGCGAGTATGCGAGATGTCGAGTCCTCCACAGGCCCGGACTTGGACCACCACGCACTTGTGGGCTCTGGATAACTGGTGGGGCTGAGAGGTCACGAGATGTATGTGTATGTGGGGGAGGGGAGGGGAGGGGATGGGGATGGAGACAATATATGGCATAATTAGGGCTCAGTTTGATGAGAATTTTTATGTCTTTTTTGCCTTGAAATATTTGTTGCGATATCTCTTTAAAATTGCCTCGCCGAGGCGGTAGGCGGTTCTAATGAGATGTCATAATATATATTTTAATCTAGTCACACGGATAAATTATCTCAAACTGTCATCAGATACTCCTTAGTATCTGGAGGCCTACATATTTTACATAACACAGAGGCCTAGCCTGGCGGGGCTGAAGTTCCAAAGCCCACCCCCTGCATTCGGGGCTGCTCCAGTCGGTTTCAAAAACTGTCAGATTTAGTATTACATCATGCATATTTTTCTTAAACTCTCTTGCGAATTATGGACAGTACGATACTGGAACAAAGACGTAAGAAGGATTGCCAACAAACAGTTTATTAGCCTGTTATTTTCTCTTCGATGTTCTTATGCAACGCACTGTCAAACCAAAATCTTTTTTTCTAAGAATTTACAAATTTTGAAGATGGTGAAAATTCGAATGGATTCCTGTTTCCCAGTACGATACCACGAAGACAAAATTAAGTACTGTTAAGGGATAATGCTCTCAATAATAAATGAAAGCTTTCACAATTATGGCATCAAATAGATGCTTTTATATGTGGGTGAGTTCCCTAGAACTATTTCATTATTTTATACACGACAATAATTTGTCTATAATTGGTAACATGAATTTTGCATTACTGAAGGTTCCCAGGAGTAAACAAACCTTCATTCTGAAGGTAGATTGCTACATCAGGCCCAGAGGTTATAAAACTTGAGTACATTCTCAAACTCAAAATAAAGCACACTGATTGGCTGCTTCTGAGCACATGCTCGGAAGCAGCCAATCAGTGTGCTTTATTTTGAGTTTGAGATTATTCTGAAGTTTTATAACCTCGAACCCTGGACGTTTTTTTTTCTTTTGTTTTTGCCGCCATTTTTACAAAAGGATGTCGGGACATTTTGTGATTTATAGTTTGCTTTGCTCCCCTCGACAAAGAAGGCGTTGTCTCATTATTTATTTATTTATTATTTATTTATTTATTTAATTGTGCCGTCTCTATTGTATACCTTCTCATTGGTGTTAAGGGCAGGGCGTGGTACTGGGCCAAGCATAAAAAATATTTTATTTGCAGTTGCCGACCTAGGATTTTTTTTGGTGGGTAGGTCGGCTTTTTTTCTTTTTTCTTTTAATTTCTGCAAACCATGAAAACAACAACAACAATTAATGGTACTACATAAAATGTCACATATTGTTACACTAGTTACCCATTATACTAAGATAACAGCATCCTAGATATTAAACATATCTATTTTACCCACAAAAGGTGTACCCAAAATGTGCAGGTATTAAGGCAAAAAGTGCAGACCCAGATCTGACTACTCCTAGAATCAGTATGACCTGAGTCTACACTGTTTGGTCAGGCCTGTTTGTCTTACTAATCCGGTTGATCACGGTAAATTTGCTTCTCTTTTTTTTTTGAAAAAAAAAATATGCTGTCCTAAAAGGTAAAAAAAATGGGGTAGGGAGGATTTTGGTGGTAGGTAGGCAATTGCAAATAAACAAAATTTTATTTTTGGCCTTAGCGATTGTTGGTTCCTAGTCATTGCTTTCTCATCTACTTCTAAACTGGGTTCGAGGTTATAAAACTTGAGTATAATTTCAAACTCAAAATAAAGCACACTGATTAGCTGCTTCCGAGCATGTGCTCGGAAGCAGCCAATCAGTGTGCTTTATTTTGAGTTTGAGAATGTTCTCAAGTTTTATAACCTCGGGGCCAGGAGTGACTATGTGCTCTTAAATAAAAGAGTCTGCTACCTGGAAACAATTTCATTCCTTTTAGAGCTGACCCCATCGTTGAGGGAGGCAAAAATGAAAGTGACTGAGTTGCTTCCCATGAAAGTGTCTCATTCATCTCCACATAGGTTTACTTGTGGTACAGTGCTTACTGTCCATCTGGTTTCTCTCATGTTTCCCGCAGACTTTCAAAGTATGGCGCGCCCATGTTCCTTCTTTTGAATGTATTCTCTGGTCTTGAAAGAACTCTTTCAGATTATAGTTTGAGATCACTGCAGCTGGTGTTGTGCCTTTGGCGGCCGTAAAACGTCTCCCCGTACATCATCCATAGTGCAGATTTTATTTTACTTTTGTCCTTTGAAATCAGAGGATATATTCTGAGAATTATCAGAAAATTTTGATTTGTTTAGAATTTTACTGTAGACCTTCCCTTATAATCTTCTCGACCCTTTGTGATACTTATCAGTCCTTGAATCGACTGCCTTATTAAAATTCAAAAATTACAGTATGCTTTTCTCTGGCTTTGCATCACCAGAGTATGTCAAAGTCACTGATGAGGCTTGGACAGCCGAAATTTCAACGTATGGACCATGTTCCTTCGTTTGAATGTACATGTATTTCCTGCTCTTGAAGGAACTCTTTAACATTATACATGTAGTTTTAAAAATAGTGAGGATTGCATCAGCAAAATTGACAGCGCACGGAGGAAGTTTGAATTTAGGTCACTTTTCGTCTGCAAAACATATACTCAGAGGCAAAAGAAATACACCTTATAACCGAGCAGTCGTGACTCTTGGTGTATTCCATAAAGCCAATCACAAATCACTTCGGGCGGACTGCATATAACATCGCAAGGACGATTTCCGTATGCCACTGAGAGCCATGCCATCATCTAAATGAAACGTAACGTTCTGGTTTGTATTGTCCAATATAATACAAATGTAACAGGGCATAAACATGTACATTTAAGCCAGATTTCACGTTGAACTTTATACACAGATTAGCATTCGGAACACCAAAATTTTACATTGCGCCTCGCGGTAAAATAAACCGAGTACTTGTTAACCTTCATTTATAGCTGTGACATGAAATCGGGTCTTAGTTTCGCTAGTCAAGCGTCTCATTTAGTATTTCTATACCACATTATAATAATATCAAGCAGAATTTCAGACTTATAACATGAAAAATAAGGAAAAAAAATATGAGAACTCGAAAAGTATATACTTTCTTTTGCCTATGAGTATATATGGACAATTTGTAAAGACGGTTAAGCATGTAGGAAGCCATACAAAATGTGAAACCTAGTAAGTGAGTATTAATCGGGCACGTAGTTGCAATGTCTCCGGTACTCGTATTCTAATCGTACATTTCCGGAACTGTTTTGACACTAAAACATGGAGGTGAATTAACTCTTTAAGCGCCAAAAATCAGACGACAAAATTTACGTCCGCAAAAATGAAAAAAAAAATGCCCTGTCCAAGATATTTCATATTGAGAATTCAAAGACTAGACTGGGCAAACAGTGTAGATCTAGATGAGGCTGAGCCGCCTCATCAGGATCTACGATGTTTGCAAATTTTGAATATTTCGGCACTGGGGCTTCAAGAATTAAACTTAAATCCAATTAAGCTAGCTTTAGTAAAACCTGTCGTAATGTAAACAAATCGCTCGAAGACAGAGAAAGTAATTTAATAAATCTTCCTCTAATCAAAATAAAATGAATTAAATGAAGCCGTCTAGGATATTTAGCCTTAGATTAGACCTTGCAGAAAAATTACCAAAGAAACCTGTTTAAATGAGTATGTTGAATAACGGTGTGAGAAGACATTACATCACACACGTATCAGCTTCGAGAAATATTTGGGCCACTACTTGTGGCTTAACAACGTGGCACAAGTGACAAGCAAATGCTCTGGTCATAGTGCAGTCTGATCAGAGCCTTTACTTGTCACCTCAGACATCTCAGGAATTGACACAAACCATAGTTTAGTTTAAACATATTTTATTGCCACAAAAAGTACAAGCAATTGGGTCGGACCACAAGTCTAACAACACTAGTTACGGCCAACATACAAACCATACAGCCAACATCGAGGTCTCTCTAGAACCGGTGTAAACAATAAGGATTATCTGAGTATCCCTCGATAAAATTGCCACAGTGTTGGTAGTCCCATGATGTGGCTCATTTTATTGTTAACGTACAAGTAGAAGAACTGTAAGTGGGGCGGTTAGGATTTAAGATTTGTACACTGTAAAAAAATACTGTAGATTTTACGGTAGAATAACTGGAAACCGGCTGCCAGTCCTTTTACCGTTATTTTTACGGGTTTTTGCCTGTAAGACATTGTTGGAAATCACGAAATGGAAGTTTTATGTTAACTTGGCGCACTCGAAAATAACTTTGTATTGTTGAGGGGCTATCTAATCAAAACGACATCTGCTCTTTTCTGTCCCACTCTGCTTGATGATTCCTGCAACTTTTACGGGCGTCCGTAAAAATAACGGTAAAAGGACTGGCAGCTGGTTGCCAGTTATTTTACCGTAAAATCTACCGTTTATTTTTGCAGTGTATGCGTACGGCTACTGGGAGCTACACGTATACATTCAAATTCGAACTGGAGTAAACGTTAGTTAATAAACATATCCACTGTCAAAAGCAATGAACATAGTATTCTAACCTACTTCATTCAAACCAAAACCTTTCGTATCTGCCACTGACCTCTTTATAAATCCCATGAAAGTAAAAACGTTATCTGCTGTCAAATGACAGAAACTATGATTGAATAGGGCGTAATTATCAATAAAATTTTAACCCCTCAGAGACCGTGATATCATGTCACTAAGACCGATCTAATTTTCATTTCTATATCTATCTAGACGAATAGGCCCTTCGTGGCTCTAAAATTAAATTATGTCAGATCTTGTTACGAATTTTAGCTTTTCATTGCCAAAGAAACATAATCAATGCTACTTCAATGAGTCGGTCTGCAAACTAGGACCATATGAGACGTGTCGAAAGAAAACCAGTGTTGCAGTGCTTAAGCTGGATGGATAAACTTTCAGGGGAGGTAATTAATAGTCGGAAGAATTAGTCTCCAATTTCATAGGGTCTTAAGGATAAACTTCGCTTCGTCACAGATAATTTTTCTTTCTTTAAGAGTAGCCTCCATATGTAAGGGTTGTTGTCCAGGAAGGCAAACAGGAGTCACAAAAGTTGCGGTTCTTTTGTAAAGTTGGCGGGAAAAGCAAATAGGTGTACCAATCACCTTTTTGTCCGCATTTCGCAACATGTATTCATTTATTTACCTATCTTTTATTTATTTATTAATTCTTGTTTTCGTTTAACCTTATCTATTCTTAAGAGCAAACCCATTTAAGACGGGCTACGTACTTCGGGAAATCAACCAGGAAGACACAAATGTTGTACTCCTTTGTACAAATATGGAGGTGTACTCTACATTTAGGAATTTTAATTTGAAATATGATTTTTTTTCCTGTACACCATGTCAAAATTCGCTAATTATAGAGAATCTATCTATCTATCTATCTATCTATCTATCTATATACAAGAATAATAACAACATGATTTTTTTATGATTGGTCCATTACATTAGCATACCCTGTCTGTTACTGAAGCGACTTTGCTTAAATTTATTGCACATTCTTTAATTACTTCAATCATGTACCTCGGCAGCCAGGGAAGCAATCAGGAAGTCACAAAAGTTGTGAAAATGACCAAAATACGTAGCTGTGAACCCGCACACACCTTAAGACGTGTCTTTAACGTTCGCGTTTTGCTTTTTGTACGTTGTCTCGCTTTGCACTCTGATACTTAAAAAAAGAAAACGACGTTTATTGCCCGCAAATTACAATGTCCGTGGACATCTTTAATTGATGTTTATTTTTGTTGTTGTTGTTTCTTTTTTTTTTTTTTTTCTTTTTTTTCTTCTTCCACTGCTTTTTCTTCTTCATTTGCCTGCATCATTATGAAATAAAGAGTTCATAATTCTAGAGACATTTGATTTTTGCGAACAAAAGCGTTGTCACTTAGAAACAAAAATTCGGTGGATATCTGGATTTTTGCTAATAAAAATTGTCTTGTTCTACACACAAACTCTAATCGAAACGGAAAAGGGGCATGAAGCAAACTGCAGCGTAAAATATGCAGTCATTGATCCACCTTCTGAACTTCACGGCGACCAATGATTCATAAGTAAAAGTTATACCAGGTTTTGTCCGCCTGAACGAGGAGAGTATCTCCCGTACAGGCGGACAAACCATGGTATTTCTATTTTATACCACCCTTGTCAGTGTAGACTTTGCTCAGTGCGCAATATTTTGTGCTAAGGTTGGTGTTTTCTGGTAAGGGTTGTATAAGTAAAACTAAAGAAAAAAAATTGGTGTTTTCTGGTAACTGTGGTATAAGTAAAACTAAAGAAAATTCATCGCTGTACACTCCATTCTTTCTCTTCTGACCCCTTGTATTTGTGGATATCTTCGTTGATTTCCATTTGAGCTTATCTCCCGGGAACGCACGTTCAATGCGTGTAATTCTAACATTAAACGTCGGTTCCCAAGAAATACCTCTCAGCTTTTTATCTCAACTTCACCGGCCACTGCCCTCAAAATACCAACCAATGACCTGGTACACAGGTCACAAAACGTACTCAAAGATGACATACCTTGTAAACTAGCCATGAGCACCTGAAACATTATGTGTTACAGGCGACTGCAGCTTGCGCAAACACAATCTTTACGTCCTGAAAGTGCTATTAGAAAATAGGAACAACAGATGCATGGTGGTTTTAAAGTACATTCGAATATGTGACAGTGCCTGTGACTTTGAGCCTTGTGGAGGTGCGACGTTGACGTCACGAAACGTGAAATGAAAGTGACGTCATAAAATTTGCACCTAAAGTTAATTGTATTTCCGCGCACTGACTAATAAATTTCAAAGCGTTTCCTGCAAAGAGTGATTCAACATTTCTATCGGCATGTTTAATTTTCTTCATCTACACTATTTTAAGAATGTTCGCATTACAGATCTTTGAAAAAGAGATGTCGCGAACCAGAGTTATAAAGGTTAATCCAGCTGGTATGTAGATTAAATCCAATCAGTGAAACGAAAACAAAAAATCGGGTGGGTGTGAGTTTCGTTTGCGTTTGCAATAAACCTAAAGCGTTATTTCTTTGTGCTTCTCAAAATCTATTCTGGAAGCACTAATAAATATGAAAAAGTTGAAAACAAAATTTCCGATTTTCGCTCCATAAGGCTCAAAATGCCAGATACTGTCACAATGATGATGGCTCTTCTTATGGCAGACCAAACTTCAAGTGGTTAAACAATGATAACTACATGTGTTTGAATAATGACAAAAAATTTTAGCAAAATTTTTGAGTCGCGACACGACAAAACCAGCAAAGTGGTTTTGCGCCCAGTGAAGACTCAGATCAGCCTGAGCATCCGCCCAGTCTGATCAGAGTCTTCGCTGTCCGCATGGAGGTAGTTTAGACCCTTAGCTACCCTTTGAGTCTGATGAAACTCGGCGGATACACATGCTGATCTGAATCTGCTCTGGGCGCACAACGACTTTGTTGGTTGTCTCGGGTCGTGGCCCAAAAAATGAAAGTTCATGATGGTGCAGTCTCTAAAAAAATAATCGAAGGAGAGGGAAACAGAAGTAGCAGAACTACCATCACAGTACTTAGCACTACGTGACTGTTTAAAAACAATTGTTCAGTTGCCGAACTGTAATACTATGGAAAAAAGAGTTTCGCGCCTAAAGGGCCATATTAATATACATGCCTGTAACTATGCAGCATTATGTATTTAATAAGAAAACTTATCCCTTAGTTATCAATAAAAAAAACCCCTCTTATCTGCAGTACTAAATTAACCAAAAGAAAATTAAACGTTAATAAAATAAAGATAATAATAAAAAAAATGAATGCAAACAAATCAAGATCGCGTGATACATACCTATAAATTTTCCATTGTGATGTGTCCTTTCGCAGAATTAATCTTTAAATAGGGGTTGCCCGCAACACGAAAACAATGGCAATTCTATGACTGTCTTTGATTCTGACATGCCGGATTTCCCTATCTGTTCGGACAGATTGCTAGAATAAGCAGTGCATATCCACATCAGACAGCTCCAAAACAGCTCGATCAAATTCCACGGTGTTTGCAAGCTGTTATACAAATCTCTTCCTGCAGAATAAATGGACTGGTCCAAATTCGGAAGAGGAAACATCCGTTACATCATTGGTCAAGAGGTTTCCCAACTATTAGGGAAAATACCATAGGTATAACTATTTTTAAGTTGGATTGGTGCTCATTCAGGGGAAGTAATTATATTATTTTAATGTTCGTCTCCCTTCTCAATAGGGGTCGACTCGTAAAGAAAATAATTCGTCTCCCTTCTCAATAGGGGTCGACTCTTAAAGAAAAGAACTTGCTCCTTTAGGAGCAAATACGTTTCTTTAAGAGTAGACCCCATTTTGGATGGGGTGCTTGGTAAAGGGCAGCAAACAGGAAGTCAAAAAACTTGTTTCCCTTTGTAAAAATAGGTATAAACATGGCGATCTACTCAGACACCTTAAAATTACATGAAGGTCTGTTTTTGATATATGGATTATATTTAACACCTTCACTAGGCGATTATACGGTAAAGTCTAATTTTAACACCCCTTGTCAGCAGCTGCATACTATCCCTTTTATATAATTTCATTCATATACCTGTCATAAGCAGGGCTTACCTTAGCATGATATATTAGTCCAGTTTGCTGTTTCTGACAAGGGTGTGAAACGGCTTTCAAAAGCAATATGCCTTTCATGAACAGATGTTTCAGTCATTTACTATAACCCTCTAAACTCTTTAAAGCCCGATACATGAATTTAGAAACAATTTGCAAGGACTGCAGGTCCGGATCTCCGGATCCCAAAGTTAAAAGGAGCCAATATCAATATCATTATCCACATGTTGCCATAATGCTTATGAGCCGCTTGCCAAATAATCGCTTCATATTGAAACCTGGGCAACTGGAACTCTGATTTTATTTCCAGGGCTAACTAGAACTTTTTTGTGAAGCCCGTAAGGCTTGATTATACATAATTCCTACAGAATACTGTAAAACACATATAATGAATTTTGGCGATATCCGCGGTTAAGGCAAAGCGCGCTAAAATATAAGTCCGCCAATATTTGATTTTTCCATGAGGCGATTCTAATAGATGCCAAAATGTACAGTTTAATAAAAATGTAAGGAAAACTGTTACAAATTTACATCGTTTTTATCTTGAGCCATGGTATATCATGAACGGCAAAATATGTAATAAGAGGATAAAACATTATTTTCCGTGTTTTAACGTTTGCAAAGCCCGACTGTATTAACGTGTTGCAGTCGGTTTACCTCTTTATGGACTTTGAATGATCGGGAGCATTTTAGCCCCCCCCCCCCCCCCCCCCCCCCCACACACACACACAGAGCCCCATTCAAGTTCACTTAAAATTGCATGGTCTCTATTGCTTATCATGTGAGTAAATGGAGACATACAGAAATATTTTTATAACCTGTGTCTTCTATAGTTTTAGAATAACATGATTTCTGACATGTCTGTGATGTGTCAACAAGATTTTTGTTAATATCCCAAAGGTTGCGATAACAAAACCAACTGAATGGGCGATGTACAAGGTATTTTAAACGGAGCCGTTTGCAAAAGCTTGATTTTTTTTTAGTTTAGGCCTACAGGTAGGACTTGAATTTACAAAATTCTATCTTGTGCTTATACACGCCGTATTATGCATTTACCAGGCGCTTATAAGCGCAAGAAAGGATTTTATATTACGAATTCATCAGGTGTGTATAAGCGCAAGATAGGATAAATTGCTTTATGCATTTACCAGGCGTGTATAAGCTCAAGAGGGATTTTGTATTATGATTTACCAGTCTGGGGACTCAAAGATTTCCATCACGCATGTTTGTGATGGTTAACCATGCACTTTAAATGAACTGACACGATGGCTTACCATAACATAATTACTGACATGTTTACCACAAGATGTCACTACATGTCCGAAGGATGAAACGTGATGGAAAGCCATGACGTTGGTTTCTTCTGGTGTTATGGCTGACAATAACAAAGGCAAAAACTCCCAGGTACTTTTTTGTCGAGTAACTGCTACAATACCTTGAGTAACTGGTACAGTTAGCATCCGTTACAAAAAAGCAAACATTGTAGACAATTTTGATCGTAACACTATAAAAAATGAAAGTAAACTTGTATTTTTCTTGGAAATAATACAAGGCAAATGCACAGCAATAGTAGCCTAATTTTGACCCTAATTCTGCAGAAATAACCAAAATACAGACTTTTTATACTGAGAATAGCTAAGGGCTGGACCAAATATCAATTTTTAGTGTCGACAGGGACAGGTCATACTGAACACTGCCAGTGGGTGAAATTGCTATTTTAGTGAGTTGGACTGAAAAATGTAGGCGTTATGGCTGACCATCACAAATGTCCGTGATGGAAAACCGTAAGTCCCCAGACTGTTTACCAAGCGTGTCTCAGCACAAGATAAGATTTTGTATTACGCATTTAACAAGCGTTTAGAAGCACAAGATAGGATTTTGAATTACGCATTTACCAGGCGTGTTTAAGCACAAGATAGGATTTTGTGAATGTTATATTCAACAACGACATGACGCCGCTTTCTGTCTGTATGTTGAACAAGCATCGACATCTTCTGAACATTGGAACGTGTGTATGGAAACTCGCGCGGATATTATTTTCATGATGATAAAAGGGCTGACTTCAAAGTAATTTGTGGGCTGTAAACATTGCGGACAATGTACGTCATGTAGGGAGATAGCCTTGTAATAGTCGATACAGTGAAAGATAACTTAGTACACAGAGGTTCTCTTTTTTCAGTCATTTACTGGGCGAATGGGCCAGAGCTCCAGATAAGAAGGGGTACTAAGGATAACTCAAAGATATTTTTTCTTACTTCTCAGCAAAATCATATGTTGTGACCCCTCATAAGAACCGTCTCGGCGAGACGGTTCTAATTGGGTCACAACATATGTTTTTATGGAGAAATGTGGAAAATAATCCCTAAATTATTCTAGCTACCCTATCTTATCTGGAGCACTGAAATATTGGCCTATCGGCTTAATTGTCAGACTTTTGACTGCGATTGCCACGAGAAATATATTTCATCTCTCTTGTTTTAGTCTTAACAGTATTAAGCCACAAAATAAAATTATACAAAGAATCAAACAACAGTTTTTCCCAAGGGGCTAGTGAGATTGAATTATGTGGTTTTGTTGTTGGAACATGTCGGGCCTAATCCCAGAGAATATCCCTCAACTATCGACAACTGAAAGGATTTGTAGTGTTGCTTTGTTTCAACTCTTAATGCATTACTATTATTAAGCAAGCTAAGCGCTCGCAGTACAATGATCTATCAAATTCAGCTGTTGGCAAGTGATTGAATTACAGCGGCTCCAATTCGCCCTTTTCCTGATAATAAACGTCAGATGTCGAAAACAAACGGACATACATAAATAGCGTATGAAAACGTATTTTGTAAAGTCAGTTCATGCTATTAGACTAGAGACTACTGGCCTTTTCTTGTTTAAGCAGGACAAATTAACTTAAACAGTGTCCAGTCATTGGGACTCGAATATCAGAAAGTTTTGAGCTACCTACTACCTCGTTTTCTAACCCTGTTCTCCAGATCTAGTCCCAAGCGACCTCCACCTCTTTCCCAGGCTGATAAAAAAACCTTCAGGACTGAGATTTGATACCGATGGTGAGCTGACTGCTGCTGTGGAGGGCTGGTTAGGGGATCATGTTGGGTTTTACCGATCGGGGGTAAATGGCTTGCAAAAGTGTGTGGAGTTTGACGGGGCTATGCTGAAAAATAAAGCAGTATAAATCCAACTATATCTTGCTCTTTCTGTGCGAGGCTCAAAACTTTTTGATATCCCTCATATATACATTGTCATTGCATTTCAATAAATAAATGAATAAAGTGTATATAAACAATATCTGACATCATTTACATGATTGCACGCTCCCAAACTGTTTGACATATCACTTCAAACAAGAAAGGCATATACATGTATATACAACTAATCTCAAATAATATATTAATTAATCGTGCTTTGTAAACAAATAAATAAATAAAAATACGCAAGTTTAAGTGAACTAGAAAAGTAGCCATTTCGTGAAAAATGGTTACGACCGTGTTTACAACATTTTAATAACCGAAGACATGTTGCTTTAAATTGTTAATAAATCACCTATCTGATGCCTTGTTTGCGTTTAAACGGACATGTTTCATTTCAGATGTCCTAATTTCTCTCAACGATTATAAATCAAAATAACTTTTCTTCCTCCTGGGAAGGTCTCTAATGGCAAAATTACTTTTGGTGAACTGGATTTTCTGGTTGCGTTAGTTAAACCATTTATTCACGTTAAAACTCCGTTTTTCCTTTGGCAATAAGAGCCGATATGAGCCGCGACACGACAAAACCAACAATGTGGTTGTGCGCCCAGCGCAGACTCAGATCAGCCTGGGCATCCGCCCAGTCTGATCAGAGTCTTCGCTGTCCGCATGGAGGTAGCTTAAGCCCTCAGCTACCCTTTAAGCGCTTAGCGAAGAGTCTGACAAGACTGGGTGAATACCCAGGCTGATCTGAGTCTGCACTGGGCGCACAACCACATTGTTGGTTTTGTCGTGTCGCGGCTCATATCATCCATCGGAGGAAGCAAGAGTCATTAGTTTTCGAGCGCAATTTCGCTACTTAAGTGAAATGAAAAATAAAACATAACATGGTAATTTGGCACTTAAGATTCTAGTCACATTTCTATGCTATATGAGGGAAGTTCGTATAAACCCGAAAAAAACTTTATACATGGCCAACAGGCATACTGAAAATAATGGTTTAGATGAATAATTACGCTTTCATAAATTGGGCCAACTTTGTGTCAGAATGGCCCTTGCATGAAGCTATTTCGATATTTTTGCAAATTGACATTCCAAGATGGCCGGCATCAGCCGTTACAATGAACTAAAATGTAAATGACAATATCTGAATATAACATACAGTAAGAAATTTGCTCTTTTAGCGGCAAAATCTTTTCTTTAAGGGCTGAGGCCAACTGGGAAGGGTGGCAGAAAAGTATAAAAATGGCGGAATTGCTTCGTATGAAAGTGTACTCACTCACTATACAAGCAGCCATATAGAAGAGCCTTAGAAACAAACAAGCGCACCATGCATCAGCTAGTTTCTTGATCCTATCTCTACTCTGATTATCACTTCCCCATTGACCAGTCTTCAACCTCAAACCACATTTTTCATTCCAAATTCAATTTCCGCACTGCAATATTCTGAAAGGTGGCTCGAAAATTAGGTTACAGAACAAAGGTTTAATTTCGCGAATGAATCTCTTGTTTTAATCACGTAATAAAACAATGCGTTGCTCTGTGTCGCGATAAACCCTGGCTCATTTGCAATCTGTGCACGCTCATAGGAACCTGCGAATGTGCAGGCTGCTAACGGTTTGCACAGTTTGCATTTTTGAAAGCTGTAAGTTAGTTCCTATTGTTTGGGAAAAAATGCATGCGCTGAACTGTCGACAACGTATTCATGCAATCCGGCTTTTTTTCGCACATTTGCAATTTCCTGGTTTTCGCTAGACGAACGGAGACGACAGTAACTTGAGAGGAAGCCAAAGGCTAGGTTGTTTGCGTGAGGCTATACGAAACTGGTTTTGGTCACAAAACAACAAGACAATACGTCATTTATTACGTATTGCACGGAAAATGGTTTGAATGACATAGAAACAAACCTTCAGTCAGTAGAAGTAGTTAACGAAAAATGCGAACAAACGTTATCGACATTCTCTTGAACCATGATACGGATTCCCATAAAACTGCCACGAAAATATTTCTCACATATTTTAGCGAGTATATGATCATACTGTATCTGCTAGCGCTACGCACAGATACAGTTAGTACAATGTGCATTGACAACGCGTTTTGCAAATAGCTCCTGCACCACTGGTGGAATGTATTGATCATTCACATGTTCCACTATATGTGACAGTGTCTGACATTTTTAGTCGTATGGAGCCGAAAATCGGAAATTTTGTTTTTAACATTTTCATATTCATTAGTGCTTCCAGAATAGACTTCGAGACGCATAAAGAAATAGCGCTAAGGTTACAGCAAAAGCAAACGAAATTCACACCAACCCGATTTTTTGTTTTCATTTCACTGACTGGACACAATTTACATACTAGCAGTATAAACTTTTATAACTCTCGCTCTTGGCATTGCTTTTCAAAGATCTAAAACGCAAACTTTCTTAAACGCCGATGGAAATGTTGAATCACTCTTTTCAGGTGACGCTTTGAAGTTTATTAGTCAGTGCGCGCAAATCAAATTATTAACGTGCAAATATGATGTCACTTTCATTTCAAGTTTCGTGACGTCAACGTGGCATCTCCACAATGCTTACAATGTCAGACATTGTCACATATTATTATAACGTTTTGATAAAGATTATAAAAAGTACGGGTTTCTGCAATGCGTAAATAAGCTGTGGATAAGAAGTATGTCTTTCGGCACTGCAAAGACAAAAAAAATGAAGTAAAAATCAACCTCCGAATTCACTGATTAGAGTCCTTTTGTTCTCATTAAGAATTTTTGAAACCTGAGAAACCCACAGACGGATTAGCGTGAATACACTGGCTGAACTGATTCTTGGCTGACCACACAAGGCCCAGTTTCTCTTCTTGGGGGTTGTTGTGGTAGGGCGATGGTGCAGGGTAACTTTCAGTGCCGAGGCAACCTACTTATTTGGATAATAGTGGGCAAGGTCTACTGTGCTTGCAGTAGTTGCGGTTGGGGGTTGTTTGGACATTTTCCTCTCCTCTATCATATCTCTTTTCTTTCTCCCTCTCTCAGGAAAACGGTCCGATGTAGACTGAAATGCTATCTCAAAGAGCCGTTAAACCCAAAACAGCTAACCAGCCAAAACTCTAATATAACTTAGACGCCAACTCGTTGTGTCGCAGCAGCATTTTCCAAACAAAACTCGTCATCTCAGTGTAGCATATTTTCGTTCAAAACACAAAAATAAAGTCTCAAGCCGTAAGAGCAAACCACTTTCATACGACTTGGTCAAAAGGTATGAAATATCCTCCCCTTCTTTATGACTTTCCTAATGTGCCTAAATGTTTTCTATATGACCAAATCAAGTAAAGTCAATTTAAGTACACATTTATTTCAAGTCATAAACTAACGCAATTTCTATGAACTTTTTCCACCGGCTACACTGTAAAAATCGCGCTTAGCTATAAAACACAAGTGGTTACATGTTTAGGTGTAAACATGTTTAGGAATATGTCATATAGCTGAACATGTACGCCTTTTCTATAATTTTCCCGGACAAAGTCTGCTAAACACGTTTTATTCTGTTACGCGTTTCTGATGAATCCATTCTCTCTCTTTTCCCCGTTGAAGAACAAAAAAAGAGACGAAAATGTTTACAGAGGAAATTTTCAAAATAAAAGGTAAATACAACCAGTTTTGTACATGTTTAATTTCTAAACATAAACCTAAACATGTTGCAAATTGAACATGTTACGATTTAAACACATAAAAATCGGACTGCATTTTGTGCATTGATTCTAAACACATTTTTTACAGTGTATACTATGCTACAATATCGCAGATTATTATCACATAATCTATAAAAAAAATATTATAGTAAAATAGTAAAAGACTCAAGACAGAAAAAGTACAATATTGTCTCTGTGGTCAAAAGGTCAAAAGAGAAGGGGCAGCGAGAAAACAAGGACCTCTTGCAGTCATACATGCTAATGGACAAGAAACAGTGTTTCGAAACAGATTCTGGAACCACAGGCCATTTGAAGAGTTACTGAACGTGGTAGACTAATAGAATCTATGATGGGGTTGAGGCCGAGACAAGGAAATCTCAGGCTAGTTTTCAGATTATTTAGTCTTATGCGAGGCTTGCCGAGCATAAGACTTAAATAATCTGAAAACGAGCCTGAGATTTCCTTGTCGAGGCCCCAACACCATCATTGATTATTTTTCTCACCCATAATATTTTATAGAACAGAATATCCATTTAATACCTTAACTTCGTGTTGAGGCCATTCCTATAAACTTGAAGCTAATTTTCTATTTATAGTTTGACATGTGGGTTAATTTCACCTTGTGCATGCATTTTTCATGATTGGCAGCTAATGAGAAATCTACAGTGACACTTCCTGTACATTACTGGGTGTCAATTTCATATTCTGCATCCAATTTACATGACCTGTAGTAAATTGATTTTTTGAATTTAAGTGTGTTATTAATTGGGATGTACTATATAGCAATGATTGGCATTTTGAGACAGCTTTCTGAGCCTAGGCTGAGATAGCAGGCCGAGATAGAAAAATCTCAGACACCTCTAGAAAGGGATATTCTTGTCCAATGGGTGAGAAATGATCATCATCTGATTGTCTTATCTATCTTTTTCCAAAAAGAGTCTACTGGTCTGCTCTGACTGTGCTCGTAATGAGTTTTTTCTACTTTCTCTATCTTTATAAATATTTAATGAGTATATCTATTTATTAAAAAGTGAGGGTTGTAACTGAATTAATAAACTTTCTATAGCAATCGCCAGAACTGCTTTTCAAACTGCATTTAATATCCCATAACACGGCTGATTAATTGCAAATCAATTTAAATAAATTTCTTACTAAATTTGACAATAAGCGTCATTTACAATATACACCCACCCCAACACCGCCTTCTCTCTCAAACAGTGATTTACACTTCCTGTATTTAACAGCAGATGGTTAATTCTGAAAACCTGCAATTTTATTTTAAAAAAAATCAAAATAACACAGTCACATCTTTATGCAAGTGTTACCATGTAGTATGTCTGTCACATGTATATATGAGCCGCGACATGACAAAACCAACAAGGTGGTTGTGCGCCCAGCGCAGACTCAGATTAGTCTTGGCATCTGCCCAGTTTGATAAGACTCTTTGTTAAAGACTCAAAGGGTAGCTTAGGGTCTAAGTTACACCCATGCGGCCAGCGAAGACTCTGATCCGACTGGGCGGATGCCCAGGCTGATCTGAGTCTGCGCTGGGCGCACAACCACATTGTTGGTTTTGTCGTGTCACGGCTCAATTATAAGCCATTCCTTGGGAACCTATGAGAAGTTGATACACAAAGCACGCACTGTATTAAGTTACAAACTAAACAAACCGGTTTATGTCGGACCTACAAAAAGGGCTTCTCCACTTAAGTGCCAGTATTATTAAAGGGCGTAGCTACCTATACGCAAATACACAGGTGCGTATTGAAATTTTGTCAAATTGACAATATTTCAACACACACCTGCGTATTTTCATGCTGAAATGATGTTAATTGGGCATAATTTTAATACTAACTGCCAACAGACACGAAATTTTGAAATATCTCAGCGGTTTAACCCCCTATTATTGCCCTCAACGAGTATAAAACATGGATGTGCGTACTGTTTAATTGCCCCTCTCTACGCCCCTGTTATTAGCTGTGGTAAAAGCCCCACAAATTCAGATGCAACGACCCGGCCTGGCTGAAATACTGTTACTGGACTTATATACCTCAACAACCGATTTCATGAAAGGAAGTCTATCTTGTTTTCAGCTGAATTGAATAATGTAGTAACCACTGCAAACTGTATGTTATTGCAACCTTATATATATAGTTACATCTACATGTTTTCATCCGAACAAATAAATATTTGAAGAAGGGATGCAATACACATCTGTGACAAACAAGCAATGTAGGATATATTTCAAAAATCCCATTTATATGTACTTTATGGGCCCTATTGCTTCAAAAACAACATATCTGACAGAAGCACGAATATCGTGATTCAGCAACCTGATTTTGGAATCCATTTTGAAGTGACGTCATCACTATCCTATCACATTGTCCAAGCTCTAAAGCTGCGGTATTATAGACAGCCGACAACCACTAACAGGTTTGCCGAAGTACCATAAAAATTCTAAAAATTAGGACACCTAAAATAATTACCGTAATTGTCCTAAAATAGAATAGTTTGGTTGTTAAATGCAATGATGCGTCCACAATATGCAGATGAAATGGCAAACAGTGTAAACCCTGATCAGACTGCTTCCTGAGCTGTCTGATAAGGGTTTGCACTGTCTGCCCAGATTTGTCTGTTCTAGAATGGCTAGAATTTTTGCGTCATACAAGACCTACGTCGTTATCGGCAGAAGAAGGAAGAACTCTGAATGCCGCTGACAGACGTGCGACAGTGTAGATTCACAGATAACAATAACTCTTTCTGATGGCTGAAAAAACTTCTAAAAAGTCAAGCGCATGCTTATACATGTCACACGAAAGTACAAGGATAAACAAGCTAAAATGGTTGGGGGGATAAAAAAAATAACCAGTACGTACCGGAATCAAGCTTGACAGCCGCTCACGTCAAAGAGAAACAGAATATTCCTTGATGCCACTTAGTTACTAGAAAAACAAAAACAAACCATCCAGGAAAATAATTTTCCAGCTTTCTGCTATTGTAACAAGATGTGTAGAACTGTGGTAAATAGAGAAAGTGAAAGAAAGTGATCTATGAAGTGTATGAGGTGATGTCGCATGGCCGACGCTGTTAGAAATTAAATTAAATGATGCAGGGACATTATTGGAATCTGAGAGTTTTGATCAATCCATTACAAGTCTGTGAGATTACTCGTGTTTCTGTGGATGATTATGTCACGTATGACAGAAACTTTGATAAAAAAATGTTATCATAGTCCTGGAGACAGATTATAGACTTTAAGCAGATCGCATGATAAACAAAATTTTAAAGATAACTCCTTAAGCCTGTTTCACATCAGCCTTACGACAGCCGTACGGCCCTGTGCGATCACATTTCTGGCAAAAATCGCTGGGTTTCGTGCGGCAGCCGCAAGATCGTCGTACGAATTTTAGACGTCGCAAGGTCGTCGCAACGTCACAAACTGAATTTTCAACAAGCACATTATTTCTGAGATTTTTTGGCAATCTGTGGACGCCGCAACACCGCAAGGCTGCACAAACAAGAACAAATGCTACAAATACATATTTGTTTTAACATTTTTGTCCTATATGAACAATACATTGCAGCAATGTCTTTCTATTTGGAATTTATTTAATATATAACAAAAGCTTTCAAGCAACCAACTTTCCCCCAGAAGCGTCCGAGTTCAAGAGTTCAAGGTCAAGGTCAAGGTCACAGAAACAAGAAAAATACTAAAAGTGCATATTTTTCTCATATTTTTTGTTCTGTATCAACAATATATTGCAGCAATGTCTTTGTACCTGGTCTTTATCTAACACATTACAATAGCTTTCAAACACACATATAGCTTGTTTATTCAGAAACCTCCAAGGTCAAGGTGAAGGTCATAAAACAAGAAAAAATGCTAAAAATGCACATATTTGCAAAAGTTTTTGTCATATATCAACAATATACTGCAACAGTGCCTTTGCAGTTTGCATACATTTAATATGTTACAAAAGCTTTCAAACAAACAACTTTTCTTCAGTAGCCTCCGAGGTCAATGTCAAGGTCAAGGTCAGAGAAAGAAGGAAAAAAATGCTAAAAATGCATATTTTTTTCTCATGTTTTTATGTTCTGTATCAAAATATATTGCAGAAATGTCTTTGTACCTAGTGTTTATCTACTATATTACAATAGCTTTCAAATACACATACAGCTACTTTCCTGCAATATACTCCAAGGTCAAGGTCAAGGTCACAAAAACAAGCAAAAATGCTAAAATGCACAGAATTTCGGTATTTGTGTCCTATACCAACAATACATTGCAGCCATGTCTTTGTAGTTGGTCTTTATTTAGTATATTACAAAAGCTTTCAAACAAACAACTTTCTTTCAATGGCCCCAAAGGGTGAGGTCAAGGACACAGAAACAAGAGGCCACGAGGCCCTGAATCGCTCAACTAAGCAATTGGCCAAGTGGCTTTTACTTATGTCTGAAATTGTCAAAATATGAGTCTTGGGTCAAAAGTCAAAGAATGACCATGACTCATAAATCTCCATGTACTCATTAAGACACACTATATACCATTTTTAGGCCAAAATCTTCAAAACGTTCCATGAAATCTTATGTTCTAACATTTTTCCATATTTGACCATGCCGCAAAAAATGTCAAGGTAAACCAAAGGTCATTATTTGAAGAGTATTGGTAACACTCCAGTACTCCATGCCACTTACCAAGTTTCAAGGCCATCGGTCTATTGGTTCTGGAGAAAAAAAGTATGAAAGTTTTATATGATAAGTGTGTATGGTGGCCCTGTTCATCATGTGACCGGGACCGTTTGAACAAATTTTCATTCCCTCAACCCCTGGAGACTCTGTATGAAAATTGGTTGAAATTTGGCTTTTGAGGTAATGTTTGAAAATGTCAAAATATGAGAGACCTGGGTCAAAAGTCAAAAACTGACCTTGACCTCTTGTACTCATAATTCTTCATGACCTCATTAAGATGAGTGTATATACCAACTTTTAGGCCAAAATCTTCAAAATTTCCCATAAAATCTATGTTCTAGCATTTTCCCATATTTGAACTTGCTGTAGAAAATGACAAGGTCAATCAAAGGTCATAATTTGAACAACCTTGGAAGGACTTGAGTATACGATGCTACTTATCAAGTTTGAAGGTCATTGGTCAATTGGTTCTTACGAAGAATGTTTTCTAAGGTCTTTGCCATATATGGGCATGGTGGCCATGTCCTGGATCGTTTGAACAACTTTTTGTTCTCTCAAGCCCTGGAGGCTCACAAAATAATTTTGGTTACAATTGGCCCAGTGGCTTTTAAGATGATGTTTGAAAATGACCTGGGTCAAAGGTCAAAGAATGACCTTGACTTTTTGTACTCATAAATTTCATGTACTTATTAAAATGACTGTACTTATCAATTTTTAGGCCAAAATCTCCAAAACTTACCATGAAACCCTATGTTCTAGTATTTCCACATATTTGACCTTGCCATAAGAAAGGTCAAGGTCAACCTAAGATCATCATTTGAACAATCTTGGTAGTACTTGAGTACTTTATGCTACATATCAGATTTCAAGGCCATTGGTCTATTTGTTCTGCAGAAGATTTTTCAAGCTTTTTACCATATATGGGTGTGGTGGCCATGTTGGTCATGTGATCTGGACCATTTGAATACAATTTTTTTATCCATCAACCCCTGGAGACTCTATGTGAAATTTGGTTACAATTGGCCACGTGGCTTTTGAGCAGATGTTTGAAATTGTTGAAACATGAGAGAAAGAATGACCTTGATCTCTTGTACTCATAAATCTTCATGTACTCTGTAAGATGGCTGTACACACCAATTTTTAGCCCAAAATTTTCAACGGTTTCCAAGATATCATATATTCTAGCATTTTTCCATATAAAAGCACAAGGAAGTAAATTTGACCTTACCGTAAAAAACAGTCAAAATCAGCCCAAGGCCATAATTTAAACAATCTTGGTAGTACTCGCTTACCCGATGCTCCTTACCAAGTTTCAAGGCCATCTGCCTATTGGTTCTGGTGAAGATTTTTAAGGGTTTTTATCATATATGGGCGTGGTGGCCATGTTGGTCATGTTACCAGGATGTTTGAACAAATTATCGTTCCTAAGACTCCTGGAGCCTGCATATGAAATTTGGTTACAATCGGCCCAGGGTTTCAGAGGAGAAGTCATTTGAAATTGTGGACGGACGACAGACGTACGATGGACAACGAATCCTACCTATACTATAATCTCCCCTGGAGCCTCTGGCTCAGGTGAGCTAACCAAAGGACCATTGGTTCTGTAGCTCACCTTAGTCCATTCACCCTCAGCACTCAGGGGTAAGTAACTGAAAGGTAAATTGTACAATATGGCCTCATTTCAACTTTGACTGAGTTGTTATGCTTGTCCTAGTTAATATTAGCAAAATTGATGAAGTTACAATAAAAAACATGTTTGTAAAACTTTATGCCTAAATATTGCAGTAACACAGAAATAAATGCCAATTTGCACTTTTCGCAATACAAGTCTATAGAAAATTTAAAATGCTATAGCAATAAACCACGTGAGCAACAATAAAAAAGAACAATATTTATGTAGTGGCTAATGTCATATAAATGTATGCAGAGAATCAGCTTCATCCCCCTATATGGTTTTTGTGGCAAAGATTTTTGAATATTGTTTAAAAAAAAAATCCTTTATGTTGCCATGGCAATGAATCGAATTTAGTGATCTGGACAAAATTAACATGAATCATAGAGGACTTCTCAAGAAACATTTCTGTAGAAAAAATTTCCAAATAACTGCAGTGAGGTAGCAAAAAATTGCCAATTTCCATTTTCCCATTATAAGTCAATGGAAACTATAAGTTGCCATAGCAACCTAACTGCTAAAGCAATTGCCATGAAAAACACAAATTCAATAGAGGCTAGTACTAAGATCCTTTCTGTAAAGTTTGAGCATTATTAGCCACATAGTTTCTGCAAAAATGATAATTTAATATCTTTTCTATTTTTAACTGTTTGGTTGCAATGGCAATCAACCAAATCGTGCAATTTGCATAAATTGAATCAGGGTGGTTGAGGACTACTCTGGGAACATTTCTATAAAATTTTGTCAAAATACCTGCAGTGACATAGCAATAAATGCAAATTTACTATTTTCACATTATAAGTCAATGGCAATTTTAAGCTGCAATAGCAACCAAACTGCTGAAGCAATGCCAAGAAAAACAGTACTTTTATAGAGGGAAGTACTAAAACCCTTTCTGTGAAGTTTCAGGCTTAGTGGTTGCAAAGTTTCTGAGGAGATGATGTTTGAATATTTTTTTCTATTTTTAACCATTCGGTTGCCATGGCAACCAGCCAAATTGTGTGATTAACATAAATTTCATGTTATTGATAGAGACATACTCAAGAAACATTTCCGTTAAGGATTTGTCAAATCATCTGCAGAGAAATAGCAATAAATGTAAAGTTTCAATTTTTCCCATACAAGTCAATGGAAACTGTAAGTTACCATAGCAACCAAAGTTCTGAAGCGATTTGGATGAAAAGCAGTATTATTGGTTCCCCCTGCCTATAGATGCTAGATATGAAATTTGGTAAGAATGAGCCTTGTCGTTTAAGAGGAGATATATACTAAATAAAGACCAAGCACAAATACATTTTCTACATTTAATTTTGATACCTAACACAAAATATTAACAAAAGGTGCATTTTTAGCATTTTTCTTGCTTTTATGACCTTGACCTTGACCTTGAAAGTTTCTGGAGGAAACGAACTGTACATGTATTTGAAAGCTATTGTAATATTCCAAATAAAGACAAAGTATAAATACACATTCTGTATTTACTGTTGATACGGAACACAAAAATATGAATGAAAGTTGCATTTTAGCATTTTTCTTGTTTTTGTGACCTTGATCTTGACCTTGTAGGTTAATGGAAGAAACGCGCTATATGTGCATTTGAAAGCTATAGTAATATATAAAATAAAGGCCAAGTCCAAAGACATTTGGTCCATTTAGTGTTGATAAAGAACATAAAAGGTGAGAAAAATGTGCATTTTAGCATTTTTCTTGTGTTTGTTACCTTGACCTTGACCTTGGAAGCTACTGCAGGAAACAAGCCATATGTGCTTGACAAAATTATTGAAATATATTAGATAAAGACCAAGTACAAATACATTTTCTGTATCTACTGTTGATACAGAACATAAAATATGAACAAAATGTGCATTTTTAGCATTTTTCTTGTTTTTGTGACCTTGACCTTGACCTTGGAGGCTACTGGAGAGAACAAGCTATATGTGCATTTGAAAGCTATTGATATATACTAAATAAAGGCCAAGTAGAAAGGCATTATATAAATTTACTGTTGATAGAGGAAAAAAAAAATTAACACAAATGTGGATTTTTTAGCATTTTTCTTGTATTTGTGACCTTGACCTTGACATTGGCTGTTACTGGAGAAAGCCAGCTATATGTGTATTTGAAAGTTGTTGTCATTCACTAAATAAACTCCAAGTACAAAGACAGTGCTGCAATATTTTGTTGCTAGAGAACACAAAAGTATAAGGAAAAAAAAAACGCATTCTAGCCATCTTTTCGTGCTTCTGTGACCTTGACCTTGACCTTGAACAGAGAAACTAGCAATATTTTGATATTTTATAAAAGACCAATTTACTGTTAAGTGTATTTAAAAATTTAGGAACACATATATTTATAAGATATGATGATTTGACATTATAAGTATTATTACCCTACACTTTGGAATTTTGAGACGGTCAACTTATTGTTGCTATGGTAACGCTTCAGGAAGTATACTTTCCCAAGCATGTTTTTCCAGAAACTTATTCTTGGAATGTTGTTTTGTTAGATGAAGCTGCAAACATATGCCGGTATGGCTGCAAGAATTCTACAAATAACGTTAAAACTGCCTTAAAATAGCCTTTCGCAATATAGCACTACCCCCACCCACTTTGCTCAAGCCTGATGACATTACAAGCATTCCAAATACAACTCAAAGTTTTGGTGTCGACTCATGGTGAACAACACATTTACATATGAGAAGCATTCAGAGTATGTCGTTCGTTTTCTAATACATGAATTTGTTAGAAATATGTCTATTTTAGTACAATTTTTACCTCAATTTCTGACAAAATATTCAACAGCCGTTGCCATGGCAACGGGCACATGTAGGAATGAAATCGACATGGTTTTCTTGCTTTGGTGTCACAATAAGTAAATAAGGAAAGTTTGAGCAAAATCGATGACTATGCGTGGCGCGACTTTTTAAGTGGTTACAGAGAATGGCTCTTAAAACGTCCTTGAGTTTCTCATAAAATGATTTTAAAAATATCTAGGTCACTTTAGTTGGCAGTGACCTACTTTCGATTTCAAAAGTTTCATTACATAGTAAAAATACAAGGTACAAGTGGTAACAATACTAGGTAAAGGAGGTAAAAATACAATGTACAGTGTTTTATAGTGGATAAAAATACAATGTAAGGCAAGGATCTCATTTTCTGTCTCGCTGTTGTGTGAGTTAATTGCCCAACAGGGAACCAGAAACGAAAACCGTATTTTTACGGAAAGACTTGTCATTGTTTTTTCAAAATACTTTATTCCTTCTTTTTTGCCATTAATATGACACAAGAAGCACAACAACGGACACATTATCGTCAATTCTGAAGACTGTATCAATTTTATAAGGAATTGTGCTTCGACGATTTTTACCACTGATAGGACTATGGAGACTTTAAAGGGTAGCCAAGGGCCTAAGCTAGCTCCATGCGGACAGCAAAGACTTTGATCAGACTGGTCGGATACCCAGCCTGCCCTGAGTCTTCGCTGGGAACTTATGCCATTTTGATGGTTTTGCCGTGTCGCGGCTCATATGCTCTTATAGAGGTACATGTATATGGGAGAACGGACACTAACGCTAGCTGGGTGCTCTACTGACTAAGCTACGAGGCCAGTTTTAGCATTTCTACACGTGAAATGACTGAGACGATAGAGCTCTAGTTTATGATGTCGAAAGTAGGTCATCTAGCCAACTAAAAATTTGAGCCGCGACACGACAAAACCAACAATGTGGTTGTGCGCCCAGTGCAGAATCAGATCAGCCTGGGTATGCACCCAGTCTTGTCAGACTCTTCGCTAAGCGCTTAAAGGGTAGCTGAGGGCTTAAGCTACCTCCATGCGGACAGCGAATACTCTGATCAGACTGGGCGGATGCCCAGGCTGATCTGAGTCTGCGCTGGGCGCACAACCACATTGTTGGTTTTGTCGTGTCGCGGCTCAAATGACTCAAATAGTTTTTCAACACTATTTTATATAGAACTCAATGATGTTTTAATTTTCAAAGACGAAACTGTAGTGAGAATCTTGCAGCGATATTTCACGACAATATATTACATGAATTTAGATTAATTCTGGCAGCGATGTAACATGATATAATTATAACTGAGCCGCCAGAAAACCAACAAAATAGTTGTGCGCCCAGCGCAGACTCAGATCAGCCTGGGCATCCACCCAGTCTGATCAGAGTCTTTGCTGTCTGCATAGAGTTAGCTCAGACCTTTAGTGTAAACAATATTTAATTTGTATAAGTAACATTTTGACATTATTAGATAGGCAATACAAAAAAGAATACAATATACAAAAGGGATTCAGAAAGAAGTCATATGACTTGTTTAAATCTGTATCCCAAAATTGCAAACGTTATCAAACAACATACTTGTAAGTGATTTGAAATATTATACTGTAAAATACTAGAATTGTTTGGTATCATTCTTCATACTCATGTTGTTCCACGGGGAATGGAACCTTAAGAAATAAATAAATCCTGAAGTACAAAGTAGGCAGTACACATTTACAGAAATCACAAAAAGTGTGTCAAGTTTAAGGGAAAAATCATTATTCTCTGTCTTTACTGATATACAACATACATTAAGAAATAGTGTAAGAATGAAAAGCAAATTGCTTTTTGCAATCACAGATTTAGCTTTAAATGGCACAAAAACCGCCGCAATCATGTGTCATCTGCATCTCAATGCATTGCCACGAAATGCCGCTTGGGGACCAGCGACACAGGTACACGTGGCGGAACCAATGTCCAGACTAACGTGCCCCTGCTGTCGCGGCCCCCACAACACTACTGACGGAGATGCGCATGACACATATCAAGCGAAGATAAAAAAGTATCATAAGTGCAATATCACCTTTCTGAGGTTTGCAGAAATAGTGTAAGCAGATTTCTCATCTTGACTACAAAACTTTTGTGCTGTTACAAGAACATTTAGATACGAACATTTAGGTATATAACAGTTTACAAAGCTTGCGAAACATAGTGCTCGGGTCTGTCCCTACAGTGTTTTGCATGCTCTGCAAATTGTACAACTGTATAACGTAATCATACAATAAGTAACTATAATGTGTACAGAATTTGATGAATTAAAATAATGGTATAGCAGACTGTAAATTTTGCGAGCCATTTTAATAAGGCCTACTACACAGTAATGTTTGTAAGCTCTCACAAGAACATTTGGATAAGGGCTTTTGCATACATATATAACGATTTACAAGGCTTGCAAAACTAAGTAATTGGGTCTGTCCTTACTTACAGTATTTTATTTCGCAGCCTTTGCAAATAGTAAAATTATGTTGCGCAACCATGCATCATGCCATATTTATAAACTATAATGTATGCAGAATTTTGGAAATTAAACAGATTTCTAATTTTGTCTACAAAAATGTTTGTGAGCTGTTACAAGAACATTTGAATACGAACATTTAAAGATATAACAGTTTACAAAGCTTGCGAAACATAGTGATCGGGTCTGTCCCTACCTACAGTGTTTCGCATGCTCTGCAAATTGTACAACTGTGTAGCTCAATCATGCATCATACAATAATTGATAGCGAAATTTCGTCTCTCCTCACACAGTCTAGCAATTGAAACGGGCAGGCATAGAAATATTGAACGCAATGCAAGAAAATGCAATCTTTGTACACTTGATGATATTGAGGACGAATATCACCTTGTCCTGATTTGTCCCTTTTAAAATGATTTAAGACGAATATATATTAAAAGATACTTTTATACTAGACCTAGCATGTATAAATTCATAACTTTGCTCAATACAACAAAGCTAAAAGAATTTAATAACCTGGCAAAATTTTCGATTAATGCTTTCAAACTAAGGGATAACCTTGTAGTTACTTAGTAATGTCTTCATCTATTGTTGCTTCAGAAAGGATATTTCACCTTGTTCTTATGTGGATGTAACTACATGTATACATATTTGTCACATACATGTATTTATATATATGTTCACGCAGATTGTTTATTTGTATGTATGACGATGAGCTGTGTTATGCTTAAGTCAGAATAAAATTATGTTATGTTATGTTATGTTATGATAACAATAATGTGTACATAATTTGATAAATTAGAATTATGATATAACCAGCCTTAAATTTTGCGAGCCATTTTAATTGGTCCTATACAATAATGTTGGTGAGCTCTCACAAGAACACTTGAATAATAGCTTAGACCTTTGGCTACCCCTTAAGCGCAAAGCAAAGACTCTGATCAGACTGGGCGGATGCCCAGGCTGATCTGAGTCTGTGCTGGGCGCAAAATCACTTTGTTTGTTTTCTCTTGTCGCGGCTCATATAGGAATGTACCACTGGGGGGGCAATGGAGTCTTTAGCCCTGGATGTCGTTTGTCCGCAAGCATCCTCCTTTCAAACATACGTGGATAATGAGATTTTTTTAGCTACTCTCCATTCAAATCTTTTTCGACAATGTGATTTCTTCCTCTGTTTTTTTTTTTTTTTTTTTTTTTTTTTTTTTTCAATCAAAAAGTGCCCATATTTTAACAATTTCACGGAACATGAGAAGAAGAAAAAAAAACGAAAAAAAAAAAAAAAAAAAAAAAAACGGACAAAAGTGGAAAAATCGGACATCACTAGTATGGTAACAAAAATCGACAGTATAAATCAAACGTGTAGCCTACTCATATCATGCAGAGTTCCTAATATTTTACTTTGTAATTTTATACTGCTCATTCTTAACAATAAAAGTGTCGCATAAATCAAACTTTGTACCAATATATAGACAATTTACGAGAATTAGAACTCACAAAAGCAATTGCCTTAAAACATACTTTGTGTTCTTTTCTTTTATTACAAAATGGATGAGATAATAAATTGAGGAAACATGAAAAATATTTTAGGATGATACTGACAATTATCCATATTGGAGCCGCGACGTGAGAAAGCCAACAATGTGGCTGTGCGCCCAGCGCAGACTCAGATCAACCTGGGCATCAGCCCAGTTTGACCAGACTCTTCGTAAAGAGTTCAAAAGGTAGCTAAGAGTCTAAGCTACCTTCATGCGGACAGCAAAGACTCTGATCAGACTGGGCGGATGCCCAGGCTGATCTGAGTCTGCGCTGTGCGCACAACCACATTGTTGGTTTTGTCGTGTCGCGGCTCATTTATAATTTGCACTGAGCAATAAATCAATATACTATAGTGGCTGAGAAAACTATATCCAAATAGGGTAATTCTGTATAATTTCGAGTATGTTTAATGAAACACAGTATAAACACACAGTGTTACATGTATATTAATTTGGAAGTGTTAAACATGCTCGAAATTATACAAAATAGATAATACTTCATTCAGCATAAAGCACTACAATATTTAGAGCGTACAAAAGCTAAAGTGAGATGAACATTCATTACAGAGAAGTAATAGAATACTCATGCGAATGCCAAGATATCTAAATGTACAACAATAGTTTTTACAAAGCTTACTTCAACTCAACTAAACTCAATGAATCTTTATTATACTTCGAGGTTACATAAAGTGATATATGAGAAACAATTTAAACAAAACAAATCATAAAATTCATGGCATAGCAAACATTTCGAGATCTGCACCTTTGGTTGCGGTGGGGGCATTGTTAGTATTAATTATAGTAAACTTAATCTTCCGGAAGAATTAAAGGGACAAAAAGATCCATTCTCAAGCAATGCTAACGGTAAATGATGTTTCTTGCCTACAAACAGGAATATTACAAAATGATACAGGACTTATAATAACGTATGCTGTTCATCATTATACCACCCTTACCAGAAAATGCCAACTTTAGTACGAACTATTTCGCAATGAGAAAGGTCTACACTGGTAAGGATGGTATAAAATAGTTATACCATGGCTTGTCCGCCTGTACGGGATATAATCCACTCGTTAAAGCTCGTGGATTATCTTCTCGTACAGGTGGACACTCGCTAAAGCTCGTGGATTATTTCCTCGTACAAGCGGACAAACCATGGTATAACTATTACTTACTAGTCTGTGAAACATTTTCATCTGCTATTGACAGTTTATGTAACAAAGGTGTGGTTGGTGCGTAATACACGTAGTTCCTAATCAAGCATAATATCACAGCTTCCTGTGGTTTCTGACACCAAATCACACAGCCAGTGACAGTCAGTGTATATAGAACGAGACTAAGCAACGTCTACCGTAAAACTCTAAAAGTTAAGGTACCTGAAAATTGAGCCGCGACACAGAAAACCAACAATGTGGTTGTGCGCCCAGCGTAGACTCAGATCAGTATGGACATCCTCCCAGTCCGATCAGACTCTTCGTTAAGTGCTGAAAGAGTAGCTTAGGGTCAAAGCTACCTCCATGCGGACAGCGAAAACTCTGATGAGACTGGGCGGATTCCCAGGCTGATCTGAGTCTGCACTGGGCGCACAACCACATTGTTGGTTTTCTCGTGTCGCGGCTCAAATTTTACTGCAGGTGGGTTTTTCAATGCTGTAATGCGCCTAAAAGGTGCAGATGGAATGGCAAAATTTGTACATTCAGGAAGTCTGATCTGGGTCTGTACTGTTTGCTCAGACCTATATGCCACAATATTTAGTCTTTTGATGGTATATGTGTACTATTGGTCTTTAAATGAGACGAGATATATGAAATTTGCTCGCGAAATATGAAACGCGGTCTTACCGTGTGAATGAAGACCCGGTCAATGTACAGTACATCCGTTTTTCAAAACGGGTGTATAAAAGGCAACTCAATTCGTTATCGAAAATAAATGTGTCACATTTTACGTTTGCATTTTTTTCTTCAAAACATGTAACCATCTATTACATTGTTAATTTTCTCGTATCTGGTGTACGAAAAATATGATATTGTTACATTTTTCGCATTATAAATACGAAAAATGTAAAAAAAAAAATGTATTTTTTTTTTCGCATTTTTTCCACTTAACGTTGCAACAAAGTCCATATATCATTTTCACTAGCGTTCCTGTAACTTACAACAATAAAACAATAAAACGCTTTCTATTGTAAAGTATGTTAGAGTAAATCACGCAAATACATCTTCAGTCTCGCAAATAAGTAAAAATAAAAGAGTCGTTCTCGTTGTAAAGACCGCGGCAACAATTAGATTAAGGATCCAGCACAGACTTTACTTCCGAATTGTGTCGTAGTAAAATACGGTAATAGAAAACAACGGAATAGTGTTGACGGCTTTACTTCCTCAGAGTTTTATTAAACGCAATTTTTGTGTCAGCCCATTGCAAGAAACATTGTCTATAAAAGCCAAGTTGTTTTCATTTCTTTCAAACACGCCAGTGAAAACCATCTATGTCACAATCTCCAGAAACGGCATGCTTAAGTTTGAAGTTTACCACATAATTGGGCCGCGACACGACAAAACCAACAAAGTGGTTGTGCGCCCAGCGCAGACTCAGATCAGCCTGGGCATCCGCCCAGTCTGATCAGAGCCTTCGTTGTCCGCATCAAGGTAGTTTAACCTCTTAGCTACTCTTTAAGCGCTTAGGAAAGACTCTGCTCAGACTTTGCGGACGCCCAGGTTGATCTGCGTCTGTGCAGGGCGCACAACCACTTTCAACGGTTGGTTTTCTCGTGTCGCGGCTCAATTATGTAAAAATGCAAGGGTTACACGTGTAAAAGGTGAATGGGTGCACTCTGAGAGGAAGAAAATCTTTCACCTCCCAACTCTTTAAACACTTTTGCGCCTAAATGAAAATAGTTGACTTTGCAAAAAGCGTAGATCAAGATGAGGCAGCTCATCATGAGCCGCCTCAATTGGATCTACGATAACACTGCTTGCTCACTAGTCTTTCAACGCTCCATATGATATCATTTGGAAGGAACATAGTTTTTCTTTTAAACTTGGTCGTCACCTTTAACGGTTAAGACGTTTACCGTATACACGAAACGAAATAAACCCTGGGCCGCCTCCTCCTCCCAGGTCTTAAGCACCTCAAATTAAAATCTATAAGAGTTCCTTCAAGAGCAGAGAACAAATTCAAAAGAAGAAACATGGGCCATACTTCGAAATTTCGGCTATTCAAACCTGTGTTTCGCTCAACAGAATGAAACAATACGACCACCGCCGTCGATAGTTTAATAAAATAATTATTATTTATTGTCTTTGGTGTTTATATTTCAGTTTTGTAAAAAGCATACATGTAGCAATGCTCTTTAGTATTAAAATGTCATATATATCACGTTCTTTGATGATTCTGACTATCTGCTATTTAGTCCAAACGGAACAGAATAAAACACACTTCTTAAAACTTGTTTTGTGTATATATGGTTTACAATGCATTATGTAATGGATGGGTCAATAAATTGTCGCAGTATGACAGATTCTTTCAACATTTCTTTGCGCCCAGTTATGTTTTTTTTTAAATTGACAGTTTAAGCATATCTATTATTGACCATATAGAGCTTTCTACCGTAAAATCTTATATTCGTCAACAATAACTCTGTACACGGAAATATTTACATTCTTGGTGTATTCAATAAAAAGCACTATAGTAAGCCATTGGAACGCAATGTAGTTTACATAACTACAATGACCACGCGACATCACATGACTTTAAAGAACGTCAAAATAAACATGGCTCACTACAACCTGATTGGACGTCGGGGACGTCATGACGTTCACTGAAGCTGTTCCGCTGTCAGCAGAAAAAACTATATGTAACTGTTTTACTGCTTCAATTTTAGCGGCTGCCCAGGCTGATCTGAGTTTTCGCTGGGCGCACATGCCCCTTTTTTGTTTTGTCATGTGGCGGCTGATATGTGTGTCTATCTCCAATGCTGCCGTGGAAGACGGGCCCCGGATGCTAACTGCATGAATTCGCAGATTTTTCCGCTCTTGTTAAAGGCTACATGTCGGATTATTGCCTTTTTATACTACTTCTACTGTGCACGGTTACCATTTGGCCATTTTTTATTTATTTGAACTACATAAAGTTCTGATTATGTTTATATCATCACAATATTTCGCCACAAACCAAATCATTGTGGTCGTATGGCTATAATCAAACTTTGCAGCTGATGCAACTCTGTATTTCCATGACATTTTCTTATCGATGTACTGTGTATGGCAATGTCTTGACGTCGCATGATAACAAGCCAATAAGGTGATCCCGATCCGGCGCCTGTTTGTCGGTATTTTTCTAGAACTGAACAATCAGCATGCGTATGTGGGGTTCTGGATCGGAATGCATATACAAAAGAAATCGACTAATTTGCACACAAAGCGACACATGTAAATACTGATCGATACCAATGAATTCCGTTCTCACATGCTAAAGGTACAAGTAAAATTGTACGTCAAGAATCCAAACACAAGACTAAAGAATGACCAACTAGAAAACCAGGATATTATCCGACAAAACAAGTATGGAAAATATAAACAGAATCTTACGGAACCCTACGGAACCCCGGAAGGGACACGTGCAATTTTTTTATTAACTCGTGGGAACGACTTATTAAGTCGTTCCCACGACTTACTAAGTCGTGGCCACGACTTATTATGTCGTTCCCACGACTTAGTAAGTCGTGGTAACGAGTTATTATGTCGTTCCCACGACTTACTAAATCGTTACCACGACTTACTATGTCGTTCCCACGACTTACTAAGTCGTTACCACGAGTTAATACTGTCCTCCTATTGGCCAAATTTTAACTCGTGGCCACGAGTTAATAAATGGCTCCGATTGGATCAATCGGGTCTGATAAAATCCTTTACCATGTTTTCAGATTATCTGAATATATGGTGTAACTAAAAACAGAGATATTAAGGTGGGCCTACTTGCATATTATGCTGACTTGAAAGTGATGCGGACCTGGGTTCCGTCAGTTTCACACGCGAAACAGCATCTACTGACATTATCTAACGGAGACGCGTGTATAAATAAGGACGGATTTTGAGGATATTTATTACACTCCTGAGCAACAGATGTTGCAAATATTCATTAGAACTTCGTCAACAAGGCAGCTCTAGTGAGGGATCACGGCATGTTTGTTTTTTTCTGAGAATTAAGAAACATTAACCCAAAAGTGTCCCCAACTATACTAATTATCTGGACCCCTGCTTTAGCAACTGCATATTGGAATGATATTGAAGCCATAATTTCTACAAAGTACACTTTAAAAAAAATCCGTAGATTTTACGGTAGAATACTTGGCAACCAGCTGCCAGTCCTTTTCCCGTTATTTTTACGGGCGCCCGTAAACATTGGCGAAATCATCACGCAGAATAGGGTAGAATAAGAGAGGTTTTGGTTTGGTCATATATCCCTTCAACACTATAACGGTCAGTTAACATAACTCTACCATATCGAGACTTCAAACAAATTTTCTACAGGCAGACGCCCGTAAAAATAACGGGAAATGGTCTGGCAGCTGGTTGCCAACTTGCCAGGTATTCTACCGTAAAATCTACGGAAATGTTTTACAGTGTAATAAGATAGGCAATGATGGATGGATGGCTGGCTGTATGGATGACTTGCACTTTTACGTCCTTTTCAACAGTATTTCAGTCAGATCAGGACGATGGGCGGGTGTGATGATGAATGTCTGTATGCATCAGAACCCCGTTTACAACTTTACGGTAGGAAAGATTCTCGCCTCAAGCAGGACTCGAATCCGGATCTGCTAGATCAGTAGGCCAGCACTTAACCCACTGAGCTACCGAGGCTCCTATAGGCAACGATCAGAAATTGATAATGTCAAAGTATTCTTGACAGCCCATACAGTTTTAAACTTGACACACTTAAATGGCAGTAACCATGCTGCCACCTCCACCCTCGCCACATATTCAAAATCCGAAAATTCGTGAATGTGCTTAATATTTCCAAAATATAGGAATGCTATTCAACCTTAATTATTTTGCATATACTTTTAATGCAGTTTATGAAAATGAGTCATCCACAGTATTCGACATATAATCCTTTTCCGTTAGTTGCTCTCCGAAATCACATTAACAAAAATTGAAATCTGACCAAACTATGCTTAAATTGATATGAAATTTACAGTCTTGACAAGAAGTTGCATTAACATAAAAAAACGCTTGCCTTCTTGTCGGATTCTTTGCAATAACCGTGTGCTGAGCTATACATGCATGTGCTAAAAGGCGAGCCCCGGAAGCTTGGCGGGTTAAGCGCTAGCCTGCTGATCTAGCTGTCCCGGGCTCGAGACCCGCTGTAGGCGGGGTTCCATTGCACACAGTCTTTTGTTATCAATCTGTCAATCTCACAGACGGTGAGACAAAGAACAGACGGACAAAACAAAAAGTAACTTTTGAAATAGATAGACAGCGACAGAAAGAAAATGCTTCTATAGAGAAATCATTAAAGTTTAAAACAGGTAGATTTGATTGTAGCTTGTTTCTAATCTGAAACTCGCTCCAGCAACCCTATTTATGGATCAGTCCGATGCGAGGAGATTGTATCGGTTGCCTTTTATGACTGAAACCGGTTTAACCATGCCATGTCTGTAAAAGTCGGATCTTGACATGTTGCAGAGCTATGAATGTGGACTGGTGGTGGTGAAATGAAATACTGATGATAATAACCACAAGTATCAGCTTTTACAAAAAAAAGCTTTGGTCTACGCTTAGCACACAATAACTTGTGTAGTCATTAGATTGGCATCTTGGTCAAATCGCGCCTCTACCAAACCCAAGTCATTCTTCACCTCGGTCTTATCGCAAATTCTCGGTTTTAATCTAGTAGATTTCTGGTTGGCATTTCTAAGCTAATGTTGGCATGTAATTACCCTAATTCAATTAACTGGCATGTTTGGTCACCTTAGAAATCTAAGGCATTTAGTGATACTACTAGACCGTCTCCATGCCGATCCTTTTATGGCACTTGCGGACCTGATCAAACCTGCGCAAAATATCATTGATAACCAGTCAATAGAAAATAACATTCAACCAGTCATGACCTTTTCTAAAATGCTTCCGGAGCAAAATCAATTACTAAGATTTCTACGCCCATGGGCGTAGACAATAGAAATATTCACACATGTGAAACTGCGATGTAATTTTATAGTGACGGACAGATGCTTTATACCTTATCTGTCCCAAGTATTCCAACAACGCAATCCTTCAGCAGTAGAGTCTTAAACATAGACCAAAATTTTAAGCAAAGTGTTAAAAATAATGATCGCAGGTATTGCATGCATCGACCCTACATGTCCGCATTGACCAGCTGATTAAAGCGACAGCTTGCCAAAATATTGACGTTAGCTACGCCATAAAAACTGGCAGAGCACAACAGCTTAGCACTGTTGCAGAACTGATCAGACAGCTCCGGAAGAGCATTCTGATCAGAATTTCTGATGCTAGCCTAGATTGTAGCGTCCTATAATCATGCGACACAATGAAAGATTTTTAAAATTTCTTTCATTGTGGCTTAGTCTACCGGCTGATATTGCAGATTATTGGCTCCTTGATAGAGCTGTTCGGTCAAGCTCTGCAATGTCAGCTCAGGCATCAGTGTCCAAATATTCGAGGTAAATACTTAACACTGTACGACCATTGTCAAACATCAGACCACTTTACCCGGGAGCAGCTCAACAAGGGCGAAAGGTCAGTCTGCATAAACCGTCTGAGAACCCAAGACAGTCCCGTTGTCATAATAATAATACTTGTAGCAGTAGTAAAATATCGCAGATGGCAACCTTGCCACTTATTTAGAACAAAGACACCACTGTGACCACAGAAATCTAGTGAAACTGCATGGTGGAGTTAGTCGACAAACACTGGAGACCCCCGATCATACTGCTCCCGGAGAAGAGCAGCATGACGAGGATGTGCACTGCCTGCTCAGCTACATGTATCAGCGTGAACTGATGCAAAGTCAGCACAATTAAAAAAAAATCAATAGCAAGACTCAGCCAGTTAGCCAACACTGACGAGTCCGATCAGACTGCTCCACTTGGCCAGTCCAGCTAGGGGTCCACAGATTAGCGCCTTAAGAGCGACATACGAAGTCTGGTAAGGGATTTTATCAATACTAAAACATGACTAATCAGAGCGCTTTATTAACTCGTGGCCACGAGTTAATTTGACCAATTGGAGGGCAGTATTAACTCGTGGTAACGACTTAATAAGTCGTGGGAACGACTTAGTAAGTCGAGGGAATGACATAATAAGTCGTGGTAACGACATAATAAGTCGAGGGAACGAGATAGTATGTCGTGGTAACGAAATGCTAAGTCGAGGGAACGACATAATAAGTCGTGGGAACGACTTAATAAGTCGTGGCCACGACTTAGAAAAATATTGCACATGTCCCTTCCGGGGTTCCGTAGAACCCCGGAAGGGACACGTGCAATTTTTTTATTAACTCGTGGCCACGACTTATCAAGTCGTTCCCACGACTTACTAAGTCGTGGCCACGACTTATTATGTCGTTCCCACGACTTAGTAAGTCGTGGTAACGAGTTATTATGTCGTTCCCACGACTTACTAAGTCGTGGCCACGACTTATTATGTCGTTCCCACGACTTAGAAGTCGTGGTAACGAGTTATTATGTCGTTCCCACGACTTACTAAGTCGTGGCCACGACTTATTATGTCGTTCCCACGACTTACTAAGTCGTGGCCACGAGTTAATACTGCCCTCCTATTGGCCAAATTAACTCGTTGCCACGAGTTAATAAATCGCTCTGATTGGATCAATCGGGTCTGGTGTACTGTTGATAAAATCCTTTACCATGTTTTCAGATTAATCTGAATATATGTAATAGTTATACCATGGTTTGTCTGCCTGTACGAGGAAATAATCCACGAGCTTTAGCGAGTGGATTATCTCCCGTACAGGTGGACAAACCATGGTAGAACTATTTTATTCCACCCTTACCAGTGTAGACCTTTCTCACTGCGAAATATTTCGTACTAAAGTTGGCATTTTCTGGTACGGGTGGTATAAGTTGTAACTAAAAACAGAGATACCAGAGTACTTGCATATTATGCGGACTTGAAAGTGATGCGGACCTGGGTTCCGTCAGTTTCACACGCGAAACAGCATCTACTGATATTATCTAGCGGAGACACGTGTATAAATAAGGACGGATTTTGAGGATATTTATTATACTCCTGAGCAACACCATTAGAACTTCGTCAACAAGGCAGCTCTAGTGAGGGATCACATGTTGTTTTTTTCCTGAGAATTAAGAAACATTATCCCCAAAGTGTCCCCAACTATCCAACATATCTTGACCCCTGCTTTAGCAACTGCATATTGAAATGCTATAAAAGCCATAATTTCTACAAAGTTCACTTTAAAACATTCCGTAGATTTTACGGTAGAATACTTGGCAACCAGCTGCCAGTCCTTTTCCCGTTATTTTTACGGACGCCCGTAAACATTGGCGGAATCATCACGCAGAATAGGGTAGAATAAGAGAGGTTTTGGTTTGGTCATATAACCCTTCAACACTATAACGGTCAGTTAACATAACTCTACCATATCGAGACTTCAAACACATTTTCCACAGGCAGACGCCCGTAAAAATAACGGGAAATGGTCTGGCAGCTGGTTGCCAACTTGCCAGGTTTTCTACCGTAAAATCTGCGGAAATGATTTACAGTGTAAAAAGATAAGCAATGATGGATATATTGCTGGCTGGATGGATGACTTGCAATTTTACGTCCTTTTCAACAGTATTTCAGTCAGATCAGGACGATGGGCGGGTGATGATAAATGGCTGTATGCAACAGAGCCCCGTTTGCAACTTTACTGTAGGAAAGATTCTCGCCTCAAGCAGGGCTCGAATCCAGATCTGCTAGATCAATAGGCCAGCACTAAACCCACTGAGCTACCGGGGCTCCTATAGGCAAGGATCAGAAATTGATACAGTCAAAGTATTCTTGTCAGCCCATACAGTTTTAAGCTTGACACACTTAAGTGGCAGTAACCATGCTGCTACCTCCACTCTCGCCACATATTCAAAATCCGAAAATTCGTGAATGTGCTTAATATTTCCAAAATCTAGGAATGTTATTCAACCTTAATTATTTTGCATATACTGTTACTGCAGTTTATGAGTCATCCACAATACTCGACATTGAATCCTTTTCGTTAGTTGCTCTCCTAAATCACCACATTTACAAAAATTGAAATCTGACCAAATTATGCTTAGATTGATATGAAATTTACAGTCTTGACAAGTAGTTGCATTAGCATAAAAACTCTTGCTTTCTTGTCGGATTTTTTGCAATGACCGTGTGCTGAGCTATACATGCATGTGCTAAAAGGGGAGCCCGGAAGCTCCACGGGTTAAGCGCTGTGTCTGCTGATCTAGCTGTCCCGGGCTCGAGAACCGCTGTAGGCGGGGTTCCATTGCACACAGTCTTTTGTTATCAATCTGTCAATCTCACAGACGGTTAGACAAAGAACGGACGGACAAAACAAGAAGTAACTTTTGAAATAGATAGACAGCGACAGAAAAATAATGCTTCTATAGAGAAATCATTTAAGTTTAAAACGGGTAGATTTGGTTGTAACTTGTTTCTACTCTGAAACTCGCTCCAGGACCCCCATTTATAGATCAAACCGGTGCGAGGAGATTGTATCGGTTGCCTTTTACGGATGAAACCGGTTTATCAATGCCAAGTCTGTACAAGTCGTATCTTGACATGTTGCAGAACTATGAATGATGACTGGTGGTGGTAAAATGATAACCACAAGTATCAGCTTTTACAAAAAAACGTTGGTCTACGCTTAGCACACGATAACTTGTGTAGTCATTGGATTGGCACCTTGGTCAAATCACGCCTCTACCAAACTCAAGTCATTCTTCACCTCGGTCTTATCGCACATTCTCGGTTTAAATCTAGTAGATTTCTGGTTGGCATTTCTAAGCTCATGTTGGCATGTAATCACCCTAATTCAATTAACTGGCATGTTTGGTCACCTTAGAAATCTAAGGCATTTAGCGATACTACTAGACCGTCTCCATGTCGATCCTTTTCTGGCATTTGCGGACCTGATCAAACCTGCGCAAAATATCATTGATAACCAGTCAATAGAAAATAACATTCAACCATTCATGACCTTTCCTAAAATGCTTCCGGAGCAAAATCAATTACGATGATTTCTACGTCCATGGGCGTAGACAGTAGAATATATCATTTCGATTTAAGACAGAAACTGTTGGAATATTCGCACATGTGAAGCTGCGACGTAAGTTTATACTGACGGTAAGATGCTTTATACCGTATCTGTCCCAAGTATTCCAACAACGCAATCCTTCAGCAGTAGGGTCTTAAACATAAACCAAAATTTTAAGCAAAGTGTTAAAAAATGATCGCAGGTATTGCATGCATCGACCCGACATGTCCGCATAGACCAGCTGATTAAGGCCACAGCTTGCCAAAATATTGATGTCGGAGTAACCGGGGTAGCTACGCCATAAAAACTGGCAGAGCGCAACAGCTTAGCACTTTGCAGAACCGATCAGACAGCTCCAGAAGAGCATTCTGATCAAAATCTATGATGCTAGCCTGGATTGTTACGTCCTATTATCAAGGGACACAATGAAATATTTTTAAAATTTCTTTCAGCGTGGCACAGTCTACCGGCAGATATTGCAGATTATTGACTCATTGATGGAGCTGTCCGGTCAATCTCTGCAATGTCAGGTCAGGCACCAGTGTCCAGATATTCGAGGTAAATACTAAACACTGTACGACCATTGTCAAACATCAGACCACTTTACCCGGTAGCAGCTCAACAAGGGCGAAAGGTCAGTCTGCATAAACCGTCTGAGAACTTAAGACAGTGCCGTTGTCATAATAATAATACTTGTAGCAGTAGTAAAATATCGCAGATGGCAACCTTGCCACTTATTTAGGACAAAGACACCACAGAAATTTAGTGAAACTGCATGGTGGAGTCAGTCGACAAACACTGGAGACCCCGATCATACTGCTCCCGGAGAAGAGCAGCATGACGAGGATCATCGGTGCACTGCCTGCTCAGCTATTAGCGTGAGCTGATGCAAGTCAGCACAATTACAAAAAATCAAGAGCAAGACTCATTCAGTTAGCCAACACTGCAGAGTCCGATCAGACTGCTCCACTTGGCCAGTCCAGCTAGGGGTCCACAGATCAGCGCGTTAACAGCGACATACGAAGTCTGGTAAGGGATTTTATCAATAAAACAGGAGCAATCAGAGCGCTTTATTAACTCGTGGCCACGAGTTAATTTGACCAATTGGAGGGCAGTATTAACTCGTGGTAACGACTTAATAAGTCGTGGGAACGACTTAGTAAGTCGAGGGAACGACATAATAAGTCGTTGTAACGACATACTAACTCGTGGTAACGACATAATAAGTCGAAGGAACGAGATAGTATGTCGTGGTAACGACTTAATAAGTCGTGGCCACGACTTAGAAAAATATTGCACATGTCCCTTCCGGGGTTCCGTAGAATCTTTCTTGAAGAAACAAATTTGCAACATGCAAAATCTCTAATAAGATAAAGCTTTAAACCAAGAACAATTTCCGCAACGCCCCCGAACTTTACACAAGATGCAAAATGTTGACTGCATTTGAGCCGCGACGCGACAAAACCAACAATGTGGTTGTGCGCCCAGCGCACTCAGATCAGCCTGGGCATCCGCCCAGTTTTATCAGACGCTTCGTTAAGTGCTCAAAGGGTAGCTAAGGGTCTAATTAAGCTACATCCATGTGAACAGCAAAGACTCTGATCAGACTGGGCGGATGCCCAGGCTGATATGAGTCTTTGCTGGGCGCACAACCACGTTGTTGGTTTTGTCGTGTCGCGGCTCATTTGTAACAATGTGTACGGTGAAGGCAAGGTCCTTAAGTATAATATGCGTGGTACTATGTAGTTACATGTAAAACTAAAAGTACACGAATCTGACATTAATTTGCTTATTAAATAAAGTATAAAAAAATTTAACTTGTCGTGTGCCAAAAGCGGGTAAATAGGCAGACATGCTGTGTGTGCCCTTAGACAATTTGTACGTGCATGTCTTAGGCTAATCCGGGCAGAGACAGTTCGTTTCCTGATTCTAAAACGCCCCATTTTTTGACTCAGCAGATTTATAGGCTCACTAGTCTGCGTAGGTGTACAGGACTATCCCGGCAATTCGCATATGCCCAGAGGATTTTTTCTATGCGACTCAGATTATAAGATTGTCCCAGATACTTATGTTACATTATTTAACGATAATATCTAGATGATTTGAAAATCGGCGGTATAATGAGACAGTTTTGATTCTAGATATAAAAAGCTCACGTTGTAGTGCTTAATGTTCGCATTTTGCTTGTATTCTCAGTTAACGAATTCCGAGTTGTTCGGACAATTCCAATTTTACAAGCCTACAAGTATAGTTGTCTGAGTCTGTTTGCGTTTGTATGCATCTTTGTTTGTTTTCCACTTTATCTCCGTCTGAAACATGATTTACTTGTTTTGTCCCTTATTTGTGCATGTTGCTAATATTTTATTGATCCAAAAGCTGAATTATTAAATGTTCAGGTATTCGACAGATCCTGCACCTTGTAATATGTAACAGAGATCGAACTTCGGTGACGTTGGTGTCGCACCTGCTAAAAATCTAAGGATTATGCCGTGCATCTCAGAAAAGATCGATATAAACTGGATTAAGAGATTCAGTCACAAGATATCCCACTGTTTTACCACTTTCATGCAGCCTGGACTGAAATATGACAAAGTTCAAAACGTGGACAGAGTGACAGAAATTAATATAGGATTATATCCAAATTACATTCAGTCCATGTAGAAAAAAATCTATATAAAGGAATAAAAGCATCGCAAACGACTGCGTGATACCCCGCCACTGCAAATTTAAAGAGTAACTACACTTCAGGAACTGACTGAATCAGATCCCAAACCTTTTTGACACACCGATTTTCCAGAATTAATTTTCTATGTATAACCCCATGGCAGGGGCAGCCTAACCCCATTGAACACGGATAAAAGTCTTTGTCATGACAGGACACTTCATTACTCTGATCACTTACAATAAGCTTCTGATAAATCACTTACCACTCTCATCAAATACAATTTTAGTGATTTTTACCATGGGGCGGGGGCAGATAACCCATAAAGGGTCACATTTTAATCAACACCATCTTTTATTACTTCTATCATCAGATGTAAATTTCAGAAAATCTATTTCACATGAATTTATACAGATTTTATCATCATTTTATGCATGTATATAGCCCGGGGGCAGGGGGAGATAACGCCCTTGGGGTAAATTTGAGCATCACTGGAGGCTTTCATCATTCTGATCATTTGCTGTAAGTTTCAGAAAAATTGCTTCAAACTCTGCTTTTATAACGATTTTTTCATGATTTTATACATGTATATAGCCCCAGGGCAGGGGCAGATAATCCCCGATGATAAGATTCCTGTGCCCATACAAAGCCTTTGTTGCTTCGATCAAGTTTGTGAAGTTTCATCATGATTATCAAAGTCGTAAAGGAACTAGAGCCCAGAAACCATTTTTTGTACATTGGCAAGTGCCATAACTGTGTCAGAAATTATCGAAATTTGCCGATTAAAAATCCCTAGCGAGACATTCTTGGTACAAATGCATATGCAAAATTTTAAGAAAATCCGTTGATAAATACTTAAGTTATCGAACTGAAACGAAGTGCGGACGGACGGACGGACGGACGGACAGACACACGGACAGCCAACGTAAAAACATAATACCCCGCCACTAACGTGTGACGGGGTATAAAAAGATAGGCAATGATCAGGAATTAATACAATCAAATCCCACATCCCGCTCTTAAAACCAATAGGAAAAGAAGCACACACACACGGAAAAATTGACACAAGTTCATGAAAGACACGCACGCGGTACACCGAATGAGCAGCTCTTTCCCAAACAGGTGGTCGTTCAGCTACCCTAATCAAAAACAGCATCAACATCTATTTTTATCTATTTTATTTTTAACTTACAAAACAAAACAAAACAAAAGGCAGATTGGGTAGCAAAACAGGTGACCAAATCGCCAAAGAACACAGACAAGCGGGCACAGCACAATGTAACATCAAGGAACCACAACAGAAGTACCACCTTGGAACGGTCAGCAAAAGATTAAAGGGGGCTTAAACTAGTTTTACTGGATCCAAACCTCGCCCTCTGCTTCTGCAGCGGTTCGAAACATTTAGTTAGTTGTTTGGTCCGCATGAAGATTTCCTAACCCATCAATGAATCGTCATCGGAAACAAACAAATCACGTATAAGACCTACGTTGAACTAGAGATGAGGACTTGACGGAAATAATGTATTGCGACACCAGGAGACCCCTGGAAAGTCAAACAACGCCAACGAAATACCGGAGCAAAAAAAAAACATCAGTTAGACCCCGAATAACCCAGCAACAGACAAGGCAAACTCCGGCCCCAACCAACTAAACTAAGTAGCTTTATGTCGGGCCCATCATTGAGTCTGATAACTGACCAACCGGCGTGCAATTAAAAAGGGAAGCAAAGTTTTTAACCATAATTGGGTTAACTACTAAACATGCAGACTGTAGCATTACATTTATGTTATATCCAGTACGTTTGTAACAAACGACAATTTTTCTGAACTGATCAGAAAAATCAGAGCTACCTACAATTTTTTTTTAATTTATAAACTAAGTCACCATAAAATTCTAGTTCCGGTAGGCCCTGTTTCAAAAGACTTTTTAATCCGACCTTGAATTTAGAAATTCATAGTGTCGGCGATAGATTTTGAAAAAGCTTTTCGACGCTTATGATACCGATAACCTTGTTGGAGAAGCTTACCAGTTAAATTTTATTACGGGCATTGAAGTCAGTCACATGACTAGACACTCTAGCAAGCCGAATAAGTTGAGAAATATAAACCCCATAAGAGGTAGAACGGGAAACATCACCATCCAAAATGGAAAATTCACTATGTCAAAATGAAAGTCATCGCGTTTATCATAAATTTTGGTTGAAACAAATCCTTTTGAAATAGATTAATGCAAATCCAAAAATGAGCTTCAGTATCGGCTACATTAGCTTTGTTCAACTACAGCTCAGGTGGATAAATTCTATTCACCTTGCCTTCAAAGTAATAAAAGATCATCTAATTATCTAGATGTAGAATTAAAAACCTCAATAATTTCAGATTGTTTATCATTAGAAAGAGAAGTCATGAAATCTCTCCCACTGCAAAATACAAACAAATCCGCTACAAGAGGAGCACAATTAGTACCCATCGGAATACCAACAATTTGTCTGTATAACTTAGTACCAAATCTAATGTAAATATTATCTAAAAGATATGTTAAGGCTTCACACATATTTTGATATGACCAAAGCTTATATCGCTTTTGGTGTTCAGAAGTAAAGAAATTGTTTCTTCGTTACAGGCAAGGAAAAGCAAACCTTCCCTTTGAAACGTCCACTAAATTTTCATAAGCTTTTCCTTGTTCAAATTATGTGGCAAAGTAGCATAGAGTGTAGAGAAATCATAAGCTGACAAACTGGTCGCACGGAACCCTCTCATCTTCAATTTATTAATTACCTCACCAGATTTTTTAATAGACCTAAAGATTTTTTACCAGACCTTTCATAAACTTTTTAACAGTACCTTATGACATGACTTTTGACAGCAGTGAGGCAAGAAGTTAATAATTTAGAAAGTTCAGTAGTAGTACAAGAACTAGAATTTGCAAGAAATTGTGCTTTATACGTATTTTTTTATGAAACTTAGATAACCAATACATCGTAGGAAATTTGTCTTGGCGTTCCTTAACATTAGCAGAAAACCTAAGGGGTAAATGGCTGCAATGTTGCTTATCTACAGAACTCTCTTCTGTAGGTGTCTCTTTTGCAGGCCCTTGTACCGCCAAGCTCCTGGTTTTAAGTGTAAATGTAATATAGTCGTCAAACAGTGAGTGAGTGAACTCGGGTTTAACGTCCCACCAACAACGAGGTCATATGGAGACGGGACCTCGGTTTAAAGTCTCATCCGAAAGACCGGAGAAGCGGGGGATCGATCTTGCGACCCCTGGATTGGTAGTCCGGAGTGTTATCCACTACACTACATCCGCTCCTAGTCGTCAAACAACAACGACATTGTTTGCGGCCTTGACTGCTGGAACCAAAACATACTTTCTGATACCTCGCTGAAATTGCATTAGGAGTTGCGCTCACAAGCGCTGACAAGTTATCTTCTTTGGCACTATCTAAACACTTTCAAACAATCTGAGGCAGTCCACAAAGCAGAAAAAGAGACATTAATATTCTGCAGGATTAAATCTAAACCACATGCATATTTTCAATCTATGGAAAAAAGACGTGCAAGGTTGGTTGGTTATTTTGGCTTAAAAGCCATTGAGGCAGTATTTCAGTCTATATCGGACAGTCTCCCAGAGAGCGAGAAAGAAAAGAGAAATGATAGACGAGAGAGAAAATATGCCAACAACCCCTGCCCGCACCTGCTGCAAGCACAGTAGGCCCTTGCCCTACTTTTATTCAAATAAGTAGGACGCCCCGGCACCAGCACCATCATCCGACCACCACCCCCAACATGCAAAATTAAATTCTAAAAGAGTTCCTTCAAGAGCAGAGAATACATTCAGAAGAAGGAGCATGGGCCAGACTACGTAGTTTCGGCTAATATGTGACCGTGTCTGACGTTTTGAGCCATACGGAGCGAATATCGGAAATTTTATTTTTAACATTTTCATATTTATTAGTATTTCCAGAATAGATTTCGAGAAGCACACAGAAATAGCACTGAGGTTTACGATAAAAGCAAACGAAATTAACTCCAACCCGATTTTTTGTTTTCATTTCATTGATTGGATACAATTTACATACGAGCTGGATAAACTCTTATAACTCTGGTTCGTGACATCACTTTTCAAAGATCTAAAATGCGAACATTCTTAAAAGAGTGTAGATGAAGATAATTACACACGCCGACAGAAATGTTGAATCACTCTTTTCAGGTGACGCTTTGAAATTTATTAGTCCGTGCACGGAAATCCAATTAACTTGCGTGCAAATATGACGTCACTTTCATTTCACGTTTCGTGATGTAAACGTCGCACCTCCACAAGGCTCAAAATGTCAGGCACTGTCACATATAGCCTCATCAGTGACCCTGACAATATCTGGGGACGAAACCAGAGAAAAGCATACTGTGATTTCTTAATTTCAATTGGGCAGTCAATTCAAAGTTGCATTTAAGTATGAGGAGTTCAAGTGCGCTCACAAAGTACACACTGTCTATACATAGAATCTGAGGTCAGAAAATGTCAGTGTCTTTAAAGTGCAAAAGTGACGAAACAAAATCAGTGACTTTATGTATGTTCAAACCACACGCACATCTTCAGACCATGAAAGAAAAACCTGCTGTTTTAAGTCGTTGCTTTCCCAAGGTACATACTGTCTATACACTGTCATAGAAGTAACAATAATTTAACAACTAGTTGTATCCAAACCACATGCACATCCCAATACCATAAAAACGACTACAGTTTCAGAAAGATCAGATCAAAACTGTAAGAGGAGTTGCGCTCACCAGAGAGGAATATTAAGTGTTGACAGACGGACGGACGAACCATACAGCGGACAGACGGACGGGCAGACGAACGGACACAAATTGCACGCTTTAGAAGTCACCCATGCTAACGGAGGTACGAAAAAATCCTGTTTAAACCAGGTATTGAAGCCAATCTATGCTAAACAAATTTATATGAGCAAATGTCCGTTAAGCTGTGTATTGTCAAAAACTACGTATATACACGTGTATGTACCAGTAATATGCAGCAGTTTCTTCGGGGTGCTTGTTCTAGCCAAAGCGACTTTTATGAGCCGCTAGATTTTTTATCTACGCTGTTTGCAAATTCAGTTATCTTCATTTTTGAAGTTGAAGGTGTTAATTACATTTTTATAGTCTTGATTAAATGTGCATTTTAGACCATGTCATTATTTTGAGCAATGCATTCAAAACAGTTTGTAGGTTCAAAACATTACTTTTGTATACTGAAATGATTTTCGCGTAGTTGGCATATGCACTTTAACAGATGTATGTTTGATTATGTACTTTAAAGGTGATGCTTACGTAATACCGTGTTTATTGTTTGTCAGAAACAATTCTTCCGCTACAAAGCACTACTTGAATTATATCTTGACCATAAATTTTGCATAAGCAATCCGAAGAGTGGAATAAGCGATCTATCTCATAAGCTGCGTCGTATGGAAAGTAAACGAATAGCCAATGATTATGAAACAGACACAATGGATCTCAACATCCTGCCCAAAACACCAAACTGGAATGGAAAATAATAAAGACGACAAACACTGCAAAATTTAAGGAATGAATTTCATTTTTCTGAGGTTCATCGAAGTGTAAACTACATTGGGTCACGTGCAAAGTGAATGAACCCCGAAGGGGTTCATGTAAACTTTGCTAGTGACCCAATGTAGTTTACACCTCGATAAACATCTGAAAAATTAAGTTCATTGCTTATATTTACATTCGTTTTAATCAAATCTTTCATGAAAAATCTTGTATAAGCGCCAAAATTGAAGCAGTAAAACACGTACACGCACTTTTTATTGCTAACAGCAAAACGGCATGTATGACGTCATGACGTTGCTGACGTCCAATCAGGTTGTAGAAAGCCATTGTTTATTTTGACGTCATTGACGTCGCGTGTCTCAATGTAATTATTGGAATGTAAACAACATTACGTTCCAATGGTTTACTGTAGGGCTTTTCAGTAAATACACCAAGAATGTAAATATAAGACAATGAAGCGAAAAACCAAGAGGCAAGCTCTTTCCCAGCAGATGGCCACAAAAAGTCAAAGACTAAAATATGTTTAAAGCCTATGTTTTGATCCTGCAGTATATGGATCGTCCAAACAATTGGTCACATCTCATTCTTTGATTACATTATATGCTTGTAAACGGTATTGAGTCGACTGCCTAATGAAAATTAAGAAATTACAGTATGCTTTTCTCTGGTTTCGTCACCAGACATTGTCAGGGTCACTGACGAGGCTTTATTAGCCGAAACTACGTAGTCTGGCTCATGTACCTTCTTCTGAGTGTATTCTCTGCTCTTCATGGAACTATTTAAGATTTTAATTATATATCAATAGAAAGCATAGCCTCTCCTCTTTGAACTGATGCCAAAGCTTTGATGTATAAAATAATGTAAGCAACTTTACTCCCGTTTTACATACAACCCTCCATACCACTGGCTTAATTTCTTGTCAATAAGAAATTTCGCTCGTCATATAGTAACCTTATGACGGTACAGCGGAGCAAGGTAAAATCTGCACTACTATTTCGAATTGTTTGTTTTATTTTCGGTTATGTCTAATATTTGCAGTGGAGTAAAACTGCTTGACCTTTGGTATACTACTTTGTTATGGTTTCGGCTTTTCACTGTCGAGAAATTATTTCCGGCAACAACTGTTATGCTACATGTAGCAGAAGCAGCGTAATTGAAATGGTATGTGGGTCATATATCTTTTTCAAGTTCAAGTTTTTGCATATAATTGTAAAAAATTGCAAAATCAAAGAAATGTTTCAAATGATCAAATTTAATGTTACTTGATCCTTGTAGGCTAGTTTTATCTGATGTTGGCACAAACTAGATGGTTGCAGACCTACATTTAGACATACACCACGAAGTAATATACGTTGACACGATATTCAAAGCAAAATTTCCGGTTGGATTTATGAACGAATAAATTTGAGGAGAGTATGCAATGAAATTCCTCCAAACAATCATACTGCATGCAGATGTGTGTAAAATTGGTCAAAATTATGAAAAATCTGCAAAAAGGGGGTTAGTTTGTGAAAACGGAGAAACAAAAGAACCACTGCAACGATAAAACAGGACTAAACGTTAAACGTCACTTTAAATGCCGTGTTCCGCTGTAGCTGTACCTACCTGATAAAAAAAGTAAAAGAAAATACATATTTTCTTTTGAAATCATTCTTCAAAATTTCACATAAGGTGGCTAAAAAAATTGAACTTTTCTGTGGTATGAGAAAAATTACTATATCTGCATTACTTTCACCGCCCTAGAAAAGTCAAGGTACTTTTGATCACCCCTCATACAGTGATGTCAATTTTAACTACTATAGACAGTCACGTCAATTTTAAGTTGCTGTAGTGCTACCTGAGCACATTCTTATTTAATTTCTCAAGCACAGTGCGTTGAAAATATCCTAATATTACAAATTATTACCAGTACATATATATAGAATTTACATGGACAATTAACATGTAATTATTGCAATGGTATACACAAATAAGTCGATGGTTGTTTTTTTTCTGTTTCCCTTCCATATGTTATATTTCAAAAAGTCTCCGAGTTATTTCTGTTTCCCATTCATGCTATGTATACAATATTTAGGAAAGTAATATCTATTTAGGCACAGCATAGAAACGGGCATGGCATTTTAGGTCTAGCTTTCAGCAATCAACCAAAATTAGTTTCACACCCTATAATTATCTGATCCTGCAGCAGTCTAACAGAGGTTTCGTGTTTCCAGTTTACGCAGTGCGGTGCGGTACGGGGTTTTACGAACGTGTTCTCCAGCAGACGACATAATCTCGGTGGAAAAATTGATAATTTGAAAAGAAACCATCTAGTCTTGATAATTTAAATGAAGAAAGTACGATTTTCTGTTTATTTTTCTATAGATTTCGGTTTGGTAAGAACCGATCGGCACTGCAGGGCTCGAAATCTTCCTAGAGCGTCCTTCGTTTCGACGGCAAATAGAGTGGAACTATTCTATTAAATGTTTATTTTTTATTTGACCTCGTCAACATTTTTTTCTCCGAGATTTGCAATGTTTAGGAAGCAACACGCAAAGTAAAAGCCATAGGGATAGATTTCCTTTTTGGTTTTCATACAGGTTACCTATAGGCGGGCTGTCCACTGGCACCTGCGGAGCCATCCGACGTTGCTTCGCAACGTCGGGCCATGACCGTAATAGGCATCTTGGCTGTGATTTTCAGATTCATTCATATATGGCACACCATTTAGCATTTGTATCCTCCTATATAGCATTGGTAACAGCTGGTAACAAGCTGGGAATTATCTGCACCACTTTCCAAGCAACTGCTCAGGTTAGCAGTGGTTTATATATTCTTTATTCAACTATCAATGTGTAATCGGGTTTCTTGTTTCTATTCGATGCAGCACTGTCTGCTCCGTATCCATTGATGCAACATTGTCCTTCAAATGGGTATCAGATTACATCAACGGAAAAAATTCTGAACGAAGTTGTGAACGCGCACAATTCATAAAATACCCACAGAGCATTGGTTCGAGTAATGGTACAGAAAATGCTTTGCAGTACTTCAGTTAACAGGTACTTTTGCGTGCCCCTAAATTTACGGGTCGACCCGTATAATACGGGTCGACCCGTATAATAGGGGTCGACCGGTAAAAATACGGGTCGACCCGTATATTTACGGGTCGACCCGTATTTTACGGGTCTACTTGCATTTACGGGTCGACCTCTTAGTATGACGAAGACGTTTACGCGTCCGAGAAAGGCGTGTGCAAATCTATTTACTGACAACGAATTCGAGTGGTGGCCCATTTCCCCTGTCAAAATTAATGTCATATTTATAGGTCATCAGATTTTTTGTTGTTGTGTTTGTTGTTTTATTTTCTAAACGGATTGATATTACACTTGTAATGTCATATACATATCTGAAAGAAACAATGCGTTGTGATCTTCACTAGAACGTCTCGGCGAGAGATGTCGACAGATTTTTTCCATGACATGGTTAATCAGATTCTACTGCCTGTCATAAGACCAGTTACATGGCTTCTTATACTTAACGAATCCACGTCGTATTGGTGTACTGTACTTCTAATTTAAGGTGAATGGGTACATACTAGAGGAAGAAACTCTGGTTTCGTTTAATTATGCCTCCCATCTCAAAAGGGTCAACCGTTAAAAGAAAAAAAACGACACTGGGGGCAATTCGTTTCATTAGGAGAAGAAACATTTGGAAGCGTTTACTCTTTGATGGAAGCAAACGGAAAGTCATAAAACTACCTGCCTTTGTAAAACCGGCGAAAAAATGGAAAAAAAGAAAAGAAAACAGAGAGGTGTACCCCTTCTCCTTCAGAATGCCTGTTTTTTTTCTTACAACATAGTGTTATGCATACCGTACTAAACGATTTGGGCCGTATTTATAAAACGACTTAAGTGGTCGCTATGCTGTTGCTAAGGCTAAATTTCTATGAAGGAAATTACAACTATGAAATTTGCTCTGCTCTGGAGGAACAGTCTGAAAAAGACTGTTTCTCCAGAGCAAATTTCATAGTTGTAGGGAATCTCCTGAAAGAAATTTAGCCTTAGCAACAGCATAGCAACCACTTAAGTCGTTTAAAGACTGTTCCTCCAGAGCAAATATCACAGTTGTAGGGAATCTCCTTCATTGAAATTTAGCCTTAGCAACAGCATAGCAACCACTTAAGTCGTTTTATAAATACGGCCCCAGTCCATTGTCTTTTTTTCATTAAAAAGCCTGCCTTGAAAAAAACTAAAAGTACTCACATCTTTCCTACAGACAGTTTTAATATTGATTCAGAGAATAATTTTAATTCTTGACAAACTTATTTAAGTCATGAGGAGATGGTTCAAGTACCGTCGTCTATGGAGGCAAAAGGTGTCTGATGGTACATAATAAATCTATTGGATTCGTCAGTATGCTTATATGATGTAAACAATTCATTATGTTATCATATTCTCCATGTTGTGCATCATATGCCTATAGTATAGCAGCTACATTAGGTAGCAAATAAACTTTTTGATGTCATGGGCATTTTTCTTTATTTCTTGAATCTTTCTCTTTATTATACATGTAGTACCATTGCAAACAATGAGAATCTCATTACGCAATATGCATTTTTTATTATTTGATGAAGACATTTCTTTATAGACTAATGTTGGCATTTTCATATTCATAAGCAAAAAAAATTATACCCAGCTAAACTGGGCATGAAAACAACTGTACTTATCATTAATTTGCTATTTACGTGTATTAGCTGGTAAAATTCCATGTTCAGCTGAGTTGAGCATGAAAAAAGTTTTATAAACTCGGGGCCTGATCATTTAAAGAACACCACAAAAATAAAGATGTTGACACATAATACAATGAACCGAAAAAATCAAAAATATAAAAATCAGTGCATGAAATAAGGAATAAGAAATATGATATAAAGAAATTTGTACAATAATTAAAAGAAACACGTATAAAGTTATAAAATTCTGCAATCATATATAATGTAATGTTGCCATTATATAAAGAGCAAGATTAAAAAAATAATGAACAATGCTCATGACACCATTAAGTGTATACCATACCAAATGTAGATCATTCAGTATATAATACAATATACAGAATATAATCAAATGTGACCAAGATATAATGAATTGTTTGCATTGTATAAGCATACTAGCGCATACTACAGATTTATTCCGTACTATCAGATAGCTTGGGTGTTTCATAGACGTCCATTCATTTTTCATTTCTTTCACTATCCACATTTTGAAAATAGTAAAGTCCGTTTGTCTGCCATTGTTAATAAAAACTGTCTTAATGAGGAATATGTGTATTTTGAAATTATTAAACTTAATATTCATGATTTTGTTTATATTTTGCCTTGTTTCGGGACGTTAGATTTACAACACGAAACCTAATTATTGCCGGTTTAATATCACTCTAAATGACTGCTGTGTTATTGTAGTCGATGATACCGAAAGACATACTAAATGAATTTAAATTTCATCTTTCAAACTGTCATAACCAGAAAATAAATACAAAACTTCTGCAGTTTAAAGTACCAGCAAATGGTCTAAATCATTATTTCCACAAACGCAAATTGAGTTTAGCTCTAGAAACAACAGATACTGTCTCTTAAATATTGGGGTATTAAGCCAGCACGCAATTTTCAGAGAACGAATATCGTGTCAGAGAGATCCGTCTCTAGCCATGTGTCATGTGAAGAAATGAAACAATTATTGTTTACTGTTGAGCACATATTTCAATGTTTGACACCAAGGCCATTACGCGATGCCAGAGTTGATTTAGAAGCCAGACTGAAGCATAACGACGTAGACTAAGAGAGACCGACCTAATCTATAACTTCTTGAAGCAAGGTTCTCATTAAATGTCTATAAATTTCACAGAGGCTCATTCTTCAAGCAGTTTGAGGGAAACAACTTATCACCGTCATCCAATCTCGAGTTAATGTAGTTTCTCTGTTCGATCGTGTTGTTTAATGCCCTTAGACGTGTTAACCGCCATCAATAAATACTCTATCATCCAGGCGCACATTTAACACAGTGAGATAAACAAGCGCCGATCAATCCGGACAAAGACAATGGAATGACACTGCAACCAGTCCAGTTGCTGTACTACCATAGACTTTTGATTAATTCCAAACTGATTGGTTGTTCATTTCGTTACAATAAAAATGCTTTGTTTTATAGAACATTCGCTGTTTCCTCGGAGTGCGTAACTCCTTAGCTCTTGTAAGGTGAATTAGTACTCGTTCTTCGTCCAGACAAGCAACCAGGATGTCTAAAAATTGTTCCTCTTACAAACTGGAGGGAAAACATGAAGACGCACTCATTCACCTAAAAACTTAAGTCCATACTTTAGCCAAGACACGAGAAAACCAACAAAGTGGCATGTGCGCCAAGTGAAGTCAGATCAGCCTGGACATCCGCCAAGTCTGATCAGACTCTTCGCTGTCAGCATGGAGGTAGGTTATACCCTTGGCTACCCTTTGAGTGCACAGCAAAGACTCTGATCAGACTGGGCGGTCAAATTGACAAAATTTCAACAAGCACCTTAAGTTTGTATTTCCATGCGGATTTGTGTGTGTGTGTGTGTGTGTGTGTGTGTGTGTGTGTGTGTGTGTGTGTGTGTGTGTGTGTGTGAATTGGACAACATTTAAGTACCAACTGCCAACAGACATGGCTATATGAAATATCTTAGAGAGTATACCCCTGGGGCCGTATTTATAAAACAGACTAAAGTGGTTGCTATGCTGTTGCTAAGGCTAAATTTCTTTGAAGGAGATTCCTTACACCTATGAATTTGCTCTGGAGGAACATTCTGAAAAAGACTGTTCCTCCAGAGCAAATTTCATAGTTGTAGGAAATCTTATAGAAATTGAGTCTAAGCAACAGCATAGCAACGACTTAAAAGTTTTTATAAATACGACCCCCGGATTTCTCCTCAATGAGTATATGAAACGTGATTGTGCGTATCAGGCATATGTCTCTGGTTACGCCCCTCACTGGCCCTGAGTGGCAGTACAATAGTTGTCTAGTGTATACTGATGGACATACCCTGTTGCCCGCTCAACAACATTTAGCCCTCACTTCTGGTCCTATAGGTTGTAAAGCTGGTGTAGAATCCTGACAGAACTAAATTAGTCATGAAACTCTGAAAATATGGTTGACGTTAATATTAACAGTTTATGCATAAAACAAACAAAAAGTATAGGAAGGGAACTAACGGATACTGATTTATAACGTCCATGTTTCGCACAGTTATGATACAAACAATGACTGTGCATGGGTACACCAGTTGTAAAGGAAGGCAAGACTGAAACTGACATGTTTCTCCTGGACGTGTATACATTCATCTTATACCTGACATTTAACACTTGCAATAAACTGGCCTAGCTGATGGAAAATGCATAGACGTAGTATATTAAAGATTAAACACTACTGGCCCGGAGGTTATAAAACTTGAGTACATTCTCAAACTCAAAATAAAGCACACTGATTGGCTGCTTCCGAGCACATGCTCGGAAGCAGCCAATCAGTGTGCTTTATTTTGAGTTTGAGATTATACTCATCATAACAAGTTTTATAATCTCGGACCAAGGCTTTTTAATGCTGACAGCAAATATCACCAAAGTCAACATTTGAATCTGCATAATGTTATCATCTATCATCTAAGTCGATATTCGAATCTGGAAAACACTGACAACAAATATCACGAATGTTAACATTAAAATCTTTTTAATGTTGACAGCAAATGTCATCAAAGTTTACATTAGATTCCGAAAAATTTTAACAGCAAATATCAAAAAAGTTAACGTCGAATACGCTAAATGCTGACAGCAAAAAGCATCAAAGTTAACATTTAAAGCTGCTTAATGTTAACAGCAAATATCCACAAAATTAACATTTGATTCTGAAAAAACGTTAATACTTGAATCCGCTCAATGTTGACAGCAAATACCATCAAAGTTAAGAGTCGAGGCTGCTTAATAACAGCAAATATCACCATAGTCAACATTTGAATCTGCTAAATGTTGACAGCAATATCAACTTACATTTGTAGTTAACATTTGATTCTGAAAAACTTATATAATCTAAAAATAAAACTCATTTCACTGGTTCATAGGGTGATCACGTGCAGTAGATATTACTTCATGTCGCATAGTTGATGACGCAACGTCTTAATGTCGCATGGTTGGTGACGTAACGTCTTAATGGCGTGTAGTAACCGCAACCGACATTTGAAATTAAATTTACTAAAATGGCAGACCCTTCAACTAAAATTATCATTTTTATACAATAAAACAATTGTTAACTTTAGTTTCAGTGAACATGAAGTGTTAATGAACAGGAACCAATTCATATTGATTCCCGCGTCGCGTCGATCGGAATGAAGTTTACTGTTCAATAACACTTCATGTCCACCTCAACAAAAGTCAATAAGGACCTCTGACAGTATCAATGCATATTTGCCCATTTTTCGACAAATTACTGCACCTTCCTCGGGCAGCAAAAGTTGAAATAATTGGCATTAATATGTAGCCTTGTGTACTATAAAGACATTTTAACAGTGATTTTGAAAAATTACCATGCCTCTAGACTAACATTGACCAATTTTATCAAGAGGGGTATGTGAATTTTTCAGTCTCCGAAAATAAGTCCATTTATTTGGTTTTCTAAGATATCGAAATCTTAATTGATAACTATGCTAAAACAGACATACACACTACTGTTACTCATATTATGCAATATTTTTTCAGTACGAAGGACATTAGCCTATTTTTAGATATAAAGGGTGTAAGTACCCCACCCACTTTTTTCAGTTTTTTCAGCTGTAGACTATCTTTTCCCCCCGTGCCTCAGCAAGCCACTCACATATAATGTGTATTATGATAGTACACATATACATGCAAAGTGGCTAGCTGAGGCACGGGGGGAAAAGTATCTTTAAAAAACTTTTCCTGTTTCCATTACGTTTAATTACAAAATTTGGCTTTTTCCACCAAAAATTGAAGTCTATGTGCAAAATTATCAGAATTTAAATTCATGGCCAGTTAGGGGAAGTTGAGAGCAACAAATTTCAAGAGAAATTCTTGGGTATATCAAAAATTTAATTTTGACTATTTTTATAGGCAAATTAACATTACAACCGTCAGAGGTCCTTTGTATAATATCATCAGTGTTAACACTTGAGTCTGCTCAATGTTGACAGCAAATATCACAAAGGTCAACATTTGAATCTGAAAAATGTTATCAGCAAGTATTATGAACATATGAACATGCTTATGTGCGATAAAATCTTATTCAATGTTACCCTTGTGGGACTGGATATCCAAAAACGTTTCAAATCTCAGAAAGTTTTATTTAGATTTTCTTACACTTACAGAGTGAAATGGATAGTCTCACTAAATTTTAATACATTTTATCAGATCTCACTGAAACGCTCATCATATATCACAGAATGTAGTCCAGAGCTCGTAGCATAAATGCCATTGCCGGTGTAACTTATTCCGTCCAGAAATGTTATGTAGACCTAGGCTGGTTCGCCATCACGATAGTCTAATAGCACTAATCTAACTGGCCCGCCCCTCCTGTCGATGTCGATTTTCGCTGCCTCGTTCTTGTTATAAACACATGACGCATTGTAGGAACTGAAAATGAAGGTAAATAAAAATATGTGTTTAAACAGGCAAAGAGAGTGCTAGATTAGATTAAACATATTTTATTTTAAGAGCCCTTAACACAGAGTGCAAACAGCAAAGGCTCAGATCAGCCTGCGCATCTGTACAGACTGATCAGAGCCCCTGCTGTATACACTCAGCATGTATGGTACCCAAGGAATTTATGGATGCAAACGAAAGGATCATGCTAGATTTCATCGATAAAATGATGAGTCTATTCACTGTTTGCAGATGCTTTAGGCACCCTTTCTGCGCAAAAAAAGTAAATATTTCCCATAATCTAGTGGCCATAGCAGCAACAGATCCTTGAGGCCCACCGTATCTTGGACACATAATATACAAGGCGGAGTCCACCCCCCCACCCCCCCCCACCCCTTCCTTTTGCTGTCTTTAATCTTCTCTGATTGGAAAACTACTTGTTTTTGTTTCTTATTAATTTTAATCTTTATCAACCACCAGCAGTCATATTCGGTTAACATGTTACTGAAGGAAATATTCCTGTTAAATTATACTGCTCAAAATATCTAAGATACACCTGGTATTTTTCCACAGATGACAATGCAAGCATCCCAACTCTGAGGGTCACTTAGCTTCGATCGACACTGACATGGCGTCTCCAATTACATGTATTTGGCCACATTTTTGAAAAAGGCTTATCCTGTCCATATGATCCAGGGACTGATTTTTGTAAAAATGAAATTTTGGTATATAACAAACAAAAAATTACAAATAAAATAGCTTGGATGCAACTTTTTAAGAAAGTCTGAGGACGTCAATTTTGTCTGCTTTTCAGGCGCTTTATTAAGAGTTGATAACCAGTGGTATAGAGCATAAGTGAGCCGCGACACGAGAAAACCAACAATGTGGTTGTACGCCCAGCGCAGACTCAGATCAGCCTGGGCATCCGCACAGTCCGATCAGACTCTTCGCCGAGCGCTTAAAGGGTAGTGAAGGTTCTAAGCTACCTTCATGCGGTCAGCGAAGACTCTGATCAGACTGGGCGGACAACCACATTGTTGGTTTTCTCGTGTCGCGACTCATATAAATTACAGGAACTGTGTAGATCGCTACTGGCGGGCGACCAGTGGTGGCCGTTTTTTGGTTACTCTTTTTATCTTGTAACGGACATATAGTGATTAGTGATTCTATATTTTGGTTTAATAAACTAGGGGTAACTGTCGTTATAATACTGATTTATTTTTTAAAATAGACTATAACTTGTGCCTGTGACAGATCCTCAAACTAGGTCACCAAAACGCATTGAAATACGAGCGTGGCGTACCAGTGATGGCCGTCACAAATGTCATGCGTTGAATGATGCTTTTTTCAAAACCTTGTTGTGGATTTAAACTTTGATGATACGTCATTGTAAGTATGTGGTCTTTGTCAGAGTTTAATAGTTTTTAGCGCGTTCAGCACAGACAGAATATAAGCAACAATCAGAAACGGACTTTAAAACTCTGACGTAGTCATTTCGTAGGCGCACGCTACATTACGTCGAAAACAAACATAAATAATGGTTACACGTGTGCTGTCATTTACTAAAATTTAGATGCTTTTTTGCAGGCTGGTTGCAGGTTATACCATTTTCGTTATAGGCAATCATTTATAAAGCAATTTGTTCATGTTTATTTCTGTATTTATTTTTTATGTGTGTATCAAGGGTTGTGATCCCCGGCAAGGCAATAATGTTGGTATGAGGGTAGCTTTGGGAACTTGTTAACCTTTTGCCTTCCGGGGAGATAATTTAACCAGTCTTTTTTGATGGAGTTCCTTTTGTTTCCTTTTACAAAATGGCCAAATCTGAGACGGATCAAATACGTAATTGCGCCGCAAAATGCAAACGGCCACCACTGGTACGCGGCCACCACTGGTCGCACGCCAGTAGACCTAATACAGGCTCAAATGTCCCGTAAATTCGTGCAAATGATATAACCAGAACAAGGTCTAATTCTGCCTTTCACGCAGTCAGTTAAAAACAAAATAGGAAAAGATGTATCATGTTTCCAAATCTTGTTTATACAAGACAAGCTACGTCTAAATACGAAAAACAGAAATATAGAAAAGAAAAAAAAATGAAGGGAGTTGTGTAATTAGATAAAAACGTACATCGTCATAATTGAACACAGTCTGGCCTGTCTCTCTCCCACCATTCGTTACTTGATCCCTTTTCCGAAAAGCATCTGTAAGCAAAAACGAACTAAAAGGATTAAAAAGGAAAAAAGGATTAAAAACTCGCTACTGGGTATACCAGTAAATACAAAGAACAAGATATGGAGGATTTCACACGATTTTAGGTCTTGAAAAAAATCTAAATACAGCCTTTTGCAAGTGTAACAGATTTTATATGAATTGGCAACAAGTGTGAGATTCTTTTAATTATATGACCTTTCTTGCATGTTTCTCGTGGAACCCTTCATCATATATTTAAGGAATGAATGTTATTTTTTTAACGTTTACTGAAGTATAAACTACATCGGGTCACGAGCAAAGTAAGTGAACCCCGAAGGGGTTTACGTAAACTTTGCTCGTGACCCGATGTAGTTTATACTTCAGTAAACGTTTAAAAAATAACATTCATTCCTTATATTTATATTATTAAACGATGCTTTTGATCAATAAAAAGATAAACAAAATTAAGAAATACATATATAAAGATTGTTTAAAAAACATTACCGGCCGAATTTAGCAAAAGTTTGGAACAGCCGCATTGTCACTGCCTACCAGTAAATTCCATCTCCTGCTGTAGATTTCGCGTGCAAGTAGGCGTAGCGAGCTGTCACTCAATGTTTACTAGCCATTCAAGTACATGGACTGTTGTAGATTTCACGTGCTAGTTAGTGAGATGAGCTATCACTCTGAAGCGCGTGATACAATGTAATTATTGACTTTTAAGCAACATTGATACCCGCATCACTTAATTGGGTTAACAGAGAGCTCTACACTGATAATGTAAATATTATATTTTAAAGAATTACGTTCGGCGTCATGAACAATGGTAACAAGGTGATATGCAACGTATGTTCGTTTAAATGCTTTAGGTATAAACATTTTGCTAACTGTCAAATCCTAATACTCAGGAAATGACTTTATATATATGCACTTTGCTTACTGTCAAATCCCGTAACTTTTAAAATTGTATTATAGTATTTAAGGAATAAATGTTATTTTCTTAATGTTTACTGAAGAATAAACTACATCGGGTCACAAGCAAAGTAAGTGAACCCCGAAGGGGTTTACGTAAACTTTCCTCGTGACCTGATATAGTTTATACTTCAGTAAACGTTTAAAAAATAACATTCATTCCTTATATTCATATTATTAAAGGATGCTTTTGATCAATAAAAAGATTAACAATAATAAGAAATACAAATATAAGAATCGTTTTAAAAACATTACCGGCCGATTTTTGCAATAGTTTGGAACAGCCACATTGTCACTGCCTACCAGTAAATTCCACCTCCTGCTGTAGATTTCACGTGCAAGTAGGCGTAGCGAGCTGTCACTCAATGTTTACTAGCCATTCAAGTACATGGCATGCTGCAGATTTCACGTGCTAGTTAGTGAGATGAGCTGTCACTTTAAAGCACGTGGCACAATGTAATTATTGGCTCGTAAACAACATTGACTCCCGCATCACTTAATTGGGTTAACAGAGAGCTCTGCACTGATAATGAAAATATATGTATGTAACTTATAGTTAATAGAATATTGTTTAAACCAATGTATGTACGTAGATTAACAACGTTAGAACGCTGGCTTACGACGTCAGCCATCTGAGCCGAGTCAGTCAAAAAGGTGGATAAATAGAGGATCTAACCCTAGTGGTCATTTCATATGAAATTTATGAAACAAGCCTTCGGCGAGTTTTATAAATTTCATATCGAATGACCACGAGTGCAAGATTCTGTATATCATATTGCCCTATAAAATGGGGGTTTGTCGCTTTCAAACTGAACATTATTTTGAAAAGAAAACGCATTGCTGACACGGTCGTTGTCGATGACGTTACAAGTACGCGCCAAAGTGTTATTACACGTGTGGTCATACGATTGCTATGACATGACGTTGTCCATTGAATAACAGTGACGTCATAATATGATAAACGTATTTGTGGATATTGACGACTCATACCAGTCTGTGAGCCTTGTCTTTATTATGTATCTGTAGATTTCTAAGAGCCATACATTATGTGAATCCTCGATCACTGCGATATACTTGGTCAAGACATTTCTTGAAATTTGGCAGGCGTAAAATTTGTCGTCTACTGTGTTTTGGCGCTTTAACGGTTAAAATCAATCAACATGCGAATACCCAGATGTCCACCGGAAAAAAAACAGTATAATATTACAATACGCGCCGAGTATCAATCGAAACACCGCTCGGCAAATTCCGTGTTCACGAAATTTGCCGAGCGGTGCTCCGACTGGCCAGAGTATTTGCGCACAAGGTAAATGCTTACCTGTATATGCTCGTAATCTGACGCTGAGTGAGACAAAGTCATCAAAGGCAATTAGGGTTCTTACTCTGCCGTTGTGCACGTGAGCTCTGGAATAACGCTTCAACAACACCGTTAGTACCTGCGGGGACACCCTGTAACCTAGACAACCAAATGAGTAATATCAAGGTGAGGGATAACGAGTTTTTGCCCTTGTTTTCTGTTGTTGTTTTTTTCTTTTAATTTGCTGCACGATAAAATGGAGTTTCCTTAACAAACTTTTGTTTATGTCAATGCAAATAGTTTTGATTTTCCTGCCGTTATAAAATTTTATTCAATGCACTATGGACCACTCTTTCCGCACCGTATTTTTCTGATTTTTTTCAAACAGTGACGGCGCAACAAACAATTTTACTTTGGGCAGAGACTCAGTCATAAATTTTGAACTGACGTCTGTGAAGGTTACTTCGTAACCTGAGTGCATCCGAACGCACTGTACCATCACTTCCGGTTTTCATAGCGTGGAATCGAGAGTACAAACATTCGCTTATAACCAGTAGTCGGAAATCATTATGTTTTGAGATTTTATCCGGAATCTGCTGCATCATTTCTAGTTACTGTGAAACACTTATATTTGGCGGCAGCAAAATTTGGCGGTTTTAATGAACGGACCTTTTGGCGGTTTCTTATTTTGGCGGATTTGGAATTTTTGAGAAAAAAAAGAGATAATAATAGTAATAACAATTAATAATAACCAATCGGTGTTTGCTGCCGTTATCGAAATTTCAAAGTGAGACCAGGTTGAACATTTACATTTCTTCATTTATGCTTGTGAATGCATATTGTTATGCATTTCTTGCTATAAATGAAATGTTTACAGCGAAAATATTTAATGTGGCTTCTGATTTAATCAACTCGGCTTGGGTACTAAGTAGCGTGACATGTAGAATAAGCATTTTTACACTCCCTTTCCCCTGGCGTGTTTGTTTGAGATCTATTGTTTTATTTATACTATAAAATGTGGATTAGCTTTGATATTATGGAAGGGTGGAGGGACTGAACTTTATGTTAACTGCAGCCCTACATTTCATGATATAGTTTAATTTGGCGGCATTTTAATTTGGCGGTTTTCTTCTTTTCCGCCAATATCGTCAAAATAAAGTGGCCGCCAAATATAAGTGTTTTACAGTATTCAGCTTCGAAAATGTAAAGAGGTAAGTTTAATATAATTTGCTCTTCGGTCTTTTACTTTATTGTCCTGTGCAATGTCGTGTATGGGTGGGTAGTAATTGGTACAGTATTCAAATTACCCTTGGCATGATTCTAAAACCATTTTGAGCCTTTTCTTACATGTTTTATAAAAATCTTTAAAATAAACGGACGGCGTTATCAATCTGCAGTTTGTTAATTTTGATAGTAGGATGATAGCTAGGTTTTGCACAACACAAACTCCTGTTGAATTAGCTGTTCGGAATAAAAATTTCTGTGACGGCCATGAGGTTTTCATTGTACAGGGCAATAAAGTAAAAGACCGAAGAGCAAATTATATTAAAATTACCTCTTTACATTTTCGAAGCTGAATAACTAGAAATGACGCAGCAGATTCCGGATAAAATCTCAAAACATAATGATTTCCGACTACTGGTTATAAGCGAATGTTTGTACTCTCGGTTCAATGCTATGATAACCGGAAGAAATGGTACAGTGCGTTCGGATACTGTAACATTCCCTGATTCAAATTTTGTGACAGACCACTTGCCCAAAGTATGACTCTCTGTGGGGCGGTCATGTTTGTAGTTAGATTCAAATAAACTGTGCACTAGAAAGAGGTGACTAAGCGAATATGCAATATTCAAAACGTAAAGATAAAGATATTTACCGTGACATCTCTTTTTTCCGTGCAGCATATCAAAATAGAAATGATTTTAGACAAAAACAGATGTCCCCCCACCTGCACTCTTCTAGCAGTATAATTTTCCGTAAATGCTGCCAAATTACCTCCTGTGACCTTGAAATGGGGTCAAGGTTACCAAAATTTAATCACTTCCTTTCCATCTCCCAGTGATGTATCTGTGACAGTTTAGTTCAAATGCATCCATCCGTTCAGGAGATATCGTGCAGACAAGCCATTTTTAAGCATTCTTTGACCTCCTGTGACCTTGAAAATAGGGTCAAGGTAAACAAAATATAATCAGTTCTTTTGCATTTCCCAATTATATATCTGTGCAAGTTTGGTCCAAATCCATCTGTCATTTCAGTAGATTTGGTGCAGAAAAGGCATTTTTCAACACTCTTTGACCTCTTGTGACCTTGAAAATGGGTTCAAGGTTACCAAAATCTAATCATTTCTTTGCCATCTCCCAGTGATATATCTGTGCAAGTTTAACTTATATCCTTCGTCCATTCAGGAGATATGGTGCAGGCAAGGCATTTTCATCACTTTTTGACCTCCTGTGACCTTGAAAACGGGGTCAAGGTCACCAAAATCTAATTATTTCTTTGCCATCTACCAGTGATGTATCTGTGCCAGTTTGGTAAAAATCCATGAAATCCTTCAGGAGATATGGTGAAGACAAGCTTTATTTCATTATTCTTGGACCTCCCGTGACCTTGAAAATAAGGACAAGGTCACCAAAAACTAACCAATTTTTCCCCTACCCACTGATGTATCTGTGCAAGTTTGGTTAAAATCCATTCATCCATTCTGGAGATATAGTGCAGACAAGGCATTTTTCAACACTCTTTGACCTCCTGTGACCTTGAAAATGAGGTCAAGATCACCAAAATCTGAATTTCTCCAGGAGATATGGTGCAGACAAGCTATTTTTCATCATTCTTTGACCTCCTGTGACCTTGAAAATAAGGTCAAGGTCACCAAAATCTAATCGGTTTTCCCCCGACCCAGTGATGTATCGGTGCAAGGTTGGTCAAAATCCATGCATCCCTTCAGAAGATAGAGTGCAGACAAGAAGCTACGTTGACGCCGACGCTGACGCTGACGCCGACGCCGACGGGATTCACACCAAAAACAATATGTCCCCCCCCCCATGGTGGGGGGGGGGGGACATAAAACATTTTAAATGTGACACCCCCTCCCCACAATCTGAATAATCAGGTAAATGGGAATTCATTTCAATCGGGAATTGTAGGGACTTCTCTTACGTGAATGAACTTTGAAGCTGATATTTTCTTTTCAACAGTAAATAAAGTGGGATATTGCAAATAACTGGAATTTTATATTTGTTTTGTTTGAAGTTTCCGAACCGAAGTCTGAATACTTATTATGCATTTCACTTGCTTTAATAGATGCTATGGTAAGCGAGCTATGGCATCTCTTATACCAGCAAGAGTGTACAATGTATGCCCTTGCAGATCGTAATTGTTTGGGAAGTGGTAGCATGAAAGTAAAGTGAAAGTTTTCTCAAACAGTTATTTTCTCAATTACAGTCAACTCTCGATATCTCAAAGTCGAAGTTCATCCCAAACTACTGATATTTCACAGTAAATTTGCTGGTCCCAGAAAATTTACTTTGAGATACCAGTAGTCTGAGATAACAGGAGTTGAAATATTAATAAAATTTAGAAATGTGTCCAAACTCTATTCTTTGAAATGAGAGGGAGACTCAGTGAGATATCATGTTCGAGAAATGGAGAGGATTGTAATTTCATTCATTTATACCTCTCTTCTCAATGGGAGTAAACGTTTTTAAGGAAAGCAGCAAATGCAGACCCCCAGTTGAAAATGGCTTTTTCATTGGGTGAAGCAAACAGAAACGACGTCATAAAAGTTGTTCTCCGTTGTAAAAATGACGTGAAAAATGGGGGTACCCATACACCTTAATTTAAACCAATACACCTCAAAACATATAGCTAGAAATGGTCGAGCACAATTTTGACTATGTATGTGGGCTTTAATGTCACTAAGAACTCACAGCAAATACAAAATTTGTTTCTTTACCAAAGTCATGTCTTACATCTGGCAAATATCTCGAATAGCGTTTTAGCGTAAGGTGTGGCAATAATTCAGCCATACTTACCAAATTTGTTCACAACACTAGCCAACTCAGCAGCTTCGATATAGCCGGAGTTATCACAGTCACACTGTTTGAACATATTATGCCATGCTAGTAAGCATCTCTGTAATTCCAGGAATTCTGGCCACTGCATGAAGCCATCAGGATTCCGCTGCCATCAGTTAAGATACATAAAATGTACACCTTTCAGAAAATGATGTTATTACCTTGATTGAACAAGGAATAGCTTGATCAGTCCGAGCAACAGTAAATGCAAGAGCATGTCTGTCCATGTTTGGTTTGTAAAGAATATCCGTCATTGAATGAAGATAACTGAAGCTGAAAAGATTTTATGACTAAATTATGTACCTTAGGGAACAAACTACATTTTGGAACAATTTTAAGCAGCAAGACCTAAATTTTGATTCTTTAAACAAAGCGTGTATAAGTGTCCATGATGATAGATTGTACCGCCAAATGGGCTACAGTTGAAGCAGAAAAACATTTATACGCAGATTTTCTACTAAACGCGGAACAGTGTCAACGCGTAACAACGACGTCATAACGTCGCTTACGCCAATCAGATTAGAGAACCATGGCTTATTTTGACGTCACTTAACGTCATGTAACGTCGCGTGAACCGATGTAGTTATTGAAGTATAAACTACATTATGTTCTTATGGTTTACCATAGGGCTTTTCATTAAATGCACGGATAATGCAAATATAAGAAGTATTCCACTCCGATTAAAGAGAAAGAACAGCAAATTTCAAACGCATGGATGTAGCTTGAGGAAACCTAGAGTAAACCACCGACTCTAGGGCCACCACTGCTCTATCACATTTCGACACCAGGACTTCGTCTGCGACGGTGAAGGCGAGAAACATACATATACACTTGCTATATGAATGTATGGAGCCAATGGCACGGCCTCATGGTATTGAAAAACTAGTTTGCGAATCAGTCGAACCAGCAGCTGTTGAATTTCATTATTCATGATTATATCGTACCACCTAATACTGCTTAAATACCGCTGTATTGCAATATTGTTACGCATTTTTTGCACAAATAACCACTTGTACGTACTTTGTAGTGTACATAATAATAAGTACATTATCATCTGCTAATTTTGATATCATTGCATGGAATCTAATCTAATATGTTTTCCTAAAAGTATCATGCATTAGCTGTAGTCAAATATTCACTTTTATCATGCCTATGCTGCAAAATTCACCTGATAACATGGGTATGATAGCATTATGTGAAATCATGTCACTTTAGAACTGCACTTGCGCGAATTATATCAGGCGATGCCTACAGAAGCGATCTCTGAAGACGATTGGCTACATACTGATGTTGGCCGTGATAACAACGTTCAATTGGTTAAACGACGTCACTGACTTACGTCATAACGCATTCGCGACGTCAACGAGTTAAAGCAAAACTGCGTTTACTTTTCTTTTGTTTGACGCTCTTTTAGAGCCGATTAGGCATTGTTGTTTCTAAAAATAGTAACCTTGACTGAAGGATATTCTGCGAGGTTGTGCCTAGAGGTATATGGAAGTTTAAATAAAGAAAAGGTCCGTGTTTCTTCAATAATATAGGATAGGATAGTAATAAAGCTTATTAGTCAACTTCCTTTGACTAATTCATTTGGGAGTTTGCACATACGTTAGACATACTGAAAACATACATGCTGACTTTTAAAGCACAGTCAGCCCAGAAGACACAAAACGTTGAATCAACATTGATTCAATGTTGTGTGCCCAGTGGGAAGCTGCGTTAGAATAATAGATAAGGATACATCCAGCATTGCCATCAGAACACTGAAAAAGAAAACAAACAGCCTTTACGATCAAATTATCAAATGACTGCCCTGTTGTGGGCTCGTGATATGATCTACTTTACAAATGACATCAAACAGTGAATTACTACACAACAATTCATTGCTAGAGATGATCTATTTCTTAAATAAAAAAATTAAAAACAACGTTGCTTCGATTTTACTGTGAAATAAAATAATAGAAAACGTTGCTTTAATTTTACTTTGAAATGAAATAATAGAAAAGCTTACTTTGACTTTAATTTGAAATATTTACATTATCAGTGTAGAGCTCTCTGTTAACCCAATTAAGTGATGCGGGCGTCAATGTTGTTTAAAAGTCAATAATTACATTGTATCACGCGCTTCAGAGTGACAGCTCATCTCACTAACTAGCACGTGAAATCTACAACATTCCATGTACTTGAATGGCTAGTAAACATTGAGTGACAGCTCGCTACGCCTACTTGCACGCGAAATCTACAGCAGGAGGTGGAATTTACTGGTAGGCAGTGACAATGCGGCTGTTCCAAACTATTGCTAAATTCGGCCGGTAATGTTTTTTAAACAATCTTTATATATGTATTTCTTAATTTTGTTTATCTTTTTATTGATCAAAAGCATCGTTTAATAATATAAATATAAGGAATGAATGTTATTTTTTAAACGTTTACTGAAGTATAAACTACATCGGGTCACGAGCAAAGTTTAAGTAAACCCCTTCGGGGTTCACTTACTTTGCTCGTGACCCGATGTAGTTTATACTTCAGTAAACGTTAAAAAAATAACATTCATTCCTTAAATAAAGTAATAACGTTACTTCGACTTGACTGTGAAATAAAATAATAGAATACCTTGTTTCGCCTTGACTGCGAAATAAAATAACAGAAAATATTGCTTTGATTTTATTGTGAAATGAAATAATAGAAAACGTTGCTTTTTTCTTTGAAATAAAATAATAGAAAACATTGTTTTTTTTTGTCTGTTTGTTTTATTTTTTTGTTTGAAATAAAATAACAGAAAACGTGGCTTCGACTTGACTGTGAAATAAAATAATAGAGTATTTTGCTTCGACTTTGCTGTGAAATAAAATAATAAAAGACGCTGCTTTGAATTTACTGTGAAATAAAATAATAGAAAATGTTGCTTTGAGTTAGCCGCAAAATTAAATAATACAGAACGTTGCTTTGACTTTACTTTGAAAACGTTGCTTTGGCCTTACTGTAAAATTAAATAAATGAAAACGTTGCTTCGTCTTTACCGTGAAACAAAATAATAGAAAATGTTGATTTGACTTTACTGTGCAAACATTGGTTTGAGTTTATTGTGAATTCTAACACAGTGCGCCTATAGAAGCAATGGAAAGTTACCGTGTTTTATTCTGCAACAATTCACTGTTTCGGAGCGCACGAGTGTAATTGCTGACGTCACTGCAATTACTGACTTAATTTTGTGACGTTTTGAGACGTTAGACGGTGTAAGGTCTCTTCTTCTTTCTGCAATCGCCATAAAAACGTACATTTGTCTCAGATACAGTTAAGAATATTGGCGGGAGCATGAACGCTCTGGCAGGAAGGTTGGGAGAGTTTGAATGAAAAGAATAATTTTTCGACGTTTTTGAGTGTTAGAATAGAAATAGATCAGCTCTAGCAGTGAATTGTTGAGTAATAATCCACTGTTTGTCGGTCAGTTGTAAGTAGATATATCACTCGCGCTCCGCGCTCGTGATATGATCTACTTTACAACTGACCTCCAAACAGTGAATTAGTACTCAACAATTCACTGCTAGAGCTGATCTATTTCTTAAATAAAACAATAGAATACGTTTCTTTGACTTCACTGTGAAATAAAATAACAGAAAACGTTGCTTTGACTTTACTGTGAAATAGAACAATAGAGCCGCGACGCGAGAAAACCAACAATGTAGCTGTGCGCCCAGCGCAGACTCAGATCAGCCTGGGCATCCGCCCAGTCTGATCAGAGTCTTGGATGTAGCTTATACCCTTAGCTTCCCTTTGAGCACTTAGCGAAGAGTGTGGTCAAATTATGCGGATGTCCAAGCTGATCTGAGTCTACGCTGGGCGCACAACCACATTGTTGGTTTTCTCGTGTCGCGGCTCAATAGAAAACGTTGTTTCGACCTTATAAAGTGAAACAAATGACCAGAATACGTTGCTCCGAACTAACAGTGAAATAAAAGAACAATTTTCGCTCACCTGCATAACTCCCTACTCCAGTTAACTGAAAAAAGAAAATAGTATACGGTAAGATATCTACCAATTCACGTGGCATGTTTTTATCACTTCCACTATCAACCTTCTCACTCCACCCACAAAAGTGAGTGTGCGGGGTAGTTGGGGTGTGGGTCGCAGCAACCCTTGAGATTATACAATTAGGAAATCTGGCCCCGAGGTTATAAAACTTGAGTATATTCTCAAACTCAAAATAAAGCACACTGGTTGTCTGCTTCCGAGCACATGCTCGGAAGCAGTCAATCAGTGTGCTTTATTTTGAGTTTGAGATTATTCTCAAGTTTTATAACCTCGAACCCAGCTAACATGGGATGGATGGATGACCTGGCGGTTTTACGTCATTTTCAACACTATGTCAGTCGGAACAAGCAGAAGGTAATGGTTAAAGGCTTAATGCAATGAAGATTCTTTGGCTCTAAGCTGTTTGCCAGTTGTCTCAAGACAGAATATTTTTTGAAGATTTGCAGACGTAAATTTTGAGTTTTGTGTCTTGGCGCTTTAAGGATTAATCAATACATGTATTTTACTTACAAAAGGAGGCAAATTTTAGGTATATGCCATACACTGACGTCATTATTATTTTACATACAAAAGGAGGCAAATTTTAGGTATATGCCATACACTGACGTCATTATTATTTTACTTACAAAAGGAGGCAAATTTTAGGTATATGCCATACACTGACGTCATTATTATTTTACTTACAAAAGGAGGCAAATTTTAGGTATATGCCATACACTGACGTCATTATTATTTTACTTACAAAAGGAGGCAAATCTTAGGTATATGCCATACAATGACGTCATTATAGTAATACAAGTGCATGTGTACAAGTACCCTATTTATTCCATTAGAAGGCTAACTAAGAACGTCTGTGTGCTTTCAGAAGGTGTGGGATGGGTAATTTTGGTATTTTACCCTCGTCTATCCTATTGTTGAGAGATGGCACGATATGGACTGTAATACTGTCTCAAAGGGCTGCTAAGCACAGACAAACAACTATGCATTTGCAACAAAATCACATAAGCAACAATTAAAATATAAATACGCTATCTCTTTCTGTGATATCTGTGATATCGGATGTTGGTCAGAACGTCTCATACTCTATCTTGGGGTACACTAGGACTAGTGACGTTAGTAGTAGCTTAGAATGTACCGATACAGATTTATTTATTTTCGCGATAAATTGTGTGGTCGTGAAACAGATACTTACTTCCATAGTAATTTCGTATTGACTGTGTATTGTTAAGAATTTTACATAAATCTTCTGACTGTATTCCATTAGCCATCTGAAAAATGAAAAAAAGAAGAACAAAACGATTGATTTGCTTGAATGTGAAGAAAAGAAATCGCTCAGCACACTGTTCCCTTTAAGAGATTTTTCCAATTAAGGAGGGAGGCAAAAAAAAAACGAAAATGCAGAGTTGCTTCTCCTGGCGGTGTATCCATTCACCTTATTTATGTACACTGCAATTTTACAAAAAGGAACCTTTTTGTGAGTTTCTGTTCGCTTTGATGGACAACAAAAATCTTCCAGAATGGAGCCAACTCTTAAAAGAAAGAATTTGCTCCCAGGGGAGCAAATTCTTTCCTTTAAAAATTGATCCTGACTGAGAAAGGCGCTCTGAGAAAGGCGGAGATGCAAACGGTATCCGTGTATACACCTCAAGCCATGTGCGTAGTGTTAACATTCCAACATAACAGTTAACATAACAGCCCTGTGCAACGCCTCAGACTTATCGCAGTCTTCAGTTCAGCTTTCTAGACTCTTCGGGCTTCATAGGTGGTAGATATAAAAGGGAAGACTCTGATCAGACTGTGCGGAATTCGGATGTGCGTATGTCTACTTACAAGCAGGTCTAATGGAAAAGGGGTGTTAATTTCAGGGGTCGACAACAAGGGCTCAAACCACGATGTGCATCTGCGCAGTCTGGCCAGAGTCTTTGCAGTTCGAACACACTATGTATGAAACCATCTTTTACAAGCTCACAAAAGCGGTATCATCTATGGCCCCGACTCGACCAAACATGCGGACTTAGTCTCCGGTTGGTGGAGGCGTAGTGCTGCCCTTTACTTGTTACTTAGGACACTAAAATCCTTGCATCATCACTTCCTGTAATAATTTAGATAAGTCTGTTTAGTATATCAGGGAACTTTGTGTATGTATACACATTAATATACTGAAAGGATTTAAAAACTTCCACCCATTAATTTTGAATATCTCAAAAATGAATGCAGCTACGTCCACCAAAATTTTATAACATATATAGTCCTTTATACCTGATTATATCAATATACCGAATCTGAAATCGTTCAACCGAATCGGTCAGGAAAAAGCACGTGCTCCTCGTTTTCTTAGTACCGTGTACAAACGGATAAATAACGTCATGTATACAGTTTTCTGAAGAAAAATTTCTCTTACGATATCAAATTGAATTACAAAAGTTTGAACTCGGTCTGTGGCTTTATTTAGCCTACCGCGCCTAAAAATCGCAAATAGGCGCAGAGTTTTGGGCCAGATACAGATAAACGCTGAAATTTCGAAAAGTGACGTCGCGTGACGATGTAATGTGTTAATTACGGCAATGTAAAATCTCAGACAACGTGCACTGTTTACAGGATGCTCAAAAGACCGCCAGAAAAGCACCTAACCGACATTAAAAACCAGAAATCATGAAGTTAACTAACGTCGACGCCGTCTCCGTAATAGGCTTTGCGCGACAGCATCATCCGTTATGATATTTGCAAATCAACGTGGATGACGTCACAATATTAAGACAGCAAGAAATGGCCGAAAAGAGTGTTGCATAAGATAACGCCGGTATCGCCTTATGCATTTCAGTGACGTAACGCTCTTTTACTGACGTCATTTAAGAGTCATTCTCTGTAAGCATCAAAGTGGCCGGGAAATGGCATCTCTCAGATTTTGATAAAACTTATCATATAAACTTGTTGTGTCATATAACCGGTAAAAATGGCATCATTTCCGATCTGCGGTGCTTTGGTTGCCATGGCAACGCAAAGTTCACTTTTTTCTCAAAAATGACTATTTTCCTTCTTGTAAATGTACAAAAAGCATGAAATTCAGACAATCATAACATGAACATAGAACATGATTTTACCAAATATCTTTATACTAGACCAAAGCATAAACCTTGATTTTGAAAATAACTATACTCTTAGACGCATAGTTCTGAAGATATGTTTAGCTTTTATGTGCTGAAGTTAAGCTGTATTCACAAAAACACCAAAACAAAAAATTGCTCAAAAATGAGATTATTTGAAGCAAAATATGTAAAAAACGCAGCAATAGATTTTTATAATTTTTCAATATATTGTAGCTCCACTATCACTGATTCATGTATGTAAAAATTGGAATGGGTATATTTAACAAACTAGAATAAAGAAAGTCAAAAGATGACTACCATTTCAAAAATCCAAAATATGGATTTTTCACAAACTTGTAAACAACAGCAGATTTCTTTATTTTTTCAATAACAGTTCTGTAGACTGACTAAAAATACACATAGACTTTAGTTGAAATACCTAAATTTGTAAAATAATATATGATAGGCATGAAAATAACGTATAATACAGGGGGTAAATTACCCCACCCACTTGGAACACAATGAAAAATTGAGTGAGATAAGCAGTTGATTTGGTCAGCTTTGAGCTATACATGTAGTTATATTGAACTACAAGGACTCTTTTATGCAATCAGTTGAAACACACATGTATTATTGTCCATAGCAACCAGTCTGAGCCCTTAGCAACAGCCCTTTAAACAATGTAAGACTTAGGACTGAGCTATGCATGGAATGACCATTGTGAGCAATAAACTCTGAAGGCACGTAAATGATATTTGATGTCCAGTAGGCTGTTGATTTTTTTCGAATCAGTTGAAAAGTATGTGCACATATTTGTCCTTGGCAACCATTTTGAGCCCTTAGCAACCAACAACTTTTAACAGATTTGGAACTTTGAATAAAATTAACACAACAATGTCTTCCTTTGCAATGTTTAATGTAGACAATTCCACTTTATAGTTTTAAGCACACATCATATTTTTATAAATAATGCTTAGAAACTCTGTTTAGACTCGTCCATAGCAACCACTATTTGCCCTTAGCAACCACCTTCTATCAGATGTGAAGTTTTTGACGGAATTCGATGAGAAATATCTTTATTGAGCACAGACTCAGAAATATCTGAAGCACAGCTGCTTGACCTGTAAAACTTGTCGAATGATATGTGTATTTAATTATCCATAGCAACAAATTGGGGCCCTTAGCAACAATATATTTGCAGATTTAAAACCTTTTACTGGATTCACAAAGAACACTACTTAAGCTTAACAAGATATTTGGACCTTTATAAGTAAGGTTTAAAGCACAGTTGTTTGACTTTTAGACTTTAGCAACCAGTGTTAGCCCTTTGCAACCATCTTCATATTTGAAAATAGTAACTGTATTTCAAAAAATATCCGTGTGCAACGGAATATATGAATAAAGGAGACAACTGTAAGTTAAATTAAAATAAAGCTATGTAACTGTTTAATCAACAGCTCAGCTAAGGATCAAACATTGCCCACATTAACCTATGCATATTTGTTGTAATTCTAGCATTAAGGGCTCCTGATTTGCTGCAAGCTTTGGGTTTTTTTTCTGTCTTGTTTTATAATTATGAAAATATAGAAAATAGGTAAAAATAGATGGTCATTAACTATTATGTTTACTGCGACGTTTTGGTTTAACTTGTTACACACAGAAGGAATTATTTTTTAAATGCAGTAACCATTTTAAGTCTGTTAGTAGGTGGTTGCTTAGGGCTATATATCCACATGTTTTTCAACAGATCTTGAAAATCAAACAACCGTGCTTTAAACTTTATTTAGTAAGGGCTGAATTCCTTGTCGGATATCAACAATATTGTTCGTGAATCCAATAAAAGGTTCTAAATCTGCAAAGAAATGGTTGCTTTAGGCTTCATCTAGCTTCAAAGGATATGTTTTAGGTTTTAGCTGTGCTTCAGAGATTTCAAAGTTTGATGGTGAATAAAGATATTCAACATGGAATTCCATCAAAACTTTCACATCCGATAGAAGGTCATTGCTAGGGGCCAAAACTTAGCTCATAATTATTTACTCTGAACACTGCAAAGTAACAAATCTGTTAACAGTTGGTTTGCTTGGGGCTCAAATGGTTGCCAAGGACAGGAGGAGAAATATATAGATTTTCTTAACTGATTCTAAAATTCACTGGGCTGCTGGGCTTGAAATATCATTCAGAAATGTCTTCAGAGTTCACAAACAACATTTCTTGATCCTTAGTCTCACACCATTTGAAGGGCAATTGCTAGGGGCTCATACTGGTTGCTATGGACAATAATACATACCCGTATGTGTTTCAACAGACTGCAAGAGCAAGAGTCCTTGTGCTTCAAGTTAACTTACACATGCTGACAAAGTAATCATAAAAGAGAACATATTTGGGTGGGGATTCCCTCTAAAGTGTCAAATCTGTTAGAGTTGGTTGCTAAGAGCACAAATTGGTTGCTAAGGATGCATAAATATTTTTTTTTGAAACAAAATTTAAAAGTCAATCTGACGTGCTTTTAACTTTACTGATAGCTATTGTCATAGTTTGTTGCATATAATAGATATTCTTTTTGAAATTCACCCATTTTTTTCAAATCTGTTAATTGTTGGTTGTTGAGGGCCCAAACCCTGAGTCAAATATATATACATATGTTTTTCAACTGATATTATAAGTCAGTCAAGTGTGCTTTGAACATTACTCGATTGATGGATGACTTGTCCTTTTCAGCAGTATATCAGTCATATCAGGATGATGAAAATAGGATAATGAAATTCTTGTATGCAATGGAACCCCATTTATGGTAGGAAAAATTCTCGCCTCAAGCAGGATTCGAATCTGGTTCATTAAATCAGTAGGCCAGCGCTTAACCCACTGAGCTACCAGGGCTAAACATCACTCAAAGTTCTCGTCATAGTTTTTTTCTGGTAAAAGATATTCCTTATATGCAGATCAGTCAAAGCTTCCAAATATGTTAAAAGTTGGTTGCTAAGGGCTCAAAATGATAGCTAAGTGCAAATATATCAACTGGATTGAAAAGTAAGTCAGCTGCCTTGCTTCATATATTATCAACAATTGTCTTCATAGTTTACTGCTCATAAAAGGCAACAAGAGTTCAACACCAGCATCACACTTTTGACTTTGACGTGTTTAGTGGTATCCTCAGGACTTCTAAACCTTCTATTATATTGACGTAGGCATGGAAGGTGATACTCTGAAGTATGAGGTGATACTCTGAAATATTTGATGCCTAGACCTATCATTACCACTCATAAGCAGCCATGAAAACTGCAAAAAAACTTTCTGTACAAAATCTTTGAAATTATGATAAGAGAAAATACTCTTTTCAAATGCATATCAGCATTCAACTTTGTTGAAAGTTAACCAGGGCTTTTTATGCCCCCGCCACGAAGTGGGGAGGGGCATATAGTTTTGCCCTTGTCCATCCGTGGATACGTACGTACGTACATACGTCCGTACGTCACACTTTGTAGTACTGTTTTTGTCTCCGCAACTCCACCTACAGTATTTGATGCAGGGAGCTGAAACTTGGAACACAGTTCAGAAATGCATTGAACATGTGCATAAAGGAAACATAACTTTGATTAAGGTCTTGGTTGCAGAATTATGTCCCCTTGAATAATTAACATATTTTGACCATATTTCACAACTGAGTACTGTTCTTGTCTCCGCAACTCCTCCTACAGTATTTGATATAGGGAGTTGAAACTTGCAACACAGTTCAGACATGCATTGAACATGTGCATAAAGGAAACAGAACTTTGATTAAGGTCTTGGTTGAAGAATTATGTCCCCTTGATTAATATACATATTATAACCATATTTCACATTTGAGTACTGTTCTTGTCTCCGCAACTCCTTCTACAGTATTTAATGTAGGGAGTTGACACTTGCAACACAGTTCAGACATGCATTGAACATGTGCATAAAGGATACAGAACTTTCATTAAGGTCTTTATTGCAGAATTATGTCCCCTTGAATAACATAAATATTTTGACCATATTTCACATTTGTAGTACTGTTCTTGTCTCTGCAACTCCTCCAATTGTATTTGATGAAGGGATTTGAAACTTGTAACACAGTTCATACATGCATTGAACATGTGCATAAAGGAAACAAAACTTTGATCCAGGTCAATATGGCAGAATTACATCCCCTTGAATGACATGCATATTTTGACCATATTTCACACTTTGTAGTACTGTTCTTGTCTCTGCAACTCCTCCAATAGTATTTGATGTAGGGATTTGAAACTTGCAACACAGTTCAGACATGCATTGAACATGTGCATAAAGGAAACAGAACTTTCAGTCAGGTCTTTATTGCAGAATTATGTCCCCTTGAATAACATACATATTTTGACCATATTTCCATGGCTTAAATACAATCTCACCTTTTATCGTCGCTCTAGCGGCCTCATTTATTAACAGATTTTGGTATTACATCACAGCTTTATTGGGTATGACAGTACCTCGAACAACTTTGCGTTTCAGGTTTGTAGGATGAAGGTCAAGGTCACAGTTGCTATTTTCAGAAAAACTAGGGCATTGCTCCAACGCTTTCATTTATAGATCGATTTTGATGTAACTTCACATAAATGTTAAGTATAACAATATCTTGAATAAATTACTGCTTCAGCACCGCAGGTCCAAGGTCAAGGTCACAGTTGCTATTTTTAGAAAAAAAACTTTATCATTCCTTTACTCCTCTAGTCATTGACAATTTTGATGTAACTTCACTCAAATGTTAAGTGTGACAATATCTTGGACAAGTTCGTGATCCAGAGTTTCAGGGTAAAGGTCAAGGTCATATTTGCTATTTTAGAAAATATGCTGTCATCCCTCTGGAATGATTTTGGCATAACTTGACACAAATATTTAACTTGACAATATCTGGGACAAATTTACGTTTCACTGTAGGTCCAAGGTCAAGGTCACAGATGCTATTATAGGTACATGTAAATCTTTGTCATGGTTCTAGCGCCTTTATTTATTAACTGATTTTGATATAACTTCACACATATATTAAGTATGACAATATCTTGGACAAGTAAACCTTCCAGGGTTGTAGTTCCAAGGTCAAGGTCACAGTTGCTATTTCTAAGAAAAACTCAGTCATCCCTTTAGCACCTTTATTTATTGACAGATTTTGATGTAACTTCACGCAAATATGTTTTAACACATTACTTTTCTAGTAAGGCATATGGCGGGGGCATTCATCACCTTTAGTGATTGTCTAGTTTTTGTGTGTGTCTCCCTCTTTGAAAATTGTTGTCGTCGTTTGATATGGAATTTATGAAATAAACTTTCGGTGAGTTTCATTATTATTTTTTATGAAAGGACCAAGTGTATAACATTTGTTTATCATATGAAGTTATTAGACCATGCCACACGTTAGTGGCGGGATATTATGCTTTCAGACTGGCTGTCCGTGTGTCTCTCCATCCATTTCTCGTACGTACGTACGCGCGTCTGTCTGTCCGTTTGATAACTTGAGTGGTTTTCTTCAAACTTGGCATGTGTATTAGTCTCGGAAATATCTTGGTTGGGATTGTTAATGAGCGAATTTCGAAATCTTCGGACAGAGTTATTGCCCTTGTCAATGTTTCAAAAATTGCTTTTGGTCTGTTGTTCCTTTACTCATTGAGATATCGTCATGAAAATGCACAGAAAAGATTGAAACAATATATCCTTTCTGTTACAAGCAGAATTTTGTCCACCAGGATTATCTGCCCCTGCCCCCGGGGCTATATACATGCATAAAATCATGAAAAAATCTACATAAAATCAGGATTGAAAGTGATTCTCCTGAAACTTGCAACAACTTATTGAAACGATAAAAGCTTCCTGCATGATCAAAATTTTCTCTCCAAGGGTTATCATCCCCTGGCACAGCCCTATATACATGTATAAAATCATGAAAAAAATCAGAGTTTTGGTATATCTTTATGAGATTTCACAGAAATTATATAAATATTATTTACAGCTATTTTTACAACCAGAATCTAGTCCAACAGGTTTATCTACCCCTGCCAATGGGATATATACATGTATAAACTCATGAGAAAAAAAAAGTAATGTAAAATCAGAATTGCAAGAGATTTTCTGGAAACTTGCAGCAAATTATCAAATTAATACAAGCTTCTTGTTGTGATCAAAATTTTGTCTCAAGGGTTTATATGCCCCTGACCCAGGGCTATATACAGGTATGTAATCATGAAAAAAAAATCTGTATAAAATCATCAGAACTGAAAGGGATTTTCCTGAAATATGTATTGAATAATCAAAGCAATAATAGCTTCCACTGATGGTAATATTTTTATCTCAGTATACTTATCTGCCCCCTGACCTTGAGCTGTAAACAAGTATGAAATCATAAAAAGCTGTATCTGGTATGCAGTGGCGGGGTATTACGCAGTCTTTTAGTGTGCTTTTATTAAGCCTGTTTTTTTCCCTCTGAAAAATGACTTCATTTGAACATTTTTGTCACATAAGGCATCACGGCGTTTTGCGCCAGTATCAAAGTCTAGTGTAACGCATATCAAATTTTAAACGCCCATTTTGAAAAAAAAAATATGTCATGGCGCTGTCTATCAGTGTGTCTGTCCGTCCATGTGTCTGTCTGTCACAATTCTTGTGCGCACCATAACTCAGTAACCCTTTGGGATATCTTCTGGCAATTTCGTAGAAGTGAGTGAGTGAGTGAACTCGGGTTTAACGTCCCACCAACAACGAGGTCATATGGAGACGGGACCTCGGTTTAAAGTCTCATCCGAAAGACCGGAGAAGCGGGGGAGCGAACTTGCGACCCCTGGATTGGTAGTCCGGAGTGTTATCCACTACGCTACAGCCGCTCCTAATTTCGTAGGAAGAATATGAATTAGGATAGGGCAAAGTGACGCGTACAATAATAGTTGCTCTCCCTTTCTTAGTTTCCAAGTTATGCCATTTTTGATGATTTTTTTTCACGACTAGTCTTGTGCGTGCGGTAACTAGATAACCATTTAGGACATCTTCTTGAAACTTCATAGCAATGCGTATGAAGTCCCAAATGTGTGGCATTTAACAATAGTTGCTCTCTCTTACTTAGTTTCAGAGTTACATCCTTTTGATAGTTTTTAGGCTTTTTTGTGTACACTAATCTTGTGCATACCATAACTTGGTGATCGTTTAAAATGTCTTCATGAAACTTTACAGCAATACGCATTATTACAAGATAATGTGTTGCATTCAAGTATAGTTGCCCCCCCCCCCTTACTTAATTTTGGAGTACCTTCCGTTTGATTTGTTGCTTAAGGCTACTCCCATTCACTCCTTAACCCATTGAAATATTTTGCTGGAATTTGTAGGAACATGTATAATAATAGGGCAATGCATCTTGAGTAAAAACCACAACTCTGGCTGACTTCCTGAATAATCTGCCCTTGCATTAATTTCCCGTTTACTCTGTAACTCCTTAATAGTTGAAAATATTTTCACGAAACTCTACGGTTATGTGTATATACACACTGGTCTGGCATTCAACACAGGCAACGAGGACAACGTACAGGAAACTTGCTTGCTCTGCTCATCAGGATAAGTTTGTCTCAGAAGTATAGTCTCCCGGAACATCCAACCCCCGACTCTTGAGATAGGAATAAAAAGTTTTACTAAATTGATATGCGTATTCAAGAAATGCTTGAAACATTTTTTGGACAACAACGACCATGACAACCTTATTCAATCACTGCATTGATACCGGACGGAATTTCTTTGAAAAAAACAGGTCTGACTAAGAGGTCTAACAAACTGCGGGGTCCGTAAGAATGACAATTTGAAATTAATCTAAGAGGTATGCGAAAACAATCGAGTTCTATAGTACATTGCCTTCGTTGCCTGTGTTGAATGCCAGACCTGTGTGATAAGGTAAGGGAATGTTTTAGGATCAAGAATGGTAACTCAAGTTTATCAGATCCGCCTGTTTATCTTTCTGTTAACAATCTTGTTCATTCTGTAACTCCTTCATGGCACTAGATCGGGTGTATAATGGGCCGCTTGAAAAGCTCTTTTTTTAACGATGTTAGCCTCTGAATAAAAGCCATGTCATATGATAAACACAATTATGGCTAATTTGAAATTATAATTTTCAAATGAAAAAGATATATTCATTCTTTCCACTTCATATCCGATGTTTTCTTTTCGAGAAAATTTTTGATGGCAACTCTCTTATTATTGCTGGCCAATGTGGGTGGGGTAATTAGACCCCATTAGATCAGTTAGTTAGAGCTTTAGCACACCTTTCTTTAACAATTATGTCAGTCATCATCGACCAAATATCAAGTAGACATAAATGAATAAGAATACATCTTTTCAAACATTTTTGTAGTGTTTTCATTGTAATATCTTTTATATTATACAATTCAAATGATGTTATTTTGGTTCCTTCCCTAGACAAAATTCCTTTTGTTTTATATTTCCTAGCTCTATAGCAAAAAATGCATGTTTTTTCTTCCCAAAGTTGGTCAAAAAGGTTCCAATACTTAGCAAATTGTCGAAAGAAAACAAACCTTAAGTTATCTGTTGTAAGAAGTGGGTGGGGTAAGTAGACCCCATAAATTTTGATGTGAGACAGCTTCTGTATGCAAAGTTTAGCAAGGATACCTTACTGTGGTTATATTTCTTGTTAATTTGTTGATTTTGGATCTTTCAAACAGATATATGAGTTAAAGAAATGTATTTGTTTTGGTATTTGTAATTTTTATATTTCCTGCAAACCAGTGACGGTAGACAACTTTGAAGCAATTTATTTTTTGAACAACAAATATACCCATTCCAAATTTTTGATATTATTTAGTATGAAAACTAATCTAAAAAATATAAGAAATTAAAAAAAAGTTATTGCTGCGATTTTGTGTAAATTCAATTTAAAATTTGATAATTTTGTCATTTTTCAAAAATATCAAAAACTTAAAATCATGCCTAGTTTCCACGTGACCTACCGTCAGAATGGAAATACATATCGGCAATGTCAGCAAGCAGCCATACTGAGAAAATAACAAATATTTATAATCTATTGCTGGTTTAATTATATCTGCCTGATCAAATCATATGTACAAGTGCAAAAAGGCTTTAAATTCACGAAAATTTCATACACAGATCAGGCAATTCTGGCCTATTTCACTTTATTGCTGTTGCCATGGTAACGGGGCAGTGAATGAAAAAAATAAATACTGATTTGATGGTCCTGGGTGGATGTCTTGATGTACACCAAGTTTCATCAGAATCTGAGAGATGTCATTTCCAGCCTATATGGGAGGCACTTTGATGCTTACAGAGAATGACTCTTAAGTTTTTAAATCCTTTCAGTATATATAGAAACAGCACACACCGTAATCAGACTGCAGCACTAGTAATAGTTATGACGCCGGAATACCATGATCACTGACCCAAAATTTAGGGTCGTAATCTGTATATTTAAATTCATCGTGGATTCAATTTGCATAACTGACAATACAATGTAGCCTGAACAGCTGAAGAGTTTATCAGAACATGGGACTACTGATGATAATAAACGGCCTTCCAAGTTCCTATTAAACGTCAGAGCCGTTTATTTAATCCTTAAAGCACCAAAAAAGCAGACGACAAAACTTACGTCTGCAAAATTTCAAAAAAAGTTTTGCCCAAGCTAGTCCAAAATGAAAATTCAAAGACAAACGCCAAATAGTGTAGATCCAGATGAGGCGGCTCATAATGAGCCTCCTCATCTGGATCACCGCTTTTGGCATATTCAACCATTTAAATTTCTGACGCTCTGAGGGTGAACATGGTATCAATGACTATCCACTCATAATGAGCCAAGTATAGAGCTAACTAGTTTCACGCCGGGCCGCGTGGCGCAGTCGGTAGCGCGTCTGTCTCAAGAACCAGAGGTCCCGGGTTCGATACCCTGTCCGGCCACATACTTTCGTTTCTCCTTCCGCTGATTCAAGAAGGGCATGCAGTTGTCAAATACTGGCGACAGTATGTGCACCTAGTACTTGTTGACCACTTAGGTCTAAGCCTACCCAGGAAAAGTGTAATTAGAGTAACTGTCCGTACCAACATGATCATAGCTGTTTACAGTGGACGTAAAACATTAAAACAATTTTTTACAACAACAACTAGTTTCACCGATCGCCCCTATCTCCGAGCCCATCTCTCTCTCACACAATACGTACCGAGTTTGCCTCTGTGCTGCTGACAAAATAACCAAATATATTCGCCAGTTCTTGCTCTTCTCTCATGTTGTACGCCTGAAATATGTATGTAAGGTTTATGGATTTATTTTCAGTGGAAACAGCACTGCCATTATTCATTTTCACTTCTAAATCAGGCCCAGATCCAGACAATCACATGCTGGTGGGGCTCTGGATAACTGGTGGGGTGGGAGATACCGATATGTGTATTTGGGGTGGGGGGATGCGGGGGCGGGGAAGGGGGACTTAAAACTATATGACTTAATTAGAGATCAATTTATCGAGAATTTCTGATGTCTTTTTGCCTCGGAATATATGTTTTCATATCTCATTAGAATCGCCTCGCCGAGGCGATTCTAATGAGATGTCACAACATATATTTCAATCTATCCACATGAATAACTTATCTCAAACTGTCGTCAGATACTCCTTATTATCTGGGGGGCTACATTTTATACATAACACAGAGACCCAAATGGCGGGGCTGACACAGTGGGGACTGAGCCCCAAAGCCCACCACCTGGATCCGGGGATGTAAATTACATAGCAGTAAAACTCCCACTCACTTGTAATATCAAATTCAGTTATTAGGCATATTGCTCGGAAACTATACAAGCATTTAATGTTAATTTGCAATATAATTACGTCATGCGAGTGGTAAGCAGCGTAGACTCTAATCTGAGTCTGTACTGTCTGCTCACATGTGTCTGTCCCAATATTTAGAAATTTAGAAAATTAGGGTAAACGTTGAGTTTATGGCTTATCAATAATGTTTTGACGGGAAAATTGCTAATTGTTTGCATTACCTGTAAAAGAAAATGTTTTACAAAAACATAAAAAAAAAATTAAAAAAAAAATTAAAAAAATGGAATTTTCATAGTCTGTTATGTTTTAATATCAAATTCATTTGGACATACGAACCTCTAATGGCAGTTTTGTCGTTATGGGAAAGCAAAACTCCGTTTGCATTTGGTAGCCATATTTATGCTAGATAATAACATTTCCTTTTTTTCCTCTTACAAAAACTTATAGTACCCATACTATCGTGGGACCTTAATCTAACTTTACAGCAAAATCAAATAGTGCCAACCCCGGATCCAGGGGGTGGGCTTTGGGGCTTCAGCCCCGCCACCCGGGCCTGGTTAGATTAAAATATATATTGTGACATCTTATTAGAATTGCCTCGGCGAGGCGATTCTAATAAGATATCACAACATATATTTCAAGGAAAAAGGGTCATTATTAAAAAATCTCATCGAAAATGGTCCCTAATTATGTTATATATTTTAAAGCCCCACTCCCCGCCACGCCCTGCCCCGTCCCTTACCCTACCCCATCCCCCACACACATACATCTCGGCACCTACCAGCCCCGCCAGTTATCCAGAGCCCCACCAGTATGTGGTGGTCTGGATCCGGGCCTGAGTGCAGCATATGATCAAACTGCAGAGCTATTTTTATGAAAATGAATGGGTACACTATGTCAACATTTCCCACCATTTTACAAGACAGAATAACTTTTGTGACTTCCTGTTTGTTCCCTCGAGATCGTCGTAGCTGTTCCAAATTGGGGTCTGCTTTTAAAGTGACAAGGGAGACACTGATATGACAAAAGTTACTTCCCTTCCTGAATGCACCCATTCGCCTAAATGTTTCAGGTCATTCCAGTATATAGAGAATACCATGTTAGTGTCTTTTGATATCAAGTTTATCAGGAGAGACCAGAAACAGCGTAGGAATGGCGAGGCTTGCCGAGCCAGTCCGACGTGTTTCTGGTCGAGCCTGATAAACTTGATATCAAAAGACACTTACGTGGTTTTCTATTTATCATGCATCATTAGAAGATTTTACGGCGTAAAGAGCGGCAAACAAGTGATAAACAAACGCAGTTCTGTTCGAACTTGCTGACGTCGCGAATGCGTTATGACGTAAGTCGGTGACGTCAGTTGACCAATCGAACGTTAATATCACGACCAACGTCAGTGTGTAGCCAATCGTCTTCAGAGAGCGCTTCTTAAGGCATGACCTGATAACATTCGCGCAAGCGCAGTTCTACAGTGACATGATATCACATCATGTTATCATACCCTGTTATCAGGTGAATTTTGAAAGCAGATGCATGATAAAAGCCTCACCCAAGGTAATATCCAATAAAGTATGGCTGCTATTGCCAATTCTATTCAAACTAATATTGAATAAAAATGTAAACAAACTTAAAATTCAGAGCTCCAATTATGAAGGGTAACAAGGATAATTCAGGGAAAATTTCCCATATTTCAGCAGAAAACAGCTGATGCCCCTTATTAGAACCGAGATGGGTCTAATGAGGCATTACAACGTATGTTTTCGGTGGGAAACAAGAAAAAATATCTCAGAATTATCCTCAAAATTTCATCTTATCTGGAGCTCTGTAATAAATTGTGTGCATCGAAGCACTCACTTTTCACTATTATGTTGATTCTAGGGACTGACACATTTTGGTGCTTACAAGGCAGCCACTGATCAGCATGCGCGTAGGCGCAGAATATTCTACATAAACACATCTTCTGTCATGCCCGACATACAAATCCGTTAATTGACAATTAAATAAGATCAAAGGACCTACCTGCCAAGCATTGAGCGAAAACGCATTCTGTGTGAAGAAATTTCCGTAGTTGCCATAATGTGTGGACTGTTGAGCATACTGCGGACACTGCTGTTGATAATATTGTTGGGGCTGTCCGAACTGTTGATAATTGTACGCCATTTTTGTAATTTTATCGATGAACTTTGCCATTCCTATTATTTATTTACATGTGACGTCATATCACCAAGGTATAAGGGAGACAACCAGTCAATTTCAGTGCGTCTGTATTATAGCCGCAACTGCTTTTATATAAATGTAAAAGTGAAAGGTTGTTTATCTTTGAGACGGCATTTCGTTTTATATCGGGCCTTATCGCAGAGAGAGAGAGAAAGAAAAGATATGATATGTGGGAGAGAAATGTCAAAAAACCCAATCCCTACCCGCACCTACCACAGGGACTTGCATATTTATATAATAATATACATACCCTAGACTACCTAGACTGGTCTAGGGTATAGATTAATAAGTCTCTTTTGTATATTAATACGATTGTTACAAGTGCCTGTGGCACCTACTGCAAGAATAGTAGGCCCTTGACCTATCATTATCCAAATAATTAGGACTCCACTGCACTGAAATACCCTGCGCCAAACATGTACCATCGCCCGTCCGCAATCACGAAAGAGGTGATTAGACTTACTGCGATATTTTTAGCTTTCGCGGAGCCATGAATATTCGTTACCGTAGTTTAAAGTCTCCGTAGTCCTATGTCTAAACTCAAATCGTAGTAAAAAGCGGTTCAACCTTCACGTTTGGTAATAAAATGTGGGCTGATGTGCCATTTAACTGGCAATTATGAAAAATACTATATTGCTCTACAAAAAAAAATAATAAAAAAAAATAACTGTTCTGGTTTCCCGTCTAGTATTGCTATATAAATATAGTCGAGATAGTGATTGGGTCTCCACGCCTGTACATTGTATTTTTACTATTTTATTCAACTTAATGAAATCAAATGTTGGTCATTTTAATTGCCAACTCAAAATGACCCAAATAAGTTTTCAGACCCTTTTTTACTCAAGGACATTTCATTTGTTTAAAGCTGGCTGATCACGGTCATTTATAATGACGAAACTATAACAAGAAGCTTGCAGCGATACTTAATGGTATTTTTATATGCTGATAGAGCAATGGTTCCTTTAATCCACAAGTAGCTTTTTTAGTAGGCTACAACTTCCCCAGCAGGTGGCGTTGTATGCCCAGAAGGCCAAGGCTGCTCAAAATGTTACCTCAATGACACACATCTTCCCATAGCCTGATAGGCACAACTACCTGAAATCATGCCCTCAAGATTTACAATTATTATGGTCACTATACCTATTTTAGTTAAAGGTAGGTTCCTGTACTTTGGAATGAATCATATTTTTGACAGATTATTGTCCACGTTGTTGGAAAGCAATTATAAAATGGCAGTGAATACGTTTCACTAAAAAGTGTAAATAAAAAAATCTTCGAAAAGTCGTTTTGCAAGGGATTTCCTAACTCTGCTTCGCACACCAGTTAGCGCTATTTTTAGTTCGCGCCAAAAATAGATAACGCAGCTGACGTCATGCTGCTTTGCATTTCGGGATAGTTTTAACCCATCCCCCATGCCAGGACCGCTAGGAGAGCTCACGGCAAGAGAAAATTAACCGTTGGCAAATGACATAAGAAATTGCGCACTTATAGATATAAAATATAATTATTTTTAGAACTGGAATTCCAACGAAAGAAAATAAACCAAAGGGAAAACGCTGTTTTCAACAACATCTGACGATTTTCTCAGTAGCAACAGATTCAGAAAAATAAGAGAATTCAATACTAACCAGAAAAAGAGGAAATTATTTTGTGGACATAATTGTTATCGCTAGTCCAGGAACCTACCTTTAACAGGCTGGTTGGTGCAGCTGAAGGATTGCCACACATCCTTAACAGTGTGCTCATAATATCAAAATTGATACCGTTTTCACTGTGTTCCTTGAAAAAGTACCCATTTACACTATGTTCTCGGAAAAGGTACCAAAGGAAACTCAAAATGCAGATATAAGTGGAAAATGCGGAAAAATTAACAGAAGGGATCCCTGAGCACTGAAATCCAGTTTGTAATATTACCTATAATCACGACGTTTTCATCAGAGTTGAAAAAAAAGCATACCCTTTTCCAACTAAACTACATTATTTCTAACCCTAAACGACATCAGCACTGCCCATTGCCCATCTAAAATACATAACATTTGTCGTGTTTTCTTCTTCTTCTTTTTATTCAAACATCGGTACCAAGTGGATCAGCAAGCACCCTCCTCCCCTCCCCCTCCCAACCCCGATATTTGAGTGTACAGACTGGCTGGCGCAGCACCCGATTACAATATTTGTGTGTACTGACTGGATCGCACAACTCCAGATTTACAGTATTTGAGTGTACTGAGCGACTGGTGCAACTCCAGATTTGCAGTATTTGAGAGTACTGAGCGACTGGTGCAACTCCAGATTTACAGTATTTGAGTGTACTGAGAGGATGGTGCAACTCCAGATTAACATTTTTGAGTGTACTGAATGGTAGGTGCAACTCCAGGTTTACAGTATTTGAGTGTACTGAGCGGCTGGTGCAACTCCTGATTTACAGTATTTGAGTGTATTGAGAGGCTGCTGCAACTCCAGATTTACAGTATTTGAGTGTACCGAGTGGCTGGTGAAGCTCCAGATTTACAGTATTTAAGTATACTGAATGGCTGGTGCGTCTCCAGATTTACAGTATTTGAGTGTACTGAGTGGCTGGTGCAACTCCAGATTTACAGTATTTGAATATACTGAATGGCTGGTGCTTCTCCAGATTTACAGTTTTTGAGTGTACTGAGCGGCTGGGTGCAACTCCAGATTTACAGTATTTGAGTGTACTGAGTGGCTGGTGCAACTCCAAATTTCCAGTATTTGAGTGTACTGAGTGGCTGGTACATCTCCTAATTTACAGTATTTGAGTGTACTGAGCATCTGGTGCAGCTCCAGATTTACAGTATTTAAGTGTACTGAGCGGCTGGTGCAACTCCAGATTTACGGTATTTGAGTGTACTGAGCGGCTGGTGCAACTCCAGATTTACAGTATTTTAGTGTACTGAGTGGCTGGTACATCTCCTAATTTACAGTATTTGAGTGTACTGAGCATCTGGTGCAGCTCCAGATTTACAGTATTTGAGTGTACTGAGCAGCTGGTGCAACTCCAGATTTACAGTATTTGAGTGTACTGAGTGGCTGGTTCAACTCCAGATTTACAGTATTTGAGTGTACTGAGCATCTGGTGCAACTCCAGATTTACAGTATTTAAGTGTACTGAGCAGCTGGTGCAACTCCAGATTTACGGTATTTGAGTGTACTGAGTGGCTGGTTCATCTGCTAATTTACAGTATTTTAGTGTACTGAGCATCTGATGCAACTCCAGATTTACAGTATCTGAGTGTACTGAGCAGCTAGTGCAACTCCAGATTTACAGTATTTGAGTGTACTGAGCATCTGGTGCAGCTCCAGATTTACATTATTTAAGTGTACTGAGCAGCTGGTGCAACTCCAGATTTACGGTATTTGAGTGTACTGAGCAGCTGGTGCAACTCCAGATTTACAGTATTTGAGTGTACTGAGCATCTGGTGCAGCTCCAGATTTACAGTATTTAAGTGTACTGAGCAGCTGGTGCAACTCCAGATTTACGGTATTTGAGTGTACTGAGTGGCTGGTGCAACTCCAGATTTACAGTATTTTAGTGTACTGAGTGGCTGGTACATCTCCTAATTTACAGTATTTGAGTGTTCTGAGCATCTGGTGCAACTCCAGATTTACAGTATTTTAGTGTACTGAGCACTGGTACAACTCCAGATTTACAGTATTTGAGTGTACTGAGCAGCTGGTGCAACTCCAGATTTACAGTATTTGAGTGTACTGAGTGGCTGGTGCAACTCCAGATTTACAGTATTTGAGTGTACTGAGTGGCTGGTTCATCTCCTAATTTACAGTATTTTAGTGTACTGAGCATCTGATGCAACTCCAGATTTACAGTATTTGAGTGTACTGAGCAGCTGGTGCAACTCCATATTTACAGTATTTGAGTGTACTGAGTGGCTGGTTCAACTCCAGATTTACAGTATTTGAGTGTACTGAGCATCTGGTGCAGCTCCAGATTTACAGTATTTAAGTGTACTGAGCAGCTGGTGCAACTCCAGATTTACGGTATTTGAGTGTACTGAGTGGCTGGTGCAACTCCAGATTTACAGTATTTTAGTGTACTGAGTGGCTGGTACATCTCCTAATTTACAGTATTTGAGTGTACTGAGCATCTGGTGCAGCTCCAGTTTTACTGTATTTGAGTGTACTGAGCGGCTGGTGCAGCTCCAGATTTACAGTATCTGAGTGTACTGAGCAGCTGGTGCAACTCCAGATTTACAGTATTTGAGTGTACTGAGCGGATGGTGCAACTCCAGATTTACAGTATTTAAGTGTACTGATTGGCTGGTGCAGCTTCCAATTTAGCAGACTGGTGCGGCTCCAAATTCAAATATTTAAGTGCACACACTGACTGGTGCAACTTTAGATAACTGATTTTGAGGTTAAAGACTGGCTTTTTCAACTCAAGCTTATCACTTGTTGAGTTTACTGACTGGCTGGTGCATCTCCAGATTTCCAGTATTAGAGTGTACAGACTGTCTGGTGCAGCTCCAGATTTACAGTGTTAGAGTGTACAGACTGGCTGGTGCATCTCCAGATTTACAGTATTAGAGTGTACAGACTGTCTGGTGCATCTCCAGATTTACAGTGTTAGAGTGTACAGACTGGCTGGTGCATCTCCAGATTTACAGTATTAGAGTGTACAGACTGGCTGGTGCATCTCCAGATTTACAGTATTAGAGTGTACAGACTGGCTGGTGCATCTCCAGATTTACAGTATTAGAGTGTACAGACTGGCTGGTGCATCTCCAGATATACAGTATTAGAGTGTACAGACCAGCTGGCTCATCTACAGATTTACAGTACCTGTATTTGACCAAGCCAGTATTCAAGGCTTTGTTAAGTCTTGTAGTACACATAAAACAAGTGTGCTTATATTTTTTTCTGTATACATGATAGGAGCTTTTTCACTGCAAAAGCTAGTCACATTTTTGTGGGGAAAGAATGGCAGCGTTTTGCATATGTTTAAAAATTTAACATCTTGTGAACACAGGATGTTGTTAGTTTTGAATAACCAGGCCCAAATTTCTTCATAACTATACCTTATGTATAGGTATGAACTGCTCTGTATGCAAAATACACTGTTTACAATAAAAATGTAAATATAACAGGACTTTTTCATAGTGAAGCAATTCACAAGATCCAAGAACATCCTCTCAATCTAATGAAGTTACAATAGTAATAAATATGCATAATTATAATAGTATCTTGATCAGGCATAGTGTATCACTTTGAGTGGGTGAGCTCATACCATCGGATCACCTGAGAGGCTTGCATCCAGGGTACTCCAATGGTATGAGCTCATCCATGAGATGTGATACAGAGTGCCAGATCAAGCTACAATTGAAATAACTTATTATATACCTCAGGGATCAGCCAACCATTCATACTTGCCAGCGCTAATGCATTGACCCACATTCGAACCTTTGCAGCAGAGGTTTGTAGCAAACACCACCGACTGAGCTATTGAGGCACACCTTTTGATGTGTTTGTTGACCTTACATCACTAGTCCAATTTCACTGGTTCTCGTTTCTGTGATGCACATTAAAAAATTAAACGCCTGAAACTGGAAGTCAGACATAGGCTTGTTTTAAGGGATAGTGATACGGATTCAGAAAACGTCAGTTTGATATGGCTTTCTGTATCAGATGGCCAGGAAACAAGGCAGTTCAAAGGCTGTATTATTGATAGGTATATAATAATGTCACAGATTACGGAGATAAACAGGGATGTCAAAAAAATCACACCAGTAGACATTAACAAGCTTGAGAATTTTAATAAGTGCAAAAAAAAACAGGACAACATAATGAAAATATCATGGTTACAATGTTTCACATGTAATAATACTAGCTGAAATGATAGTGATAATAAATGACTACTGATAAAATATGAGCCACATCATGTGATTTCCAACAATATGGCATTGGTGACAACCAAACACTCTGATCAGACTGCACATAAGTGCAGTCTGATCAGAGCCTTTGCTTGTCACATCAGCCTTCTACTGAAGTGGCCCAAGCCGTAGAGCCAACATTGAGGTCTCTATTAACCTATATAAATGAACCAGCTGATCTGAAAATCACATGACAAAATTGTCTTATTGCTGGAAGTCACATAATGCGGCTCAAATGATCTTTATAAACCTATAAGACAAATGGGTACACCTCCATATTTTGTGCCATTTTGTGTGACTTCTGGCTTGTTTTGTTACATAAGGACCATTCTAAAATGGAGTTTACTCTAAAAGGAATAGAAAAAGTCTTTCCTTTGAAGTTGATCCCCACTGAAAAGTGAAGCAAACATGAAAATGACAGCCTAAGTTGCTTCCCCTAAAAGTGTACCCTTTCCATACAAATACCAAGACAAAAATGCATAAGCAAATTATGTAACACTAGATCACACTGCTACAAGAGCAGTGGGGCAGTAATTTCACATAAACAAAGACTAATAATACAATTTTTTTTATTTGGTTATAAAACGCGAGTTTTATACTTCCTATATTACCGCTGAGATGAAAATGTGCAGTCTTCTGTATTTCAGCTATGAAGTGTTTTTTTTCTCTTCCAAAACAATCTCAAAGATATACAGCCATCTTCTAAGATAGATCCCAATCTTTGAGATTGTTTTGGAAGGGTCTTCTAAGATGGATCCAGATCTTTGAGATGGTTTTGGAAGGGTCTTCTGAGATGGATCCAGATCTTTGAGATTAGTTTGGAAGGGTCTTCTAAGATGGATCCAGGTCTTTGAGATTGTTTTGGAAGGGTCTTGTTTGATGGATCTAGATCTTTGATCTTGTTTTGGAAGGGTTTTCCAAGATGGATCAAGATCTTTGAGATTATTTTGGAAGGGTCTTCTAAGATGGACCCAGATCTTTGAGATTGTTTTGGAAGAGTCTTCTAAGATGGATCCAGATCCTTGAGATTGTTTTTCGAAGGGTCTTCTAAGCTGGCTCTCTAGATATTTGAGATTGTTTTGGAAGGGTCTTGTAAGATATCTAGATCTTTGAGATTGTTTTGGAAGGGTCTTCTAAAATGGATCCAGATCCGCGAGATTGTTGTGGAAGGGTCTTCTAAGATGGATCAAGATCTTTGAGATTTTTTTGGAAGGGTCTTCTAAGAAGGATCCAGATCTTTGAGATAGTTTTCCAAGGGTCTTCTAAGATGGATCTAGATCTTTGATATTGTTTAGGAAGGGTTTTCCAAGATGGACCCAGATCTTTGAGACTGTTTTGGATGGGTCTTTTAAGATGGATCTAGATCTTTGAGATTGTTTTTGAAAAATCTTCTAAGATATCTAGATCTTTGAGATTTTTGGAAGGGACTTCTAAGATCCAGATCTTTGAGATTGTTTTGGAAGAGTCTTCTAAGATGAATCCAGATCTTAATGATTGTTTTGGAAGGGTCTTCTAAGATGGATCCAGATTTTTGAGATTGTTTTGGAAGGGTCTTCTAACATGGATCCAGATCTTTGAGATAGTTTTGGAAGGGTCTTCTAAAATGGATCCAGATCTTTGAGATTGTTTTGGAAGGGTCTTCTAAAATGGATCCAGATCTTTGAGATAGTTTTTGAAGGGTCTTCTAAGATGGATCCAGATCTTTGAGATAGTTTTCGAAGGGTCTTCTAAGATGGATCCAGATCTTTGAGATAGTTTTCGAAGGGTCTTCTAAGATGGATCTAGATCTTTGATATTGGTTCGGAAGGAACTTCTAAGATGGACCCAGATCTTTGAGACTGTTTTGGAAGGGTCTTCTAGGATGGATCTAGATCTTTGAGATTGTTTTGGAAGAGTCTTCAAAGATATCTAGATCTTTGAGAGTTTTTTGGAAGGGTCTTTCTAAGATCCAGATCCTTGAAATTGTTTTGGAAGGGTCTTCTAAGATGCAACTAGATCTCTGAGACTGTTCTGGAAGGGTCTTCTAAGATGGGACCAGATGTTTGAGACTGTTTTGGAAGGGTCTTCTAACATATCTAGATCTTTGAGAGTTTTTGAGACTGTTTAGGAAGGGTCTTCTAAGATGGGTCCAGATGTTTGAGACTGTTTTCGAAGGGTCTTCTAAGATGGGTCCAGATCTTTAAGATTGTTTTGGAAGAGTCTTCTAAGATGGATCCCGATGTTTGAGACTGTTTTGGAAAGGTCATCTAAGATGGATCCAGATCTTTGAAACAGTTTCGGAAGGGAAAAATACTGTCTTATAATAACAAAAATGTGGTAATAATATACTCTTACAATCATGTGTAAAGGTTCTGTTAAATTGCTCCTATAACTGCATTGTTTCTGCATTAAAGCAACCTCGAAAAGTGGTATAAAAAGGTTCAAAAGCACCCCTAAATATTCTACGAACAGTCAACTCTCGATATCTCAAAGTCAAACTTCATCCCAAACTACAAACTACTGATATCTCAAAGTAAATTTTCTGGTCCCAGAAAATTTCTTTGAGGTATCAGTAATTTCAGATAACAAAAATGGAAATGTAAAATGAAAATATGGAATATATTCAAACTATATTCTTTTATATAAGAGGTACTTTGAGATATCAGAGTTCAAGATATCTAGATTTGACTGAATTGAGACAGGTAGGTCTGAGCAATCTCATAATCATAATGACAGAGTTATCTCCCCTTTTAAAAACATAACCTATGCACATTCACATATGCTTATTTTTTTGCTAATCTGAAGAGCTTTTACAACTTGAGCGATAGATAGATGAACATATAAATACTCAATAAATCAGAATTCCAGTTCAGAAATTCAGGGTGATGAAGCTGGGGTAACTTTCAGTGCTGGAGCAGGCTTCTCACTAATTCAGATAATAGTAGGGAAAGGGCCTGACTCCCTTTTACATTCTCCCTCTCTTTGCCAGAAGGCTAAATATAGACTGAAATACTGTCTCAAAGAGTTGTCAACCCCAAACAAACCAACATAATCAAAATTAAAACTTTAGTTTATGCAACTACAAATATCTCCCTTTGCACTAAAAATCTGCAACATAGTCAAGCAAAATGTTTTCAATTGAAACAGAAATATACGATTGTACAAGCAAACTATAAGCAATTGTTGGGACTATGAAGAAAACTTCAAGCAAATACTTTTGTTGTAAACAAAATCTATATAAATTTATGTTAAACATACTTCTAAAATGAAGTTATTTTTCCACTTTGAGTATATAAGAAGCAGTATCCTGTGATAATTTGTGAATATCATGTTGCTAATGTTGTGGCATGTAAATTTATGCAATGAAGATGCTGGATGATATTGAATGTAAAGATGTTCTGCCTTAAGGAGTCTTTTATTAAATATCACAGTAATCTTGCATTTTCATAGAGGATCTTACATGAGTGCTCATGTATTATTGAGTTTATTAAATAAGTTGGGGAAAAAGATAAGATGCGAAGCTATGCCAAGCATCTTATCGGTTTTCCCCAATGAGTTTAATAAATTCAATAATACAGGAGCATGAATGCAAGATTCTATTTATCATATGACACTAAAATTGCATTTTATTAGCAAATTTTGCATTAAAACTTTACAATTTTGCCATTAGAAAACGTGACGTTTTCATGGACTTCAGCGAATAACGTTACGAGGTAATTTGCATATTTAATCCACTAGTGGATTATGGTTTTTAAAGCATGGCTTTATTACACTCTCAGATGCAACGTCATATGATAAATTATGTATAATGTTAGAAATGAAATAACTTTTCATATCCAGTAACTTATCACTGATTAACATGTGTTGTCTAGCTTCACTGTTTGTGAGTTAACCCATTCCATGCGGGATACCCCTTTATGGGTATCTGGGCAAACAGTTTGGATCCAGATCAGGCCCCACAAACGTGGGGCCTGGTCTGAGATCCAAACTGTTTGCTACCAAGACATCATTTCTACAAGAGTTAGTTAGACCAATATTGTAAAAATATTCTTGATTTTTGATGCAGACGACAATTTCAGCAGACGACAAAAAATACCCAGAATGCAACAGGTTAAAGAGTCTTTTATTAAATATCACAGTATTTTTGCATTTTCAAAATTTCAAATGTATACTGTTAGAAATGAAATATCACTCATATCCAGTAAATTACCCCTGATAAACATGTGTTGTCTGGCACATGTGAATATTTATTCACTCTGGCTTAACTGTAATAGCTGATTGCATAATGTATGCACATGACTCAACTTCTCTATTTGATTTTTCTTAAAGACATTTTAAAATTTTCTTAAAGCTCTATAAAACTTGCAAATAATAAAAACCTTTTTACACATTAAGGTGTATAGGTACACCTCCATGCTTTTCTCACATTTTTACAAAGGGGAACAACCTTTATGACTAGTGACTATTTGGTTCCCTGAATAAAAAGGCCCTTCCAAAATAGGGTCTACTCTTGAAGGAATGAATTTGTTCCTAGAGGAGCAAATTTTTTCCTTTAAGAGTTGACCCACATTGAGAACTTGAGAAGGGAGGTAAAAATGAGAATGACAGAGTTGCTTTCCCTGAAAGTTTACACATTCACCTGGGGCCAGTTGTTCAAAACTAACGTTGTCGTTAGTTAACGAGATGCTAAAATTTCAAACGTTAATATCTCAAATATGCCAATATTTTTTGTTGAGAAAATGTGAGAAGCTTTTGCATCGCAAAAGCTTCTCACATATTTTCAACAAAAAAGCATCAGTGTATTAGGTAATAACGTCCTAAAACACTTAACAAGTTCACCTCTTAAGGAGCTCGTTAGGCTAACAATGCTTTGAACAACTAGGCCCTGAAGTTTAAGAGAAATGCCTCCAAAGAAAATCAATTTAAACAGGAATTATTTGCAGCCCTTCTCAAATGTGGCTACTCTTAAATGCCAGACTTTGCCGTCGGAAGTGCAAACTTTTCTTTAAGAGCAGCTCCAATTGAGGAATAAATTCTTTCACAGGGGAAATAATTATTATTCTGTACACTTAAAAAGTGAATCATTTGGTAAACTTTGGTAAATTCTGCATACCAATAAACTCTATACATAGTTAGTATTCATTAAACAACCAAATGTCTCTATGATATATTTATATGTCATTCTTTTGTCACAAAACTTCAAAAAATAAATATAATAAATCTACCGGTATTACACTTACACTGCAAATTTCCATTAGTATTTATAAACAAACCAATCTTTCCATGTAATATATAATACTGAATAATGACTATTTCAACAGAGTGAAAATTATGAGGGGTACTGAAGATGATTCAAAGATAATATTTCCCAATGGAAACAAATGCTGTGACCCCTCATCAGAATCCTCTTGCAAAGACGGTTCTAATGAGGGGTCACAACATATGCTTTTATGGATATACAAGGGAAATTGTCCCAAAATTATCCCCGTTCACTCTTCTCATCTGGAGCAGTGATTCAAATGAGATTTACTCTTATTTACATGACAATCAACAAAACTGCTTTCTATTGAAGAGTTTCTTAAAATGATGATAAACGTTTAATTAGGGGATAACTGTCTTGAAAACTATCATTTGGGGAGGTACATCATTGGTTTTATGGTCGGAAATTTCTTTTACGGGGACACACCAGCAGAGCCGTAAAACGCAATTTGCGACCATAAAACTGATGATTTACCTCCCCAAATGACATTTTATAATACAGCTACCCCCATTCAAATGCACTTTTCCACATTTTCACCTTTCATAATGTACTAGTTTGCACACATTTCAAGTACTGTCAGCAATGTAAAACCAAACATCAACCAATGAGAAGCGACGTTACTTAATGACGTCAGGTTTGCGACAGTAAATCGCAGAATATACTGTCGCAAATTTTTGACGTTATCCAATCAGACGTCGCGTTATTTTTGTAGGTGCATTAGAATACAATATTTATCTTTTGAACAATTCCCTAAACTCTAGATCCATCTTACAAGATGGATCTAGATTTTTGGCATTGTTTTTGAAGAGACAAAAAACATAGCTAAATTACACCAGAGTGATTTATATATTTGGGGTAATACTGAAAGTGGGAAAAATCATGTCTTATTGTCAAACAAAAATGGCATGTGATATGACTCCTGAGTAGAACTAAATAGATGATATGTAATACATTAACAAAATGATATGTATGATATGACTCCTGAGTTAAGTAAATCTAAGACATGTATACATACAGGATAGCTTGCCTGAGAGACTGCCTATCACATAGGATACTTTAACCAAAACTATAATGCAAAGTGAGATGTCAATGCCAAGGCTGATGCGGACGCCGGAAAGAGTACAATAAATTTTCCTGTACTTTGGTACAGGCTAGTCAAAAAGTGGAATGTAATATAATGTAAACTCTCTATCAAAATACTAATAACCTTATAGTTATATTATGCTCTAATAATAAACATAAAATACTATAAAAGCAGTAAAAATACTAATATCACAAACAATATCGTACCATTGGATGAGGCAGGATTTCTTTTTTTTATTTTGCATCCCAAAATTTTATTTTTGTTTCCCATCTCTCCTGCAACAACAGATACTAGGGAATAATTGGTGAAAGTTAGGGAAAATATTTTTTAATTCTGCATAAAAACATATGTTGTGACCCCTCATCTGAAGACTGTTCAGATGAGCAGTCACAACATGGTTTTGTATGAGTCAGTTTAGATGAGGGGTCACAACATATGGTTTCAATGAGAAATAAAAATAATTATCCCTCAATGATCATCAAATACTCCTCTTATCTAGAGCTCCGATTAATTTCTCTACAAATAATAAGACCACAAAAATGTAGATACTGCATAAATGTACCAGGAAAGCCATCTTTTTAACATTTAGTCAACCTGTGCCCTTGAAAAATGCAGTCAAGGTCACCAACTTTGATCATGTCTGCCTCTTTTCCTGCTAATGGTTCCATGCTAGTCTATTATGAATCCAACCTTGGTTCAGGACACAGGGTACCATCAAACTATTATTTAACATTCTCATGACACTAAAAATAGGGTCAAGTCACAAACTTAATCTGTTCTGCATATTCTCTCAATACTGTTTTGTGCAAAATTATTTACAATCCAGCAGTTCCTTTAAGAGATATGGTGCAAAAATGCCTTTCTGAGATTTTTAAGTCCTCCTGGGACCTTTAAAATGGAGTCAAGGTCATCAACCTGTCTCCATTCTCCTCCCGACCCTGCAAAAATCTTGTAGCAAGTATATAATCCCTCATTTTTTGGCTTATTTGCAACTCTGAAAGTCATAACCGTTCAGTTCAGTTCAATTCTCCTAACAACATTTCCCATATGGCTCAGCGGTACGTAACCATAGCTGCACACACTTGGCGCCGAGTGTCAGTCCAAGAAAAAAAATAAAAGTCATAGGGATAATTTTTTTGTTAATTCTGCATAAAAACATATGTTGTGACCCCTCATCTGAACCGTCTCATCGAGACGGTTGAAATGAGGGGTCACAACATCTGTTTCAATGAAAAATTGGTGAAAAATGAAAAAACGTTGAGACGGTTCAGATGAGGGGTCATAATAGTCATCACCTACAAAATGAGCTTCTTAAATAGTCAAAAGACTGGAAAGATTATCACAAAGTAAGTCAATGATTGTGCTGCCTGTCAACAAAATATAAACAAGCTATATATACCGTAATCAACCCTTTTAGCAACCTGGGCCCGGTTGTTCAAAACTAATGACATCATTAGTAAACGTCTTGTTAAAATTTCAAATGTTGATATTTCAAATACACTATATTTTTTGTTGAAAAAATGTGAGAAGCTTTTGCATTGCAAAAGCTTCTCTCTGATTTTTTTCAACAAAAATATCAAAATATTTGGTAATGAAATTGTAAAACACTTAATGAACTGAACTCTTAACAAGCTCGTTAGGCTAACAATGCTTTGAACAACTGGGCCCTGTGCTCTTAACTTTTTCAAAATGGAGACAAATACTTATAGTAAATTTTCTTTCTTATGAGCACATGTCAATGATTTTTTATATATTGAAGGAAACAAAGTTAAAGGTTAACCTTACATGTAGGAGAAAACCTGCTTTAATAATGGTCATACTGTGCAAGAAAAGAGAAGTTTTAGAAACGAAAAATGAAAGCTTCTGTAGCATTTTCCAGCTCTTTTATACTAGCAAAGCGATAAACCATAGAATATCTGCTTATAGTCATATGCCCCAAAAATGACCATGATAGGTGTGCTTATAAAGCATGTGTGCTAATTAGGTTGAATAAGGTACAACAAGCTATGGTTAGTATATAAATAATCTATGGTTAAAACAAAGATCCTCTTCCGTATGGTCAATGACCAAAAAGCCATATAAACAATAAACTATGGTCAGTAAATAAACTATGGTTAAAACAATGATCCTCTTCCGTATGGTCAATGACCAACAAGCAATATAAACAATAAACTATGGTTAGTAAATATACTATGGTTAAAACAATGATCCTCTTCCGTATGGTCAATGACCAACAAGCAATATAAACAATAAACTACGGTTAGTAAATAAACTATGGTTAAAACAATGAGCTTCTCCAGTATGGTCAATGACCAAACAAGCTATATAAACAATACACTATGGTTAGTAAATTAACTATAGTTAAAACGATGAGCTTCAGCAATATGGTCAAAAGACTGATATGTTTATTTCATAATAAATCATTTATCTCACCTGTAAACATAAAACGAACATATAAAACAAGCTGTGGTAAACTACACAATAACAACTGTATGATATATAAACTGGTCCCAATAATACTTTGTACCACTCCAGCACCATGACTAGGTGCTCCTCTTCCAATTTCTGCAGAAATCGGAAGAGGAGCACCTAGTCGTGGTGCTGGAGCTGAACGCTAAGTGGCTATCCAGTCACCTGGTGGTGAAGATTCCTTTACGTTGTGGGCCTAACAAGGACTGTTAATACAGAAAATTGATCCTATGGTTGGTGGCACTGAAGAAAGTTGATCCTAAGGTTTGTTGCAGATTTGTCGATGACGACATGGACGGATGAACAGCGGCCCATTGGGTGGCCATGGATATGTTCCACTGAGGTATGGAGGAAAAGTCATTATGAGAACTAAACACAACAACTACATCAAACCAAATATGTTCTGGAGAAGTTGGTAGCATTATTTTTGCTGTTTTTTTTTTTTTTTTTTTTTTTTCAAGAGTGTCCATCATGAACGGTCCAACTGATAGATTTATATAACTCTGGCTGAGATGTTCAAAACATCCTTAGCTTAGCATCCAATCATAAATACTGCAGGCACCAATGAATAGCAAATGGATGGAATAAAAACTCTTAAGGGCTCCTTTTTGTGTGCATCTATCAGTCGCTCTCAACATCACTCGAGTCACTGCGAACATCTGTTGGCTGTAAATTGGTAGAAAACAATGTGAGGCACCAGGTAAGGGGAGAGGCGAGTAACTTTAGACAGCAGGTAATTTCGGACAGTGACACTGTTTCCTTTATAATTATGCCAGTTGTTTGGAACTAAAACAAAAATAACTGGCCAAACAATGAAAATCCTGAAGAGACAGCTCATTATGAGCCGTCTCATCTGGATTTTCACTGTTTGCAATGGTATGTCCGAATTTACCCATATGTCCGAAGTTACCCGACTCTCCCCTATGGTAAATATAGAATCCTAGTTCAAGTGGTTTTAAAATAACTGAGCCCCAACATGATAAAACCAACAAAGTGGTATGTGCACCCAGTGAAGACTAAGATCAGCCTGGGCATCTGCCCAGCCTGATCATAGTCTTTGTTGTCTGCATGAAGGTAGCTTAGACCCTTGGCTACCCCTTAAGCACACAGCAAAGATACTGATCAGACTGGGTGAATGACCAGGTTGATCTAAGTCTTTGCTTGGCGCGTATGCCACTTTGATGGTTTTGTCATGCCATGTCTCATAATTTGTTCACATAGTTATTTCTGCATAAAGTCAGAAAAGGGGCATAACTCATCAAGTTTGTATAAAATGTGCTCAAAATTTAAGCAGGTCATGACAAAAAGTTCCTAGCTTAAATGGTTCTTCAGATACTTTGTCCACTTGGTTGTCCCTATGTAAAACAGCTAATTCAGAAATGGGGGAATAACTGAAACAAATATTTACAAAATAGACTCAAAAGTTATAGTATAAAATTTTTCAAGCTATTGATATAAGCAGTTCTTGAGGTTCACAGCCTCCAAAAAGTAAAACAGACGAATGGACAGGCTTTCCAATATATCAATATGCTCCCTCAAGCCCCTTCGAAGTTGGGGCATAAAAAATGCTCAGAAATACCAACCTTGCCTCCCAAGAAACTTATGGCTATTCTTGCTATCATAACAGTCCAGATGATATGTAGTATTTGTAGGATAATGAGAAGTCCATTGAAAAAGTAGTAGGCATAAAACGGCTGTAGAAACAGGGAGACTTCAAAACTTGCTGAATATAACACCCTGGAAAAGAAGGACATACCATATTATAGGACAGTTAAAAACTAAACTTGTCAAAGTAAGTGCCACATGAGTTGGTAAAAAATTAAAGTAAAAAGATACACATTTAAATGAAAGTAACTCTTTCAATTTCTTTTTTTGTCTCCCTATTGAGTAGCAGTTTCCTCTTAAAGAAAAGAATTTGCTCCACAGGAGCAAATTCTTTCCTTTCAGAGTAGACCACTTTTGAAAGGGTTTTTTGTTGGCAAGGGAGCAAACAGGAAGACACAAAGGCTGTCTCCCTTTGAAAAAATGGCAGAGAAACAGAGAGATATATCCAATTACCTTAAGAAAATGTTGTATAATATATCGTGGATGAGTGTAAGGACCACTGGATGGACCACTTGATAATTTTTTCCTTTTTATTTATTTAGCCCTAGGCTGTGTGTATTTCAATTCTTGAAACGTTATCCCCGCACTTCAGCGGAACGTATCCATAGCTGCAGTAATGGGGCGCTGTTTGTTCCTCCATGTCTAGCCCTAAAGCCGCTTATTGAGTATTAAATAACATTTTTTAGCCTCTAATAAAACTGCTAACAACCTTGTCTGGTATGGAAGAATATCTTACCTAATTGGATAGAACCCGAGTCTTGATACTACCCAGGTAATTACAAACACTACCATCATCACCTCACAAAGTGTCTTCCTTCCACAGTACTTGGCCATTTTAGCAGCCTGAAATTTAAATACATGTACCAGTATATGCATTGTACCATATTTCTTCTCTTACATGATTGGTGGTTTTCCCTTCCAAAACAATTCCAAAGACCTCGATCCATCTTATAAGACGGATCTAGATTTTTAGGATTGTTCTGAAAGAATAAAACCCATTTTATAGCTCAGTTACATGTGACTGATTTATATAGTTTCGATAATTTTGCACTCCCCTCTTGTATCCAGATATATACAGTAGATGTATGTTCAAAATATGCATTCTGCATAACAGGAAATTCAGTTTAACATCAAAATGTTTGGAAACAAATGCTGTTGTTGGAAAGTGCGTCCACTGTAACATGTTTCATTGTGTTTCCACATTAAATGTCCTTAGAAATTTTCACTACGTGGTTGTGTCTAAAAGAAAATCTATCTGAAGACAAATTTCAAATTTGAACAATGCATGCTCTTATCATCCTCGACTAAGACAAGGTCTGTCATTATACAGAGGGTTGGCCATATCTTTTAAACATATAGCTGACTTGCAATATATTGACATCAAAACTGGCACTAAGGCCAGAAAACTGGTAAAAGACAGCACTACCTTAACCTGGTAAAGGCCAGCACTACCTTAGCCTTGTAACTTCCCCTGAACTATTTATTAGGGAAAATACAGTGCTCCATGCTAATTACCGCCATAAGGAAATCAGCAGTTTTTACCTAAACTGACTCAAAGGGCCCCCTGTTCACCCAGCTACTGATGCCTACTTCACTTATTAAAGAAAATATGTTCATATTTGTTACTGGTTGCCGGCTACTTACCGCCATAGGGAAATCAGCAGCATCATGAACCAACAGTACCAGGGTACCAATCCTCACAAAATTCACTACCCAGGAGAAATACATCAGCAGTATAGTTGCTATATGGTGGACAATCATTTGTCCAAAATCCTGGAAAATATAACATGTAGCAGTAATTCTAGACATTAACTGTGACTATTCTATTCTCATGATTGGGCCAAAATAAAGGCAAATGGATACACTTGCAGGTGAACTAATTCTGCCATTATCAAATTTGCCTCCCTTCTAAAAGAAAAGCCTTTGCTTCTCTTGAAGCAAATTCTTTCCTTAAGGAGTAGAGGCCTTTTGAAAGGGTTTTATCACCTTTGGAAGCAAACCTGAAGTAACATAAAATTGTCTCCTTGATGGTAAAGCATGGCAGTGTATCCAGAGACTTAAACCAATTACATTACAACGCGTCAATCTACTACTGCAACATGTCGTTGTTGGAGCAGGTTCAGAAACGTTCCGTTATCTCAAAATATTAAAAAGACAGACAATCAAAGTCGTTACTTCATAGACGTCGGCTCAGTTGATCCTAGTCACAAAATTTATCTTAACGGTACCTGTCAGCTACATTATCAACGACATCCGCGGCGGTCACATTGTTAGCGCGAGGTTGACAGAGTACTGCGAGACTCTGACGTCACAAATCTAGTTACCACGCCTTTAGCTGAGCGGTTTTAATACCGTTATAATTGGATCAAAAGATATCAGTTTTTCGGCGGAATATTTTATCTGACAGTTGACCGTAACAGATTGCCATCGCCTTTAGAAGGACGTTGGTTGCAGTAGATACTTGACTTGTAGTAACTGTTCTTACTGTCCAGAAATAGTTCTTGAATTTGAGCAACTTGGTTTTATTATCTGTAGAAGTGTCAAACAATCTCTAGCTGAATAAACACTGATTTCAGGAGATGTTTAATCTGGGTCTACATGCTCCGGATCTCCGATCATGGAAAATGCAATCTTACCTTTCACTTCTGATATGTGATCATGGAACATACACTGCCTTGCTTTTCGGTGAAGGTCTGTGACCATGGAAAACCACACTGTCTTACCTTTCTCCAATGATCCGTGACCATGGAAAACTACACTGTCTTACCTTTTTCCTATGATCTGTGACCATGGAAAACTACACTGTCTTACCTTTCTGTTATGATTCGTGACCATGGAAAACTACACTGTCTTACCATTCTTTTATGATCTGTGACCATGGAAACTAACTGTCTTACCTTTCTCTTATGATCCATGACCATGGAAAACTACACTGTCTTACCTTTCTCCTATGATCTGTGACCCTGGAAAACTACACTGTCTTACCTTTCTCCAATGATCTGTGACCATGGAAAACTACACTGTCTTACCTTTCTCCAATGATCTGTGACCATGGAAAACTACACTGTCTTACCTTTCTCATATGATCCATGACCATGGAAAACTACACTGTCTTACTTTTCTCATATGATCTGTGGCCATGGAAAACTACACTGTCTTACCTTTCTCTAATGATCTGTGACCATGGAAAACTACACTGTCTTACCTTTCTCCAATGATCTGTGACCATGGAAAACTACACTGTCTAACCTTTCTCTTATAATCCGTGACCATCGAAAACTACACTGTCTTACCTTTCTCTTATGATCTGTGACCATGGAAAACTACACTGTCTTACCTTCCTCTTATAATCCGTGACCATCGAAAACTACACTGTCTTACCTTTCTCTTATGATCTGTGACCATGGAAAACTACACTGTCTTACCTTCCTCCTATGATCTGTGACCATGGAAAACTACACTGTCTTACCTTTCTCTTATGATCCATTACCATGGAAAACTACGCTGCCTTACCATTCTCATGTGATCCGTGAACATGGAAAAGTACCGTGTCTAACCTTTCTCCTATAATCCGTGACCATGGAAAACTACACTGCCTTACCTTTTCCTATGATCTGTGACCATGAAAAACCACATTGTCTTACCTTTCTCCAATGATCCGTCACCATGGAAAAACACATTGTCTTACCTTTCTCCAATGGACTGTGACAAAGGAAAACTACACCCAGCGGCACATGACGTCGAAATGACGTCGTACTGACGTCAATATGACGTCATTACGTCGCATCGACACGGTGCGTCAGTACGACGTCGTTTCAAAGTCATGTGCACTGTCTTACCTTTCTCCAATAATCCGTGACCATGGAAAACTACATATCTTACCTTTCTCCTATGATCTGTGACCATTGAAAACTACACTGTCTTTCCTTTCTCCTATAATCTGGGACCATGGAAAACTACACTGTCTTACCTTTTTCCTATGATCTGTGACCATGTTAAACTACACTGTATTACCTTTCTCTTATGATTCGTGACCATGGAAAACTACACTGTCTAACCATTATCTTATGATCCATGACCATGGAAAACTACACTGTCACACCTTTCTCCTATGATCTGTGACCATGGAAAACTACACTGTCTTACCTTTCTCCAATGATCTGTGATCATGGAAAACTACACTGTCTTACCTTTCTCTTATGATCCGTGACCATGGAAAACTACACTGTCTAACCTTTCTCCAATGATCTGTGACAATGGAAAACTACACTGTCTTACCTTCCTCCTATGATCTGTGACCATGGAAAACTACACTGTCTTACCTTTCTCTTATGATCCATTACCATGGAAAACTACACTGTCTTACCTTCTTCCTATGATCTGTGACCATGGAAAACTACACTGTCTTACCTTTCTCTTATGATCCATTACCATGGAAACCTACACTGTCTTACCTTTCTCCAATGACCTCCGACCATGAAAAAACACATTGTCTTACCTTTCTCAAATGGACTGTGACAAAGGAAAACTACACCCAACTACACGTCGAAATGACGTCGTACTGACGTCGATGTGACGTCATTACGTCGCATCGATGTCAATACGACGTCGTTTCAACGTCATGTGCCTGCTGGGCACTGTCTTACCTTTCTCCTATGATCTGTGACAATGGAAAACTACATTGTCTTACCTTTCTCTTTTGATCTGTGACCATGGAAAACTACACTGTCTTACCTTTCTCCTATGATCTGTGACCATGAAAAACTACACTGTCTTACCTTTCCCCCATTATATGTGACCATGGAAAACTACACTGTCTTACCTTTCTCCTATGATCTGTGACCATCGAAAAATGCACTGTCTTACCTTTCTCCAATGATCTGTGACCATGAAAAACCACATTATCTTACCTTTCTCCAATGATCTGCGACCATGAAAAACCACATTGTCGTACCTTTCTCCTATGATCTGTGACCATGGAAAACACATTGTCCTACCTATCTCCAATGATCTGTGACCATGAAAAACCACATTGTCTTACCTTTCTCCAATGACCTGTGACCATGAAAAACCACATTGTCTTACCTTTCTCCAATGACCTGTGACCATGAAAAAACACACTGTCTTACCTTTCTCCAATGATCTGTGACTATGAAAAAACACACTTATCTGTGACTATGAAAAAACACATTGCCTTACCTATCTCCAATGATCTGCGACTATGAAAAAAACACACTGATCTGCGACCATGAAAAAACACTGTCTTACCTTCCTCATATGATCTGTGACCAAGGAAAACTACACTGTCTTACCTTTCTCCTTTGATCTGTGACCATGGAAAACTACACAGTCTTACCTTTCTCCTATGATCTATGACCATGAAAAACCAACTTGACTTACCTTTCTCCAATGATCTGTGACCATGGAAAACTACACTGTCTAACCCTTCTCATATGATCTGTGACCATGGAAAACTACAGTCTTACATATCTCCTATCATCTGTGACCATGGAAAACTACACTGTCTGACCTTTCTCCTATGATCTGTGACCATGGAAAACTACACTGTCTTACCTTTCTCCTATGATCTGTGACCACAGAAAACACATTGTCTTACCTTTCTCCAATGATCTGTCACCATGAAAAACCATGAAAAACCACATTGTCTTACCTTTCTCCAATGATCTGCGACCATGAAAAACCACACTGTCTTACCTTTCTCCAATGATCTGTGACTATGAAAAAACACACTGTCTTACCTTCCCTCTATGATCTGTGACCATGGAAAACACATTGTCTTACCTTTCTCCTATGATCTGTGACCATGGAAAAGACAAGGCACCAGTAGAAAGACAGCTCTATCAGATAATACCAGTAAACATCATTGCTCACATGCTGTAATAAAGCATAATATGAGCAAGTTTATATGTAGTTCTTGTAAATAGTTTTGTTGTGTATTTCTTGTTTATACTGTGTGCTCTTATGCCACTTGTGTGTGGCCTGAGTTTTTTATACTGTGTGCTCTTATGCCACCTGTGTGTGGCCTGAGGTTTAATTGAATAAAGTTTCTGTTCTGTTCTGTAAAACAACAGACTCAATTACTATATAAGCTCCCAAGGAGCTTTTACTCCATAAGAGCAGTCTGGTCAGGGTGTGGACTGTTTACTTTGACATATTGTCAGAAAGTTTAGAATATCCAATTTTAAACACTTAAAGCACTAAAAATAACACAGTAGAAATTGCAAACAGTGTAGCTCGAGATGAGGTGGCTCATAATAAGCCACCTAAGTCCCTTCAGAATAGATGGTAAAGACAAGCCATTTTTTAACATTCTTTGACCTTCTGTGACCTTAAACATAAATTAGAGGTCACCAAAAACCTTATTAGTTCTTTTCCATCTCAAAGTAATATATGTGTGTGACTTTGGTTAAAATCCATCCATCCATTCAGGAGATATGGTGCAGACTGGCCTTTTTTCAACATGACCTCCTGTGACCTTGAAAATAGGGTCAAGGTCAACCAAATCGAAACAGTTCTTTTCTATCTCCCAGTTATATATCTGTGCAATTTTGGTTATGATCCATTCATCCCTTCAGAAGATAGAGTGCAGACAAGCCATTTTTTAAAGTTCTCTAACCTCCTGTGACCTTGAAAATAGGGTCAAGATCGCCAAAATCTGATCAATTCTCCCACCCAATGATGTATCTGTGCAGGTTTGTGAAAATCCATCCACCCATTCAGGAGATAGAGTGCAGACAAAAAGCTGCACAGACGCAAACCCCGACAGGATCCACACCAAAACAATGTCCCCCTCCATGGTGGAGGGACATAAATCTTGTGTGTGTTATTCAGCTGTACGATTTTGCTCTTCCAAAACAACCCCAAAACTCTAAGTAAGAAGGATCTAGATTTCTTTAATGGCTCTAGATTTTTTGGATTGATTTGGAAGAGGAAAACCTCCGTCTTAACTGAAGAAATAGGTCACATGCAGTTCTAAGCTTACCAAGTTTGGCCAATTCTTCCAACAATCCTTTGTCTCCCAAAACCAGGATTTCTGAAACAAAAATATTGTTGCAAAAATATACTCTGAGATGGGATTTTTGATTTTTATGACTATTATTTTCTAATTTGTGCTGTCAGTTTTCAATTAAAAAATTTAACACTCCACACTTTTGTAAACTTCTGGTATTACTTTCCAATCTCATAAATACTCAAAATCGTCTTAAAGGCCTCCTCTATTTACCAAAAAACTGTATTTAAAGGCTTAAAGCTCATGAAAAAAATTAGCATTTTTAATGTAAATTGACTTGTATAAAGCAAGCACTTGGGTCAAGTCAGGTAAATTCGGACAGCAGGTAAATTCGGACATACCATTGCAAACAGTGAAAATCCAGATGAGACGGCTCATAATGAGCCATCTCATCAGGATGTTCACTGTTTGCCCAGTTAATTTTTTTTTTATTACAAAAAACTGACATTTAAAGGAAACAATGTCACCGTCCGAATTTACCTGTTGTCCGAATTTAGCTGACGACCCTAACCATCAGCAAGCAGTCTAGGCCCTTCCCTTGGTTGAATGCTTCAGATAGGTTTGACTGTATTTTTGTTCCTAAATAGAGGATCTTATATGAGTACTCATGTATTATTGAATTTTTTAAACGAGTTGGGGAAAAAGATAAGATGCGAGGCTTTGCCGAGCATCTTATCGGTTTTCCCCAACGAGTCTAATAAATTCAATAATACAGGAGCAGGAATGCAAGATTCTATTTATCATGACACTAAAATCGCATTTTTTTTAGCAAATTTTGCACTAAAACGTCATGATTTCGCCATTAGGAAACGCGACATTTTAATGAACGTTAGCGTATAACGTTACAACGTAATTTGTATATTTAATCCACTAGTGGATTATCATTTTTAATGCATGGCTTTATTACACTCTCAGATGCGACGTCATATGATAAATTAGATTCTTAAATATCAGCAAATTCAGCATAACAGCTAAAGACTTGTTATAAAATTCTGTTGTATAACATATGAGCCGCGACATGCCAAAATCAACAAAAAGGTATGTGTGTCATTCAAAGACTCAGATCAGCCTGCATATTCACCGAGTCTAATCAGAGTCTTGGCTGTCAGCATGGAGGTAGCTTAGACCCTTAGCTACCCTTTAAGTGCATACAAAGATTTGATCAGACTAGGTGGCTGCCCAACAAAGTTAATGTGCACCAAGCAAAGGCTCCGATCAGCTTGAGCAGCCATCCAGTCTGAACAGAGTCTTTGCTGGGCACACATCTTCTTTGTTGGGTATGTCGTGTTGCTGCTCATATGATCTATTTACTTTTGCACACAATGTATATTTGAGCCGCGACAAGAGAAAAGCAACAAAGTGGTTGTGCACCCAGCGCAGACTCAGATCAGCGTGGGGATCCGCCCAGTCTGATCAGGGTCTTCACTGTCCGCATGGAGGTAGCTTAGACCCTAAGCTACCCTTTAAGCGCTCAGTGAAGAGTCTGATATGACTATGCAGATGCCCAGGCTGAGCTGAGTGTACGCTGGGCGCACAACCACTTTGTTGGTTTTCTCGTGTCGCGGCTCATTTGTAAGGACGGGTTACACTTTGGCCGTTTTTGTGCCCACGACCGATCCTGATAAAATTTATGTTTATAAAAGCTTGGCATGTGGCAGTTTATATAAGCACATTTTTAAGTTTGCGATTTCATAAATAATCACGTGACTTCCGGTTTATTGCATATGGGGTGCTGAACGGGGTACACTAACTACCTGCGGTTTTTCGATATAATCATCTATTCTGCTGACATATCAGCCCTCCAAACTGACAGATATAATACTTTTGGTTCTTATCCACAGTCTAAAAGAGATAGTTTCGCTCAAACCATCTAGTAAGGAGAAATTTTATTTGAATTTTTACGATACCTCTGAACAGTAGATTTTACAAGTGTTTATTAACACAATAATAAGCATGTACAGTGTTTGCTTTTGTGAAAATAATGAAAGAAATGAACAGGAAGTCGATTATAACCGACCAATATTGTTAAACAAATGTATTCTTGGCGAAACGCTTTTGCACGCTTGTGTTCTGGCAAGTGCGTGAAAAGGTCATCAGCCTTCATCTATTCACTATTTATACATCTAATGAAAGCTTCGTCATATCAAATATTAATCACGTATGCAATATTACGCATTTGTAGATGCTACACAGGTACAGATGTTTAAAATATTAGACAAAATCGGTGAACCAAGAAATATAGGTCACAGGGACCTTAATGTACAATGTAGTACCAAATGAGACGCAGCCCTGAAGTGACTTACTATTCCGAGTCCGATGAAGATTCAATTAAATATTAGTCCGAAATAAAACATTAATTTAGTGGATCATGAAATACAGGTCACAATGACTACAAATAGAATGACGTCATTTGCAAAGTCTGACTGAACCATTGTCTTTTGTATGATGTATATATAATGTTGAATATATAAGGAAAAGAACAGCGAACTTTTTAAATATATGTCACAGTAACCTTCAAATAGTATGAGGATTATTTTGCATCGTTTGACTGACCAACTATTTGTAATTATGTTGCGAATCCAAAAACCGTGTTGAGATATAAGTGAAAATCATGGTCCATCAGGGATCAAGCTAGACTCAAAGTTAAGGGAGAAGTGACTTCTCCCTCCAGCTGAAATAGGGAGAAGTGACAGCTGTGAAGGGAGAAGTGGTAATGCGCGATTATGACATTTTTCATTCAGTTTTAAAGAAAAAAAGCTATTATGCATACTATTAACATTAAATTGAAAGATTAATAAGCTGCAATGGGTTTATAGGGTAAATTGTCATAACAGCTTGTTTGTGGAATGATTTGATGAAAATTCTAGACACCAAAAAAAAAAAAAAAAAAAAAAAAATTTTTTTTTTTTTTTTTTAGGGAGACTCCCACTTCTCCCTAAGCCCAATTTAGGGCGAAATTTCGGCCCCTAGGGCGATTATTTCGCCCAAATCGCCCCCTAGCTTGATCCCTGGGTCCATGCATAAAGTTCAAGGACTCAGTGTGCATGGATGCTTTGCAGCTCCTACATTTTAAGGATATGATCTGAACAAATATCAGCACTCCTGTCCCAAAGATATCAAAAGAGGTAAGGAAAAAGCTCATCCAAGTAACTTTTCATATAAAGTTAGTGGACAAAATTCAAGGTCACAGAATTTTACAATGCAGCAGCTTCAGGCAGAGGGATACACCATCTGACCACGTTGCAACATTATAAAATCAGAGGTTATATCACCACGTCGCAACATTATAACATCAGAGGTTATATCACAGCATGATGATGGAGGACATTCAGTCTAACGCCTTACATACGCACATAACGCCATACCTATACGCATGCCCAGCGCTGCGCCCCCTCCCCTCCCCCCCACACATGGAATCCTTGGTTGGGGCATTAGGAACACATTCTACACAGATGAACACTTTGAAAAAGATGTGTTATGTCGAATGATGCCTCTATTTTCTATCAATTACAAAATATACGGATGCGAATTTGATATAAATCCTTTAGTCCTGGTGTTGGATACATGAAAATTTACCCAAAAAGTTTATTTTTCGTTTAATCCTACCCTCGTAACCACTGTAATATAACCTGATTATGATGAATATGTTTATGAGGAATAATTATGTATAAAAATTGTAGTGGTTACGAGGGTAGGATGAAGTGAAATTTGGATGCATAGTGGACGTTGGTAGTTCAAATTCCCATAGGCTCAATGTTAAATGTTGCAGACAGTACATGTATTCAACTGCAAAATTAACCTAAAAGACATTAAAATACGGGAAAATGAAATCGTACAGAATAAACTAGAAACATATAGCTAACATTTCTGCATGTTTTTTTGGTTATCTGCCTACCTTCGAAAATCGACCTTTTCAGTGGGCACATTGCAATAGTAAAGTATAACTCGTCCTTTATTGTCTCATCAATAAAAGATATTGTTAGTTCTGAACAACAGGGCCCTATTCCTTCTTTCTAGTTCTTTCATTCTATGATGCAGAGCTCCAGATAAGAAGGGGTAACAGGGATAATTGAAAGATAATTTTTCTTATTTCTCAACGAAAACATATGTTGTGACCCCTCATTTGAACCGTCTCGATGAGACGGTTCTAATGACGGGTCACAAAATATGTTTTTATGGAAAAATAGTGATAATTATCCCTAAATTTTCTCTGTTACCCCCTCTTATCTAGAGCACTGATGATGTGAGTTTCTAAACTAGTTATCTCTATTTATGAGTATTAAACCTGTACGGTATTATTTGGTTATAAGATGAACATCTTTCCCTTCTAAAAAAATCCGAAATAATCCAGAGCATCTTACAAGATGGACTTAGCTGTTTAGGATTGTTTTGGAACAAAACAATCCCAAACAATCTAGATCATCTTATAAGATGGATCTAGATATTTAGGATTAAGTTGGAAGAGAAAAGGCCCTTTTATAGCTGAATTACACAGGCCTGATTTACATAATTTGGGTAGTTTTGGGACGAGTATTCTTCGTCTTATAACCAAATAAATATATAGAGGATCTTACATGAGTACTCATGTATTATTGAATTTATTAAACGAGTTGGGGAAAAAGATAAGATGCGAGGCTTTGCCAAGCATCTTATCGGTTTTCCCCAAGGAATTTAATAAATTCAATAATACACGAGCACGAATGCAAGATTCTATTTATCATATGACACTAAAATCGCATTTTATTAGCAAAATATGCACTAAAACGTCACGATTTCGCCATTAGGAAACGCGAAGTTTTTTAAAATGGACGTCAACGTATAACGTTACAACGTAATTTGCATATTTAATCCACTAGTGGATTATCGTTTTTAATGCATGGCTTTATTACATTCTCAGATGCGACGTCATATGATAAAGTAATTTATATATAACCAGCAACTATAAAGATATATAACCTGCAACTATAAAGCTAGAGTACGCCAACTCACTATAATACATTTCATACATTATAAGCAACATTATACATTATACAATATACATTATATTACATTATGAGCCACAACATGACAAAACCAGTGCCCAACAAAGAAATGAAGATCAGACTGGACATCCACCCAGTCTGATCAGACTCTTTGCTGTCTGCATGGAGCTAGCTTAGGCCCTTAGCTACCTTTAGACCCTGATCAGACCGGGTGGATCCCAGGCTGATCTGATTGCTGGGTCTTCACCTGTCGCACATGGCACTTTGTTGGTTTTGTCATGTCGCAGCTCAAATGACAAAACTCAGTCTTCGTAATTTTAAACAAACTACTAAAATGAGTTAATACATTTTCTAACAAGTATTAGCTATCATACTGAAGAAGCTAGGTCTACTGTGAGCACATGTTAAGGCTGGTTTACATGGTGTCGCATGTTCCACGACACATTACATGCAACCATTCTGTTACAAGCAGATTTTGCTTAGACAATGATCCATGCTGCATGCAACAGATTTGTGTTATACAACACTTTTTTGAGACCATGAACCATGTTGCATGACATGCATCATGCAACACGTCACCGTGTAAACCCATCTTAACTGTGAATACATTTTTGATGTTTGTGCACGTTACAGTTTTAGTAAAGTATAACTCGTCCTTTATTGTCTCATCAATAAAAGATATTGTTAGTTCTGAACAACAGGGTTTACCGTGATGATTCATTGACGAGTTAGAGGGTTATCATGCGAACCGAACAACCAACTAAATGTTTTGTACCACTTCAGAAACTGAGGGTGAGGTTGGGCCTGTAAAATCGATTTAAGCCCCCCAGTAATTCATTACTGACCGTTCCAAGGCGGTAGTTCTGTTGTGGTTCTTTGTTGCCTGTTTTTGGTGTCAGAGTTTCTGTGATGTTTTACCTTATGTATGTTATTATTATTTTTGGTTCGGTTTGGGTTGCTGAGTGGCCACCTTTTGGGAACAAGCTGCTCACTCGGTTGGCCATATGTTCTCTGTATCTTGATTATTTGTAATCTTAGTTGTTTCCAACTATGGTTTGAGGGCTGGATTTGGATTTTGATTGTTTCAGTTCCTGGTCTTTGCATACTTTTTACTTTTACCATGATCCCAGGACTATGTTCAAAACCAGATTCTTGAACTTTCTGTCTTGACAACCTACCATAGTAAATACCATATTAATCCTAATAAAGGCCCCTGCCCTGATAAATGTTAGACTGACTGGCCAACCTCTGTGTTTTCCATCAGTTTCAAAAAGGGGAACAATATGAATTCATGTTTGCTTTTCTGGGGGACATATCTTTTTCAAATTGGTTCCCCTCTTCAAGGAAAGAATTTGCTCCAACAGGAGCAAATTCTTTCCTTTAAGAGCTGACCCCTATTCAGAAGGGAGGCAAAATAAGAAATTATAGTAGAAATACTTCATCTGAAAGTATATCCATTCACCCTAATACTATTCAGTAGAAGTATTTTGGCAGTGGCTGTTTGGGCTCTAAATACCCCCCCACCCCACCCCCACCTCTCTTTTGTAAAATCCAACACCCCAGGGCATTTAACAGAATTAATAATATAGTAACAGGGCTGTATGAAACCAGAGGACCAGTGGTCCTGTAGCTCACCTGACACTTGGTTCTGGTATATATTTTAATACTTTTATACATTTATATAGCCCCAGAGCAGGGGCAGATAACCCCTCCCACCCCTTGGGGATTAATGTTGAGTCCCAATTCTATACACCAAGCCACAAGGTCACTGGGCCTTTGGTTCTGGACAAAGATTTCTGAACGGTTTTTATCATATATGGGCGTGGTGCCCACCATGTTCATGAGACCATGACCATCTGAACAAACTTTGATTCCTTTGACCCAGTATTAAAGCTCCATATGAAATACAGTAATCATTTGTATAAACTATGATGGGCCTGAGTGCCCAATGCTACATACCCAGTTTCAAGGTTATAGGCCTTTCGGTTCTAGAGAAAAAGACGTTTGAAGAGTTTTTACCATATATGGGCATGGTGGCCATCTTGGTCAAGTGACCAGGACCATTTGAACAATCTATGGTTCCTTTAAGCCGGTGAAGCTCCAAATGAAATATGGCTTCAATTGACCCCAGTGGCCTCTGAGAAAATGTTTAACAAGAGGGCCATGAGGCCCTGAATCGCTCACCTGAACAATTGGCAAGGTGGCTTTTACTTATCATGTCTGAAATTGTCAAAATATGATTTTTGGGTCAAAAGTCAGAATGACCATGACCACTTGTACTCATAAATCTTCATGTACTCATTAAGACAACCATATATACCATTTTTAGGCCAAAATCTTCAAAACTTTCCATGAAATCTTATGTTCTAGCATATTTGACTATGCTGCAAAAAAGGTCAAGGTAAACCCAAGGTCACCATTTGAACAGTCTTGCTGGTACTCTAGTACTCAATGCTATTTACCAAGTATTAAGGCCATAAGTGTATTGGTTCTGGAGAAGAAAAATATTAAAGATTTATACCATAAGTGGTAATGGCGGCCAAGTTGGTCATGTGACCTGGACCTTTTGAACAAATTTTCATTCAATCAACCCCTGGAGGCTCTATATGAAATGTGTTCACAATTGGCCCTTTTGCTTTTGAAGAAATGGTTGAAAATGTCAAAATGAGCGATCTGGATCAAAGGTTAAAAATGACCTTGACCTCTTGTACTCATAATTCTTCATGAACTCATTAAGACAACTGTATACACCAATTTTTTAGGCCAAAATCTTCAAAACTTTCCATGAAATCTTATCTTCTACCATTTTCCGATATTTGACCTTGCTGTAAAAGGTCAAGGTCAACACAAGGTCATAATTTGAACAATCTTGATAGTACTCAAGTACCCAATGCTACATACAAAGTCTCCAGGCCATCGGTCAATTGGTTCTGGAGAAGATTTTTAAAGGTATTTACCATATATCACAGTGTATAAGCGGACAGTCACCAAATCGGAAGCGACGATTGACTGTACACCCGAAAATCATTAGTGACACATAAACAACTTGTGAGGTGAAACGGTCAAAAGCAGGTAAGTCCTTATCGAATTTGTTCTTTTAGATGCGGTTTTCGACATCGGGGAGAGAATTGGATGTACTTCACCTGTAGCATTGTCAATTTGACATATCACCACACAATCTCTGTGTAAAAATCAAGTTTTCCTGCTTAATCACCAGTTTTGCTTTATTTTCTGTCGATCGACACGGACAATCGGGGTTAAAAAGACTAGAATTATGGCATCATTTCTGTTAAAACCAACATAAAATCATCGCTACACCTTTATCCTGTGATATCCAATAGCTGAATCCATCGAAACATTACTTAAAGCAAATATATTGCCTCCTGAATCGCACACGTTCGTCTCATTCGACTGTCCGACTAGTGACAAAAACAAAAAATGGTGTTGAACGACTAGCGACGATTTTCTTGTAAGTCTTATTGAGCAGAAAATGTGTTAGTAAATATTTTTACTTATGTATTCTTTATCGAAATATAACGACAACGGAGGGTAAGAACTTCTACTGGATTGAGTTTGTTTCAGAAGTCCAGTATGCTGTTTATATCTACCATAAATATGCACAGATTAGCATGGCAGGCTCAATGATTTATTCGTAAGATTCGAAATAACTTGAAAATACTGAGAGTGTTTCTGAATTTTTCTGTATAAAGAAAATGTACTTTGAATGTGTTTTTCAACAGGTGAAACTAATCTCAATGGTCAGACTAGCAGCTTAAAAGTTATGAAAACATATTTTACAAACGGCACAATATTGTCACCTAGAGCTACATTGATACCCTATGCTACTCTTGTGGATATCCATTTTCTCTGAGTTGAAAACAATTTTCAATCATATCAATGATTTTTAATCATGAAAAACGTGTTTTATATCGACTGAACAGGTAGCCGTAATGATAACCTATCGGATTTTTCCAATCGTGACCTTTGACCTTTCTCCTCCAGTCCAACCGGAAACTCGAAACTCCAAGCTCGCTTATTAATGTAATTTGTGGTATTTGACCAATGACCATCGATTTTCTGAGACATAGCTCACTGAGTTTGTCTTCACAGACACTGAATTTGCTTAGAAAATTGATCGATTAATAATAATTAAGGTCAAAATGTATTTTTACAGGTAAGGGGTGGCTGGGGTTTACATGTAGCTTTCTTTACTTGTTATTGCATTGATGGTTACTTAAACGGTACCGGAAGACGGAAAATGCGAATTTCTGAAAACCAGTAACGCACCACAAAAGCGGTAAGCGGCTAGGTCACAATTTTGATTGAAATGTTGACAGAGAAAAATTTAGCCATATGATCATTTCTTTCTCAAGAAATGCTTGATAGCCTTCTCCCCAAATGATGATCCCAGTGGCAGCATCCAAAACGATATTTTTATTACCTTTTTCAAGCATTTGTTGAAACTGATCGTCATGAATGTGAAAATACAATCACTACTAGTCGGACAGTTTTTGTTTCTTGGTATGTCGCTAATGATTAGGTACAGTTGTCACTAGTCGGACAGTCGAATGAGACGAACGTGTGCGATTCAGGAGGCAATATATTTGTTTTAAGTAATGTTTCGATGGATTCAGCTATTGGATATCACAGGATAAAGGTGTAGCGATGATTTTATGTTAGTTTTAACAGAAATGATGCCATAATTCTAGTCTTTTTAACCCCAATTGTCCGTGTCGATCGACAGAAAATAAAGCAAAACTGGTGATTAAGCAGGAAAACTTGATTTTTACACAGAGATCGGGTGGTGATATGTCAAACTGACAATGCTACAGGTGAACACATCCAATTCTCTCCCCGATGTCGAAAACCGCATCTAAAAGAGCAAATTCGATAAGGACTTAACTGCTTTTGACCGTTTCACCTCACAAGTTGTTTATGTGTCACTAATGATTTTCGGGTGTACAGTCAATTGTCGCTTCCGATTTGGTGACTGTCCGCTTATACACTGTGTATATGGGGGTGGCGGCCATGTTGGTCATGTGTCCAGGACCGTTAGAAAATATTTTCATTCCCTCAACCCCTCGAGGCTCTATATGAAATTTGGTTTCAATTGGCCCAGTGGTTTTAGAGCAGATTGTTTGAAATTGTCAAAATTTGAGATTTCTGGCTCAAAGGTCAAAGAATGACCTTGACCTCTTGTACTCATAAATCTTCATGTACTCATTAAGATGATTGTATATACCAATTTTTATACCAAAATCCTCAAAACTTACCATGAAATCTCATGTTCTAGCATTTTCCGATATTTGACCTTGCCGTAAAAAAGGTCAAGGTCAACCCAGGGTCATAGTTTGAACAATCTTGATAGTACTTGAGTACCCAATGCTACATACCAAGTTTCAAGGCCATCGGTCTACTGGTTCTGGAGAAGAAGATTTTTAAAGGTTTTTTACCATATATGGGCGTGGTGGCCATGTTGGTCATGTGACCTGGACCGTATGAACAAATTTTCATTCCCTCAACCCCTGGAGGATCTATATGAAATTTGGTTACAATTGGCTTAGTTGTTTTTGAGGAGATTGTTTGATATTGTCAAAATATGAGAGTTCTGGGTCAAAGGTCAAAGAATGACCTTGACCTCTTGTACTCATAAATCTTCATGTACTCATTAAGATGACTGTATGTACCAATTTTTGGGCCAAAATCTTCAACAGTTTCCAAGATATCTTATGTTGCAGCATTTTGCCATATAAAAGCATAAGGAAGCAAATTTGACCTTACCGTAAAAAAGGTGAAGGTCAACCCAAGGTCATAATTTGAACAATCTTGGTAGTACTCGTGTACCCGATGATACATACCAAGTTTCAAGGCCATCGACCAATTGGTTCTGGAGAAGAAGATTTTTTTAGTTTTTTACCATATATGGGCATGGCGGCCATGTTGGTCATGTGACCAAGACTGTTTGAACAACTTTTCGTTCCTAAGGTCCCAGGAGGCTCTATATGAAATTTGGTTACAATCGGCCCAGCAGTTTCAGAGGAGAAGTCGTTTTAAAGTGTGGACGGACGACGGACGGACGGACGACGGACGACGGACAACGGAGCCTTACCATCCTATAAGCTCCCCCGGAGCCGCTGGCTCAGGTGAGCTAAAAATGTTGACAGGTGAGAGAATCTCAATGACCTTGTACAAAAGTCAAAGAATGACTTTGACCTTGTACGACAAAATATCTCCATCTGGTCATTTAGTCAACCATATATACCAAATATTGTACCTTAAACTTAAATAGTTTCTGAAAAATCCACTGTTTAAGCATTTTCTCATATAAAAGCCTATGTAATGTACCAAAGTTGACAGTGTCATAAATTAGGTCAAGGTCAACGCAAGATCATCATTTGTATAAACTATGATGGGCTTGAGTGCCCAAAGCTACATACCAAGTTTCAAGGTCATATGCCTTTTGGTTCTGAAGAAGAAGATTTTGAAGGGTTTTTATTACGTACGGGCATGGCGGCCATCTTGGTCAAGACCCCGGGAAAAAACTTTTGTTCCCCAATCACATTAGACTCCATCTAAAATTTGGCTTCAATCAGACCAGTGGTTTCAGAGGAGAAGATGTTTTGAAAATCTTGATGATGGACAGACCGACAAAATGACCTGACCTTCATCTGGTCATTTAATCAACCATATATACATCACGTATTGTACCTTAGACTTAAATAGTTTCTGAGAAATCCACTGTATAAGCGTTTTCCCATATAAAAGCCTAACGTACCAAAGTTGATTATGTCATAAATTAGGTCAAGGTCAACACGAGGTCATCATTTGTACAGACTATAATGGGCCCGCATGCCCAATGCTACATACCAAGTTTCAAGGTCATAGGCCTTTTGGTTTTAGAGAAGAAGATTTTTTATGGGTTTTTACCATATATGGGCATGGTGGCCATCTTGGTCATGTGACCCTGACCTCGGGTACAAACTTTCGTTCCCCCTATCCCACTGGGACTCCATATGAAATTTTGCTTCAATGTCCCTAGTGGTTTCAGAGGAGAAGATGTTTGAAAATCTTGATGATGGACAGACTAACAAAATGACTTTGACCTTTAACAACATAATAACTTCATCTGGTCATTTAGTTGACCATATATACACCACATATTGTACCTTAGATTTAAATAGTTTCTGAGAAATCCACTATACAAGAGGCCCAAATGGGCCTGATATCGCTCACCTGGCTTTTGTATCCGAATGGTCCCCATTCTGATACAAAATTGGTCCAATTCCAGAGATTTTCTCAATTTCACATTTTGCTACTTTTAGTAACAGAGGCCAACTTGTCTGGTCTTTATATATTTACTTTTGAAACACCTCAAGGCAAGAATCATTTTGCCACAAATTTCATCAAAATCCATTCAGGGGTTACTGAGATATTGTCAGTTTCATGTTTTGTGCTATTTTTAGTAACGGCAGATGGCGGCCATCTTAGAATGCCAAAATGCAAAAAATTGAAAAGCTTTCATGCAAACCATTTTGACACAAAATTGGTCCAGTTCCATTGTAATTTTCTAATTTTCAAATTTTGCTATTTTAAGTAACAGAGGCCAACTTGACGGGTCAATATTTGTTAATTTGTGAAACACATCAAAGCAAGAATCATTTTGCAACAAATTTCTTCTCAATCACTTCAGCGGTTTATGAGATGTTGTCATTTTCATGTTTTGTGCTATTTTTAGTAACGGCAGATGGCGGCCATCTTGGAATGCCAAAATGCAGAAAATTGAAAAAGCTTATTGAAATGATCATTCTGACAGAAAATTAGTCCAATTCCACTGAGATTTTCTTATTTTCACATTTTTCTATTTTTAGTAACAAGTAGCCCAAAGGGCAACAATTGCTCACCTGAGAGACATTGTAAACCTATAGGGATATCTAAGATGCTCAAGGGCAGCTAACTCCACAGTCAGTGGTCCAATCAGGCTGAAAATTAAACTCATCCAAAACATTATGTATGCCCTCATTTAATATATGCAAGTTTAAAAAGTATCCGATCAAGAGCACAATAGACAGAGCTGTCAAGGGCAGCTAACTTCGTAGTGGTTGGCCTGATCTGGCCAAAATTTGAACTTATTTAAGATATTATGCATTTCCTCATTATCTGCAAGTTTGAAAAGGATCGGATCAGTAGAAACCAAGAAAAAGTGGCGACTTTGATTTTTTGGATGCTCAGGGCAAGTACTCCATAGTCAGTGGTGGGATCTAGCCGAAATGCTGACGAATCCAAGCTTTTATGCATATCCTCATTACCTGCAAGTATGAAGAGGATCCGATGAAAAAAGAAAATGTGATGACGTTGTTTTCTCCATTATAACACTATGGGATTTTTTTCAATGCTCAAGGGCAGCTAACTCCGTAGTCTGTGCTCAAATCCGGCCAAATTTCGAACTCATCCAAGCTCTTATGTATGTCATCATTACCTGCAAGTATGATAAGGATCTAATCAAAAACCTTGATTGCAGCACCCTGAAAGTCAAACTTGCTCGAGATACTGTCATGCCCTACATTTGTGTGAATTTATTTTAGAATCCGTTGAGAAATGTAGGTGCTAGAGCGATGACAGAGTTTTTCTAAAAATAGCCACAGTGACCTTGACCTTGGGCACAGCATCCTGATAGTCAAACTTGCTGGAGATATTGTCATACCCTACATTTGTGTCAAGTTATTTCAAAATCCATGGAGAAATGAAGGTGCTAGGGCGATGACAAAGTTTTTCTAAAAATAGCCACAATGACCTTGACCTTGGGTGCAGCATCCTGAAAGTCAAACTTGCTCAAGATATTGTCATGCCCTACATTTGTGTGAAGTTATTTTAAAATCTGCTGAGAAATGTAGGTGCTACAGCGCTTACCAAGTTTTTCTAAAAATAGCCACATTGACCTTGACCTTGGGCGCAGCATCCTGAAAGTCAAACTTGCTTGAGATATTGTCATGCCCTACATTTGTGTGAAGTTATTTTAAAATCTGCTGAGAAATGTAGGTGCTAGAGCGCTGACAAAGTTTTTCTAAAAATAGCCACAGTGACCTTGACCTTGGGCGCAGCACCCTGAAAGTCAAACTTGCTCGAGATATTGTCATGCCCTACATTTGTGTGAAGTTATTTTAAAATCTGCTGAGAAATGTAGGTGCTAGAGCGCTGACAAAGTTTTTCTAAAAATAGCCACAGTGACCTTGACCTTGGGCGCAGCATCCTGAAAGTCGCACTTGCTCGAGATATTGTCATGCCCTACATTTGTGTGCAGTTATTTTAAAATCTACTGAGAAATGTATGTGCTAGAGAGCTGACAATGTTTTTCTAAAAATAGCCACAGTGACCTTGACCTTGGGCGCAGCACCCTGAAAGTCGAACTTGCTCAAGATATTGTCATGCCCTACATTTGTGTGAAGTTATTTTAAAATCCGTTGAGAAATGTAGGCAATAGAGTGATGACAAAGTTTTTCTAAAAATATGTGATGATGTTGTTTTCTCCAGTATAACACTATGGGATTTTTTTCAAACGCTCAAGGGCAGCTAACTCCGTAGTCTGTGCTCGAATCCGGCCAAATTTCGAACTCATCCAAGCTCTTATGTATGTCATCATTACCTGCAAGTATGATAATGATCTAAGCAAAAACAGTTGAGAAAACGCGATGACGCCATTTTCCCCATTATAACCCTATGGGATTTTTTTCAAACGCTCAAGGGCAGCTAACTCCGTAGTCTGTGCTCGAGTCCGGCCAAATTTCGAACTCATCCAAGCTCTTGTGTATGTCATCATTACCTGCAAGTATGATAATGATCTAAGCAAAAACAGTCGAGAAAATGTGATGACGCCATTTTCCCCATTATAACCCTATGGGGGCTATCTGTTGCCATGGAAACCAGAGTTCTGAGCTGATCGACACCAAAACCTAATGCAGCCTTTCTCCCACCCAAATGATGCTTCAGATAAAATTTGATTGCGATCGGCCCACTGGTCTCTGAGATATTAATGTTTGAAATTGTTGACGCACGCACCCACACACCCACGGACGGACGGACGACGGCTCGACTCCCATCCTATAAGCTCACCTCTGAGCCTTCGGCTCAGGTGAGCTAACAAAGGCCATTATGACTTGTCTATATTTAGTTACTTTTGAAACATCTCAATGCAAAAATCATTTTGACACAAATTTCGTCAAAATCTATTCAGCGGTTACTGAGATATTGTCATTTTCATGTTTGTGCTATTTTTAGTAACGGCAGGTGGTGGCCATCTTGGAATGCCAAATTGCAATTAATCGAAATGGCTTCATGTAAGGAACATTCTTACACAAAATTGGTCCAATTCCATTCAAGGGTTCTTGAGTAATTGTCATTTTATGATTGTGCTATTTTTAGTAACGGCAGATGTCGGCCATCTTGGAAGCCAAATTGCAATTAATCGAAACGGCTTCATGCAAGGAACATTCTAACACAAAATAGGTCGAATTCCATTCAAGGGTTCTTGAGTAATTGTCATTTTTATGATTGTGCTATTTTTAGTAACGGCAGATGTCGGCCATCTTGGAAAGCCAAATTGTAATTAATCGAAATGGCTTCAAGCAAGGAACATTCTGACACAAAATTGGTTGAATTCCATTCAAAGGTTCTTGAGTAATTGTCATTTTTATGTCTGTGCTATTTTTAGTAACGGCCCCCATGGTGGCCATCTTGGATAGTCAACTGGCACAAAATTGAAATAATTCCTTTTAACGACCATTGCTGACCAAATCTGACCACAATCGATTGCGTTTTCTTGAGATAGTGACATTTGAGCAAAATCGGTCTTGTAAACGCTAAGTAGGTCACTGTGACCTAATTCCGCTATAGATTTTTTTCATTTTTACAATTTTTAATTCCAAGGTCCCATTAATGTTCCACGCAAACTTTCGGCCAAATATACCAAATGGTTCTGGAGAAGAAGTTGATTTTGTTGTTTTTGCTATTTTTAGTAATGGCGGCCATCTTGGATTCTTGACCTGACCCAATTTTACAATTTTGAAACCCTGCAGTCTGGTCATGCTCCATGTGAAATTCGAAACCCATGGGTGCAGTGGTTTTAGAGAAGAAGTTGTTTGAAGTCGTTTGAATATGTCATTTTTTGACACTGGCATTTGAGCAAAATTACACTCGTAAACAGAAAGTAACTGTGACAAAACTCCGCTACAGATATTTTTCATTTTTACAATTTTGAATACCAAGGTTTCATTGATGTTCCATGCCAAAATTCAAACAAATATACCCAGTGGTTCTGGAGAAGAAGTTTATTTTGTTGTTTTTGCTATTTTTAGTAACGGTGGCCATCTTGGATTTTCAACCAGACCCAATTTTACAATTCTGAGACCCTGGAGTCAGGTCATGCTCCATGTGAAATTTGAGAACCATGGGACCAGTAGTCTTACAGAAGAAGATGTTTGAATATTTGTTTTTAGGTGTTGACGGACACATTCCATGACGACGCACGACGCACAACGCACGCCGGACGCATTGGTATGACATTAGCTCACTATGGCCCTTCGGGCCAGGTGAGCTAATAAGCGTTGTCCCATATAAAAGCCTAACATACCAAAGTTGACCATGTCGTAAATTAGGTCAAGGACAACACAAGGTCATCATTTGTATAAACTATGATGGGCCCGCATGCCCAATGCTACATACCAAGATTCAAGGTCATAGGCCTTTTGGTTCTGGAGAAGAAGATTTTTGAAAGGTTTTTACAATATATGGGCATGGTGGCCATCTTGGTCAAGTGACCCAGACCCCGGTACAAACTTTTGTTCCCCCATCCCACTGGGACTCTATATGAAATTTGGCTTCAATATCCCCAGTGGTTTCAGAGGAGAAGATGTTTGAAAATCTTGATGACGGATGGTCGGACGGAATGACCTTGACCTTTAGTGACATAATAACTTCATCTGGTCATTTAGTCGACCATGTATACCAAGTATTGTACCTTAAACTTAAATAGTTTCTGAGAAATCCACTGTTTAAGCATTTTCCCATATAAAAGCATTACGTACCAAAGTTGATCGTGCCGTAAATTAGATCAAGGTCAACGCAAGGTCATCATTTGTATAAACTATGATGGGCTCGCATGCCCAATGCTACATACCAAGTTTCAAGGTCATAGGCCTTTTGGTTCTGTAAAAGAAGATTTTTGAAGGGTTTTTACCATATATGGGCGTGGCGGCCATGTTGGTCATGTGACCCAGATATCCCGAACAAACTTTCATTTCCCCAACCCATGGAGGCTCCATATAAAATTTGGCTTTGATCGGCCCAGTGGTTTCAGAGTAGAAGATGTTTGAAAATCTTGACGATGGATGGTCCGATGGAATGACCTTGACCTTCAGTGACATAATAACTTCATCTGGTCATTTAGTCGACCATGTATACCAAGTATTGTACCTTAAACTTAAATAGTTTCTGAGAAATCCACTGTTTAAGTGTTTTCCAATATAAAAGCCTAACATACCAAAGTTGACCATGTCGTAAATTAGGTCAAGGTCAACGCAAGGTCATCATTTGTACCAAGTTTCAAGGTAGCCTTTTGGTTATGGAAAAGAAGATTTTTGAAGGGTTTTTACCATATATGGGCGTGGCGGCCATCTTGGTCATGTGATCCAGATACCCCGAACAAACTTTCGTTCCCCCCAACCTATGGAGGCTCCATATAAAATTTGGCATTGATCGGCCCAGTGGTTTTGGAGAAGACCTTTGGAAATGGTGGACAGACGAGGGACGACGGATGGACTATGGAGCATTGCCATACTAAAAGCTCACCTATGAGACTTCGGCTCAGGTGAGCTAAAAAGAGGAGCAGACAATTTCAAAATCTTTGAGATACAGTGGAAATTAATAGGAAGAAAAAATATATTGCAGGCAAATCATTATACTTTAAACTCTGTGTCCGGTGTCAGTAACATACATACTGATTGTCAGCAGATCCTAATTTGTTGTTGTTTTATTGTTTCATGTCCATGGTAAACAGCTATGGTCATGTCAGGACGGTCAGTTCCCCTAACCACACTATTCCTGGGCAGGCTTAGACCTCCTAAGCAGTTAACCAGTACTAAGTGCACATACTTTCGCAGGTAACTGACAAATGCCCTTCTTGAATCAGCGGAAGGAGAAAGGAAAGTATCGGTATGTGGCCGGACCGAGTATCGAACCTGGGACCTCTGGCTCTTGGGTTAGACCTGCTACCGACTGCGCTAAGCTGCCCGCCTTCATTTGTTCAAATTGCATCAACACTACAATCATACAAAACTATAAATTTTCTGAATATGAAATTTTCCTTTATAATTGAGCTCCGACACTAGAAAACCGACAAAGTGGTTGTGCGCCCAGCGCAGACTCAGATCAGCCTGGGCATCCGCCCAGTCTGATCAGAGTCTTCGCTGTCAGCATGGAGGTAGCTCAGTCCCTTAGCTACCGTTTAAGCACTTAGCAAAGAGTCTTACCAGACTGGGCGGATGCCCAGGCTGATCTGAGTCTGCGCAGGGCGCACAACCACATTGTTGGTTTCCTCGTGTCGCGGTTCAATTATATGAAATATGGGAATAATTCAAACTCCAGTAAATTCCTTAAACCCTGATTTCTTTTACAATGCTGAATGGAAATATGTGGATGTTTCCTAGAAAAGAGATCACTAGTGCATCATATGAACCACGACACGAGTAAACCAACAAAGTGGTTGTACGCCCAGCGCAGTCTCAGATCAGCCTGGGCATCTGTTCAGTTTGATCAGACTCTTTGTTAGGAGCTCAAAGGGTAGCTAAGGGTCTAAGCTACCTCCATGCAGACAGTGAAGACTCTGATCAGACTGGGCGGATGCCCAGGCTGATCTGAGTCTGCGCTGGGCGCACAACCACTTTGTTGGTTTTCTCACGTCGCGGCTCATATATTCTCAATTGGGTACAGCAGGGAAGAAAAAACATTTTTTTAAATTTTGCAGCATAAATTTTGTCGTCTGTGTTTTTAACGCTTTAAGGGTTAAATAAAAATCTTAAAGAGATCCTTCAAAGGTAGAGCACAGATTCAAGGGAAGGAACATGGGCCATACTTTGAAGTTTCAGCTATTCAAGCCTCATCAGTGACCCTGAAAATATCTGGTTACGAAAGCCAGAGAAAAGCATACTGTAATTTCTTTATTTTAATAAGGCAGTCTATTCAAAGACTGATTAGTATCAAAAAGTATCTGCAAACAATGAAGCTTTAAGCCAGTCTGTGATTCCAAGCTGTATCTAATTGGGAATTGAAACACAAGATGTCAAACAGCGTAGACCCAGATGAGGCGGCTCATTATGAGCCGCCTCAACTGGATCTAAGCTGTTCGCAAATTCAGCTACTCTCATTTTTGCGGCTTTAAGGATTAAGCTACATTTCACAATTTTATCGAGAATTCCTCCACTCTCAGTGAGAATTTTGGCTCTATCCATTAGATCTTTTGCATGAGATTTTCTCTCCGACTGAACAGATTTCAGTGAGATTTTTGGCAAAAAGTAGAGCAAATCCCTCTAAATCTTGCCTGAAAATTATTTCAGCGTAAAACGGCTCATACGATACTTACATTCCAGAGTATGACAAAGCCATATACAAAAGAACTCAGGTAGAACAGGAAATGCCAGCTGAAACAAAAAAGAGCTAAATTAGACAATGGGCAGCAGCAAAATATATGTAGCAACAGTGGTCCAGATAGAAAGGGTAATAGGAATAATTAAGGGATAATTATTCATATTTCTCCATAAAAACGTATTTTGTGATCTATCATATGAACCCTCTTGTCGAGACAGTTCTAATGAGGGGTCACAAGATATGTTTTCGTTGAGAAATAAGAAAAATTATCTCTGAATTATCTTCCCTACCCCCTCTTATCTGGAGCTCTGAATATATACAAAATATGTAAACATTCAAAATGCTGAGACAGACAGGTCTGAGCAAACAGTGTAGAAAGGAGCCGTCTGATCAGGGTCTTCACAGTATGCCATTCCATCTACATCTTTTGGGTGCATTACTGCATCATAAAACCAAACTGTTCCATCCCTCTCTCTCTCTTTCTCTCTCTCTCTCTCCCTCATATAATGTGATAGTATTGCTCATTCCAGCATTGCAAATGCACTTGTGGCCAAATGTAGTGAGTGAGTGAGTGAACTTGGGTTTAACATCCAAACAACAACTAAGTCATATGGAGACAGGACCAAAGTTTAAAGTCTCATCTGAAAGACCGGAAAAGCAGACCAAATGCACTGATACAACCATAGAAAGAATGTTTGCTCAATTACCCGCATTCTCTAAATTTTTTAATATCAGATGGTACATCTTGTTTACGTCGAATCCGTAGCCAGACCTCAACCTGTCGTACTGTCATGTCTGTCTGCTTGGCAACTGACTGAAAATAAAAATAAGCTACAATTATATATTTATACTTAAAGAAGGGATGGAAAGACGTCATTTAGGAATGGACATGGATGAACTTTGCCAGCACAACTGGGGCAGCTAAAAGCAGGACTACCCTAATTTTCCTAAATTTTCAAACATCATCAGAATTGGTTAGAATCATTCTTAAATCCGAACAAAGAGGTTTTACCACAGAGTAATGCCACCAAAGATGCAGACAGAAATCCAAACAGTGAAGACCCTGATTAGATTAGGTGCAGTCTGATCTGGGTCAGCACTATTTGCCAAGACTTATCTGTCCGAAAACTTACACAAAGTATGGTAGGTGGAAAAGGAATGTTGTAAAGTCATCGATGGTGTGTCCCAATGACCTTGCTAGGTTATGCAAAAAAAAAAAAAAAATAGACTAGACTAGACTTTGACCGCCAAAAATGAAAATATTTGGATTTGCAAACAGCGTAGATCTAGATGAGGCAGCTCAACATGACAAGGTTGGGCGGTAAATACCACCCCCGGTATTTACCACTGGAATTTACCGGTCTGGAAAATACTCCCAAAGTGGAAAATACAGGCAAATACTGGTCGATTGAAAGTATTTACCTTTAAATCTTGCTAAAACCAAAACCAAGTTAACTTAAAATAATACATATTCAAAACTAAAATGACTTTATGGTGTTTTAGTCAATTTTTATATCAAATATATAAGTTTATCATCATAAAGAATAAAATGTTTCACAAAATAAGCAGATTGAAACAGCCAAAAAGTGGATTTAAGACAAAAAATTTGACAAATTCACAACTATGAACAGTATCTTGATTCCAGTTTATTAACAGCATATTAATTACAGGTAAGAAATTACAGGTAAATTCACCTATGCACCTGGCCAGTCACCTGTGACGCCCAATTTGCAAGACAATTCTAAGTTGTTAAAACAACAAGTTTCAAGACAATGTTTATTTAAGTGGGCAGAGTATTGCTTGGGGCAAGCTAGGATGGAAACAATAAGTTGTCAGAATGGTTATCTGTTTTATACAAAAGTTAGACAATTAGTCAAGGTGAATACATAGAGGTGTTATAGGTATAGCTTGGGCTACATGTAAAGTATGACTTCAACTCTTGAATACATTTATAGCAGTCAGATAATAATTTGGCATAACTTGGACGGACACACGGCGCCAGGTGTGTGCAACTATGGTTACGTACCGTTGAGCCACTTGGGTAACATCGATACGAGAATTGAACAGAACAGAACAGAAATTTGGCATAACCACTGAGCCACTTGGCATGCTCAGGGAACTTTGTTATGAGAATTGAAATAGAATTGTCAAAATCAGTCCTAAAGCTGAACCGTCACACATCATCACCAAACTACCATTCACCATAAAGCCCAAAGATCCTATGTTGACCAAGACAACAAATCCAGTGCCAGATGTATTGACTGCAAAACAGTAGTTTGTGCCAAAGCTCCAAGACTCCATCCCCACAGAGAGAAAGGTCTAGCTATGAAACAGGCTATTTCTTTTCCTAAAATAAAGTTCAAAATTTCACTGACTAGATAAACTATTCAATAAATAAGTTGATATAATTGTTAGACTTCAGTATAAATATTAAGTCAGTTGACCAGTATAATTGAAATACCCCTATGGATTTTGGGAGTAGGTCATTGTATAAATTCCAGGCTGGTCAATTCAATCAACCAGTAATTGCCGGTATTTTCCAGTATTTGCCGGTATTTACCGTAAATACTGCCGGCATGGTAAATACTCATATTTGCCGGCATTTTGCCAACCTTGCAACATGAGCTGCCTCATCTGAATCTACACTGCTTGCCCTCCATACTTTGAATTCTTGATATGATATTGCTTTGACAAAACTATTTTTTTTAAATTTTGCAGTAGTAAGTTTTGTCTGCAGTTTGTCACTTTAAGGGTTAAAATAACATGTCTATCTTTAACCCTAATGCACTCAGAATCACAGGGTATAATCGATTCCGCTAATTTTCGCTTCCTGCAGAGACTGTACATCATATTAGGCTTCCACCGAGACTGTCTGCGAGTGCTTGCTTCCTGCAGAGACTTCTGTACATGATAAATGGCTTCCTGCAGAGACTGTCCGCGTGATTCTGCTTCCTGCCAAGGCTCTCGGCAGGAAGCAGAGTCACGCGGACAGTCTCAACAGGAAGCAATTTGTCTAGGACAGTAGTCTCTGCAGGAAGCAAGAGTTCGCGGACAGTCTCGGCAGAAGCCAAATATGACAGACAGTCTCTGCAGGAAGCAAAAATTGGCGGAATTGATTATACCCTGTGAGAATGGCCAAACCTCCATAGAGTTTTGAGTGCAACAGGGTTAATGGATTCTCCAATCTTTGAATTCTGACAAAAAAATCAACAGATATTTTATACACATGTGAAAGGCAGCGTCTCATTTGAATGCACCTTGTCACAAAAGAGAACTAAACCAAGCAAGACCTGTCCACTTTCAGGACATGTTACCTGACAGTGTCCAGTGCTCCATATAAGTAGGCCTTAGAAGGGGTAACAGGGATAATTAAAGGATAATTTTCCATATTTCTCAATAGAAACATATGTTGTGACCCCTTATTAGAACCGTCTCAATAAGACGGTTCTAATGAGGGGTCACAACATATGTTTTCGTTGAGAAATAAGAAAAATTATATTTGAATTATCCTCAATACCCCCTCTTATCTGGAGATCTGAGCTGCGCCTTGCCCATCGCAGAAAACATCCAATTTGGATGCCAACCCTGAGGCAGATGTCAACACTAGGGTTCTGTACATGTACTTTCTAAAACTTGACAAAAGTTTATGATGACACTGCGGCCAAGGACATGAGAAAAGCAATAACTATAATTCAGTTCTGCTATATGCAGGCTAACTATTTCCAACCTATGCAGTTTTTAACCAGAAATTGAGTTCACACCCCTTATGTTGGCCTCAAAATCTTGATTTTCTTCATGTATTTGTAACCCCCTTTGTGAAATTCACGCCTCCCTTTTTAAAAGTCTGCAAATGGACCTGTTACTTACGCTTATCTACTTGAACTATCAAATACCATAATAGTCCTAATAAATGCCCCAGCTCTAATAAACGCCCCCTGTTTCTTTACCGAAAATAATGTTATATTAACTTCCATGAATTCCTGTTTGCTTTTCTGGATGAGGTAGCTCTTTGACAAGGGTCTACTCTTAAAGGAAAGAATTTGCTCCTACAGGAGCAAATTCTTTCCTTTAAGAGTTGACTCTACTGAAAAAGGAAGAAAAATAGGACAGTTGCTTAATCTGGGTAAAGGAAAAGGTTTCCCATAGCCTAATAGCCATAGGGGCAGTGGGGGTTAGAGACCCACTGTATCTTAGGCACAGCTGATGAAAGACGGAGCCCATCTCTCTCCTTTCACTGCCTTATCCTTCCCTGATTCGAAAAAGGTACCCATTTACTGCTGGGTTGCCAGAGAGAGTTTTCAAGTCATCAGATGGTGACAGTGAGCCGGAGCTCACGACCTTCCAATGACTTTCTGCACAATAACCGAGCCATTCTAACCACACAACTACGGTGCCTCTCTAAGTACTCTGAAAGTATACCTATTCCCCTTAATTATGAATACATAATAATCGGAGTGGCTGATTTATTACACTTAATGCTCCATATAACGCCCCTCTTTCGTAAATGCAATGCCCCCGTGGCGTTTAACAGGAATAATACGGTAGATAAATACCTCAATATCATGATTATTGTTGTTGTTGTTAAACACGTTCTTCTGGTAAAATCTCTCCAGGGCGGGATTCGGACTAGCCAGAACTTGTTTCTTCTCCTTCACTCCAATCCAGAATCCCAAAGGGGTTAATATGTGACTGTAATAAATAAAAAGTACTATCAAACAGAGACAAAGACTTACAGTGGCCCAATTGCCAGTAACCCCCAAGTTTTGGGCTAGGCCCCTAAATTTTGTGAGAAATTACTCTGGGTCCCTATAAAACTAGAAACGGAACCAAAACGAAACGAAACGAAACGCAACGAAACGCAACGCAACGCAACGAAACGAAATAGAAATAAAACGAAATGGAGCAAAATCTGAAAAATACCATGAAAGTATCACAATAGTACAGCGCCATATTAATGCAAAAGGAAGACTAAAAAAGCCCCATGTTTATCCCTATACATTGCTATATGAAGTTACCAAGTTACTGGGTATTTGTTAGATCAAATACATTAACTTTTAAACAGATACTTGGCTGAATTGTTTAATTTGATAAACTGACATACGATTTTGGGGCCTCATTTGGTTTTTGGGTGTTTTGGTCTGGGCATTTTCTTTATTATCTTTATAGTTTTTGATTGTTATTTAAAGATAATTAATATTTATTTTTACTTTTTTTTTGTTGTGGAGCGTCGTATGGGCTTTTCTACATTTTTCGGGCTACCAGCTCCATACATATGACCCAGGTTCCTGAAATAGTGTTCTTGCCTCGGTCCCCAACAATTATTTTTATGCGCAACAATCAAATATGAAAACATCATCATCATCAGCCAAGTATCTGTTTAAAAGTTAATGTATTTGATCTAACAAATACCCAGTAACTTGGTAACTTCATATAGCAATGTATAGGGATAAACATGGGGCTTTTTTAGTCTTCCTTTTGCATTAATATGTGGTGCTGTTCTATTGTGATACTTTCATGGTATTTTTCAGATTTTGCTCCATTTCGTTTTATTTCTATTTCGTTTCGTTGCGTTTTGTTTCGTTTCGTTGTGTTTCGTTTCGTTTCGTTTTGGTTCCGTTTCTAGTTTTATAGGGACCCAAATTACTCTAATGTGCGCAGATATTAGGACACCAAATGGAAAATTAAAAATTTTAGGTGTCCTGATAATTAAGCACATTAGGGTAGCTGTATGCCTCATGTAAAATATTTTGGAACTTTAGGCCCATGAATAACAAGAGCACCACAAGCGGGGTGATATACGCCCATTTCTGAGTGAGTGTCAACTCCAGGCAGTATCCTCGGGCAGATCTGCCCAGACAATCAGCCACAGAAGTACTAATGAGTTGTTTCATACCCTGTAGGTTTCATACCCAAGTCAATCTGTATCTGTGGGCATTTCGTATCTTTACTCTGCTCAATTCATTCCCTAGTACTGGTCAATTTGTACCTTCTTTAATTAACTTGCAGTTCATTGTATATAAAAGTGTTGCAATTAGTTAGTGCTCATAACAATAGTGGGGAGAAAAACGGTACATTGCCGAAAGTACAATACTTAATGTCTCCATATCAAATACTTACAACTCAAAAATATATCTGATAATCAGGAGAAGAACTCCAATAGCTATGGACCAGTTCAGATCTTTGGCTTGAGGAATATAAATATCACTGCCTGGAACGTTCTCTAAATCTTTCCATGTTTTGCCAGGTGGAAACCAAAACGAGGTACTCCAAAATAAGTTGTAAATTGCATCCATATCTACCAGAGAGTAAATAAAATTTAAAAATTACGATGGTTGATATGGGCGCCGTTTGACATGTTTTGACAAATCGATCATGATCATCCGAGGCGCTTGAAAATTGGAAGGTGTAAAATCCACACACGCCGGAAATCTCCGTCTATTTACGGAAAATAACGAATGAAAAACGGGGTTAGGGGGAAGGTCAGTGCACACTTGTTCTCTATTTAATAATGCTTGAATCTTCCCAATTCCCTAAAATTATTTTCCCATACTCTCTATGTATCTAAAGAAGCTCTTGCCGCTTCCTTAAATCCCTCAACACAATAACGTTGCTCTTAGGGTGGGTAGGGGATGGTGAGGCGGCGGAGACAGGGGCATATATTTCAGGAGGGGGGCGGAGGGAATTTGGGCGGGTACGTTGGTAAGACGGCGGAGGCGGGGGCATATATTTCAGGAGGGTGCAGAGGGAATTTGGGCGTGGACGTTGCATAGTTTTATAATTGCAGCACAAGTGTATTGTTAGCAGGTATGGAAAGCAAATAAAGCAGATAATGAAACTATGGTAAAGCGACTCATTATTATTCATTTAGTATTATTGTGGAACTGTGTGGAAAAGGGCATAATATTATTCCTGTTGCTGGCCTTTACCATAGGAGCTGCATAAAATGATTAGATCCCTTTTAACATAAGAAGCTATTCTGCAAGCTGATATAAGGAGATTCCTCTTCGCAATACTATGGTGCACATGTGCTTGTCTGCAAAGTACATATGATGTAAACATAAATATTTATGTTTAGTTCAAAGAGGATTTATTAAGTCTCAAATTTAAAAACATAAAAAATCACTTTCAGCTAGAACAGCTGGACATGTATATAAAGGGAAACTTGGTGAGGAGCCTGTAGAAACCAATCATTTGAGCCGCGACACGAGAAAACCAACAATGTGGTTGTGCGCCAAGCGCAAACTCAGATCAGCCTGGGCATTCGCCCAGTTTGACCGGACTCTTCGTTAAGTGCTCAAAGGGTAGCTAAGGGACTAAGCTACCTCCATGTGGACAGCGAAGACTCTGATCAGACTAGGCGGATGCCCAGGCTGATCTGAGTCTGCGCTGGGCGCACAACCACTTTGTTGGTTTTCTTGCGTCGTGGCTCATTTTTATAGACATAGACATAGAATTTTTATTTTTTGTCGAATATGAGTAACATGATAACATAAGCCCAGTAGGGCTTTTCCTTCGACAAACAAAAGTAAAACAACAGAAATGTATGCAATAAAACAGTCATGCAAATTTAAATATACATGTACATTATCATAATCATAGTATCACAGCATGCAACATACTACATATTAAACAATAAACAAATATACATATAGGAAGGTAAGATCAGATAAGACAAGAACAAATATTACCTTCCTATATGTATATTTGAAAAGAAAAATCATCTTCCCATCTCCCTAATATTTGCTCCCCAGCTGCCTGAAATAATTGCTAGTGCTCCCCTTATAAGTGAAAACAAACTGCCTTCCTCTTCAGATAAAAAAAAAACTGGAATGATCCCTCAAGTAAATTTTATTCAAATCAGGCAAATTCTATTTCCAGTCAGAAGATCATTTACAAACATAAGCTCCAGGGAGCTTTTTCTTTAGATCCCTCAGAAAATCTCTCTCTCTCTCTCTCTCTCTCTCTCTCTCTCTCTCTCTCTCTCTCTCTCTCTCTCTCTCTCTCTCTCTCTCTCTCATTCTCTCTCTCTCTACCTACCTACCTACCTACTACCTATTATCTACCGACCTGCCTGCAGACCACACTATCGCTCAACTTCGCACGGGCAGTCAATGTCATTAAAGTTATTTTTTTTCAAGAGTTAATTTCAGATGAATTTGTTTCAGTTGTTTGTCTTCTTGTTTGTACTTTTACGCCTTCTGGGTTTGGCCTGCGAATCTAGTCTAGTTTATCCAATAACCTTGCGAGGTCGTCGGGGCACCATAGCTGACTTTACAACAATCCCTTTCCACCTAGTCCTGTCTTCAGCTGCCCAAGCTGAGCTAGCAAAGTCCATCCCTGTCAAATCATTGATATTGTCTTCCCACCTCTTCTTCTGTCTATCTCTCCTTCTTTTTTCTTTCACAATGCCCTGCAGAATTGTCTTTGCTAAGCCAAAAGACCTTTCGTATGAGATGTCGGCAACCTTCAGTAGCATCTCATCTCGAAGGCTTGTGTCCTTTTTTTTCTAGCTAAGCTGTCAATATTCATGATTAACGCATGCATACAGAACTATGGATATGACAAGGAAGCGCATCAGTTTTACATTTGATTCAAGAAATATGATATGTTATCTATTCACATTGGCTTCAGCTTTGTCAGAGCTTCAGTGGCTTGCTTAATCCTTGAGAGAACCTCCGGTTTTGAGCCATCATTTGAGACAATAGCTCCAAGGTACTCGCAGCTTGTAAACGCACTTTGCTTCTGTCCTTTAACATTGATCTGCCTCAGGATGTCATTGGCGCTGTGATTACTTTGGTCTTCTCAGCACTTTTCTCGATTTTATACCTTGTGCATGTTTTGTCGAGACTTTTTCAACAAGGGCTTCTAATTCCTGCTCTTCCTCAGCAAGGGCGTCAATATCATTGGCAAACCACAAAATGGTGATAGCCTTGTCTTCCGCCTAGACTAACCTTTCCATCATGTTCTTCCAGAGCTTCAGACATAAAATTTAAAGGGGTGGATGAGAGAAGGAATTCTTGCCCGAGAATAAAGTTTACTTTTGTTGTGTTCTGCTCTGGTAAAAGTACTAGCATGTTAATGTTGAAAATTGAATAGGTAGGCTAGGGCAACGAAACGGTCCTTACCCTTTGGTCCAAATGATGCTGGGTTTTTCCATTTGAACAGGAATATAATCCGTTGAACGACTATCACATGTAAAGTAACTACAGTTTTGCGCAATACTTGTTTTATCTGCCCCAAATGGTAACATGGTCAAAAATATATACATGTGCTCAGAGAACATGGAGTAAGTACATGGGATTTTAGAAACCCTTATAGGAATCTCTTTTAAAGGGGCGTTTGTATTAAAAGGGTAAAATTAAGTGAGTTTTTTACTCACTGAGGCTTTGCATGTATGTACTTAAATTTATTGCCTCGGTTTCTGACCTAGTACATATGTTACATGCAGATTAGTAATAGTTATACAATGGGTTGTCCGCCTGTACGAGGAGATAATCCACGAGCTTTAGCGAGTGGATTATCTCCCGTACATGCGGACAAATCATGGTTTAACTATTTTATACCACCCTTATCAGTGTAGACCTTGCTCATAGCGTAATATTTCGTGGTAAAGTTAGTGTTTTCTGGTAAGGGTGGTATGAGCTTTTGTTATCGCTTTTCTTATAGCTCAAGGATTCTTGCCATGTAGCTTGCTTTTTCCGCAAGAATCCTTCTTGCAAGAACTTTTTAACTTTTTACGTAACACAGGATGTGATGCAAGGACTATGCTGTTAGACTAGTTGGTGATTATTCATTTGTTTATTTATAAGCTCACCTGAGCCTTTAGGCTCATAGGTGAGTTTATAGTATAGCCAGACATCCGTCGTCCGTCCGTCGTCCGTCCGTCGTCAACATTTTCAAACATCTTCTCCTCTAAAACCACAGGGCCAATTGAAGCCATATTTCATATGGAGCCTACCTAGGTCGGCGGAACGAAAGTTTGTTCCGGGTATCTAGGTCACATGACCAAGATGGCCGCCACGCCCATATATGGTAAAAACCCTACAAAAATCTTCTTCTCCAGAACCAAAAGGCCTATGACCTTGAAACTTGGTATGTAGCATCGGGCATACAGGTTCATTATAGTTTGTACAAATGATGCCCATGCGGTGACATTGACCTAAATTATGACACGGTCAACTTTGGTACCTTACGTTTTTATATGGGAAAACGCCTAAACAGTGGATTTCTCAGAAATTGTTTAAGTCTAAGGTACAATATTTGGTATATATGGTCAACTAAATGAACAGCTGAAGATATTATGTCACTAAAGGTCAAGGTCATTCTGTCAGCCCGTCCGTCTTCAAGATTTTCAAACATCTTCTCCTCTGAAACCACTGGGCTGATTGAAGTCAAATTTCATATGGAGCCTACCTAAGTTGGGGAAAAGAAAGTTTGTTCGGGGTATCCGGGTCACATGACCAAGATGGCCGTCATGCTCATATATGGTAAAAACCCTTCAAAAATCTTCTTCTCCAGAACCAAAAGGCCTATGACCTTGAAACTTGGTACGTAGCATTGGGCATACAGGTTCATTACAGTTTGTACAAATGATGACCGTGCGATGACCTTGACCCAATTTATGACACGGTCAACTTTTGTACCTTAGGCGTTTATATGGGAAAACGCCTAAACAGTGAATTTCTCAGAAACTGTTTAAGTCTAAGGTACAATATTTGGTATAGATGGTCAACTAAATGAACAGCTGAAGATATTATGTCACTTAAGGTCAAGGTCATTCTGTCAGCCCGTCCGTCCTCAACATTTTCAAACATCTTCTCCTCTGAAACCACTGGGCCGATTGAATTCAAAATTCATATGGAGCCTTCCTACGTTGGGAGAACGAAAGTTTGTTCGGGGTATCCGGGTCACATGACCAAAATGGCCACCACGCCCATATATGGTAAAACCCCTTCAAAAATCTTCTCCAGAACCAAAAGGCCTATGACCTTGAAACTTGGTATGTAGCGTTGCGCATTCAGGCCCGTCATATTTTGTACAAATGATGACAGTGCGATGACCTTGACCTAATTTATGACACGGTCAACTTCAGAACCTTATGCTTTTTTTGGGGGGGGGGGGGGGAAACGCCTAAACAGTGGATTTCTCAGAAACTGCTTAAGTCTAAGGTACAATATTTGGTATAAATGGTCAACTAAATGAACAGCTGAAGATATTATGTCACTTAAGGTCAAGGTCATTCTGTCAGCCCGTCCGTCGTCAAGATTTTCAAACATCTTCTCCTTTGAAACCGCTGGGCTGATTGAAGTCAAATTTCATATGGAGCCTACCTAGGTCGGCGGAACGAAAGTTTGTTTAGGGTATCCGGGTCACATGACCAAGATGGCCGCCATGCTCATATATGGTAAAAACCTTTCAAAAATCTTCTTCTTCAGAACCAGAAGGCCTATGACCTTGAAACTTGGTACGTAGCATTAGGCACTCAGGCCCATCATAGTTGATACAAATGATGACCATGCTTTGACCTTGACCTAATTTATGACACTGTCAGCTTTGGTATGTTAGGCTTTTATTTGGGAAAATGCTTAAACAGTGCTTTTTTTAGAAACTATTCAAGTCTAAGGTACAATATTTGGAATATATGGTTAACTGAATGACCAGATGAAGATATTGTCACTACAGGTCAAGGTCATTCTGTCAGCCCGTCCATCTGTTGTCAAGATTTTCAAACATATTCTCCTCTGAAACCACTTCCCCGATTGAAGCCAAATTTCATAAGGAGTCTTAATGGGATGGGGGAACGAAAGAAGGTTCCCAGGATCTGGGTAACATGACCAAGATGGCCGCCATGTCCATATATGGTAAAACCCCTTCAAAAATCTTCTTCTCCAGAACTAAAAGGCCTATGACCTCGAAACTTGGTATCTAGCATTTGGAAGTTGGGCTTATCATAATTCTTACAAATCAGGACTGTGCATTGACTGTGACCTAATTTATGGCAAGGTCAATTTTGATGCATTGGAAAATGCTTAAGCAGTTCATTTCTCACAAACCATTCAAGTCTACGACATGCCGATATATTGTAAAATGCCTTCAAAAATCCACTTCTCCAGAATCAAAGGCACGATGACCTCGTGGTATGGTATGTAGCATTGAGGACTCGGGGCCCATCATAGTTTTTACAAATCATGACGGGTCATTGACCTTGACCTAATTTAGGGCAAGGTCAACTATGGTATGTCATGCTTTTATGTGGGAAAATGCTTAAACAGTTGATGTTACAGAATTTTTTTATGCCTATATATAATGATTGGAAAATATGGTTAACTAAATGAATACATGAAGACAAGGTCATCAAAGGTCAAGGTCATTTTTTAACTTTGCTCAAGGTCACTGAGATTTTAAAATTAAGATATGGGCACCTTTTAAGCTACTGGTTTCAAATGTGTAACAATTTAGCGAATTGACAAATTGTGTCTGTTGACAGAAGGTGTCAGGTTAGCTACAGGACCATTGATCCTCTGTTTTTTTTTTAAACTGCTAAAATATTTGTGTCTGTTCTGTCTATACATATGCTTTAGTATATTAATGTTAATATATATCTGTTTTTGCATGATAATAATCTGTACTTTTATTACAGTTTAAACATATTTTGTTGCCTAAATAACATAGCAAAGGGGTCAGGCTCACAGTGGTCAGGCAACAAGTTCTCACAACATTAGTTACAGCCCTTCCCCTACAACAATAGTAGGCATATCAGTATGGCAACTTTTATTACAGCCTTAAATGTGCTACATGCAACATGATAAGTGTATCTAATGCTTGTCTTAAATGTTTCATAAATACTTGTTATGCTTGTTATGTCGGTAAATGGCTATTCATTGCTTGTTATATATGTGGTAAATCTCCGACTTTACAGAAAACTTGTATTATATTATATTATACTAGTTATCAATTTTCAGAGCCTGCGGTCAAAGAAAGAGAGTCTCAGGGCCCTGCTAGAGTACTCGGAGCCTGACATTGTACTGGCAAGTGAGACGTGGCTGAACCCTGCCATAGCTGAGAGAGAAGCACTACCTGAAAGTTACCGGTTTGTTGCACGAAGAGACCGACCAAACAGCAGCCATGGAGGTGTAGCCATCATTGCCAAGTATGACCTAGAGGCCTCAGAGATTGACCTGCATACCAACACGGAATTTGTGGCAGCTTCCTTCAACTGCAAGGACTTGAAGAAGCCCATTATTGTTGGTAGCTTATACAGACCCACTGATAACAACCTGGACTACTCCCAAGAACTCTGCACAGCCTTAAATGATCTGCACTCTAGATTCAGGGACCATATCCTCTTGATTGGTGGAGATGCGAACCTACCAGACTTAGACTGGAAAACAGACACTGTCTCTGGGCACAGCTATCCAGTATCAATCAACCAGCTTTTCTTGGACACCTTCAATGACATCGGATGTGAGCAGATAGTGGACTTTCCCACAAGGATAGACAACACCCTGGACATCTTTGGCACCAACAGGCCATGTTTCCCTGCCTGGCTTAAGTGACCATGACGTTGTGCTTGTGGACTCCAACGTTTTACCTGCACGCAAGAAGCCAGTGTAGAGAAAAGTCTACCTTTGGAAGAGGGCAAACAAGCAAGCCATGGAAGAGGACTTGGCCAAGTTCAGCGAGAAATTCACCAAGGACTTTTCCACTTCCACACCGGTGAATGTGCTTTGGAATGGCTTCAGACAAAAGTGTATTGAGAGCATTGATACATTTGTTCCTTCAAAATTGACGTCGACTCGATTCAGCCAAGCATGGTGTAACCGTGACATCCGTCGTCTCTCAAGAAGGAAGAAAAGGGCCTTCAAGAAAGCACGTGCTACGAAGACACAGGCTGACTGGCATCGTTACAGGAAGATCCAAAAAGAAACCCAGCAAGCATGTCGAAGTGCCCATGATGACTACATTAGCAGTATGGTAAGTGAACCAGGCTCCAACAACAAAAAGCTCTTAACCTACATCAAGGATATGAAGTGCGACAGCTCTGGTGTAGCCCCATTGAAGAAAGATGGCATCAACTATTCAGAACCCACAGACCAGGTTGAGATCCTGAATGAGCAGTTTGTCGGTGCCTTCACCAAAGAAGACAACACTTCAGTGCCTACCATGGGAACAAGCACAGCTAATACTGCGCCATCCCTAAATATTCAGGTAAATGGAGTGAAAAAACTGCTTGATGGCCAGAACCCACACAAAGCTAGTGGCCCAGACCAGATCTCACCAAGATTCCTGAAGGAGATGGCCTCTTCCATTGCACCAGCCCTGACACTAATATATCAAGCTTCCTACGAACAAGGTCAGATTCCTGATGACTTGAAAACAGCCTTTGTGACACCTCTATTCAAGAAAGGAGACAAGAGCAAGGCTGCTAACTATCGGCCAGTTTCACTGACATCCTGTTGAGGCAAAGTCACGGAACACATAGTACATAGTCATCTCATGAAATTTCTGGAAAGCAACAAGATTCTGAGTGATTACCAGCACGGCTTCAGGAAGAAGAGATCATGCGAGACACAGCTCATCACCACCATACATGACCTCGCAGTTGGACTAGACAGACGGCAACAAGTTGATGCTATTTTGTTGGATTTCAGCAAAGCCTTTGATAAAGTTCCACATCATCGCCTGGCAGTCAAGCTCCATCACTACGGCATCAGAGACAAGAACCTATCCTGGATCCAAAGTTTCCTCGCAGATAGGAACTAGCAAGTAGTCCTCGATGGAAAGACATCTTCTCCTGCCGCTGTCACATCTGGAGTTCCACAGGGTACAGTACTTGGACCTCTCCTGTTCCTGGTATACATCAACGACCTGCCCTCAAGAGTTTCCTCTTCAGTACGACTCTTCGCAGATGACTGTCTGCTGTACAGAGTTATACGGGACCAGAAAGATGCAGAGTCACTACAGAGAGATCTTAATCATCTACAGGAATGGGAAAGAGATTGGCAGATGGTATTTAACCCAGACAAGTGTGAACACATCCAGATCACCAACAAGCGAAACGTCATACCAACCTCTTACAGCATTCATGGACAGACCTTGAAAGAAACGTCAAAAGCAAAGTACCTTGGAGTCGCCATAGACAGTAAACTGTCCTGGAACAGCCATATTGATGCAGTGACGAAAAGGGCCAACCAGACTACAGCTTTCCTCCGCAGAAATCTCTCAAGCTGCCCAAAGGATGTTAAGGCCAAATGCTACAAGTCCATAGTTCGTCCACAGCTTGAGTATGCTTCGACGGTATGGGACCCAGTGACAAAATCCATTTTGGCCAAATTGGAGTCTGTACAGAGGCGTGCCGCTAGGTTTTGCTGCAATGACTACCGCCGAACCAGCAGTGTCACTTCAATGTTGCAAGAACTTGGATGGGAGGACCTTCAATCAAGGCGAGACCAGAGCAAAGTCACAATGATGTACAAGATCGTCAATAACCTCGTTGAAATCCCTTCAGGCAAGTACCTGACAGCCACAGGAGTAGCAACTAGAGGACACCATCAACGTTTCCTGCCAATATTTTGCTCCATCAACGCCTACAAGGGATCCTTCTTTCCATCAACAGTCCGTCTCTGGAATGGTCTGCCTGCCAAGGTCATATCTGCACCGACTCTGGATGACTTCAAGCTCCTTGTCAGTGCAGATGTCCTAAGACCATGATTGTGAACAACATGTTTTTATCTGATTTTAACTGTACATAAGAACCTCCCAGCACGAATGTTTTAAGGTTGTTCACAGTGCGACTATGCCAATATTGGCCATGCACTTAATTGTATTATATTATATTGTATTGTAGTGTAGTATAGTTTAGTGTAGTGTTGTTTAGTGTGGTATAGTGTATTGTAGTGTAGTCTGTTAACCACGTACACAGCCTAGATAGCACAACCACTCTTTTCTTTTTCAACTGCAATCAATGTTTTTTTTTTACTATTTTGATTGTCACTTGATCTAGTTGGTTACACCCTTGGCAGTATTGAGGTATAAATAGGGGTAAAATTGCCCACCTATTTTTGTGGGAGACGCACTAATCCTTGTATAAAAAGACTCATCTCACGTGCAGTACCCATCAAAATATTAGAATATTCATTCTTTGGGTAATGTAAAAGTTTGAGTTACTGTCATTCCTTCCAAAATGGTGTTTCCGTTCCCCCCCCCCCCCCCTCCCCCTCCACACACACACACAACCATCACCACCCACAAAGACACACACGCTCCCTCTTCCCAATTATTCTGGGAACTTAACATAGCTGTAGAGCTTGATAGTTTGGTTAACCTCCACGCACATTCATGCGTGTAAATATAAACTGTATGTTATGCAGAACGCAACTATAGTCCCAGGGTGATTATTACTGGCGGTAGTCCAATGAAGGACGTGACGATATATAAATAAGTTCCCGTCGAATGTTGGCTTTTACACCTATCAATTTTTTGGCAATCATTTGAATGACCAGGAAGTATTAGTCACAATCATGAATGTTTACAACTGGATTTGGAGTGACAAATTTTGGTTTCCAGAGGATAAAACATGGAAATCTTTGGAAAATCATGCAGGCAGCAATATATACGTACCACAGGCCAAAGATTTATATTGGGCATTGCCTCTGGGACTGGCGCTACTCTTGTTCAGATATGCATTTGAGGCGTAAGTATTGTGGCGTGATACAGTATGGCATGGGTGAGGAGGCTCTATTGGGGACTACACGTGTATGTTAACGTTGCACAGTGACCTGAATATATGTTAGTATATAATGCCTGACTTTCCAGCAAGAAATAAGTTAGTATTCAGATGGTTACAAGAACATTCAGAATCAAGTTATTTGAACAAAATTTTCCCTTCAAAATGGGTTCCCTGCTTGAGCCTCAGGCATTGGGTATGACCCTTAAGCTCCGCCCATTTATTTACCACCAAATATAGACGACTCCTCCCACTCATCAATGTGACCATACAAATATAAATACCAAATGACCTGTACCAAATGGCCTGATCAATGTTCAAAGTAATAAAATACCAAGTGCGTAAAACAAAAATGATAAAGAAAAAAAATAGAATTTAAGGAAAGAAAATGACTAAAAAGTCTTTGGTTTCTTCTAGACTTAAAAGGCTTAAATCTGCAAGAAAGGAGAGAAAATGGAAAACAATTTATACTAAATTGTATTGCATGGTTATAATTAATCGATTATTTCCCATGTTTCCACTATATATAGTATATCTATATAGGGTCCCTATAAAACTAGAAACGGAACCAAAACGAAACGGAACGAAACGAAACGCAAAGAAACGAAACAAAACGCAACGGAACGAAACGCAACGAAACGAAATAGAAATAGAACGAAATGGAGCAAAATCTGAAAAATACCTTGAAAGTATCACAATAGAACAGCACCACATATTAATGCAAAAGGAAGACTAAAAAGCCCCATGTTTATCCCTATACATTGCTATATGAAGTTACCAAGTTACTGGGTATTTGTTAGATCAAATACATTAACTTTTAAACAGATACTTGGCTGATGATGATGATGTTTTCATATTTGATTGTTGCGCATAAAAATAATTGTTGGGGACCGAGGCAAGAACACTATTTCAGGAACCTGGGTCATATGTATGGAGCTGGTAGCCCGAAAAATGTAGAAAAGCTCATACGACGCTCCACAACAAAAAAAAAGTAAAAATAAATATTAATTATCTTTAAATAACAATCAAAAACTATAAAGATAATAGAGAAAATGCCCAGACCAAAACACCCAAAGACCAAATGAGGCCCCAAAATCGTATGTCAGTTTATCAAATTAAACAATTCAGCCAAGTATCTGTTTAAAAGTTAATGTATTTGATCTAACAAATACCCAGTAACTTGGTAACTTCATATAGCAATGTATAGGGATAAACATGGGGCTTTTTAGTCTTCCTTTTGCATTAATATGTGGTGTTGTTCTATTGTGATACTTTCATGGTATTTTTCAGATTTTGCTCCATTTCGATTTATTTCTATTTCGTTCCGTTGCGTTTTGTTTCGTTTCGTTGCATTTCGTTTCGTTTTGCTCTGTTTCGTTTCGTTGCGTTTCGTTTCGTTTTGGTTCCGTTTCTAGTTTTATAGGGACCCTATCTATATATAGATTCTATATATTTTTTTTTCTTTATTTTTTTTTTTTTTATTTTTTTTGGCAATGCAAATCATTATTATTATTTTTTTAATTATTTTAATTTGTTAAGTTACGTTTACTTAATTTGGTTGAACATTTAGTAAGTTATTAGACAAAGATATCAAACTTTTCTTCCTGTTTGTCATTTAGCACTATGTCTTCCTGATGAGGGGACTTAAATGTGATTATTGTTGATGTGTTTTTCTGATGGCCAACCATTTTGGTTGTGCTCAAGAACTTCTTTTCCAGCAGGCACACAATGTTCAATGAACAAATACTGAATCAACCTTAATTCAACATCATAACATTAAATCAAATTTGATTCAGTGTTGTGTGCCCAATGGGTTATTTGTTGTTTATAATTGAATTCAGCACCCTAGATAAGAGGGAGTATTTGAGGATTAATTAAGGATAATTTTTCTTATTTCTCATCAAAACCATATGTTGTGACCCTCATCTGAACTGTCTTATCGAGACAGTTCAGATGAGGGGTCACAACATATGTTTTATGCAGAATTAACAAAAATCATCCCTAATTATCACCAAATACTCCATCTTATCTAGGGCGCTGTGAATTATAACGTTGCTTCTCCTAAACAAGTCTCCAGTATAACATTTTGGTTTTTAATTGTGTTTAAGGAAAAGGAAAACCCTCCCCCTGGTTGTGGTCACTGGACTTCAGTATGAAATCTGGGCCTGGTTGTTCAAAAACTAATGACGTTGACGTTGTTAGTTAACAAGACGTTAAAGGTTCAGACATATTGTATGCAAAATCAGCACCCTCTCCACTCCAGAATAAAGACTAACAGGGACCCATTGGCTCACAGCCCCTAAATTTTGGGCTCGGCCCCTAAAACAGCTCTAAAATTTGGGAGAAAACGCCCTTACCCCTAATGTGAAATTTTAAATTTGGCAGTGTGGGCCCCGAAGTCAAAATTGTTAATCTTTATCCCTGTGCCTTTTGTTGAAAATTTTTAGGAGTTTTTGCAGTTGCAGTGCAAAAGCTCCTCACATTATTTTCAGCAAAGAGCACTTTGATTTTGTGAGTACTGGAAGACTCAATGAATCATTGATTAAGCCCAGCAGACACATGACATCATAATTACGTCATATTAACAACGTCATTTAGACGTCATGTGCCCGCTTGGAGGACTTTGTAAAAGCTGTGAACGATAGGGCTCTGATATCTTTTAAGAGATTCAGTACAATCAATTGATATCTTACAAAGCTTTTTAAGACTTAACCAAAACAGTTTGAGACCTTCTTTTTAGAGATACTTAATATGCAAGAAAAAAGTTACTAACATGTGTATTATTACGAGGGTTGATCCAGAAGTAATGTCACTGCAGCTATAAAATCGCGTAGAATAAAGAGAGAGCAACAAAATTTCATATCAAAGTACCTTAATCTATTTGCATTATGGTCTGAAAATATCATAAAAATACATTGCACACTAATTGAGATATCGATATAGACAGAAGGCATGGTAACGAAACGCGCCGCACGTCAGTGACGTCGTTGACGCACCAGACGTAGTTTCGATATTGTGTCATGTCTAAAGTAGCATATTCGTTGTTCCAGCAAAGCACTAATGTCTGTTCACTCATGCTTATTTTATTTTTTTATATTACTTGAACAGCACCTCAGCTCAAGTTTAAGAATTTACACAACATTCGAATTGTAGAACATCGATCTTCATATTTGGGGTCCTAACAAAAGTGACGTTATAGTCTGACATCGCTCATTAAGGTCTTCCGGTTTTAGGAGGTCCTCAAGCGACTGATCTGCACCCATATCGCGTTGAACGCACCTTTATAGAAGCCTCATAATAACTGTTATATCACCACGTGTCCAACTAAACAGCTCTAGAGTCTCTAATCTTGATATTCCAAATTTGAGGCAAAACCGCATATACATCCGCTGACGCGTTTGTCAGAAATCAACATTTTTACTTTCGGCAGTAACCAAGCATTAGCACTAGCTAGCGAACTTCAAACTGCAGGGACGATATTAAAATTTCATCAACGGGCGGCAGAAATATATTTCGTCATCGTATCAAATTTTTATCTGATTTGGCGCTTTAATTTGATTTTGATTTGTGATTGCCTTTGAAACTTAGGTTCATGTAATTAACGTTATTCTAACGTGCGGCGCGATGGCGTCGGTGGCATACTTTGGATTTCTATATATCACGAACGGAAAAAGACTTCAACTTTATATTTATTCCGTAAATCAGAATTGATTTACAGTGTAGTTTGATATAATTTTTGTAATAATGCTACGATGAATAAGCGCGCAGTGGACACAGTGACATTACTTCTGGATCAACCCTTGTATGTAGGCTGGTTCTAGTACTTTAAGCCATCTTCAAAATGTAAAATGTGCTCATAAAAAATTAGTGAAAATCTTGTGGGAAAATTGCTTCCGGAAGGTCAAAACAAGGGGAGACAATTTGGCTGACTTAGACTTGGCATGTATTATATTGCCATTGCCAAACTGGTATACTGCATCATTATAGTACATGTATTAACAAAATTTGATGTAGATATATTCATTGGGTTAAGGTGGTGATTTATGGTAAATGTAAAAATCTGCATAAAACCATAAAAACGTAAGGTATCTCCCAGAAAGTTTGCAGACTTCTTATTTTTGTTGTTCTTTACAGTTTAGAATACAAAATAGACGTACATGCTGCTTAAAAAAGTGTTTTTATAAGGAAAGATCAAAGGGTAGTTTTCTGCGCAATAATCAAAAAAATTAACATTGTTATTGAAAATTTACGTAGTACTGAAGGTGCGTTATTGCATAATGAAGAGCGAGCTAGCAATTATTTATTCCAACTCTTTCTCAAATTGTAATGTAGACCAGATGAAAATGGTAGCTTTTTCTCAAATGTTCAACCATGTACAAGGTAATGTACACTGGATGCATTTATTAAATATAGGGTAGTCAAGCATGCCTATGTAACACCTACAGTATAAATAATACATTACTTACATGATCACTGGTGTGTAGATGAAATTGTTCAACCCTGTTAAAATAGTCTCACCTGTCTCACTTGTGTGTTTTGACAAAAAAAATTGGACGTAGACCGCATCTTTTTTCATCTGCTCAGCCTGGTAATGTGTGAAAGAGTTTGAAAAAATAATTGCTAGCTTGCTCTCCATTATGCAACAAGGAACTCTCAGCACTAAGTATATTTTCAATAACAATATTATTTTTTTAGATTATTGCGCACAAAATTACCCTTTGATCTTTCCTTATAAAAACTTTTTAACATTAACAAATGCTGCATTTTGGGAGTCTGAATTGTCAGAAACAACATAAAGAAGGCATATGCTAAGTTTTGGAAAGATCAGTGGTATTTTGAGTGTTTTAAGCAGATTTTTGTCTTTGCCCCAAATCAATGATTATCACCACCTTAAGCTTACACTGCTTTGGACGACTGGGCTCTAGTATTTCTCTCTCACTACTTTGAGTTTTTATCATGGTAAATATTACTGAAGTTTCTTCAACAACTTTTCTATGTTTTCAGCTACATATTGACACCTTTTGGATTCTGGTGGGGTGTGAAAAACAAGAAGACTGATGGTAACACCAAACCAGACCCCTTATTGGAGAATCTCTACAAAAAAAATGGTTTTGTCAACAGAACTAACATTGAGGTAAATACAGATTTCTTGTGATAAAGAGAGTCATTGCAGTTCACAAGTTCTTCTTCTAAATTTGCCATTTTGAAACCAAAATTTGGGTTGTGATGGGCAAATTTTGCTGGTATAAAGTCAAATTTGGCCATTTTTTTTTTCAGACAAAAAGTATGAGGGGAGTTTAATAGAGAGGAGACAATTTGTTAGAAGAAATACGATTTTACTTGTCCTCTTTAATGCTTGCTGTGCAAAATCTGTGTTTGCACTAGTGCAAAGTCAGTGTTGCAGTAGAAAGTAGGGTTTTCTCCTTCAGAACAGTCCCTTAAATCTGGATCAGTCTTATAAGACAGGTCCACCAGAGCTCCAGATAAGAAGGGGTAACGGGGGATAATTCAGAGATAACTTTTCTTATTTCTCAGCAAAAACATACATTGTGACTAGGGATGTAACGATAGTCCATAAATGACTATTGTGACAGTATTGACATTGCAAGAAGTACCATTGCGATACTATTACTATTGCAGGTTGCTATTGCAATGCATTGCGATAACTATTGGGGACAGATTTTTTATCCAGAAACTGAGCTTTTCTGTATAAAAACCTGGTATGTTCACGAATTTACAGCTGAAAAGCATTGTTTAATGACTGTTGTTTCACAACATGCACACCTTGGCTACAAAATACAAGAAAATATTATTTTTCATTCTTTGGAATCCACATGCATTTCTATGATTCTTTTAGCTAAAAATAGATGCATGTCTAGAAACTATTGAAACTATTGCGATATTGGAAACACTATTGCCGATAGTATTGACATTGCAGCTTTCCTTATCGATAGTGACTATTGCCAATGTTACTATTGCGATGTATCGATAGTTCGATGTATTGTTACACCCCTAATTGTGACCCCTCATTAGAACCGTCTCAACGAGACGGTTCTAATGAGGGGTCACGATGTATGTTTAAAAGCAGAAATATTGAAAATTATCCCTAAATTATCCCTGTTACCCCTTCTTATCTACCAACCCACTTCGCCCATCCATTGATATGGAGAATTTTGTGGTAGTCAGTATAGATAAAACAATATACAAGAAAAAAAAATGTCCTTTTATATTCTATAACTGTATTTCTTCGGTTATAAGACAGAGGGGATTCCTTTCCAACACAATCCCAAAAATCTGCCTGCAAGACCAATCTAGATTTTTGAGATTATTTTAGAAGAAAAAACTATCTAAAAGCTGAATTACAATTGATTTGCATGTTTGGGGTATTTTTTGGAGAGAGAAAAACCTGTCCAAATAAACGTGGTAAATTCCCCCACCCCCTCCTTTTTTTTTGAAAATTTGTCCCTGTTACACAACCAGATTTGCATAAAATCAGGCTCAAGCTGTCAAAGTGTCTAAAGAGCTGACAACAAAATTTGTGACTGTGAAATTAAAACAAAAATGTTAATTTATGGGTTAAGAGGGTCATTGTCAACAGTGACAGAGTGAGAACAACATGTAATTGTTTTTAGATGAATGTGTACACTTTCAGGGGGAAGCAACTCTGCCATTTCCATTTTTGCCTCCCTTCTCAAAGAGGTTCACTAGGAGCAAATTCTTTCCTTTAAAAGTAGATCCCATTTTGGAAGGATTTCGTCATCCATGTAACAAGTCTAGTCTAGTCTATCCCATAACCTTTCGAGGTGGTTGGGGCACCACAAATAACTTTACAATAATCCCTTTCCATCTAGTTCTGTCTTCAGCTGCCCAAGTTGAACTAGCAAAGTTCATCCCTGTCCACTCTTTAATATTGTCTTCCCACCTCTTCTTTTGTCATTTCCTTTCACTATGCCCTGCAGAACTGTAAGCAATCAGAAAGCCTTAATAGTTGTTCCCCTTTGTGAAAATGATAGAAAAATATGATGGTGTCTCCAGTCACCTTAATTATTGAGACACTTCTTTAACTTACCAGAGCTCTAGATAAGAAGGGTATTTGATGATAATTGAGGGATAATTTTCTTTATTTCTCATCGAAACCATATATTGTGACCCCTCATCTGAACCGTCTCGATGAGACGGTTCAGATTAGGGGTCACAATATATGTTTTTACCCAGAATTAACAAAAATTATCCCTAATTATCACCAAATACTCCCTCTTATCTAGGGCTCTGACTTACTACTGCAACTGTTGATATCAAAATTTTAACAAATTCACTTTACTGTGTGACAGCAATAAAAAATTTGCCATTGTCTAGAAAAAAGTACACAGTCTGATCAGAATGCTCAACTAAGAGCCGTCTGATCTGGGTATGCACTTTTTACTCTGGGCTGTCTGGCACAGTTTTCAGACTACCCTAAAAAGTATAAAAATTGCCACAACTAAAATATTATCATAATTATCCTAAAATGGAACAGTTAGGTTTTACAGTGCAGCACTGCATTCAAACAATCAATGCATATAGAATGGTAAACAGTGTAGGCTCCTTAGGAGCAGTCTTATCTGAGTCTACACTGTTTGCTCAGAGCTATCTGCCCCCTACTGATCTGGGTCTGCACATTTTGCTAAAAACTATGTCCCAATGCTGAAAATCTCTATGGCAGTTGGACTATGAATGGTACATTTATTATCTACTTGACAGAGGATACCTTTAAGCTGTTACTTAATTGTCATGTAATATTGTCTGTCTGCTTTTTTATGTACATACCATGTTTTCTATAGTAAATGCACATTTCCCAGTAAGAGTAAGAACGTCCCATTAGCCTCAGAGAGTTTCCTCTCAGATGTTTGCCTCACACCAAGTCTATACCAGATACATGTATATACTGACTTGAAGTAAAATACCATATTTCTGCTAATGACTGCATCTGAGGCATTGCAGTTCACAAGTCCAATAAAAGGCATTCTCAAGACAAAATTTGACCCAATAATGTATAAATCTGAAAGCCTAAATCCAATTTTTTTGGCTACATTTTCACAGAAAGTGTGTGTGTTGGTTTTAGGGGATGAGATGATTGGAGGGGGGGGGGGGCATTTATTGGAGAGGATGCATTAATTATTGGAAATACAGTAGGTTTATTCTAAAAGGGATTTTTGAACACATTAATGCAAGCAGCAACATTGACCAAATGCCTTTTTGACCATACAAACAACAAATATAAGGCATTAAAACTTGCTGTAAAACACTCATGTTTTGCAGGAACTTAATTTTAAGGCAATTGGTGGCAATTAGTCGAAAAATGCACCAAAATTTAAGTTGGCCAGTACTATTATGTAACTTGACACAAAAGAGAGCATTTTGAAGCACCAAAATTAATACTTAAAGTGCCAAAATAAAAATGCCAGGATTTGCAAACAGCATAGATACAGATAAGCAGCTCAGTATGATTGAAGAGAACAAGATTACAACTGCAGATTGAATCAATACAGTTTTTGTCAAAGAAAATGAAATATTCACATTTTGATTGAAACTGACATAAGGTTTCCTCCCATACTAGCCTTGTATCTTTGTAAGTAAAGCTCACCAGCTTATATGTAATCATACTCATAGAGAAATGATTTCTTATTTTTAGTCTGTGGCCAAGCAAACAGACATGTCGGTACAGGAAGTTAAGATGTGGCTACGAGAGAGACGTAAAGAAACCAAAACACCAGCTATCAAGAAATTCAATGAATGCAGGTAGATTTTACTACACTGTTACATTCGTTGACTTCGTAAACATAGCATTTTTAGCTCACCTGAGCCAGCGGCTCAGGGGGAGCTTATAGGATGGGAAGGCTCCGTCGTCCGTCCGGCGGTCGTCCGTCCATCCACAATTTCAAACGACTTCTCCTCTGAAACCGCAAGGCCCATTATAACCAAATTTCATATAGAGCCTCCTGGGACCTTAGGAACGAAAAGTTGTTCAAATGGTCCTAGTCACATGACCGTCATGCCCATTTATGGTAAAAACCTAAAAAAATTCTTCTTCTCCAGAACCAATAGGCCGATGGCCTTGAAACTTTGTTTGTAGCATCGGGTACGGGAGTACTACCAAGGTTATTCAAATTATGACCTTGGGTTGACCTTGACCTTTTTTACGGTAATGTCAAATTTGCTTCCTTATGCTTTTATATGGCAAAATGCTACAACATAAGATATCTTGGAAACTGTTGAAAATTTTAGGCTAAAATTGGTATCTACAGTCATCTTAATGAGTATATGAAGATTTAAGAGTACAAGAGGTCAAGGTCATTCTTTGACCTTTGACCCTGAACTCTCAGTTTTTTTTACAAGTTCTAACAATCTTCTCAAAAGCCACTGGGCCAATTGAAACCAAATTTCATATAGAGCCCTTAGGGGTTGAGGGAACGAAAATTTATTCATACGGTCCAGGTCACATGACCAACATGGCCACCATGCCCATATATGGTAAAAACCTTTAAAAATCTTCTTCTCCAGAACCAGTTTACCGATGGCCTTGAAACTCAGTATGTAGCATTGGGTACTCAAGTACTATCAACATGGTTCAAATTATGACCCTGAGTTGACCTTGACCTTTTTTACAGCAAGTGCAAATATGGAAAAATGCTAGAACATGAGATTTCATGGAAAGTTTTGAATATTTTGGCCCAAAAATTATTGTATACAGTCATCTTAATGAGTACTTGAAGATTTGTGAGTACAAGAGGTCAAGGTCATTCTTTGACCTTTGACCCAGAACTCTCATATTTTGACAATTTCAAACAATCTCCTCAAAAACCACAGGGCCAATTGTGATCAAATTTCACACAGAGCCTCCAGGTGTTGAGGGAATCAAAAAAATTTCTAACGGTCCTGATCACATGACCAACATGGCCGCCACACCCATATATGGGAAAAACCTTTAAAAAATTTTCTTCTCCAGAACCAATTTACCGATGGCCTTGAGACTTGGTATGTAGCATTGGGTACTTGAGTACTATCAAGAGTGTTCAAATTATGACCTTGTGTTGACCTTGATCTTTTTTATAGCAAGGTCAAATATGGGAAAATGCTTGAACATAAGATTTCATGGAAAGTTTTCAAGATTTTGGCCTAAATTTTGGTATAAACAGTTGTCTAAATGAGGTCATGAAGAATTATGAGTACAAGAGGTCAAGGTCATGTCTTTACTTTTGATCCAGATCTCATGTTTTGACATTTTCAAACATTTTCTCAAAAGCCAAAGGGCCAGTTGTAAACACATTTCATATACAGCCTCCAGGGGTTGATTGAATAAAAATTTGTTCAAACGGTCCAGGTCACATGACCAGCATGGCTGCCATTACCACTTATGGTATAAATCTTTAATATTTTTCTTCTCCAGAACCAATACACCTATGGCCTTGAAACTTGGTAAGTAGCATGGAGTACTAGAATACCACCAAGACTGTTCAAATGATGACCTTGGGTTTACCTTGACCTTTTTTGCAGCATGGGAAAATGCTAGAACATAAGATTTCATGGAAAGTTTTGAAGATTTTGGCCTAAAATGGTATGTATGGTTGTCTTAATGAGAACATGAAGATTTATGAGTACAAGTTGTCATGGTCATCCTTGGACTTTTGGCCCAAGACTCATATTTTGACAATTTCAGACATGATAAGAAAAAGCCACCTTGCCAATTGCTCAGGTGAGCGATTCAGGGCCTCATGGCCCTCTTGTTTAAAAGAAACATTCATATAAATGCATGGATGGTGCAGGGGTCAGCCTAGAACTTCCAGACAGTGAGAGGTTTTGCAATATTGTCAGGATTTGAGGGAAAGTTTTGGCCCAAATTTTGCATTTCCCTATATGTTCTATACATTTTCACTTCACTTCTCCCTAAGCTCAAAAGAAGTCAGCCAGCTTAGGGAGACTATTTCTTCCAAATAGCCCTCTAGGCTGAGCCCTGACTGGGTGGGCGGGCAGGGGGAAGGGGGTGAGAATGTGTGTGTGTGGGGGGGGGGGGGGGGGGGGGGGGGTGCGTATGACAAAAATTATCACAGAATTATCATAAAAAAAAACACTTTTTTGATATCTACCCTTTCTTGTATGCCACATCTTTAGGTGAATTTATTTTTGCCTGCCAGCTCATTGGGGTTCATTTCTTTAAAAAATGTCTCTGTTAGGAGGAAATGCTCTCTTGAAAGTGTAATCCCCCCTTTTTGAAAGGCCATGTTCTCCGTAGAAACAAACAGGAAACCATGCAAGTTGTTTGCCTTGGTGAGAACGGTAGTAAAACCAGGGTTCGAGGTTATAAAACTTGAAAATAATCTCAAACTCAAAATAAAGCACACTGATTGGCTGCTTCCGAGCATGTGCTCAGAAGCAGCCAATCAGTGTGCTTTATTTTGAGTTTGAGAATGTACTCAAGTTTTATAGCCTCCATGCATGGTGGGTGCCCAGACATCTCAAGTCACTGTGTATTCTAATGCACAATATGCTCTTTTTCTTTCTTCTTTCTTTTCTTAAAAGTTGGATACGCATTTTATTGTATCTTTGATTATATAGGTACATTCAACTCATTTTATAACAGCATTCATTTCAACAGCAAAATTCTTTGTATGAGCCATGACACGAGAAAACCAACAAAGTGGTTGTGCACCCAGTGCAGACTCAGATCAGCCTGGGCATTCGCCCAGTCTGGTCAGACTCTTCACTAAGCACTTAAAGGATAGCTAAGGGTCTAAGCTACCTCCATGCAGACAGGGAAGAGTCTGATCAGACCACAGGCGCTTGAAGTTCCTTGCTATGAAACATATTTCAATGCCACTAAACATCTAGGCTATGAGCCATTTTGAAGAAATGGCCAGGTATGCAAGTTTGTGTCAGACTCCATTACGGTCTCCAATTTCCGGTGTATTAACGTCGCACAGCAACGTCATCAGGTTCTATTACGGGAAAAATGAAGTGATTCTGCGGATAACGATCTTCTTAAATGTAAAGCTTCCTACTCTGTCCTATCATCAAACAACAAAATCAACGATCAGACTGCACCGATGTGCAAGCTAATCTGCATCTTTGTCGTTCGGAAAGTCAGTACATGTAGGCCTCAGTCAACATATGAAAATTTTACGCCAACGTTACTGCGTAGTTTTGACGTTGTTGACACGAACATCATGACGTCATTTTCATCATGTTTGTTTCAAGTTTTCACTCGTTAGAAACGTTTTGATCGAAATTAGAACAAACCTAATATTGTAAATACATGGAAATGGTGATATAAAACGACATTGGTCATATCTAAAAGAGTAATTGAATGATTTCGCTGATGTGTGAATTTCAAAGCGGACAAGCACATGCTCAGCTTTGGCGCAGCACAGTAAACCGGAAGCTGGACACCGTAATGGCGTCGGTATTTTCTGGCAAATTTTGAATTCAGGATTACAGCACCGCATTAACCATAACTGAACAAATTTATCATGTTTATAGATACATTTTGAACGATGTTTACAGGTAAGAAGTTTGCTTTTGTTGGGTTGTTTCTAACTGGCAGTTTTAGCAGTCAAAAAAATCGAGGCATTTTTGCTTGCACACCTGGCCATTTCTTACGAATTGACCTATAGACTGTGTCAAGAATAATGGGTTTTGAGGGTCTTTTGAGCATAGAACTTCAAGCGCCTGTGATCAGACTGGGCAAATGCCCAGGCTGATCTGAGTCTGCGCACGGTGCACAAACACTTTGTTGGTTTTCTCGTGTCCTGGCTCATATGTATTTATATCAGCAAATTTTATTAAATAATGCTGTCATTTTAAAGGGGGTCCACTATATATCAAATAAATATTTTGTCTGTATTTGATTAAAGAGAATCACAGGGGTAATACCCTTTTCTCTACCTGTGTTGTTGATTGAGCCAGTCAGTTACAATGTACCATACTTGCAAAGTGGCTTTCAGCCAAGGCAAGCAATAGCAGTTTCAGCTCAGTGGATAGCCATTAACAATACATGTAGTATCATGTCCCTCTAATGGTATTTCTTGCAGCAGAATTCTCACTTGACAGCCACTTTGCACAGAATCCGATTGGTTTACAGCAGGGATAAACAAATTGGTGTTATCCCTGTAAGAATACCATAATCATTTTTAACATGTGATGCCAATTAATTGTTTTTTCTGGGTGCAGCCGAGAATAATATCACTCTTGTTCCACATTTCACAAGATTTCATTGGTCAAAATAACGTGTATATCAAAATCATACTAATAATAGCAAAGGTCAATGAATATTTAATCTTCATTTGTTTCCGTCATACTGCATTGCATAAATAAAAGCACTCTGTCAGATGTTAATTCAAAATGTTTCTCTTGGTTGTAAATTTACAATGGAAATTTTATCGTAAACAGACACAGATAGTCAAAACTGTCTTCTTTTTTTTTTTCAGTGTAGATCTACTTTCCATTTCTACTTTCGATTTAACACACACAACCAAACATTGCATCATGTTGATAACTGTTTTGGAATCAGGTCAATCTCAAGATTGACCGCGGTCCATTTTGGAATTCCAAATTGGACAGATCAGTCTTGAGACAGGTCATTGTCGAGTGTCAAAATTATGATTGCGGATGCCTACCAACAGAGCTCACTTGAGTCATATTCATGGAAGTAATTGTCAACTTTTCACCTACAGACATGTTACAAAACACACTTTCATTTAATCTGCGCCGATTGTCTATTTTAATATTTTCCTTGTTTTTTTTTAATTGCAGCTGGCATTGTGTGTTCTACATCTTCTCCTTTAGCTATGGGCTGTACACATTGTGGGATGTAAGTCATTATCCATAATTATTTGCAGGGCTCCAGATAAGAAGGGGTATTGAGGATAATAAAAAGATAAGTTTTCTTATTTCTCAACAAAAACATACATTGTGACCCCTCATTAGAACTGTCTCAGCAAGACAGTTCTAATGAGGGGTCACAACATATGCTTTGATGCAGGAATATTGAAATTATCCCTGCAACCCCTTTTTATCTGGAGCACTGTATTTGGTTGAAACTTTATTTCTTTCATATAACAAACAAACATTCAATGGACATTATGAAATAGATACATATATTATACAAAGGGGATCCATAAGGAAGTCAAGAGACTTATTTGTATCTGTATCCCTCAATAATACAATAACACAATATATACTATCTGTCGTGTTTGTCGACTGAATTTACTTGTCTATTTTAACATATATATTGTCTTGGTATCTATATTTACATGTGCATACCCACATTTGGGGGCACCATAAAGTGTATTGATTCTCCAGCATGTGGATACACACATTTTGGTTCTGGAGTTCTGTATTTGGCTATAAGATAAGGTTCTCCCCCTCTAGAGTGCACCCAGCCAAAACAGTTCCAAAAATCTAGGGCCATCTTTTAAGATGGATCTAGATGTTTTGCTTTGGGTTTTATTGTCTCACCTGCGAAGCAGAAGCGAGACATAGGTATTGCTTTTCCGGTGGCGGCGGTGTCGGTGGCATAAACTTTCATCGGGTTTTTGCGTTTAGGTCAGTTTCACAAAGTGCTGACAGGCGAGACACTGCATTCCGCGGAATTCTTGTTTTTTAGGAAGAGAGGGTGCATCTTATAACTGAATAAATATGAGCGGCGACAGGGGAAAACCAACAAAGTGGCATGTGTATCAGGCAAAGACTCAGATCAGAATAGGCATCTATCCATTCTGATCAGAGTCTTTGGCTTGCGCTTTAAGGGTAGCTAAGGGCCTAAGCTAGCTCCATGTGGACAGTGAAGACTCTGATCAGACTGGGCGGATGCCCAGGCTGATCTGAGTCTGCACTGGGCGCACATGCCACTTTGTTGGTTTTGTCCTGTTGCGGCTCATATGATGCCCTGAAAGCAGAAGCATGAAAAATACCAGTATACCAAAACAGCTCTTCTATAGCCTTATTAGGACATTTGCTGTGACAGTTGAAACTATATATAAATTAAGAGAAAAGTGAGATCCTTATTATATCTTTTATCTTGCTGTTGTTGTTATTCAGTGACTAATGCCTCTAGAAAATGTGTATGACCACACGATAATTCTTGGTTACAGGGGCATAATGCCGATGCCATCCATTACACCTTCTTTCTATTGACCAAAATTTAATGTAATGAAATTTAAGAAAATTGCCAAAGCTCGTTTAACGAATTTCATATGAAATCAACACTCTTGCAAGATCTTTATATTAAAAGTCCATGGGAGCATTGAATCAGGAATGAATCAAAGATCAGAATATGGAGCAAAACTAACACCTGCATGAATAATACATTAATGTGCCTAAATTTTGGGACACCCGAAAATAATTAATTTTCCATCTGGAACAAATGGAAAAATTGATTATTTCAGGTGTCCCAATACTTGAAACACATGGTACATATTTTTCTATATTTGTATTTGTATCATTTCTTTTTCAGAAATCCTGGTTTTCAGAGATGAAGTATTGCTGGAAAGATTGGCCATCATTGGTAAACTTTAAAAGTTTGTGATTTTGAGTGGAGAGTTAGAATTGTTAAGCCATTTTCATTCTGACAAACTAAATGAAAAATCTGTATGCAGTTGCCCAAAACATTGTTAGATTAACAAAGTCATTTCTTAAGAATTAGTAATTTTTAGTTGTGTCTTCTAGTGGACATAAAATCAAGTGTGCTGATATGTTTTTTTTTGCTGAGGGGAATTATTATGACCCCACATCAACCATTCTAAATTGGGTAATGTCATTTTCAATTCTAATGCACTTCAAATATAATGCGACGTCTGATTGGATAACGTCAAAAATTTGCGACAGTATATTCTGCAATATACTGTCACAAACCTGATGTCATTAAGTAACGTCGCTTCTCATTGGTTGACGTTTGGTTTTACGTTGCTGACAGCGCTTGAAATGGGTGCAAACTATTACATTATGAAAGGTGAAAATGTGGAAAAATGCATTAGAATGGGGATAACTGTATTGAAAATTGTCATTTGGGGAGGTAAATGATCGGTTTTATGGTCGGAAATTTCGTTTTACGGCAACACGCCAATTTTCAATACTGTTATCCCCTAAATGTATGTATAACTTGAAACCAAGTTCCTGATGATACAGCATGAGTCAAGCTTCCCCTGGATTAAGGTGGTCAATGTTTTACCATAGCTCCAGGATAATTACCTAATGGAGAATCTGGGGCCGTATTCATAAAGCTACTTAAGTCGTTGCTATGCGGTTGCTAAGGCTAAATATCTATAAAGGAGATTCCCTACAACTATGAAATTTGGTCTGGAGGAACAGTCTTTGTAAGACTGTTCCTCCAGAGCAAATTTCATAGTTGTAGGGAATCTCCTTGCCTTAGCAACAGCATAGCAACCACTTATGAATACGGCCCCTGGTTCTAAATCCTTTTCAATTTTTCCTGGAAATCAATAGAGTTGTGTGCCATTTCTGGATTTAAGATTTTCAGTACTGGGTTGAAACAAACCCCATCTCAAATTTGACCGTCACCTTCATTTCCTGTCTCTTTTATCATTATGTTGCACTTGTGGAGATAAATAGCTGTGAATTGAAATCCCAGCTTATTTTATGCAGTGGAGGAGGGACTTAGAGAAGGGGGTGGGAGTCGGAAACAATGCAGTATTGTTGATATTTTTAATCATGATTAGAAGGATAACAGGGATAATTGAGGGATAATTTTTCATATTTTGCCATAAAAACATAAGGTTTGATCCCTCATTAGAAGTGTCTCACTAAGACAGTTCTAATGAGGGGTCACAAACAATTTTTTGAGAAAAGAAAGAGAAAAAATTATCTCAGAATTATCCTCAATCAATACCCATTCTTTCTGGAGCTCTGTATGACATGCTGTTATGGAGACGAGAATGAATAGGGCAGTGACCTCACCTTTTTTGCCCTTGAAAAAGGGGTGGGGGGTGGGGGGGGGGCGATAGAAGGATAGATGACTTCCAGCTTTAAGTCTTTTTATGCCCCCAACTTCAGAGAAGTTGAGGGAGCATAATGGTTTGGGCCTGTCCGTCCGTCCATTCGTGAGTCCGTCTGTCTGTCCGTAACATTTTTTGGCAGGTGGGAAACTCAAGAACAGCTTAGGCTAGGATCTTGAAATTTTATATGCGGCATGTACTTGAACAATAAGCAGACCTGTAGTTTTTCTTTTTTTTGCCGGTCATGTATTTACAGAGTTATGCCCCTTTTTCAACTTAGTCTATGGAACCTTGTGAACAAAATATCTCAAGAACCCCTGATGCTAGGATCATGTAATTTTGCAAGAAGACATTGCCCAAGATGTAGATGACCTGATTAACTTTTGAAAAAAAAAATAGTGAATTTTTGACCGAATTATGCCCCTTTTTTGACTTAGTGCATTGTAAACCTATGAAACCTTGTGAACAAAATATCTCAAGAACCCCTGATGCTAGGAGCATGATTTTTTTGCAGGAAGATACTGCCTAAAGTGTAGATGACCTGACTAACTTTTGAAAAAAAAATATGAATTTATGATAGAGTTATGCCCCTTTTTCAACTTAGCCTATGGACCTTGTGAACAAAATATCTGGAGAATCCCTGATGCTAGGATCTTGATTTTTTGCAGGAAGATATTGCCCAAGGTTTAGAAAAAAATGGTGAATTTTTGACTGAGTTAAGCCCCTTTTTCGACATAGTGCATAGCCTTTGGTACAAAGGTACAAGCATTATTGGATGAACCTTCTTTGAAGGCAAGCATATGGTTGGGGGCATAGTGTTTCATAAACACATTTTCTAGTTAAACAGTATTTCAGTTATTTCAGGATGATGGGATGGTGATAATGAAGGCTGTGTGCAATGGAACCCATTTATTGCTGGAAAGATTTCCACCTTCAGAGGGTCTCAAACCCAGGGTCGCTAGAACAGGGGCCGTATTCATAAAACGACTTGAGTGGTTGCTATGCTGTTGCTAAGGCTAAATTTCTTTGAAGGAGATTCCCTACAACTATGAAATTTGCTCTGGAGGAACAGTCTTACAAAGACTGTTCCTCCAGAGCAAATTTCATAGTTGTAGGGAATCTCCATTATAGATATTTAGCCTTAGCAACCGCATAGCAACGACTTAAGTGGCTTTATGAATACGGCCCCAGGAGGCCAGCACATTAAAATAACCTTCCAAGCTATGGATGTTTCCTATAAGACAGAGGGTGGCAATCATAAACCATGCTGTATTGTTGATGTTTCTAATCATTATTTTGTTGTTTTGCAGCATATTGCTAATGATGTTTACTGGTATTACCTCATTGAGATGGCTTATTACTGGTGCCTTATATTTTCACTGGCTACAGACCATAAAAGGAAGGTACTATAACATAAACAAACATTTGATCTGGAACGCGACAAAACCAGTGAAGAGGAATGTGAGACCAGCTAAGACTCAGATCAGCCTGGCACATGCCAAGTCTGATCAGAGTCTTCACTGTCAGCATGGAAGTGGCCTTGATCCTCAGCTACCCTTCAAGCCCAAGTGAAGGCTCTGATAAGACTCGGTGGCTTCCCAGGCTGATCTGGGTCTTTGCTGGGCACAAATGCCACTTTATTGGTTTTGTCATGTCCCAACTCATTGATGGTACCATAAAAGTTCTAAATCTGGACACCTATAGTAATTGCCATTATTGTCGTAACAATGGGACGATTTGATTTTACAGTGCAGCTATGTGCTCAGAAGATGCTGGAAAGCCAAACAATGTAGACCCTCATTGGACTGCTCCTTTAGGAGCAGTCTGATCTGGGTCTGCACTGTTTGTTTAGGCCTATCTGTCCCATTACTTAGAATTTTTATGGCAGTCATTATCAGCATCCCTGTCCAAAGTCAATTGGGTATTCACTATTCAAGTCATCATCAGTCTGAGCATTTGGATGTTTTAAGTAAAACTGGGTCTAAGTTCCACCCAAGAATACAGAATTGCAGTCTAAAATCACCTTTGAGGGGAAGTTATTAGATTGCTAAAGGGGACAATTAAATAAAGGTATATGGATTGATTTTCAGGGGAAGCAATATTTTTTTGTGTCCGTCAGCTTTCTTGTTCTGTCAATAACTATTTAACTTGGAATATTTTAACAGAACTTAAAAGAAATGTGTGTCTTGTCAAGGTAATGTGTCGTGAACAAAACCAGCAACTCGAGTTTACTCACTTTCTGAAGTATCTCAATTGCTCAAGTTTGGTATTTCTCTAACTTTCAAACTGCTTAGACAATGTACAAGGTTGGGGCATCAGTGTACTTTGAACAAATTTCTTATCTTGTATTTGTGTTGTTCTAGGACTGGAAGGAGATGACCACTCACCATTTGGTAACTATTGCCCTGCTGTACTTCTCCTGGGTCATGAATTTTGTCAGGATTGGTTCCTTGGTGCTTCTCTGCCATGATGTTGCTGATATACCCATGAATGTAAGTAGCCGGAATCCAGGTTTAGACAACACCTAGCTGGTACTCATTTCACTGGGCCATGCACTGGTTGTATAAACTTGTGACTGTAAGTAGTCAGAAACTAGCATTAGACTGTAAGTAGTCAGAAACTAGCATTAGACAATATGTTGGGGGTGATCGGGTGGTGCGTAGGTACTGTGTATAACCTCCAGTGCCTGGGGGTCCTACTGATTTGGAACATTGTAGGACAAGGGCCTACTGTGCTTGCAGTAGGTGCAGGTGGGGGTTATTTGGACATTTTGTCTCTTGTCTATCATTTCTCTCTTCTTTCTCCCTTTCTTGAGGAGACGGCTCGATATAGACAGAAATACTGTCTCAAAGGGCCGTTAAACCCAAACCAACCAACCGACCGGACAGTATGTTTAGCTGGTACTCATTTTTACTGGGTTGAAAGAGTTTGTACCAATATATGCCATTATTATTGGGCCATGAATGTAAGTAGCAGGAAACCAGCATTAGAAAGTGTATAGCTGGTAACCATTTTCAATGGTACATAGACTGTAGACCTGTGAATGTAAGTAGCCAGAAACCAGCTTTAGACTACAGCATACATGTGATGAACTCCCGATGACCATGTGGGAGATTTGGATTTCATTTCAGGGAGATTGAGTTCTCCATCAGGGAGACTTTTTTCTTATTTTAAAACAGAACATGAACTATAGTATAGTTTGTTTAGTTTACTTTTGAGTTACTCCCCCTCCCCCCCTCCCACACACACACAAAAAAACAACTCCTTTCTTTAATTATTATAATTATTAATTTTATTATTATATTGCTTTTATTTGTATCATTATTTTGGTATCTGTCTGGCACTGAATCTAACTTTTGCAAAAGGGTATACTTGAGATTTCATACAGATTTGTCTCCCTTGAAATTTCTATTTCAGTTTATCTACTTATCTTCTATCATAAACAAATAAGTTTTGTTTAAAGGTACACAGAGCTGTAAAAACTGGGTACCTATAAAACTAGAAACGAAACCAAAACGGAACGAAATGAAACGCAACGAAACGAAAACAAAACGCAACGAAACGAAACGGAACACAACGAAACGAAACGGAATAGAAATCAAATGAAGCAAAATAAATCTGAAATCTAACAGCACAACATACATTTATATTTAAAATCCCTATATATCATTGCAGCAACAGTTACCCCCGACTATCACCTTTTAAGTACACTTTCCAGCTTTAATAAAGTAGAACATAAGTCTCCTGTTGAGACTTAGTCAGCACAGCAAGGGCAATTGAAGGCCAAAGACTCTGTCAGTGGTGCCCAAGCAACCTTAAAAGGTTATGGGATACACTAGACTACTCACTAGACTAGATTGGATGTTAGTCTGTTGGCAAATAAAGGCAGGACAGATACAGGACGCGGTAAAGTGGTGGAGAGGAGATGAGGGGTGGAACCACTTTTAAACCTCAATAAATATTGTTTTAAGAAAAAAATGCGGGTTGAAGGAAAGATAAATTTCAAAACGTCACACTCTGCCTGTTGCCTGCAAATTAGGGTTCATTTGGTGGTTTGTAAGATGACATGGAATTTGGGTATGGGTATTTTGCAGTGGGATCCCGAACATGACAACAGTGAAACCAAGGGAAGGATTACTTAAGTTTCTGGGAACCAGGGAACATTTTCTGAAATCATTATAGTTCGGGAATTGCCAAGACATTTTTTTTCTGTGCAGCATAAAAATAATTGTTGGGGACCGAGGCAAGAACACTATTTCAGGAACCTGGGTCATATGTATGGAGCTGGTAGCCCGAAAAATGTCGAAAAACTCATACGACGCTCCACAAGAAAAAAAAAAGCAAAAATAAATATTAGTTATCTTTAAATAACAATCAAAAACTATAAAGATAATAAAGAAAATGCCCAGACCAAAATACCCTAAGACCAAATGAGACCTCAAAATCGTATGTCAGTTTATCAAATTAAAGTATCTGTTTAAAAGTAAATGTATTTGATCTAACAAATACCCAGTAACTTGGTAACTTCATATAGCAATGTATAGGGATAAACATGGTGTTTTTTAGTCTTCCTTTTGCATTAATATGTGGTGCTGTTCTATTGTGATACTTTCATAGTATTTTTCAGGTTTTGCTCCATTTTGTTTTATTTCTATTTCGTTTCGTTGCGTTTCGTTCCGTTGCGTTTTGTTTTGTTTCGTTGCGTTCTGTTTCGTTTCGTTTCGTTCCATTTTGGTTCCGTTTCTAGTTTTATAGGGACCCGTAAAAACTGATAAAAGTGTATATAGCAATGTTCAAATTCTATTTTTGACACAAACTATACCCATGCCCAAGACAGAAATATCAAAACTTTCAATGCGTAACTTTTACCCCATTAATGATCAAACTTATCCAGGTATAAGTTGCATTTTGGGGAAAAAAAAGTACCTTATGGAGTGAGCAACAAGTGAAGACACTGATCAGCCTGCACCTCTGTGCAGTCTAAACGGAGTTTTGCACCTATTGTCTATGCGTCTAAGAGAATCTAAGCAGTGAAAACGAGTCTCCGACGGTATTGTGCATGTTTATTTTGTGTAGTTGTGAAACAGGGCTATCGGCTTCTTTTCATGTGACATATCTTCTTAACACATTTCATTAGTAATTCTTTGAAACACGGCCATGTGTTTTCAGGGTCAGTGAGTTTATTAGTGACCTGAATAATGGGATTAATGTCAATGGACATGATGTGTTTGTTTATTGCACAGTCAAAACAATATTTGATGCTGTGAATACACATGTGGATATCTCCTTACTGGCAGGGAAAAAGGGCATGGCATTGGAAAAGGGGTATTCAGAAAAAAATTATGAAGGGAAAACTCAGCATCCGGGAGTTTCTGAAGGTTTTGTGGGAGCGCGGGAGCTGGGCTTCATTTCCGGGAGACTCCCGGATGATCCGGGAGACATCACATGTATGCTATAGGGTGCACTGACTATATACTAGCTGTAAAACAGCATTAGAAAATAACTAGCTCAAAATTGGGGTTGTTGGGTTTGTACTTAAGAAGTTATACAAACATGATTAATTCATTTTGAAATGTTGTTTGTGTCAGATATACTTTACATTGTGTAGATAGTTACTGTTTGGGATATTACTTCTTTTGGCATAATGTTTTGGTCAGTGTTATGTAGTTTTTCATCTGTTAAAAAGATAATATCAATATGAACCATACAATAATGACATAATATTACTTATATATATTTTATAGTGCACCCTGTTTACCAAGGCCCATGCTGTCTTTAGACAGGGGATTGGATATCTCCTCTGATGGCTATTTTTATACCCCTGGTATACGAAGTATATAGGGGGTATATAGTTTTTGGTTTTTCCCTTTATATGTTTGTGTGTGTGTGTGTTTGTTAAACTTTTTTTTCTGTCACAGATTTCTCAGGAACCACTACAGCTAGGATTTTGAAATTTGGTACAAACGTTGAGTATGACTAGTTGTACTGTGTAAGAGAGAATCAGCCTCTTGCTGCTTATCATTCCCTTTATTTGTCCATTTTTAGCTCACCTGAGCACGAAGTGCTCAAGGTGAGGTATTGTGATCGGTCTTTGTCCGTCGTCCGGCGTCAACTTTTGCTTTAAACGACTTCTTCTCCAAAACTGCTTGACAGATTTCGAAATAATTACACAGAAATGTTCCTTGGGGGACTCTTTACCAAAATTGCTCAAATGGTTCCGCTCCGCTGAACAATATGGCTGCCAGAGCTAAAAATAGAAAAACCTTTAAACAACTTCTCCTCCAAAACTGCTGGGCCGATTTTGAAATAATTTCACAGAAATGTTCCTTAGAAGACCCTCTACCAAAATTGCTCAAATGGTTCCGCTCCGCTGAACAATATGGCCGCCAGAGCTAAAAATAGAAAAACCTTTAAACAACTTCTCCTCCAAAACTGCTGGGCTGATTTTGAAATAATTTCACAGAAATGCTCCTTAGGAGTCCCTCTACCAAAATTGCTCAAACGGTTCCACTCCGCTGAACAATATGGCCGCAAGAGCTAAAAATAGAAAAACCTTTAAACAACTTCTCCTCCAAAACTGCTGGGCCGATTTTGAAATAATTTCACAGAAATGTTTATTAGGAGACCCTCTACCAAAATTGCTCAAACGGTTCCGCTCTGCTGAACAATATGGCCACCAGAGCTAAAAATAGAAAAAACCTTTAAATGACTTCTCCTCCAAAACTGCTGGGTCGATTTTGAAATAATTTCACAGAAATGTTCCTTAGGAGACCCTTTACCAAAATTGCTCAAACGGTTCCGCTCCGCTGAACAATATGGCAACCAGAGCTAAAAATAGAAAAAAAGCTTTAAACATCATCGTCTCTGAAGCCAATGGCTCGATTTCAAAAAAATTTCACAGAAATGTTTTACTTATGGCCCTGAACAAAAATTGCTAAAACGGTTCCACTCCGCTGAACAAAATGGCCGCCAGAGCTAAAAATAGAAATAAATCTTAGAATGACACAGAGGGCACAGTTATGATCTAATCATCATGAAACTTTGTCAGAATGTTTATCTAAATGAAATCTAGACCGTCTTTGAAACTGGGTCATGTGGGGTCAAAAACTAGGTCACTGGGTCAAATCTTAGAAAAACCTTGTGCACACTCTAGAGGGCACAGTTATGATCCAATCTTCATGAAACTTTGTCAGAATGTTTATTTATATAAAATCTAGGCCAGATTTGAATCTGAGTCTTGTTGGGTGAAAAACTAGGTCACTAGGTCAACTTTTAGAAAAACCTTGTGTAAACTCTAGAGGGCACAGTTGTGATCCAATCTACGTGAAACATTGTCAGAATGTTTATTTTCATGAAATCTATACCAGATTTGAAACTGGGCCATGTAAGGTCAAAAACTAGGTCACTAGGTCAGTTCTTAGAAAAACAGTGTGAACGCTTTAGAGGACACAGTTTTGTTCTAATCTTCATGAGACTTTGTCAGAATGTTTGTCTCCAACAAATCTGGACCAAGGGTGCAACTTGGTCATGTTGGGTTAAAAAGTAGGTCACTAGGTTAAACCTTAGAAAAACATTGTGTACACTCTAGAGGGCACAGTTTTGATAACTTTGTCAGAATGTTCATATCTAAGAAGTCTATACCAGGTTTGAAACTGGGTCATGTGGTGTCAAAATCTAGGTCATTAGGTTAAATCTTATAAAAAACCTTAGGTACACAATAAAGGGTTCATTTTCCATTTAATCTTTGTGAAACTCTGTCTGTCGGTCATATGGATGTCTCTGAGGTTAAGTTCACAGGATACTCAGGTGAGCGATCCATGGCCATCATGGCCCTCTTGTTTCTTTCTCTCCAATTAATTTTCTGTAAAAGATATCTCAAAAACTTCTACAGGAAGGGTATCTAAAATTTGGTAGAAACGTTGGGTATGACTAGTTGTACCGTGTAAGAGAGAATCAACCTTCTCCAGCTTATCATTCCCTTTGTTTTCCAGTTTTTCTTTCTCTCCAATTTCTCTCCAATTAAATTTTTGTCAAAGATTTCTCAGGAACCACTACAGCTAGAATTTTGAAATTTGGTACAAACGTTAAGTATGACTATTTGCACAGTGTAAGAGAGAATCGGCCTTCTGCTGCTTATCATTCTCTTTGTTTGTTCATTTTTCTTTCTCTCCAAATAAATTTCTGTTAGAGATTTCTCAGAAATTACTTCAGTAAGGGAATTTGAAATTTAGTACAAACCTTGGTAATGACTAGTTGTAATATTTCTGTAAACATCAGCCTCTTCCTGCTTATCATTCCCTTTGTTCATTTTTGCTTACTATCCAATTAAATTAAGCTTTTTTTTCTGTCGCAGACTTCTCAGGAACCACTACAGCTAGGATTTTGAAATTTTGTACAAATGTTTGGTATAACTAGTTGTATAGTGTAAGAGAACTTCAGCCTCCTTCTGCTTACTGTTCGCTTTGTTTGTCCATTTTTTCTTTCTCTCCAATTACTTTTTTTAGCTCACCTGAGCCAGCGGCTCAGGGGGAGCTTATAGGATGGTAAGGCTTCGTCGTCCGTCGTCGTCCGTCGTCGTCCGTCCGTCCACAATTTCAAACGACTTCTCCTCTGAAACCGCTGGGCCAATTGTAACCAAATTTCATATATGGCCTCCAGAGGAAGGGGGAAGGAAAAGTTGTTCAAACAATCCTGGTCACATGACCAACATGGCCGCCACGCCCATATATGGTAAAAACCTAAAAAAATCTTCTTCCCCAGAACCAATAGGCCGATGGCCTTGAAACTTGGTATGTAGCATGGGGTACATGAGTACTACCAAGATTGTTCAAATTATGACCTTGGGTTGACCTTGACCTTTTTTACGGCAAGGTCAAATTTGCTTCCTTGTGCTTTTATATGGGAAAATGCTAGAACATAAGATATCTTGAAAACTGTTGAAGATTTTGGGCTAAAAATCGATATCTACAGTCATCTAAATGAGTACAATGAAGATTTATGAGTACAAGAGGTCAAGGTCATTCTTTGACATTTGACCCAGAACTCTCATATTTTGACAATTTCAAACCATCTTCTCAACAGCCACTGGGCCAATTGAAACCAAATTTCATATAGAGCCTCCAGGGGATGAGGGAATGAAAATTTGTTCAAACGGTTCAGGTCACATGACCAACATGGCCGCCAATGCCCATATATGGTAAAAACCTTGAAAAATCTTCTTCTCCAGAACCAATTGACCGATGGCCTTGAAACTCGGTATGTAGCATTGGGTACTCGATTACTATGAAGACTGTTCAAATTATGACCTTGGGTTGACCTTGACCTTTTTACGGCAAGGTCAAATATGGGAAAATGCTAGAACTTAAGATATCAGGGAAAGTTTTGAAGATTAAGGTCTAAAAGTTGGTATATGCAGTCATCTTTAATGAGTACAATGAAGATTTGTGAGTACAAGAGGTCAAGGTCATTCTTTGACCTTTGACCCTGAGCTCTTATATTTTGACAATTTCAAACAATCTTCTCAAAAACCACTTGGCCTATTGTAACCAAATTTCATATAGAGCCTCCAGGGGATGAGGGAATGAAAATTTGTTGAAACGGTTCAGGTCACATGACCAACATGGCCGCCATGCCCATATATGGTAAAAACCTAAAAAAATCTCCTTCTCCAGAACCAATTGACCGATGGCCTTGAAACTTGGTATGTAGCATTGGGTACTCCAGTACTATCAAGAGTGTTCAAAATGATGACCTTGGGGTGACCTTGGCCATTTTACAGCAAGGTCAAATATGGGAAAATGCTAGAACATAAGATTTTATGGAAAGTTTTGAAGATTTAGGCCTAAAAATTGGTAAATACAGTCATCTTAATGTGTACATCAAGATTCATGACTACAAGAGGTCAAGGTCGTTCTTTGACCTTTGACCCTGAATTCTCAGAATAGTTTGACAATTTCAAACTTCTCCCTAAAAGCCAATGCGGCAATTGTAACCAAATATAATATAGAGCCTTCAGGGGTCAAGGAAATAAAAATTTCTTCAAATGGTCTGGGTTACATGACCAACTTGGCCACCATGACCATATATGGTAAAAACCTTTCAAAATCTTTTTCTCCAGAACCAATTGAACAGTGGCCTTGAAACTTGGTATGTAGCATTGGGTACTCCAGTACTATCAAGATTCTTCAAATTATGACCTTGGTTGACCTTGACCTTTTTTACAGCAAGGTCAAATATGGGAAAATGCTAGAACATAAGATTTCATGGGAAGTTTTTGGCTTAAAAATTGGTATATACAGTTGTCTTAATGAGGTCATGAAGAATTATGAGTACAAGAGGTCAAGGTCATTCTTGACCTTTGACCCAGATCTCTCATTTTGACATTTTCAAACATTTTCTCTAAAGGCAAAGGGCCAATTGTAATCACATTTCATATAGAGCCTCCAGGGGTTGATTGAACGAAAATTTGTTCAAACGGTCCAGGTCACATGACCAACATGGCCACCATACCCATTTATGGTATAAACCTTAAATATTTTTTCATCTCCAGAACCAATACACCAATGGCCTTGAAACTTGGTAAGTAGCATGGAGTACTAGAGTACTACCAAGACTGTTCAAATGATGACCTCGGTTTTTCCTTAACTTTTTTTTTGCGGCATGGTCAAAATGGGAAAATGCTAGAACATAAGATTTCATTGAAAGTTTTGCCTAAAAAATGGTATATATGGTTGCCTTAATGAGTACATGAAGATTTATGAGTACAATAGGTCATGGTCATTCTTTGACTTTTGACCCAAGACTCATATTTTGACAATTTCAAAACATAAGAAAAAGCCACTTTGCCAATTGTTCAGGTGAGCGATTCAGGGCCTCATGGCCCTCTTGTTTTGTCAAAGACTTCTCAGGAACCTCTTTACCTAGGTTTTTGAAATTTGTTACAAACGTTGGGTATGACTAGTTGTATCATATAAGAGACCATCAGCCTCCATGTGCTTATCATTCCCTCTTTTTTTTTCTTTCTCTCCAATTTAATTTCTGTTGAAGATTTCTCAGGAACCATACAGCTAGGATTTCAAAATTTGGTAGTTGTATTGTGTAAGAGAGTATCAGCCTCCGTATATATATATAATTCCCTTCTTTTGTTCATTGTTTCTTTCTTTCCAATTTGATTTTTGTCACAGATGTCTCAGGAATCACAATAGCTAGGATTTTGATATTTAGGCAAAACATTGGGTATGACTAGTAAAATGTATCAGTAAGAGAGTATCTGAGCCTCCTTCTGCTTATCATTCATTATCATTTGTTTTACAGTTTTGTATTTAGTGTGGCAGTGTTACTGTTAGGTGGTGGTGCTGGCCGGGGGTATACGTGAGGCCCTGCTCACATGCTCTAGTTAAATAAGAAGTAGACCCTAGTGTTTAACTATAACTATAAACCACCAATTAAATTATATAAATCTTTTATTTCAGGCTTGCAAATGTGCCAAATATGCTGGAAAACCAAAACTAACCGATGCTCTGCTGGTGTGCTTCATACCTTTCTGGGTTATTTCCAGAATTATTATTTATCCCTTTTGGTAAGTTATACAGAACTCCAGATAAGGTGGAGTTTTAAAAATAATTTTGAGATAATTTTTCTTATTTCTCAACGAAAACATGTTGTAAGCCCTTGTTAGAACTGTCTCGAGGCAGTTCTAATGAGGGGTCACAATGTTTGTTTCTGTTGAGAAATAAAAAATAAAAAAAATTATCAGCAGATGATACCTTCTGTACAGATTTTTGTTTAACAAAAGACATTTATACTGTGTGGCAACACTTTCAGGATAGGCAGCTCTGCTGTTTTCATTTTTACCTCCCATCTCAGTGGTGTAAACTCTTAAAGGAAAGAACCTACAGAATATTTCATTTCAAAATTATGTAATTGCAGAGCAACATTAGAGCTCAGTATAGCCAAAACTTTTAAGATATAGATGACAGAGTTGGAGTTATATTAAAGAAATTAATTGTTTTTTGTGGATTTTATCAGAGCTCTAGATAAGAGGGAGTATTTAGTGATAATTATAGATAATTTTTGTTAATTCTGCATAAAAGCATATGTTGTGACCCCTCATCTGAACCGTCTCGAGGAGACGGTTCAGATGAGGGGTCACAACATATGGTTTCGATGAGAAATAAGAAAAATTATCCTTAATTATCATCAAATACTCCCTCTTATCTAGAGCTCTGGTATGTGTAGATGCTGGCAAATCACTCACATAAAACCCATCCGGCCACTGTGTAAGCTGTGATCGGATTACTTATAAATTCTCCACAGAAATACTGCTTTAAAAAGCAAAAAGGAAAAAGAGAAAAACATAAATGAATAAAAATAAATCATTGATCAGAAATTCTACATTTCAGGATATTATACTCGTCAACGTTTGAGGTGAAAGAGTACATAGAGCCGTTCACTGCCTACTACCTATTTAATGCACTGCTGATTGCCTTACAGATCTTACATATTATGTGGACTTACCTGATCATCAAAATAGCTGTGAATGATATTGTGAAAGGAAAGGTAGGTCAAATAGTTGTGCTAGTTAGAATCGGGGCTGACTATTTCTGTGGAGCAGTCAGACTTTACACAATTCACCATTAGCCTACTGTTTCATAAACTACTGTATATGCAATAATTTTTGCAGTGTTCCATTTTTCGAGGTATTTCCCGGAAACTTAGAAGTAACCTAGAAACTGCGAATACTAAAATCGCGAAATATTTTCCTGTTTCTTACAAAGTACCATCAGTAGACACTGTGTCCATATATTTTGTTTCAGTTTGCTTCGATAAAGTCTGGTACTTTTCATTTGAGCCAGTTCTTTCATTAACCTGCAGCCGCAGGTTAATGAAAGAACTAGCTCAAATAAAAATTAAGCAATTTTTCTTTTTTGTGCATGTTGCTACCGCCAAAATTACCGCCAAAATTGAAAAAAATCTCAAAAATTAATGTTTATGTTTTTGCCCCTAAACTGCGAAAATTTGAACCCGTGAAAATATATGTGTATATGGTATTTCTAGCGTAGCCAAAGTTTTACTAGTTCTGGGCTGCATTTCACTGAACTTCAACAGTTTCCTCATAGAATATTTTACAAACTTGGGCATTCAATATTCCAAACTGATTGATCAGAATTCCTTAAGTACCTTTAAAAGGTGAAAGTTATTGTAATATCCCTTGTATTCTTAGAATAAAAAGCTCATAAATCAAAGAATTTCGAAGAAGTTTTAGTGAATCACAACACTAGTACTTTTCAGTATTCTCACCTTTTCTGTTTTCCAGTTTGAAGATGTTCGCAGTGACACAGAAGATAGTGATGAAGAACAGCAGCTAGGAACCAGACGGCAGAGATCTTAAGAGGGGGTATTTGGAGATTATAATAGTGGCATAATTTGTTTTATATCACAGTGGGAACATATGTTGTGTCCCTTATTAGAACTGTATCTACGAGATGGTTCTAATGTGGGTCACAACATCTCTTAAAGAGATGGTTCTGTTTTATCTTCCTGAAACGAGATTTTATCTCCATGGAAACGTATGTTGTGACCCACAATAGAACCGTCTCTCAGAGACGGTTCTAATGTTGGTCACAACATATGTTTAGAAGATGGTTCTGTTTCCATGTGAACATAACAGAAATTATCCCTAGCTGTCGCCAACTACTCCCTCTTTTCTTGAGCTCTGAGACTTTCAAGGGTATGGTGGGCAGATTACAGCTGAGATTATTATTATTTTTATTGTTTACCGTATATGTGGTAATTTTTGCAGGTTCAAATTTTCGCAATTTGGGGGCAAAAACATAAACATTAATTTTCGCAATTTTTATCACAAAAAAAATAAATGAATAAATAAATAAAATAAAAATAAATAGAAACAAAAAAATCTTTTGTGGTCAGGAACATTTGCAAAAAGTAAAATTGTTTCTCACTTGAACCAGATCTGTGGCAAGGTCGCATGTTAATGAAAGAAGTGGCTCAAGTGAAATGTACTAGAATATACCGAGGCAAGCAGAAACAAAATATATGGACACTGTGTAGGGGTGTAATGATACATCAATATATTGATGCATTGTGATAGTGGTTGCCTTGTAAGTGCTATCGTGATAGTGTTTTCAACTATCGATAGCCATCGCTGATAGTGTTTTTAACTATCGATAGTTTTGATAGTGTTTATGTAGATTTTCACCTTGTGGACTGGATTTTGACACTTGTCTTCCAAACAGTTGTCATTTAAGAACCTGAAAGGTATCTGCTTTTCATCAAAAAACTTTTGTTAAGATGGTGGTAAAGCTTACACTCATAGTGGACAGCACTGGCATGTTATTTAGAGATGAGGGACTTACTTGAATCATCTGAATTCATAAGAAACAGCAATATTCAGAAACAGTAATATTCAGAAACAGTGATAGTATTGCGATGCATTGTGATTTAAGACCCATGAGAGTAATAGTATCGTGATAGGGGTTTCTACAATAGTGATAGTATCGTGATAGTCAGAATTTGGGAAGATATTCAGCCCTAACACTGTGTCTACTGAAGATACTTTGTAAAAAAGGGGAAGTTATTTCGCGATTTTAATATTCACTGTTTCTAGGTGACAGAGAAATACTGCAAATAATGGAACTTCGAAAAGATTATTGCAGATACAGTATTTGAATTTTTTTAGAACTGTTCTGTAAAACGTATTGAAGGCTATGTACACTAAGAAAGCTTTGTTGGGAATAGTTTAAGAAATTTTCTGAAGAGCTGTTCTAGAGCCTTTGTTGATTATATTTCTAGAACAGTTCTCAAGAAATTTATTTAACGAAAATTTCTTCAGAACTGATTGAGAAACTCTATTGACGGCTTTTCCGAAAAATCCATTGTATTACTGTGTTGAGAATTTTTTTTTGTAAACTGTTTTAGAAACTGTATTTGGGGTTATACTATTAATTTGTTTTAGTTGTATTACCAAAAGTGCTTGAGCACTGTTCCAGAAACTGTATCCAAGGCTATTCTGAGAAATCTTTGTAAAGTCCATGAATTATTCTCAGAAATATTTGTTTCCAGAGAATATAGTATGATGGCTATATTAAGAAAATTTTATGAGGAATTGTGGAAATTCTGTTAAAGGTTATTTTATTAAACCTTTTAGGATAATATAAAAAAAATAAGTTAAGAACTGTTCCAGAAATTGTATTCAAGGCTAACCCAACAATTCTAAGAAAGTTAGTTAGGGCTTTGTAAAAAAAATTTGAGTGCCATTTGAAGAAATTCCTTGAAGGTTTTTCTGTCTGAGGCAGTGCTCCAGATAAGAAGGGGTAACAGGGATAATTTAGGGATAATTTTCCTTATTTTTCCATAAAATCATATGTTGTGACCCTTCATTAGAACCGTCTCGCCGAGACGGTTCTAATGAGGGGTCACAACATATGTTTTCGATGAGAAATAAGAAAAATTATCCTTAATTATCATCAAATACGCCGTCTTATATAGAGCTCTGCAATTGTAATGGAGACTGTAGTAGATATGATAGTTTGGTATGGATTCTAATTTCAATAATTTTTTTTCGTACATGACTTCGTATATTGTGCGGATACATCTCCATGTTTTTCTGCTTTTTACAAAGGGGAACAGCTATTGACTTCCTGTTTGCTTTCCTGCACAGCAAAACCCTTTCAAATAGGAGTCAACTCATAAAGTAAAATTTTGCTCCTCTCTTTTGGAAGGGCTACATTGTCCACAGGGTATAATCGATTCCGCTAATTTTCGCTTCCTGCAGAGACTGTACATCATATTTGGCTTCCGCCAAGACTGTCCTCGAACGGTTGCTTCCTGCAGGGACTACTGTCGTCGAACATTGGCTTCCTGCAGAGACTGTCCGCGTGACTCTGCTTCCTGCCAAGAGCCTCGGCAGGAAGCAGAATCGCGCGGACAGTCTCTGCAGGAAGCCAATTATCATGTACAGAAGTCTCGGCAGGAAGCAACCGTTCGCGGACAGTCTCGGCAGAAGCCAAATATGATGTACAGTCTCTGCAGGAAGCGAAAAATTAGTGGAATCGATTATACCCTGTGTTGCCCTGGGAAGGAAAGATGAAGGGGCAACAAGCTGTTTCCCTTTTTTAATAAAAAAAGGCAGAAAACTATAGACCTTAAAATTGTAAATATGATAGCGTAATAAGCCTTTTAATTTATAAAAGAACCAAATCACATTAGAAGGTGCCTTATATGTTGCCAAAGGAGTGAACATTTTGATTAGCCAGCTGCATCATCATTTTTATCTGAATCTGATTGAAGTTGTCAGTATTGCTTGAAAGATTTTTCAAAGAATCTTCAGACAGCATTTTAGCATTTTCAATGTTGCAGCGCATGTTTTTAAAAAGCTGTATATCTGACAGATCCATTGTAACTATTAAGGTGGTTGGGTACACCTAGGTTTTTCCACCATTTTTACAAAGGGAAGTAACCATGTTTTTGTGCTTATTATACAAAGGGAAACAATTCATGACTTTCTTACTGATTCCATAGACAATGAAGCCATTGAAAATGGGGTCTACTCTTAAAGGAAAGAATTTGCTCCTAGGGGAGCAAATTCTTTTCTTTTAGATTTGACCCCTATTAAGTAGAGGCAAAACTGAAAATGGTACAGTTGCTTCCCCTGAAAGTGTACCCAATCACTTAAATGATGTTTATCAAGGGAGTTAATTCATTAAGGGATGGTTAAGAAAATTTCAGCCTAATTTCCATATGTGGAGATTTTCGAAGTGTCTAACCCCCAGGGTTGTTCTGCCAGTCCCTCTACAAGAAAAAAAAATTGTCAAGTGCATATCTTGTCATTGCTTATGAAATTCTAGTCATAGAGCTCTACAAGATTGTTTTATTGCTGCATTTCTTCTAGCTCGCCTGTACAAAAATACAGAGAGCTATTGTTGTCGCCCTGATGTTGGCGTGGGCCTCACACTTGTAAACTTTGAGGACAAAGTTTTTTTATGTAATGGGCAAGCCACTGTCAGGCGAGCTATCTTGGACATGGACAGATCTTGTGTGTATCAAATAATATATTGCATACAAAATACTCGAATTTCATATTAAATAGTGTATATGTACAAGTATTACATCTTTGAATCAATTTGCTGTGTACATTTATTAACAGTATTTCTATTGTGCTTATACCAGTCAAATGATAGTGTTTATTTGTAACTTTGAATTGGATTATTTGAGAAAAAATATCTGTTTGAGATAGCTATCATAAAAATTTTAATATTGGGATAGATAGCTCCGAGCAGACATTGCAGACCCAGATCAGACTGCTCCATCATGGTGCGTTTGTGACATCATAAACTGCTAATTAAATACACATAAACTAAATAATTCATTTACTGCTTTAATTTTGCATGTCCTCTTTAGCGCAATTGCAAAGATGCAGCTCATTTTCCCTAAAATGCATTGATCTCTGTATAACAGGAGGTTTTATAGCATTTTTAGAAATTTTCAGTTCCTCATTAATTAATAAAAAAAGCGGCACCCATGCTGATAATTATGCAAGCTGAAACCTTTAACTTATTAATTTCTTGATGGCATTCGATCAAAATTTGTACCAAAATGCTCAGTTTGTTAATATTTAAAAATTTCACGCATGCTATTAAGTTTGTGAGCCTTTTCCTTTAACATGGCATTCTAATGCACTTACAAATATAACACGACGTCTGATTGGATAACGTCAAAAATTTGCGACAGCATATTCTGCGATATACTGTCGCAAACCCGACGTCATTAAGTAACGTCACTTCTCATTGGCTGACGTTTGGTTTTATGCTGCTGACAGTGCTCGAAATGGGTGCAAACTAGTACATTATGAAAGGTGAAAATGTAAAAGTGCATTAGAATGGGGATACCTGTATTGAAAATTGTCATTTGGGGAGGTAAATCATCGTTTTTATGGTCGCAAATTGCGTTTTACGGCTCCGCTGGCGCGTCACCGTAAAACAAAATTTTCGACCATAAAAACGATGATTTACCTCCCCAAATGACAATTGTCAAGACAGTTATCCCCTAATTTGTATACAACATTTAAGTTGTCCCAAATAACTGTAAATATTTTTTCTCAAATGATGTGGTTCATTCAGAGCTCTAGATAAGAGGGAGTATTTGATGATAATTAAGGATAATTTTTCTTATTTCTCATCGAAACCATATGTTGTGACCCCTCATCTGAACCGTCTTGTCGAGACGGTTCAGATGAGGGGTCACAACATATGTTTTTTGGCAGAATTAAGAAAAATTATCCTTAATTATCACCAAATACTCCCTCTTATCTAGAGCTCTGGTTCATTGTTGAAAATACTAGTCAGATGATGATGTTATTCTATAGTTTTGCTGCTTCTAGTGAGCTTTGTCATAAGAAAACCTGCTTTAATGTGATTGGATACACTTTCAGGGGAAGCAACTCTGCACTTTTCCTTTGTAGAACAAAGTCCAGGGGGTCATCTTGCAAAGAGATTAACCTATCATGCTGCTATAGGTTGAGGTTTTCCATCTCTAGACTGACCCCAAATATCTAAATCAGTCTTATGAAAGTCTGCTATAATACGGGGTTTTCACTCCCAAAAGAGTCCCAAATATCTACATGTAGCTCTGTCTTATAAGACAGATATAGTTTTTTTATGATTGTTTTGTAAGGGAAAAGTCTCCATCTCACACCTGGTTAACTATGTTTCTAAGGGTAATACAAAATGAAAAAGAGGCTGTTACAAAACGAAAAAGAGTCATAGTTCCAAAACTACCTGGTCATTGTGGCTTAAAAAATTTGTTAGGTTGTTTGGGAACTAGAACTCTTTTTATCCCCCGACCGAAAGGTTCGGGGGATATAGCGATGAGCCTGGCGTCCGTCCGTCCGTAAACATTTTCTTGTCCGCTCTATATCTTTAATACCCTTTTTGAATATTTTCATGATACTTCACAGTTATGTAGAACAGGTCATGAAGATGTGTCACGAACAAGAATGACAACTCTTGCTATTGTACTTTTTAAATTATCTCCCCTTTGGTGATTTTTTGGCAGATTCGTGTCCGCTCTGTAACTTGAATACCCTTTGGAATATTTTCATGATACTTCACAGAAATGTAGAACAGGTCATGACGATGTGTTGCGAACAAGAATGACAACTCTTGCTTTCTTACTTTTTGAGTTATTTCCCCTTGATAGTTTTAGGTGTGATTTTTTTGGCAGATTCGTGTCCGCTCTATAACTTGAATACCCTTGGGAATATTCTCATGATATTTCACAGATATGTAGAACAGGTCATGACGGTGTGTCGAGAACAAGAATGACAACTCTTGCTTTCTTACTTTTTGAGTTATATCCCCTTGATCATTTTAGGTATGATTTCCTGTCCGCTCAATAACTTGAATACCTTTTAGAATATTTTCATGATACTTACTTCACAGATATGTAGAACAGGTCATGACGATGTGTCGCGAACAAGAATGACAACTCCTACTTTCTTTTTTTTTGATTTATTTCCCCTTGATGATTTTAGGTCTGATTCCGTGTCAGCTCTATAACTTGAATACCTTTTGGAATATTTTCATGATACTTCACAGATATGTAGAACAGGTCATGATGATGTGTCGCGAACAAGAATGACAACTCTTGCTTTCTTACTTTTGGAGTTATTTCCCTTTGATGATTTTAGGTGTTCACTCCATAGCTTGAATACCTTTTGAAATTTATGATACTTCACAGATATGCAGAACAGGTCATGACAATTTGTTTCATACATGAATGGTAACTCTTGCTTTTATACTTTGTGAGTTATTTCCCTTTGGTAGTTTGAGCTGCTGTTTGAGTCTCTGCTCCATATCTGTATAACCCTGGCCAGCTCCAGAATTTGAATAACTTAGAATATTATCATGCTGTGATATCTTATCAGTGTTCCTAACTCTCTCTAACCCCTTGACATTCCCGCGCCCACTCCCGCATCCCCCCCCCCCCCCACCCCCCCCCCCCCCCCCCCCCCCCCCCCCACCCCCCACAAATTTTTTTTTTTCCAGATTTGGATTCTTTGTCCAAATTCACTTACTAGAGAGCTCGAAATTAGGCTTGTACTTTAGAAGTTATTCACACATTTTGAAAGTTGAATGTATGGTATGCTATACATTTGTGTATATGGTGGCTGTTTGAGATATTACCTCTTTTTAGCAGTCAAGCATACTGTTTTAGTCTGAGTGTTAGATAATCATGCATCTGTTAACATTTAATGTCAATCAGAAGCATAAAATAACGGCAATATATTACTAATATGTGTTTTGAAGTGCACCCTTTTTACCAAGGCCCATGGGGGTCTTCGGTCGGGGGATTTGCCATCTCCTCTGATGGCTATTTTTCATTTGGTAATAGCCCTTGTATAGACATAGTTAAACCAGGGAGGCATCGTATAACCAAAGAAATACTGTAGTCGCATCTTTGAAGGGATTCATCCACCTAAGCAGCAAATAAATAGAGGATCTTACACGAGTGCTCATGTATTATTGAATTTATTAAACGAGTTGGGGAAAAAGATAAGATGCGAGGCTTTGCCGAGCATCTTATCGGTTTTTCCCAACGAGTTTAATAAATTCAATAATACAGGAGCACGAATGCAAGATTCTGTTTATCATCTGACACTAAAATCGCATTTTATTAGCAAAATTTGCACTAAAACGTCACGATTTCGCCATTAGAAAACGCGACGCTTTAACATGTTTAATGGACGTCACGTATAACGTTACGACGTAATTTGCATATTTAATCCACTAGTGGATTATTGTTTTTAATGCATGGCTTTATTACACTCTCAGATGCGACGTCATATGATAAAGTTGTTTCCCTTGCAAAATAGAAGCCAAACTACCATATATGCAGTAAATTTTACAGGTTAAAATTTTCGTGGTTTAGGATAAAAAACTTAAACCTTAATTTTTGTGATTTTTATTTTTTTGCCGCCAGAAGCATGGGCAAAAACTAAAATTGTTTGTTTCTGACTTAAGCCAGTTTGTTAAGGCTGTAGGTCAATGAAAGAAGTGGCTCAAGTGAAAAGTACCAGAATTTACCATAGCAAAGGGAAAAACAAAAATACAAAAATATATGGACACTGTGTATGTTGAAGATACTTTGTCAGAAACAGGAAATTATTTCAAGATTTTAATGTTTGTGGCTTCGAAGTGACCGCGAAAAAGCACAAAAAATGGAACCTGGCAAAAATTACTGCCTCTACACAGTATGAAGGTGTATCCATATGCCTTTAGCCAAGTTTTCTTAAAATATGTTCAGATGTAAACTGTGCCAGTAAAACCAATTAAAATATGCCAAATAGGTGTCGTTTATAGTTTACCATGTTTTCTCTTATAAAGGCATTGGGCTAAGTTATAGGGTAAACAATTCAAGTTGGGCTTAACTATCAATCGAAATGCCTCAAGTAATTTTCATCTATATGGCTGATAAGTTAGTTGCAAAATACTTGTGATGTTGATTGACACATAAAGGCCAATTAGGCAGTGGCACTAGTCAGGGGTATACATGGCCCCTGCCCACCTTGCTCTAGTTAGAGAAAATATGGTAAAAGGAATTTATGTTGTGCATTTATATTCTTATAGTCTTCTTGATCTAATCAAACCTGTTGCCATAGAAATGAAATGTTGGCTGTTATACCAGCTGTATATATTTATCGGATTTTTTTTAATAAAAGACATAGAATACTTCTTATTTTGCTGTGCTCCAGATAATATGGGGCTATGATGATATTTTCAAGATAATTTTTCATATTCACCATAAAACATATTGTGTAGCCTGTATTAGAACCACATTGTTATTACTGAATTTATTTGGGTAAAATGCAGGAGATTTTTTCCCTTCCTGAACAAGCCCAAAAATCTAGATCCATCTTAAAAGATGGATCTAGATTTTTGGGCTTGTTTTCAAAGAGAAAACTCCCATCTTATAGTTGAATTACACAAGGCTGGTTTACATATTTGGGGTAATTTTGGAAGGGAAAACAGCCCTGTCTTATTATCAAATAAATATGTAAAGTTGGTTCTAGTGAGGGCCATAACATATGTAATCACACGAAATTAATAGATTCTCAAAGCTTGTATTGTGTAGCTTAAAATGCAGTTTTATTTTTGACAAGTATTTCAGTATAACTTCCATATTTAACGTCTTGCCATACAACAGCCATACAACAGCTGTTTATTTTTACACATAGATTCCGGTGACAATAATATATATATTTTATTTTGCAGATTTTGAATATTCATAAGCTTTAATTCATGAGTATTCATAAGCTTTAAGTCATGAGTATTCATACTCATGAGTATTCATAAGCTTTAAGTCATAAGTTCAGCTTTACATTATAAGTATTTGTAGGCCTATGTCATGAGTATTCATAAGTTTTAAGAGGATGAATCTAGAAGCATGCAGAGCTGTAGAGAAAGTGATTTTATCATATGATGTCCCTGTTAATCAGTGGATAATGTCATGTCATAAAAATCGTATGACCACACGTGTAATAACACTTTGGAGCATACATGTAACGTCATTGACAGCGTCCATGTCAACTATACGTTTTCTTATTGAAATAATGTTGAGTATGAAAATCCCATTTTAAAGGGTCATATGATAAACAGAATCTTACACTCGTGGTCATTTCATATGAAATTTATGAAACTGGCCAAAGGCTTGTTCCATAAATTTCATACGAAATGACTACTCGTGTAACATCCTCCATATCTGATAATAATTCTGGGACTTTTCTCTTTTCATCATATTGTAGTAGGAGGAGAAAAATCTTTAATGAAAATTTCGTCGAGCGCCCCGACTGGAGATCGATCTCACGACCCCAAGATCATAAAGCGAGCACACAACCACTAGGCTAAAAGGTCCGGACCACTTAGACTATACACTCTATATACCTATATACATATTTACACATTACTTATTGGCCGTACTACTACAATATTAATAACATGTTGTGAACCCTAATTATTACCATCTTAGTGAGACAATTCTAATGAGGGGTCACAACATCTTTTGTTTTGCAGAATTGAGCAAAGTTGTCCCAGAATTTTTTCAACTCACCTTACCAAAGCCACACCTACTTTAAATATTTATGCGTCTCTTCATTAACTGTGATGTAAAATCATGGACGTTTTGTGGGACATTCAACACATGCAATTTTGTTTGTGGGACTATGTCACATACACTATCAGATGAATTTTGAATGACATTCTGGGTGTGGCTCTGGAAAGGTGTAGTAATCACGTTATCAACAGCTCTGAGGTGAGGGTCGGTCAATAAGTAATATGTCTCTTAGAGTTCTAGTCTTTGTTACAGTCATATTACTGTGTTAACGGGTTAAGACCTAGAGTAACATAAACAAAAATACTGTCAAAATCTCCATGTATTTGGGACACCCTAGTCATAACCCCTACTAATTCCTGTGTTGGACTTTCCCATCCCTTAAATTTGGACAAGTCCACTTGCTGAATTAGGAACTATTAAGGTGAAAGGGTGCACTTTCGGGGAAGCAACTCTGCCATTTTCATCTTTGCTTCCCATCCAAATGGGGTCAACTCTGAAATGAAGAATTTGCTCCCTCATGAGCAAATTCTTTCCTTTAAGAGTAGACTCCATTTTTGAAGGGCTATGTGCTCCAGGGAAGCAAACAGCAAGTCACAAAAGTTGCTTCCCTTGGTGATATGGTGTAAAAAAATACATGGGAGTGTACCCTTGTGCCTTAGAACCCTTTTGTTAAATGGCCAGCAGTGCAGACCTTCATAACACTGCTCCTTCAGGAACAGTCTGATCTGGGTCTACACTGTTAGCTCAGGCCGGGGTGTCTCAGTACTTGAGACTTGATAGTGTATGTTGATAGATTAGATAAGACAATGTTAGTTGTTTATATGTTCGTATTGCATTCTTCAGTGGTGTATTTTAAGTATATCTGTTTATATGTATATATATATGTTTCTGTATATGATAATCAGCTTTAATCATTAACTCAATCAAGTGTGGGTTTTCTTTATGTTCTGATTTTAAGTTTATATATAATACATGTATATGTTTCTGTATATGATAATCTTTATATTTTATATGATAATCAGCTTTCAGCAGAGCCTCCATGTACATGTATATGTCCTTTCAGCAACTACTCAGCTGATTGATCAGTTTGTTCAGACAAATTTAGATTCAACATAATTCGTCTAATAAAAGCCCCCTTTCCAATATACATCCCCCTCATTTTTTTACCTGTGAAAAAAGGTGGCCTGAATCAACTATATTGGCAGCACAATTTGTCAGTTATTGACCAAATTTGTTTTTAAAATGCCATTTTTAGGATATATGAATTGCAATCCTACCATAGCATTAACAGTGCTGGGAAATTCCTTGCCTATGTATAGACCTTTGATCTCTTTGACCGATCTAACCAAAACCTTACGACCTATGAGTTATTGAGACATTAAATCGGAATTCATTCCTTAATCAAAGCAGTGGGAGTGTCCGACAGTATAACGCCTATTTGAGAAAACCTGTGGAGTTAGGCATCTATATACAGTCAGCTCTCGATATCTCAAAGTCAAATTTCAGCCCAAACTACTGATATCTCAAAGTAAATTTTCTGGTACCAGAAAATTTACTATGAAATATCAGTAGTTTGAGATAACAGAAGTTGAAATGTAAATAAAAATCGGAAATATATTCTTTGATATAAGAAGATATTTTAAGATATCATTGTTCGAGATATCGGGAGTTGACTCTACTCCTTATAGTATGATTGCAGTCTGTAGTAATGATCTGATGGGTTTCAAAACCTACGTTATGTATATATGTGTTGGGTTTTATACCCACAGTTTACTGTAAACCTTATGAAGATCTATATCTGCAGATTGTACAATGTACTATGGACAAGCCTGAATCTGGTCAAAATAGCATTAGCCTGGTGAGGTTGGCATTGTGTTAACGTATCCATGTAATCTCGACCCCTGTGTTCTGCTATATGCATGTCCTTATATATCTGATGTATAATGTTGTAAAGGTGCTTCATTAAATATTTAGTGCATAAATTATGATAATGTACTTTTTTTTAATTATGTGTTAACCCTTAAAGCACAAAAAGAATCAGGCAATAAAATGTATGACAGGAAATTAAAGAAAAAAAAATCATTTGAGTCGCGACACAATAAAACCAACAAAATGGCATGTGCATCCAGCGAGGACTCAGATCAGCTGGGCAGCCGCCCATTCTTATCAGAGTCTTTGCTCTGCACTTTGCTGAGATCTAAGCTAGTGCCATGCAGACATCAAAGACTCTGATCAGACTGGGTGGCTGCCCAGCTGATCTGAGTCTTTGCTTGGCGCACATGCCACTTTGTTGGTTTTATTGTCACATCTCATTTTGTTTTAGTTTGCTTTTTTGTTTTTTGTTACATGTATTTTAACAATTAACCAATTTTCTAACTTGCTGTTTTGTACAGTGTTCCTATATTCTTCTTGTTCATATTATCTTTGCTTTTTGTATAAAAAACCCCCATAAGATTAAACTACATGTACTGCATGTCATTCAGACTGTCTTTTTTGTCCTCAAAATTCCTTGCTTCGGACCAAATTCCACCAATGGGATGGATGGATGACTTACAATTATATGTCCTTTTCAAAAGTATTTCAGTCATATCAGGACGATGGGAGGTGATAATGAAAGGTTGTGTGCAATGGAACCTGGTTTATAGCAGGAAAGATTCTCGCCTCAAGCGGGGCTCGAACCTAGGTCTGCTAGATCAGTAGGTCAGTACTTAACCCACTGAGCTACTGGGGCTCTTCCTGCAATGGAACTCAAAGGCTCGAAAACCTCGCTTTGGACCAAAATCCACCAATGGGACTGAAAGGCTCAAAAAACCCTTCGACTCAAATTCACCAATGGGACTCGAGGTCAAATCATACTGAGGCTGAGAGGCCAGAGTGATGTTTTATCAGTACCGTAACAAGAGGGCCATGGTGGCCCTGAATCGCTCACCTGAGCATGAATCAGTTCACTGGCTCTGGTGAAGATTTATAAAAGATTTTACCATATATGGGAATGGTGGCCACCTTGGTCATGTGACCAAGATCATTTGAAGAACTTTCAATCCTTTGACCCATGCAGGCTCCATATGAATTTTGAGTTCAGTCTGCCCAGTGGTTTCAGAGATGTTTGAAAATGTTTATGGATGGATGACAGAGGCAGCTAACACCAATATTGTAAGGCTCAGGTGAGCTAAAAATGGCAAAGTCGCTTCCCGAAAAGTACCCGCTCATGTTGAGTTCCTTTGATGGATTTGAACTAGACTGAACTAGACAAACACAAATGATAGAATGGTAGCATCATTATCTCACTGTGGTGAAATTAATGTTTTCCAAGGAGTTTGTGGCTGGCATCATTGCTATGTTAGTTTTGATTCTTGCAGCATAACTTTATTTAGATTTGACCTAGTGACCTAGATTTTGACCGACATGACCAAGTTTCTAACTTGACCTATATTTTATGGAGATAAACATTCTGACCAAGTTTCATGAAGATATTGGATCAAAACTGTGCCCTCTAGGATGTACACAAAGTTTTTCTAAGATTTGACCTAGTGACCAAGATTTTGACCAGACATGACCCAGTTTCAAACTTGGCCTGGATATTATGAGGATAAACATTCTGACAAAGTTTCATGAAGATTGGATCAAAACTGCCCTCTAGAGCGTACACAAGGTTGGTCTTATATTTGACCTAGTGACCTAGTTTTTGACCCGACATGACCTACTTTCAAACTTGGCCTAGATATTGTGACTATAAACATTCTGACAAAGTTTCAAAAAGATTGGATCAAAACTGTACCCTCTATAGCATTCACAAGGTTTTTCTAAGATTTGACATATTGGCCTGGTTTTTGACCCGACATGACCGAGTTTCATATTTGGCCTAGATATTGTGAGGATAAACATTCTGACAAAGTTTCATGAAGTTTGGATCAAAACTGTGCCCTCTAGAGAGTACACAAGGTTGTTCTTATATTTGACCTACTGACCTAGTTTTTGACCTGATATGACCTACTTTCAAACTTGGCCTAGATTTTGTGACAATAAACATTCTGACAAAGTTTTATGAAGATTGGATCAAAACTGTACCCTCTAGAGTGTACACAAGGTTTTTAGCTCACCTGAGCACGAGGTGCTCAAGGTGAGCTATTGTGATCGATATTTGTCCGTCCGTCCGTCTGTCCGTCCGTCAACAATTTCTTCAAACGACATCTCCTCCTACACCAGTGAGCCAATTTCAAAATAATTTCACACAAATGTTTCTGTTATAGCCCTGAATAAAAATTGCTAAAATGGTTCCGCTCCGCTGAACAAAATGGCCGCCAGAGCTAAAAATAGAAAAACCTTTAAACGACATCTCCTCTGAAGTCAATGGCTTGATTTCAAAATAATTTCACAGAAATGTTTGACTCATGGGCCTGAACCAATATTGCTAAAACGGTTTCACTCCGCTGAACAAAATGGCCACCAAAGCTAAAAATAGAAATCTAAAAATAGAAAAACCTTTAAAGGACATCTCCTCTAAAGCCAATGGCTCGATTTCAAAACAATTTCACAGAAATGTTTGACTCATGGCCCTGAACCAAAATTGCTAAAAAGGTTCCGCTCCGAAGAACAAAATGGCCACCAGAGCTAAAAATAGAAATAAATCTTAAAATGACACAGAGGGCACAGTTTTGATCCAATCATCATGAAAATTTATCAGAATGTTTATCTTAATGAAATCTGGACCAACGTTGAAACTGGGTCATGTGGTGTCAAAAACTAGGTCACTAGGTCAAATCTTAGAAAAACCTTGTGTACACTCTAGAGGGCACAGATAATCCTATCTTCATGAAACTTTGTCAGAATGTTTATCTTTATACAATCTAGGCCAAGATGGAAACTGAGTCATGTGGGGTCAAAAACTAGGTCACTAGGTCAAATCTTAGAAAAACCTTGTGTACACTCTAGAGGGCTTAGTTATGCTCAAATCTTCATGAAACTTTGTCAGAATGCTTATCTTTATGAATTCTAGACCATATTTGAAACTGGGCTATGTCAAGTCAAACAGTAGGTCACTAGGTCAGATCTTAGAAAAACCATGCGAATGTTCTAGAGGGCACAGTTTTGTTCCAATCTTCATGAAACTTTGTCAAAAAATTTATCTCCAACAAATCTAGACCGGGAGTGCAACAGGGTCATGTTGGATCTAAAACTAGGTCACTAGGTCAAACCTTAGAAAAACATTGTGTATACTCTACAGGGCACAGTTTTGGTTCAATCTACTTGAAACTTTGTCAGAATGATTATCTTAATGGCACAGTTTTGATCCAATCTTTATGAAACTTTGTCAGAATATAGATTGGAATGTGCAAAACTGCTCCAATTGAATCATCATCAAATAGATGATCTTCCATGTTATTTCATCATAACTCAGGTGAGCGATTTAGGTCCATCATGGACCTCTTGTTCTAAGATTTGACCTAATGACCTGGTTTTTGACCCGACACAACTCAGTTTCAAACTTGGCCTAGATATTGTGAGGATAAACATTCTGACAAAGTTTCATGAAGTTTGGATCAAAACTGTGACCTCTAGAGCGTACACAAGGTTTTTCTAATATTTGACCAAGTGACCTAGTTTTTGATCCGACATGACCCAGTTTCAAACTTGGCCTAGATTTTATTAAGACTTACATTCTGACAAAGTTTCATAAAGATTGGATCAAAACTGTGCCCGCTAGAGTGTACACAAGCAAAAGTTGATGGACGGACTTCCGGACGTAAGACGGACATCAGGGTATCCCAAAAGCTCACCCTGAGCATTTCGTGCTCAGGTGAGCTAATAATTCTGAGAATTGGGATACCTAAAATAATTACAGTAATTGTACTAGAAGTGGAACAGTTCACTTTTACAATGCAGTAATGTGTCCATAAGATGCAGCTTGAATGGCAAACAGTATAAGCCCTGACCAGACTGGTGTAATGGATAAGGCGCAAGATAACCAATCCAGGGGTCGAAAGACTGATTCGCCCTTCTTCGGTCTCTCAGATGAGGCTTTAAACCTAGGGCCCATCTCTGTATGACCTAGATGTTGGTGGGACTTTGAACCCAAGCTCACTCACTGACCACAAGAAGCAGTCAGACCTGGGTCTGCACTGTTTGCTCAGACCTGTCTGTCTCAATAATTAGATTTTTAGCTCACATGAGCCATAGGCTCAAGGTGAGCTATTGTGATCACCCAGTGTCCGTCGTGTGACGTCAACAATTTGCTTTAAATGACATCTTCTCTGAAACCGCTAGGCCTAGGGCTTTGATATTTGGTATGAAGCATTGTCTAGTGGTCCTCTACCAAGTTTGTACAAATGATGGCCCTGGGGCAGGGTGTCTTGGGTTCGAAACTAAAAAATACTTAAAAATCTTCTTCTCCCAGAACTGCTTGGCCCAGATGCTTGAAACTTGGTATGAAGCATTGCCTAGTGGTCCTCTACCAAATTTGTTCAAATGGTGGCCCCAGGGTCCAAAATGGCCCTGGGGCAGGGGGTCTTGGGTTCGAAACTAAAAACTACTTAAAAATCTTCTCCAGAACTGCTTGGCTCAGATGCTTGAAATTTGGTATGTAGCATTGCCTAGTGGTCTTCTACCAAGTTTGTTCAAATGGTGGCCCCAGGGTCCAAAATGGCTCTGGGGCAGGGGGTCTTGGGTTCGAAACTAAAAAATACTTAAAAATCTTCTTCACCAGAAACACTTGGCTCAGATGCTTGAAATTTGGTAGGTTACATTGCCTAGTGGTCCTCTACCAAATTTGTTCAAATGGTGGCCCCAGGATCCAAAATGGCCCTGGGGCAGGGGGTCTTGGGTTCGAAACTGAAAAATACTTGAAAATCTTCTTCTCCAGAACTGCTTGGCTCAGATGCTTGAAATTTGGTCTGTAACATTGCCTAGTGGTCCTCTACCAAGTTTGTTCAAATGGTGGCCCCAGGGTCCAAAATGGCCCTGGGGCAGGGGGTCTTGGGGTCGAAACTGAAAACTACTTAAAAATCTTCTTCTTCAGACCTGCTTGGCTCAGATGCTTGAAATTTGGTATGTAGCATTGCCTAGTGGTCCTCTACCAAGTTTGTTCAAATGGTGGCCCCAGGGTCCAAAATGGCTCTGGGGCAGGGGGTCTTGGGTTCGAAACTAAAAAATACTTAAAAATCTTCTTCACCAGAAACACTTGGCTCAAATGCTTGAAATTTGGTAGGTTACATTGCCTAGTGGTCCTCTACCAAATTTGTTCAAATGGTGGCCCCAGGATCCAAAATGGCCCTGGGGCAGGGGGTCTTGGGTTCGAAACTGAAAAATACTTGAAAATCTTCTTCTCCAGAACTGCTTGGCTCAGATGCTTGAAATTTGGTCTGTAACATTGCCTAGTGGTCCTCTACCAAGTTTGTTCAAATGGTGGCCCCAGGGTCCAAAATGGCCCCAGGGCAGGGGGTCCTGGGTTTGAACCATAGAAATACATAGAAAAATATTAAAAAATCTTCTACTTCAGAACCGCAAGGCTCAGATGCTTGAAATTTGGTATGTAGCATGGCCTAGTGGTCCTTTCTTAAGTTTCTTGAAATGGTGGCCCCAGGGTCCGAAATTGCCCCTTGACAGGGAGTCCTAGGTTTGAACCATAAAAATATATAGAAAAATATTTAAAAAATCTTCTTCTTCAGAACCACTTGGCTCAGATGCTTAAATTTGGTATGCAGCTTTGCCCAGTAGTCTTTAACCAAGTTTGTTCAAATGATGACCCCAGGGTCTAAAATGGCCCCGCCCCAGGGGGTCCTGGGTTTGAACCATAGAACTACATAGAAAAATATTCAAAAATCTTCTATTTCAGAACCACTTGGCTCAGATGCTTGAAAATTGATGGCCCCAGGGTCCAAAATGGCCCTGCGGCAGCTAGTCCTGGGTTTGAGCCATTGAAATGCATAGGAAACTATTAAAAAATCTTCTTCTTCAGAACCACTTGGCTCATATGCTTAAATTTGGTATGATGCATTGCCTGGTGGACTCCTACAAAGTTTGTGAAAATGGTGGCCCTGGGATCCAAAATGGCCCCGGGGCATGGAGTCTTGGGTTCGAAATTAAAATGTACTTAAAAACCTTCTTCTCCAGAACCCCTTAGTGCAGATGCTTTAAATTTTGTATGATGCATTGCCTAGTGGTCCCTTACCAAGTTTGTTCAAATGATGGTGCCAGGGTCAAAATGGCCCTGCCCCAGGGGGTCCTGGGTTTGAACCATAGAAATACACAGAAAAATATTCAGAAATCTTCTTCTTCAGAACCACTTGGCTCAGAGGCTTGAAATTTAGCTTTTAGCATTGCCTAGTGGTCCTTTACCAAGATTATTCAAATGATGGCCCCAGGCTCCAAAATGGCCCTGCCCCAGGGGGTCAAGGGTTTGAACCATAGCAATACATAGAAACACATTAAAAATCTTCTTCTTCAGAACCATTTGGTTGCAAACTATCAGGTTTTTTCAAATTATGACGCTAGTTTGACCTTTAACCTCTTTGTTCAGGTGAGCGATTCAGGGCCTCTTGGCCCTCTTGTTTATTACAAGAGGGCCATGAGGCCCTGAATCGCTCACCTGAGTAACAATCTGACCCAACCCCCGACCCCTCTCGGTATGGTAAGTTTTGACCCAAGGGACTTGGTTGGCAGGATTTATGTAGGGGACCACTAAACTTTGCTTTATTATAATATATAAGCTCTGGGTCTTATGATTTCAGAGAAGAAGATTTTTTAAAAAAAAAAATTCCCATTATAAGTCTATGAAAGCTAATGACCCCCTGGGGTGTGGCCAATTTGGATCCCAGGGGCATGGTTGGCAGGATTTATGTAGAGGACCACTAAACATGGCTAAATACTAAATATCTTAGCTCTCTGCCTAATGGTTTCAGAGGAGAAGATTTTTGAAGGTTCTTAAATTAGCTATACAGGCTCTATGATGCCCTAGGGTGTGGCCAGTTTGGACCCCAGGGGCTTGATTGGCAGGATTTATATGGGGGACCACTAAATGTTGCTACATACTAAACAAGGGCTTCGCAAGCTGCGCATAATACGCCTGTTTCAGTGTCATGAAGGAGTTACAGAATGAACAAGATTGTTTATAGAAGGATGGACAGGCAGACAAAACAGGGGAAACAACTCTGTAATTAATGACTGCAATGTTATTAAAACAACACATCAAATACTATTAGTACACCAAAAATCAGGATCCAGGGTGAAGCAGCTCAGAAGTTGTGAAATGCCAAAGTCAAACAAGGGAGATAATTCATAAACTCTTAGTCGCAATACTTTCCCTTGACAATATACACATCACCAACAAGTTTTGTTAAAATATTTCCAACGGTTAAGGAGATACAGAGTAAAACGGAAATTGATGCAAGGGCAGATAATTCAGGAGGTAAGCAAGAGTTATGGTTCATGTGCATGATACATTACCCAATTATTATATACATTCCTACAAAGTTTCATTGAAATATTTCAAAGGGTTAAGGAGTTATGGGGGGAATGGGTTAGCCTAAACAAGAGGGCCATGAGGCCCTGTATCGCTCACCTGAACAATTGGCAAAGTGGCTTTTTCTTCTGTTTTGAAATTGTCTAATTATGAGTCTTGGGTCAAAAGTCAAAGAATGACCATGACCTATTGTACTCATAAATCTTCATGTACTCATTAAGGCAACAATATATACCATTTTTTAGGCAAAACTTTCCATGAAATCTTATGTTCTAGCATTTTCCCATATTTGACCTTGCTGTAAAAAAGGTCAAGGTCAACCAAGGTCATAATTTGAACAATCTTGATAGTACTGGAGTACCCAACGCTACATACATGTACCAAGTTTCAAGGCCATTGATCAATTGGTTCTGGAGAAAAAAATTTTGGAAGGTTTTTACCATATATGGTCATGGTGGCCATGTTGGTCATGTAACCAGACCATTTGAAGAAATTTTCATTTCCTCGACCCCTGAAGGCTCTATTTAATATTTGGTTACAATTGGCGCATTGGCTTTTAAGGAGAAGTTTGAAATTGTCAAACTATAATGAGAATTCAGGGTCAAAGGTCAAAGAACAACCTTGCCCTCTTGTACTCATGAATCTTGATGTACACATTAAGATGACTGTATTTACCAATTTTTAGGCCTAAATCTTCAAAACTTTCCATGAAATCTTATGTTCTAGCATTTTCCCATATTTGACCTTGCTATTAAATGGCCAAGGTCACCCCAAGGTCATCATTTTGAACACTTTTGATAGTACTGGAGTACCCAATGCTACATACCAAGTTTCAAGGCCATTGGTCAATTGGTTCTGGAGAAGAAGATTTTTAAAGGTTTTTACCACATATGGGCATGGCGGCCATGTTGGTCATGTGACCTGAACCGTTTGAACAAATTTTCATTCCCTCAACCCCTGAAGGCTCTATATGAAATTTGGTTTCAATTGGCCCAGTGGTTTTTGAGAATATTGTTTGAAATTGTCAAAATATGAGAGTTCAGGGTCAAAGGTCAAAGAATGACCTTGACCTCTTGTTCTCACAAATCTTCATTGTACTCATAAAAGATGACTGCATATACCAATTTTTAGACCTTAATCTTCAAAACTTTCCATGAAATCTTATGTTCTAGCATTTTCCCATATTTGACCTTGCCGTAAAAAGGTCAAGGTCAACCCAAGGTCATAATTTGAACAATCTTGATAGCACTCGAGTACTCAATGCTACATACCAAGTTTCAAGGCCATCGGTCAATTGGTTCTGGAGAAGAAGATTTTTCAAGGTTTTTACCATATATGGGCATTGGCGGCCATGCTGGTCATGTGACCTGGACCGTATGAATAAATTTTCGTTCCCTCAACCCCTCATGGCTCTATATGAAATTTGGTTACAATTGGCCCAGTGGCTGTTGAGAAGATTGTTTGAAATTGTCAAAATATGAGAGTTCTGGGTCAAAGGTCAAAGAATGACCTTGACCTTTTGTACTCATAAATCTTCATGTACTCATTAAGATGACTGTAGATATCGATTTTTAGCCCAAAATCTTTAACAGTTTTCAAGATATCTTATGTTCTAGCATTTTCCCATATAAAAGCACAAGGAAGCAAATTTGACCTTGCCGTAAAAAAGGTCAAGGTCAACCCAAGGTAATAATTTGAACAATCTTGGTAGTACTCGTGTACCCGATGCTACATACCAAGTTTCAAGGCCATCGGCCTATTGGTTCTGGAGAAGAAGATTTTTTTAGGTTTTTACCATATATGGGCGTGGCGGCCATGTTGGTCATGTGACCAGGACGGTTTGAACAACTTTTCGTTCCCCCTTCCTCTGGAGGCCATATATGAAATTTGGTTACAATTGGCCCAGTGGTTTCAGAGGAGAAGTCGTTTGAAATTGTGGACGGACGGACAGACGACGACGGACGACGGAGCCTTACCATCCTATAAGCTCCCCCGGAGCCCCTGGCTCAGGTGAGCTAAAAACTAATCAAAGGGAGGTTACTCCAAAATTAAGTAAGGGGGAACAACCATTCTTATATGTGACACACCATCTTGTGATCATGCACATTGCTATAAAGTTTCATCAAGATATTCCAAATGGGTACTTAGTTATAGAATGCACAAGATTAGTATACACAAAAATACCCTAAAGATCTAATCAAAGGGATGCAACTCCAAAACGAAGAACGGGAGAGCAACCATTGTTATACGCGACACATCATCACACCCTCATACACATTGCCATGAAGTTTCATTAAGATATCCCAAACGGTTATCTAGTTATGTCGCGCACAAGACTAGTAGGGTAAAAAATAATCAAAGGGGCATAACTTTGAAATTAAGAAAGGGGGAGCAACCATTACTATACGCGACACTTTGCCCCATCCTAATATATATTCCTACAAAATTTCATGAAGATATCTCAAACCGTTTCTGAGATATGGTGCGCACAAGAATGTTGACGGACGGACAGACGGACGGACGGACGGACAGCGCCATGCCATAATACGTCCGTTTTTTCAAAACGGGCATATAAAAATATAAGCTCTGGGCCTCATGCTTTCAGAGAAGAAGATTTTTTAAGTTTTTCCCATTGTATGTCTATGAGTCAAATGCCCCCAAGGCCAGTTTGGACCCCTGGAGCATCGTTGGCAGGATTATGTAGAGGACTATTAAACATTGCTACATACTAAATGTCTTTGCTCTCTGCCTAATGGTTTCAGAGAAGAAGATTTTGAAGGTTCTTTAGCTATATAGCTCTATTTAAACAAAAGACCCCCTGGGGTGTGGCCAGTTTGGACCCCAAGGGTTTGATTGGCAGGATTTATGTGGGGGACCACTAACCATTGCATATGGGAGATAATGACCCTGGGGCGTGGCCAGTTTGGACCCCAGGGGCATGGTTGGCAGGATTTATGTAGAGGACTACTAAACATTGCTACATACTACATGTCTTTGCTCTCTGCCTCATGGTTTCACTGAAGAAGATTTTTGAATGTTCTTTAGCTATATAGCTCTATATAAACAAAAGACCCCCTGAGGTATGGCCAGTTTGGACCCCAGGGGCTTGATTGGCAGGATTTATATTAGGGACCACTAACCATTGTTACATACTAAATATAAAAGCTCTGGGCCTCATGGTTTCAGAGAAGAAGATTTTTTAAGGTTTTCCCATTGTAAGTCTATGGGAGCTAAGGACCCCTGAGGCGTGGCCAGTTTGGACCCCAGGGGCTTGATTGGCAGGATTTTTATGGGGGACCACTAACCATTGCTACATACTAAATATAAAAGCTCTGGGCCTCATGGTTTCAGAGAAGAAGATTTTTTTAAGATTTTTCCATTGTTAGTCTATGGGAGATAATGACCCCCGGGGCGTGGCCAGTTTGGACCCCAGGGGCATGGTTGGCAAGATTTATGTAGAGGACTACTAAACATCGCTACACACTAAATGTCTTTGCTCTCTGCCTCATGGTTTCAAAGAAGAAGATTTTTGAAGGTTATTTAGCTATATAGCTCTATATAAACAAAAGACCGCTGGGGTGTGGCCAATTTTGACCCCAGGGGCTTGATTGGCAGGATTTATGTTGGGGACCACTAACCATTGCTACATACTAAATACATAAGCTCTGGGCCTCATGGTTTCAGAGAAGAAGATTTTTTTAAGATTTTTCCATTGTAAGTCTATGGGAGATAATGACCCTGGGGCATGGCCAGTTTGGACCCCAGGAGCATTGTTGGCAGGATTTATGTAGAGGAGTACTAAACATTGCTACACACTAAATGTCTTTGCTCTCAGCCTCATGGTTTCAAAGAAGAAGATTTTTGAAGGTTATTTAGCTATATAGCTCTATATAAACAAAAGACCGCTGGGGTGTGGCCAATTTTGACCCCAGGGGCTTGATTGGCAGGATTTATGTTGGGGACCACTCACCATTGCTACATACTAAATACATAAGCTCTGGGCCTCATGGTTTCAGAGAAGAAGATTTTTTTAAGATTTTTCCATTGTAAGTCTATGGGAGCTAATGACCCCCGGGGCGTGGCCAGTTTGGACCCCAGGGGCATGGTTGGCAGGATTTACTTAGAGGACTACTAAACATCGCTACACACTAAATGTCTTTGCTCTCTGCTTCATGGTTTCAAAGAAGAAGATTTTTGAAGGTTATTTAGCTATATAGCTCTATATAAACAAAAGACCCCCTGGGGTGTGGCCAGTTTTGACCCCAGGGGCTTGATTGGCAGGATTTATGTTGGGGACCACTAACCATTGCTACATACTAAATACATAAGCTCTGGGCCTCATGGTTTCAGAGTAGAAGTTTTTTTAAGATTTTTCCATTGTAAGTCTATGGGAGCTAATAACCCCCGGGGCGTGGCCAGTTTGGACCCCAGGGACTTGATTGGCAGGATTTATGTGGGGGACCATTAACCATTGCTACATACTAAATATATAAGCTTTGGGCCTCATGGTTTCAGAGAAGAAGATTTTTTTAAGTTTTTCCCATTATACGTCTATGGGAGCTATATGTTGCCATGGCAACCAGAGTTCCAACCCAATCTGCCCTTAAACCTTATGCAGGCAATCCCCCACCCCAACAATGCTACACATAAAATTTGACCATGATTGGCCAAGTGGTTATGGAGATATTCTTGTTTGAAAATGTGAACGGACGACGACGGACGACGGACGACGGACGACAGAGCCTCCCTATACTATAAGCTCACCTTGTGAGCCTACGGCTCAGGTGAGCTAATAATCTGCTGAAATGAATAGAGAACTGATTCATTTTATTTCATTCTTTTAATATATAAATTAGGCTGGTGTATTATATAAATCAAACGTAAACACAAACAAAAATTTACATTAATGATTATACATAACTTGCCTTAAATTGGTGTGATCCATTTAATGATAATTATAGATGAGAATCTGTATGTAAAAATAAATGTATTGTTCAAAATAAGCATTCTAATATTCATGAATGTATGCTAGGAACAAGCTATCTACACACTCTAACATTTAAACCTTCATGTTTTTCTGCCGTTTTCTACAGCAGGCAACAATATCTGTGACTTCCAGGGCCCAGTTCAAAACTTACGTCATCGTTAGTTAACAAAACATTGGATTTTCAAATGTTTTGTAAGCTAAAACACTGCCATTTTTTATGAAAAAGTGAGCTTTAGCACTACGCTCCTAACATTTTTTCAGCAAAAATATTAATGAACTTAATTTATTGTATGCTAAAACACTGCCATTTTTTGATGAAAAAGTGTTTGGAGCTTTTGCAGTGCAAAAGCTCCTTACATTTTTTCAGCAAAAAACATTAGTGCACTTGATTTTGTGTGTATTAGAAGACTTAACCAATTCTTGGCCAACAACTTGTTAAAGTAATGATGCTTCCGACAACTGGGCCCTGTTTGGGTTTTTGGACGTGAAGCCCTTGCAAAATAAGGCCAGCTCTTACAGATTGAATTTGCTCCCATAGGAGTGAATCTTCTCTTTAGAGTAAATTCTATTTTGGAAGGGCTATCTTGCCCAGGGAGGCAATTAAGAAGTCACAAAATTGTCTTCCTTTGTATAAAAGAAAAATGGCTGAAAAACATGGAGGTGTAACTGCCAAATTTGAAGAAGTCCAATTCCCATCAGGGACAAGTTCCTTAACGCGAGCGCTATGTAGCGCTTTGTAGCAATTGCCTATGCAACGATATGTTACAAAAAAGGGCTTCATAGCGCTACGTGGCATCCCCGGAGCTGCCTCACAAAGCGTTTTTTTTGTAACATACCATTGCATAGGCAAAGCGCTCTGTAGCGCTTTCTGTTTACATATGTTTAAAACGAGGCAAATTTCACTGTGCAATGCACTGCTACAGAAAAGCGCTTTTTAAAAGCACAATCGTTGCATTGCATTGGCAAAGCACTGTAGAGCACTATTTTATAGCGCTTTCCTTGAGCAACTCTTGCTAGGTGTTAACTGAAATGTAAGTAAACAGCACAGACTTGGAGTAACCAACTATTGGCTGAGGCAGTACTGTAAAAATTCAAAAAATTGGGACACCTAAAATAATTACCAAAAAACGCCACAGTTTTGTTGTACAATGCAGTAATGCACCCAAAAGATGCAGATGGAATGGCAAACAGTGAAGACCCTGGTCGGATGGCTCCTAAAATGGCTCCTTTAGGAGCCATCTGATCAGGGTCTGCACTGTTTGCTCATACCTTTCTGTCCCAATATTTAGAATTTTGTGGTACTGTTCAAATTGATAGGGTAAATACTGGATACGATCACTACAATCACACAAATACAAACTTTAAAAAAACTAATCTCAAGCATGCATTACATTATTCTATAATTCTATAATATTGTCAATTATTCTACTCTATTTCCATTATACTATTCTATATTGTCAATTATTCTATTCTATTGTTCTATTTACATATTAAAAATTTAAAACAAAACAAAATCACACCTCAAATACAAGGCACCACATATGGCATCGAAAATCAAAACACCGTACTTATTCTTAGACAGGGGTAACCCTCTAGAAGACACAATATCTAAACCAGTCTGTGTAATTCTATCATTAGATGGGTTTTCCCTTCAAACAATCACAATAATCCATCTATATCTAAACCAGTCTGTGTAATTTCTGCTTTTACATGGGTTTTTCTGTCTTAAATCATCCCAATAATCCATCTCAGAACATGGAACTAGATTTCTAGTTAGCAGATGCTGTTAAGGCCTATATACATGATAATTTTTCATGTACAAGTTCTCATTTTACAAGTTCTTCATTGAAGAGCTTGTAACATAAAATCTTATTATACATCAAAATGATCATTTCAAAAGTTGTACAAGAAAACTGAGACCACAGCAACTTATCCTATTTTTTATCATGTTCTCCATCAAATAAGAATCAAGAAAATATTGCCCTAAGCATTAATTTAGATCTCATCGCATGACTCAAGAAATGGAAGCGGTAATAAGGAAGCACAGGTATTCTGCATCGAGACATAATTTCAATTTTGATACAAGTCACTAAATGTCTGCTGTTTTAAAGCACCACAAGCACTGTTTAAAGCACCCTTAACAAATAGGAACATTATTTAGGTCAAATACAGTTCAAGTAACAATGTAGTTATCAAATATGTTAAAACCAAGGTATTTACACCTAAAGCACCAAAAGTGCAAATAGGTGAATTTGCAAACAGTGTAGATCAAGCTAAGGCGGCTCATTATGAGCCGCCTCATCTAGGTACTATGAACCAATACAGTAGAACTTCAATGGCTCAAACAGGCTCTGGACCCTGCAAAAGGTAGTTCCAACCATCCAGGGCTAGTTTCTACACATACTGAACTCTAAGAAAGAGTTCTTGCCAGGCATGGTAAAGCAGCCATCAGGGTTCAAGCCATTGCAGTTCTATAGTATAAAATTCTGCAAAACAGAAAGCCAAAATCTAACAATTGCTAAAGCATGAAAGTGCCTATATTTTGCTTTGAAATGTAAGATCTAGGGGAGTTCTCACCAAACTCCTGAAAGTGGCCAAACTGAAATTTCAGTTTGGCCACTTTCAGGAGTTTTGCAGGAATTCCCTCAGTCTCTCTTTTACAAAGACTGAAAACTTCTACATATGAGTTGCACTCCATTACTATTATATTTTGTTTACTATTTGCAGAAGTTTGAAATTTTTGATTCGCAGCTGGAATGAAATTGCCCATTTGTTACCTGGAGTGACATATATAGAGGATCTGATACGAGTGGTCATTTCATATGAAACCAGCCTTTGGCGAGTTTCCAAACAGCCATTGGAGAATATGATGAACTCCTGACGCTGGTCAAGAAACGGAAACTAAGGTGGTTTGGCCCCTCTCAAGGTCTTTTGGTTTAACAAAGATGATTTTACAGGGCACTGTGAAAGGAAAAAGAAGAAGAGGTAGACAGAAGAAGAGGTGGGAAGACAATATTAAAGAGTGGACAAGGATGGATTTTGCCAGCTCAACTAGGGCAGCTGAAAACAGGACAAGCTGGAAAGGGATTGTCTCAAAGTCATCTGTGGTGCCCCAACAACCTAGTAAGGTTATGGGATAGAATAGAATAGAGTAGAATAAATTTCATATGAAATGACCACAAGTGTAAGATTCTGTTTATCATATGACTCTTTAAAATGGGATTTTATCGCCTTCAAAATGGTCATTATTTCAGTAAGAAAACACATTGTTGACACGGACGCTGTCAATTACATTACATGTACGTGCCAAAGACAAAACTACATACCTCTTGGTATATGCTAGGGGTATAAATATGCTAAGTCACATTCCGAATGGTTATCTACATCCCAACTTTAAGTTAACAAGGATCAGATGACTAGGAATTCACTCTGTCCCCTCACCCCTCCCCTATCAGCAGTGGTCCAGGTAAGAAGTGGCAACAGAGATAATTTAGGGATAATTTCTATATTTCTCCATAAAACATATGAGCCGCGACACGACAAAACCAACAATGTGGTTGTGCACCCAGCGCAGACTCAGATCAGCCTGGGCATCCGCCCAGTCTGATCAGAGTCTTCGCTGTTCGCATGGAGGTAGCTTAGACCCTTAGCTACCCTTTGAGAACTTAACGAAGAGTCTGGTCAAAATTGTCGGATGCCCAGGCTGCTCAGAGTCTGCACTGGCCGCACAACCACATTGTTGGTTTTCTCGCGTTGCAGCTCATATGCTGTGTATGACCCCTCATTAAAACCATCTGTCCGTCTGACCTAGACTGTTCTAATGAGGGGTCACAACCTATGTTTTGGTTGAGAAATATAGAAAATTATCCCAAAAGTATCCCTCTTCCCCCCTCCTACCTGGTGCACTGCTATGTCTACTCTACAAATTCAATCTATGTTAATCCCTAGTCATCATCAGTGATGAAACATTCTAAAAATCTTCTAAAACTACTATCATTTTATGAAATGGACTAACATAATGGGCTACATAATTTACTACCCTTCAACTACATTTTTGCCATTTATGGCATAACACTACAAATGAAAATTAGAGCTATGGTTAAGAGCGAGTATTTGATGATAATTAAAGATAATTTTTCTTATTTCTCATCGAAACCATATGTTGTGACCCCTCATCTGAACCGTCTCATCGAGACGGTTCAGATGAGGGGTCACAACATATGTTTTTATGCAGAATTAACAAAAATTATCTCTAATTATCACTAAATACTCTCTCCTATCTAGAGCTCTGAAAATCATTCTAAATGTCGGCTATGAGCCGTAGTCCCATTCTTTTCTTTCCTTTCAGGTCAATGGATACACTTCCAAGGGAAGCAACTCTGCCATTTTCATTCTTGCCTCCCTTCTCAGTGGGAGTTAAAGAGAAAAAAATTGCTCCCACATGAGCAAATTCTTTCCTTTAAATGTACACCACTTTAAAGGGGAGAGGGTGGAGAAGGAGAGGCTCTTCTTGCATAAAGACCACAGATAAACCCTGAAAATTGTCTCCCTCTAAAAATAGTACAAAAATATGAATGTATATTCATTCATCTTAATCCACTATGAACACAAGCAAGACCAGTAACTGGACAGGATAGCTAACCTGAACTCTCACTTCCCTATCATAAACCTCTATGATTTAAGTAGGTACACTCCACATTTTTTTCTCCACCATTTTTACAAAGAGAAACAACTTTTGTGAGTTCCTCTTTGCTTCCCTTGGTAACAAAACTCTTCCAAAAAGGAATCTACTCCTTTTATAGCTGTAGGAAAGAATCTGCACCTAGAGGAAGAATTTGATATTCTTCTTGTTTTTAGAGCTGACCCCAGTACAGAAGGGAGGACAAAATGAAGATGGCAGAGTTGTTGCCCCTGACCCCCATTCAGAAAGGAGGCTAAATGAAAATGGTGGAGTTGTTGCCCCTGTAAAAGCACCTATTCGCTTTTACATAAAGCTTGAACATGAAAAATAGTTGTGAACTTGTGAACACAATATAATTCGACTTTCCAGGCATTTCAGCACCACAGCCTCCTGTAAAAATTCTAAAAATTGGGTCACGAAAAAAAAAAGAATTACCGTATTTGCCCTGAAAATGGAAAAGGGGGTTTTACAATGCAGTTATGCATTCAAAAGATGTAGAATAATTTGCCAAATAGTGCAGGCCCTGATCAGACTGCTCCTATAGGAGCAGTCTGATCTAGGCCTGCACTGTTTGCTCAGACCTATTTCTCCAAATGTTTAGAATTTTTTACAGAAGTCTCAATCTCGCCATGCCAGAGGATTACACACAAATTATCCATAATCTTCACTATGTGAAAACAATTAGAAAAATAATCACTTAAAATTACTGAGAAAAACTAAACAAAAAACAAAAAACATTAAATATGAAGTAAACAAAAAGATATTCTACCCTATATGCTTATGAATATGTTTATAAATAGATGACTGTTCATAATATTTACATCAGAAATTGTTAGGGTGGATGGTCACATGGTTTTACTTCACATGAAATGCCTGAAATCCCAGTAAAAATGATCTGCTTGGTGGTTAGTATTTTCAAGACAACTTTTTTTATTTCCTAATATAGTCTTATAGAATATAATGCATAGAATGCATACTTGTAAGTACTTTAAGTTGGTATTCTGGGTTTTACTGAGAGTTTAAAAGTTTTCATGATTAAACCTTCCCCATTTTCGAAGCAAAGACCACATATCACCAAGGCCTACTTTCACTTTCGGATACCGGGGGAGATTTACCAGTACATGTAATTACAACAACTATAAAACCTATGATAAAACCAGGAATCTAATCCACTTAAGAATGTAACGCGACGTCTGATTGGATAACCCCAATTTTTGTGACAGTTTATCCTGCAATATACTGTCGCAAACCTGATGTCATTAAGAAAGGGTGCTTCTCATTGGCTGACATTTGGTTTTACGTTGCTGAAAGTGCTTGTTTTGGATGCAAATTATTACATTTTGCAAGGTAAAAATATGAAAGTGCATTAGAATGGGGATAACTGTATTGAAAATTGTCATTTGGGGAGGTAAATTGTTTGTTTTATTGCATTTTACGGCTCTGCTCGCGCGTCGCCGTAAAAAAAAATTCCGACCATAAACCCATGATTTACCTCCCCAAATGACAATTTGGAGTACAGTTATCTCCTAACTCTCTGGGCTTCACTTTGTAAGAATGCATACAGATACTACAAAATTGTTCAGTAAACATTGAAAATGAGGTTTTCTTGTCATTCAAAATGACACAAAAAGCATGTGATCATCCAGCCTGGGCCCGGCTGTTCAAAGCATTGTTAGCCTAACGAGCTCATTAAGAGGTCAACTCATTAAGTGTTTTAAAACTTTATAATCAAATACAGATATTTTTGTTGAAAAAAATGTGAGAATCTTCTCACACATTTTCAACAAAAATTTTGGCATTTTGAGACATGAATGTTTGATTGATTGATTTGATGCTTAACGTCCACGGTAAACAGCTAAGGTCATGTCGGGACAGTCAGTTAACCTAACCACACTATTCCTGGGCAGGCTTAGACCTTCTAAGCGTTTAAGCAGTACTAAGTGCACTTACTTTTGCCAGTAACTGACAACTGCCCTTCTTGAATCAGCGGAAGGAGAAACAAACATAAATGTTTGAAATTTTAACTAAAAGTTAACTAACGTCATCTTAGTTTGGAACAACTGGCCCCTGACTGTTGCTGTTACAAGAAGATTAAATGCAATACCATTAAAATGGAAGGATTTAAGTCTGCAGAATGGCACAGTGTTATAAGTAAATTGCATTTTAACAAACTACCTTATATGCAGTTATTCAGGAAACATAATTGTCCGATTTTTATGTACCATAAACATGGACAGTCATCACCATTAAAAATAAGCTACAAGATGATTACAAATACAAGATGAAAAATAACATAAGCATATAAAATTTACATCTTTTCTTGCCAAAACTGCTCTATGGTAATAAGGCTAAATATTTGGGACCCATGGAACCAGTGAACATACAGGCCAGTGTGACCTGTGTCTGCGCTTCATGTTCTTGCAGTTCTGCACACACCTTTGAAATATAACCAGCACCTGATACCGGAATGTGAGTATATATTGGGACACCTGAAAAAATAAATTTTCCATTTGGGACAAATGGAAGAAAAAATTTTTTAGGTGTCCCAATACTTAGGCACATAAGGGTAGTTCAAAGCATTGTTAGCTTATTGAAGCAGATAGTCAAATGTTCATTAAGCCCTCTGGTACACATAAAATCAGGTTTGCTATTATACTTTGTTATAAATATGTGGAGCTTTTCCAGTGGAAAGGTCTTTCAAAAAATTTTTTAAAAAATCAACGCTGTGATGTTTCATATATAGCATTTGAAAGTTTATTACATGCCTCTTTGCCAAAGAACATAAGTTTTGAACATTTGGGCCCAGATAGCAAAGATTGTTCAAATTATGATGACATTAGAGTAATTTGTGTAGGGATCCCAATATTTAGTGAAATTACTGAACTACATGTACAATGATGACAGAAAACTTGGCACATAATCATAGTATAAAAATATAAAATCATTAAATGGTAGCAGCCTAAAGCTCTACACAAAGTCGACTCTCATAACCTCAGTCAAAGTTCAACTCAAACAATTGATATCTCAAATTAAATTTTCTATATAGTTTCATTGAGAAATACAATTTTTATCCAAAACCTCTGACTTAAAAAGAGGAAAGCAACTACGAGAATAATATTTATTAAAACACAATTTAATGACCCTAAATAATTGTTTGAGATAACAGGAGTTGAAATGTTTAGAAAAATACCAAATGTTTCCAAACTATATTATTTGATATAAAAAAGATACTTTGAGATATCAATATTTGCGATAACAAGAGTCAACCGTACACGCAAATGTTTGAAAATTTTAAGGTCATTGAGTATACATCCAGAATTCTCTGCCAGTTATTTAAACGGAGACAACTTCTGTGACGTTTGTTACCTTCCCTGAACAATATGCCCTTTCCAAAATGGGATCTACTCTTTAAGGAAAGAATTTGCACTTGTGGGTGAAAATTCTTTCCTTTAAGGGTTGATCCCCCTTTAAAAGGGAGGCCAAAATGAATAACACCAAAGTTACTTCCCCTGAATGTATACCTATTCACCTTAAGACATATATTTTCTGACAAACATGCTATAATACCAATAGTCAGAACTGTACAAAATCCTTTAACCTTCACCTAACTTCAACGCCAACATACAGCTCTACAGCCCAATTTCACGTCACAATTATAACTCGTATTGACACGTCGGTGGTTTATTTTACCAAAAGGAGCAATGTAAAATTTTGGTGTTCCAAATGCTAATTTCTGTACTAAGTTCGACATGAAAGCTGGCATACAATATGTGATTTTCATGAAGAATAATGGTAAACAATGTAAAAATATGCAGTCTATATGGCAACATGGTAAACAATTGTTCATTTGTAGTCATTACTGTAAATTGCTTAAAATTTCTTTGGTTTTGGTTTTGCCAAATGTAGTACAGAGGACCCTCTTTGCAACAACAGCATTTGTTTCCAAATAATTGCTGTTAAACTGAATCTGCTGTTGTAAAGAAAACATTTTTAGTTGTTTTGCAAGGGATTTCCTAACTCTGCTTCGCACACCAGTTAGGGCTATTTTTAGTTCGCGCCCAAAATAGATAACGCAGCTGACGTCATGCTGCATTGCATTTTGGTATAGTTTTAACCCAACCGCCATGCCAGGACCTCTAGGAGAGCTCACGGCAAGAGAAAATTTGCCTTTGGAGAATGGCATCAGAAATCGCGCACTTATAGACATATAACATATCTATTTTTAGAACTGGAATTCCAACGAAGGAAAATAAACCAAAAGGGAAAACGACTATTTTCTTCAACGTCTGACGATTTTCTCAGTAGCAACAGATTCAGAAAAATAAAAGAATTCAATACTACCCACAAAAAGACGAAATTATTTTGTGAACATAATTGTTATCGCTAGTTCAGGAACCTACCTTTAATATAGTGATGAATCATCATTATGTTGCATTCTTATGCATGTACTGATTCATGTTTGTATATTTGCTGTGTCAGATTGTAAATGTTCAATGTGCTTGGTGACAGTCCTGTTACTGGATTTAAAACCAATAAAGTGATTTGATTTGATTTGGATGAAAAGTCAAGGGATTTGCTGGGTGAAAGGTCAAAGTCCCTCTGGTATTCTGAGGGGGTTTATAATTATGTCAATCTCATTCATACAATCAAGTGAATGTAAAAATGGGCAAGGACTTTATCTATGGCACCCACTAAACCCTATTATGGCATAATGGCAAAAATCAGTGTAAAGAACATGGGAATAAACACATTACCAAAAATACCCTCTCAAGCCTACTTTACACGTACAGCACCATAAATGAAAATCAGATGTGGTTGAATTTGCAAACAGTGTAGATCCAGATGAGGTGGCTCATAATGAGCCACCTCATCTGAATCTAGACTTTTTGCCCTCTGGTCTGTGAATTCTCAATATGATAACTTGACTGAGACATTTCTTTTTAATTTTGCAGACATAAATTTTGTGGCTTTAAGAAATTACCTTCAACCTGCTAAAGGCAAACAAAAATTGTGTTTCGAAAAAAAGAGTAGAACCAGATCAATCTGCTCCTATGAAGCATTCTGATCAGGATCTATACTGTTTGGCAATTCAGGACTAAAAGGATTCATGCAATCCATAGACTTTATAAGTGAAATAATGATATTATATCCCATCGATTAAAATACAGAAATCAAGTACTTATTTGAATACTATAAATAAAAAGTGTCCTGCATGTCAAATAATTCAGGAAGTACAGGAGTGCAGCATGTTAAGTGATTTAGGAATTACTGGTCCTGCATGTCATAAAAATATATAATTATGCCCCTACCATCGGATGATGCCGGAGGCATATAGTGTTTCAGTCTAGCATATGTGCCTATGTGTGTACGTTATTATGTACATACATCTGTACGCATGTGATCCTGTTAGACTCGGGTTAAGATTTTTGTAAGAGGTAGATTTCAGAGTTTCTATGATTGTAGCAACTTGAAATTTTGTATGAAGATTTGTATCTATAAGTACAATAGGAATATACAAGAATAAGGGTATGATGCTCCATATGTCACAGTCCACTGGCTTTGGACTTAGGCCAATTTTGCAACGTTATGATTTTTGCCAGAGGCGGATTTCAGGGTTCCTATTACTGTGGCAACTTGAAATTATGTAGGAGGATTTATATCTGTAAGTACAACAGGATCTACAAGAATCAGGGCATAATGGTTCATATGTCACAGTCCAATGACTTTGGACTTGGGCTAATTTTGCAAGATGAAGATTTTTATAAGATTCCTATTGTTGTAGCAACTTGAAATTTTGTATGAGGATTAGGTTCTATAAGTATAAGAAGAATGTACAAGAATTAGGTCATGACAATAATATGTGACATTCCACTGATTTTGGACTTAGGCTAATTTTGCAAGGTTAAGATTTTTGAAAGAGGTAGATTTTAGAGTTCCTTTTCTTTGTAGCAGCTTGAAATTTTTGTATGAGGATATATGTCTATGAATACAACAGGAATATACAAGAATCATGTCATCATGACCCGTATGTCACAGTCCACTGATGCTTACTGCAATCCTGTGCAGTTTTATGGAGGTACCCAAAACAGGGTATCTGTGTATGTTGGACACATTACCTTTTCTAGTTCAGAAAAGGAGCCCTGGACATCAAATAATTCAAGAATCCAGAGAGACTGGCATATCATACGATTCTGGATTTAAAGGAGTCCTGCATGCCATTTAATTCAGGAATAAAAGAAGTCCTGCCTGCTAATAACTCGGGAATGGAAGAAATCCTTCATGTGAAATGAAAACAAAAATTCGAATTTTACTCATCATTACAGGAACTAATCTTGAGAATGGTGGTGTGACAAAAATGGAGAGGAGGTAGAAACCAGACTTTTATATTGAGCTATTGAGCCGTGACACGACAAAACCAACAATGAGACATGTGTCTCCAAGCGCACTCAGATCAGCTTGGGCATCCACCCAGTCTTATCAGAGTCTTCACTGTTGTCATGGAGCTAGCTTAGACCATTAGCTACCCCTTAAGTGCAAAGCGAAGACTCTGATCAGAATGGGCGGATACCCAGGATGATCTGAGTCTTCGCTGGCGCACTTTGTTGGTTTTGTCGCGTCACGGCTCATATGAAGTCAGCTCATGAAAACTACAGTAAAGTCCTTCTATTATGCTATGATTGGCATTACATGCTCATTTGTCTTTTACAATTTTTGTGTTTTTGTAGTTTACTGACAATGGATCCAGGATGTAAGCCATAATGTGATAGCTCTATATCCAAAACATAATTTATAATGAGTAGCATTATAAAGAGACTCTAATATAGAGGATCTTACACAAGTGGTCATTTCATATGAAATTTATGAAACTAGCCTTCGGCGAGTTTCATAAATTTCATATGAAATGGCCATGAGTGTAAGATTTTGTTTATTATATGTTCTTTTAAAATGGGATTCTAGCGCCTTCAAACTGAATATTATTTCAATAAGAAAATGCAATGCTGACATGGATGTTGTCAATGAGGTAACTTGTATGCCCCAAAGTGTTATTACACATGTAGTCATGCCACTTTTATGACACAACGTTATCCACTTAAGCACTTTTGAGACATGCTCCTTTGGTGGTTGTTTAGTAGTAATCCTGAATCTTTATGTGGGAAATCATATCTTGTACTTTTCTTTTTTAAAAGTTTAAACTGCGCTGCAATAACTTTACCATTTTGATTCATTCATACTTTTTTGCCATGACACAATCATAAGAATGCCTGCTAAATGGGCAATTCCATTTCCACCTAGAAATTGAAAAATTCAAGTTTTTACAAACAGATACCAAAATTTAACGATACTATTTGATTGTATGTATCTAAAGTGCACTTGTGTATCTACAGTACATTTGTTCACAATATCTGCTTTGAAATAGAAGAACTGGAACATTATCAGAAAATATTTAAACTTGTCGACAATTTCCTTTGATGAGCCTATACTGGGCTAATGATGTTCATACATCCATGAACAACACTCGTTCATGCAATGCTACACGTAAGCGAATTCATGGATCATTCAAGCAGTTGACTGGCCGACATAACGTTCGATAAACATCATGTCATAGTGATGACTGTTGAATTTCATAACCAAACATGCTGGTAAACACGTTGGTTAATAACTATTCTTTGTTCTTTCCTTGGTGTTTAATTTTTCAAAACTTCAAAATAAGTAACAAAATTGATGTGAAAACATAATATAATTATAACAATAAATTTCATTTTTCGGAACTAGGCAATCCATTTGCAAAATGTTGAATTATTAATATTCAAACAGGAATGAAACTGCATATTTACCATGCTTGATAAGATAATATTATTATGGGAAATGATATAACATTTCTGAGGTCCATACAAAACATATAAAAGGCCATCGGCCAAGTGTCACCCGACGTTTGAAATGTGTCACAAACTTCAGCCCTTTATTCTGTTTCAGAGTAAATGTATGGCCAAAAACAGAAAATATATATATCACAGAACCTGGTAAGCAAATGATAACTGAACATAAGCAAAGACATATACCCAATTACTGGGCCTCTTTATAAAATACTTAAGTTCAGAACGGGGCATATATGTGTAAAATCAGGTTACTGAAACTATAGGCCCTTACAAAATGACCAAAACATCAAGACAGTTTACCTAGTAACAAAATGACAAGAGCCATAATCCTGCTTATATGAATCTGATGAAAAATGAACAATGCATTTATGAAAATTCAGCCCATTAATATGAATAGTTCTGGAGTTATCCCTTTACCTTTAAGTGAATGCCTATTATCTAGGAAAGGGGAATAACTCTGTCACTTATAATTTAGCACATCCTAACAATAATCAGAATAATCAATTTACCAAATGCTAATAGCATAACAAATTTCAGCTCTCTCGGTCAAACGGTTCAAAAGTTGGAAAAATGCCAAAAAAAGACAAAGGGCCATAACTTTGTAAAAAATAGGACAATTGAAATTCCAAAATCACATGCATATCTTCAGATCATGATGAAACATTCTGCACAATTTCAAGTCAATCTGATACAAGATGTTGCAGGAGTTGCGGGGACAAGGTCTAAGTCAGCAAGGGCCGTAACTCCATTAAAAATGGCCGAAACAAAAATAAAAAACCACATGCACATCTTCATATCGTAAGAATATAATCTGTAAAATTTCAAATCAATCCGATGAAAGATGTAGGAGGAGTTGCGGGGACAAGATTTTGGAAGGTCTGAGTCAGCAAGGGCTGTAACTCCATCAAAAATGGCCGAAACAAAAATCGAAAATCACATGCACATCTTCATATCATAAGAATACAATCTGTAAAATTTCAAATCAATCCGATGAAAGACGTAGGAGGAGTTGCGGGGACAAGATTTCGGACGGACGGACGGACGGAAGGACGGACGGACGGAAGGACGGACGGACGGACGGACGCACACACGGACGGACGAGGGTCATTTCTATAGTCCCCCTCCGCCTACGTTGGGTGACAAAAAGTGAGACGGCTGCAAGCAAGGTTTACAGTTCACCCTATCAGGGTTCATTACTTTGCTAGCAATCAAACTGACCTTTATACTTTCATGAACATATCATTTCTTAATCAACAACTAAAATTTCTTTCAATAACACAGAATTTTTGAGCTGTAAAGGTCTATCCCAAGACAGAAAACCATCTAAAAAGACCCCAACAAAATGGGAATAACAGTAATGACCCTAAATATTCAGACAGACAGGTCTGAGCAAACATTGCAGACCCAGATCAAACTGCTCCTGATGGAGCGGTTTGATCAGGGTCTACAATGTTTGCCTTCAGGAGCAGTTTGATCTGGGTCTACAATGTTTGCCATTCACTTTGCATCATTTGGATGCATTAACCTGTGTAAAATTCACTTTCTAAGAATTTTGAAACAATAATTGTCAAACTTTCGAGAGTCTGAAATTTTAGGGTCATTATGGTAGAGATGAGTCGAGTTAATTAGGAAATTACTCAGAAAACAAAATCTGACTTTGTCCGGTACAACAAGAAATTTTACTGCAGATTCAGTTTTCTATTTTGGAATAGACTGTATTAGTGCTCCTGATAAGAAGGGGTAACAGGGATAATTAAGGGAAATTTTTCCATACTGGTCCATAAAAACATACATTGTGACCCCTCATCAGAACCGTCTCGCCGAGACGGTTCTAATGAGGGGTCATAAAGTGCGTTTTCATTGAGAAATAAGAAAAATTATGTTGAATTATCCCTGTCACCCCTTCTTATCTGAAGCTCTGCTGTATAATATCAAACATTTGACTTCTAAAAAGTCAGATGATGACGACTTTGGCACAACTCGTACTTAATGATTCATATCATCTCGGCCCGGTTGTTCAAAGCATCGTTAGCATAACGAAGGCGTTAGTCAATGATTTATTAAGTCTTACATTACTCATAAAATTAAAAGTGGTTATATTTTTTGCAGAAAAATTGTGAAAAGCTTTTGCACTGCAAAAGCTTTTTGCATTTTTTTTTGGCAAAAATTGGTTGTGTTTTTACATAGTATACATTTGAAAAACTAACGTCTCGTTAACTAACAAAGTTGTTAGTTTTGAACAACCTGGCCCCGATGTTTAGACTAAGGAGAATGAGTTCACTTTCAGGGGAAGCAACTCTGCCATTTTCATTTTTGCCTCCCTTCTATGAGAATTGCTCTCTTCGATGGGTTAATTCCTAAAGGAAAAAATGTGCTCCCCTGGAAAGATCCCAAGTATTTCTTAACAGCAATTGTCTGCTAATTAAAGAATGAAAATGGAAGATGGTTAATAGAAATATGGTATGGCAATGCTCCAGATAAGGTCAGATTTTGCGGAAAATTTGAGATCCTTTTTCTCATTTCCACAAAAACTTATGTTGTGACCCCTCATTAGAACTATCTCATTGAGATAGCAATAATGACAGCTCACAAGGTTGTTTTTATTCTTTTTAAAGAAAAATATTGAAAAATTACTCCTCAATTATCCCCTTTACCCTGACTTATCTGGAGCATTGGACTATGGCACAAGGTTTTTGTGTATAAAAACCAGTACATGTACAACCAATTGCTTGGAGACATTCCACCATTTAAAAGCCACGGTTACATAGAATTTGGGTGTGTTCCTTCCAACGGTGCATGGTATCCAGAAGAAATGGCAATGAAATGGTATAGAACACTGTTACTATTAATTCCATGACCAACGAAAAGGCGGTGTATTTTGCACAGGATTTCTTCAGTTTCCAATCAATGAAATTTCTTTAACAGATGAAGCGCCAAAAACTAAAACTAGTTAATTTGCAAACAGTGTAGATCCAGATGAGGTGGCTCATGATGAGCCACTTCATCTGGATTTACACTATTTGTGCTCTCTAGTCTTCAAATTCTCAAAACAAAACAATTTTTAAAATTTTGCCAACAGAAATTTTGTCGTCTGCAATTTTGCCGCTTTCACTGGAAAAGAACTGAATCACAATTTAAATGTTTGAATGACAGTTCTTTGTTTAACCCTTTTGCACTCAGAATGGCCAACTCTATGGAGCATTTGGCTGTTTTGAGTGCAATAGGGTTATAGCATAATGAGTGATTTTGATTGCAAGGTGAACATTTTTTTTGCACTTTAACAAGAAAATTGATTAACATATTTTTTTTTATTTCTTTTCACACATTATTTGGTATTTCACTTCCTGTAGGCATGTTCACTATTAATTCCATTCCTCTGCACTGAACAGAATGTCCTGCAAAGCAAAAGGACCCCCAAACCTCCTTTTGATTCTGGGTGGTACCCAGGAAGTCCGTCATTGGCTCCCAGCTGGCACTATTCTTCATCACTGTCTTCGGTGTCACTTCTTATATCTTGAACCTGTACAATCAAAACAGATTACCCTGAAGATGGTGGATAAATTGCAACTTTGCGTCCTTGTCACAATATTTCAGTCACAGCAGAACAATAGGATGGTAATAATGAAAAGCTATGTGTATTGGAAACCTGTGTGCTGTTGAAAATATTTCTGCTTCCAGTGGAATTCAAACCAAGATGTCTAGCTTAGCAGGACAGTGCTTAGCTGACTGATCTACCAAATGTTTTCATGAAGAATTATGAAAGTTATCCCAAAACTATGTTTTTTACCCAGTCTTATCTGCAGCTCTAGTTATATTTGAATTAGGGGATAACTGTACTCAAAATTGTCATTTGGGAGGTAAATCGGCGGTTTTATGGTGGGAAATTTCGTTTTACGGCGACGCGCCAGCAGAGCCGTAAAACGCAATTTGCGACCATAAAACCGACGATTTACCTCTCCAAATGACAATTTTCATTACAGTTATCCCCATTCTAATGCACTTTTCACAGTTTCACCTTTAAAAGTGTGCCATTTTGCACCCATAGCAAACACTTTCAGCAACGTAAAGCCAGACGTCAACCAATGAGAAGTGACGTTACGTAATGACGTTGGGTTTCCGACATTATATTGTAGGATTTACTGTTGCAAATTTTTTACGTTATCCAATCAGACGTCGCGTTACATTCGTAAGTGTGTTAGAATTAGTATTATAATGAGAACTATACTGAGACTCTGCAGCCAAATATCAATATTGTAAAGATACCTGTATGAAGATACCTGTATGTTTTATGCCATGCTGGAATGAATGAATGAATGTTAAGTTATTTATAGACGCTCAACCCTGGTAAGGGCATATAGCGTCTAAACGTCAACAATTTAAAATGTTCCTGTATAAAAGAGATTCAAAAACAATCAAATGTTAAAAGTATTGTGTATACGTCCATGCCATGCTGGAATGGAACAAAACCCATGTTTTGTGTTATGTTTTTGTTACCCATGCAAAACCCAATTGTGGAATTCTTTTGCTGGGTGAACATTTTTTAAACTTGCTTATTCATGTTCCGGGCCGTAACCTTGATTACATGACGTTACCTGACGTTGTGCTGCGGCCCAAGGATAAGCATTTTCGGTTGCACTTTTATAAGAGACAATGCCATATTCTGTTTTTCACGAAATGATATCTTGATACAAACAATGATTTTCAGGCATTTTCAATGAGTTTTTTTTTAATGAACTCGTACTATGAAATGCAAGAATAGAAATTGTACATGCTCATTTTGTGTAAGTGCTTTAACACTTACCAGATCCCTCAGAAGTTTTAATATTCCACACATCATCAGGATCACTGTTTGGCATCACAAGGCCACATGATGTGGATCAGTGATCCTCTTGACAAGCCTTGTGTTCACACAACTTCCTTGGGACCAGGCAAACATTAATGCATGAAAAAATATGTAGGATCCAGTGCTCCAGATAAGAAGGGGTAACAGAGATAATTTAGGGATAATTACCACTATTTTTCCATAAAAACATATTTTGTGACCCATCTTTAAAACCGTCTCATCGAGACGGTTCAAATGAGGGGTCACAACATATGTTTTCGTTGAGAAATAAGAAAAATTATCTTTCAATTATCCCTGTTACCCCTTCTTATCTAGAGCTCTAGGATCACTAGACAGTCAACTCTCCATATCTCAAAGTCAAAGCTCATCCCAAACTACTGACATCTCTAAGGGCTCTTCCAGGAAAATCCACCTAGGTGGGGCGGTCCAGAAACGAATGTTTTTCTTCGTGGTGTAGGTGGTTAAGCGAATTTCAGTTTCCTTGGTCCTAGGAATCAAGGTTATTTCAGTTTCCTGGGTGGTAGGTGTGAAGCTGGTTATATAATACTTTCTGCTATATCAATTTTTGCGACTAACAGTATTATTACACCTATAATCGGCGTGTATTCACAAAAAAATAAAATAAAATTCGCTACATCAGTTGTTTGACGGCCATTTTATAGTGGTGTTTGTTTAGCCTACGCTGTTACGTCTCGGAATCACAGTTTACCGAAATCGTGTTTAGTCCCGGGTTAATTTGATCCAGTTTCGGTAAGACATAAAGTTGGTGAATGGGTAGGACCTTATGGTATGGACTAAGTTAGATGTGAGGTAGGAAAGAATATGTATACTATACTTCAGCTCACGAATAGAGCGTAGAACATTAATAACAATATGGGCAAAAACGGGCACTGGTCATTTTGGCCTCAAGGTGTTCTGGAACAGGGCGTTTTGGCCCATATTAGTTCAGCCCCAAGGTATACAGGTAGAGAGGCATGCAAGAGGTGGGTTATAAGGTACAGGTAGTTACATGGGTGGATGGCTGTGTGGGTTGACAAGTAGGTATAAAGGTCTAGGTAAGTGAATCTGTGGGTGGATGGTCGGGGTAGGAAGTAGGGAGGTAAGTTGAGGGTTAGGAGGCTGGGAAGGTCTTATTAACCTACAATGAAATAACCGACTTTTGAAATTATACAGAAAGCTAGGCCGAAATGACCCAGATTCAGCACATTCAGATGAGGTACCTATGCCAGGTTTCCTTTGCATATATACCGACACTCAAATCAGACATGGTTGAATATTTAAGAGAAGCTGACTGTAAGGATCGAGCATTGGATGGAAACTCAAAATTTTGTATTTTGCTAAAAATGTCATGGTTTAAAGCTCTCGACGAAAGATGAAGATTAGTGAAACAAGAGCTGTCGCCTGACAGCATAGCTCGCCTGAATTGGTGCTTGCTCATCACACAGCCGCTATGGTGGTGTGGACTGCTATGCATAAAACTTCATGCAAGCATGTCCATAATGAAAACACATTTATAAAACAAAAGCTATCTCAGAAATATGTCTTAAAATAAAATTAAAATTAAAAAAATGAAATGAAATTTCAAAGTCCATGAGCTTGAGGTAAAAAAACTGATGGGTAGGGGGGAGGGGGTGGGGGCAGGGGGTGGGGTGGGGGTGGGGGGTAATTGGGAATGCTATGCATAAAACTTCATGCAGGAATGTCCATAATGAAAACACATTTATAAACAAAAGCTATCTCAGAAATACATGTAAGTCTTAAAATAAAATTAAAATAAAAAAATGAAATGAAATTTCAAAGTCCATGAGCTTGAGGTAAAAAAAACTGATGGGTAGGGGGAGGGGGGGGGGGGGGGGCTAGGATGTATCAAAACCCTGAACCATTATCTAACATCAGTCCAAGTATTAGTATCAACTGAGTCCATCATCGTGGCACTGTGAAATTATGTCTTCATAAATATAAAACTTTAACCAAAATCTTTAAGACAAAATTCCAAGTCGATGACCTTGACTTCAAGGTCATCCAGTGGGGTAAGTATAAGGTGTTCTGTAAAAACTCAAAAAGAGTCTAACATCAGTTCAAGTATTAACTAAATCTCTGCAAAGCATTATGAATCAGTTTGCAATTACAAAACTTTAAAAAAGACGAAAATTTCCTAAGTCCCTGACCTTGACTCAAGATCACTGGGCGGGGTTGGGGGAGTACTCTGTAGATCTAACTACAGTGCAAATATAAAAAGAATTCATCTATGGGTTCAGGAGATATGTGTCTTTAAAAAACTTTAACCAAAACATCCAATCAATAAAAAGACAATATTCTAAGTCCATGACCTTGACATCAAGGTCACAGAGGGGGGTGGGGGTAGTACCTTTGAAAACTTTAGACCAATACCTAACTTTAGTGTAAGTATCAAAGGAATCCATCCAAGGGTTAAGGAGATATTGGGCTTTATAAAACTTTAACCAAAACATCCAGTCCAAAAAAACTACAAATTTTCTAAGTCCATGACCTTGACATCAAGGTCACGGAGTGGGGTGGGGGTGGTACCCTGTTAAACCTTAGACCAATATCTAACTACAGTGCAAGTATCAAAAGAATCCATCCATGGGTTAAGGAGATATAGGTCTTTAAAAAACTTTAACCAAAACATCCAATCCGAACGCCGACGCGGACACCGACGCCGTGGTTACAACAATAGCTCTTCCTGAACTTTCGTTCAGGCGAGCTAAAAACTCAAAAAAGTGTCTAACATCAGTTCAAGTGTAAACTAAATCTCTGCCAAGCATTATGAATCAGTACGCAATTAGAAAACTTTAATAAAGACCAAATTTCCTAAGTCCCTGACCTTGACATCAAGGTCACCGAGCAGGGTTGGGGTAGTACTCTGTAAAACTTTGGACTAATATCTAACTACAGTGCAAATATAAAAAGAATTCATCTATGGTTTCAGGAGATATGTGTCATTAAAAAACTTTAACCAAAACATCCAATCAATAAAAAGACAATTTTCTAAGTCCATGACCTTGACATCAAGGTCACTGAGGGGGGTGGGGGTAGTACCTTGGAAAACTTTAGACCAATATCTAACTACAGTGCAAGTATCAAAGGAATCCATCCATGGGTTAAGGAGATACTGGGCTTTAGAAAACTTTAACCGAAACATCCAGTCCCAAAAAAACTCCCAATTTTCTAAGTCCATGACCTTGGCACCAAGGTCAAGGAGTGGGGTGGGGGTGGTACCATGTTAAACTTTGGACCAATATCTAACTACAGTGCAAGTATCAAAAGAATCCATCCATGGGTTAGGGAGATATAGGTCTTTAAAAAACTTTAACCAAAACATCCAATCCGGACGCGGACGCTGACGCGGACGCGGACGCTGACGCGGACGCGGACGCTGACGCGGACGCGGACGCCGACGCCGTGGTGACAACAATAGCTCTTCCTGAACTTTCGTTCAGGCGAGCTAAAAATTACTGAAATATGTCAAACGGTTCTTGAGATATCTAAGCAATTACTGTTGCCATGGCAACCATTTTTACGCCCCTCAAATTTTACATATTTTCATGAATTTCAAAGGGAAAACCTGTCTGTCCTGAAGCAAGTATCAAATAGTTAACTGGTATGGTGCTTAGGACTAAATGTAATTGTCAGTCTCTGCACCTTCAGAGCACTGGCTACTGCACGTTGTTGAAACCATGGCAACTGGAAGTACATATTGTCGGAGAAAAAATCAAATTTGTGAAAATAGCTCTTTTTCAAATCGAGGTTATTGAAAATGGCAGCCTGACCTGAATATATCATTAACATATCTTCAAACAGCAACATAAGTACGGTACATAGCAAAAGCAATTAGTTGTAAACTTTCACTGACTACAGAATAAATGCACGTGCAAAGGGTGTCCCTGTCGCATTTACAATTTTACAGAAACAACAGTTTTCTAGATTTCTTTACCCTAATTTTCGCACTTTCAGTTTGAATTTGCTTATTAAACAAATAATGATTTGCATTTTTATCCCATCTTTGCAAATAAGGGCGTAGAAATGTAGTGTTTGATATTGTTTCTATGGTTACGATGCATAAAAATGTGTTATATCAGTTCAAAACGACCCTAAACCCATGTAACTAATATGCAACTCTTAATTTGCAGTAGAATCGATATGGTTTTAATGTAGTTCAGTACTTGGTTTCCGTATCTCTAATGGTTTTCATTTTTTTTCTAATAAACAGATTTAAAGTTGCTGCTTAGATACCCCACCCACTGTATATGCAATAGCAATATCACCGTTTTGTGAAGAGAAAGTGTGTACAAATGTGAAACAAGAGGACCATTGGTCCTGTAGCTCACCTGGGTCCATTCAGCCTCAGTACTCTAGGGTAAGTTACTCTAAGGCCATCAGTCAATTGGTTTTGGTGAAAAAGATTTTTAAAGGTTTTAACCATATATGGGCATGGAGGACATGTTGGTCATGTGACCTGGACGTTTGAAAAAATTTTCATTCCCGTAACCCCCTGGAGGCTCTATATGAAATTTGGTTTCAAAATTGGCCCAGGGGCTTTTGAGGAGATGGTTTGATATTGTCAAAATGACAGAGTTCTGGGTCAAAAGTCAAAGAATGACCTTGACCTCTTGTACTCATGAATCTTCATGTACTCATTATGACTGTATATACCAATTTTTAGGCATAAATCTTCAAAACTTTCCATGAAATCTTATGTTCTAGCATTTTCCCACATTTGACCTTGCAGTAAAATAGTCAAGGTTAACCCAAGGTCATTATTTTGAACAATCTTGATATTACTGGAATTCCCAATGCTACATACCAAGTTTCAAGGCCATCGGTCAATTGGTTCTTGAGAAGAAGTTTTTTAAAGGTTTTTACCATATATGGGCGTGGCGGCCATGTTGGTCATGTGACCTGGACCGTATGAATAAGTTTTTGTTCCCTCAACTCCTGGAGGCTCTACATGAAATTTGGTTTCAATTGGCCCAGGGGCTTTTGAGGAGATTGTTTGGAATTGTCAAAATATGAGAGTTCTGAGTCAAAGGTCAAAGAATGACCTTGACCTCTTGTACTCACAAATCTTCATGTACTCATTAAGATAACTGTATATACCAATTCTTAGGCATATCTCTTCAAAACTTTCCATGAAATCTTATGTTCTAGCATTTTCCCATATTTGACCTTGCCGTAAAAAAGGTCAAGGTCAACCCATGGTCATAATTTGAACAATCTTGACAGTACTCGAGTACCCAAAGCTACATACCAAGTTTCAAGGCCATCGGTCAATTGGTTCTTGAGAAGAAGTTTTTTAAAGGTTTTTACCATATATGGGCATTGGCGGCCATGTTGGTCATGTGACCTGGACCGTATGAATAAGTTTTTGTTCCCTCAACTCCTGGAGGCTCTATATGAAATTTGGTTTCAATTGGCCCAGGGGCTTTTGAGGAGATTGTTTGGAATTGTCAAAATATGAGAGTTCTGGGTCAAGGGTCAAAGAATGACCTTGACCTCTTGTACTCATAAATCTTCATGTACTAATTAAGATGCCTGTAGATACCAATTTTTATCCCAAAATCTTCAACAGTTTCCAAGATATCTTATGTTCTAGCATTTTGCCATATAAAGCACAAGGAAGCAAATTTGACCTTACCGTAAAAAAGGTCAAGGTCAACCCAAGGTCATAATTTGAACAATCTTGGTAGTACTCCCATACCCGATGCTACATGCCAAGTTTCAAGGCCATCGACCTACTGGTTCTGGAGAAGAAGATTTTTTTAGGTTTTTACCATATATGGGCATGGCGGCCATGTTGGTCATGTGACCAGGACCGTTTGAACAATTTTTTGTTCCTAAGGTCCCAGGAGGCTCTATATGAAATTTGGTTACAATCGGCCCAGCGGTTTCAGAGGAGAAGTCGTTTGAAATTGTGGACGGACGACGGACGGACGGACGGACGGACGGACGACGACGGAGCCTGACCATACTATAAGCTCCCCCGGAGCCTCTGGCGCAGGTGAGCTAAAAATATGTGATATAGAACTACACGATTAAGAACAATTTTTTTTTCTTACCAGTGAATTGTCGCTGATGTATTCATGGTGTTGAGCGCGAATCGTAGTTTATATCTCGACGGCGAAGCCGGAGTGAGTTAAGAAAAGCTAAATGTAAGAAACAAGCCGAAAAATCACACACTCAACCAATAATAATTCCATAACAAAATGGACATTTCAAACATTTTTATGGCACCACAAATTAACATTTAAATGGCAGACTGGAAAACGAAGAGAGTTAATGACAGGTTTGTAGTTTTATGGCCCTTTCAACAGTACTTAGGTCATGCAACGAGGCATGGGTGATTTTTAAAGACTGTGTGCAATGGCACCCCATGATTGAGAAAAAGAGATTCGAGCAAGGACTGCTAGCTTAGCACGCAGGCGCTTCCCTCCCTAAGCTACAGAAAAGTGGATGAAATTAGATGGGATGAATAAATCACTCATGAGTACTCGTATACTTAAGATGGCACCCCTATCAGGATTACCTAAATTACACGACTTTCTTGGCTATTCTAGAAGCCCCGGGTAGCACAGTAGGTTAAGGCCTGGCCTGCTGATCAAGTGGTTCAGAGTTCGAGATCTGCTTGATGCATAAATCTTTCCAACCTCAAATTTGGCTCCACTGCACAGCTTTTCATACTCATCCCCCCCCCCCCCCACACACACACACACTTCCCACCATCCCCCCAACCACATTCCCCCAATCGTCCTGATATGACTGAAATACTGTTAAAAAGGACATAAAATCCAAAGTCATTCATCCATCCATTTTAGCTGTTCTATGTAGTATGACGATCATAGATAACAGAACATTGCTTAAAATTTCAGTATCCCTAGGTGAATAGACGCTGTAGGCCTTAGTCTACACCACTTTCTGTCCTGAAAAATGGCTCTTCTTGCGTATTACCTGCTTCACAGAAGCAATTCAGTCAAAAAACACTGGCAAATTTATTTATTTCAACATAAAATAAAGATAACGCAAAAATATTGCTGCAAATAAAGCGGTTTTACTCCGTTCTTCTATTCCGTGATTTCTGCAGACGTTTTGCTCGGGACAACTCTTGTAATCAAATGTACCGAATACAACTGCAACTGCAGTCTTGGTAAATGGACCTATTGCATAGATAAACAAGAGGGCCATGAGGCCCTGAATCGCTCACCTGAACAATTGGCAAAGTGGCTTTTTCTTATGTTTTGAAATTGTCAAAATATGAGTTTTGGGTTAAAAGTCAAAGAATGACCATGACCTATTGTACTCATAAATCTTCATGTACTCATTAAGGCAACCATATATACCATTTTTTAGGCAAAACTTTCCATGAAATCTTATGTTCTAGCATTTTCCCATATTTGACCATGCCGCAAAAAAAAGTTAAGGAAAAACCGAGGTAATCATTTGAACAGTCTTGGTAGTACTCTAGTACTCCATGCTACTTACCAAGTTTCAAGGCCATTGGTGTATTGGTTCTGGAGAAGAAAAAATATTTAAGGTTTATACCATAAATGGGTATGGTGGCCATGTTGGTCATGTGACCTGGACCGTTTGAACAAATTTTCGTTCAATCAACCCCTGGAGGCTCTATATGAAATGTGATTACAATTGGCCCTTTGCCTTTTGAGAAAATGTTTGAAAATGTCAAAATATGAGAGATCTGGGTCAAAGGTCAAAGAATGACCTTGACCTCTGGTACTCATAATTCTTCATGACCTCATTAAGACAACTGTATATACCAATTTTTAGGCCAAAAACTTCCCATGAAATCTTATGTTCTAGCATTTTCCCATATTTGACCTTGCTGTAAAAAAGGTCAAGGTCAACCAAGGTCATAATTTGAACAATCTTGATAGTACTGGAGTACCCAATGCTACATACCAAGTTTCAAGGTCACTGATGAATTGGTTCTGGAGAAAAAGATTTTGAAAGGTTTTTACCATATATGGTCATGGTGGCCATGTTGGTCATGTAACCCAAACCATTTGAAGAACTTTTCATTTCCTCGACCCCTGAAGGCTCTATATAATATTTGGTTACAAATGCCGTATTGGCTTTTAAGGAGAAGTTTGAAATTGTCAAACTATTCTGAGAATTCAGGGTCAAAGGTCAAAGAACAACCTTGACCTCTTGTAGTAATGAGTCTTGATGTACACATATAGATGACTGTATTTACCAATTTTTAGGCCCAAATCTTCAAAACTTTCCATGAAATCTTATATTCTAGAATTTTGCTTATATTTGACCTTGCTGTAAAAAAGGTCAAGGTCAACACAAGGTCATAATTTGAACAATCTTGATAGTACTCAAGTACCCAATGCTACATACCAAGTCTCAAGGCCATCAGTCAATTGGTTCTGGAGAAGAAGATTTTTAAAGGTTTTTACCATATATGGGCATAGTGGCCATGTTGGTCATGTGACCATGATGGTTAGAAATTTTTTTCATTCCCTCAACCCTTGGAGGCTCTTTATAAAATTTGGTCACAATTGGCCCAGTGGTTTTTGAGGAGATTGTTTGAAATTGGCAAAATATTAGGGTTCTGGGTCAAAGGTCAAAGAATGACCTTGACCTCTTGTACTCACAAATCTTCATGTAGTCATTAAGTTGACTGTATATACCAATTTTTAGGCTAAAATCTTCAAAATTTATCATGAAATCTCATGTTCTAGCATTTTCCCAAATTTGACCTTGCCGTAAAAAAAGTCAAGGTCAACCCAAGGTCATAATTTGAACAATCTTGATAGTACTTGAGTACCCAATGCTACATACCGAGTTTCAAGGCCATCGGTCAATTGGTTCTGGAGAAGAAGATTTTTCAAGGTTTTTACCATATATGGGCATTGGCGGCCATGTTGGTCATGTGACCTGAACCGTTTGAACAAATTTTCATTCCCTCATCCCCTGTAGGCTCTATATGAAATTTGGTTTCAATTGGCACAGTGGCTGTTGAGAAGATTGTTTGAAATTGTCAAAATATGAGAGTTCTGGGTCAAAGGTCAAAGAATGACCTTGACCTCTTGTACTCATAAATCTTCATGTACTCATTTAGATGACTGTAGATATCGATTTTTAGCCCAAAATCTTCAACAGTTTTCAAGATATCTTATGTTCTAGCATTTTCCCATATAAAAGCACAAGGAAGCAAATTTGACCTTGCCGTAAAAAAGGTCAAGGTCAACCCAAGGTCATAATTTGAACAAACTTGGTAGTACTCGCGTACCCGATGCTACATACCAAGTTTCAAGGCCATCGGCCTGTTGGTTCTGGAGAAGAAGATTTTTTCAGGTTTTTACCATATATGGGCATGGCGGCCATGTTGGTCATGTGACCAGGACCGTTTGAACAACTTTTTGTTCCTAAGGTCCCAGGAGGCTACATATGAAATTTGGTTGCAATTGGCCTAGCGGTTTTAGAGGAGAAGTTGTTTGAAAGTGTGGACGGACGACGGACGACGGACGACGTACGACGGACGACGGACGCCGGAGCCTTACCATCCTATAAGCTCCCCCGGAGCCGCTGGCTCAGGTGAGCTAAAAAAGCTCATGGTGAGCATTGTTGACAGTAATCTTATTCTTTCAAAGATACTATCTTTTATTATTAATGATCATGGATATTACCTGTAGTGTTCGCAGATTTGTAATCGTCAAGGGAGGTAGATAATGCAAGTTTGACTTATCTCCCTTCCTACTATTTTACAGTACTGACACATTTCAAAGATGGATAAATTTTAAAGTTTTGCGAGTTTACACCTAATTTTTTTACTTTCTTTAACTTCAAACCTTACTCTATTATGCATATACATGTATTGCCTTATTGTCAAACGTGACTGCCATTAATTTTTAGTTATCAGGCGAATAAAACACCAATTTTCACTCAAAATTGGGTCGATTTTTTTTTTCAGTAAAAGCTCTCCCGTTGATAATAAGGGACAAAAACATTCATATCATGTTATCTTATTACATACATATATATTTTCAAACTATAAAAGCAAATAGGAATGGGATAATATTTGTTGTTTGATTTTTATCGAGGATATATTACATACATGTCTCAATATTGATAGTTTCAAAATGGATTCCTGGTTACCATGGAAACGGCCGAACGTTGACCTCTAAAAACTTGTGAAATACAAACAAGCATGGTATATATCAATTTGCCAAAATTTGAGACAAATCCGTAATTTTCGACTTTCCACGTTATTATGGGCCAATGCTCGATGTTTACAGTCAGCCTCTCTTAACTACTGGAATGTTCATGTCAAAGGAGTATGAAGCCTGTATCTTATAAATACATTGTGTTACAATGTTAAAGTTTAAATCTCCTACGCCATTTCCTTGCCCAACAGTCCAAAAGATCAATGCCTTCCTGAAACTTTATGGCCCTGGCTAGCGCAGAGGTTCAGCTCTCGCTTGTCACCACTGCAGCTCAGGTTCGATTCCCGGCGCCTTCATGTGGCAGGGTAGTGGTGGCCCATCCAAGGTTGGTGGTTTTCCCGTGGGTAGTGCAAGACCACCTGACGCCAAGATCTGCACCTTCAAGAATGCAGGTATAAGTTCAATGAGCTTTCTGTGTAGTCGAAGTAAAATAAATATTGTTTATAAGCTTCAACATACCACCAAGGCTTGATTTAATGATAGCAAACACAGTCATCAACAAACAGTTGTATTTTTGAACCGGTCATAAAATTTATGCACATAGAGAACAACAAGGGGCCCAATGCAGTGCCCTGTGGTACACGTGACAAAAATGGTTCCCTAGCATATTTAACCCATTAACCACAACTCACTGCTGTCTGTAGAAAAAGAGTTCAATCCATTTAAAAGTTTTTCCTGCAATACCATATCGAAAAGGTTTGCATTTTCAATAGCTCATATGTAGGTGTATAAAGAAGTGTTTTCATATTCAGATTGAGAATAGTAACTGGTGAAACATGAAATGGTAATTTAACACCAGGACCTTTATGTGAAAAGTTAATCCCTGGCTCTTAAAACAGAAGTGAACTTTGCAACAGGAGTCCAATATGAATGTGTCGACTTCACCACACTATTCCAAGATTTTGGCCCAGTAAACTACGACAATGATTGAGTTTCACAGCTCTGCCCTTTGGGAAACGTAGATTGCCTGTCTGAAAGACTTTTGTGCTAATCATGGTGAGCCATGATCTCTGGGCAATTTGTTCAGGCAACTTTCAGTGTGAAAGGCGAAACGACTAATCACGTCGTCTTGGGGTGAAACAACTGCGGGTCCATTTTTCAGGAACCAACTGACCAAGAGTGAGTCCACTCGACACAACGCTCAGCCAGTTCCATAAATCAGACTGACTGAACTGGTCGCAAACTGCTCTGAATGAAGTGACACGGGGACTATTTTTGCTGCAAAACAGCCAGGGATGAAACGTCCAGACCCAAAGAATCCGACGGTGACTAGATTTACTGAAACCACCAGAAATACCAAAATGAATTTGAAACACTGAAAGGAATCACTAAAAATAAAGGGAAAAAGTGGTTTCGGCAATTGAAAAGGATGGATGGAAGTGAGGGATGAATGGGTAGTTAGATAAGTGGCTGGTTGGTTGGATGAATGAAAATGTGGGACGACTGAATAGTTAGACAGGTGGCTTGCTCATTGGATGGATGGATGGACGGATGGATGGCTGGAAAAGTGTTCAATGCATGGGCATTTTGATACCTGGAAGGATGAATGAAAGAAAATGATAGATGTATGGGCATCAGGATAGTTGGAAGGATGACTGAACAAGATGAATAACTGGGCAGTTTAATGGATTGAGGGGGGATGTATTGATTTTGAAAAGCAAGTGTGTAAGAATTTCGCTGAATTTCTCGTACTGCTTTTCCCTATTTCAGACTATTCCCTCCCCCCACCACACCACAGCATTTTTTACATTCAGATACACAAAAAATAAAAATAATTGTGTTTCAAATAAGACCAGCGCATTATTCTGACTTCATCCATCTTCGAAATATTCCAAAATTTACATTTGTAACAGTTAAGTTTAGCGAAACCATTTTTTTTTTTCCAATCATTTCTGTATTTCGGATTTGTTTCGGTGTTTCTGGTCATTTTGGTAAATCTAGCTACCTGATTCCGATGCTCCAATCAAGTTGAGCCTCGTTCGGTAGTGGAAATAGATACCGTGTTGTTTACTTCTGTTGTAATAATGATTGAAAAATAAATAATTTCTAATTCCTTGGTGGGGCAGTATGTTCGAGATTCTATTTCGCTGGAGGTGCCCTCATAATAATTTTAGTTTCCTGGGTGGTACCCCTTAAAAAAAGTTCAGCCCCCCCCCCCCCCCCTCCAGCTGCATTTTCCTGGAAAAGCCCTAAGTAAATTTTCTGGTCGCAGAAAATTTTCTTTGAGATATCAGTAGTTTGAGATAATAGCTGAAATGTGTTTACTTTAAACATATTTATTTACCTTATTCAGTTAAAGGTAGGTTCCTGGACTAGCGATAACAATTATGTCCACAAAATAATTTCGTCTTTTTCTGAGCAGTATTGAATTCTCTTATTTTTCTGAATTTGCTGCCACTGAGAAACTCGTCAGATGTTGACGAAAATAGTCGTTTTCCCTTTTGGTTTAATTTCTTTCGTTGGAATTCCAATTCTAAAAATAACTATGTTTATCATGTCTATAAGTGCGCGATTTCTGATGCCATTCTCCAAAGGTCAATTTTCCCTTGCCGTGAGCTCTCCTAGAGGTCCTGGCATGGAGGATGGGTTAAAACTATCCCAAAATGCAATGCAGCATGACGTCGGCTGCGTTATCTATTTTTGGCACGAACTAAAAATAGCGCTAACTGGTGTGCGAAGCAGAGTTAGGAAATCCCTTGCAAAACAACTTTTCTAATATTTTTTTGATATACACCTTTTAGTGAAACTTATTCATTCCCTTTTATAAGTGCTTTCCAACAATTTGGATGAAAGATCATCAAAATTATGATGCATTCCAAAGTACAGGAACCTACCTTTAACATAGATATATACATACATGAACAAGTAAGATATCAGTTCCAGCTATGGGATTAGAACGGAAGCTATATGCTTATCGAGTTCATCTCCCTAATTAATGTTTGAGATATCGAGAGTTGACTGTATTACAATACTTACCTTATCGTGAAATAAATTAAGATAAGCTATCTTGCCTATCATATAGGACCATATAAAATGAAGAATCTGTAGAACAACCAGCAATCCATTGTATAAATAGAAGCCGTAAAAATGTGGTAAAGTCTGGTAGAGCTCAAATATAGCTGAGTACAGAACCCTGAAATTATAATATAGGGCTAAGTTTTGAGGATAATTATGAGATACATGAAACTTCTGTTCATAAAACATTCACTGTAAACCCTGCCAGAACCCCTTGACGAGGCAGCTGATAGTGAATGGTAACATGAAATTTATATGTCCAAAACTGTATTTTTCTCTGACAATTTTTTCTCTCTCAAATATGCTTTGAATTTGATGTTTTCTGTGTACTGGCCAGTGACAATCTGGTAACCCGATTATACTGACCGAAATCGAAGGAGAATTAAAGGTTGTTTTTTTTTTTAAATAAATCAGCTCTGTGGCAATTTGTCAAAGATATAATGATATGATCCTTGAAAAATATACTCATATCTACAAAGAGAAACTACTGGAACAAAAATAATTTTTCCGCAGGAAATCTACCTGGTTACTCTGAAACTTTGAGAAAGTCTGTTGTCTTAAAAGCAATTCATAGGAGTAAGATTTCATAAGAGTTAAATTCTTGAGGAATACTCAAACTTACCTAAATGGATAGACACCAAGCCTGGTAATGACCCATATAAAAATGAAAGTTGCAAACAGAGCCTCACATAGTTTTCTTCTACCACAGTATTTGGCCATTTTTGCTGCCTGAAAATATAGGGCATGCTGTCACAACCTTAACTTTTAAAGGGCCAAAAAAGCAGACAATAAAATCTATGTCTGCAAAATTTGAATTCAAGCTAAACCATATTGAGAGTTTTAAGACTAGAGGGTAAACAGTGTCGATCCAGATGAGGTGGCTCTTTATGAGCCACCTCATCTGTATCTACTCTGTCTGCAAATTCAACTATTTTAATTTCTAGCACTTTGGATAACAGTGCCTGAGGGAACAGAGCAGACCCAGATCAGACTTCTCCGATCAGAGTCTGCACTTTTCGCAATTTCGCAAACAACTCTCAGACTGTGCCCTAAATTGTGCAAATACAGTATGATATACATGCTTATCATATAACAGTGCTCCAGATAAGAAGGGGGAAAACAGATATTTTAGGGATAATTATCCATATTTCTCCACAAAAACAGATTTTGTGATCCACCATTAGAACCGTCTCGTCGAGACGGTTCTAATGAGGGGTCACAACATATGTTTTCGTTGAGAAATAAGAAAAATTATCTTTGAATTATCCTCAATACCCCCTCTTATCTGGAGCTCCGATATAACATCACTGTTATTCAATGGCAATGTCATGTCATAACAAGCTGCGGAAGCTATGTCTCATCTGTATGTACATTGTCACAAAACAGAGCTAAACCCAAAAACTCAATGCAAAGTTCACACCATCATTGCCACAACAGCTCACAATGCTGGAAAAGTAACATCTATATTTCACTTCTGCTAATCCCCAGCAAGATAAATATCATATGACCACACATGTAAAGATACTAGGTAACCATTATGTAACGCCATAATGCAGCCTGTGACAACTTCTTTTCTACTAAAATAATATTAGCATTTAAGGCGATGAAATACCATTGAAAAAGTCGTACCATAAACATAATCTTACATTCGTGGTCATTTCAATGAAATTTATGAAACTAACCAAAAGCTTGTACAAGAATTTCATATGAAATGACCACTCATATATGATCCTCTATAACTTACAGCAAGGGGCACATCAGCAGCATCGTGGACTAACATCACCAGAGTACCAATTCGGGGAAAGTTCACAACCCATGAGAAATACAGCAGGCATATAGTTGCCATATGATGCACCATCATTTCTACAAAATCCTGAAAAGCAAAGGGAGATACGGTATACAATATAATTTTCGCGGTGATCCATTTTTCACGGTATTTAGCGGTCACTTAGAAACCGCTAATATTAAAATCGCGAAATGATTTCCTGTTTCTTACAAAGTATCTTCTGTAGACACAGTGTTCATATATTTTGTTTCTGTTTGCTTCGGTAACTGTAAGTACTTTTCACTTGAGCCAGTTCATTCATTAACCTGCGGCGGCCCTGCCGCAGGTTAATGAACGAACTTGTTCAAGTGAAAAAGAAGTAGTTTTGCTTTTCACCCATGTTCCTAACTGCGAAAACTAAAAATCGCAAAAATTAATGTTTATGTTTTTGACCCTTAACCGCGAAAATTTGAACCCGCGAAAATTATTGCGTATATCTGGTAATTCGTACAATCCTGAATGATTAAGAAAATCCTGAAAATAAGAAAGCTACTTCAGACAATTTATTTGAGATATTTTACAAAATCCTTAATAATTCATAAAATACTGAACATGAAGAGAGGTCATCCATACAACTGAAAAAGCATAGGGAGATAATTCATAAAATCCTGAATAACTTATAAAATCCTATAAATTATTAGAGATAATTCATACAATCCAAAAACCAAAGAAAGATAATTCATAAAATCTTGAATAGCAGAGAGATAATTTATAAAATGCTGAAAAGCATAGAAATATCTATAATACTAAATAAACGAAGTAACGCATAAACTGCAAAATTGGTGGCATTTTCAAGCGTAATTTCTATACTGGTTCTTTCGCATATTGCTATCATTGATAATTTCGGTTAGCGTGTGTTTTAGTTTCACGTAGATTTAAAGAATTTGGAAATTAAATTCGTCTTTCATTTTAAATTCTCCCAAGTATTTTTCTAGAAACTTCGACTATTGGTCGATTTTCTTTTGTCAATAATGGGTGCGTTCGAGTGAAATTATCGTGTACTCGAATACACGTTTTAAATTAATCCGGTCGTTTCGGTTCTGCGTCGTTATATCGGCGCGCTGCTTAGCAAGTCCAAATTTAGCAGGTACTAATGCAAAAATCCGACCCATGAACGTACGTCATTCCCCATAAATAACGATTTATTTTGTATTTTTGCTCATATGTCTAAACGGATGAAGAACTAAATGGTCATAGTCCCGACGGCCCTGGCTCGAAACGACCCATTTTCTTCCAGAACGATAGTCAATACGAGTAGCCTATCGAACTCGCCCATTGAAGAATAAAGCTCAACGCACATGGTCTTTCGAAAAGTTGGACGGACACACGGCGCCAAGTGTGTGTGGCTATGGTTACGTACCGCTGAGCCACTTGGGGAACGTCGCTAGGAGAATTCAAACTGAACTGAAGTTTCGAAAAGACAAAAATTAAAAATGTCTAAGGTTAACACACATGCGCCAGGTAAGAAAGGGCATTTTTCCAGCGAAGCAGACAAATCAATTTCAATGATTCAACGAAGCTAAATAAGCCTTTAGTCTTCAGAGGGCTTGAATATTTTCCCCAAAAACGTTCCAGGACCCAATTTTTCCAGAAAAAAAATACACAGGACAGGTCACATAACCAAGATGGCAAACAATTATTATGGTAAAAAAAAAAATCTTCTCCCCCAGAACCACGCCGGGCCGCGTAGCGCAATCGGTAGGGCACCTGACTCATAAGTCAGAGGTCCTGGGTTCGAAACCCGGTCTGGCCACATACTTTAGTTTCTCCTTCCGCTGATTCAAGAAGGGCAGTTGTCAGTTACTGGCGAAAGTATGTGCACTTAGTACTGGTTAGCCGCTTAGGAGGTCTAAGCCTGCCCAGGAATAGTGTGGTTAGGTTAACTGACCGTCCCGACATGACCTTAGCTGTTTACCGTGGACGTTAAGCATCAAATCAACCAATTCTCCCCCAGAACCACAAATCCCATGATCTTGAAACTTATCATGTCGCATCAAGGACTCAAAAGTTCAACAAAATTTATATAAATGATGCCCCTGGGATGACCTTGATCTGTTTTACGGCAAGGTCAACTTTTGAGTCACTTAGGTGTTTCTATAGGAAAAAGTGAAAAAGTTGTTTTTTTTTTAGAAACAATGCAGTCTGCTACCTGAAAGTTTGTAGATGCAGACAACTAATTAGGTAAATGAAGCTTTAGTGAGTATTCATGGTAAAGGTCATATCTTCACCTGGGCCTAAGGCCATTTACATTGAAAAATTAAAAGTCGCTTTTTTATATAAACTTGACCATCATGAAATATTTCCGCGCTTGCGCGGGCTCTTTTCTAGTACTTTATAAACCTATAAAGCATAAGGAGGTGTTTCATAATAGCCTTGAAAGCAGAATTGTGTACATAAATAATCATGTGGAGATAATTCAAAAGCTTCTGAAAAACTATGAGATATTTCTTAAAATCCTTGAAAGCAAAGAGAGATCATTCATATAATTTCGAAATACCAAGGGAGATAATTTATTTGGAGGAATGCCAATGCAAACAGGGTAGAACCAAATCAGCTCATCAAGTGACGTCTAATCCTTAAAGTGCCAAAAAAGCAGACAACAAAATTTACGTCTGCATAATTTAAAAAAAAAACTCATCCAAGCTATATCATGTTGAGAATATAAAATTACTAGAAGGCAAACAGTTTAGATCCAGATAAGGCAGCCCACTACTGAGCTGCCTCATCTGGATCTACACTGTTTGCAAATTCAACTATTTTCATTTTTGGCACTTTTAATGTAACTGACCAGCAGAGATGGTAGGGGCAATGTTTTTTTTTTGCTTTGTGTTTGTGTGTGTGGTGGTTGGAGTGAGGGGGTGGGGGTGGGGGTAGGGGGAGTTTTCCTATGGAGGATGCCACAATCATAACAAGACCTGTCACCGGGACAGGATAGCTCGCTGGCCAGCGCCTTGCCCATCACCTAAAACACTTTAACGTAAAACTTTAACATTTTGCTAACGCCGATGCAACCGCCGTCACCGCCAACGCCATGGCCGAAGCGGAGGATAGTACAATAGCTATTCCTGAACTTTGTTCAGGCAAGCTAAAAAGTCAAAATTCAGAGCTCCAGATAAGGCGAGGTTTTGAGGATAATTCTAGGACAATATTTCTTATTTCTCAACAAAAACATGAGTTTGTGACCTCTCATTAAAACTGTCTCGAGCTTTTTAATGAGGGGTCACAACATATGTTTTTATTGAAAAAATAAGGAAAATTATTCCTAAGCTATCCCTGCTACCCCTTCTTATCTTGAGCACTGGTCATATGACTGAAGCATCAGACAAACAGCTCCACAAATAATCTCCCGGCGAGCTTTTTAATGAGGGGTCACAGCATTTTTTTATGGAAAAAAAAGGAAAATTATTCCTCAGCTATCCCTGCTACCCCTTCCTATCTGGAGCACTGGGGCCAATTAGAAACATAGGCCAACAAAAAAAAATCTGCAATGTAAGAGCAAACAGGAAATACAAATAATTTATTAAGTCTTCCTGATTGATCTTAAACTTCTCCTATACAACTGGGAATTAGAAGAAAGTCATCTGATTTATTCAATATTTGTTGTATACCATTGTTGTCATGTGTAATTGTCGATTCTTTAACAGGAAAAGAAACCTTACTGGGAAAAGTGCTTCAATATACTGTAATCAGCATATATATTGGGACACCTAAAAATAATGAATTTTCCATTTGGAACAAATGGAAAATTAATTATTTTAGGTGTCCCAATACTTAAGCACATTAGTGTAATAACCACAAATTCAAGTTACCATAATTATCCTCAATAAAAAGACATCTTAGGGTGTATGGCTATACGGCCACATTTTTCCGCCAAAGGGCAACAATTTTCATGACTTCCTGTGTGCTGCCCTGGAGCGCTTAGTCTTTCAAACGGGGTTTTACAGGAGCTGTCTGATCAGGATCTACTCTGTTTGCCACTCCATTTGCATCTTTTGTGCACACTGTGGCATTGCTATACCAAACAGATAATTTTAGGATAATTACCGTAATTATTTTCGGCGTTAACATTTTTACATTTTTTACGGTAATTGAATTCATAATTTAAGCTGTGATACGACAAAACCAGCAAAGTGGCATTATGTGCCACGTGAACACTCAGATCAGCTTGGGCATTTGCCCAGCAGACTAGACGGATTCCCAGGCTGATCTGAGTCTTTGCTGGGAACACATGCCATCTTGTAGGTTTTGTTGTGTCACGGCTCATTTTTTTTATTCTTTTGGGCCGTTACCTTTCTCCTATGGTCTGTGATAACAGAGAACACAAGGCACCAGTAAAATGACAACTCTATTAGGTAATACCAGTACACATCATTGCTCACATGCTGAAACAACAGAACATATAGCAATATATATTACTATAAATAAATATGAACTAGTAAATTTGTTCAAGAAACAGAAACGGTAGGTGAATGGGTATACTTACAGAAGAAGCAACTCTACTATTTTTGCCTCCCTTTTCAGAAGGGGTCAACCCTTAAAGTAAATTCTTTCCTTTAAGAGTAGACTCTGTCAAAGAACTACTTCATCCAGAGAAGCAAACAGAAATTCATGCAAGTTAACATAATTTTGGGGTAAATAGGCAGGGATACATTCAAGGGCAGCAACTCTACCATTTTCATTTTATCTCCTTTCTCAGTTGGGGTCAACCATTAAAGGAAAGAATTTGCTCCATTAAGAGCAAATTCTTTCCATTAAGAGTAGACCCCTTATGGAAGTTTTTTTTCATCCGGTGAAGCAAACAGGAAATCAAAAAGTAGTCTCCCTTTGAAAAAATGGCAGAAAAACAAGGGTGTTTACCCATATACCTAAAGAACCGTTTCCCTGTGTTGTGGCTTAAGTGAAATGCAAAGTAAATTGATTTCTATTATTTGACATTACAACATTTGTTATCTACAATTTGATCCCCAGATTATATCTAATTCATAAATATTAATCCCAAAGCCATGCGTTATCTCTACACTTGAAAATGTAACAGTCTAGTGTCTAATAAATTTCTGATAAAAAGATAGGTTCTGAAATAATATCTGAAAAAAAAAGCATTTTAAATTGTTACAACTAAATAAAGTGAGACTGGCAGATCTGGAAAAAGGATCTTATGGTGAATAAGTACCATCAAGGGAAGCGCCTCTGCCATTTTTATTTTAGTCTCCTTTCTCAAGAGGGGACCACTCTAGGCGCAAAAATAGCAAAGGTAAAGGTTACCCATGGACATTAAGACAGTGGCATAGGGGCAGTGGGAATTAGAGGACAATTTGGAACCCTTATCTTAAAAGTAAACAAATACATAAACATTTTGTACAACACCAATCCATGTGAGTTAAATCATCATCATTTAAGTCTAAATTCCAAACTTCTGAATTATTCTGTCATCATTACAGCCTAAATTCCCAGTTCCGGTATTTATGTGATTATGCTCATGGTTTAATTCCATGTCTGATATTAGAATCTTCTACAGTTGTGTCCAATGAGTGCTTCACTCTTTATGCACCAAAAAGCAGACGACAAAATTTACGTCTGCTAAAATTGCAAAAATGCCTTGTCCAAGACATTTCATATTGAGAATTCAAAGACTAGAGGGCAAACAGTGTAGATCTAGATGAGGCGGCCTCATCAGGATCTACGCTGTTTGTAAAGTTTGCTAATTTCGTCACTAGGGCTTAAAAGAGTTAACTTAAAATCAAACACCAAATGCATCAGTATGACATACAGTAATGACCCTAAACGTTCGGACACATGAAAGTCGGATAATTATTGTTCCAAAATTCTTAGAACGTGGATTTTACATTATGTTAATGCATCCAAATGATGCCTAGTGAATGACAAACAGTGTAGACCCTGATCAGACTGCTCCTGATCTGGGTCTACAATTTTTGCTCGGACCTGTCTATCTAGGGTCATTACGGTTATTAGAATTCCACACAGCACTTGTAAGTATATTACACTTAAAGTGTCAAAAATGAACAAAAGTTGAATTTAAAAACAGTTTAGGTCCAATTTTGATTTAACGAGGTGGCTCATAATAAACAAGAGCTGTCGCCTGACAGCATAGCTCGCCTGAATAAGTGCTTGCCCATGACACAGTTGCTATGGTGGTGTGGACTGCTAGGCAAATAACTTCAAACAAGCATGTCCATAATGACAACACATTTATAAACAAATGCTATCTCAGAAATAAGTCTTAAAATACAATAAAAATAAAAAAAAATCCACATGAAAGTTCAAAGTCCATGAGCTTGAGGACAAAGAACTAAGGGGTAGAGGGGTGGGGTGTGTGTGTGTGTGTGTGGTGGGGGGGGGGGGGGGGGGGGGGGGGGGGGGGGGGGCTAGGATGTATCAAAACCTTGAACCATTATCCAATATCAGTCCAAGTATTAGTATCAACTGAGTCCATTGTGGCCCTGTGAAATTATGTCTTATAAATACTATAACTTTAACCAAAATCTTGTAGACAAAATTCAAAGTTGATAACCTTGACTTCAAGGTCATCCAGTGGGGTAAGTATATAGTGTTTTGTAAAAACTCAAAAGTGTCTAACATCAGTTCAAGTGTAAACTAAATATCTGTCAAGCATTATGGATCAGTATGCAATTAGAACACTTTAATAAAGACCAAATTTCCTAAGTCCCTGACCTTGACATCAAGGTCACTGAGCAGGGTTGGGGTAGTACTATGTAAAAGTTTATACTTATATATAACTACAGTGCAAATATAAAAAGAATTCATCTATGGGTTCAGGAGATATGTGTCTTTAAAAAACTTTAACCAAAACATCCAATCAATAAAAGGACAATTTTCTAAGTCCATGACCTTGACATCAAGGTCACTGAGGGGGGTGGGGGTAGTACCTTGGAAAACTTTGAACCAATATCTAACTATAGTGCAAGTATCAAAGGAATCCATCCATGGGTTAAGGAGATATTGGGCTTTATAAAACATTAACCAAAACATCCAGTCCAAAAAACTCCCAATTTTCTAAGTCCATGACCTTGACATCAAGGTCACAAAGTGGGGTGGGGGTGGTACCATGTTAAACTTTGGACCAATATCTAACTACAGTGCAAGTATCAAAAGAATCCATCCATGGGTTAGGGAGATATAGGTCTTTAAAACACTTTAACCAAAACATCCAATCCGGACGCGGACGCTGATGCGGCCGCTGACGCGGACGCTGACGCAGACGCCAAGGTGACAACAATAGCTCTTCCTGAACTTTCGTTCAGGCGAGCTAAAAACGCCTGATCTGGATCAACACTATTTGCCCTCTAGTCTTTAAAAAGTTTTGAAGGAACCTTATTTGAAATTATGCAGACTTAAATTTTGTTGTCTGCTTTCTCTGGGCTTTCAGAATTATTGGCAGAATTATATTATGTTGTCAGTTAGTTTCTTGTCTGTTTTACATAAAGCTGAAAGCAGACCTGTACTAACAAGACCTGTCAGCGGGACAGGATAGCTCGCCTGATAGCGCCTTGCCCGTAACCTAAAAAACTTTAACGTAAACCTTTAACATTTTGCTAACGCCGACGCCAACGCCAATGCCGGGGGTAGTACAATAGCTCTTCCTGAACTTTGTTCAGGCGAGCTAAAAATTGTCATTTGGGGAGGTAAATCATCAGTTTTATGATTGGAAATATCGTTTAACAGCAGCGCCCAAGCAGAGCCGTAAAATGCAATTTGTGATCATAAAACCGACCATTTACCTCCCCAAAATGACAATTTCTGGTACAGCTATCCCCATTATTGTGCACTTTATTACATTTTCACCTTTCAAAAGTCTACCATTTTGCAACCACAACGAGTGCTTTCAGCCGAGTAAAAACCAGATGTCAGCCAATGAGAAGTGACTTTTTTTAATTACATCAGTTATATGACAGTATATCCCAGGATATACTGATAAACAGTAACAAATGTTTGGCGTTATCCAATCAGACATTGCATACCATTTTGATGGTATTTACTAGTATTACTTGCATTTGTGAGTATGGATTTAAGAAATATAAACTCACCAAATTTGGCCAATTTACCCAACAGTACTTTGTTGTCCAAAACCATGATTTCTGAAAAGAAACAATACTGTTAATATACACCTGGTAAATTCACAATTCCATTCCCACTAGGAATTTAAAATTCCCACATCTGAAAATGGGTTGCCAAAATATAACTTTGCTATTCAACCCATATGTATGTAAAACATGTAAGTACAAAATTTCAGTTTTGTATGGCTGAATTTTGAACTCAGTCAAGATTTTAAGCCTGTCTGAGTAATATCAGCAAGTTTGATCAAGTTTTGATTAAAAAGTTGGCTTGCCTGGGACATCATTTTCTGGTGGTTATCTGGTGGAGTTCTCACAAAACTTCTGAAAGTGGCCAAACCGAAATTTCTCATAAACTTCTGAAAGTGGCCAAACCGAAATTTCTCACAAAACTTCTGAAAGTGGCCAAACCGAAATTTTTCACAAAACTTCTGAAAGTGGCCAAACCGAAATTTCTCACAAAACTTCTGAAAGTGGCCAAACCGAAATTTTTCACAAAACTTCTGAAAGTGGCCAAACCGAAATTTCTCAGAAAACTTTTGAAAGTGACCAAACCGAAATTTCTCACAAAACTTCTGAAAGTGGCCAAACCGAAATTTCTCACAAAACTTCTGAAAGTGGCCAAACCGAAATTTTTCACAAAACTTCTGAAAGTGGCCAAAACCGAAAGTTCTCACAAAACTTCTGAAAGTGGCCAAACCGAAATTTCGGTTTGGCCACTTTCAGGAGTTTTGTGATAACTCCATTAGTTCTTTTACTTCAAACCAAATACAGTAGAACTTCATTGGCTTGAACAGGCTTGGGACCATGAAAATTAGTTCCTGCCAAGGGTAGTTTTAGCCATCCAGGGTTAGTTTCCATATAAAGTGACCTCTAGGGAACAAGAAAAGAGTGTTCTAGCCAGGCAGGGTGAATGAGCCAGCAGGGTTTGAGCCACTGAAGTTCTACTGTATTGTGCACAAAATAGATATGATTACAATAGCATTGCTACATTTTGGTTAACTATGATTGCAAAGGCTTGAAATTTAAATTTCCAGCTGGTAATGAAATTGAGCAATTAGCATAAGTCCAGAGCCCTAGATAAGAGGGAGTACTTGGTGATAATTTGGGATAATTTTTGTTGATTCTGGATAAAAACATATGTTGTGACCCCTCATATGAACCGTCTCGATGAGACGGTTCAGATGAGGGGTCACACCATATGGTTTCAATGAGAAATAAAGAAAATTATCCATCAGTTATCATCAAATACCCCTTTTATCTAGAGCTCTGTAAGTCTCTTTTTCATATGCTGGGATCATGATCAGACTCCTCTAGGAGCAGTCTGACTGGGTTCACACACTGTGTCCTCAAGAACTCCTGCCTAAATACAATAACATGACAGGAATCCCAGTAGGTTTAGCACTAGCTGACTGAACTAGCCTTTCTAGGGTTTGAGACCCGCTGGAGGTAGGAATCTTTTCAATCATAAACAAGGTCTCATTGCATGCAGCCTTTCATTATCACCAACCCATCATCCTGATATGACTGAAATACTGCTAAAAAGGATGTAAAATCCCAAGTCATCCATCCATCCATAACATGACCCAGTGGGTCTCTGTATTGACCTTGTGCAAATACACTTATCATTCTGCCTTTCAAATTTGGCCAAGTATATTTTACAGAAGAAACTGTTGTCACAAAACTCATGCATTTGTTTGTCTGAGATTTTTATCTTATTGGACTGGTCAATGAATATTGTCATAGACAGGTTGCCACAGGTCATTCATCTTCAGTCAGTCAGTCAGTCAGTCACAATGTCAGTGACCTTAATAATATCAAAGCAAATGGTATATTTTGTTCCCCCAAATGCTAACAGGGTTTACAATATTTTCTCAAAATTGATGAGAGATACCTGACTTTCGAAATACCCATTTTAGTTTCACTGTGCACCTAAAGCTATAATGGGTCTAAGCAACTTCCACCTCCATGCTGACAGGGAAGACTCTGATCAGACTGGGTGAACGCCCAGACTGATCTTAGTCTTTGCTGGGTGCACATGCCACTTTGTTGGTTTTGTTGTGTCGCAGCTCATTATATGTCCTGCATTTTGCTAGACACAGTCAAGACAAATATGATAGAAAAACATGAAGGTGTATCGATACACTTTGAGGGGTATCAATGACAATAAAATGCCATTACTAAATACTAACACCCTTCTTCAGACTATAAGTATCTATCATGGGTGTGAGGTGTGGATAGAAAAATCCGTCACGAGGCTTGCCGAGACAATTCTTATGAGCGTCAAAATCCATGATAGATATTTTTCTTGCACATCATGTTTAGTTTTAACTTCAGAACTTGTTAATATGGGTAATTCTAGTGCTTGAGAGGTTTCAATTTGATTTTGAAAGAAGGCGCCACTTTCAACGACCGCCATTCGGCTCTTTACATCAACGACAGGTGTGCATAAACTGACGTCATTTTTGTTGTATTCGTGACACCATCTAAAATGCCAACGTCACTTGACGATGCAGATACATGACCTCCAATATAACCAATGCATTGAATGCTCGTGATTTTTATCCGGTCCTGGGTAAGAACACCTGGGTAAGGTAAGATTTTCTATCCCAGATGAAAAGATGGCAATTCTATCCGGTGTGCAAGAATTACTCTTCTGTCCTAGATCTTTAGGAGCAGTCTGATCTGTGTTCACACTGTTTGCTCAGACTGTTTACTCCTGCCCCACAATTTTATTATAGGATACTATTTACTATAAATATTTGATTTTTCCCCTATCTAAGAAAGTTTTTAGGCTAAAGATTGTTAGAACACAGATAAATATTGATACAGAATATCAGTCAGATTGTCAAATAGTTGCATTAACCCTTTGTATGTGAGTAAACTAGACTCAGAGCTCTAGATAAGAAGGGTATTTAATGTTAATTGAGGGATAATTTTTCTTATTTCTCATTGAAACCCTATGTTGTGACCCCTCAAATGAACCGTCTCAATGAGACGGTTCAGATGAGGGGTCACAACATATGTTTTTATCCAGAATTAACAAAAATTATCCCTTATTATCACCAAATACTCCCTCTTATCGAGAGCTTTGCAGAATACTACTCAAAGTTCTGTATCATCACTGTGTATTCCTTTCAGTCTTAACCCCCTGCCCCTTCCACATGCACTGAAAGGGCAGGAGAAGAGGGGAGAGGAGGTAAACAGAGTATGTTTGCATCCTCAGTTTTGGTGGGGAAAGCTGTTTTTTCTTAAAAAAAAAAAAAAAAAAAATACACACAGCTTAACATTTACACCATATAAATGGTGTTGCTGGTAAGAAGAATGGATGGAAGGCCAGATGGATAGATGACTTGTGGTTTTAGAACCCTGTCAACAGCATTTGAGTCATATTGAGCCAATGAAACTTTGATAAGGAGGGGATTTCTCTACAGAACCCCATTTATGGCGGCACCAAATAAACCTCTTTTTGAGATGTATCTATTAAATAATAATTCAGAGCTCCAGATAAGAACTGGTACTGAGGACAATTTTGAGATAATTTTACTTACTTCTCAATAAAAACATGTGTTGAGACCCCTCATTAGAACTGCCTTAGACAATTCTAATGAGGGTCAAATTTTTTATTGAGAAAAGAGGAATTTTATCCCTTAATTATCCCTGTTAGCCCTTCTTATCTGGAGCTCTGTATCAAATATGATTTGTAAACTATTTCAATATTTAATGTTTGATCAATTTTGAACAATCTGATTATATCCTGTTTCAATATTTGTTTCCTTATGATAAATTTCAGCAAGATGTATCTTTCTACCAAAAAATAATAGAATATGAAGAAGAATCAAATTCAATGGTACAGGAACTAAATTTGAAAACTTTAACCTGTACTCGTATACTGGGCCTGTAACTATTGCTTGTCAGGTAGACATGTCCCCAGTAAAGGGTAGGGTTTTATCCAGGTATTCAAGGAATGGAGCCTTTTTTTTTCCTACATTCGGGAATTTTTTTTGTCATTTGGGAACGAAATTTCTAGGGATAAGTTGTAAAATTTGGGAATTCTGCAAGATTTAAAAGAAATTCCTATTGGAAAGGGGGCCCATACTGGGCCCCTGTGAACACGTTGAAAACCCTATGAAAAATCAGGTCTTTGACTATTGCCAGGGGCAAAGGGTTAATATGCCTGTTTGTTTATCCATAATAAACAGGCTAATTCCACCCTACTGCATACCCTTACCCCCAATCCTTTGCCAAGAAAACACTCATTGGTGCAAAAAACACATAATACATGCATAAAATACTTACATCCCATAGGACAATAAATCCATAAATAAAAGCACCAAGGTAAAACACAAAATGCCAGCTGAAAAGAAACAAAACAGCATCCATTAGCCCATTCCATTGTATCTGGGCAAACAGTTTGGATCCATATCAGGCCCCACAAACTTGAGTTGTGTGTGTTATTGTTTAACGTCCACAGTAAACAGCTATGGTCATGTTGGGACGGTCAGTTAACCTAACTACACTGTTCCTGGGCAGGCTTAGACCTCCTAAGCGGTTAACCAGTACTAAGTGCACTTACCTTCACCAGTAACTGACTATTGTCCTTCTTGAATCAGCAGAAGGGGAAATGAAAGTAAGTGGCCGGACCGGGTATCGAACCCAGGACCTCTGGCTTATAAGTCAGACACCCTACCGACTGCTATGTGTGGCCCGGCTAAACGTGGGGCCTAATCTGAGATCCAAACTGTTTGCTGCCTAGACATCATTTCTACAAGAGTTAGTTTGACCAATATTGTCAAAATATTCTTGATTTTTGAGGCAGACGACAGGTTCAGCAGATGACAAAAAATACCCAGAATGCAATGGGTTAAACTTTCAGAGGAAGCAACTCTGTTACGTTAGGCGCCTCCTCTATGGGGCAGTCTGATCAGGGTATACACTCTTTCAGAGCTCTAGATAAGAGGGGTATTTGATGATAATTGAGGGATAATTTTCTTTCTCTCTCATTGAAACCATATGTTGTGACCCCTCATTTGAACCGTCTCGTCGAGACGGTTCAGATGAGGGGTCACAACATACATTTTTATCCAGAATTAACAAAAATTATCCCTAATTATTACCAAATACTCCCTCTTATCTAGAGCTCTGTCTTTGCCACTCCATTTGCATCTTTCAGACACAATACAGAATCATAAAACCAAACAGCAAGGCAGTTGTCGACGGCCTAGCCGGTCCGGACCACTTTTTCAGCCGAGAATATAACTTGCCTTACCATATTTATACCTTTATATTTTTTTACCACTGTGATCAGTAGTACCGTTGCGTTGATTTGCTAAAAGCACACTAAAAAATGTAGCCACTATCATCAAAATGCATGCAAGAAACTGGTCACGTCTTGTCAAAACGTTATGATTTGTGGACTATAAAAGACAATTAGGTAGCGTTTCTCAGTAATGGACCAGGGCCAGGCAGACTATCAATACTGGTGGGGCTCTGGATAACTGGTGGGGCTGGAAGGTGCCGAGATGTATGTGTGTGTGTCATCAAAGTGGGTGGGGGGAGAGGGGGGGGGGAGAGGAGGGGGGAGAGGGGGGAGTTTAAAAATATATGACATAATCAGGGATCAGTTTGATGAGAATTTTGATCATATCTTTTTGCGTTGAAATATATGTTGTGACATCATATTAGAATCGCCTCTCCAAGGCAATTCTAATAAGATGTCACTCACATTTATTTTAATCTAACTACATGGATAAATTATCTTAAACTGTCATCAGGTGCTGCTTATTATCTGGAGGACTGCATATTATACATAATACAGATTCCCAGATGGCAGGGCTGAACCCCCAAAGCCCACCCTTGAAACATATTATTTTTTTTTTACAAATAATATATTAACTGGATATTACACTATCATGTTGATTTTTACAAACTTTGTAAGCTCATAGTTTATAGATCTTTTGCAGCTATATGTTTACCAGATCAACTCTAAAGGAGAACTATTTTGCTTCCGTTCGTATCCTTATATAGATATTGTCACAATAAATGTTGTACATAGAGTTTTTGAAATAAATATGTTTAAACCAAGCCCACCCCCTGGATCCAGGGCTGTGGACATACTCGGTGCCAGGAGCTACAGCAATGGTTTCAGTCCGCTGAGCCTCTTGGAGATCATTTTATGAGAATTTAAAACAACAACAACAATAATTTATCTAAGTAGATGGACACACTCAGAGCCCTAGATAAGAGGGGTATTTGATGATAATTAAGGGATAATTTTCTTTATTTCTCATTGAAACCATATGTTGTGACCCCTCATCTGAACCGTCTCGTCGAGACGGTTCAGATGGGGGTCACAACATATGTTTTTATCCAGAATTAACAAAAATTATCCCTAATTATCACTAAATACTCCCTCTTATCTAGGGCTCTGCACACTCGAAGCAAGAAGGTGTAGTCATTGTTTCATTCCACTGAGCCTCTTGACCATCTTTACGAGAATCCAAACAAAATATCTCAGTATTTCTCTCGACACCAAACAGTAAGCATCTCCAGCAGGTCATATAAGTCCAATAACTGATCCGATGATTGGCTGTTGCTTGTACTAAGGCAGTGAGTGAGTGAACTCTTGTTTAACGTCTGACCAACAACCAGGCCCCGAGGTTATAAAACTTGAGTACATTCTCAAACTCAAAATAAAGCACACTGATTAGCTGCTTCCGAGCACATGCTCGGAAGCAGCCAATCAGTGTGCTTTATTTTGAGTTTGAGATTATTCTCAAATTCTATAACCTCGGACCCAGGTCATATGGAGAATTCCTGTTTCTTACAAAGTATCTTCTGTAGACACAGTGTTCATATAATTTGTTTGTGTTTGCTTTGGTAATTGCCGATACTTTTCACTTGAGCCATTTCTTTCATTAACCTGTGGCAGCCCTGCTGCAGGTTAATGAATGAACTGGCTCAAGTGAACAAGAGCTCCGCTGAGCGGGGCAATATACGCCGGTTTGGGCTTAAAGTTGGAAAGAAAACAAGAGATGACAGAACTTTGTCAGTAGCTTAATCTTCAATAATAAGGCAGATCATATAAAGCTACAAAACAAGGGAAGCTAATATGAAATTCCCAGACAAAAATTACAAAGGGGCATAATTCCATCATGAATGAAAGCTCAGTTATGGTTCTTTTTCTCTTCATACCGTCTGAAATTTGTACAGACTTTCGTGAAGACAGTTAAACAGTTTTCAAGATATGGAGCACACACAAAGCTAATATGAAATTACTATATGAAAAATACAAAGGTGCATAATTCCGTCAAAACTGAAAGTAGGGTTATGGTCCTTTTTCTCTGCACACTGTCTGATAATGCTTCACATTTGTATATACTATTGTGAAGAAATCTTATGGGGTTTTCGAGATATGGAGTGGAAAAAATGTTACCTTTTGACCTTTGACCTCTAAGTGTGACCTTGACCTTTGTCAAACATTGTTGGAATACGAGTTCTGCACGATGCCTCTATATGGTGAACATTTGACTAAAGTTTCAAAAACATCTTTCAAAGGGTTAAGGAGATATGGAGTGGACACAAATTTAATACAAAATTACAATACTAAAAATACAAACGGGTGTAATTTTATTAAAAACGGAAGTAGGGTTATGGTTCTTTTTCTCTGCATATTGTCTGATGGTGCTTTATATGTATACAAACTTTCATGAAGAAATCTTAAACAGTTTCCGAGATATGGAGCGGACACGAAGCTTATATGAAATTACCTTTGAAAAACACAAAGGGAAATAATTCCGTCAAAACTGAAAGTAGGGTTATGGTTCTTTTTCTCTGCACATTGTCTGATAGTGCTTTATATTTGTACAAACTTTCATGAAGAAATCTTAAACAGTTTTCAAGATATGGAGCGGACATGAAGCTTATATGAAATTACCTTTGAAAAACACAAAGGGAAATAATTCTCTCAAAACTGAAAGTAGGGTAATGGTTCTTTTTCTCTGCACATCGTCTGGTAGTGCTTTATATTTGTACAAACTTTCATGAAGAAATCTTAAACGGTATTCGAGATATGGAGCAGACACGAAATGTTACCTTTTGACCTTTGACCTCTAAGTGTGACCTTGACCTTTGTCGAACATTGTTGAAATACGCGTTCTGCACATCGTCTCGTTAAGGCAAACATTTGACCCAAGTTTAAAAAAAATCTTTCAAGGGGTTGAGGAGATATGGAGCGGACACGAAAAGTTAACGGACAGACAGAGGGACGGACAGATGGAAGGACAGACGGAAGGACGGACGGACGGAGGCCACGACATAATTTGAATCTGTGAAAATTACCACGTATACAGTACCATATTGACCCCAAATTTTCAGACGCCGTAAATTTTCGGACACCCTGTTTTTTTTCCAAAAAGATACCAGTTTTATATATATACCCTATATGATTGGACACGTACCTAGCAGGGTATTTTGTCTGTCCGTAAAGGTTTGGACACAAAAAACATGTCCCTTAGTTCTCGTTTCTCATAAAACTTCCAGTATACACTACCGAAATATTTTGTCTGTTTTCAAAAGATATTGAATGGAAACCATTTTTTCATACAAAATGGAAGTCGAAAAGGGCCATAACTCCAACAATAACAAATGGATTTTACCCAACATCGAACTTGACCTGTATTTTATGATTATATACCTGTGTATAAAATATGAATTTAATACACCAATGTTTCCAAAAGATAATGAACGTAAACCAGTTTTTCATTCAAAATGAACGAAAAAGGGCCATAACTCCCACAATAATAGACGGATTTTACCCAACATCAAACTTGACCTGTATTTTATGATTATATACCTGTGTATAAAATATGAGTTCAATACACCAATGATTTCAAAAGATAATGAACGGAAACCAGTTTTTCATACATAATGAAGTCCAAAAAGGGCCATAACTCCCACAATAATAGACGGATTTTACCCAACATCAAACTTGACCTGTATTTTATGATTATATACTTGTGTATAAAATATGAACTCAATACATCAATGTTTACAAAAGATATTGAACGGAAACCATTTTTTCATACAAAACGGAAGTCGAAAAAGGGCCATAACTTAACCAATAATGGACGTAATTTACCCAACATCGAACTTGACCTGTATTTTATGATTATATACCTGTGTATAAAATATGAATTTAATACACCAATGTTTTCAAAAGATAATGAACGGAAACCAGTTTTTCATACAAAATGAAGTCGAAAAAGGGCCATAACTCCCACAATAATAGAGGAATTTTACCCAACATCAAACTTGACCTGTATTTTATGATTATAATATTTGTATTAAATATAAATTCAATACATCAATGTTTTCAAAAGATATTGAACGGAAACCATTTTTTCATACAAAATGTAAGTCGAAAAAAGGCCATAACTCCATCAATATTAGACGGATTTTACCCAACATCGAACTTGACCTGTATTTTATGATTATATACCTGTGTATAAAATATGAATTCAATATACCAATGTATTTAAAAGATATCAAACAGAAACCATTTCCTACAGGACGTACGTATGGACATAGTACGAACGTAACATACGTACGTCCTGTACGTATGTTACGTACGTCCATACGTACATACAGATGGACAGGGGTGATACAATATGCCCCCCCATTTTTAATGGCGGGGGCGTAAGAAAATATTTTTAGCAGTCCGAATTTTTAGGGTAAATACGATAATATAATCCTATTATGCAACAGTTCAGTAAAAATTGATGTTTCATCAAAGGAAATACCTGTTCTCACATAGGTATTTGCATATCTGGGTTATAAAACAGCGGGGAGTGCAGCTGAGAGTTAATTTATTCAAGTGCTGCTGACTGATCTAAATTTGTTTTTAAATATGAGCCGCGACACGACAAAACCAACAATGTGGTTGTGCGCCCAGTACAGACTCAGATCAGCCTGGACATCCGCCCGATTTGACTAGACTATTCGTTTAGTGCTCAAAGGGTAGCTAAGGGTCTAAGCTACCACCATGCGGACAGCGAAGATTCTGATCAGACTGGGCGGATGCCCAGGCTGATCTGAGTCTGTGCTGGGCGCACAACCACATTGTTGGTTTTCTCGTGTCGCGGCTCATATATATCATGCAGACAGACTCTTGTGAAAACTACCTTTTTGACTAAATTTAAATTCTGAAAAGGTATGTGCATATTTTTCCATCATGAATACCCCATCAGTTCCAAGTCAGACAAAGACCTTCAACTTTTCAAAATGCGCCTTTGGTCAGCAAAATTGAAAAAAAAAAGCAAAAGAAGTTTTCAGCCTTCGTGGTTTGCAACTAAAATAAACAAACTGTTGCGGGGATATATTATCAGACCTAACCTTTGCATAAAGTTGGCGGTTGCCACTGCCTGATGAAACTCGTTGATGGAGCGAAATAGTTTTTCTTTACTTTTTTTTTTTACTGTTTTTGGCTGGAAGAACTGATGTACCAGTCAAACAAGAGGCCCAAATGGGCCTGATATCGCTCACCTGGCTATTGTGCAACGGGACCATTCTGATACAAAATTGGTCCAATTCCACTGAGAATTTCTCATTTTCACATTTTGCTACTTTTAGTAACAGAGGCCAACTTGCCTGGTCTTTATATATTTACTTTTGAAACACCTCAATGCAAGAATCATTTTGCCACAAATTTCATCAAAATCCATTCAGGGGCCATCTTGGATTGCTAAAATGCAAAAAATCGAAGCCTTCATGCAAGGACCATTTTGACATCAATTTGGTCCAGTTCCATTGAGATTTTCTGATTTTCACATTTTTCTATTTTTAGTAACAGAGGCCAATATGACTGGTCTACAGTTAGATATTTTTGAAACATCTCAATGCAAGAATCATTTTGACACAAATTTCGTCAAAATCCATTCAGCGGTTACTGAGATATTGTCATTTTCATGTTTTGTGCTATTTTTAGTAATGGCAAATGGTGGCCATCTTGGAATGCCAAAATGCAAAAAAATTGAAAAAGCTGAATTAAAGGACCATTCTGACACAAAATTAATCCAACTCCATTGAGATTTTCTAATTTTCACATTTTTCTATTTTTAGTAACAGAGGCCAATATGAAGGGTCTCCAGTTAGATATTTTTGAAACATCTCAATGCAAGAATCATTTTCACACAAATTTCGTCAAAATCCATTCAGCGGTTACTGAGATATTGTCATTTTCATGTTTTGTGCTATTTTTAGTAACGGCAGATGGCGGCCATCTTGGAATGCTAAATTGCAATTAATCAAAACGACTTCATGCAAGGAACATTCTGACACAAAATTGGTCCAATTCCATTAAAGGGTTCTTGAGTAATTGTCATTTTTATGTTTGTGCTATTTTTAGTAACACCAGATGGCGGCCATCTTGGAATGCCAAATCGTAATTAATCGAAACGGCTTCATGCAAGGAACATTCTGACACAAAATTGGTCCAATTCCATTCAAGGGTTCTTGAGTAATTGTCATTTTTATGTTTGTGCTATTTTTAGTAACGGCCCCCATGGTGGCCATCTTGGATAGTCAACTGGCACAAAATTGAAATAATTTCATTCAAGAACCATTTCTGACCAAATCTGGTCAGAATTGGTTGCATTTTCTTTAGATATTGACATTTGAGCAAAATCGGCCTTGTAAACGCTAAGTAGGTCACTGTGACCTAATTCCGCTATAGATTTTTTTTATTTTTACAATTTTTAATATCAAGGTCCTACTTATGTTCCATGCAAACTTTCAACCAAATATACCAAATGGTTCTGGAGAAGAAGTTGATTTTGTTGTTTTTGCTATTTTTAGTAACGGCGGCCATCTTGGATTTTCAACCTGACCCAATTTTACAATTCTGAGACCCTGGAGTCAGGTCATGCTCCATGTGAAATTTGAGAACCATGGGACCAGTAGTTTTACAGAAGAAGTTGTTTGAAGTTGTTTAAATAGGTCATTTTTTGACATTGGCATTTGAGCAAAATTACACACGTAAACAGAAAGTAGGTCACTGTGACAAAACTCCGCTACAGATTTTTTTCATTTTTACAATTTTGAATACCAAGGTTTCACTGATGTTCCATGCCAAAATTCAGACAAATATACCCAGTGGTTCTGGAGAAGAAGTTTATTTTGTTGTTTTTGCTATTTTTAGTAACGGCGGCCATCTTGGATTTTCAACCTGACCCAATTTTACAATTCTGAGACCCTGGAGTCAGGTCATGCTCCATGTGAAATTTGAGAACCATGGGACCAGTAGTTTTACAGAAGAAGATGTTTGAATATTTGTTTTTAGGTGTTGACGGACACATTCCGTGACGACGCACGACGCACGACGCACGCCGGACGCATTGGTATGACAATAGCTCACTATGGCCCTTCGGGCCAGGTGAGCTAAAAACAGATCTGTTTCCTCAATAATCCTTACGAAATTGATTGACATTTTTATCCTGAAAATGAGCATGACGAAATGTGAATGCCCTTACAAACTTTCTGAACATAATAAATTCTCGGGAAAGATCCCCCAGTAAGAGAGGGGAATTTCCTACTCTCCTATTCCCGCTCGCATGCCTTCGACACCTGCAAATACATAGCTGAACCACTTTTCACGAACCGGCGATGGCCCTGAAAAGTCAGGTTTTTATGACAGTTATGATAATTATCCCCTCACACCACGAAGTGGTGAGGGGATATAGGTTTTGTCCCGTACGTAAGTACATGTATGTATGTACGTACGTATGTTCACCTTTTGTCATCGCTCTAGCACTTACATTTCTCAACGGATTTTGAAATAACTTCACACAAGTGTAGGGCATGACATTATCTCGAGCAAGTTCGACTTTCAGGGTGCTGCGCCCAAGGTCAAGGTCACTGTGGCTATTTTTAGAAAAACTTTGTCAGCGCTCTGGCGCCTACATTTCTCAATGGAATTTGAAATAATTTCACACATATGTAGGGCATGACAATATCTCGAGCAAGTTCGACTTTCAGGGTGCTGCGCCCAAGGTCAAGGTCACTGTGGCTATTTTTAGAAAAACTTTGTCAGCGCTCTAGCGCCTACATTTCTCAATGGATTTTGAAATAACTTCACACAAATGTAGGGCTTGACAATATCTCGAGTGTCTCGATGAGACGGTTCAGATGAGGGGTCACAACATATGTTTTAATGCAGAATTAACAAAAATTAAAAATTATCCCTAATTATCACCAAATACTCCCTCTTATCTATCTAGCCGGGCCGTGTAGCGCAATCGGTAGGACACCTGACTCGTAAGTCAGAGGTCCTGGGTTCGAATCCCGGTCTGGCCACATACTTTCGTTCCTCCTTCCGCTGATTCAAGAAGGGCAGTTGTCAGTTACTGGCGAAAGTGTGTGCACTTAGTACTGGTTAACCGCTTAGGAGGTCTAAGCCTGCCCAGGAATAGTGTGGTTAGGTTAACTGACCGTCCCGACATGACCTTAGTTGTTTACCGTGGACGTTAAGCATCAAATCAACCAACCAACCAACCCTCTTATCTAGGGCTCTGCATCCGATCCTTATATACATGTAATGCTGTTCCCCAGGAGACTCAAGGGAACACATCTTTCACTTGCACTTCCTGGCTCTAATCAAGTCTGTATGTGTCTACTCAAATTAACCCTTAAAGCGCCAGAAATTAAAATATTAAATTTGCAAACAGTGAAGATCGAGATGAGGTGGCTCATAATGAGCCACCTCATCTGAATCTACACTGTTTGCCCTCTAGTGTTCGAATTCTCAATATGATATCGCTTAGGCGGAACATTTTTTGAAATTCTGCAGACGTAAATTTTGTCGTCTGCTTTTTGGCGCATTAAGGGTTAAAAGAAGAGAGTGAAGCTGGGCCCACAGTAGTCTATTATGTCTGTAATGATATTGTGTCATGTGACCAGTTATTCAATCAATGACTTGACTGGACATTGAATGGAAATGCTGACATTGGTGTGTTGCCGCGTCTGGGCAAACAAAAGTTGTAGCCCGACAGCATTGCTCACCTTGCATTTGTCACTATGGTTTGCACGACATAAAACTTCATGCAAGCATGTCCCTGTATTGTCCACATATTTATAAACAAAAGCTTGTATCTATAAAACTGTCAATTAGGGTCTGACCCTAGTTATATTTATGTAATTAATGGTTATGTTTTATGATTATGTTCCAAATATGAAAGGGTTCTTGCCAGTGGTTGCTGAGATATGAATGTTTAAAAAAACTTTATCGTAAAACTTTAAAGTGAGTGTGACCTATATTTTTTTTTAATTCCTATGCCCTCCCCAGGGTCTGAACCTGAGCTATAATGTTATGTAATGTAAGGTTATGCTATAATATGATTATGATTAAAATATGAAAGGGTTCTTGCCAGTGGTTGCTCAGATATAAATGTTCAAAAACTCTTATGTAAAACTTTAAAGTGAATGTGACCTAATTTTTTACCCCTATGCCCCACACCAAGGCCTGACACAACAAAACCAACAAAGCAGCCTGTGTGTAATACATAGACTCAGATCGGCCTTGGCATCTCTCCAGTCTGATCAGAGTTTTCAATGTCGGCATGAAGGCAGCTTAGACCTAAGCTGCCTTCATGCCAACAGTGAAGACTCTGATCAGACTGGGTGAATGCCCAGGCTGATCTGGGTCTTGGTGTGGGTCACATGCCACTTTGTTCGTTTTGTTGTGTTGCAGCTCATTTCAAATCTTGACATATTTTTCACATGGGTAATGCCAATTTCGTTACCTGTGCTGTCGACCAAGCCAATCAGTTACCAGACATGCAAATGTGGCTGTCAACTGAGACAATCAACAACAGTATCCACAGGGTATAATCGATTCCGCTAATTTTCGCTTCCTGCAGAGACTGTACATCATTTTTGGCTTCTGCTGAGACTGTCCACGAACTCTTGCTTCCTGCCGAGACTTCTGTACATGATAAATGGCTTCCTGCAGAGACTGTCCGTGTGATTCTGCTTCCTGCCAAGGCTCTCGGCAGGAAGCAGAATCACGCGGACAGTCTCGGCAGGAAGCCATTTCTCGAGGACAGTAGTCTCTGCAGGAAGCAAGAGTTCGCGGACAGTCTCGGCGGAAGCCAAATATGACGGACAGTCTCTGCAGGAAGCGAAAATTGGCGGAATCGATTATACCCTGTGGTATCAGCTTCGTCAACTTCCACTTACAATACATGTGTAACATCATTTACCAATACTGGCTTGCTATCAACCAATTACTAAGTCGACAGCCACTTCACACAGTACCAACTGGTGGACGGCACAACTAAGCAAATTAGTATTATGCCCATGTTCTAGCTACAGCAAGTACCTGCATTCTCTGAATTTCTTGATTTTTGAGGGGACCGCTTGTTTATTTCTGTCTCGTAGCCACACCTCAACTTCACGTACAGACAAGTCTGTCTGCTTGGCAATGGACTGAAAAATAGACAATAGGAATGTATCAGTGACCAGACCAATAATAGCAAATATCAGCAAATCTGTAAATGAGACACGACAAGACAAAACCAACAAAGTGGCATTTGCACCCAGCAAAGTCTCAGCAGACTGGGCATCTGCCCAGTCTGATCGAATGTAGGACATTTCGGCCACGGACGTTTCCGCCTAGGACATTTCGGCCTAGGATAGTTCGGCCATGGACATTTCAGACACGGACGTTTCGGCCAAAGTTAAGGTAAAGGGAAATGAAAAGATGCTACTGTCCACCATTAAAATGACTAAGATTTTTTTTCTTCCCACATATGGCACAATAATGTTTAGCTGGGCTCCAAATAACTCAATATCTCTTAAGGCAAAAAGTGACCACTTTATTTTATAATAAAATGTAATTTTTGGATAAAGGCCGAAACGTCCCCCTTGACCATTTCTGTGGCCGAAATGACCGTGGCCTACCTGTCCTAGGCCAAAATGTCCTAGACCGAAACGTCTGTGGCCGAAATGTCTGAGCACCGTCTGATCAGTCTTCATAGTTGGCATGGATGTAGCTTAGACCGTTAGCTAGCCTATAAGTGCACAGCCAAGACTCTAATCAGACTTGCGGATGCCAAGGCTGATCTGGGTCTTCGTGTGTCGCACATGCCACATTGTTTTTGTCATGTCACCACCCCAGGGAGAGAAGTCCTGTCTTTAAAATTGATGCGGTAGTGCTAAAGAAAGTCGGCAATGGCATAATGCAATGCATATGCAGAGCTCCAGATAAGAAGGGGTAACAAAGATAATTCAGAGATAATTTTTCTTATTTCTCATCGAAAACATACATTGTGACCCCTCATTAGAACCGTCTCAGCGAGACGGTTCTAATGAGGGGTCACAATATATGTTTTAATGCAAAAATAAGGAAAATTATCCCTAAATTATCCTTGTTACCCCTTCTTATCTGGAGCACTGCATATGTATACCTAACTGGTGTTAACCCTTAAAGGATAAAAAAGAAAGAAAAAAACGGGTGAAAAAATTTACATCTGCAAAACTTCAAAAGAAGTTTGGTCCAAGCTATAACATATTGAGAATTCAAAGACTAGAAGGCAAACAGCGTAGACTCATCTTGATCTCCTCTGTTTGCAAATTCCTTCATTTTTGGCACTTTCGTATTAAATAAAGTTTTCAAGTGCAGTTTATGTCAGGTGTTCGACATTTATTTAAGGAATGAATGTTATTTTTTCATCGTTTACTGAAGTATAAACTACATCGGGTCACGAGCAAAGTAAGTGAACCCCGAAGGGGTTTACGTAAACTTTGCTCGTGACCCGATGTAGTTTATACTTCAGTAAACGTTTAAAAAATAACATTCATTTCTTATATTTATATTATTAAACGATGCTTTTGATCAATAAAAAGGTAAACAAAAATAAGAAATACATATATAAGAATCGTTTTAAAAAATTTTGCAAAAGTTTGGAACAGCCGCATTGTCACTGCCTACCAGTAAATTCCACCGCCTGCTGTAGATTTCACGTGCAAGTAGGCGTAGCGAGCTGTCACTCAATGTTTACCAGCCATTCAAGTACATGGCATGTTGTAGATTTCACGTGCTAGTTAGTGAGATGAGCTGTCACTTTAAAGCGCGTGACACAATGTAATTATTGACTTGTAAACAAAATTGACTCCCGCATCACTTAATTGGGTTAACAGAGAGCTCTGCACTGAAAATGTAAATATTCAGTTATATTGATTGATTTGATGCTTAACGTCCACGGTAAACAGCTATGGTCATGTCGGGATGGTCAGTTAACCTAACCACACTCTTCCTGGGCAGGCTTAGACCTCCTAAACGGTTAACCAGTAGCCATACTAAGTGCACATCCTTTCGCCAGTAGCTAACAACTGCCCTTCTTGAATCAGCGGAAGGAGAAACAAAAGTATGTGGCCAGACCGGGTTTCGAACCCAGGACCTCTGACTTATGAGTCAGGTGCCCTACCGATGGCGCTACGCCGCCCCACTTTCAGTTATAAGACGGAAGTTTATCATTCTAAAATTACCACAAATTCGTAAATCAGTCTAGTGTAATTCAACTTCAAAACCGGATTTTCTGTCCCAGAACAATCCCAAAAATCTAGATCCAAGATGGATCTAGATCTCTGAGATTGTTTTGGAAGGGAAAAACCCTGTCTTATAATGGAAGAAATATGGTACTGATTTGCCTATATTGGCATTATGGGCCTAAAACTGCATTAAGGTAAATGGATACACTTTCAGGGCAAGCAGTTCCCCATTTTTTCAATTTTGCCTCCCTTATTAATAGGGGTCAACTCTTTAAAGAAAGAATTTGCTCCTAAAGGAGCAAATTCTTTCTTTTAAAAGTAGACCCCATTTTGGAAGAATTCTGTCACTCTGGGAAGCAAACAGGAAGCCACAGAAGTTTCCCCCCTTCGTAAAAAAACAGCTAAAGAAATGCAGGTATATCTATACACCTTAAGGAAAAGTTTAAGTTTAGAAACTTTGTTTTAATCCTGAGATTAGTGTTGTAATACTTACACAACCCTCTTTAAATAAACAGCTTTATTTGTATTTGGCTTAAATGAAATGATTTTCCCACTTACCCTATTGTTCTCACCCTGATCTTTTTTTTTTTTTTACACTGGTAAAATGTGCAAAAATGGGCACCTTTTCAGATTTCTGCTCTCTTTTGCTTCATTCGTCTTTGTAAGATGTTTTGACAGAATAATTTTTTTTCCATCTATACAAATCCTAATATTTCAGATAGGCCTTTTGCGAAAAAGTGGAGGGCATAAAAATGATTTAATTTCATCACCAGTGAATAAATTTCATGAAACTTCGCCTATGTTAATCTGTTACCCATACGAACTCATGTAAGGAAATTCAGAATTTTTTTATTCTCAAATAAAAAGTTGTCAGGTCAACTATATGTTAAACTAGAAAAGTATCCATAGGACACCGATGCCCCCGCCTAATGCCTGAAGTAAGAAGGCACCTTAAGCTACTGGAACTTAGAGGATAACTATGCCCATAGAGGCAGACTTGTACAATATAAATGGCAAATCAAGAGACACGAAATGGCAAAAAAACCTTTGCAGGACTAAGTTATAGGCCAGACAAAAAAATGTTTTCACTATAGCCTATACATAGAGTTTACATGCGCAGAGTGGCCTTGACCGTCAAGCTAGGGGTTTGTCATGATGATCATTTATGCAATATAATTTGAATCCCACCATGCAGGATAAAGTTATGGACAGGACATAAACATGTTTCACTGAAGCCTATGCATAAAGTTTAAGTGCAGACTGTGACCTTGACCTTTAAGCTAACGATATGATTCTTGCATGTCACACATCAACTGGTCATGATAATTATTTATGCCATATAATTTTGAAATCCCATTATGCAGGACAAAATTTCACTACAGCCTATGCACAAAGCTTAAGTGCTGACTGTGACCTTGACCTTTGAACTAGCAGCGTGGTTTTTGCACACGACACACTGTCTTGTCATGACAATTATTTATTCTAAATAATTTTGTGATCCTACCATGCAGGACAGTTATGGACCAGACACAAACATATTTCATTATAGCCTATGCACAAAATTAAAGTGCCGACTGTGACCTTGACCTTTAAGATAGTGACATGGTTCTTGCACGCGACACATCGTCTTGTCGTGATGATCATTTGTGCCAAATAATTTTGAAATCCCACCATGCAGTCCAAAGTTATGGATCGGACACGAACATATTTCATTATAGCCTATGTATAAAGTTTAACTGCGGACTGTGACCTTGACCTCTGAGATAGCCACATGGTTCTTGCACACGACACATCGTCTTATCATGATGATCATTTGTGCCAAATAAATTTTTAAATCCCACCATGCAGTCCAAAGTTATGGCTCGGACACCAACATATTTCATTATAGCCTATGTACAAAGTATAACTGTGGACTGTGACCTTGACCTCTGAGATAACGACATGGTTCTTGCACGAGACACACCATCTTGTCATGATGATCATTTGTGCCAAATAATTTTTAAATCCCACCATGCACTCTAAAGTTATGGGTCGGACACTAACATATTTCATTATAGCCTATGTACAAAGTTTAAGTGCTGACTGTGACCTTGACCTTTGAGATAGCGACATGGTTCTTGCAAGCCGTCTTGTAGTGATGATCATTTTTGCCAAATAGTTTTTGAATCCCGCAATGCAATCCAAAGCTTAGGATCGGGCACAATTTTGGTAACACACAAAGGAACAAACAAACAAACACACATACATATGCACACACGGACAGGGTAAAATCTATATGCCCTTCCGCCATTTCATGGCGCCTGCATAAAAATGTCTCTATTCTTAGAAGTCTTATGCTTGCCTGGTGCCGTTTTTGGAACAGCCAGTGTTCTACAGACCATAAATATGCATTCCTTTTAAGGGCACGTACTCCCTATTAAGGAGGGGCATATCAGAAAATCCTTAATAAGTGATTGGCCTATTAAATTTACTACAACATCTTGTTTACTAAGTAGTGAGTGAACATATTTCAGACCACACAGTAACTTGTGAATGAATAATAGTAAGAGTATAGTGACTATAGAAGGTACAATGGCTGTTGTACCTTTATGGTTACATCCTTTGTAAGAAATGCATGAAAGTTGATAAAACCGAGAAGAAAAATGGTAAAAATGGTAATAGTTAACAGAGTAACTTTTTTTTTAAAGTAAAAAAATTCTGAATTACTGTGTGTGAGTTTGTATAGGTAACAGATTAAGGTAGGCAAAGTTTCATGAAAATTTATCCAGTAGTAACGAAATCAAATTGATTTTTTTTCCACTTCTTCGCAAATGACCTATACCATGCACATGTAATGGAAACCACACATTTTATTAAAGTCTTTCAGTGCCAGGGCATTCTACCAAACTGGATAATTGTATGGAAAGGGCTAGCTGTGCTCGCAGCAGGTGCAGATGGAGATCGATCATTTCGATATATTTTCAGAGCTCTAGATAAGAGGGAGTATCTGCTGATAATTTAGGATAACTTTTTTTTATTTCTTGTTGAAACAATAGGTTGTGCCCCTCATCTGAACCGTCTCGACGAGACAGACAGATGAGGGGTCACAACATACATTTTTATGCAGAAGTGACAAAAATTATCCTTAATTATCACTAATTACTCCCTCTTATCTAGAGCTCTGAATTTGCTCTGGTCTATCCTGTAATCCTTTCTGTTCTCTCTCTCTCTCTGGGAGATGGCTCAATATGGACTGAAATCATGTCTCAAAGGGATGTTAATCCCCAACCAACCAACCAACCAAACAACAAATCTTAGCCTTATCAACACTTACCTGTATATTATTATTGTTATTATTGACAAAACCATTTTTCTTATAGAAACTCTCTAACACCGGATTAGGTTTAGCTGGAACATGTTTCTTCTCTTTGACACCAAACCAGGGTCCCAGTGGGGTTACAATATGTCTGAAATACAAACAAAAAGCATGGTATTTACCAAGAAAATTATTGTAAAAATTCTAAATATTGGGTCAGATAGGACTGAGGAAACAGTGCAGAACCAGATCAGACTGCTCCTTAAGGAGCAGTCTGATCAGGGTCTACAATGTTTGCCCTTCCATTTGCATCTTTTAGGTGCATTACTGCATTGAAAAACAAACTGTTTAATTTTTAGAACATACACAGTACTTAAGTGTCCAATCTTTTTAATTTTTACAGTAAACACCACAGCCAATTATTGGTTGTGGTGTTTACTGTAAAAATGGTAATTGGCAATTACCATAACGACCCTAAAATTTCGGACATCTGAAAGTCGAACAATTATTGTTAGAAAATTCTTAGAAACTGGATTTTACACACATTAATGCATCCAAAGTGATGCTTAGTGAATGGTAAACTTTGTAGACCCTGATCAAACTGCTCCAGAGCAGTTTAATCTGGGTCTACAATGTTTGCTCAAACATGTCTGTCCGATTACTTAGGGTGATTGTGGTATTGTAAATAACCCAAATTTTCACTGAAGTTGTATTAGGTCATTCACAAGGTCAGACTACACCCTTGCAAGTCTTTTGGATGGTCTTCAAGATTCAACGCAAAAGTCACTGAATCTTGAAATCTAGGTTACAACGACTTGCAAGTTTTATGAGGTCAGCTGAAGTGTCAGACTGAACCATTATCCCAAGTATGATACACTTAAATCTTAACGGGGAACTGACTCTGTATTGCGACTGATTCTTCCATCAGTCTTCATTTAAAAATGAAGACTGATGGAAGAATTCCGCCCCCCGCCCCCCCCTCCCAATATGCCTAATGAAATATATGACCCCGCCCCCCTGCTCCGAGGCTTATTGATTTATGACAACACCCCCCCCCAGGACATCACCAAAAAAAAATTCCACCCCCTCTTAAATGTATCCAGCCCCCTCCTGATAATAAATGACACATCCTTAATATGCATTTTAAACAGGACCCCTGTTATCTAAAACATGGTGAAGAGGGATTAATATGAACATAATTTGTTGATATGGAGTGAATTGATAAAGCAGGTAGCAAAAACCCTCAACCCCACACACCTGTGAACAGCCTGAGCGATTGAAATGTTGGTCGTAGCAGGTCTGAAGCCACCCGCAAACTGCGCAAGCCGCGATAAAAGTGTGTTAGAGCAGCGGCTAGCACATTAAGCGTAGACTGGTTTGGGCATGTGCAAATGGTATATATCTATGAAAAGAAGCTACATTCTGAGTTTTAGCTACAGATGTGCCAGTTTTTAAAGAGCATCTTTATGAGCCAGTGAAATGAGAGTAGTGACATCATGTCAACAAACAAAATATTAGGCAAACACATTCCCACTCTTTTACTTGGCATCTGAATCAATAAACTTTAGAAATGGATATCAGACTAAAAGGATATAATAAATAATGAAATAGATTATTACAATAAAACTTGATCTGAACATTTGTATCAGATCTTTTGGATGTGTCCCTATCTCTAGATCACACTTGACAAAGCATCCCATACAATTCTGTAATCTGGGCACAATCATATGTAGCGTACAGAGCCTCAAATCAAGTTATTGTGGTAATGATGTGACTTTTCCCTTTGCAGAGCCCTGGTAGATCCCCTGCACTCAGTGTACTGAGAAGATAAAATTCTGATTAAACCCTGTTAAAAATCCCCACGGGAATTATCTATAACAGTTGCTATCTACTTATCCCATCTGTTTTTCACAGTAAATGAAAAGCCACACATATGCAGGCACCATGCTAAGGTACTTAAGCCCTGCTACCTCATAATGCAGTTTCTCGGTCCGCGTTGCAAATGACTGGTGCATAAAATTGATTTCATGCTTAACGTCCATGGTAAACAGCTATGGTCATGCCGGGACGGTCAGTTAACCTAACCACACTATTCCTGGGCATGCTTAGACCTCCTACACTATTCCTGGGCATGCTTAGACCTCCTAAGTGGTTAACCAGTACTAGGTGCACATAATTTCGCCAGTAACTGACAACTGCCCTTCTTGAAGCAGCGGAAAGAGAAACGAAATTATGTGGCCAGACCAAGTTTCGAACCCAGGACCTCTGACTTATGAGTCAGGTGCCCTACCGATTGGGCTATGCAGCCCGGCTGGTATTTCAGAAAAGACAAAATGATAAAAACAATATCCGGAGTGCAATGTCTTTGCTCGACTCTCGCTTGGTTTAGCCCACAGGCATTCGGTACATTGGAAGTAAGTGGAAGTCAGGACATAAAGATCTACAGATGGATATATTAAGTCTTAATATATCTATCTGTCGATCTTTATGCCCTGACCCCCTCAAACTTCCAATGTACCGAATGCCTGTGGTTTAGCTCACCAAGGTGTTCTACTGTGGAGTCACATGTTGTCTTATAGAAATAATTATGCTTTGCACCTCAGGAATTTTCAGCAACGCTAAAGATATTCTGATAGCATAGAACTGTAGAAGATCACGCGATAACTTACATTTCAAAAACGTATCTCACAAAAACCAGGAAAAATCCTAAAGGCAAAGACCAATATAGATCCTTTGCTTGCGGTAAGTAGATCTTGCTCCCAGGATGATTTTCTAGGTCCTTCCATGTGCCGAATGGAAGCCAGAAGGAATCAGTCCATATAAAATTGTAAATATCCATCATTTGACAGTTAGTGGTGTGACAAGTTTTAGGTGCACTTGTTTCGCCAATTAATTTGGTGGTGCAAACTACCGAAAAAATCACAATCATGGTTCGGGGTAAAAAAGGGTACCCGAAGCGAACAACCGGATTATACCGAACGGAACTTACGGATATTTTCGATTTTAACGGTACTGGCTCAGAATCAGAATTGTTTACTTGTTCCGGGATAACTCGGCCCATAACAAACTCGGCCCATTGTTATATTATGAGCAAATCATAGTGCATGCTACGCTTGACTGGACCGCACCGCTAGGTCATATAAATACCTTTGCTGCCTCACTATTAGGCACTTCTCTACAATACTTCACCAGTGCTATACTGTGTATTGTGAATTGAGACAGTCATTAAAATTAGTTAGAACACTTAGTCGTTCTTTATTGTGTCATCACTTATTAACATAATAAGTCGATACTATAACCATCTCGGCCCATTAAAAACTCGGTCCATAGCAAACTCGGCCCATGGGTATGGAATGGTATCGTCTGTAGCTTTCACAAAGGGCATTTTTATATTAGAATGCTCTTAGACAATAGCTAGACATAAATGACCCGTATATAAAATTACTCGATATAGAATACAGTGTTGAACAAGATGAAGGTAAGTCTGTAGAAGAACTATGGAACTCCTTCACAGATACCCTGACCAAGCATATGAATGTATGCATACCCACTAAACTTATGAGAGGTCATTCATCACTCCCATGGGTTACCCAACAGATAAAATGGGTCATAAGAAAGCGTGATAGACTGTATTCTTCATACAAAAGGACCCAGGACCCTGAAAAAGGAGAAGTTTCCAAATTCTCAGACAGCAAACTAAGCGTAAAATAAAGGACTCCTATCAGGTTTTCCTTGAAGGCCTTCTTGGACTCAGGGATGAAGAGTCCAAGTGTGATAGTAAGAAATTATTTTCAATTCTTGGAAACTCTAGGCAAGACCAGCGCGGCACTCCACCCCTGCACCATGAAGGTAACATTACTGATACAGTCGAAAAGACAAATATCTACAATGCGCAGTTTCAGTCTATCTTTACCCCAAGGTCACCCCTAAGCTTAGCATGACTAGCCGGGTCCGTGGAAACACCCCAAAACACCCCAAACCTCTACCAAAACATCCCAAACCAGCCTCCCCAGATTCACATCAACCCCCCCCACACACACACACACACACACCCTGTCCCCTCCACACACACACCAACACTGCTCCCACCCATCCCAAACAGTATCTATATAGATCCAAAATAAAACGAACGCTTCAATAAGTGGTTGCCCATGATTGATGCTATATATGTATCTCCTTCTGGTTTAAATATTAACGAAACATTAATAATCTCAGTATAATAAAGTAAATTATTTTGTACGTTTATGTATGTCACGCAGGGTGGGGGTGGGGGGGAGGGGGCGATCATTTATACCACCCCAAACCAGCCACCCTGGATACAAACTAGCTCCTCACTCCTCGCGCAGTGACACGTTAATTTAAAGAATGAAGGGGGTGGATGGAAGGAAAAAAAACTAATACTCGCCAATTGACCTGAAATGTTGGTGTCTTGGTGGGGGAGGGGGTGGGGTTCTAGTTTGTATCCAGAGAGGCTGGTTTGGGTGGTATAAAAGTGGTTTGGGGTGGTTTGGAATGTTTTGGGGTGGTTTGGGGTGTTTCCACGGACCGTGACTAGCCTGTATGAAGCTCCAGGAGTTGGCTGACAAGAGAAAGGTTAGCCCTAATACAGTATCACAGTATTGTAAAAATTCAACCCCTGTTATGCCTGAGATTCATATCTCCCTAAATGGCATATTAAAACTACTGCAAAATCTAAAACTCGGTAAGGCGGCTGGACCTGACAAACTTCGACCACTTCTGCTTAAAGAACTGAGGGAAGAAATTGGCCCAATATTACAGGTAATTTTTATAGATCTTTCAAAACTGGTCAACTCCCCGCAGTCTGGTGCCGAGCATATGTAACATCTGTGTTTAAAAAATGTGATAAGTCACAGGCCGTCAATTACCGACCCATATCCCTTACATGCATTCTCTGCAAGGTCCTTGAGCACATACTAGCCTCTAACATAGTAAACCATATGGATGAGCAGGGTCTCATGTATGGTCTCCAGCATGGCTTCCGGGAAAAGAGGTCATGCGAGACCCAGCTTATCATGCTTTTTGAGGACCTTGCGAGGAAGGCAAGTACGGGTAAGCAGACAGACCTAATACTTCCTGACTTTTCGAAAGCTTTCGACAAAGTCAATCACTCTTAATTGCTGTGGAAATTGCACCAGTATGGTGTAAGATCAAACGTGTTGAGCTGGATTGGGGCCTTCCTTGGTAATAGATCACAAAAGGTCGTTGTTGACGGGAAGGAGATATGACCGGTTCCCGTGACATCTGGTGTGCCTCAGGGTTCAGTAGTGGGCCCGATCCTATTCCTTGTCTACATCAACGACTTGCCTGACACTATCTCCTCATAGGTACGAGTTTTTGCCGATGGTACGGCACACTACCTTACCATCGAAGGCGAGGAGGATAGCTCAACACTACAGCAAGACCTTGATAAACTGTCTATATGGGAGTCGGATTGGGACATGGAGTTCAACCCCTCAAAGTGCCAAGTGGTGCAGGTGACAGGTTCCAGGAAACCTATAAATGCCATATGTATATTACATGGACAGATCCTGGAAACTGTCACCAGCGCTAAGTATTTGTGGGGTTGATATCTCCTGTGGCCTGTCCTGGAACTCCCATGTAGACAGGGTCACCGGCAGTGCAAACAAAACCCTAGGTTTCATAAAGAGAAACATCAAAACCAAGATGCAAGGAGTGAGGGAGATGGCCTATAACACCCTTGTCAGGCCGCAGCTAGAGTATGCAGCGGCAGTGCGGGACCCTCATACCAAAGATAAGATCTCCCAACTTGAAAAAGTACAGAGAAGGGCTGCAAGATGGACCACTGGAAAATACGGAAGAATGGCAAGTGTTTCAGAAATGATTGAAACCTTGGGTTGTCGTAGTCTAGGACAGAGGCGTGCTGATGCTCGCCTCTGTCTATTCTATAAGATAGTGAATGGCCTTGTTGCGGTCCCTCCTCCTCTCCTGTATACATACAACCTGTTTCCCGTGTATCTAGATACTGTCATTCAATGGCATTCCGCCAATTACATACTGCCAGGGATTATTACAAGTATTCCTTTTTCCCTCTGACGATTGTCAAGTGGAACACCCTGCCTGAATCAGTTGCATGCGCGCCAAGTCTTGATGCTTTCAAGGCTGCTGTTGGCCAGCTGCAACATTCAAGACCCTAGATCCCAAGTTGACTGTTTTAATCTGATTTTAAATTCACCTGCACTATTTTAACCTATCATCTTTTATCTCCTTCGCTGTCATCTTTCACTACCTTTCTTTCATGCTTAGCTTTTATCTTTTTATATAAATTTCTTGAAACTCAGGCAAGCGCATCCTGCCAAGAATGTCCGCGAGGGCGTGTGGCAGTATCAAGAGATAGATAGACAGTCATCCAAAAATGACTATGCACATTAGAAAGTCAAGCCATAACAAACTCGGCCCATATGTACAACTGTATAAACAGTCACGCAGCGGGGTGGGGGGGGGGGGCGGGGGTATATTAATATAATTGTTAAACAACATCTAGCTACAAGATGAAATGAAAACAAATTCATATGTATTCATGTATTTAATGATGGCTGCATTTAGCTTTCCCTATATCCTTTCTCCAAGGACTAATACCAGGGACATGTGTGGGAAACGATTCTATGGGAACAACTAATTGCTCTTTTAAAACCTTTTTGTTTCTGAGAAGATTATCAGAAGTCGCTCTCTTAAACTTTAAATCGTGCATATTTACCCATAAAGATAACAGATTTAGCATGGAAAATTGACTTGATCCCCTCCGACCCCCCCCCCCCCCCCAACACACACACATATATTTTTTGTTCCTGGAACCATGTCATTTGGCATAGGTAAGAAAGAAGTACATTTATCCTTGATTGTTACAATAACTTTCGAGATAAAATAGAGTTCTCGTATGGTAATTCTTTATACAAAAACCAAAAATAGAGTTCTCGTATGGTAATTCTTTATACAAAAATCATCCCCTACTCGCCCCCCCCCCCCCCCCCCCCCCCCCAAAAAAAAAAAAAAAAAAGATAAAAATAAAAAATAAAATAAAATAAAAATAAACAGAAAAAAACCCGCTTTGCTTCTTTAGATTGAACCTCTGTGTATGCCTTAGAGGTGTTAGGGGTATTAAGAAAATAGCTTACAATAGGCTGGTACGTCCCGTCCTGGAGTGGGTCCATTATGGTTTAGTTCTCCAAGAAGAACGGAAGAACTTGGTATAAAACGGACTACGGACAAAAACGGGACAAAACGGACAACATTTCAGGACAAAACGGACCACATATTTTATCATTGGGAAGATGAAAGGTAAGCGTTAATAAAGAAATGTTATAACCACAATCCATATAATAGGAAAAACGAATGGTAGTTACATAGTTAATGCTTTTCCTTTCATCTTAATAATATTTAAAAATATGAGATGTGTTCAGATAATTATGACTTTTAAAGGCATATCATATGTGTAACAACAAACAAACAAGCAGGCAAACAAATTTTATTCAGCAAAATAACAATTCAAACATTTGAAGGTAATACGAAAATATGGATTCATTTATTCTGGATTTAGTACGTTGATAAAGGGGTAAGATTTATCTTACTAACAAGCAAATTGCTTTGTGAGTGTTGCAATTTGCATGTAAATGAAAAGCTTTCCCAAGATTACGGGAAGATAATTAATGCTATTTTAATTCAAATGTATTCATGCATAAGATGGTCCGGTATGTCTGAAAACATAATCGTTTTCCCCCTGAACGTGGTCCGTTTAGTCCTGAACCTGGTCTGTTTTGCCCGTGGTCCGTTATGTCCCTAATTCTCCTTATCTCATCCATTACTGCATGCATGTGAGTCATGTAATTGACAACATATTTAGAGAAAATAACGCAGGCTGTTGAGATGAGCTGCTGCCGTTTGACTGGCTATTGAACATCTCATGCAAGGATCATAAAATTAATTAGTAACTCCTAAATATTTGGCGGACTGAGCCTGTTCTAGTATCTTGTTATGTAGGGAATGCTATGCAGTGCAGTGTATGATTAAAATGTAATTTGTGTTGTGGGGCAGATTGCGTTTCACTCTCATAGAGTGCCATTTGGCTACATTGAATTTCGATTGTCCTCCCAGCATGAAAGGCTATCATTGTTCTTGCAGGTTTTTACAAAGTAGGCGATAGAGAGTAATGATCAGGAACAGACACAATTGTTTAAACACCGGGGTTGCACTTTAAAAGCAGAAGGGGCCAGAAAATGGCCAGTGTTCTATGAGAGTTCAAGACAGGTTCAAGATGTCTGCTAGGATTTCCCAAATGAATGTTTCTAAAATTGATAGGGATGTACATAATATTTTTCTTTGAAATTAGGCACAAACATTTTTTAATACAAGTAGAATAATTCCTGTAAATTTCACTTAAAACAAAGTGCTCTAAGTTCTGTTTTCAGAAAATTATTTTAAATGTCAGTTAGAAAATTCAAATTAACCTCCAAAATGATTGACAGTTGGAAACAGCAAATCGAATATACAGCAGAGGCCATGACCTGGCTCATGATTTGCGGTGACTCAGAATCATTACACAAACATAAACACAGAGAAAACTGACAGTTGGCAGGAAGCACATAATATTAAATATCATGCTATTACCATTTTAGAGCCTTCCATCTTATATACTATTTTTCAAAATTAATGTCATATAAATTTTATTTCTATATCACTATGTCTGCTATGCATAGCTTCTTCCTAATTACTGTCTGCCCATGAATAAATTCAAACAATTGAATCATTATCCTTCATTTAAACAGAGTAATTCTATAGGAGTTATAGTGGAACAGGTGATGCGGAAAAAAAGTTCCATCCATCATTTATTACCATTTAATCTATAAATAATCAAAGACTTTCTCATTGGGCAATACACATCAGATAATAAAGTGCTTATAAATAAATGCTAGCAGACTTCGCATCTTAATATTAGAACATTCCATTATAATTTGAATGTTCAATACATCAAGGCTTACTTATTTTTCTTTGTATTGCTGTGTTTGTTTCGGAAATGATTTTTCAATATAATATTTCACAAAAATAAAAATATTTTGAAAACAATAAGTAAAAGATGAGCAATATGTTTGGTCAGAGTGTTCCCTGCAAATGATGTCTACCCTAGAATAAAGTGTAATAGACCAATATTTCTTCATAGAAAATTTGATGTACAGATAAATTTAAAGAGTAACTACACTTCAGGAACTGACTGAATCAGATCCCAAACCCTATCCCCAACATCAAAGCCTCTCTGATTATTGTCAGTGCTGTATGTAAACACAGTAGCTTCAGTCACTGACCTACCAATGACCTGAGGTTAACCACCCCTCCATCCTCAAATTTGCTTAATCACCATCCACACGGATTCTTGAGCTCATGCTATCTGGCCTTTAACACATCCTGACGGGAAAGGAAAAGAAATTTAAAGGCCCCATCGCTCTATCAGCATTAAAATTTTTATCATGAGGTATCGCTGCAAGCTTCTCAGTATAGTTTCGTCAGTGTAAATGACCATGATTAGCCAGCTTTAAGCAAAATAAAACATCATTGAGTTTCACATCAAAAGGGTTTGAAAACTTATTTGGGTCATTTTAGCAGGAAACTAAAATGACCTACTTTCGATTTCATTAAGTTGAATAAAATGGTAAAAATACAATTACATGCGTGGAGTCCAAATCACTATCCCACCTATGTTTATATAGCATTGCTTGACGGGAAACCGAGACAGGAAATTTTTATATGTGGAGCAATTTGTTATTTTTCAAAAAATTGTTTTCTCTACTTTTTGCCACTTGTATGACTCAGTATATGCACATCAACCCACATTTTATTACCAAATGTGAAGGTTGAACCGCCTCTTACAACGATTTGAGTTTAGACGTTTTTTACCAATGATAGGACTATGGAGATTCGGTGCTGTTTAATTTATTGTGTTCTCATTTTAACCCTTCTATAATAAAAATAGAAAATAGGTAAAAATAGTTGTTAAATGTTTTTCGTATAATTTGCTTAGTCTGTTGTAACCCTTCTGTTGGTCTCAATTATTTAGTTCAATAAAGATAGCTGAGTTGCCACCTATTTGGGAAAGAGCTGCTTACTTGGCTTATCACTTGTAATTTATTGTTTGTTGGGATGTATTTGTCAATCTTTCCCTTTGATGTTGGGGATAGGGTTTGGGATCTGATTCAGTCAGTTCCTGGAGTGTAGTTACTCTTTAAATTTAAGATTGCCTACATAGCAAAACTGATTTCACTAAAATTTTAGTTTTGGTCATTTCATGTAGATTGAATGTAACTATATGCTACACACTCGCGGACCATGGGGAAAAGATCCTATAAGCAATCACATACAATACAGTCATTGATTGATCTGGCACCAGAAGACATACCACGCAGTCATACAAAACTCAAACTAGTGACTGGAACTTACATCATTCCGAGCCTCTTTCTATCAGTTGCAAGTTAACCCAATCTGCTTACTGTGCCAGAATGAGCCAGCAGTGGCCTGGAACGCTGTCGAACAACCTGTACTAGATGATCTGGGTAAAACATATCATTATGAAGGTCTGCTTAATGGACCGGCCTGTGCTTCTACAGGCTTTAATATCTTAGATTGCAGCATCCTCATTAATTGTACCATTGCTTTCGATTAACACCGTCTGAAGTCACTGATTTTGAAAAGAAAACAAATACACTTCGTTGAGCGACACAAGAAACGGGCCATAATCTCGAGCCACAATAAAAACAAAAAACAAAAACAATAATAATAATAATAATAATAATAATAATAATAATAAAAAGAGGCAAGGGCACACCATAGCACACTTCAGCGTGAAATAAAGATGTTTTGTTAAAGTTGTAAATAGGTTGACGGCAGCGAGTTTTAGTCCTGTATATATCGCCATATGTTCTCTGTATCTTGATTATTTGTAATCTTAGTTGTTTCCAACTATGGTTTGAGGGCTGGATTTGGATTTTGATTGTTTCAGTTCCTGGTCTTTGCATACTTTTTACTGTATATATCGCCAACTAGAATCAGAATCACAATAATTGTTTATTGATGATACATCCAAAGACCAAAGACAATCATTCACATGAAGCCAACCTACTTTGCCAAGATGTGTGTATTCACTAGCAGCAACAATATTGCCAATGCTAGCACCCAAGACTGTTGCTTGAACAATACAGTCATATCGCTGCTGACCATATTTTAAACATCTTAGACTCTGTTACCTACTACATGGAGCTCCAAAATGTATATCAAACAGTATTGCTTTGAATAAGAAATGAGCAGCAGCAGGCCTTCTTAAAATATGCAGCATAGTGATGACTTTATGGTTGTATGGTTTTATATTTTAAAACTACATGTGTGAATATATTCTGAGAAGATGCTTGTGTAAATACTGGATATAAGCCCCTTGAATATGGTGATGGTTCGGTGTACATAATAAAGTCCCTTCAGTGGGAACGCGTATCCATGGCGGAGTGATATTTTTATACAGATAGCAACGAAAAAACATTCTAAATTTCTGAGACTCAGATTCAATCGACGAACGTGTCGCAATTTCAGTGATGCTTTGTCGGCGAATCAAACTACACACAGCCGAAAATAATACACGGTTTTATTCCTTACATCTTAATTTAATTCTTTATGCCTTTAAGAGCAGTACGAAACATCGAGATATTCGGCAATCGAACGTTTTACGTAATCATGTAAACACGACTTTTATCCGCCAACTTAAACAGCAATTTTCAAAATAAATCGACTTTCTCCCGTCGGCGGACATATGCCATGAAAAACCATGGTGTCTGCCCTATCTCCATGTTAAAAATTAACTCATTCGGTGTGTGGGACAATTTCCTTTGCAAAATAATGTTTAGGTGCCCTATGCATTTTCTAAAAAAATGGCGGATTCTTTACCTGATCGATAGCGATGGATGTTAGACAGTTTGTCTGACATCAAAATAATCCGTAATAAATTCAAATATTACGGAAATGTTCTTGAATCCTAAAATCCGACACACGTAGAGGAACGCATCTTGTAATTCAATATACAACAATTTTTTTTTTTTCTCTACTATATTCAGAATGATTGGGAAAAGAATTCTGATCAGTAGCCAACACCATAGTAAACAAAGTAAACATATCGATCGATTTATGGCAGTTGTGACGCAATAACATAACTGCGTCAACTGTTTCAGCCTTCGCATTTACTTGCTTTTAAGTTATTAAGACTGTTACATTGTGGTTCAAATCAGAGGGACTGGTAGAAAAAAAGTAATTTTGCCATCCAATTAATCCTGCACGTGCCAATGTTTCAAAGCCACTCCTTCAACTCACACGATCACCTTGCCATACTTAAGGCCACTCATCCCCCCCCCACCCCACCCCACTCTTCCCCCCTCCCACACACACAACTTTTAACATTTCTTTTTCATGAAAAAGTAAGTAAAATATAATACATGTTTAACCATAACAAGTACTTGCAAAGCTGCAATGACTTAATCTTTGATTAAAAAGTGCAATGTAGTCCTGGGTAAGACTACTTCCAAAAAAAGCAGTCTAATCAGGGTCAGTATTGATTTTCCCAGCAATTTCGACACTCTGTCAGGTGTTAAAAGTGTTAGGACAATTGCAGCAATAGAGATTTGGTTTCCACTTTAAGCTTAGAAAATGACTTGGCCATACACACGTATACACTCCTTTACAATTTCAGCCAAAATTGAGAAGCAGCATATCTACTGTAAAATGAGGTACAGGGTTTCAAAATAGGTATCTTTTATAACATATGTTTTGGTCCTCTGTAGAATTGCCTTAATGAGGAGTTCTAATGAGGGGTTACAACATACATATTTATTACGAAATGCCACGTTTGTCAAATACTAGCTCATCAGGTGGGGGAGGTGGGGGCGGGAGGCTGTCAGTTCTGTAATGCCCTTGGTTCATAAATTAAAATGCCACAGTGTGTTTATATCCTCAGTGATCTTTTGAGGGATTAGCTCTAACTGTTGCCGAAATTCTCATGGAAATCTATCTGTAGGGGCAAATCTCATGCAAAAATTATATAATTTACTAAATTTAGTAATTAATGGTACCTTAACTTTTCATTGAGAATGGAGAAATTTCTCACAAATTTTAGTTTTAAATGAGATGTGTTCTCTAATATGATTCTGAGTAAAACTAACCAAAAACAAAACAAATAAAAAGCACAGCTGTCCAGCAAATCAGAAAACTTGATTAAATATGTAGCAAAGGCTCAGGTATTGTAATCCATTCTCTTACATGTAGTTATTATGGTAAGATATAACCATGATTAAACAAGAAAAATAATGGGCCAATATTTGGTGAACCAGAATTGAGTTTTTCTTTATCATTTCTCTTCAAGTAAAATGTACATTTCTATGTTGTGGTGTCTCATCACAGTTGCTTTTGATCAAAAGTAAAATAAAAATTTCCACAAATTTCAAATGAAAAAAATTCTACTATATATGTATTGTAAATGTATAAAGCTCTGATTAAATTATTATATTCACATCAGTCTGACCTTGCCTTTCAGTGTTTTCTCTATAGGTATAAATAAATATCAAAAATAAATTATAACATATGTACAATATAAGAAAAAAATCTGGAGACATTTCCACAAGTGATGGCTTTATGATATGATTTTACAAAGACTCAGCTGGGCATGATAGCAATTTTGGGAATTCTGTCTTTTTCAGCCATAGAGACATTTGTTGTGATCCCTTATTAGAACCTTGCTGAGGTGCTTCTAATGAGAGGGCACAACAGGTGTTAAAAAATATGAAGCCCATTGATGCTGGTGCAACATTTAGGTAGAACAGTGTTAATTTTCATTCTAACATAGTCTGCAAAACTGGCATGTAGAAGGACAACAGATTTATGCAACATTCCACATAAAGTGCAGGCTCCTGCAGTTAGCAGGGTATGGCCCATTCATTTTTTGTGCATGGGCACTTATAATGATATAAAAAAAACTTCCTAACATATAATAATAAAGTCCTTAATATTTGGTCAATAAAATCCTCTGTGAAAATGCTTTTTAATAGGTTGGTGTGTGTGAGGGGGAGGGGGGATAGACAGGAAGGGCTACCTCTCATTCAACTGCACTAATACAGTCATGACTCGTCATTTAATGTCTGTCATCAAGGCTTTCCCTGTAGTTCTCTAGTAACTTAATACCTCTCATTCAACTGCACTAAACTGCATCCCTTTACAGTCATGACTCATCATTTCATGTCTGTCATCAAGGCTTTCCCTGTAGTTCTCTAGTAATTTAATAACTGTTTGGTAATTACAAGTTTCTTTGCTTTGGTCAGAAGCTGCAAACATTTAAGTTGAATTAAATTAATCAGGGCTTAAATTGAATAAAAAATTGTTTGTTTGCCGTTTCCTACCTACCCAGCAATTTACCCCTACCCAAAAAAAATTTTATGGCCTCAGAATTAGGATTTTTTTTATTTTTGCTTTTCATTACTGCTAAAACATAACTTTTGGCATTTAATTCTATAGAATATATATTTCTTCATGCCCCCCTCTTCCCCCTCCCATCTCAGCCCCAGGCTAAGCATAAAAATATTTTGTTTGCAGTTGCCTTTTAACTAGGAGGGTAGGTAGGTAGGCTTTTTTAATTACTGCAAACTATGAAAACAACAAAAACAAATAATAGTAGTACATAAAATGTCACACGTAGTTACACTAATGATACTAAGATAACAGCATCCTATATTTTGAACATATCTATTTCACCCACAAATGGTGTACCCAAAATGTGCAGGTATTTAGGCAAAAAGTGCAGACCTTGATCAGACTGCTCCTGGGTCTACACTGTTTGGTCAGACCTGTTTGTTTTACTATGCAGGTTGATCATCGTAGATTTGCAATTTCTAAAAAGGAAATGAAAAAAAAGGCTGTCCAAAATGAACAAATCTTTTGGTGTGTGTGTGGGGGGGGGGGGGGGGGGGGGTGGGATGGGGGCTTGGTAGGCAGGATTTGGTGGGAGGTAGGCAGCTGCAAACAAATTGGCCTACCTACCCACCAAAAGTGCAGGGTCTAGCAGTTAGCCGTCAATCTGTGAATTAGGCCTGATCTTCATGATCATCATGTTATCGAATCAATCTCACTAAAACATGTTCAAATCTCAAAGAATGCAATCTGGAATGTAATGACATAATTATGCAGTTGTAGCTCAGCTGGTTGTACCAGGTTTGACCGTCTTACCAGGTTGGGGAGGGCATGCGCAGGAGTGTGTGCGGAGGGGATGGGATCACAGGGGCTTGTATCACACTTTTTTTCAGGCTGCAGTCATAGCCAATACATACACCTATGACTGCAGCCTGAAAAGAAAGTGTGATACAAATTACAAGCCCCTGTGGGTGGGGTGACTGAGGGTGAAGGTGTGGTTGTCAGCTCTCAAAATCGTATTTATAGAAACAAGAAGACACTTACATTGTACTGTGATTCATTCTATTCTTCATTCTTTTAATCTTTAATAGTTTGAGAAAGCAAAAACTATTGTTACGCCAAAGATGATCATCATACAAAACATTCAACGCTATCACCCGTTTGGCATTTCCACCGTCCAATATTGATTGATTTCTCCGTCATCAGACCTTCTCCCGGTATATTAGACTACAAGAAGGACGACAAGCATCCCAGCTACGAAAATTTTACAATGTCTTCGAAATCGGTTTGTGGGACAATTTTATTTGCAAAATAATCTATCGTACGGTTTAGGGGTCTCCGGTTTATACGAACTGGGTGCATCAGATTGTGTCCATTATTTTCTATTTAAGGAAGTTCAGTGGGGTCTTGAAATGATTTCAAGCTCACAATAATAGCCAAAATATTTCCCTGATTCGTGTTCCTGGTAGTGTCAGTCATCGTAGTAACAATAACAAGTGGCATAATTAGGTGCAATTTTTACTGAATTTTCGCCGCTATTTTGTTAGGGATTATTTCTTTGTGCGTAGACGACCGTTCAGAAAATGAATTACTCAAATGTGACGAGTCTGCGTTCCAACTGCTTATAGCTTTTACTCTTCGGACATTTTACGGATGTGCATATTCTACACTGAAATCTTATGACGCTGACTCATCAGTGGTTGTTCCAAGAGTTACAGCACATGACCTGGTGTCCCGCAAGGATCGGTCTTAGGTCCGGTCCTGTTTCTTATTTTCATTAACGATCTTCCAGACAAGATCAGGTCATCTGTCCGTCTTTTTGCTGATGATTGTGTTTTGTATAGGAATATCTTCTCCCCCATGGATTGCCAGATCTTGCAAGATGACCTGAACAGCCTCGCACAATGGGAGACCGATTGGCAAATGAAATTTAATGTTGCCAAATGTCATTCTATGAGGGTGACTCGGCACCTCCCTAGCAAGCAAATACACTTTAATTACTCTTTCCATCGGCTAAGATTGGAACAGGTTCAGTCCGCCAAGTATCTCGGTATAACGATTACAAACAATTTGGATTGGGGTCAACATATTTCAGAAATATCAAGTAAGGCAACTAAAACAATGGGCGCAATTTGGCACTGGCACCTAGCAAACTAAGGAAGCTGCATACAAAACATTGGTTTGCCCTCAAATAGAGTATGCAGCACCTATTTGGCATCCCTATCATAAAACTCAGATTCAGCAGGTTGAGAAGGTGCAGAGAACAGCTGCCAGGTGGACCTGCAGGAGGTGGCGGAACAAAAGTAGTGTCGGCGATATGCTGGACGAGCTTGAGTGGCCATCCCTGGAGGCCGGCCGGGAGCAGTCCTCCTTAACCTTCTTTTACAAGATTCATTCTAGTACTGTGTCCCTTGAGAAGGATAAGTACTTGACCCCAGCACAAAAGTTGAGAAGGACTAGGGCACAGGGACTTGTAACAATTTATACTTATTTATATAATATATATACATCTATACCCTAGATATATAGATTAGTAAGTGTCTTTTGTATATTAATATTAATTGTTACAAGTCCCTGTGGGCTAGGGCATCCCATGACTCACAGTACACTAGATACCTTGAATATAGAGATGCCCTGAAAATTTTTCATTTTTCCCCAGGACTATTCCTGTGTGGAATAGTCTTTCCTCTTCGGTGGTTTCTGCCAAAACCGCTGAGGATTTTAAGGCTCTTATTTAGATTATCGGTCCAGAGGCATGTGTTTTAGCATGCCCCTGATCTGCTTCTTGTAAATAGTTTTAATGACCCACCCCGAAATGTTGTTTTTCCCTTGAGCTAAATTCTAAACTTAGCAACCCACCACACCTGAGTATCGAGAAATAGATAGATAGCAAGAACAAGAACAAATTGCGGTGTTTTGTAAGACCATAGTTCCGCTCAATAATTCTGACCCTATAATTGTCAAATCGTGTTTATCCTAATTCTATAAACAAAATGGAGTCGCATGAAAATTTGAGTTGGGTGTGGGACGAAAGATTTTGGTTTCCACCTGATCGCCCGTGGGGTTGGAAAGATTTAGTCAATGTTGAAGGAGGCGACGTATATTTGCCTCAGCCTAAAGACCTAAACTGGTCAATTTTATACGGAATCATACTGATTGGCGTGCGTTATATCCTGGAAATGTGAGTAATTTTCTTATTCATACAAGTAGTAGCTTTAGAAAAACAACTTGTCACAGATTGAGTGAAGATCACAATCAGAGTTTAGAGACAGTAGTCAGAATCATAATCGTTAACTGGTGATAGGTCTAAGGTCTTCTTGTAATCATACCTGCCAAGTTTCACGATTTGTGCGTGACCCTCACGAATTTGGACACCTCCCACGACCTCACGATCGTATTTTGAAAAATAGCCATAACTCACGCTTCCTTCGCTTGCTCACGATTTCACTTTAAACCGGAGAATGATAAAAAATGTATTTTTTTTGTGCTCTCTCGATCGTCAATAACGTGTTTTCTCTCAACTTCCGCTACATTCGGACAATCTCGGTCACCGTATCTATATTTATCTCCGGGAAAAATTCATCACCTGGTCCAAAAATAGGTAAAGGTAAAGGTTTCCAATAGTCTTAAAATAGCGTGGGTAAAAATAACTCGAGTATTTGATAGCGATTAGAGCCGAAAACAACCAAATGTGTACTTCCGTTGAAAACGCCGGAGAAAAATAAAGGTTTTATATAAATCAAAGTACCAAAATGGATGGGAGATCGAGTTTACCTGGGTTACGAAGAGTAAGAAGGGCAACAGCGTTGCATTTTGTAAACTTTGTCAAAGGCATGTCAGTGTTTCCCACGCCGGAAAAAACGATGTAAAAAAGCATGGTAACACAGACCTTCACAGTCGGTCATTGAAAACGTCAAAACATTAATTTTGCAATCGGTATCTGATTTTGTTGTTACCTAGACAGACCAAAATGTTATCAGAGCTGAAACTCTCTAAAGCAACTTCATTGCAGAACCTAACTTGCCATTTTTGATAGCAGATCACTTTAACAACCTCAATGTATAAAATCTTAGTAAAATAATAACTGTAAATAAGAATACTTGATGTTTATCTTCATTTAAGAACTACCTACTGATACTACTCCTCCCCCACTGCCATCCCCAATCTCTAGTTTCGCATAAAGAGAAAAAAAAAATGACACAAAAAATCTCACTCTTTTCCATTGTCAATGGGTTCGCCGTGAACGAACTAACATGGAAAAGGGGGCTAAATCGAGGCTTCGCGCACAGTCTCACTCTTTTGTTAATCGAAAACTTGGCAGGTATGTGTAATCTTGTAAGGTCAGTCATTCACCACGAAGGACAATCATAATAATACAGTACATGCAACGTGAAGACTTGATCTGACACGCTCTCGCGTGACTCTTAAAATTGTGAGGAAAGGATTAAAATCCACGAGATTCTCTCACAACTCTCACGCTAGGTCCATAGAGATACCGGAACGCACCAAAACACCGGAACGCACCTGTAATTACCGGAACGCACTATCAATATAGGGGTTTCCCGTACAGATATTGGTTTGTGAAGTGCTCATTTAGTGAAAAGCATTATTTGAGCCCTATTTTATTACAGGATTCAACGTTGTGTGGCCCGTTGGACACTTCTTTAGTCTGTGCTACATTACATTTTAGTGTCAATGATCATAAAATGCATTCAAGACAATTTCTTTTTCTTGTATGATCCCTTGAATAATTAAAGAGCGCATAATGATGATTCCTGACCAGCAAAAAGCTGACACCAGAACAGACACTCTCTGCTATTCCTGAACAGGAAAGCATTATTACCAGTAGACTTTTTTTTCTGTAATTCGTAAATCAAATTGAAATCCTAATTTATTATCCACTCAATAACGACATACAATAATATTCCAGGCCTAAAACCACACACAAATTCAGTTCAGTTTAGTTCAATTCTCCTATCGATGTTCCCCAAGTGGCTCAACGGTAAAGGAAAACCCTATTATCATAGTGCCTTCCGGTAATTACAGGTACTGCGTTCCGGTGTTTTGGTGCGTTCCGGTATTTCTATGGACCCTCTCACGCATTTCACACTAAACTTCCTCGCGTGTTTGAAAATCCCCACGTTCCACGCAAGAAAATTCCTCGCATCTCGCGTGAAATTCATAGAATCAGGGTGTGCGTTGCAGGCGAAGTTGGGCGATAACTTCGCCTTGGGGCTCATAACTTCGCCCTGGGTTTCCCGAAAAGCGAAGTTCGAGTCGCCCTGTTTTTCTGGGTCGTAAGATCAATAAGTCGTCAAAATGACTGGCGCCAGTATATCAAATTTCAACGCCAATTAACAAAGCCCCCTTTCATTTACCAGCGTTAATCCCATCACCGACCCTGATTGAGCTTTGATCTCGATAGGTGTTGCCGACATCAAGTCGGTAAAATTAACACCACGGCAAAGCCAACGGTAGTACAGTTAATCCACTAAGTGACGAGCGAAAGAGCTTTGATCCCGCTACATTTTGCCGACTTAATCTATCCATCTGCTTTGGCGGCAGGTGTAAAGCGCATTCTGATCATGGTCTTTATTGATTTCTTACGTTATGGTAGAAATTTTCCTATCTTTCAACTAGCGCGATAACGAGCAGAGCAGATACCACTTGACAATTCTCACTTAGTCAGGCTTACGAAGTCCGTCATATTCTTTGAAGTTCAGAATGATAATGCTGGCCGTGTAGACAAGTGCAGGACAGCGCATCAGGTTATGATCTACATCGTTCATAGAATTTTGTGATTGCAAAAGTTCTTCGGACAGTGTAGCCCCGACGCCGGGCTGCATTATTCGCAAATGCATTACCCGAGACTTACTCATTCCCGTCGAATCGCTGTCACATATTCAATATCGTTTTGGGGATTAACCGGCATATGAACAATCTCAAGTCTCAAAAAAAAAAAATTGCAAAAATTGGCGACCAGTGCGAGTTATGCATTTTGATCAATGCAAACGCGATTACCGTGCGTAAAACCGGTAGTGCAATGGTTAAAGACGGTAACCATTGCACTTTAATAGGTCAGACACGCTTGTTTAATCCCACTTGTTGATTTCAGCTTCAGATCAAAGGAGCCGCCGTCTGACACGTGCAACTCAATGTGTCAGATTGAACCGAGATGGGACAAGGTATCTTAACCCAGACATACGCTGATAGCAAAGACTCGTATCAGCCTGCGCAATATTGTAATGCGATTGGTGTTTCCTGTCCGCTAATAAGGTCTTTGTGATATGAGCGTCACCGTTACCCAAGAAAAGCGAATGCTTTCGAAGAAGTCTGCACTCTTCGCATGTTCCATAAGATACATTTTATGTGGTGCGGGTCATGAGTTCCCCGGACTTCCCATGCAGCGACTGTCCGCTGTGAGTTAAAATATTTTCTTTGTGTCGGGTAAAATAAGACCTTACGCCATCTGAAACTGAAGTTAATCAGAGTCTTCCTTTATAGATTGTTCATCGAGTTAGCTTTCATCAGACTTTGGGAGTGCGCATGCTAATCTGCGTCGTATGCATAAGTACCTTTTTTAAAAGTAGCCTTCGAAGTGGTGAGATCGCATCCACGAGTTTGGCATTGTGGGTGTGCAAATGTAAACCAGCCTGCGCAGTCTTGTCCTAATGGTCAGATTTTGTTTCAATATACAGCCAGTTGTCTCGGAACGAGACTGCGCTATGTACGGTGCTGGTGTAAAATTTACTTCGGCATTGAGCCGACGACCGAAATCGCGACTTCTGATCAAAGTTTTTTCCGTACAAACAAGCTCTGGACCGTGCGGAAGTTATATAATAGAGGAACAAGACTCGGATAAGCCTGCGTATCCGCGCTGTCAGAATCTTGTCTGTTCGCATCAATTAAGTATGGATTCTGAGAAATATATAGCCAAGGCGTTGACTCTGAAGTCTCTATAAATGCGCAAGCTTTCGGAGACTTCATTGGTACATGCAGTGTCGCAACATCCAGACTTCAAAGACACCGCTAGACAAGTGGCACGTGCAGATTTGTACTGGTGTGTCACGGGGAAAGATACTGGGTGCATATGCAAAGAGAACTGACATAGATCAGCCTGCAAGTCTCCGCAGGCTTATCGGAGTCTTTTCTGTTCGCATCTAACGTACATGAAATCTGACGGACTCGCATAACGGGCAGTATGCGCAGATCTGCATCTTTATCTATAATTGGGCAGGGGAAAAAGAAGTTAACAAGGTCATAACTTTCAGTTTAACGATTGCGTTTTTAACTATGACAGGACATGAAAAAAATCATGAATTTCTCAAGTCGCCTTGTTTCTTGAGAAGTCGCTTAGCTTCGGCAGGACGGCGAAGTTATTTAGCCCGATTTTTTGGGCCCAGCGCACACCCTGTAGAATGATGTATGCGAGAAACTTTCTCGCATCACGTGTGGAATTTTGTCCAGGTAGGTAAAGTAAATGCAAGTTCTATACAAGTACATGTACCGTTACAGACAAGGCATATGATTCGCAATGCATTTTTTTTTCGGCGCTGATAACGGTTCAATTAATACATTGTAAGCGTGCGTGAATAACCTAATTGATCGCATCCTCAACGCAAGTATTGTTTTTACGTTTACGAATTAAGGATGGGTTGTTAAACAATCATGATCAGCGTAATTTTGTTGCAGTTATGCGGCGAGTTAATTAGGCTTATGTTTGAAAGAATATTGTTAATAGGTTAGTAGCAAACGGAGTTCTTTCAAATTCTAGAATGATGACACAGACAAAAATTTCGCTCAGCCGCCACTGATAATAGCCCAATCCATGTCAAAACAGTCACAAAGATCAAAGCGTTTCGATCAGCTTTTGAACTCAAAGATATAGCCGCTAGTGGCATGTGCCGAAAGGTTTACTTATTAACCAATATAAACTTTCTGATGTAAGAGCTGGCAAGTTTCCATTAAACATGCACGCGACAATAAGTGGCCTGATTAGCAAATGGGCAGTCTCAGAGGTGATTGACATCCACTTAATCCACTCTCTGAATTATGCAAATTTGTAAACCTGTCAGTTTGACAGCTAAAAAAATATACGTCATGTGCAGCTGCCTCCTCTTAATCAGTTCATTCATGAAATATGGAAAATATGATTTTGCGTCGTGGATCAATAGTCAAAGTGTTTGGACTTTAAAAATGCATCAAAATGAAGGAAAAATAAGAGGTGAGAAGTTTGTTTTGTTATTCCGAGCTCCGCGTGGCAAAATCACATTATCTATATGAAAAACGAAACTGATTCTGCTGCGCGGAAAAATTCTCAAAGTATTCGGACTAATAAACATAATAATGTCTATATTCATATTCAAAGGTGACTGAACGCATTCAGGGCCTTCGCCATAATAAAATGTAAAGACGGTAGCAATTGCTGAAATACGGTAAACACAGCACGTTTATAGGTCAGTCTCGTGCCTTGACATCAAAGGACGCCGCTCAGAGCACAAAACTGGACATGTGTCACATTGAATCATCAGACGGTGAAAGGAATCTTATTCCATACGCTGATAGTAAATATTAGGATCAGCCTGCGCAGTATTAAATACAATATGACAAACTGGTATGCTTTACGCGTCATAGCGGGAGCGGTTGTTAGGCACTTTCGGTTATTTCCGGAATGGCGGAAATTGCGGATCGTAATTTTTGCCGATAAAAAATTTTGAGTTGGCGCCAAAAAAGACCAGTCGGCCTGGAAACCAGAATCACACAACTTTTTTTAAGCCCAATGTAAAAATATAAATGAATTACCTGTACAACATATAATGACCTGTGAAATTGACAGGAATCGTTATTCCTTTCCACTCGAAAACACGCGTGATTAAGTTTGGCGCCGATGACTCACCTGAGCATACATGGAGTTAATCCTTTCTCTCGAAAGTTGCATGTCTCGCATGAAAAGAAATTGTTTTCTCGCGAGTTTAACGTCACGCATCTCGCGAGTGTCTCCCATCTTCCACTCATTTCACACGCAAAAACCCCACTAAGCTTTCGTGGAAAAGATTAAAATTTCTGGCGAGAGCGTGTCAGATAAAGTCTTCACGTTGCCTGTACTGTAAGAGGACATCAATCCTTTATTTCTGGTAGATCTAAATTATTTTTAAAGGAAAATGCATGTGTGGTGGCTTACTTTATTTATAAACTTAATTCTTAATTTATTCTTGGATCCTGTTTTAAGGCAATTCAAGCAATGTCATCACACTTGATGTGCTGTATCTTGCTTACTAAAAGCATTTTGGTGAAGAAAATTGCTTTAAATGTTCAACCAGACATGGTTTTCAAGCGAGCCATCCCTTTACTCATCAAATTCGGAAGCTCTGAAGTCAGAGGTCGTGGGTTCGAGCCTCACCAGAGGTGAAATTTTACTATGTCCGAACGCGTTTTTCTAGCATCATTTGCAGGGATGATGCTAACAAGTATGCCGTCCTTCGGATACGGACGTTAACTGGAGGCCCCCTGTGCAGGGAGAGTCATTCCCTGTGCAGGTTAAAGATCCCTACTATAGCTACATGGCTATATGTAGGCTTTCATCCTGCAACACCGGAGTGTACAAAAGCACACCGTCTGTAAGGTGTAAATGGAAAAAGGAAAAGGAAAGGAAACCTCATTATAGTGACTTCATTATGCATCATATCAGTCCTTACATGTTTACATGTTTATTGTCCCTGTGGCAGTACACTCATTTGACCTATTCTGGTGGATTCACCTATTCCGGTGTATCCTGTTTCTTTCTCTGCAACGATACAAGCTAGAAGCGAAATTATTTTTAGGTAATTACTTTCAATATTTATTTGTCAAACCCACATTTATTAAGGATCTCATTTATCAATCAAAGATACGAAAAACTGAGTTTAAAAGTGGCTGGTAATTAGGAATTGAAATTTGATTTTTCAGCGTTCATCGTGTGATGAAGCCAGTGGGCGGAGCTAAAATTCCATGAAGCGCGAAGCGCTTCTTGTAGAATTTTAGCGACGACCACTGGCTTCTTCACACGATGAACGCTGAAAAATCAAATTTTTATTCTTATATTTACACTTTATTTGTGAACCTCTCTGTGTCGTTTTCGTGGTAAATAGTGTAGAATAGGCAAAATATGGATCGAAGAAAAGTTAGTAACGACGTGTTCGGCCATAACGTTAAACAGCCGTCGCCGTGACGTGGCATCAATCGAACGTTACAAGAACCAATCAAGACGTTTGTTTACATAAGACGTCGCTTGACGACAACGTCACATGATCAATTGGCCTTCATGGGTGTGTGAAGCCAGTTGCTCTAAAGGATTCACCTATGGGAAGTCAGTGGCAAGTGTAAATATTGCATATTTAACAAGAAAAATGACAGATGTTTTCAGGCCAACTGTGAAAATGGGGTCGGACAATATTTGTGTAAACAAATATGTCGTAAACCTATATGTCTGTCGATTGCTCATTTTATTAGCTATCTGAACCGATTAATATCCAAATGAAATAAAATCAGTTACTTAGGTTTATTGAAATTTTAATTTATTAGCTCATTTAGCCTATTCCGGCGGATAGTATATTTGGGTAATGTCTCTGAGTTCTGAAATCCATATTAGTGCTGCATTCTCGTCATGCAATTTGAATATGTAAGTAAAACTCCATAAGGCTTTATTTTGAACTGTCATTTATCATAGAATCCTGGATAAAAAATATCAAACATTGTACTTACGGGCACTGAACCACCGAAATAGTTTTTCAGCTAAACCGTGGGTATAGTCAGATGTTTTAAATAATCAATTATGTCAAATAGACATTTGTTTGCATAAAATCGTCTTTCATCGAGCTAATAATAATCCGACAGTTTACTTTTGGGGTGCCCCTCGGTGGTTCTTTCGATGAATTGTAAAAAATATACAGATCCACCGGAATAGAAGAAGGTGCGTCGAAATAGGATAAAAGACAATGTCTGGTTGTCGTCAGATTTGCCTATCTTCCTCAAATAGTTTGTGAACCCAAACAAAGTGCCTTAAACAAGAGGCTTTTATTTATTTACTGACATAAATGAATTAAAAAAATGACAGTGTATTTATACTGTAGCGCACGGTCGACTGAAACGTGCGTCGGAATAGGTCAAATGACTGTATATAAAGAATATTTACATTTTTTAGGTGAAAACCAAATATATTGTATCAATGCCATTGAAATTATCAGCAATTTCATGAGTGCATATAGCACAGAGGTCCAGATAAAGGGAGTTTTTGCATTTTTGACGCATGAAAAATGGGTAAAAACGCATTCCATTCCAGTTTGATGCGTCGGGAAAGCGTCTTTAAAATACTGGTTGACGGATCGTTTGTGAAACGGAAGCGTCGACAAACGCCTCGAATTGTGCGCATGGCTGCAAAAGCTTGAACAAGTACATGTATGATGTAACTGCCGAACTTATTCACATGAACTCGCGATTAATGCGACAGTTCGGCACGGAAAGTGCTGTGTGACGTAATTCAATATCCGGCAGACGGGTAACTACATATCTGCAAAAATAGTACATAACCGGACTAAAATTTGGGTGACCCAGTCCATGTTTTGGCCTAATTGATTGGCTACACAGCAAATAGGCAGACTGCTACATTTTACACAATATAGCTTGAGACACAGTCTTCGATATTATATTTTCGGCAATTTCATCATAGCTGCTCGCTCAGCCTCAGAAAGCGAGTCAAAATCTGTTCAGAAGTCGCTTTTTAAATTTTTCCAGCGATCTGATCCGCTAGAGATATCATTAGCGCAGCTCTTAAAACCCATTATTCTTGGCCTGCTGAGTTCGAGCGTTGACACTAAAAACCCCAGACATGCTGCCTCTGGAACTCTGTTTTAAAAAGTTGACTTTATTGTAATATGATATCTAATGGCAGTCAAGCCACAAAAACACTCCCTGAAAAAAAAACTGGGAGTGAAAAGACATTGCAGAAAAACTCCCTTGTCACAAAGTGAGGATTCAGCAACTCCCTGCTGAAAAAAGTTATCTGGAGCTCTGATAGCACAAGTGAAACTGGCTCCTGATATTTTCAGCATATAAGATGAAATATTTTTGGTATTACCAACAAAAAGTACATATTCTTTTTATTTTTTCTGTATAGAAAAATAACAGAAAACAAAAAAATAACATTTTTCTTAGTTATTTCTTGTCTCAGCACATGTAGTGGGTATAATATTAGGTGTTAACACAGTTTGCACATAGAAAATGGTTTATAATGTCATTTTAATAAATGAGTAAAAAAGAAATCAGCGATTTAAGAAAGCCACTTGCAGCTGGGGTCCAATTGACGTCACAATAATAGTAATGACACATGCAAATAAGCGAAAATCCAGCTCAGAAAGTGACGTCAAAGTGTGACACCAGTTTCAGGGTCACGGTGTGCACTGGGCTCCAGAAAACGGGCGACATCAAGTCGCCCTCTAGCTAAAGCTGAGCGACTTCAAAAGAAGCAAGGCAAAGTGAGACGCTATTTTTTCATGTCCTATCATAGTTAAAACACAAAACTGAAGGTGAAAGTTATGACCTTGTCATTTTCTTTGTTCCCAGCCCGATTCGTGATAAATTTACACATCAGCACAGACTGATCATTTTTCATTCATGTACGTTTGATCTTAGCAAAGAAGACTCCAATAGGACTGCATGGACTTGAATGCTTATGTATGTCAGTATTCTTCCCATACGTATGCACCAAGTATATTTCCTGTGACACATCTGTTGGTTGGTTGGTTGGTTGTTTTGGGTTTAACAGCCCTTTGAGACAGTATTTCAGTCTATATCAGGCTGTCTCCCAAAGAGAGGGAGAAAGAAGAGAGAAATGATAGACGAGAGAAAAAAATGTCCAAACAACCCCCACCTGCACTTACTTAAAGTACAGTAAGCCCTTGCCCTACTACTTTCCAAATAAGTAGGACGCCCCGGAACTGGAAGCTACACACAGCACCTTCGCACCACCTGAACATCCCCTGACACATCTGTACAAATCTGCATGTGCCACTGATCAATTGTCGGTGTCTAGCGGTGTCATTGAAGTTTACACTTACAATCAGTGTGTTGCGACACTGAACATTTCTATGAGGCCTCCGACAGCTTGTGCATCTGCAGAGGCTGTTCAGAGTCTACGCCATGGCTATATATTTCTTAGTTCTATTACATAAAACTTGTCACTCTCTTATTTAACATTTTTTATATTATTCCTATTTTTATTCTGACATTTTCCTTTTTATCCCCCGACCGAAAGGTTCGGGGGATATAGCGATGAGCCTGGCGTCCGTCCGTCCGTCCGTAAACACTTTCTTGTCCGCTCTATATCTTGAATACCCTTTGGAATATTTTCATGATACTTTGCAGTTATGTAGAACAGGTCATGACGATGTGTCGCCTACAAGAATGGTAACTCTTGCTATTGTACTTTTTGAATTATCTCCCCTTTGGTGATTTTTTTGCAGATTTGTGTCCGCTCTGTAACTTGAATACCCTTTGGAATATTTTCATGATACTTCACAGAAATGTAGAACAGGTCATGACAATGTGTCGCGAACAAGAATGACAACTCATGCTTTCTTACTTTTTGAGTTATTTCCCCTTGATAGTTTTAGGTGTGATTTTTTGGCAGGTTCATGTCCGCTCTATAACTAGAATACCCCTTGGAATATTCTCATGATACTTCACAGATATGTAGAACAGGTCATGACGGTGTGTCGCGAAAAAGAATGACAACTCTTGCTTTCTTACTTTTTGAGTTATTTCCCCTTGATCATTTTAAGTATGATTTCATGTCCGCTCTATAACTTGAATACCTTTTGGAATATTTTCATGATACTTCACAGATATGTAGAACAGGTCATGACGATGTGTCGCGAACAAGAATGACAACTCATGCTTTCTTACTTTTTGAGTTATTTCCCCTTGATGGTTTTAGGTCTGATTTCGTGTCCGCTCTATAACTTGAATACCTTTTGGAATATTTTCATGATACTTCACAGATATGTAGAACAGGTCATGATGATGTGTCGCGAATAAGAATGACAACTCTTGCTTTCTTACTTTTGGAGTTATTTCCCTTTGATGATTTTAGGTGTCCGCTCCATAGCTTGAATACCTTTTGAAATATTTTCATGATACTTCACAGATATGCAGGACAATTTGTCTCATACATGAATGATAACTCTTGCTTTTAGACTCAGTGAATTATTTCCCTTTGGTAGTTTGAGCTGCTGTTTGAGTCTCTCTGCTCCATAACTGTATAACCCTTGCCAGCTCCAGAATTTGAATAACCGTGTACCTTTTAGAATATTGATGATCATGCTGTGATATCTTATCAGTGTTCCTAACTCTCTCTTACCGCTCCACATTCCCGTGACCCCTCCCGCACCCCCGCACCCCCCCCCCCCCCCCCCCCCCCCCCCCCCCCCCCCCCCCCCCCCAAAAAAAAAATTTTTTTTTTCCAGATTTGGATTCTTTGTCCAAATTCACTTACTAGAGAGCTCAAAATTAGATTTGTAGGGCTTGTACTTTAGAAGTTATTCACACATTTTGAAAGTTGAATGTATCGTGTGCTATACATTTGTGTATATGGTGGCTGTTTGAGATATTACCTCTTTTTAGCAGTCAAGCATACTGTTTTAGTCTGAGTGTTGGATAATCATGCATCTGTTAACAGTTAATGTCAATCAGAAGCATAAAAGAACGACAATATATATTACTTATATGTGTTTTGAAGTGCACGCTTTTTACCAAGGCCCATGGGGGTCTTCGGTCGGGGGATTTGCCATCTGTCCTCTGATGGCTATTTTTACTTTCATTTTCATTGATATTGAGAGGGTATTCAATGAAAGTAAAAATGTAAATATCAGCATAAAAACATAAAATATGGACATCAGAATACCCGATATCTCATATAATGGGAGTATATATTTCTCAGCATCCATAGATTATTGATACAAACAGACAAGAGTCTGATAGCGAGGATATGCAGGCCGATCTGTGTCTTGTTTGTTCATTCCAGATCCTCTATTACTTAAATACAACTTCCACACAGTCCAAAGCTTGTTTGTACAGAAAAACTTTGATCAGACATTGAGATTTCTGTCGTCGGCTCAATACGGGTCTGTGTTTTCAAAGTAAAGTCTAACCCAGCGTCGTACATAGCGCAGTCTTGTTACGAGACAATTGGTAGTATGCTGAAACAAAATCTGACCATTCAGACAAGACTGCGCAAGCTGGTTAGACGTTTGTACACTTACAATGCCAAATGCGTGGAAGCAATCACACCATGAAATTATGGTTTGAAGGCTGCTTTTAAAAGGTACTTAATCGTGTATGCATACAACACAGATTAGCAGGCGCACTCGCTAGGGCTGACTATCATCCCAAATTCTGACTATCACGATACTATCACTATTGGAGAAACCCCTATCACGATACTATTACTATTGAGGGTCTTACATCACGATGCATCACGATACTATCAAGTTGTCTCTGAATACTGCAATTTCTAAAAATTCAGATGATTTAAGTAAGTCCCTCATCTCTAAATTACATACCAGTGCTGTCCACTATGAGTGTAAGCTTTACCACCATCTTAACAAAAGGGTTTTGATGCAAAGCAGACACCTTTCAGGTTCCTAAATGATATATGGTTGGAA